>MXAW01000012.1:0-1412740 GCA_002554605.1 Helotiales sp. F229 | reverse complement strand
TCGACGGAACTGGGAAACGAAAGAGACGGGACCGTATTGGTTACCAATGCAAGGATACTGAATATTTGCCCTTGGGCTCACTGGGATGTGCTGGCAACGCGTATGTCCTTCCATCTTCTCAGGTGATATAAAGCTTAAATTATCAAAGTTCTGCATATACCGCAAATACAAAAGTAAATCCGGATGGTATGTTGACTTAGAAAGTTTTGCAATAGACAAGTCTAACAGAACTTTCTGCAGGATGGACCATCGCCTTTTGTCCCAGATTCTTTACTGATTTGACATACCTGAACCGAATTCTCGCTCGCGCAAACGTACGTGAAACGGAGCTCGGAAACCTCGATCTAGTCTCATATGAGCAAGCAATTCTTCACGAAGTACGTTTGTCCGGTACCTAGTATGTTTGTATTATCGACAACATCAGAATTAATGAATTTAAAACCAGTGGCTGCATAATGACATAATGGGCTTTAATCAACATCGTAAGTTGTAGATTTTACCGCATCTAATCGTGTGCTAATTCCCACCGAAGTCACAGATATCGTTGATAAGATTGATGATATCAGTCCGCGACGTGTAGGCTGCGTATTTAAACTTTGCTTCACATGATTATAACAGTGATTCAGAAAATTTACGGTATGAGCGAAGCTCGAGATTACGCGTGGAAGTTCATGAGGGGCGACAAAATGAAAATTAATAAAAACGTTGCTACTAATGGTAAGCTCTAGAGTTCCTTGTGGACGTCTCATAGCACACTTTATGTTTGGAAGATTTGACAATCTCGCAGTGGAGAACTATGTCTGGTATTTTGTAGACAAAATGTATGGAAGCCAATGGGGATGGACAGGCACCGGTAATTCTTATCCAAGGAGAAGCAGGCAACTCGAACGTGACACTACCCCCGTACAGGCAAGTACCCTCGATCTCGGAGACGAATCTACGGATCCCTCGACCTTACCAGCAGCAAGCTGGCCTGATAATTGCCACGGAGACCTGGCCATTGATACGACTGATACCGCTGCACTCGTTTGCGACTATTTTGACCCACCGAATGACGATCCTGCTCTTTCTAGTTCGGCTGCTGCGCCAGTTGCTACACTTCCACCGGATCCAGAAAATTGCAACTGCAATGAAAATGGATGCACACCTGAGTCACCGACATGCTGTTACAATGGCACTTGCTAAGTCTTGCCTCGCGAGAATCTGCCTGCTATGCTGAAATTTGTCACGGTAAGCGACTGTAAGTGGGAATATACTGTAACAATTGTGGCAGTAAGCCGCCTTTTCATGCTTCAGCAAGATACGGAGCAAGCCAAAAGTGGCTTAATCAATGGCCGGACACCCAAAATGTTGGGCAGCACCACGATTGGGAGACTTTTATTGGTTCAGGCTGGACAGACACGACTACGAGAGGATGTGATAAACCAGCATAATAAGTTTCTTTTCCCTTTGGATTTCGCCCAATTAGTCACCAGTGCAAGTCTATGACCAAATCTATCAGTCATGCCATACATTGGTATCCCTAGTCTTCTAGTAGTCTTCTTCGTACTCTTTGCGAAAACAACGAGCTGTGTGAATGACAGTGTCACTGCTATTGTAGAGAGAGGCATCGACGTAGACGCACACAGGTCATATGGAACCGTACCACCAGATTCTTGGGCGTGCCGTTCAAGCACCACACTCTCATCCACCGGGGCAACGATTATTGAGTCTGAAGCGAAGAACACTGAAGCCTCCTTCGCAATCAAAATCTCCGTTCCATTCAAGCTGACCAAGCAAGCTTCCTCACCACAAAGAGAAGGGTCTACCACTCCGCCAGCATTCTCCACTTCATCGGCTAAGCAAACCACCGCTGTAATCCCTTCCATTGCCCCACCGGGCAAGCGCGGTGTTGCCTATAATGATGCGTCACTCGTCTCAGCATTTAGCGAATATCCAAAAGTAACGTGGGCTTACAATTGGGCTGACGTGACCCCCGATATACCCTCAAGCATTGAATACGTACCTATGCTCTGGGGACTTGGCCACACCCAAGACTGGGAGTTGAATGCCAAGAAGGCAATCTCGTCGGGTTCAACTCACCTTCTCGCGTTCAACGAGCCCGACATAGAATCTCAGGCAAATCTCCCTGTCTCTACTGCGGTGATTGGCTATCTTGTTCACATGCAGCCTTTTGCGGGCAAAGCCAAGCTCGGTTCTCCAGCTGTCACGAATGGAGGTGGGCATATGGGTCTGGGATGGCTCAAGGATTTTCTCTTGGGATGCTCGTCTTGCACGGTCGACTTCGTTGCCATACACTGGTACAATGGTGGGAATGCAGGAGCCTTTAAAGATTATGTTATGCAGGCACATAGAGACGGTGGCTACAGACCAGTCTGGATTACCGAGTTTCAGGGCCCCAGCTCAGAAGAGGACGAGATAGTGTTTTTGAAAGAAGTGCTGCCCTGGCTGGACAGCCAAGATTACGTACATAGATATGCATATTTCATGGCTTCTGAGGGAAGGCTTATTTCAAGTCGTCTTCTTTCTCGTGTTGGAGACACCTTTGCTGCCTTTGTGTAGATAGACCATAGCGTAGAAACCGAAAAAGATTCAACACTAGAAGCAAAACCTTTCCACGGCAAGTCTGCAGATGCTAATCCGTCCAGTGAGCACAAATTCTGAGTTGAGGCGTAGGGCAATGAAGATGTTCACAAGGGATATAGAGATGACATGGTTTGATAAAGGATCCAATTTAGAACACTTGGGTATCTGCGACTATGTGGAACTCAGTCCCAGTGGAACTTGCTGCTTCTCGCTTCTCTTTGAATTGATCCAGCTTAAAAAGGAAATAGCTCCTTGCCTTTTGCAAGTCTTATGACATAAGATATTGGATCCTATCTATCTGCGTCGCCCTCGCATCCTGTGTAAAGAAGACCCGAAGCTGAGATGCATCAATCTCGGCGGTGGAGACCTAGCCTTATATCGCTCGCAGTGGACTTTCCAAATTTTTGCAATTATAGGCTCCTCATCATCTTCAGGTGGCCAATTCCAGAAGCCCTGGATACCAACGAATTCTGGCGATGCTACCTGCATCCTCATGAAACCCAACGGGACATCCCCCCAAGCAACAACGGAATGGGCTTCTGAATCTGGGTGAATGTCGATATGGGTATGTCCCTTTCTCATATATATATAACAGCTTGTCTGTCCGACCTCGGCATAGGGTTTGGATGAGCTCAGAGAACCTGACCTGGCTTCTCTTGGGATGTGTAAACCTCAAGTCGAGGCTCGTGAATGGAAAGTGCAATCCGCCGGGATTCTTTGCAGACCTCGAGCATCACCAAAGGGCCGACGGCCCAGATATTTCTATCTTCGCGCTCATATTGATCCGGATATTAATTTCGAGACGGCGATGAGTTGGTAAAGCAAACTGCCATATCGTCTCGCGAAGCTCTAGAGAGAGCCTGGAAAATTTAGCTTTGACCGGTTGATGTTCGTTGATTTCGTGCGAGTCCGTGGTCGAGGACTGCCACAAGCCTTCGAGATCATAAGGGAGGGGTTTAGATTGACGAAATTCGATTGTGGTTATGCCTGAACTAACTCGAGTTGATCGATCGTTTGTTGGAGAGTCATTACGTTGTCCGCGGAGGGATTTGATGATGCCCTGAAAATAATTAGCATCAATTAGGGAGTAAATGATTGCACTTGCATTGTCTGGTATAGAGACGTCTCCGTGGGACACGCAACTTCAGCATCTTGAGGTGGAAGGGGACGACAATGGATTGCGGTCTTACTCTGGTAGTTGCATTTGTCCGCTTAGCGCTTGCAGCCGGCTCAGGGGTGGAAGTGTGGTGGCACAGACGCCCAAAATAAATTGCCGCCAGCCCATGCCAAACGAAGCAAGGTCGTTCCGAGATTTCTTCCGCTAATCCGGGGAGCCCAGTTCCAACATCACGCCTGATACAGTGGTGTTGGTGGCAGTGGTGTGGTGACAGGGTCAAGAAATGGCTCCTGCTTAAAACAGTGATGTTGGTGGCAGTGATGTTGGTGGCAGTGGTGTGGTGACAAGGTCAAGAAATGGCTCCTGCTTAGATGTTGGTATTGGTGGCAGTGGTGTTGGTGGCAGTGGTGTTGGTGACAGTGGTGTTGGCGGCAGTGGTGTGGTGACAGGGTCAAGAAATGGCTCCTGCTTAGATGTTGGTGTTGGCGTCAGTGGTGTTGGCGGCAGTGGTGTGGTGACAGGGTCAAGAAATGGCTCCTGCTTAGATGTTGGTATTGGTGGCAGTGGTGTTGGTGGCAGTGGTGTTGGTGACAGTGGTGTTGGCGGCAGTGGTGTGGTGACAGGGTCAAGAAATGGCTCCTGCTTAGATGTTGGTATTGGTAATAGTGGTGTTGGTGGCAGTGGTGTGGTGACAAGGTCAAGAAATGGCTCCTGCTTAGATGTTGGTGTTGGTGGCAGTGATGTTGGTGGCAGTGATGTTGGTGGCAGTGTTGTTGGTGACGGTGGTGTTGGTGACAGTAGTGTGGTGACAGGGTCAAGAAATGGCTCCTGCTTAAACAGTGTTGTTGGTGGCAGGGTCAAGAAATGGCTCCTGCTTAAACAGTGGTGTTGGCGGCAGTGGTGTTGGTGGCAGTGATGTTGGTGGCAGTGTTGTTGGTGACGGTGGTGTTGGTGACAGTAGTGTGGTGACAGGGTCAAGAAATAGCTCCTGCTTAAACAGTGATGTTGGTGACAGGTGTTGGTGACAGTGGTGTTGGTGGCAGGGTCAAGAAATGGCTCCTGCTTAAACAGTGATGTTGGTGACAGGTGTTGGTGACAGTGGTGTTGGTGGCAGGGTCAAGAAATGGCTCCTGCTTAAACAGTGCTGTTGGCGGCAGTGGTGTTGGTGGCAGTGGTGTGGTGACAGGGTCAAGAAATGGCTTCTGCTTAGATGTTGGTGTTGGTGGCAGTGGTGTGGTGACAGGGTCAAGAAATGGCTCCTGCTTAAACAGTGTTTTCGCTACTAACGCCCTTCCAACAAACAGCCAGTTTTGCTGCCACACCTTTTGACGAGCAGCCATTTTTGCAGTCACACTTTTGCATCCTTCAAAGAAGCAGCCAGTTTTGCAGTCACACCTTTTGACGAGCAGCCATTTTTGCAGTCACACTTTTGCATCCTTCAAACAAGCAGCCAGTTTTGCTGCCACACCTTTTGACGAGCAGCCATTTTTGCAGTCACACTTTTGCATCCTTCAAACAAGCAGCCAGTTTTGCTGCCACACCTTTTGACGAGCAGCCATTTTCGCAGTCACACTTTTGCATCCTTCAAACAAGCAGCCAGTTTCGCTGCCACACCTCTGCCACACCGCTTCACAAGCAGTCAATTCCGCTTCCAACAAAGACTCAGCACTGCATCGGTCTGCGTTTCCTATCAAAGCTTTTTACTTTATTCCAGAAGTCACACAACCATGCAAGGTTGAACACAATCTAGTTAAGTTACATAAGTTAGGAATTCATATTGTAGAAAGCTGCTTCGAGTCAAGGAGATTTCGTTGAAGTCAAGGTGCTGATAAGTCTTGTAAACCATGTATGTTATGAGATTATCTTTGATTTCTGCTAGATGTTGCTTCGCAATTTGTCTCCCTTCCCCGAGACCTCAGCAAATCTCTGCTGCCTATCCGGACTACCCAAATAGCCCCTTGGGCGATCCCTCTAAGAACCATTCTGAACCGTACCACAGATGCCATCGATCGAGAGTGCCACCTTGGACTGGAATTCGACACGCTCATTTAGACAAGCGAACCAGATGTCGACCACCTGGTTCCAAATCGTCCTGAACCGTGTGAGATCGTTGACCTCTCTCGCGAATCTCGCAGTATGAAGCAAGCCCTCAATTTTTCTAATTTTTGGATCTGTATAACGGCAGTGTTCTTTCAAATAAGAGACAAGGTTCTCTAGCTTCCAGTAGGCCTTGAAGACTGGTAGTTCGGGTGGAGTTTGTGTACTAGACACATGTTCAAACAAGTGTTCAACGTACGCAGCAAGTTTCCCACCGGCTGGACTGGACGCCCAGCCTGGGGAGAGGAGATCCACCTCACCCCGGGAGCCTTGTATCGTGGTTAAGCGTAGGTCTGGCCTAGCCACGTTGTGAAGCCGCCGAAAGGGTCGTAGGAGGCCATGAGCGACGAGGAAGGCATCCCCTTGGTCGAAATAGGCGCTGCCTAATCTAATAACAATCTCCAAGCGAGCAATGGGCCTATGAAGAAGTCGAAGTCTCCCGATAAGTCTGTGTAGATGATCGCAATAGTCAAGGAACCTCGACATAGAAGCTTTGCCGCTGGCAGGGCCTGAATTTGGTACCCACCAAGCGCCTAGAGAGGGTAACACAATTTCGATACGAAAAGATTGGATCATATTGAAGTACCTCATGCTGAGTGGGGGGTTCCAGATGGGCTCGACCGGCGCATTCGCATCAAGATCTGGACGCGGCCCCTGCCTTGCCATGATGAGACCAAGACTCATTTGCTGTCGCCGATAATTTTCTAGTGCATGGTGGTTGTTACCAGAAGACCTGTTTGGGGCAAAGTTTCGAGACGAGTTGCACATACTCAACCAGTCCTCGAGGAGCTCGATGGAGAAGGACCTGGTCCCGTAGAGGAGACCCGTGGCTTCGTCATGGATCTGACGATTGACGCAGAGAATCGACGTGTATACTCCTCCGCCATCGCTTGCAAGGCTAGAATTCTCGTATCGAGCTGGTATGCGTCGATCGGGGAGCAAGAACTGATATATGCGGAGCCGCATCTCCATAGGGATCTTCAGAAAGTGGCAGGCCATCGGATGCTCACAATGGTCGAGGCAAAGCTGAAATCCATGGACCTTCCATTCGCAGATTCGGCCGCACTCGAAACCGCAACGTAAGGGTGCTCGGCACCAGCCAATTCTCTTTAGTTGGCGTCGATGTATCTTGCACGTAGGCATCATGCCGGGCAGGAGAGAGCCAGTAGCCCTGTTAACGCAGTTTCCGCCCTTTATCAACCTTCCTGAGCACCTTGTTATCCTCTTATCATCGTGCAGCAGGCATGCCTGGAAATGCGTCTTGTGGGCGGCCCTAGCTTCCATTTCGGTCGAGGAGCGCACAGCAAAGTGCTTGTGCGTTCTTCAAATTGCTGTGGACTGCTGATTGTTAGTGGCCAGTATTGAAATGGTTCTCGTCTTGACTCATCTGTCTTCATATTTTATGGTTGTGAAATAACCAGATCGAAGGGATGTAATAATTAGAGGAAGGGCGAATGAAATAGTTGGATCAGAAGGAATGGCCGTTACTAGAAAATCCAACTGAGGACGGCCGAAGATGCGGTTGTGGGCCGAAAGTGGCGCCCAGCGCTGGAGCTAGAATTGATATCGTTGCGAGTAGTATCAGTATGAAGCGGGTAGAAATTAGCGTAACAGCCACTTCCGGCACTTCGTCGCCCGGGCTGCAGGAACCGGCTGTGTTCTGCAGGTCCCGCAGCCATACTGGACCGTACGATAAACAGCCGTTGTTGAAAGATTTGCAGGCGGGGTATGGTGAGTGTCGGGAGTGTAAAGTCCACGTGCGCCGCTCACTCCGGACTCGGCATTGTCACAAGTGACAGTGTTAGCGTACTCGAGAACATGATGCTGTCCACCGTTCTGATCCTCGTCATCCTCCTCACCTCTACCATCGCATACCCTTATCGCGAACAATTACGCCACTACGGGCAGCAGGATGTTATTTTGGTCACCAGTAACAATTATGTGACTGAGGTGGTTGGAGTTACGGCAGCGATCTGCGGTCAAAGAGGAGTTGTCCCTGGTTTCTTCTGCACGAGATCTCACTAATTGCGTCCAGACCACCAAGACTTTTTGGACTTCCTTCCTCAAGCCCACATCCTCGACTTACTCGTCGTCTGCTCACAACCTAGGATCACCAGTTGCTCCTACTAGGTCTACTACATCTTCTACTCCAATATACCGTGGTTATCTCGAAAATCCCACCCTAACCTCTCCCGCTGCCGCAGACGGTGCCAAACGTACCATAGCTCCCGTATACGACGCCCTCGAAGCTCCTCCAGCTTTGACACCAAGTGCTATCTCGTTAGACCACCTTAGCAGCCAGTGCTCATCTCATAGTCCCTGCGAGGGTGAGATCACTCATTTTGATGCTGGTCTTGGGGCGTGCGGAATTACCAGTGATGGAGATGTCCAGAATGTGGTGGCTCTCCCGCACAGCATGATGGGCCCTAAATCCAACGACAACCCATATTGCAACAAGACGATCTCGATCACTTGCGTTGTAACTGGCAAGACTACTTCAGCTACTGTGGTAGACAAGTGCATGGGGTGCGATGAATTCTCCATCGACCTCTCCAACGCAGCCTTCCTCGATCTTGACGACCTTGCCGTGGGCCGTACTAGAGCCACTTGGTACTTGGTTTAAGCATCCTAGCCCATACAAATTTGTCCATTGACCTTTGCAGAGGCCGTGGCAGATACCTATGGACCACACGGATGATGGTCAGGATGGTTGTAGACCTTGTTGACGATGTGTTTGTTCGTTTACGGCATGGGCAAAATCATCACAGAACGCAATACTCAAGGTATGAATGAGTAGGAGCTTGAGACTTTGGTAACCACAGGCTTAGGGCAATTTTGAGAGAGCGCTTCAATAGTAGGATGCATTCGAGGTGTGTCTATCTACATAAATACAAGTAGAACAAGCTTCAAACATCATATAATAATCCATTCGAAATGTGAAACATTCCAACCATGTCCAATTCTTATCTCGGCCTTACCACTTATCGCTCAGTTGCTCAACCACCCACCCAGGAACTGTAGTCAAAATAGCAAACTCGATCAACCCTGGCATAAGAGCTTTGGTCCGCTCAAAGTGCAACTTGATATCCCCTTTCATGTTCTGGAAATGCTCCTCGTCTCCTCTTCTAATCCTGGCGGAGTTTGGTTTTGGCAGTGCATCTTTCAAGGTGAATTTCAATTCTGGTGGTCCACGCGGATAAGCATGATTCGTGCAGCGGGCACACCAGGCGAAGAAATCCGCAGTCGTTACCTCCGAGAGCAGTACGCTCTTGCTGTAAGTGGGGGCTGAACCGGCAATGTTCGTTCTCTTGGATGCGAACCACGATTTCACCAATCGATTTGTCTTGCTTGTAAGCCACAGTTGGCGCCAGGTGGTGATACTGAGAAGTCGGTGCGATTTGCAATGGGGATGGCCTGCTGCACACATTTTCACGCACTGAGCTCCAAGTGGGTGCTGCTTAAAACCCTATAGTCGCATGTTCCCTCTGTGTCGGTGGACCTGCGTCGCTGCTCCCAAGATAGCTTGATGCTCGGGCATTGGATGTTGATGGGATATAATGCACAGTATCATCTGCTACATGTGGAACAGGAGCTGTCACTATTACCCTGAAAACTGTTGACTTAGGCTCCCTCATTAAGAATATACAGAAAAAGTCCCAGATAGTCCGTTTTAGAGTGTAGAAGGCATGGGAATCGCTGCGAGAGATGTTCTCGGTCTGAGGGCGTTGCCAAGTCACATCTGGCAAATTGAAGGAGAGAAGTGAAACCTCGCCAGAGCCCGCAGTCCGCGAGTACAAGCGAAAGAAGTCGGTTGCGTTTTGTGACAGGAGAGGATCAATGGATAGCATGACCGTTGCACTAGGCTGGTCGCGCTTTGGTATAAAGATCTTTGCCATCACGGCAATTTTCTGCACAACGACTCCCCCATCCAGTGGCTTTCTATCACGGCTCGGTGTAGAAGCCGACTTGTGGTCGGCACGCACCAAAATCGGCTCTGAAGCTCTGCTGGGCTGGTGAAGAGACGAGGCCTCTGCGCGTGATACTGTCCTTGATAGTGTCGTCCCAGGAGTCGTCGAGCGCTTCACGTTTGGTTGACAGCTCGCAGGCGCCTGACCTTGGAACTTTCCGAGACTTGTATCGCTCACTGGCTGTGCCTTAGACGTAGCGCTTGATCCATCCGGCTGCGTCGGTTCTATGTCTTCAACGCTGCTGCTGTGATTGAGCAGATCTGTAACGGGCAGTCGCCTAAATGTGGATGATGTTGTGCCCGAAGTGTTTTCGCTTTGAGGCTGTCCCGACTGATGGCAAGTGTCTATCGGCAGTTCTTGATGTGTAACTATGCTCGACTGCAGTGGCAACGATTCAGTCATGTTTACGAAGACTATCCCCTTCGATGCCGTTGTGCCATTCTTGCCTTCCTCTCGTTTTTCTCCTGGCTTTTCGGTGGTCGGCTGCACGTCAGGGGATTGAAAAGTCGTCTTTTGATTGCTCGAAGAACCCGTCATGCTTCCACATGGCAATGAAGGCGGAATTTCAGTCTGAGGGGAGTTTGGAGGTGTCTTGGCATGCGATAGAGTAGGAGTGTAGTTCTGCTTCGGGAATGTCGGAGAGCTTTCCATATATGACTCGTCGATGCTTGACTCGGCGTCCAAATATTTTCGAAGTTCCATTGCGGATATTTCACCTTGGCCTGCAGACAGTCCGTGAGTCAAAGGAGTCTGGGATGCTCTGGGTTTTAGAGGTAAACGAACCTACGATAATGCATGCTCCAGCAGAGGATTCGAAGATGGAAGTACCTGAAGATACAGCTCTAGCCGCACTCCGAGAGCTCGACTTTCTGGCACGACTGTTCTCACGAGCGCGTATTTCACAATCGTTGGGATCATTATCTTGGCCGTGATCTCTGTGAGGTTTCTTTCTGGGTTCCTCAGGTGGCCGGGAGGCTCGGGCTCTCTATTACCACTATATCAAAATAAAATCCCCATGACAGCATCAGATGCTAACCTTTTGTGCTGTACCACCAGTTTCTGCACGCTGAACGGCTAGAACTTTCTGGACGGTCTTGACGAGCTGTGGAGATTTTGGGTCGCACTTCTGCGTACCAGGCATTGTGGCGTTGCTAGGCGAGACAAAAGCCAAGACGGAGAATTTTATGTTATAGTAGGTGCCTTGGTCTACAAGGGTGACTGGTGTTTAAATTGAAGTAATATGGTGAACGAGATTGTCTTGATTGTTCTGAGAGACACAATCCGAGGGAAACTCACTTAAATAGTCCTCTCTCAACTGCCTCCCGGATGCTTATGCCTGATACCAACTCATTCCTGGGCTTCTTAGGCATGTTGGAAATTGTTGGAAATCTGTTGGAAATCTCTGCAATTGTTATTTTGGAATCAGTATCTAGGATTTCGAAGAAAGGGAAGGAAAGGTGTTGGTTACGAAGGGAGCCGAGAATGCCACCCCTGCAATCAACCTAGAAATTTCTTGAAGTAGGCAATACCCTGGTTGAGTTACTCCAGCCAACAGAAATTGCTCGATAAGCGCGATTCAGTGGCCAACCACGAATGGACACTCGGCACGGGCAGATGTGTTCCGGTGTCGCTGTAATTAGAAACTGCGATTGGCAATTTTGTCGCCGTCTCGAGGCTAACAGGCTGCACATCTTCTCTTCGTTGGTACTTTTTAGTGCCTACAATAGGGCGCAACAAGTTTGACCCCCCGCCATGTAATGCTTGGTAGCGTGCTAAAACATACGTGCGGAGGTAAGTTAGTGTAATTTAGGGATAATAATTAACTGCGCACCTCGAAAAGCCTGAAGCATTAAGCGCCAGCAGCCACCTACAAGGGGGTGTTCAAACTTTATTTCACGCTACTGAAAGTTGTACAGTAAGGCAAGTTCTGATGACCAAGACCTGAAGCTGTGCCTCAACATGGATACACGGTCTAGCATGATTGATGAAAGCAGTCCTGTTGGAATCAAGTTTCTATTTTAGTTCTCTTCTCAGTGGAAGACATCGAACGATTAAGACAATTATCCCATGCGAAACCGCAACCTCTGTACTAATGCTTCCCCGCACATATGCTACTGCGCGGCGCAGCTTCGCAGATCCTGGAAACACGACGAGACATACCCAAGTCTTTGCGACCTCACCCATCCAAAGAAGGAGACATCGGCCAGGATGAACTCTCCATCGGACCGGGAATAAACCGCTCCGCAGTCCGAAGCATGTAGCCTAGGGAGTGCTGCATTTGCCTTCTTAAATGCTGCTTCTGGTCCGTTCTGCCTCTATTCTACTTCCAGCGGCCCCTCTGGCTCTTCAGGAATTTTCTCGAGCCCTCTCTTATGCTGGTGGCCACTCATCCGTCCCCCCAACAACTGTGACGATCGTTGGCTATATTTGTTCCTTGGTGGAAGAGATGGAGCACTCACAGAGGGGGCGAGCTGAATATCTTTGGCAGACGGTATGCGGCCATAATGGGCTCCATCTGCAGCATCGTTGCGAGACCCTAGGGCAAATGGGAAGATGATTTCGCTGTCATCATCGCTTCCCAGAAAGTTCCAATCGTCTTCCGGAACCCCTCGGAGTGGCGATAGTAGCCCGTCTCTCAACTCTTTGTGATAATCGCCACCATCGTTCCTCTTAATTTTGATTCCAACCGGCCGGCTTTCCTCCGTCTGAGACATCATTTGACCGTGAATCTCATGAGGTGCCTTGAGAGCAGAAGTGGCAGCTCTGATCGAAGACTCTGGGTAACTCATGGCTCTTTTCCGGGACGGATCGATAACCTTTTCAAATTCTAAATCTTTACATGCCAGCGTGAGCGACTCAAAGTCCGAGTCTGGTTTCCCAATCCCCAACTCCCCGCAGGGTGCCCGCCATTCGTTCTGTTCATTAGTGGTGGCCTGGCACATGGAGAGCTGCACTCCTCCATCGGTGAACCAAGGGGTCGGTTCTCCTAGACACCCCGGGGAACTCCAGTGGATATGCTCGACCGATTCGAGGGAGATGGGTTTCTCACTCGACATGTTGAAATTCTGGTTGGTGCCTCGCATGAAATTGGACGTGATAGTAGCTTGGGGTGGGATTATTTCCCTTGATTCGTGGGAGGAGGCATCCTGGTTTGTCTCTTTGCTGGCACTAGAGTTGGCTGTGAGCAACCCACCTCCGTTGGTGCTACCGCAAGGCTCCTGGCCCTCCCACTGGAAGGTATCGGGAAGGAGTGTGACGAGCCAAGACTTCTCGTCGCGATTGAAGGCGTTCGAAAGTATAACATAGTTGTGAAACATAAACTTTTCGTCGATCCTGGGGCAGTCAAAGGAGTTCTGCAACGTTGCGCCATGGAAGCGGCACAAAGACGAAATGTGCTCAAATATTGTTGCCTGGTAGTTCAGTTGCCGGGCCTTATTTTTTCGTATAGCGGCGAACAGGTCTGCTCTACGCAAATAGTTCTTAGCCTTGCTTTCTTCCAACTTGTCGGATCTAATGCTTTCTTCACATCGCTGATGGACAACCTGGCAAAGGATGTCTTGGAAGCCAAGACTTAAGATTGCCCGAGTATAATTGCTTTCAATGAGATCCACGGCTGCCTTTGTATGTGCTTTGTCTTCGTAAAGCCTTGCCGCACATTGAAGTAATGTAAGGATTACTTCCTTGCAAATAGCGTTCGTCGAAGTATCATCCCACATCTTTGTGTTCCAGAAGTCCATGACCCGTAGGAGATGGGATTTGGCCGTCTCGTCCTGAACGAAAGGGAAGCCGTCATAGCGGCTCATCCCGAGATCTGCATCCCGAAATGCGCTCACAAGGGTTTGCAACAAGCCCGCTCCTTGGTTCTGCATTGTTGGAGCCGTGACTTGTGGTGGCTATTGATACCAATCAGGTTTTTATGATTAATTATGGAATATGATTTCTATATGTTCATTTAACGTGTTGTGGTGGGACAGGGCAGTGCACCGGCAACATTCGGCTGCCTTTAAGGGGGCCAGATTTGGAGTTTCGCTTATGAACCCAATTCCGGTAAAGGGTCAACATGATCATGTGACATACAACACCCAAATGGCTCCAAAGACTTCTCTAAAGCTTTTTTGAATGCTAGTCAAGTCAGAATCTGGGCTCAAAAAATGGCCCTTCTCTGCCAAGATGACTTGCTGCACCTCGTGAGCCTCTTTACTTGCCCTTTGGCTAAGAAATATGGGTTCTACGATTAGCTAGATTGTGACAATAGGCTCGCCAACCTTAACAGCAGCACTACCAGGAACCAACAATAGTACTGGAAATCTCTATTGCCATAGCCACTCTTTGTAACTCAATCTCAATTCAAGATTCTGGATCACAGCGTGTTGTGAGTGAGTTTAGAAATGTCTTATGTGGTGCAAGTGGGTAAAGATGCAACTTTATTATTTTTCCTCGTGCCGTACCGTCGCCAATTTTCCATTGAGGAATATCCATCCTCTGGCATTTATAGAGTCGTTCGCAAAACAAGGAATGAATCAAAAACTTCTGTAAGTTACATGGTAATGAGGAATTTCAAAGCTTTAGATCCAGCATGTGCAATCACATCTTCCCATTGCGTCCAATCTATTTGCCGTAACCTTGGCCAATATTTGCTCTTAGAGACAGTTGGCATACTGATTCCCCGCAACCCAAGTGCAAGTATTCGTTGTCCCAGTATTTACAGACCCAGTACACTTCAATTATATTAAGACATACTCCTGAACTTGTAGAGAAATTTACTTACCGGAGCTGCAGGGTCGCAACGCGGATACTGCACGTCGGTGTATCGCGTCCCATCGTCGGCTGTCCAATCTTGGCCAAGGACGCATGTACCACCAGTAGAGTCTGCAAGGCAATACTATGAGATATTAGTTCTGTAGAAGCTCTAAAGAAGATATAGAAATAGTAAAAGGAGACGAGCATTCACGTAGTAGTTTCCAACTACGAATCCTGGACAACCTCCCATGTCCCCACAAGTTTCTCGTCGCTTTGACACATCGTTAGCTCCCCTTATGGGTACAGAAGCTCCTAAGATAACGGAAAAGGGAACAAAGATGGCCTTTGCAATAGAGACTAAAACCTTCATAGCTGCAAGAAGGGGGAAAAGCAAGGTTTCAGATCGGCGAAATTGATCTTATTTCCTTTAAAGTAAGTACCCTAATCCAATCAAAAAGGGTAGACTCTCAGCCAAACCATACGCCGCTTCCGGAGCCCTCATGGATGTGGGAGCAATTAACGGCATAGATATGTGATGCCAACTACGACTAATACACTGGCCGCTAATTCTAGCGGCCATATTTTCATGCCTATAAGCAGGTTACCTCCTGCCACTTGGTGTTTCCAGACGTGACTGCGCACGTCAAACGCACCCAACTCGACAGCCCGAATACTCGACATGTGCGGCATCATCATTTTTGCCAACCAAGAATCCGTAGATCGATACTGGGAATGGAAAATGGCAGCTAAACAAAAGAGGAGGAAGATTTTCCAAAATGTTCTACCGTACCTTCGACCTACAGTCAAAGAAACCCAAGCCAGGGCGCCAGAGCAGGGGTATCAGAATCCGGATCAGGACACACCCCCACGTTATTCATCTAGAACATCTCTGTTGCCTTCTGGAAAAGCGGTGCATGGATAGTGAATCGTTGACGAGGAACTCACACGAGGAAAGGGGTCGATTTAAGTTACGTTCTGGGAGGATCTAAGCACATAGCTGGAGGGCATCTGCAAAGTGTCAAAAATTATATGGTCAATTTAACTCAACTTAACCAAAGAGCCAACTTACTGTAACATTGAAGGATCATTTCGATTGTCATGAGGGAGTAACTTAGGTGAAGTGGATGAGTAAGTTAACTTAACGTCTCTCGATGCGTGCCGAAAATACTTCACAGTTGAACGTGTATCCCTGGGTCGGGAGACCCACCCGGTGACGAGACAAAAGATAACGTCCATCCCTGTGATATCTTTTTTCGCGCTTTTGACATCTTCTACCTCGATGCTGACGTCTTGCGGATGGCACACCTGACATCTGATATGAGGCCAGCGGGAAATCTGGGTTGGTGGCCAAGATAGTTCTAAGCTCTTTGCCTTCGTCCTTTTTCCAGGACAGTGATAGGATTTTGATCAGCCGAGCCGCTTTCCAGTCGTCTTCGGCCTCCTCTCCAAGCCAGACAACAACTTCCGGGCTAGAACGGCTGTTAGACGAAAGCTTTACACCAAAATAAGCAAAGAAACTATCCACTCACGCCTTCTCGTAAATGTCCAACATCCTTTGCGCCTGTGCATTTCTGTCCTTCACATATTTCTGGTTAATGCACAATGCATCAGCCCAAAGGCGGACTCCGAGTCTCATCGGTAGCTTATCCCGTAAAATCCTCAGAGCAGAATCCAGATTCTCAGTGACTTGCACTGATCTCCCGTTTACGAAGATTTTCCGCGTTTTATTCCGGATCGCCTCATACATACGAAAGTGCCAGGTAGTCTCCCCAAAGATATCTACCTTGGAAGGGGCGGTTCCCATTTTCCGCTTTTCCGGCAAACTTGTCCTCCCAGTAATAACCGAAGCTGTCTTGTATATGGCTCGACCTGAGATTGTATTTTCTAGTCGGGGGCTCTAATGGAACATTTTCTAGAGTACAGCGCACAACGTAGTTTTGGCCGCGACTTGAATTGTGGGACGGAAGGAGCGTGAGGACTCGTTCTTATCGGGGTTGAGAGGTTGGTGTTCCGTGCTGGTAGAGGGTGTCTGATTGGATACGTGACGTTGATTCTGAGGTGAGCGTTTGATGTCGTTCGGGAGGTTGTTTCTATTTTGTTGCGGAGTTATAGTGGTGCAGAAGCTCTGTGATTCTGCTGCAGCTGATGTTTGCAATATCGATCAACGCCTTTGGCTGTGACGGAATTTGAGGTTGGTTGTGAAGGAGAGTTGTGGAGAAGTTAACTCGACCTGGCGCCAAACGCGTCAGAGGCGTCAAATCAACTCTGCAGATCTCCAAACTTCAGTAATTAAGTATTTGGGTCTTTTGGAATCAGATTCATTGTCAAAATCTAACGAGAGTCCCTCACCAGATAATTTGGTACCGAGTGTATCCTGGTAGGTAGTCTCCCGGCTGTCCAAACTTTCTATCCTCTCACTTTTCTCAGACATTCTCAACGTAAATAGCTAGGCAAATTTGGTCTCTATCTCCAAGGGTGTTAAGTTCTCAGAGTTTTGGTCACCTGCTTCGACATATAGGATACAGTGAGATAGTAGGCAGTTTCATTAGTAGAAAATATGGCTGTCACTGATCTTGGTTCGCTAGACGACATGTAGAAGAGAGCGGCACACGCCAAATTGAATACATAGAATTGAATCGGGAATGAAGGACGGCCAAGGAAGCTGATAACAGACACCGCTGAAAGACCGTGCAAAGTGCGAGCAGAAAGCCCAAAGGAAGCGGAAGACAAAGAGAGCATATCTTACAACAGGTAGGTGCGAAAAGGGAAGGAACAGGCAGAAAGGCAGAAAGAGAATGCCAGGATGCGGCTGGTCATCTTATGCCATCCTCCGAATCTGAAATCGCAGACATCTAAACACCATTTGAGACACTGGTCGGGAGTCGCATTGCACGAACGAAGCAGTTTTTAGCATGTAACTTAAGTTAGTCGGTCTAAAAAGATGAGGCTGAAGTTGACTTGGATGGAGATGTCTGAAGTGCAAGAAACGTGGGTCAGTAGGAAGTCTATATGCCTCTCCAGCTGAGCTGCACTAGTATTTACAGATCACGTGAACATTAACTGGCTGAAGTGACCTTTGCCGTCCCGAAGACCATGATTCTGATATGTCTCCCACCGTTATATGCTGAATTCTTCAACATTTCTACATACAGGCCATCTGAATGTTTGATGGGGCCATAATTCGTGCAGAATTCATGGTATTCTGCCTGATAACTCAACCAAGGTTCGCGGCGAACGATCAGATGCACCATCAAAGGTCGAGGACTTGGTTTCATCGGATGCGACTTTCTGAAAAATAGGATCTTGTTTTTGTTCTGCAGTCCTCTGAGTGGTGGCAAGAACTGAGTTGGAAGTGTTGGCTCCTGATGCCGAGTAGCAGTCGGGGTTGATGCTCCAGAACTTTCAACTTGTACCTCTCTTAACCGACGGACACCTCACGAGAACGCTAGGGGGCCTGCGGCGGTTGCGAGTATCGCGGAGCACTTAGGCTAACTCGGCGATTCTTCTTGTAGGTCTGTGACTGTCTAGCTCACGCGAATTGAGTCTCCAATCTTGTTCCCAGGTACATTTCGCGTCCAGTTCTGATTGAATGTCAGCCTGAATTGGCTGCCCAATCTGCTGATTTGTCTTCGCTCGCTTTTTCCACCACAAGAGAAAGGATGCAAGCACGACGAATATCGAGATACCAACTCCGATGCCCACTCCAACTTTCGCAGCAGTTGGCAGTGACGCTGCATTGCGTGTCTCAGCATTGGAGACACCACTTCCAGTCGCAGAAGGGGCAGAGACTGAGGCTGTTGTGCCCACTGTTTCCAACACGCTCCAGCCCCCATCCCAACTTCTGATCCATTCATTCGGACTTTGGATAATGTTTGTTTTCACCGCGGAGATTTCTTCTACACTTGCCGTTCCTGGTGTGTTGGGTCCAGGGGCCTGGGCCATAAACCAAGTGGCTCCAGACTGATCACTCCAATTGACACCTATAAATGCTGCTTGGAGGAATGCTCGGCCGAGGATGGCTGCCGGAGCACCGTTTGGTGTAGTAGTACCCACGGGAAGTGGCGCGCATGGGAAATATTTGAGACCTGTCGGCGAAGGTGCAAGAGGGGGCGCGAGAGTCAAAGCGAGCAGGGGAAAAGGGACTGAAATAGTGACAGCCGAGGTGAGACTCCGAGAGAGACGGAAGGTGAAAGATAACACTGCGGGCGATGTTATGATTCGGTTGTACAATGGCGAGTTGGTGTCCCATAAATAGAGCCCCAGGGCTGGTGAGAAGACAACGGGTAGGAGATCTGCGATTGCATCGCACGTTGCTTGTGGCAGGTGAAGATGTGGATCCCTGGGTTCGACGGTCACAGCAAGTGATCTGTTGATTATGCCGTTGTCCTGAACCAGAAGGTTTGCCTTCGACGTGAAGTTGAAGGGAGACTCGCCGACTGTAACGGTGATTCCAATATCAAGCAGGTCAATTGGGAGCCAGTTCTGGCCTGGGGGTTGGTAGGTGACTGGCCCGACCACTCGGGATTGGTCGTATCCTCCAATGTAAAGGGAACCGGGCAAGCCTATGGTCGGCGAACCAATGTGCATGCTGTAGGAATATGATGCGATGGCTCCAGTCTGCCAGAAGTAGCTGCTGAGCATATTCGCGGAAAACCGACCTGTACCGTTCACCCATGACTGGTTGGCATCTGGAGCACCGAGAGATAGGTACCCGGTTTCGAGTGGAAGCGTCGTTCCGTTGGGCAGGGTGGAATGCCCTTCAGAAATGACCAGCATGTCAAATTTCGGTATGATTCTTGTGTTGGCATCGGTGAAGAGGAACGTTGCGGTATCGAAGACATATTTTGCACTCCCCGTGATGAAAGAGAGGGCTCCAATAGACGGTGCGAAGTTGCTATCAACAATGATGTTTGTTCCGCTGATCTCGACCTTCGTACTAGACCGGGAACTATCATACAGTCTTGTTGGATCAGCCAGACACTTCGATGAGCCTGAAGAACGACCAGAGCATATCGTTGATCCTAGAACCGGCGATTCCCATGAGCCGCCCGGTATCAGGTCTATTGCCTGCGGAGGACTGCCCACTGACATCTGGATAGCGTTCCATGGTCCGCCGGGTCCATACGCGGTAGCTGACCAGGTCAATCCTAAGGGAGTCGTTTCCATACAACAGGCGCACAGAGAAAGGTACGAGATCGCGAAACCATGACTTAAAAAAATCATCATTCTGACCATGAATCGTTTATGATAACGAGAAAATTTGGGCTGGACACACGAAACAAAAGCGACAAAGGGAAGGAATATGAAAGGATTTTATAACACAGACCTATATTCGAATGAACCATATCGCTTGCAGGGTCGGCGGCTACTCGTCTTAGCTGGCCCTGTCCTCAAGTACTACCTTTGAAGGGGTGGGTTCCTAGGGTCGTAGGTAGCATTTGAAACGCCAACACGACCGAGACTTAATTCCTACTTCGAATTAGGACGGAGGTATGTCAAACTATTCCTCTAGAAGTAACAATCCTCCCACGAGGATTTGAGGCACTAGCCTTATGATGCTAAACGAGTACTGGAAATCCTTGTGGTTCAGTTTTATGCCTTGCAAAACAGCTCACAATGGCAATAAGTAGAACTTTGACTTCGTAACAGCCAATCCACAGACCCACGTACTGGAGAGCAGATGTGAACTTCATGTGAAGGTCCAGGTGGGCTGGCGCTTAATTGTCAAAGTTTTATTTATCGCCCGCCCAAAGAAGACCACGCTTGGGACGACTTGGGATGGCCTGTCTCGTGGCCTTTGCCCCCTGTTACTCTGCACATCCATGGAACTCCTTGCCCCATCAACTCTGTGCATCGTACCCCTACTAGTGCCGGTCCAGTGGCCAGACAGAGGCGCGAGCCGTCAGCACCAAGCGCTTAAGTTCAGCTTTGGCCACCTGTGAGCCAAGACCCCCGAAAGCCCGATTGTGATCAACATGATTTTGGTTAAAGGGCCATTGATGACAGTGTAACGACTTCAAGATCCGAGAGGACTCCTCTGTGATACCATGAACTCGACCAACCAACATGGAATGCCCTTGAGGGCGCTATACAGAGTGCTCTTTGCAACTCTGCTGTTCATAGCGATAGCATTCATTGTCCTCATCCCAAATAGAAATTATTACAACATCCTTCCCTCCCGCAAGCCATCCATCGAATCAAAAAAAGTCGCCGTGATATTCGACAATCGAGCGGATCCGAGACTTGTTCCCATCATCCTCCATTTCTCCTCCATCCTTGGGCCTGACTGGCCTATCCTCCTCTTCACCACCTCAACCTTTGGGACCGTATCGAAGACATTCCAGCGAAAGATCAAAGATGGATCTATCCAACTTCGAGACCTACCTAGCACCCTCAGCTTCAAGAAACACACGGACGTCTCGGGCTTCATGACAACGCCTTGGTTATGGGAACAGCTTGCGCCAGCAAAGCATGTCTTGCTCTTCCAGCTGGATAGTATCCTCTGCTCAAATTCCCCTTTCGAAATAAACGACTACCTGCAGTACGACTTCATCGGCGCGCCCATACAAAACCTAGCAGGCTGGGGGCTGGGATTTAACGGGGGGCTGTCACTTCGAAATGTAGACAAGACATTGCAGATCGTGCGCAACAACAACTGGACGGCTGAAGTGAAAGTATCCAAACAGAAAGGGTTGGACGGCGTGCCCATACTGTCAACAGGAACTAATGACATCAACGCGATACTTCCCGGCCACGGCAATTCACCGAGAATACAATATGAGGACCAATGGTTCTTCAAGAAGTTTATGGAGCTTCCAGGTGCGATTCTGCCGCCCCTGAATGTATCCACGACATTTTCTGTGGAGTCAATACCGTATGACACCCCCTTTGGTGTAAGTTACTTCTCAAATTGATGAGTTGGGAGGACACTAGCTGATAATTTCAGTACCACAAACCAGGCGATACTGTGCCACAGCAAAGAAAGCATTTGGATGAGTATTGTCCGGAGTATATCTTGGCGACTAGTCAGACAATAGTTGATGCTTGAACATTACAGTGGATCAAGCCAGAGAAATTACCTTGAGCTGAACACTTTCTATATTTGGAATAGAGCACGAGCACATGCATGATTGAGATCTTGGGAGTTTTGAAGGAGACTTCGTTGGCTCGCCTGAAATATGCCGCGATCGATGAAGCGTATCTCGGGGACGGACGGGCCCATTGTTCGACAATTGCAGGTCTGAGGAATGCAATGAGGGCTATGGCAATCCTGAAGGAGATGATCATGGTTCGAGACATCACGAATGGTGCGTCAAATGATAAAGCGCAGATGGCATTTTATGCTGAGCGCTGTGGCCAATAGGATGGAGTGGATTTGCTTGTCAGCATTGAGGAGCTTCCTGAATGTCCAGAAAAACTATGCGAAAGGGAACCTGTCAGAGATTGTGAAAGTGGCAGCTGTCTATGGATGTCGGGCAAATTGAGGCCCCTTTCTATGTACATGTCTTTACTCAACATTACCAGATCTCTCCCCGTTCCTGCAAAACCCAGTTAACCCGTTTTACCTTATTTATGCCTTTGAAGTTTTGATGCATGCAGCCAGCGAAGAGCTGGAACCAATTGCGTTTGCCTCAAGGGGTCACAGGACAAGAGTGATGCATTTCCTTGAATGTGAAGACGAAGGGATAGAAGTTTAGATAAATAACTGGCTCGCATCCTGTCTGGCTTGAGCTCAATCCACTCGCGTTATCTCAAGTATCCTCCGACATTCCATCCAATGTTATACTCAACTCTTGAGTAGTCCTCAGCACGACATCTCTTATTGAACCCAGACGCACCGTGTTAGACGGAACCAAGCCTGCAGATCGGCCAACATTCACCAGAGCTTCGATGAGTCCTAGGTAACGGGACTGAATGTGATTTGCTATCTTCTCGACTGTTGAGTTGGTAATGGAATTGTTCTGCCTTTTGAAGCTACCAGTCTCAAGGATAAAAAGAGAAGGGTTGTATGTATACCATGGTCTCTGCCATTTCAGGCAAGATGAACAGCAACAGAGGAGACGAACCAGCGAGATCAGTCCACCACCTGCCAGTACGATAGTATCCCAACAGCGTGCTTCTCTTCAGATGGTCTCCAGAGATATCTTGCCAGATGCATGTGCGCGAATCGTAGTAGCAGGCGTCGAATTCTATTTCCCTTCATTAAGCTTTGCACGAGATCCATCGCGGCTATGAGAGACTGCTCAAAATTGTTGTTGTCGGCTAGAGGTTCAGCTGAGAATGACATCCACCCGTCGTATATCAGACGACAATTGTCACGAAAATAGGATACGGAGTCCTTGCTGATCAGAACATGGCCACAACCGTTACCTGGGCAGGTATCAAGTCCTTCTTGTCACTCACCCGCAGGGCCTGCAGCCTTTGTTGGGCGCTTGCTTCGCGAAGCTGGCGCTCTTTCCAGAGGCAGATTCATGTTCTCTTCGCAGCCGTCTTGACCTGCCAGCTGAGGAAGGTTGGGCTTCGCGGCCGTTTCATTATTAGCAGTGTCTTCCCACTCATTGTGTCCCGAGTCTGATGTTGGTGTCGTCGTTGTGGGAGGGGGCTCGCTGGCACGACCAAAGGACGTGTTTGTAGTCGACATTGATCCGACTTGAGCTGGGATTGCATCCGTGGCAGATTGCTCTTTCCATTGGATATACGTTTCCTCCTGGGCAAATATCTCTTCAAAGTTCTGTAGTGGCCGGGCATGGCACTGTGACAGGTCTGCAGCATCGTCAATAATACAGGACGGTAGGGTCAAGTCGTCGTAGATATCTTCGTCGCGGTCGCTTTCGTCCAAGCTTGGAACTGTATGCTCATCCCCGCCGTCGAACCCGTTTGTACATCTATCATTCTCAGCACTATTAGCAGATGATTGCAATCTACATGACTGTGCAACGATATCGCACGACTCCTGGTCATTCGGTAGGTAGCCAGTCCTGCTGGCGGTGTTCAGTTCATGGTGAAGCACGGCTCCATGTCCAGACGAGATGAGGGCGTATGTGATATCCTTCCATATCGACATCAGATCTGAATGATCTGTATCCTCAGTGGTAAGAACGTGCGATAGGTGCATGTTGCATGTAGTTGATTGATTGGTGGTAAGGAAAGAAACGAAACCATGCAGGACGCGGCAGTGGGCAGTGGGCGACTCCTGTTGCACCAAGCTTGGCTCGTTCGTTGGGGAGCTCCATGCGAAATGACCACCTGTCAGTTGTCCCTTCATGGTTAGCACTCAACCGATCTATTTTGGGAGCATTCAGGGAACCCACCTCTGCCAAATTTGTGCTCAAAGATTGTCCCACGATCGCACGAGGATGCCGCTTCAGGAGAGGTTGAACCCCAGTCAGTGCTCGTACTACCGTAAATACTGTAGCCAAGACCATCTCTACTATTTTCCGTCGCTCTTCTACTGTACTGTACTGTACCCTATATTCTCAAGGACGATGTCATGCAGTACACAAGGCGGCCTGTTCTGGCATAAGCCAAAAATGGCGGATGTGGTCCGTGCTCACATTCTTTTCAAGCGAGACCACGCGAAGCCGATTTTGCAAGCTACTGAGTAGCTTGCAAAATCGGCTTCGCCTAGAGATCACGGACCACCTGGGCCACTTTTGGCTGACGTCGGGACGGGCCGCCTCCGCTTGCTGCATGAAATCTGACAACTATTCCGGCAGGCTCAGAATCTGGGGATTTGACAGGGGAGACGAAGTACAGTACAGTATTGTGTACGTAAAGGTCTTTGCTGAGTTACTATTCATGGAGAGAATAAAGTGGCCATATCCTCACAGTTTCTCCGAGCTTTCACAGGGTTCCACGAGATGCCTCTATGACAGGACCAAAATCGTTCTGTGACTTCTTTCATCCTTTATGTCCTGCGATGCGCTCATCAGGACTCACTTCCACCGTTAGCGTCCCACGAATTAGATAGCACTTTTCGCCATCTCCTTAAATTTCTACCAATATGCCGCAAACAGGGCTGTTTGTGGCATTTATCTGAGCTTTGGCCAATTGCTTCAAAGATCTGGGTGCCAATCATCGCCTTATTCCCCGCCATAGCCCCACTAAGATATGGTACAAAAGTAAACAAGTATTTCTGTCGCTCTCTTTAGCAGCAGTAAATGGCTCCATGGTTATCCAGAGAGCTAGATTACTCCCGGGATCTTTTCTCCTGGGAGTCATAACGATCCCAAGAGCACAAGGGCTCCTAGGAGCTTTACTCCTGGGAGCACATGGGTTCCTGGGAGGAAGTCTCCTAGGAAATCTGCTACTCTTGGGAGCACATGGGTTCCTGGGATCCACCACCAAAGCCAAAAAGAAGATACTTGGTCATAGCAAGATTACTTAATTTCAACATTATTACGAAAAAATCCAATCACAAGGATAAAACCGAAGAACCGTTGAGGTGTGTTGGATTGGCGCAGTTAAAAAGTCATACTCAAGCTAGGAATCAAAGTAATCTAACCTGTCCGTGCCACACGCATTTCCATCTGTGGATTTTCATGAGATACACACGGCCGCATTAGCAGTAGGCTAATGAAGCTACTGGAACCCGCCAGCATGCCAGATGCCCCTTTGGTATCCAGACAAGGAAGAGACAGACACCTTGCTTCTTCCCACTTCAATCAATGGCCGGATATTATCCAAGTATAACCTCGCCCCGTGGTTGGTATCCTTCCATACAAAGTCGTACTTCTTATTAATGTCATTCATCATCTCCCATTTTCGACATGCTATTTCTTTGACTCTATAGAGCTCATCGTCATCGTCGTAGGTGCCTATCTTGCCACGTTCGCTCTGCTTGTTCATCGGCGGTTTTGCCATGCAGTTTGGGCACCGTACGCAGAAGGCTGCAGTGATTTTGTCAGCTCCAGCGCCAAAGCGAAGGAACTGACCAACACCGAGAATATGGGTACACACCATATCAGACTTAAGGTTTTCAGGCTCACGACGGCAGCATTCGAGACAAATGACAGTAACACTAAAGGTGGTAAGCATAATGCTTTAGCATAAGGTGAAGGTACATCAGGTGAACTACGATTGAGTTTCACAATGACTCGCTCATAAACAAGTCGAAATGCGTCCTATGGTTGATCCATTCGCGAAAATACCTCCTCTCATGGCTTTTGTATCGAAACTATTAGAGCTGCCAGTTTTGCCAGCAGCTAAAAATGGCTGACGGTTACCGCTCTGAAACTCTTGAGACGAAATCGATTTTGAAGGTGACGATAAAGATTAATAACCCTGCATGGACTGGTTTTGTCAATAATAGGATCTTTGCGCTGCGTTGCTCGCCAGGCGAGGCAAGTTTTGGGCAGAGGTTGAATGTGGCGGATGCGCGAGGGTTCAGAATTGGCTGCTCCTCCAGAAAATGGCTGTAATGGGCCATTTTTCTTCTAGTCGGGTTCCTATTCGTATGAAGTATATCCAGTTACAAACTTTCCACTTCATATCTGGCCTAATTAGATCCAATCAAGTTCTCAAAGTATGAGGATTTAATCCCCAGGGCAAATATGTCTGGGCAGTTGCAAAATAAAAAGTCCAGAAAGAATACCCAGGAGAACTTTCGACGGCGGAAATTGAATCTCATTAGCAAAGCAGATGACCTCCACCGTTTGTTTGGCGCAGATGTCTTCTTGGTTATCCGAAAGAAAGGCAAATACTCTGGGTATAATTCGAGAAAAGAGCTGGACTGGCCGCCAAGACAGGTGGAGCTCGTGAGTCTTTCTCCTCCCGCCAACTCAAGATTGTGACGAACAAAATTTTAGGAACATGAGATTGAGACGCCAGCAGACTTTGACGTTACCAAAGGCAATGAGAAGGCGATGTGGAGGAACTAAAGCTGCGGAGATCACATTAGTATGGGCTGCTAGAGCACTGCCTCAATTCCGAACTTCTATGCCTAACTTAAATTAACTCTGAGAGATTTCCCCAAGGGATTATAAATTATGTTCGCGATAGCTTCAAATTAATTAATAAGTTAAGTTAAGCCTAGCGATATCACTAACTTACGTCCATCTCATATTGCTCAACACAACTAACTTAATTCCCGAAATCTAGAGAGCTTTGCACCAGGCTATGGCCAATAAGTGAAAAGTACGAAGCGTAAAAAGGAGCAATTAAGTTATAGATTAAAAAAGTCTGTTGCTAACTTATTCTCACAACGTGTAACTTATAGCATGATCTATAGCTACCGGGGGCAAATCGTAGGGTCAGCTCCGCTATCATACCCTTAGGTTGTGCAGTACTGGAAAGCTGGCAGTAGCCCATGTGATTTATTAATAACAATATCAAAGACATAGTCCATGCTGATGTTTCGTATGGGTCACGAAGTGTAGAGCACTTCCTAAGAAGGCCGAGCACCCTCGGTAAGGACAATCAAAGCCTTCCCCCGCAGCCTGAGGACAGAGATGCTGGGCCCGGATGTGGCGACTAAGACTGTCAATACGGGAGAACACATGCTCCCGTTTCCGGGGGCCTGCCTCCACATCAACCCACTTGCAAAATGGACAGTATAGTACAGGAACCTGGGATTTCTTCTTGACTTCCACTGAAGTCATAGGGTCTGTATCTGAATCTTCGCCCTCTAGTGTCTTGGTTTCCCAGTCAATATCAGACTCCACATCGGTCTCTCCTTGAAAGATGTCCTCCTCCTCTTCGTCATCTGTACTAGCATACACACGACAAGCCTTTGGACGCCCCCTCTTCTTTGGCGCCTTGTACTGATGGGGGGTTTCCTGCTTCTTGCAAAGTCCCATGAGGTTGTCAACAAGCTCGACCCGCACTTGAAGAATTTGATCCTCTGTCAGGCCATCAAGCGGCTTGAACAGAAGCTTAGCCACTTTGCCTCGCTCTTCGAGCTCATACTCAAAAGTACGTGGGGTGATTATGTCGACTGGACGGATACCCCGCAGTTGTCGGTCGACTTCGGCAGTATGGACGGTCTTGTGAAACTCGGTGATGGACTTCTCGAGCAAATCATCCTTTAGTTGGCGTTTCAAGGTGTTGATATCGGCTTGTATGCTTTTGTGTTTCTCGAACCACTTCGTTTTCTTGGCTGACTTAATGGTGGGGAAGCCATGATCCTTGAGATCTCGAACACATTGAGCACGCTCTTCGATGAGCTCAAGGAGCTTGGGGTCTCTACTGATCTCGAACTTCTGCACGTCTGTCAGAGCTTTCGGGGCTCTCTCATGGCAGATCAGTCTGCCAACTGCTCGGATAAGATCATCTCGTCGTGTCGAGCCAAGGTAGATCGCTTGGCAGTCCCGATCGATGAACGACGGCATATAATACCGTTCATAGACATCTCCCCGATGGCCCATGATCTGCCGGTGCTCTTCGGGAGTTAATGCTTCTATGGTGGCACATGTTAGCCAAGCTCAACAGTAACTCGCAAGAATCTGCCAAGGAGTGGGATGAGAAGTGCTGAGAACCTACCCTTCAACCGCTTTCCCGAAGCTCGCCGCAAGTCGTAGAATTCGAGCTTCTTCTCAAACCCACTCGTCCGCCCAAGGCGGATAAGATGGTGCCGGTGCTTGGAGTAGTCCAGAGCTTTAGTCAGAGACACACGGATACCATTAGCAGTGTGCTCGACGTCTCGGAAAACAGGCCTCTGTGCCCAGTCCTCATCCCATTGGAGACGAATGCGATCGGTATCGGGTGGGACTACCAGAGAATAAACATCCCGAAGGGAAGTGAGTTTGTTCTTGAATGCACCATCGGCAAGTGCCAAAGCCAGTATAAAAGTGACTCCGCAACATGCGAGATCCTCTGCCTCGTAAAATGCAAATACTTTTCTGATTCGAATTAGCCAGCTGAGGAGGCAAGAGGTTCGATGTGGAGGGCAATCCTACTCACCTCTTTCTCTTTCCACCAGACCGCTTAATACGCTTCAGGTTGAGCTTCATAATGACGATGGGCGGCCGCCCTTTCACCCGAGGCGGGAATAGCTGGAACTCAATGTCTTCATACCGGAGTCCAACGAGAGCTTTCGGTCGAGTTGCGGTACAGCCAGCAAGGGCCAAGAAGGGCGATAACTGGACCCGCAGACGCTCATGAGCAAACACCTCTGTATCGCGCACCCAGTGGGCATTCTGGAGTCGGCACAGATCCTCCACAAAAAGCCCCGACTTTTCCTTTTCCGAGTCGTCGAGGCCGAACGCAGGCGTCAGAACTTGTGGGATCCACTATCACGAAGTGAGTATGACAGCTTAGGAAGGTGGAGATAGGCAAAGTACGTTACGCATGTCATACAAGACGCCTTCTTTCATATACTCTTCTGCCAATCGCGCGTACACCATACTGAGAATTTTCCAACGTGTGGTAATAGAGGACTCCTTCTTGATTCGCGAGTGCTTGACTCGCCAGAAGAGATATGTCTTAAAGTAGCTGGGTTCGCACATCTTGAGGGCCCTGTGTGGATCTTGCATTATTCTGATGAGGTGCGAGCCTGGATTTTTGTCTCTTAATTGCTTGACAGTGAAACTGCAAAACCTGTCGAAATACAATCAGCAAACGTCTACATAAAAATATCATCCCAGCAACAAGAAACTTACTCCTCCCATTTTTCCAACTCTACCTCCATCATTTCTTTGGTCTCATCACATGGATTAGATAATGTGACTCCTTCTTCTTCAAACTCTCGCATCATTCGCTCAATATTCATATCTTCAATATCGGCATCAGAATCAGAGTCAGACTCGTCATCAGACGGAGAATTGTAGCCAGAATCTTTGGCAGAGTCACCATCGTAAGCAGAATTTGACCTCCGCGCGCGGTACCTCCTCTTCAATTTTACCCGTGATTCATATGCCCGAGGTTGTTCCTCTCCGTTTGGCAAAGTTGAGGGAGCTCCGCCTCGGCCATGGCGAAGGGTTTGTCGCTGAGCAAAACGTCGGGGGAGACGGGCCATGTCGTCGCCGGGTAGGTAGCTTTGTGTGAAGAGACGTGGACACCGCTTTATAAGGAGGAACTTCGAATCTCACGGACACGGCTACCACGATGTTGCATAAGCTCAGCGATGTGCAGGCTGATCGAACTCATGAGCGCTGGAGAGTGAACGAGAGAATTGAGTACGAAGAGGTGCGAAAAACGGATGAATGAGGGCAATAGCAAAAGCGAATGGTTCAGTGGAGCGAAAGATGAAGGATTGAATGGGCGGAGTGATAAATAAGTGAGTAGGTCGAGGACGTGTGAAGGGTAGAGTAAAGAATGAAAACTTGAGAGTCGAGGGCAACGCGGCAGGAATACATATATCTTGCAGTGCGGGAGCAGGAAGCTGGACAGGCAGTGTGATCCATTTTCCAATTGGAAAGTTTCCCTGGGAGAGAGCCCGCGGTGTTCAGGGGGGTAATGGGTTCCGCCATTTCTGGAGGTAGGAATGAAGTTGAAAGAATGATGCTCCGGGTTTAAAACGGCGATGGGAGACGCTCGCTAAATTTTTGGTGGCCTCAGGTTGGCAATTAAGCGAGTGGAAAGGCAGCGTAAAACAGCGGGTGGTCGCCTGCCGAAAACAGCAGTCAAATCACCAACATCTAGAAAATAGTAGTTTATTTAATAGTTTAATAAGTGATATTATACATATGTTTATTAATTTTTAAATCGATTTTTTTTAAAAAATCATTAAAGTAAATCTTTAATATTTACTTTTAATTATATATTAAGCTTAATATTTAAGTTATAATAATAATATTTTTATATTTCAATATAGCCTTCTTATTTTAATAACCTTTGTTAATTACATTTTTTATAAAAAGTTATTTATTAATTTATATATTAAAATAAGATAAAAAAAATTTAATTTTAATTTTTTAATTAACTATTAATATGATATTTTTTTAATAATTGATATCTTTATAATTATATTAGTGATTATAAATTTAAAAAGGCCATTTTAATAGGCTAATTAAGCTGATTTCAAAACAGGTCTTATTTTATATTTTAGTTAAAGACTCATAGTAATATATGACTTTTAAATAAAATTTCTTTAGAAATATTTTTTTAATAATTAATATCTTTATAATTATATTAGTCATTATAAATTTAAAAAAGCCATTTTAATAAGCTAATTAAGCTGATTCTAAAACAGGTCTTATTTTATATTTTAATTAAAAACTCATAATAATATATGATTTTTAAATAAATTCTTATTAAAAGTGGGGCTTTTTAAACTTCCCGCACTCTCGCACTCCCGCACTTTTAAAGTTTTGTTGTATATTGTACAATTAACACCACTTTTATTATTACACTTTTAAAGCATTATAAAAGTCATGTTCTAATCATAATGGAGTCAAAGCTTAGTTCACGTATTAATGACTAATCAGAGAAGGGTAAAATTAAGAAAAAAATTTACTATTGGGAAAATCAAGCTGGTATAGGGATTAACCCGTGATTAAGTAAATACCTAAGGCTTCTAAAATTCAAGAAAACTTAGAGACAGCTAAAGCTGTCAATCATAAATATTATATCAAAAAGTTATAAATAAAAACCTTTATATATAATCCTTATTTATTAATTAATGCCAAAGATAATCAAAAATTTAAAATGATTGAAATGCAAATAAATAATACCTTGATTTTGGGAAATAATAACTTCTTAATTAAAAAGCAAACGAAAATTATAAATGCAAATGTTTTAATAAAACTGATTTAAATCTTAAACGCCTTTAAACCCTTTATATTTAATAATTACATTATTACCATAATATTTTTTTATATGTTTTAAAAGGGACAGGGGGCTAAAATCGAACTAATTAATATTAAAAAAAGTGATTATAAAAAGGCCTACATAAAGCAACGCGCTCATGAAGCTTATATTATTATGATTTATTAGCTAAAAGCCACATTTAATCTCTTAATAACGGCTTAATATTAAAATCTTATAATAGATAACGCTAAAGCCTTAAATCTACATCTTTAGTAATAAATAAATAATCTAAAAAAAGGTCTATAATATATTCCCATAAATTTATATTCAATAAAAATCTACGTTTTCATTAATAGTTCTTTTATTAATAATAAAGATCTAAATTCCTAAATTGATTTTGTAATAGTAATTAAAACTAAATTGAAAGGGAATGTAAAGTTTACACTTAATGGTAACATCATTTATACCAGCTCCATTAAATATCAAAGAATTATTTGCGTAATGCTTGCTTTAAAGCTATATATTATAATTACCATTAATATAATAATTAATAAGCTCAATCTTCCAAGGCTTCCTATCATTATTTATACAAACTCTTTTTTATTATACAAATATATTATTAAACTTAATATCATAAAAAAAGCATTTAATAATTAATATAATAACAATTCATTAATCATATAAATGCAAAAAAACTTATAAAAATACGATAAATTAATAATACTCATAACCCTATTAATGCCATAACAAAAGCCACTTCAAACAAGGCTCTTTAGGATTTTATTAACACTAATACGCTCACTATCAAAATAAAAGAATAAGTTTAAAAATCTACCAAAGCTAATTTAAATCAATAATAAAAAAGTCCATATAATTATTATCTTTCTTTTGCATATATTTTCCTTAGAATACGTTTCTTATTTTATTTACCTATTTCATTTCACTTTTTTATATATTATAATTATTTAATTTATAAAAACAAAAAACAACTTAAATTCACATTTATTTATCCTTTAATTTAAAACACCAATAAGCGGCCTTATAATAATACTTTAATAAAAACCTAACTACTAATTTCACCATAAAAGGCTATTCTTATATAAAGGTTTTAAAAAAGCATTATTATAAAAAACCTATCATAAAGCTAATTTAAAATAAGGCTTATTTATTACTTATACCATATAAGCCATTCGTAAATAACTTTAAACTCTATTTTTCTTCCTTCATTACCGGCACACTACAATAAAAGCGCTTACTATTAAATCCTATTTTAACAAAAGCCTTATACTTATTTTAAGCCTTTATAACTTAAATATAAACGCTAAATATTATCCTATCAACATGACTTAAAGCTATCGCTATTTTCTTAATTTAAACGCCTAAATCTTATATTTAAACTAATTATTAATTAAAATTAAACATCACACCAGCTTACATACCAGCTAAATATCAGCAAATTAACCCAATTTAACCTAAAAGGCCTAAGTCTTTTTTAATAAAACAAACGCCAACTAATCTTTTATTTTTAATACCTCTACCAAAGTAACTAATAATATAGCAGCAATCAACTTTATAATAACAAAAAGGTCTACTAAAACAAACAATTTGGCATTAGCCATATAAACCAAAGTATTAAACTTAGTATTAATAAACTAAAGGAACTATATCTACATCAATTATGAAATATATTTAGATTCCTTTTAAATCTATAGTTAACTCATGAGCCAAATTCACAGGTAATCCCTAGGAATTTACTTATAAAGCAGTATTCCTTCTTTTATTTTATATAATAACTATACTTCTTTAACTTAAGATTATTAAAAACACAAGAATACTTTAAACCACGCGCCTAAGCATAAACGTACCAAACGCAACATTTATAATAAGTAATCATAAAAGCGTTAAATAATATTAAAATTAGCATTATATTATCATTAACATTAAAATACAACACTAAAACAACCCTAAAACAAATCCAAATACTGATTTAAAAAATAATTAACTTACTATTAATAAATTAAAATTATTAATTAAAATAATTCTAGAATTACATCAGCTTTAATACAAAATCAATAAATTTTAATATACTAATAATAATTCATTATTACTAAGAAAAAAAAGTGCATTTCTAAGGAACCCTCAAAGTATATATAAAATAAGGGAACAATAAAAAGATCTATAAGCCTTACTTAAGTTATTAATAAGCCTTGCTTAACTTACATATTATTAATTTCCGGCCCCAAATTAACAACTCCCTTAACATAATTAATAAGAAACTATTATAAATGGATTTCGGACCTCTTTTAAACCCCTACTACGAATTATTACATTTATTTTATTTCTTAACATCTCTTGATTTTTCTTTCTAACAATTTTTAATATTACATCTTTTATGTCATTATTATTTTAACTCCTTTTCCTTTATACATTACATATTATTATACTCTTCAACGCATTGTCTTTATAAAACGTTTCTTTTTGGTTTATTAAAGTTTATATTACCCTTGCTTTTTTCTCATTATATTAAAATTCTTATTTATCTTTCTAAAAAAAGTATTATTAATATTAATCCACAGGGATTATATAATCTCACCATATTATACAAAAAACGCCACTTAAATAATACCATAATAATCTTCAAAAATTATGCCTTAACTATTAAAAATAATAAATCTGACAATTCCAGGGGGTAATCAAAGCTATAATGAACCTATTACAAGGGTTATTTAAAGAAGTATATAATAAAAGATCTCTCCCACTCTCTTAAGAATACATAGATTTTATTACCCATTTTACTAAAAACTATATTAACCACTTTACTTTAATATATCTTTACGTGATCTACCGGTACTACACCGACATTATACACATTATTTAAATGATTTACATTATTAAAATACATCTTAAGTCTATTAAAAATGAATAATAAGTATTATAAGCTTTATATTAATTAAATGAATATCCCGTTTTCTTTTCTCCTTTATATATGTCTTATATATTATGCTTTTTAGTTTTAAGCACTAAATTAATTAATAATATAAATAAATACCTTCAAAAATAAGCTCACTTAAATATCTTCTCTTATACTACCTTTTATATAATAAATCATACATTTAAATTCCTTTCTTCTTAAATCAAAAGATCCTTTTTATTTAAACTCTAATAATACTTTGCTTATTCTATTTATTTAACATCATCTTATATCTCGTGGTAAGTCTAATATAGTTTCCCCTCTTATTTACATCTGCAAAAAAATTTAGTGGCTAATAGCCGCCGGCGGCGGCTTTCTGCGCTTTTGCCGCTTTTAACTAAAAAGTTGTATATTAAAAAAATTAAGGACAAAGGCCATATATTAAAAAAAAAATTATATTAAAAGCGCCAAAAGCGCTAAATTTAACTTATAGCGTTTATTCTAATAATAATTTTTAAGGCTTTAAGTACTTAGCATATTTAAGGGGTATATTATAGGTATATACACATGTAATTAATAATAGCTAAAGTAAACTTTACCTAAAAAATTTAATGTGCTAGTTATAATTTTATTAAAGTGGAAATTCATAATATGATAAGCTTAGCGAAGCTAATTTATTGGCTGTGCACGCTAAAGTACAATCAAATTTTAGCTTTAGAGCGGATAAATCGATAATCCCTTTTAATTAATACGGAAGTTATTAAGCTTTAGCTTAATCCGCTAAAAGGCCGCCAAAAAAAGACCCACTTACTTAAAGGCGGCTTTTTACGCCAAAAGCGCCAAACTGCTAAAATAGCCAATTTAGCCAATTGGTTAATTTTTCGGCGCCGATATTTTTTGCTGATGTATATACCCTCTCTTATTTAAGCTCTTGTTCTTTATAAAAGACTCATGTCCTTTTACCCTGTTCTCCCTTCTTTTACTCTTGCCTTATCTTTTACCTAAGTTATCATTTTATAAACTCCTAAAAGTAAAAGTAAAACTTATAAAATAATTAATAATAATAATAAATTTACATTTACTTTAATAAAGTCAGAAAAATTACAATACTTAAACGATAAAAGCTTAAGTAAAAACATTTAATTATATCCTTATCATCTGTTTTAAACATACTTTCACATCTTTAAAAATCTCTTCGTAAATCTTATACCTTCTTAAAATATAATTTAAAATTCAAAACCTTATTAATTAAATGTAAACATAATATATGTTTTATACTTATTTTTATTATATAATCATAAGTAAATATTAACATATACTCATAAGTTAACGATTCGTTAAGCCTTGTCTCCTATGTATTTGTTTTATTATATATAGCCGTAATAATAAAGGCAAATGTTTTACTAATACTTCCTCTTTTAATTCATACTATCACAACTACACTTTTAAGCACACTTATTATGTCGCTCCTCCTTAAATTCTTTAATACGGCGTTTAGTTAATTTCCTCTTAAAAACTAAAAACAACTCTTCTTTTTTAATGAGCCTTTTTAAAACTTTATAAACATTTTACTAATATTACATAAAATATTCGTAAGATTCGTATAACCCTCAAAACCTTATTTAAAAAGGGCCAATTAAATAATAAAAATAAAAATAAATAAAAATAAATAAAAATAAATAAAAATAAATAAAAATAAATAAAAATAAATAAAAATAAATAAAAATAAATAAAAATAAATAAAAATAAATAAAAATAAATAAAAATAAATAAATAAATAAATAAATAAATAAATAAAGATCTTATTAACTAAATCTCGTCATCTTAGTTTTAGGCGTAAAAAAAAGGATAAAAATAATAATAAAACTACTAATAAAACTAGTGCCGTTATTAAGAATATTTTTTAAAAAGATTTATTATTAACGGATTCGTTAAAAGGAATTACGAGGGTATTATAAGCATAAGTGAGTTTTTATTAGGTTTCACATAAGCTCAGGTTTTTTTTTATGGTTTTTTACATTGGATTTTTATTTTCTTTTATTTAAAATAATAGGAGATACTTATTTATTAAAATTAAAAAAGTTAGTTTAATAAATAAAAATGTACATAAATCGTTAATATATTTTTAATAAATGTGTTTTAAGTTTCTCAACTTAAAATCTATAACCTTCAAAATTTAAAAGAACTTTAAATTACTTAAATTTTTAATAAGACAGATTCTTCGTGAACCTATTAGTAAGCATATTATTTGTTAATAAGTATATAACTTTAAATAAGCCTTAGGTAAACTCTTATTTAAGTCATATGTTTTAAATATTTATATAATGAAGTTTAATGATAATCCTTTCGTTATTATTTATTATAAATTTAATTGTTTATTAATTATTATAAAAGATTTCTTAAGTTTTGTTAATGTTTAAAGACAAGTCCTTAAAGAATTATTAAAGCGTCATGGCTTTTCCCCCTATGTATTTAAAAGATAATAACTCTATTTCTATTATAAAAATCATAACTATAAACTATTAAGATGCTTTTCAAATCATTAAACCATTAAACATTAAAATCACATATTTTTATAATAATCGTCTTGTTTTAAAATTGTTTATAAATAAAACATTAAAAGTAATAAACATAGACTGTATTTAATTACCTTTAAATATAATCTTTAAAAAGCGCGTTTTAAATAAGTACTAAATAAGCCAATGTATAACTATGAAATACTCTGGTCTAGGGTTTATGGTAAATTATGAAAGTAAAGCTATAGTATATATGACGTTTAGTCATATAACGATCGTTATATATAACACAAATTTAACCCTCTTTTAATATATTTTAATGACTTTCTTTAATATTTAATTATTAGATTTCATAAGCTTGATTTAAAGTAACGGGATTATAAGATACTTCATATTTGTTTATTTAAACTTATAAATAATCTTTTTAATATATTAATGTGATACGAAAAGTGGAGCAGGTCTTTCAAGGTGTGAAAGATTTTTATAATCACTAAAAGTGAGAAATGTGTAAGTGTATTTAATAAATTAAATTAAACATTACCCTTTTTAAAATAAAACTATAAACTAAAGATATATACATAAAATGCTTACATAAACATACACTAAACCTCATCAAATATGTTAACATAATAATAAAGCTTATTACGTAATATACCCTTATAATGAGATATTATTCACATAATCAAAAGCTCGCCATCTTTAATACATAACAGACGATTATAATTAAAAAGGACAATTATATCAATTATATACCTCGGATCATAATACATTTATTATAAATTATATAAATGATTACGTACAAGCGCCGTACAAATTTAAAAAAAAGGAAATACATAAATACGCAGCCAATACGCATAATAAGATCACATAATATAAACAATTGTTATATCTAATATAAACATAACACCTAATAATAAGCATAAAATACAACAAATAAAAATAAACAATAAATACACAATTAAAGCGTATTAAACCAATATATTAAAACATATAAAAAAACATGTAATCATAAGCTTAACATAAAAAAATAAAAGATTATATATTATTATCTTACTTAATTCTAAGTACTTGATTTAAGTTCAAAATAATGAGGCTTTGCGCGGGTACTCCCGATATTAAAATAAGATTAAATCTATACGATTAATATTATGATTAAGTAATCTAAGAATTAAATAATTACTTCAAATTAAATTTACAAAAAATAAAAATAAATTATGCTTATTTTTGTTAAATTAAAATTCACTTCATGCTTTATTGCACGTCGCTTATTAATTAATATATTATTGAATAACTTAAGCGCGTTGGCTAATGATTAAGTGATTACGCCCATTAGGCTAATAACCATAAAAGAAGTGTTTACTTTAATAAACAACAACCTTCCTTTAACATTAATATTATACACATTTACGCTTATGCCTTTGTTTTTTTACCTTTTTTGTTTTCTTTTCTTTGATTTTTACACATATCATTTAAATGATCTACATTATTAAAATGCCTCCCAAATTAGTCAAAAAAAATAAGCAATAAATATTACAAGCTTTATACTAGTTAAGTAAATATTTCATTTTTTTTTAACTTTTATATATATTTTATGTATTATGCTTTTTAGCTTTAAACATTAAGCTAATTAATAATATAATTATAAATAAATATCTTTAAAAATGAGCTTACTTAAACATTTTTTCTTATGTTATCTTTTATATAATAAATTATATATTTAAATTCCCTTTTTTTAAAGTTAAAAAATCCCTTTTATTTAAACTTTAATAATATTCCGCTTATTTCATTTGCCCGTCGTCGTTTTACATTTAATAACGAGTTCAGTGTAATTTCCCTTTTTACTTATGTGCTTTTTCTTATTTAAGTTCTTATTTATTATAAACGTCTTATGTCATTTTATCTTCTTTTTCTTTTTCTTGTTTTTGCCTTGTCTTTTACTTGGGTTATTATTCTATAAACTCTTATAAGTAAAGGCAAAGCTCATAAAGTGATTAATAAAAATAATGCTTATATATTTATTAAAGTAAAATCGAGAAGATTATAATATTTTAATAATAAAAGCTTAAGTTAAAAGCATTTAATTATGTTCTTATTATTTATTTTAAATATACCTTTACGTTTTTAAAAATCTTTTTATAAATTTTACATCTTTTTAAAGTATAATTCAAAATTTAAAGCCTTATTTATTAAACGTAAGTGTAATATATATATTTTTATTATGTTTTATGCTTATTTTTATTATATAATTATAAGTAAATATTAATATATACTTATAAGTTAACAATTCACTAAGCCTTATTTTTTATATGTCCGCTTTACGACATATGACTACGGTAATAAAAGCAAATGCTTTACTAATACCTTTTTTACTAGTTTACGTTATTATAATTACACTTTTGGGCATACTTATTATGTTATTCTTTCTTAAATCTTTTATTATAGCGTTTAATTAATCTTCCTTTTAAAAGCTAAAAACAGCTCTTTTTTTAATAAGCCTTTTTAAAAATTTATAAGTATTCTACTAATATTATATAAAATGTTTACACAATTTGTATAATCCTTAAAATCTTATTAAAAAAAGGTGGATTAAATAATAAAAATGGGGGAAAGAAAAAAAAAGATAAAGAAATTAAGATCTTATTAATCAAATTTCGTTATTTTAATTTTAAGCATAAAAAAAGAATGAGGATAATAATAATACTATTAATAAAGCTAATGCCATTACCGGGAAAATCTTTTAAAGGAATTAATTATTAGCGGATTTATTGAAAGGAATTATAAAGGCTTTACGGTTTTAAATAAGCTTTTATTAGGTTTTGCGTAGGCTTAGGATTTTTTGTGATTTTTTGCGCTAGATTTTTGCTCTTTTTTATTTAAAGTAATAAAGGATACTTATTTATTAAAATTAAAAAATTTAATTTAATAAATAAATAAAAATGCGCATAAATTGTTTAATATACTTTTAATAAATGTGTTTAAAGCTTTTTAATTTAAGATTTAAGATTTTTAAAATTCAAAAGAGCTTTAAATTGCTCAAATTTCTAGTAAAACAAATTTTTCGTAAGCCCATTAGTAGGCATATTATTTATTAATAAGTACATAATCTTAAACAAGCCCCAAATAAACTCTTATTTAAGCCATATATTTTAAATATTCATATGGCATAATTTAATAATAATCTTTTTACCATTATTTATTATAAGTTTAATCATTTGTTAATTATCATAAAATCTTTTCTAAGTTTTACTAATATTTAAAAACAAGTCCTTAAAAAATTATTAAAGCACTATGGCTTTCTTTCTCATATACTCAAAGAACAACAATTCCGTTTCCATTATAAAAATTATAATTATAAATTATTAAAATGTTTTTTAAATTATTAGATTATTAAATACTAAAATCATATATTTTTATAATAATCATTTTATTTCAAAATTATTTGTAAATAAAGTATTAAAAGCAATAAACATAACCCGTATTTAATTACCTTTAAACATAATCCCCAAAAAGCCCGTTCTAAACAAATAATAAATAAGTTAATATATAATTATAAAATGCTTTGATTTAAGGTTTATAGTAAATTATAAGAATAAAGCTACAATATATATAATATTTAATCATACAATAATTACTATATATAATATAAATCTAACCCTCTTTTAATATGCTTTAAAAAAATTTTTAATGCTTAATCATTAAATTTCATAAGCTCAATTTAAAGTAGCGGGGTTATAGGACATTTCCCATTTACTTATTTAAACTTATAAATAATCTTTTCAATATATTAATTATAAAAAAAATTATGCTTTTAATTGCGCATTATTTTAATTCTTAAGAATTACTTAATATCTCCAAAATCATGCATATTATATGCCTAATTAAGATTTTTAATAAATTTTTTACCAAGCTTTGCATTATCTTATTAAAAAGCACTTAAATATTATTAATATAAAATAACATCAAAATTTTATACTTAAAGTTCATAAACATATAAAGCTTTTTAAAGCAAAAAAATAATCCCAAACTTATTAAAATTTTACTAATATGTTTATATCAAAAATAAGGGAAATTGCGCATTTTATAAAATGCATAATTAATTCATAATACTCTTTTTAACTTTTAAAATTTAAAAGAAAATTTATAATACATTATTTTCTTGTTTATATTTTGAAAAGTATTAATAAATGCATTAATCACATTAAAGCACTTAACTTTTAAATCAAATTCAACTGCAAACGCCATAGCTATTTTAAATAATTTAGCTGCTAAAATGCTTACGTATATTAAAATAATTATAAATTCGCTTTAAAAATCTTCACGTATTATAATGTGTAATTAACATCTTAAAATATATCTATTTTTATTAAATTTATATTTAAACACCCACATAAGCAATATAAGCATTAATATAATATTTAAATTAAAATACTTTAGCGTTTAACATTTATACTTATTTATATTACTTATTTTTAAATAAGCATTTTTAATAAATCATGTTTTTATTAAGTAATTCTCAAAATCGTTTTATTTTTTAAGCTTTAATAAAAAATCTTAGACTTTAATTTTAAAAAATAAGATTTTCTCTTTTAATAATAACTATCCTTTTAAGCGATTTACTTAAATAACTGCCACAACCATTATATATATTATTTTTATTATTTATTTTTATTCCCTTTACTTTTCTAAAAACATATGTTAATTAAACATTAATCTATTAAGCATAAAATTTATATATAACATAAGATCACTATACAAATTAAAGGGATACTTCTTTTCCAATACATTACCCCTAAAATTACAAACATTCTTAAGATTAAGATATTTTTATTAAAATCTTATTTTTTTTAAATTATATTAAATATAACAAATACTTTAACATATTTTTTAAATTATTTCCCCTTTTTTATAGCTTTTAATAATCTGCCTTAAATGCTTAAGAATTTTGATTCAATTAACTAAGCTTTAATTGCTACAGCTTAAAAGCGTATCAATGCTTTTTCTAATTTAAAAAATTCGAATTTTAATTCTTTATAATTTAAGGATAATGCGTTTTAATGTATACTTAAATTATATAACAGGATTTAGACCTCAAATTTTAATGCTTAAAGCAAATCTATTACTTAATTTTAAAATACATTTAACGCTTAATTAATAAATTACATATACTTACTTAAACAAAATGTCTTTAAGTTTAAATTTATGTTTAAATTAAGCCTTAAGTTTAATACATTTAATAATTGTTTTTTTACTCCTTACACATTTTCATTCAAAACAAACATTACTTCTAAAATCAAAAGTCTAATTTAAGTGCTAAGATCTTTAGTATAATTTTTTATTCTTAAGTTTTATATTTCAAAAGCTTTCGTTTACTATTTTATAATCTTAAGCAAAAATTCTAAAATGCCTTCTTTTATAATATTTAATTTCTTAATAGTTTCATTTTTTACCTTAAAAATTCTAATCTAATTATTAATTAGCTCTTTTTCTTTAATAAGCTCGTAAATCAATTAAGCTTTTAAAACTAAAATCCCTTGTTCTCTTTTAAAAAAGGTATAAAAACTTTCCTCATTAAATTATATATTATAAATAATAATAATTCTATTAAAGCATAACACCTAAATCTTATAAATATTTAAAGTAACATATCTTATTAAATATTTAATATACGTACGCGCATTTGTTTTAAACGCTCTCTTATTTTTTCCTAATACTTGTTTTATCATTAATGTGTACGTTTTATACTTAAATACGTAAATTATATTTCAATTTAATTTAAAATTAATAATAATTTTTACTATAAATGCAAAATCATATTACCAAAAATAATTGCGGAATCACCTATTATTTTTCTTAATAAATGATCACCAATTATTTATGCGCTTTAGGTTTTTATTATATAAATAAATACTTGCAAATGTGCACTTAATACTTAATTTAATAAAAAAAATTAAATTCTAATCGCATTTTTACCCCTTTATTAATTATTTCTTAACTAGCCCTTTCAGCTCCGCCATTTGGTTTATAAATTATAATTGAAAAAAGCTCAAATTTAATTTCAAACTTAAAAACCTATTCCTCATATTTTATAAACTTTTTAATTATAATAATAGCTTTTTCTTAATTATATTTAATTTTACATATTAAAAAACCAAATTGTTTTCAAACCTAAAATTCAAAGCTCTTAATATATTCAAAAACCTTGTCATATTCTTTAAAGTATAAAACATATTCAATTAACATTTCACTATATTTATATTTAAGTATTAACAACTAAAACATACCTTTAAAACAATTAAAACAATTAAAAAGATCTTATATAATTTTTTAAAATAAACATAATAATTGCTAATAAATAAAACAAGCTAAATTAACGTTGAAAACATAAGTAAACGCACATTACTTATATTTTAAGCGCCTAACTTTGTTTATTATTTTAATATTTTTTAGCTAATTCAATTAATTTTCTTAATATATTTAAACCTAAATGACCAACGCATAAATGCCATACTATTTTTATATTCAATCAAAAATTCTTATACTCTTAAATTGGCTTTAATGCTTATTTAAGCTTTTACTTCATAATTATATAAATCATAATTCCTATAAAGTTTAAAAAAAACTTTACACAAATAATTTAAACATTTCTTATATTTAAAAAACATAAGGTTTTATTAGTGTTTTAATTAATAAATAATAAAATGATTTACCATAAACTCGCTATTATTACCCTAACGTAAAATACAATTCATTTCATAAAATCAAAAATCTTGCTTAAATAAACAAGCTTTTAAAATAATATTAATATAAAATCTTTTTATAATAATTATATTATAAATAATAAAATCATATGTTTAATTATTATTACTTATAAAAGCGTTTTTCATAATTCAAATTCCACGCCTTAAAATAGAAAACTAGCTGTTTCTTGCCTTTATAATATTATTTAGCTTTACTTTAATAAAAAATCTAAGTTTTAAAAATAAGATATTATTAATTAAATTAATTACTTTATAATTATTCAAAAGTATTAAATTAAAAAAAGGATATAAAGCACTTTTTTTAAAAAAAAAACTCTTAATTAAGCCCCTTTTTTAAGACTTAATAAAAGCATTAAAAACGCATTATTTTTTGATTCCGTTGATTTATTAAAAATATTATTTAAAAACTTGAATTTGAGTTTTCTTAAACTTTCTAAGTTCTTTAATTTGTTAATTAAATTCTTAATTAATAAAAGCAATAGCTTATTTTAACTAAATTAGCTTTGTAAACTTTTTCACTTGTTCTTTATAAATCATTAATAAATTTTCTTAACTTAACTTTTATTTTACTTTAAACCTGGTTTAAATAATTCATTAAAAAAAGTCTCAAAAACTTTCTTATAAATAACAAGTTAAATCTTTATATAATAACTAAAAAATTACCTATATGAATTCTTAAAGCATAGGCATAATTATTTTAAAGCTTATTAATTCAATAAGCTTTTAAAAGATTTTTTGCCTTAGGCTTTAAATAAGCTTTTATTCTTAAATCCCGCATTATTTAATCTTTCTTAAAAAATAGCAAAATAATTAATATATAATTTGTCATTAATAAGCTTATAATATATCAAATATACTTTATTAATATAAAAAAGGCGGCATAGCTATTTTAAAATATATGAAAAAAGATTTTCAAACTCATTAGCTTTTTTAATCTTTTAATACTAATTAAAAACATCATTTATTATTAAATTATTTAGCGGTGATTAAAAAGTTTATAAGCCCTTAAAATCCCTTAATGTTAATGACCTTATATAATTTAGCTTTTTTTTAAAAAAGGCTTAATATGCTATGATTCATTTAATTAAATTAATTTTTTCTTTTTTTTACTTAAGCAAGTAAAGCAGTATACTCTTATTTAACATTGGCTTATAAGGTTTGGTTTATTTATTAAAGTATAAAATAAAGGGAACAAATAAGCGCTTAAATATTCATATGCTTTTTCAAAACAAGTTATAACATAATAATACTAAAATACTTATATACCATAATCTTTTAAATTCACTTATAAAGTTTAAAGTACGTAATTATTTAAGATTACTAAATCGCGTAATTTAATTTCCACTTCTTTTCCTTGTTTTCGGCATTAAAAATACATAATTCCGGCTTATATAAAATCGCTATGGCTAAGGCTCTTAAAATCATAAAAGCAAAAGGATCTAATATTAATTAATCAATTTTACTCTCACTTAATGTGGTAATAATAATCTTGCTTTAAATATTGTTTGTTAATGCGGCTAAAAGATCCAAATAAGCTTTTATTATCATAGTCCAAATAACAAGGTTTACGTTATATTAAGTTTATGCAATTTAAAAATTGACTTATAATTAAGCAATTTTTGCTGTTACAATTTGCTTGGCGCTTTTAGAAATAGAATTAAGAACTTTTACAGGAATGTAAACATTTATTATATTAAGGTTAATCAAAGGCTATAATCTAAAAATATTTACCCTAAACATAAAATAAGTATACTAATTAGCCCATTGCTTAAATTTCTTATAAATAATATTTACATTTAGTATTTTAATACTGCTATTATTTATAAACATATTAAAGTAATTAAGCAATTATTAAGCAAAGGAATTAAAAAATAAAAAATAAAAAATAAAAAATAAAAAAAGATCATAAAATTAATAAATAAAAAACTTGAATAAAATTCAAATCCATATATGCACCAAATAATAATAACAGCCTATGGCTCTTAATTATAATACGAAAAGTATGACGTATAAAAAGCGGACTGTTGTTTATAAATTACGTATTTGATTACAGTACGACCGCTTCAAACACGACAATTTTTGAGACTTTAAAAAAGTGGAGTTTTTTTTATGAAAAGTTGCGCTTTTATATATAATGATATTTCGCTTATTTACTTTTTTTATTTTATTAACTAAAAAAAAAGATATACTTTAATATAAATAAATAAAAAGACTTTTTTAAAAATTTGGTCCCTAAATTTTAGCAATAATATAATTTTAATAAACTAAGCCCAATTTAAACAAAAGTAGGTTTATTAAAATGCTAGCAATTAGTTTTATAAGATGCATTAAATAAATTTTAATAATGTGGAAGTTTAATAATTTATTATTTTTGAAGTTTTTAGCCTTAATTATTAAGCAAGCTAAAATATTTTTAATTTTAATATTAATTTTAAATTAATTTTTCTTATTATTCTTATTATCATAATAACCACTTAATTACCATATTAAAATGCTTTTGTTAAAGCATAATAAAAGCGCTATTTTTGCTAAATTACCTTTTGGATTGCTTATTTAATTAATCATAAAGCAACCTTGCTAATAAATACCTAAAGCCTCTGGTTTTTTATTTTTGTTATTACGCCTTATAAAAGCTATTATTATTTTTATGCTTATTGCTTTTAATAATAGTTAAATTAATAAATTAAAATTTAAAAAAAAAGATTAGCTTAAGTAATTAGCAAATCAAAAAATAAAGAAAATGAAAAAAAAAAAAGAAAATAATATTATTTGCGCTAACAAATATTTAAATTAAGATCTTAAAAAGCTAAGCCTAAATAAGCTAAATAAGGAGGAGATTAATTAATCAAATATTGAAAATAAGATAAGCAAAGAGTTTAAAACCTTTAAATTATTTAATTAATTAATAATTAATTTAAAAAGTAAATGGAGTTTACCTTTTAAAAAAGTAATTAATATGCCAGCTCTTAATAAATTATTTTTTTAATTCATTAATTTAATAGTTTTATAATTAATTTTTTAAATAGTTTTAAAAGGTTTTATGAAAAGTAAATTACTTTTTTTTAAAAAGCAATTTTTGATAATTTGCAAATAAGCAAAAGCAATTAAAAAAGAATTAATTTAATAAAAATTATTTTAAAAACCTTTTTTTATGTTTTTAATTATTAAATTACAATTTAACAACCTTTTTTGGCTTTTTTTAAGCCAAAACCTTTGCTTATACTTTTACCGCTTTTATTTATTTAAAAAAAAAATTTAATTTAAAAGACAAATATATATTTAATTCAAAAAGCGAAAATTTAAAATTCAAGGCTTTATTAAAGGCCAAATTTGAGGCTAAAAATAACTTTATTAAATTAAACAATTTAAATGATATTGAGTTTATTAATAATGGTCAAAATAAGCTTTTATTAGATTTATTTATAAAAGAAATAATTAATGTTATGTTTAAGTTATTTTTTAAGTTATTAATTTATTAAGAGGTTTTAAAACTAATTAAAAAGCAATTTTTTAATAAAAATCTTAATCATTTTTCTTACGTATGCTTTAAATATTCGCTTATTTAGCAATATTTTTAAATTTTTTTAAAAAAGAGCTTTAAAAAAGGTTAAATTAAAGCCTTTTTATTTATAGCCAAAAGTAATTACCTTACCAACAATAGAAAAACTTTTGCTTATAAAATCAAAGCATTATTCCTTTATTATTGCATTTATAAGTTTTTATTTATAAAAATTAAAAAAGATAAGCAAAAAAATTGATTTTATTTAAATAATAAAAATGTTTTTTAAGCTTGTAAAGCTTGGTTATTAGCTTAAAAGCTTATTATAATTATTTTTAAAGGCTTTTAATATGCTTTTAATATGAAAATTATATCTTATTTATTTGCTAGCGTAATAAAGGCTAATAAGCCTTTTTTGAATTTATTATTAATACATGAAAAAACCTTAATAAAAAGCCAAAGGAATGAAAGCCTTTTGGTAAAATAATTACTTATAAGTGGTTAAATTGTTTTGGTTTTTATGCTATTAAAAAAAAGGAATTTATATAAATGGCCATAAAAAAGAAGATATTATTTAATATTATTAAAAAATTAGTTATATTTTATTTCTTATTATTTATTTGTTTTATTTATTAATTAATTTAAAAGGAATTTCTCCCGCAAATAGCTTACTATTAATCCCTTATTATTAACTACAAAAAAAACGCTAAAGGCGTTTTATAATTTATTACACCTAATTTATCTTTTAGTAAAAAAAAGCATATTATTTATTATTATGATAAGAATTGCTTTTATGCTAAAAAGTATTTAAAGCAAATTTGGCTTAATAAAAATTAATAAAAAATGCTTTTAAAAAGCAAAAAAGGTTTAATTTATTGCTTTAATTTTATAAATATTAAAAAAAGGCTTGTAATTAATTAAAAAGATGCTTAAAAAATCATTTATTTTGGTGAATTGCAAAAAACGCTTTATTGAAATATATAATAATTATTTAAGCAAATAGAAGCTGCTATTAATATATTTGAAGAAAAGCATTTTAATAAGATAGTTATTTTTATATTCAATTAATTAAGTGCTTATGTTAATAAGGGAAATAAAGCTTTAAACGCTTTTATAATGAATTTTAATAAAGGAAGAGCTTTTTTACCTTAAAAAGTAAGTTATTTCTTTTTTTATTTTAATAATTTATTAATTTAATTTAGAATACTATCTTTTCTTTTAATATTTCTGAGGCTAAAAAAGCTTATGAATTAGTTGATATTATTTAAAAGCTTAATTATAAGGTCAAAAAAATTATTAAGATTAAAATTCTTAATAAAAAAAAGAGAATTTCAAAAATTATTATTAAAAAAGTCTTAAAAGGACTAAAATAGATTTTAGTTAAAAAAGGCTATTTACTTATTAATAAGTATTCTTTTTTAATTAAATAATATATTAATATTTTATAAGCAAAAAATTATTTATTGCTAAATATATAGGTAAAACCAAAAAAAGGTATAAAAACCTTTTTTTTGGCTTTTAATTAAATAAGCTACTTATTATTTAGCAAAATTTTTAACTAATCATAAGAACTTTTTAAGCAAAAATTGGCTTTAAAAAAGCTTCTTTTAGTAAGAGGCCATAAATGCTTATTTTTATTAAAATTTTATTGCAAGCTAAACCCGATTAAAATGTATTAGGCCTATTATAAAAATCTTTATAAGCAGGTTTAAAAGATTACCTTTAATAACATAAGTACTTTTTATATTTGGCTTACTTTATTATATTTGGCCTATTTTTTACGTTATATTTAATTAATTAATTTTTTTTTAGGCTTAACAAGCTGCTTTTAAAGCATTTAATTCTTATTCTTTTAATATTATTTAAAAGTTTATTAATTAAGCTTCTTGGTTTATGAACGCTTACCAAAAAGGGCTTAGCATTAAACAAGCTGCTTGATATATAAAAAAACAAAGTGGCCATAGGTTTAGTTTAGAAAAGTAAATGAAAAAGTTTAATATTATATTAAAAAAAAATTTAATAAAAATAAATGAGCTTGCTTAATTTCATTAATTAGATTTTGTATTTATTTATTAGCGCGGTAGTTAGCTTAGCAATTATAAAATGCTTTATAAAAAATAATAATTAAAATTAGAATTTGATATTTAATATTGTATTCTTGGCTAATAGAAAATCGCCGGCTATTAGTAAAATTACCTGAAATGACTAAATTAATATAATTATAAATGAAGCTTTTTAATATTAAATAATAATTTATCAATAACATTCGCTTGATTTGCTATAATAATCAAGTGATGGCGTTAAAATATACATGCAGAATTATTAATATTTTAAGAATAAAGAAAACTTTTAAGCTATAGAATAGCCGAATTATGCTAATTATTAAGCATTAGTCCTTATATATTAATTATTAAAGTATAATAAGTATAGAGTATTAATATATAAGTTGAATTATATAATAAATATTAAAATAATAATTTTTAAACTTTTTAATTATTTAAAAAAATTAAAGAATTAAAATAAAGTAAGTTTTGATAATAATTATAAAGTTTTTATTTTATTAAAAGCTTTATTATACTTGGAATATTCCTTAGGTAAAAAAATATTTTGGAAATATTTATATATTAATTTTAAAAATATATATTTAAAAAAAAAAAGTAAAAAAAATTTGGTCCCACCAAGACTTTTGTTTTTAAATATAATTATCTCACCGCTAGCCCAATCGGGACAAAAGTGGGTCTATTATAACGCTAGCAATCAGGCGGAAATCTTAGGTTAAATAGAATTTTAATAACTAATACTTTTTAAAATTGTCGTGTTTGAAGCGGTCGTACTGTAGATTTTATTTTTGTTACGTAGTATTGAACTTATGACAAAGATACGCTTGGTTATTTTGTATTAGTAGTTTATTATATTAACGTATTAAAGGAGTCATTTGTTGATTATTACCCGGATAGCCGCGATGACTTTAATTAGAACACACTGAAATTTCACATGTTTAATTATTACGTTGAATTTATTTGATTGTTTAGTTCTTTTAACGGTTTTAATATAGAACATTTTAAGGCTCTTTATAAGTTTTTATTTAAGTAGTTTTATGATTATATAAATAAGAATAATAGATATTTAGATTAAATTACCGGGTATAATATATGAAATCATAATTTAAAGGTAATGGCTTATTGACTTTAATATTATTTCATAATTATGTTGTTTATTAATATTAAAGTTTTAATAAAAGTGATTAAGGCCATTATATAACATTTGAATCATAAATTATTTAATTATAGACTTTTAGATTTATATATAAATGTAATGTTTTAAAGTATATGTTATTTATATTTTACAATAAAGTGAACTATTTTAATAGGCCTTATTATTAAGGGTATTAGATTTAATGGATTTTTAGGGGTATTAATAGTTTTTATTTTAAAAGAGCGGCAACGGGCCATAAGGTAATTTATAATATACGATTATATATACTTTTGCCTTAAAGACATTATATAAATATTTGAGTATTTAGTGGTGTTTTTATTAGTAATTTAGTGTTAAAAACGTTTTAAGTTAAATGAAGAGGATTTTAAATGGACTAAAGAGGAAATCTTGAGGTATAATTTAAATTAGTGTGGAAAAGGCTAAAAAGGAGACTTTTATTAAGTTTAAGTATATTTGTATATAAATATAAACGTTAATTTAAAAAGCGGCTGACTTAATTCATATAATAAAGTACACGTAAGTTAAATATAAGTTATTATAATTATATTTAATATTAAAAAGGCGGACGTTAATCTCTTAAAAAGGTACCTTATGTATTATAATATAATAATAGATGTTTATTTATTTTAAGGGGAATTAATAAACCTAAAACATTAGAAAGAGTCGCTTAATTAACCTTACATACTTTATGGTATAATTGAGATTATTAAAGCCCTTATGTTATTAATATAAAGACTAAAGAAGTTATAAGGACGACGGTTCTTTTAAATAATGGACATTTATTAGAGTGTTTATGCTATAAAAGGCATATATATAAATAAAGATAAGAAAAACGATATTTTTTATATTAATAATTATATAGACTAAGACTAGTATTAGACTTATTATAAAGACAATTGGGAATAGGATAATAATGAATAAGCTAAGATATATCATGATAATTTGTAATTTACAAGTGGTTAAATAATGTTAGAGTTAAAAGATAATCTTTTTAATAAAGTAGCCCTTTAATAATATAGCCGGATACTTTAAACAGCCTTTTGATAAAACAACACCTTATTAAAACAGCCTTTTATTAAATAGTTAAATGTTTTAAACAGCTTTTCCTTAAATAGCCAAATGCTTTAAATAACCAAGTGTCTTAAACCGCTACTTATTAAACAGCCTTTTATTAAATAGCCTTTTGTTAAACAGCCTTTCACTAAAACATAATAATAATAAAGTTGATTAAGAACAAAGAAAGTAAACGTTGTATTATTTAAAGAGAACTTGTTTTTAGAATATTAGAAGAGTACACGATTAGGCGTAGACAAAATCATAAAGTGATATATTTAATAAATTGCGCTATAAAAATACCTGGCTTAATTGTTTGTTACGCTATATTAAGGCATGTTTTTTATATAAGAACATATCCATTGATGTTTTACTTTAATGCGGTTAATACGTAAAATTAATATGATTAGCGCTTATAATAACGCGTTTAATTATTTAACTTAAACATTCCTAAGTTCTCTTTGATCTTAAACAATTAAGAAATTAAAGAACGCGCCATTTATATGACATATATATAATATTAATATTTATATAATATTAAACCAAAAGCCTAAATATAGTAGGTAAGTATATTTTATTAAGCTTACTTTTAAGTTTATGTAATTAAACTCGGGATATAACATAATATCATAAAAACGTGGATAAGAACCTCGCTAAATTAACTAAGGACCTTTAAGTTTAAATTATTTTTATGTATTAATTTTAGTAAGTGTTTAAACTATGTCTTTTTGTCTTTAATATTAATTATAAATAGCGTCCTTTAAAGTCGATGAAAGATCTTAATTAATAAAAATTACGAAAGGATATATTAAAGGCTTTATAATTTAGTCAATTAAACTCATAGGCCTTATTACAAATGGATAATCTTAGCTTAGATATAAAAACAGACAATATATTTAGTTTGATAAATAATGATATTAATTTACTTTAGGGGAATATAAAGTGCCGTTAAGGGCGGGGTAATCTAATAAAGGAAGGACACATTGAGTATAATAAAAGAGAGATTATATTAACATATGCTTTAATTATATTTATATGGATTTTAAGAAACTATGGGATTAAATATATATTTTGATTTAAAGAAGATATGTATTATTTAAGCAGCGTAATGATCTTTTACTAAAAATAACTCATTAATAAAAGTTTATTAATGGCTTTTAGCCATATGATTTAAAAGCAATTATTATATAAAAGGCAAGTACACTCTTTATATCCAAAAATATGACTAATTAATAATAAATGTGGAATTATATTAAAAATCGTCGTTCTAAGCTTTTAAAAAGTGTACATTAAATAATAATAATAACATTTGTAAATCGTTCAAAAATAACAAATAACAAGAGACGAATAAAGTTTTAAAAACGTATAACTTATAATTATGTGATTTTGTCCTTAGATCTTTTAAATGTAAGTTGTGGTACTATTAAAATAAAACCTAATTAATATAAGTTCAAGCCAAGGTAATTAAAGTAAACTAATAATGTTATAGTTAATTACCTATGGCTTTTACACTAATAAAAGTAACATTAAGCTAATATACCCTATAATAGTGTTATAGTTTAGTTTATAAGTATTAATGGATTGACAATTATTATTAATAATATAATAATTATATTGGCATATTATGAATAAAGCCGGGGATTAAAGGCTATGCCTTATATGCCGACAAATAATAGGCGTAAGTCACTATAAACATATAATAATGAAAATTTACTAACTTTATGTGATTTAGTATTATTTTATTTTATTTGGGAAAATTAGCATAATATAGATAAAAACTAGTAAAAGGTAATTTTAAGTGGATTATATAAGAAGGTAAATAAGGTCATAACCATTACCTTTTATAAAATAAAATAAAAGGCAATAAAAACACCATTTAATATTTTATTAAAAGACTTATTAAATAACTTAGATTTCGCAAAAATATATAATAATCGATTTATTATGTTTGTCTTAATTATTAATATAAGTATTAAAGGTTTAAAGGGTTAAGATTATAATAAGGGAAATAAGGAAATAAAATAAGGGCACATAAATAAGATTTTGGTTTTATTTAAAGTCATAATTAAAAGGGTTTAATATAATGAGTCTTAGGATTATTTAAGGTCTTTTGAATTTGGCTTAAATGATGACAAGGGTTTTAATCTTAGGGGAAAGGCACTTAATATATTAAACAATAACAATCTTAAAGGTTTAAATCGTGTAAATTAACTAGGGTTTTAGATAATTAATTCTTTTGTTTTTATAGACGAGTTGCCGTAATATTTAAAAACTTCAGTGATAATAAAAGTCATTAATAATTTTAGAGCCTATTTATAAAAGCGGCGTTTTAATAAGGTTTATGTTAAACATAAATTTATGAATAGTATTAATGGGTTATAAATAGTAAAAAAATCTAGTTTACGCATTAATAAACGGGCCTATAAGTGTTATATTAAAGAAAGTATAAAGGTTTTATATAATTAACATTAAAAATAAGAACACGGGAAACTAATGATATAAATAAAAGTAAATACAAGTATATTAGCGAGTAATTAAAAAGAATAATTAATAGGTACATAAGTAAATATAACACTATATTTTTAAAAGAAAAATGGGGACTTTATTAAGGCGTTATAAATGACGTCAAAAATAAACGTAAATATTAAAGTAATTATTTAATATTATTAAAAGGATTAATTAAGATGAAATTTTAGAAAGATTTAAGTTAAAGGTAAAAACTACAATCTTTATATAAAGCCTATTAACTTAGTTAATTAAGGCACATGATATAAGTAAAAGGGTAATATTTAACAAATATAATCTTTAAAGGTTAAAAGACTAAACAAAGAATGACTTAGTTTTATATATAAAAAAATATACAACGATTTAAATTAGTTTTTAAATAAAGAATCGCTAAATAAATAAAAGCTATTAAATGACATTATATTAAAAGAGTAAGTAGTTTTTTGTTTTAAAGTAATATTTTAACTTATATATAAGTAAAACAGCTTAATTATTAAATAATTCATTAACATGTTTTTACAACTATGGCTATTATAAATAGAATACCGCTTTTTATAAGCTGTTTTCCTTACTAGGTGTTTTTACCAAAGAGGCTGTTTATACGGGTTACTTTTTTCATTGGGTGTTTTTACCAAGGAAACTGTTTATATAAGTTGCTTTTCCCGTAGGGTGTTTTTATTAAAGAAGCTATTTACGTAAATTGTTTTATTTCATGGGTTGTTTTATTTAAAGGGGAGGAGTAAAATAGTTAAAGCGCTTGTGAAGATTTAGTGTATTTATGGGATAAATGATTACGTTAGAAATAAAACGAAGCCTAAGAAATAATATATTTATAAAACTAATAAATGATAGTGTTTTTATACTTAAATTTATTATTTAAAGGTTAAAACATAACGTAAGTGTTAAATAAACCGTAAATTAATGAATGTTTTCATATAAGTAATTAAGACTGTTTACGTTTTAAGAGTATTTTGATATTATAAGTATAAACATGTCTTTAATATTTAAAGTGACTAAAAGGGAAAATACTTAAATGGGGTTTTTAACGTCACTAGTGACATGTAGTTTTATTACCCTTAGAACACTATTATGATTAATAATAATAAGTGCACTATAAGAACTTATGTGGTATAGATTATAATAAGTGAAATTAATTACGTAAACTATAAAAGTAATAATGGTTTTTTAAGTAGGGTAAGTCTTTAAGTTATAATATGTTTTTTTTAAATGTTTAAGATCTTTAATAAAAGAGAAGGACTTTAATTAGTGGTTATTTATAAGACTAAGGTAATATTATAAATGAGATATTCTTAAGGTATATAAACGTAAGATATAATTAATAATGTTTTTAAAAAACCTAAGATTCTTGGGGGAAGGGGTAAACTATAAGAGCCTAAATAATCATAAGGTGTTAAAGCATTAATAATAAAAGATGTACTTTTAGTAATTAGTTAAAGAATTATATTAAAGACGCGGCTTATGTTAAAAGCGCCAGTTTAATTTAATATAATACTTATTTATCCTTAATTTTTTTAACATGTAACTTTTTAGCCAAAAGCGCTAAAAGCGTAAAAAGCCGCCGCCGGCCATCATTTGCCCTAGAAAATTTTTACTGATGTATTTAATGATTTAATAATTTAAAAGGCATTTTAATAATTTATAATTATGATTTTTATAATAAAAGGAAAATTGCTATTTTTTAAGCATATAAAAAAGAAAGCCATAGCGTTTTAACGATTTTTTAAGGGCATATTTTTGAATATTCGCAAAATTTAGAAAAAAAATTATAATAATTAATAAATGATCAAACTTATAATAAATAATGGCAAAAGGATTATTATTAAATTATGCTATATGAATATTTAAAATATATGGCTTAAACAAAAGTTTATTTAGGGCTTATTTAAGATTATATATTTATTAATAAATAATATGCTTACTAATAAACTTATAAGATTTTTGTTTTGCTAGAAATTTAAACAATTTAAAGCTTTTTTAAAAATTTAAGTTAAAAAACTTTAAACATATTTATTAAAAGCATATTAATAATTTATACGCATTTTTATTTATTAAATTAACTTTTTTAATTTTAATAAATAAGTATCCCCTATTACTTTAAATAAAAAAAATAAAAATTCAACGCAAAAAACCGCAAAAAACCCTAAGCCTATATAAAACCTAATAAAAGCTTACTTAAAACCGCAAAGCCTTTGTAATTCCTTTTAATAAATCCGCTAATAATTAATTTCTTTAAAAGATTTTCCTAATAATAGCACCAGTTTTATTAATAGTATTATTATTATTCTCATTTTTTTTACGCTTAAAATTAAAATAATAAAACTTAGTTAATAAGATCTCAATCTTTTTATTCTTTTTTTCTTCTATTTTTTTTATTTAATTCACCTTTTTTTAATAAAATTTTAAGAATTATGCAAATTACGCAAACACTTTATATAATATTAATAAAATACTCATAAAATTTCAAAAAGGCTTATTAAAAAAGAAAAGCTGTTTTTAGCCTTTAAAAAGGAAATTAATCAAATACTATAATAAAGAATTTAAAAAAAAGCAACATAATAAATATGCTTAAAAATACAATTATAATAGCGCAAATCAGCAAAAAGGGTATTAGTAAAGCATTTGCTTTTATTATTGTGGCCATATGTTATAAAGCAAACATATAGAAAATAAGGCTTAGTAAATCATTAACTTATAAGCATATATTAATATTTACTTATAATTATATAATAAAAATAAGCATAAAATATAATAAAAAATATATATTATACTTATACTTAATAAGTAAAGCCTTGAATTTCAAATTATGCTTTAAAAAAGGTAAAATTTATAATAATAAAATTAAAAACGAGAAAATATATTTAAAATAAATAATAAAAATATAATTAAATGCTTTTAATTTAAGCTTTTATTACTTAAACATTATGATTTTCCCAATTTTATTTTAATAAATATATAAGCATTATTATTATTAATTACTTTATAAGCTTTACTTTTACTTATAAAAGTTTATAAAATAATAATTTAAGCAAAAAATAAGGCAAAAACAAGAAAAAGAAAAAGAAAAGAAAAATATATAAAATGTTTATAAAAAATAAAAGCTCAAATGAAAAAAGGCACATAAATAAAAAGGGAAATTACATTAAACTTGCCATTAAATGTAAAACAACAATAAGCGGATGAAATAAGTAGAATATTATTAAAGCCCAAATAAAAGGGATTTTTTAACTTAAAAAGAAGGGAATTTAAACGTATAACCTGTCATATAAAAAATAACATAAAAAATAATATTTAAGTAAGCTTATTTTTAAAAATATTTATTTATAATTATATTATTAATTAACCCAATGCTTAAAACTAAAAAACATATAATAAAAGTAAAAAGAAAACGGGATATTCTTTTGATTAACTTGAAAAGCATTTTAATAATAAAAATTATTTAAATAATATATATAAAAATTAGTTTTTTTTTTAAAAAAAGGCAAAAAACAAAAGCATAGGCGCAAATATATAAAATATTAATATTAAAAAAAGGTTATTATTTATTAAAACAAACATTTCTTTTATGATTATTAGCCTAATGAGCGCAACCACTCAATTATTAGTCAACGCGCTTAGGCCACCTAACAACACACTAATTAATAAGCAACGTGCAATAAAACATAAAGTGAATTTTAATTTAGTTAATAAATAAGCATAATTCATTTTTACTTTTCGTAAACTTAATTTAAAGCAATTATTTAATTCTCAAATTACCCAATCACAGCATTAACCATATAAATCCAATTTTATTTTAATGCTGAAAGCACTTACGCAAAGTTTTACTATTTTGAATTCAAATTAGGTACTTGAAATCAAATAAAACAATAATAATACACAATCTTTTACTTTTTTTTATATTAAGCTTATAATTGCATATTTTTGGTATATTTTAATATATTAATTTAATACGCTTTAATTGCGTATTTATTATTTATTTTTATTTATTATATCTTATGCTTATTAATAAATATTATGTTTATATTAAACGTAACAATTATTTATATCACGCGATTTTATTACGCGTATTAGCTGCGCATTTATATATTTCCTTTTTTTTAAATTTGCACAACGCCTGTACGCAATTATTTATATAATTTATAATAAATGCATTATAATCCAAAATATATAATTAATATAATTGTCCTTTTTGACTATAATCGCATATTGTGCATTAAAAATGGCAAGCTTTTAATTATACAAATAATATTTTACCATAAAAATATATTATATAATAAGCTTTATTATTATATTAGCATATTTAATAAGATTTAATATATATTTGCATAAGCATTCCATATATATATCTCCAGCTTATAATCTCATCTTAAAAAGGGTAACGCTTAATTTAATTTATTAAACACATTTACACATTTCTTACTTTCAATAATTATAAAGATCTCTTACATTTAGAAAAACCTGCTTCACTTTCCGTATCACAAAATTTGAAAAAGCCATTTTAATAAGCTAATTAAGTTAGTTTTAAAACAGGTCTTATTTTGTATTTTACTGTAAAACTTATAGTGATGCACAACTTTTAATTTTTTTTTAATAATTAATATCTTTATAACCTATTAATTATTATAAATCCGAAAAAGCCATTTTAATAAGCTAATTAAGCCGAGTTTAAAATACGTCTTATTTTATATTTTACTTAAAAACTCGTAATAATACACGATTTTTAAATAAATTTCCCTTTGAAAGTGGGGCTTTTTAAACTTTTTAGTATTAAACTGTAACGGTTAGATATTTACTCGCTGTAAATACCGAGGGTTACGGTTGATCTCGGATGATTAAAAAGTAAGTATATTATATATGGTAGAAAACAATTATTAATATGAGTGAGAATATTATTTAAAGTTAAATATAAAGCTTTTATTTAATAACAGATGTGTTAGTTTTATATAAAACCTTCATTCTTCTTAAATTACTATAATTTAAAATAACCATTACGAGGGTTTCCCCGGATTACCGTAATCCCTAGTGATCTTATCACATGACCCGTTGTCCTGTGCCTTATAAAATCCCCCTGTTTTAACTTCTCTATATAATAAGGCTATTAAGCCTTAGGGCTAAGATATATGTGATATTTTTTATTAAGTATATCTATAATATTATCCCTTTTTTAACTTAATGTACCCTTACGTTTAAGTATATTAAAAGAAATGTCATTAATAGTCCATGATTATTTTCCCTTTTTATCATATCCTTTTGGTATAATGTAAAACTCGAACGTATTACTTTAACCATAAAAATCGAAAAAACCGGTGAAAAAATATCCCCTTATAGATTTTATATATGAAATCGCTATCGTTATATTACAGTGGGCCTTAAGGCCATTCATTATTCTTAGTACACCCGTTATAGCCGTATTAAATGTAATTTTACTAAAAAGCTTCTTACCGTCGCTTCTTAGGCTTTTATTAATAAACAGCGATAACGCCTAAAAAAAGAAAAGAAAAAAACTATAATAAAAATCTTCTATCTCTAGAAATAATAACGTTTCTTAGATAAAAAGGAAAAAATAATAATAAAGTCAAGTTTAAAGACTTTAAATAAACTAAATCGGAAAAAGTGTAAAGAAAAGGCAAAGCTCGCCTAATTAAAGGCTAACGTTATAAGCCTATCAAAGGCCTTTACTCTCTTAAAGTCCCCCGCCGTTAATCTTATAGTTTTTAAAGGGTTACCCGACTTATTTTAAGAAAGCCTAGGTTTTATTACTAAAAGCTTTAAAATATCCCAAGGTAATAAAAATTAAACTTAAGTTCCCATATGTTCTTCGATTATAAGTATCCTTTCCACTTAATCAAATATTTAACTTTACTATAGAAGTTTTAATAATCAAAAATAGTCTTTACTTCGTGTTTAACGTTTAGATTAATCGATTATATTTCAGTGACAAGGGTAAGTAGTACTCTTAATAATACTGTTTTAAAGAAAAATATATAAAATACCAAGTAAATATTCATTATCTTTAAAAACGGTAATTAGTAATTAACTAGTCCTTTGACTTTTATAATTTTAAATAACCTTAGCTTTTTATAATTTAAATTATGACTTAGTCGTTTAATTACAATATTCTTTTTTATTATAATAAATCGCTGATTTTTATATTATAAATAAAATATCAGCTAATAATTCATCATATAATTGTTTTAACTCATCTCTTTATAATATGGCTTTTTATGTAGTCCTTTAACCCGTAATTAATGTATTATATACCGTTAAGTTATACTTATAATTCGCGTAAAACGGCGATACTTTAATAGTCTCTTAATTTACGTTATTATATATAAACTAAACAAGTAAAAATTGTTAAACTTAGTTATCTTACTTATAATTCACATAACATTGAAAATAAGTCTTTATTATTTATTTATTTCGTTTTGTTTATATATTTATTTAAAGGTAAAAAGCCGTTAATATTTTCTGTTTTATTTTTAAAAGTATAATTAAAGTTTTTTAAAACTTTAAAATAAAAAGTTTATCTTTATTTAAAATTACCTCGTCTAATATTCTGTGATTTATAAAAATCATTTAAAAGAATATTTACGTTATAATAAGCGTGTTTTATGTTTTTAATATTAATATTATATACGTATACTTAATAAACATATTCGTTATAACATAAATTAAGTCATATATGATTCTTATGGTTAAATCTTTTAAAGGTAATAATTTAATCATAAAATCTAAAATAATTAATTTTTATAGGCATAGTAGTATTATTAACGATTTTATAAGCCTATATAAAACATAGTGAATTACTTTGTTTTAAATACATGTGTCATATAATAATATTACGTCTTTAATTACTTTTTTTATACTTAAGAAATAATATTCCTTAAAAAGCCTTAATAATATTTTAATAACTCCTTAATGCCCATAGGTTAATAACTCATATTATTCCTTAACGAAGTCCGTCTTATTTTATATTAGAATGTAAACTCGTCTTTAATATAAAAGAGCCTTAATAACAGTAAAAGAAAATCCTTCGCTTAATTATCTCTTTTACTCGACTATTATTAAGTCATAATTATAGCTCTTTTAGATTATCTTAAAAAAGCGGCTTATTATTGTTAGTTGTTTATGATTAATTATTAACAAGTCGTTATCCTTTTTAAATATAATATATAACTCATGTGTTTTATTCACAAGATATTTTAGTTTTTTATTAAAAGCATTGGCCTTAACGTTTTCCGTTCTTTTAATATAAGAAATTTAAAGTTTAATTATAAAAAACGTCTTATACCATTGAACTTAACGTTAGTTTAGTTCTTTAATAATAATAATGTTGGTGCAGTACCGGTGGATCACGCAAAGATATATTGAAGCAAAGGGGTCAATATAGTCTTTAGTAAAGTGGGTGATAAAATCTGTGTATTCCTAAGAGAATGGGAAAGATCCCTTATTATATATTCCTCCAAATGACCCTTGTAATAGGTCCGTTATAGCTTCGATTACCCCTTAAAACTATTAAATTTATTACTTTTAATAGCCAAGGCATAACCCCTAAAGATTATTATGGTATTATTTAAGTGGCGCTTTTTATGCAGTATGATGAGATTACATAACCCTTGTGGACCAACATTGGCAATATCTTTTTTGAAAAGATAAAGAGGAATTCTAATATAATAAAAAGAAAATAGGGGTAATGTAGATTTTAATAAGCTAGAAAGAAATGTTTTATAAAGATAATGCGTTGAAAAGCATAATAGTACGCAATATACGAAGGAAAAAAGAGCCAAAATAGTAATAACATAAGAAATATAATATTAAAATTATTAAAAAGAAAGATCAAGAGATGTTAAGAAATAAAATAATGCGATAACTTATAATAAGGGCCTAAAAGAGGTTCAAAATTTATTTGTAATGGCTTTATATTAATTATGTTAGGGGAATTGTTGATTTGGGGCCGGAAATCAATAATATGTAGATTAAGCAAGGTTTATCAATAATTTAAGCGAGGGCCATGGACCTTCCTATTATCCCTTTATTTCATATATACCCTAAGGGTTTCCTAAAAATCCACTTTTTTTTCTTTAGTAATAACAAATTACTATTAATATACCAAAATCCATTAATCTTATACTAAAGTTAATATAATCTTAAAAACCTTTTAATCAATAACTTTAATTTATTAATAATAAATTAATCATTCCCCAAATTAATACTTGAATTTGTTTTGGGGCCATTTTGGTATTATATCTTAATGTTAATAATAATGTAATGCTAATTCCGGTGCCATCTGGCGCTTTTATGGTTATTTATCATAAATATTACGTTTGGTGCGTCCGCGTTTAGGCACGTGGTTTGAAGCATTTTTATGTTTTTAATAATTTTAAGTTGAAGAAATACAGCTATTACATTAAGCAGAAGGAGGAATGCCGCTTTGTAAATAAATTCCTAAGGATTATTTATAATCTTGGCTTATAAATCAATTATGAATTTCAAAAGGGATTTAAATGCATTTTGTATTTAATGTGAATATAGCTTCCTTAATTTATTAATACCAAATTTAATATTTTAATTTATGCGGCCAATACCGAATTATTTGTCTTAGCGAACCTCTTTGTTATTATAGAATCGATTGCCGCTATGTTGTTAATTGCTTTAGCGGAGGCATTAAAAACAAAAAACCAACTGGCGTTTGCTTTATTAAAAAAGACTTAGGCCTTTTAAGTTAAATTGGGTCAGCTTATTAATACTTAATTAATATATAATTTAATATAATGTTTGATTTTAGTTAATAATTGATTTGAATATAAGATCTGGGCATTTAGATTGGGAAAATGGTGATAGCTTTGGGTTATATTAATAAGATAATATTTAGCGTTTATGCTTAGGCTATAAAAGCTTAAAGCAAGCGCAAGGCTTTTGCTAAAATGGGATTTAGCAGCAAGCGCTTTTATTGCAATATGTTGGCAATAAAAAAGAAAGGAAAGGAAGAGGATTTGAAGCTATTTGCGAATGGCTCATATAGCATAAGCAATGAATAGGCCTTATTTTAAATTGGCTTTATAATAGGCTTTTTATAGCAATGCTTTTCTTAAACCCTTATATGGGAGTAGCCTTTTATGGTGAAACCGGCAATTAGGTTCTTATTAGAGTGTTATTGCAAAGCTGCCTATTAATGCTTTAAATTAAAAGGTAAATAAATGCGAATTTAAGCTGTTTTTTGTTTTCATAAATTGAATAATTATAATATGCAAATAAGTGAAATAAAATAAGTAAATGAAATAAGAAATATATTTTAAGAAAAATATATGTAAAAAAAAAGGTAATAATTATATAAACTTTTCCGTTATTAATTTAAATTAGCTTTGGTAGATTTTTAAACTTATTTCTTTATTTTAATAATAAGCGTATTAATGTTAATAAAATCCTAAAAAGCCTTATTTGAAATGGCTTTTATTATAACATTGGTAAGATTACAAGCATCATTAATTTATTGCATTTTCATAAGTTCCCTGCGCTTATATGATTAACAAATTGCCATTATATTAATCATTAAACGCTTTTTTTATATAATATCAAGTTTAATAATATATTTATATAGCAAAAAAGAGTTTATATAAATGATAATAAGAAGTTTTGAAAGATTAAGCTTATTAATTATCATATTAATAATAATTGCCATAGCGATTAACATATTAATGCCGGCAATTATGGCATATAACTTTAAAGCAAGCATTGCGCAAATAATTTTCTTGCATTTAGTAAAGCTAATATAAATAATATTACTATTAAAGGTAAATTTTGCATTATTTTTTAATTTGATTTTAATTGCTATTATAAAACCAATTTGGGAATTCAAATTCTTGTTATTAGTAAAGAAATTATTTATAAAAACGTAAATTTTTATTAAATATAAATTTATGAGAATATACCACAGGCTTTTTTTTAGGTTATTTATTTATTATTAAAAATGCAAATTTAAGGCTTTAGTATTATTTATTATAAGATCTTAATATTAAGCTGCTATTAAAAAATTGAATATGGCTTTTGGCTAATAAATTATAATAATATAGGCTTCATAAGCGCATTGCTTTATATAGGCCTTTTTGTAATTTTTTTTAATATCAATTAGCTTGATTTTGGCCTTTTATCCCTTTTAAAATATATAAAAATCATCTCCTTTTATAATAATAATATAATTATTGAATATAAGGGGTTTGAAGGCGTTTAAGACCTAAATTGGCTTTATTAAAAAGTTTGCCTTTACAATTTTTGTTTGCTTCTTAGCTAAGAAATTGTTATTTCCTAAAATTAGGGTATTATTTGTTTGCATTTTAATTATTCCAAATTTATAATTATTTTTGGTATTAATTAATAAGCAAGGATTATATGTGGAGGTTTTCATTTATAACTTTTTAATATAATATTTATAATAAGTATTAAACTAATAATTTTTTAATTTTGAAATGCTATATAATAGAAGCATTATTATAAACATTATGCTAAAAGGGAATTTGTTTGCGATTTTTTAAAAAGGCTATGCAAAGATGTTTTGAAGGAGCCTTGTTTGTGCTTGGATATAAGCTTGGGTAATATCCCAAAATGCTAAACATAATTTGAATTTATTTTAAACCTTTTTTAGTTGCCTAATTGCGAATGCTAAGAAAATAAGCAATTATTAGCTTATGCGTTGAATTATTAAAAATTAAGTTAATATTTTCTTTTTGCTTTTATTATTAAAGCATTAAACAATAAGTCTCGATTTCTTATACGGCGTTAAGGTCTTTTTCCCTTTAATTTTATTTATCATTTTAAATTTGAAAATGCATTGGCTTTTTATTTTAGGGTTATTCTTTTGAATAAGTGTAAAAACCCCTTTCTTAATAAGTGCCTTGTACTTTATTTAATAGGATTATTGGAATAATGCTTTAGAAGTGGTGATTTTGCTTTTATTCCAAAGTTTAATGAAAAGCTTTTGATTTTTTAATTTTTTTTTAATTAAAAATATTTTAGCATTATAATTATTATTAATTGTTGGTAATCCATGAATAGGTTATATAAATAAGAGCTTAATAATAATCCGGGATGGTTTTAGAATTGATTTGGGCATGTTATTAATTAATGATTTAAGATTAATAATGATTTTAGTTGATTTAGGTATATTATTAATTAGTAATTTAGAATTAAAAATTATTTTTATAAAATCTTTTAGCAAATTTTCTTTTTAATATTTAACGCCTAATATATTTGTTTTAAATAGGCGTATAAATATTAATTAAAATATGTAAATTTAATTATTATTTATGGCAATTTTGCAGAATTTGCCATTTATTCTTAAGAACTTATATGATCCTTTTTATCTCTTCTTTTTCCTTCACATTAAGATTTGATTTTTTTTAAATGTAAGTCATATATTAGAATAATACTAGGGCTATTTTAAATTGCCAGCATATTATTAATTTTGCGAATTGCATAAATCCGTTTTATTTCTTTTATTACCTTTTTAATAATAATGGCGCATTATTTAATAAATGAATTTAAAGAATTTAATTTTATTATTTTGGGATAAGCTTTAAAAATAAGCAATATAAGAATTAGCTTATTAAATTTAATTATATTATTTATTGCTTTAATTGCTATTTATAATTGATTTTTATTACTTAGCTTAGGGTGCTTTTTTATAATAATTTTGTAAGCATACTAGAATAAATGATAATATTTCTTCATCTTACTAATTAAGTGGTATGCTTTCATAGGGATAAGCTTTAGAATATTCCCAATAGAGCGTAAGGAATTGCGGAATTCCTTAAAATTAAAATTAGTCTCATAATCGTATATTATAAAGTTAGGGGGTTTAATACATGTGTTTATTTATGCTAATTTAAAAGCATTAAATATAACCTAAGCCATAGCCAAATCGGGTTTTTTTTAGAGTAGCTTTGCTGCTTTAAAGCTGGTGGCTTTATTAATTATGTGGAGGGCATATTTTTTTTTAAATTGTATTATATTAATATAAATTATGTGTCGTACAGAATCAGGGTGGATTTCGCCTAAGGGCGCTTCAGCCAACAAACGCTGCTTATGTAATTAGATTTAGGGGAGCTTTCTTATATAGGGAGCTTCCCTTAATTACCTTAATAAATCAAGACTTTTATATTACACATATCTCCTCCTTGCGGTGCTTAATAATTAAAAGCCATATTTGTTTATTTCAATAAGCTATTAATATCTTAAAAGCATTTGCAGATTAAATGAAAAAAAATAGTGTAAAAAAGCATTTACCGCTATTTGAAAAACTTTTCAAAAATTTAATAAATACAACTTCTTTTTTTTATTAAAATAAATAATTCCTTTATGCAATTAAATTGTTCTTTTAAAATAATATGTCCTTTTCATATGCTAATAAAGCTATTATAAACAATAACAAAGCTTATTTGATTAAGCGGAGCTATTCGCCATAATAATAAGTATTATTTCAGTATTATGCCGATTTTTAAGGCATTTTTAATTACGTTAATCTTGATGCTAAAAACGCTTTAAATTTTTTGAAGTCTTGATTAAATGCTTCAAAAATTAATGCATACATATAAACCAAGATAAATTATCGCTTTAAAGTTTAAATAAATTTTTTAATAAAAAACCAAAGGAAAATGTATAATAAATGGGTTAACTTAAACAATATGAAAAACATATTTATAAAATTGTTTAAGGAAAAGAAGCCGCAGGAGGCAATATTTTTTAATATTAAGAAAATTTGGGAGGCATGGAATAAAAAGTATTAAGCGAAATTGTTTAATTGAACAATTTTTAGCGTTTGATACTAATACTTTTTTAATTAAGTAAATGCCATAATTAGCAAATCAATTTTTATTAATGCTATAAACAAAAATAAGGCAAAGGGCATTTTAAGGTTTTAAGCATTGCTTAAGATTTTTAAAAAAAACCTAGCATCATCAAACTTTTTAATCACAAATGCAATGATTTTAGATTATCAAACTATATTAGCATTTGCTAATCCAAATAATATTAATAAAAAAAAAGGCAAAATTGATATGAAAGCTTAATATCGCATATGGCAAAAGCAATATTGTTTTGCAAAAGCACATAATATTGCTGATATTAAAGGAGTACTTAAAATTAAGAAGTTTTTTGCTTTAGCATTTATTTACGCAAACATATAAGCTGCAAATGCCATTTTGGCAATTACCAAAGACAATACCCTTAGCCAAAAGCATAATATAACATTTAAAAATTATGCTATTATATTTGGTGCTAAGCTTGAAAACGCTATAAAGCTTAAGATTAATAATAAAATAGGGCCTAATTAATTCTTCGCCATTTTTGAAAATCGTTTTGATATGCTAAAAAAAACAATCATTTGCTTAAGCCAAATAATAAGTTTGGCTCCCATAATAATAATAAAAGGAAAAAGTTTAATAGCAATTATTTTTGCAAATGATTATATATAACTAAGCTAATTAAATGCTAAAAGCTTAGGTACGCCTATAATAGCGGCTGCGCTAATAAAATATAAAATAAGCCAAATAAGATTAAAATCAAAAAAATTTGTTAAAAAATAAACTTATTTGATTTTGCTAAGCTATAAAGGGAAATTATTAAAGAAGGTTGGAAAAAGAAGCCAATTATAAAAATTATTTAATCTAGCTTTTTTAGCAATTAAGAACGCAAAAAGAAAAAAAAATGAAAAAGGGTAATAATAAGGACTTATTATTATTGCTTTTGTTATTAAAGGACAAAAGCAAATTTAAGGTTTTTTTTAATTTTAATGCTGCTATAATTAATCCGAAGCTATTTAATATAAATAAAGCCATAGGCATAAGATAATATGCCGCAAACTTTGTTAAAAGCGCATATAAGCTTTTTAATAACATATTTATTAATAATTGCGGCGCTTAATATTTAATTAATTTAATTAATAAGTTAATCTTTGGAACCTTTATTAAATCAATTTTAAATAATTATGTAAAAGCGGGAATTTAACAATTTTTAATAATTGGCCAAGGCAAACAAATTTTCAAAAAAGCTCTCAAGCGCAGCAATAATACAAAGTCTAATCTAACACTTAATAATATCACCATAATTAAAGAGTTTAATATTAATATTATCTCAAAAGCGCTTTTAACACAAAATAAAATTTGGTATTTTAGGAAAAATATTATTTTGCAATATGAAAAAATTTAAAAAAAATATAATAATGCAAAAGCTAAAGCAAAAATACAATTTGATCTTTTTTAAATACAAACCTATCCATTGCTTATTATTCCAACCTGCATATGTATACAGCCTTATAACCCTTTGGCGCGCCTTAATCATAATATATTTAATTTTTTATTATAGCTTAAATCAAAATTTTTAATTAACAAAAAAGCCTTTTCGCTTACATTTAACAATGCCAAAAATATAGCACCTAAAAATAGGCTACCTTAAAAAAAAGGCGCTATAAGCGCTTTTGCAAAATAAAAAGGGAGTCTAATTTTATGATATTTTTAGAACAATATGTAAAAATTGTGCTATTATATATGCTAAAAATATTATATCAAAATAGGAGTCTAAAAACAAAATCGCAAGGCCGTTTTACAAAATCTTATAAGACTTATTTAATTTTCTCCCAAGCTATAATTGCACTTAGTAATTATTAATTATTAAAAACGAATTTAATGGCAAGATTTTTGGCTAAACAATCCTTAATAAGTTGCATAAATATATTATGCTAGTGCTTTAGAACTTTGAGCGCTGGGTAATGCATTAATATAAATTGTTAATTAGTATTATTTAATATAATAATAACATTTTCATTGTTGCAATTAAAAGTATGATTTAATATTAAGAATGGACAAAGCTTAAAGAAATTAAGATTAAGAATCCCTTGGCATATATCAAAAAGCTTATTAGCAGCTTAAAGCGCGCAAAATAGGAAATCATTATTAAATTAATTAAAATGCGTAATCAGGCAAATCTGCTATATAAATTATACCCAAAAATATGCTATGCCGCAATTTATTTTTATAATATAAATTCTTTTGCATAATAAGGCATAAAAAGTTTAAATCAAGTACTTTAAAAGTAGTTTTAAGGCTATTTTTGATAATACAACCCATTAATTATAAAAGAGCTTTTAATTAATTTAAGATCAAATTGAAATAGGACATATGTGTACAAAGCGTGTGCATATTTAATAAAAAATAATAAAAAAGCCGAAAAAAATAAGAAAAACTTCAAAATCTATTTTAAAAAACATATTAAATATCTAATTGGCTATATTGCTTTTAACATATATAAGATCTAAGTGCCCCAGCTGCGCCGTATTATTATAATACGCAATATTAGTTTTAATAAAACAAAATTCTATTTTTTAAAAAACAAGAAATTAAACGGCTAATCGAATTCAAAGCTTAAAAAAGTTATTATGTAAATAAAGCAGGAAAAAGTCGCTTTAAATATAAAAACCATTAAAAATAATAGCATTAAACATATTGCAAAAAAATGCTTAAATGCATAAAATCCCATTATTATTAAAGAAAAAACAACAAAACCATTTAAAAATAAAGTTTTAATGCTTTCTTAATTGCCGCAGCTATTAATAAATGCATTAAAAGCGCTACCTCCGCCATTATTAAATAAGCCCATAAGTTTATCATTCTTATTAATGCTATTATAAAAGCCAATACTTTTGCTAATAAAAGCTCCGCAAATATAGCCAAAAACAAGACTTATTTCGTACTAAAGCTTGAGGGTAATAAAGCATAAAAATCAAGAAATGCTGGGAAACGAAATGTCCCATTATAATAATAATAGTTATGCCAAAAATTAAAACTTGGGGGTGAAAAGCAACGGAATAATGGTTTTATATATTAAAAATAATAGGAATAATAATAAAGTTTTAATTTCTTATTAAAAATTGAATTAAGGTGTTTTAAAATTAGCTAAAAATTATATACTAAAAGCAATGGGTTAATACAAAAATCTTATTTAATTTAAGAAAAGCGCTTTATATAATAATTAAATTAAATTTGGTATAAATAAAAAAGCGCGCCAAATTACTTACCCTTAAATCGTATTATTAAGCCAATAATCATAAAATCTTAAGCAATAAGTTCCCCGACTACTAAAAAGCCCCTCCACAACAACTAGAGCGGATGCAGCATTAATAGCATAATAATTTTATTAGCAATAACAAAAGCAAGAACGCAATTATTTAAATGTAAAAAAAAAGCTTAAAAAAAACAAAAACTTTTTATTGCATAAGGCTATTATTCTTTTATAGCAAAACCAAAACAAAATAGCCACTTGCATATAAAAAAATTTATAAACATTTTTTAAAACAATAATCCCATGCAAAATAATGGCTTAAATATAGTTATAATATATGCAATAATAGTATTTGTTATAATAAATATTAAAAAAATAAAAGCAATTGCAAATTTTATTATTGCCTTATTTTTATAAGACTTATATTAAAAAAGCTTCTTAAAGCATTAAAAAATTAAAAAAAGCTTAATAGCTATTTATAAAATAAGCAATTTAAAAAAGACGCAAATTAAAAAATTGCTAATTTAAAAGCTTAAAACTGCTAAAAAGTGATTCCTAAAAAAAATGCCAAAATATTATTAATATTCTTAAAATAGGTTTTTATATATAAAATAAACTTAAAAAAAATCCTTAAATAATGTAAAGCATATATTATTATTTAAAAAAATATGCAAAATAATTTTTTTTTTTAATATATGCAGCAATGCTTGCAATACGCTTATTTAAAGTTATTATAATGCTTGCAACATAATTTGATTTGGAAATTAAGCAATTTAATATAATTAATGCTTTTATTAATGCAAAAAGGGATAAGAAAAGCGCTTTAATCTTTTATTATTTATTAAAAAATGGAAATCGCCTAGCAATATTATCAAAATTAATAAAGCATTATATGGCTTAAGAAACTCCTCAGCTTTGTAATACGAAAACTTTGTAATAATATTTAAAAAGCTTAAATTCACCCTTTTAGCAAAAGAGCTATGTATTTTCATAAATAAAAAGCGGACAGTTTTTATAGCATTTTATATTAATAATATTTAAATATTATATTATGCGTTAAACGCCAATAAAGGATAAGCAATTATTAATAGGTTATATTTAGCTTACAATCTCATAATACTTGGAAATGTGGAATGGTTTTTGGGGGTGCGCGTAGTTAAAGACCAATAAGTAAAGTTTGTGTTTTTAATACACAACACTTATATTAAGAAAATAGCTTAAAAATTCAATATAGCAAAGGGTATATGCTCCAATACATCATTGCCTCATTATAAGCTTATTAAAAACGCCGGAATTGCTATATTAAAAAAAATCAAAAAGTATTAAAAAAAGATTAAATTAATTTTATACATCGCTATCATAATTAAATCAAACATAGCTTTTGCAATTTCGCAATTATCACACTTTTTAACAAACCTTAGCACCAAACATTTTTAAGCCATTAATTGAATGCTTAAATACTTATTTAGCTTAAGATTTTTAATTATAATTTATTAATACAAAAATCGAAAAGCATATTTATTAATTATATTAAATGCCTTTTTTGCAAATGACTTAAAAACACAAAAGTTATTGCAAAAATTCCTAATTATGCTATTTAAAAAAGCAATCGTTTAAAAAGTTTTAAAACAAAATATAATAATAATATTAATAATAAAGGCAAAATTGCTTGGGGTAAAATGTATAGCAAAAAAAATCATGGCGCTTCAGCGCTTTTTTAAAAAGCTGGCACTTAATATAAAAGCTTCATAAAACATATTTTATAATAATAAACAAACTATTTGACTAATCATTAAAAAGAATTAATAAATCTTAATAAAGCTAAGGCATATTAACATATAAAACATGTAATTACAATAAAAGCATAAAAAGGAAAGTTTTTAGGTAATATACCTCTCAATTAATAATATGCCGGCCAACAGCTTAACAAAAAACCTAGCTCAATAAAAGTTTAAGATATTTATTGCGCTTTTAAACTTATAAAATGCTTAAGCTATTATTAAAAGGCTTATAAAAGCTAATGCTTAAGCATAATTTTATTTATTACTTTTTATATATTATTTTAAATTATAATTATAAAAAAACAATAAAGCGCAAACAAAAAATTTAATTAATTAAAGGACCCAATCCCAAGCTGCAATTTTTGGGTTGCAAAGCTGCTTAAAAAAATACCCAAAATTTAATAAAAACGCAAGAATAATATTCCCAAACTATTATTTATAAATTGCAAAACCATTATTATTTGCTTATAAAAAAAAGATTTACTAAGCGCTGGGCAGCTTTAGCTAATACATTAATTTTAATTAAAGCAAAAAAGCAAGCGGCGGAGCGCGCAGCAATTTTTGCGGCTAAAGGGCAAACCCTAGCAATAGCATTATCAACACCACCTACCTTAATTTCAAAAATAGGGAAAAAGGGGGGCTTGGCGCTTTCCCAATAAAAGGCGATTATATTCAAATTAAAAATAATTAAAAATTAGCAAAATTTAATATATTAACAAACAAACCAATAATAACTTTTTTCTTAGCATTAGCACCAGCATTTTTTTCCTTTTTCTTTTTTTCCTTTAAAGCGGCCTTAATAATGTGGCGGCAAAAGGTAAAAGCCTATAAAAGTTAGCAAAAGCGTTTTATAAACTTAAAATCAATTGCTTTAAAAAATAAAAAATAAAAAATATATATGCAAAAGCTTTTTAAAATAGCTTTTGCCATTAAATAGGCAGCAAAAAAGGCAGCGGCAGCGGCAAGCGCAAAAACATAATTAAATTTATTGTTTTTATAATAACAAAAACAGCGCATTAACAACATTTTATTATAGCAAAATTTGCTAAAAGCATTTTTTATATTATTACAAATGCAATAAAAGCAAAATACCACCTAAGCGTCTTTTGCTATAGCAGCATAATAAAGCATTGCGGCGGCTATACAAAATAATGATAATAATGTAGCAAAACAAGGCGAGGCAGCGCGGAGGTTCTAAAATTTTAATTAATTATATTTAATAATTTGATTTTCAGCTTTTAAAGCTTTAAAACACCAAAAGTTTTTTTAAATTAACAACAAAAGGGTTCTTACAATCTTTTTCTTTTGCCTTGCGGCGGCAAAATTCTTAAAAAAGGCAGCGTAAGCGGCTTAAGAATTTTTTTTAGCTATATTTGCTAATTTTGCATAAAAGTAATTACTAAAAAAGAAGAAACAATTTAAAAAACATATTTCCTTATATATAATTTATAGATTTGGCGCTATTAATTATTAATTTGGCGCTATTAATTATTAATTTGCATTATTTTTTATTATTTTTAAGCTTTTATTATTTATTATATTTATTTCTTTACGTTATTTGCTTTGCTTCCATTTTTATTATTGCTTAGCCAAAGGGGTGTATTATATAAAATTAAGGTGGATTTCGCCTAAGGGCGCTTTAGCCAACAAATGCTGCTTATGTAATTAAACTTAGGGGAGCTTCCTTATATAAGGAGCTTCCCCTGACTACTTTAATAAATCAAAACTTTTATACTACACGTATCTCCTCCCTGCGGTGCTCGATATTATGTGATTAAAATTTATGTTATTTTATAGCTTAAATCAAAATTTATATAAAGCATTTGCGTGTTTTTGGCAATGCTTATATATTTTCTTAATCCTAAGCATAATTTTAGAATTAAGGATATGGCCAGCCTAATTTAATAAGTATTATAAGCATTATATTAAGGGGTGCCTAAATTACTTGTGCAATTTCTATGTTTTTATTTTTATTAAATGATATATATTGATTGTATTAGTTAATAAATCCAATAATTACTGGTACTGGTTTAGGAAAAGCCATGGATAGCCTTATTTTTATATAATTAAATGTTTTTTTTGCCTTAAATTAATATATTTTATAAGTTGTTATATTAAACATTGAGCTCATCTAGCTATTATAAGCATATTAAGAATGGGATGTTTATAATTATAATTATAAACTCCATTAGTTTAATAAGAATACTAACAATTGCTATTTCCATAAATGGGCAGGAATTAACTTTAAATATGATTTAATTTTGCTTTGCTTAGCTTATGTTAAGCTTAATGTTTTAAATTTATTATAAAGCTTGTAATTGGTTAATGCCTTTAATGTTTTTGTTTAAGGCTTTAATATTAATAAATAAATTTTGAAAAAATCGATTTGTTTATTGCATTATATAGGCCTTATTTTATGAAGGTTTCCTAATTCTATTCTTTAAAATGTGGGCTGCTTTTTGCTTTTTAAGCTATGATAGCACTTCCCGTGCATTATATTTGATTTTACTTATTATAAATATAATTATGAAATTCGCTGTATTATTGCCATTATTACTATTTGATTCTATTTAAAGATTATTATTATTTAATAAAATGTTTAATTTATTATTATGGGGTTTATTCTTATGTTTTTTAGATTAGGTTTAATTTAGGTTTAAATTAGGTTTATATCTTTTAACATATGCTAGGTAAGCTTTAAATAAGTTTTTTATAACTCTTATTTCTTCCGCTTTTTGATTAGCAAAATACTTTGTTTTTATAGCATTTTATTCCTTTTTAAAGTATTGGCTATTATGGCAATTCTTCTTTTTACAAATAATACACCTAATATAGCCTGGTTTAAGCCGGAATTTGTCCTTATGCTTATTATTTTATGAGAATTTTATTCTTTTATTTAAGTAGTATGCATTTCCATTAACTACATAAAATTAATGGCAATTTAGATCCAATTTAGAGGTCCTTCTAACCCATAATCCCGGCTCATATATTGTTTTAATGCCAATAACAAAGCGGAAGCCATTTATTAAGGTAGAGAACATTGGTGATACCTTAAATAAGGCTATTTTAAAAAATGGGTTACCTAATACTTCTTATAATAACTTATTTTAAAGCGTTTTATTCTTTCTTATATTATTATTCTTAAAACCTAATTAAAGGCTTTACAATTTCTTGGCAAAGCTTTTTAATTAATTTAATATTAATTTACTTTTTTAATATAGTTTAACTTAGAATAATAAGAATATTAAGCCAAATCATTAACTAAAGAATTTATTTGTACGCTTTTTTGTTTTAAAGTTACCTTGGGTAACTGTGATAAGATTTTTTAAAAAATATTCCTTGTTTTAAAAATATTAATAGTAGTACATATTAGCTCCGTTTTATAACATGAATAAAAAAGCTTAGTTTTAAATAAAATTATCAACAAAAGCTTGCTAATATAAATTAGCAAAGATATGTAATTTCTTATTAAAGTAGTTCTTGGCGCTATTATATTAAAGCTTTTTTAAGTACATTTTACTAAGATTTATTAAAGATTTAGCTTGATTTAAAGATAATGGGTTTATTATGAATCATAAAAATTATATTAATTTAAAATAAGGTTTAATAAATCTTAATGCCATTATAAAAGGAGGTAATATCCTATTCTTTAGGTAAACATTTGGCGGTAATGCTAAATCAGGCAATGCATTATTGTTTGGTCTTTATTTTAGCTTATTTTTTAAAGGCCCCTTATTAGGGGTAAATGAGAATTCCCTTTTTAAATTAATAAGTGGCGTTGTATTATATAAATCCTTTTTTATAATATTGACTTTAATAAAGGTAAAGGTGCTAAGCAAATTGTTTTAATATTTTAATATAGTACCTAATGTTTTTCCTTTTAATATTAAAGGTATTTAACCTTTTTTGATTTTTGGCATAAAGGAAAAAGGGGTTTGCGCAAATATAGGGACCTTTAATTAATCTTGAATGGGCTATATAAAAAGTGTGAATATATCTTAGACGTGATTTAGGACGGATTTTGGGTACATCCGGTCTTGCATTTTTAATTATTCCTTGGGCCATTTGTTTTTATTAGTTCTTATTATCTTCTTTAACGCATTTACAATCTTTATTCGCTTTGCTTTTTACACATAATAATCGTGGAATCTAAGATTATTTCTTAATTGCGCCCTTTTTTACTTATGAATTTTTTTAAAATTAGTAATTATTCATTTACCAAAAAATTCTCAAAAATCCTGAAACAGGTATTCTCCTTTTATCCTCCTATTATAATAGTATTTGCGAAACTCTTACGAATACTTTGTGTAATTGGCTGGCATATTATTAGCCCCTAATAATATATTATCCATTAGTTCTTAAGTTAATGGAATAATACTATTTTTCATATACTCCTTTACCGGCTTCGCAATGCGCTTCCCTGATTAAGACATTATATTGGGGTAAGTTTAAAATTAATCCAGATATAATTCCTTGAATAATCCATTAGTTCGGTTTTAAGGTATTAATTTAATAATTGTTATTAAGTAATTTTTATATTGTGTTTACTATAAATTATATAACTATTGGATTTTTAATTAATTAAAATACTTTTATCAATGTTTTTAAAATAGGGAAATTATTTGTCCCTTAATCCAATTAAATAACTAAGCCTTAATTAAAGGTATAAATGATTAAGTGCTTTGAGTCAATTTTATAGTTTGAGACCTTATTATTTATGGTATAAATTAATCATTAATTAATGTTGGTATAATACCGGTAAATCACGCAAAGATATATAAAAGCAAAGGGGTTAATATAATTTTTAATAAAATGAGTGGTAAAAATTATATATTCCTAAAAGAGTGGAAAAGATCCCCTATTATATACTCCTTTAAATGATCCCTATAATAGATCCGTTATAGCTCCGACTACCCCCTAAAACTATCAGATCCATTACTCCTAATAGCCAAGGCATAACCCCTGAAGACTACCATGGTATTACTCAAGTGGCGCTCCCTGTGCAACATGATGAGATTACATAACCCCTGTGAACCAACAAATAAAATAAATGAGATTCTTATAATTTATTAAGATTTATACCTCGTGGGTAATGCCCTCGAAATAAACCCTTTATTCATATATTACGTCCACAATTATTAATAACTCCTTATTATATATATTATATAACGTATAAAAAGCGGATTGTTGTTTATAAACTGCGTATTTAATTATATAGCCTTTATATTTAAAGTACACGTGATTCTTATTTAATATACCCTCTAAAAGCGGCGAAAACTTTTTCCGGCGTTTTTAAACCTTAGCGTATGGCTTAGAATTTAGCGTTACCAGGCTACTTTCTTAGCACTAGTGTACGGCTTAAAATCAGCGCTACTAGGTTACCCTTCAAGTAAAGTGGGTCCCTCAAATAAGTGCTACCGCTCACTATGGTTAAGCGAAGACGGCAAATCAGCGGTACAAACGAAAGCTGAAAAAGTAGCCATAAGGACGCAGCCCCCGTTAGGTAACTTAGGCAAAGGAGCTGTGGCTCTTAACTGACGTACAAAAAGCGGACTGCTGTCTGTAAACTGCGTATTTGACTATATAGCCTTTATACCTAAAGTGCACGTGATTCCTGTCCGATATCATAATTGAGTTATATTAATAATAGTTTCCGCAAATAATAAACGACTAGTTATTATTTACCGTCTTTGCCTAGTTAACTAAACACGGCACTAATGACATAATCCGAAGAATCCGTCTTTATACGTATTTTTTATTAAGTGTAAAGGATATAAAAACGAGTTCTTAAATAAACATCTTTTTAAGAACTTTAAAAGCCGTGTCGGCTTCTTTTATCTACACATATTCTTTATCCTTATAAGTCAATTCCGTGAATACCTTAGCGATTCTTAAGTAATTCTTAATAAATCGTTTATAAAAATTAACAAATTCAAGGAAAATTTACAATTTTTTAATATTAATAAGTCTAGTCTAGTCAATGATTACTTTAATCTTTTTAAAATCTATAACTAATCTTATAATGATAATCACATAACCTAAGAAAATGACCTTTTTTATATAAAAATTACACTTTTTTAATTTAAGAATATAAAGGCGGCTTTTAGTTTTCCGAGGATTACCGTTACGTCTTTTACATATTATCTTTTGTCCTTAGAATAAATCAAAATGTTGTTTAAGTAATAAATACATATTACGTCTAAGTATAGCCACAAAACATTATTAATTAAACGCTAAAATGTGACTAATATGTTAATTAAACTAAACGGCATAATCATATACTCGTAATACTTAAAACGAGTGTAAAATGCTGTTTTTTCTTTTTCACCTTTAACTATCTTAACGAGGTTATATGCACTTCTTAAATCAAGTTAAGTAAAAATCTTAGCCCTTATAAGCCTATTTCGTAATTCCTTAATTAATAGTAATACATAACGATCTTTCTTCGTGGCATTATTCAATCGACGGTAGTTAATACATATTCGTTATCCACTATCTTTCTTTTCCGCAAAAAAGACATTATTTCCCCACAAAGACTTAAATTCTTTAATAAACCCCTTTATTAGGTATTTATTAATATAATTCTTAATTGTTATTAAGTCTATTACTAAATATTCCTTAAGTGGCTAAAATATTGGCTTAATACCTTCTTTTAACTTGATTTAATAATCGTAGTCTTAGTGTTTAAGTAAAGCCTTAATGCTTTGTTCTTCCTTAAACAATGCCACAAACCTATGGTATACTAATAATATATCCTTCATTAATAGACCCTTATCTTAGTGTCCGATCTATTCCTTGAAAATGACGTAAACCTTTTGAATGATCAATGTTCTTACTTTATTTTAATAATAGTTCTTATAATAATTAAACATTAATTACCTTTTAACTTAATTAATCTTTAAATTATACTTTTTTATTTAAAGAAGTCCGAGGATAATGTCATATATCTTAATTTAAATAACGTCTAATTAGATTCTTTTAAAAATAACCGGCGATATTTATGTGTAAAGTCTAAGTTTATATAGTTATCGTCTTATTAATGGTAGTATTACTATCGGCGAATACTAACTAGTGCCCTTTTTTAACTTTAATTAATAATAAATACTTAAGTATAATAACAAGAGATATAAAATTCCTTTATATCTTAAAGTTCATTATAGCTTTAAAAGTTACTTTTTTGATTTTTATTTCCACGGTCAAGTGATAATCCCTTGTTATTATTAATTGACGTATAAAGAAATCCTTTTAATAAAAGTCTTTTATTAAGATGTTTTTTTAAACCCAGTAATTTAGTTCTATAATTATAACTATAAATAACTGATTTGTCCTTAAGATTTAAGCTAATAGAATAAGGCATTCTTAATATATTTAAGTATCATTGATTATATTAAATTAAAGGTATCATTAACTGCCTTTTAACATAACTTCCCAAAGCTCTGAGGCTCTTAAAATTCAAGAAAACGTAGAGACAGCTAAAGCTGTTAATTAAGAACTTTAAATCTTAAGTTTAAAGACAATTTGGTTTTTTAATATGTAAAATTAAACACAATTAAAAAAAAGGCTGTCATTATAATCAAAGGGTTTATAAGATATAAAGAATGGGGTTTAAGCTTAAAATTAAACTCAAACTTTCTTTAACTATAACTTATAAATTAAATGGTAACATTAAAAGGGCTAACCAAAAAATAACACATAAAAGGGTAAAAATACAATTAAGATTTAATCTTTTTATTAAACTAAACATTAAATACGTGCTTCTAAGTATTTATTTATATAATAAAAGCCTAAGGCATATAAATAACTACCAATTATCCATTTAAAAAACGACAAGTGGTTTTATAATTACTTTTAATAATATAATCTTATATTTATTATAAAAATCACTATTAATTTTAAATTAAACTAAAATAAAATCTACGTATTTAGGTATAAGGCGGATATATTAATAATAAAACGAGTATTAGGAAAAGACAAGAGAATGTTTAAAACGAATGCACGTATACACATTAAATACTTAATAAAATACATTATCTTAAATATTTATAAGATTTAAGTATTATACCTTAATAAAATCATTATTATTCATAACATGTGATTTAATAAAAAAAGCTTTTATACCTTTTTTAAAAACGAGTAAATGATTTCAGTCTTAAAAGCTTATTTAAAAAAGTTAATTAATAATTAAACTAGAATCTTTAAAGTAAAAAATAAAACTATTAGAAAATAAAATGTTATAAGAAAAAGCATCTTAAAATCTTTATTAAAAATTATAAAATAACGAACAGAAGCTTTTAAAATATAGAACTTAAGGGTAAAAGATTTTACTAAAGACCTTAGTACTTAAATTAGACTTTTAACTTTAAAAACAATGCTTGTCTTAAATAAAAACGCGTAATAAGTAAAAGATTAATTATTAAATACATTAAACCTAAGGCTTGATTTAAGCATAAATTTAAATTTAAAAGTATTTTATTTAAATAAACGGATATAATTTATTAATTAAATATTAAATGTATTTTAAGATTAAATAATAGATTTACCTTAAATATTAAGACTTAAGGTTTAAATCCCGTTATATAATTTAAATATACATTAAGACACATTACCCTTAAATTATAAAGAATTAAAATCCAAATCTTTTAAAATAGCGAGAATATTAATACGCTTTTAGGTTATAATGACTAAAGCACAATTAATTAAATCAAAATCCTTAAGTATTTAAAATAAGCCACTAAGAGTTATTAAAGAAAAAGGGAAATAATTTAAGAAATATCTTAAAATGTTAATTACATGTTATAATGCGCGGAGACCTTTAAAGCGAATTTATGATTATTTTAATGTATATAAGTACTTTAATAATTAAGTCATTTAAAATAACCATGGCGTTTATAATTAAATTTGATTTAAAAGGTAAGTACTTTAATGTAATTAACGTATTTATTAATGTTTTCTAAGATATAAACGGGAAATAATATATTATAAATTTCTTTTTAAAATTTAAAAGCTAAAAAAGGTACTACAGGTTAATTGTGTATTTTATAAAATACGCGACTCCCTTTACTTTTAATATAAGTACATTAATAAGATTTTAATAAGATTAAGGTTATTTCTTTGTTCTAAAGAGCCTTATATATTCATGAACCTTAAGTATAAAATTTTAGTATTATTTTACATTAACGACATTTAAGTGCTCTTTTATTAAAATAATATAAAGCTTAATAAACAATTCATTAAAAAGCTTAATTAAGTATATAATATATATGATTTTAAAGATATTAAATAATTTTTAAAAATTAAAATAATGCGCGATTAAAAGCGTAAAACTATTTCTTTTATTTATAATTAATTGTCGCGCAACAAGCTCCATTGTTATGTTAGCATATCTAATAAGGTTTAGTGTATACTTGCGTAAACATTTCATATATATATTTCCAGCTTATAGTCCTATCTTAAAAAGGGTAATACTCAATTTAATTCATTAAACATATTCATACACTTCTCACTTTTAATAATTATAAAGATCTCTTACATCTTAAAAGACCTACTCTACTTTTCATATCACAATTAAGAGCCACAGCTCCTTTGCCTGAGTTGCCAAGGACTTATGTCCCTATGGCTATTTTTTCAGCTTTCGTTTATATTAGTGATTTGCCATCTTCGTTTAACCATAGTGAACGGTAATACCCACTTTACCTTCGCTTAACCACAGCGAGCGGTAACACCTACTTGAGGGACCTACTTTACCTGAGGGGTAACCTAGTAGCGTTGATTTTAAGCCGTGCGTTAACGTTAAGAAGGTAACTTGATAACGTTAAATTTTAGGCTATGCGCTAGGGTTTAAAGACGCCAGAAAAAGTTTCAGCCGCTTTTAGGAGGTGTGTTAAACAAGAATCACGTGTATTTTAAATATAAAGGCTATATACAGTACGACCGCTTCAAACACGATAATTTTAAAAAGTATTAGTTATTAAAATTCTATTTAACCTAAGATCTCCGCCTGACTGCTAGCATCATAATAAACCCACTTTTGTCCCGATTGGGCTAGCGGTGAGATAGTTATATTTAAAAACAAAAGTCTTGGCGGGACCAAATTTTTTTAACTTTTTTTTTTAAATATATATTTTTAAAATTAATATATAAATATTTCCGAAATATTTTTTTACCTAAGGAATATTCCAAGTATAATAAAGCTTTTGATAAGAAAAAAACTTTATAATTATTATTAAAACTTACTTTATTTTAATTCTTTAATTTTTTTAAATAATTAAAAAGTTTAAAAATTATTATTTTAATGTTTATTATATAATTTAATTTATATATTAATACTTTATATTTATTATACTTTAATAATTAATATATAAGGATTAATGCTTAGTAATTAGCGTAATTCGGCTATTCTATAGCTTAAGAGTCTTCTTTATTTTTAAAATATCAATAATTCTGGGTGTATATCTTGACGCCATTATTTGATTATTATAGCAAATTAAGCGAATATTATTTATAAATTATTATTTGATATTAAAGAGCTTCATTTATAATTATATTAATTTAGTTGTTTTGGGTGATTTTACTAATAGCCGGCGATTTTTTATTAGCTAAGAATACGATATTAAATATCAAATTCTAATTTTGATTATTATTTTTTATAAAGCATTTTATAATTGCTAAGCTAGCTACCGCGCTAATAAATAAATATAAAATTTAATTAATGAAATTAAGCAAGCTTATTTATTTTTATTAAAATTTTTTTAATATAATATTAAACTTTTTTATTTATTTTTCTAAAATAAACTTATGGCCACTTTGTTTTTTTACATATCAAGCAGCTTGTTTAATGTTAAGCCCTTTTTGGTAAGCGTTCATAAACCAAGAAGCTTAATTAATAAACTTTTAAATAATATTAAAAGAATAAGAATTAAATGCTTTAAAAGCAGCTTGTTAAGCTTAAAAAAAAAATTAATTAATTAAATATAATGTAAAAAATAGGCCAAATATAATAAGGTAAGCTAAGTATGAAAAGTACTTATATTATTAAAGGTAATTTTTTAAACCTGCTTATAAAGGTTCTTATAATAGGCTTAATATATTTTAATCGGGTTTAGCTTGCAATAGAATTTTGATAGAAATAAGCATTTATGGCCTCTTATTAAAAGAAGCTTTTTTAAAGCCAATTTTTGCTTAAAAAAGTCCTTATGATTAGTTAAAATTCTTGCTAAATAATAAGTAGCTTATTTAATTAAAAGCTAAAAAAAAGGTTTTTACACTTTTTTTTGGCTTTACCTATATACTTAGCAATAGGTAATTTTTTGCTTATAAAATATTAGTATATTATTTAATTAAAAAAGAATACTTATTAATAAGTAAATAGCCTTTTTTAGTTAAAATTTGTTTTAGTTCTTTTAAGACTTTTTCAATAATAATTTTTGAAATTCTTTTTTTTTTAAGAATTTTAATCTTAATAATTTTTTTGACCTTATAATTAAGCTTTTAAATAATATTAACTAATTTATAAGCTTTCTTAGCCTCAGAAATATTAAAAGAAAAGATAGTATTCTAAATTAAATTAGTAAATTATTAAAATAAAAGAAGAAATAACTTACTTTTTAAGGTAAAAGAACTCTTCCTTTATTAAGATTTATTATAAAAGCGTTTAAAGTTTTATTTCCTTTATTAGCATAAGCATTTAATTGATTAAATATAAAAATAGTTATTTTATTAAGGTGCTTTTTTTTAAATATATTAATAGCAGCTTCTATTTGCTTAAATAATTATTGTATATTTTAATAAAGCGTTTTTTGCAATTTACCAAAATAAATGATTTTTTAAGCGTTTTTTTAATTAATTATAAGCTTTTTTTTAAGATTTATAAAATTAAAGCAATAAATTAAATCTTTTTTGCTTTTTAAAAGCATTTTTTATTAATTTTTATTAAGCCAAATTTGCTTTAAATACTTTTTAGCATAAAAGCAATTCTTATTATAATAATAAATAATATGCTTTTTTTTATTAAAAGATAAATTAGGTGTAATAAATTATAAAACGCCTTTAGCGTTTTTTTTATAATTAATAATAAGGGATTAATAGTAAGCTATTTGCGGGAGAAATTCCTTTTAAATTAATTAATAAATAAAACAAATAAATAATAAGAAATAAAATATAATTAATTTTTTAATAATATTAAATAATATCTTCTTTTTTATGGCCATTTATATAAACTCCTTTCTTTTTTTTAATAGCATAAAAACCAAAATAATTTAATTACTTATAAGTAATTATTTTACCAAAAGGCTTTTATTCCTTTGGCTTTTTACTAAGGTTTTTCCATATATTAATAATAAATCCAAAAAGGCTTATTAGCCTTTATTGCGCTAGCAAATAAATAAGATATAATTTCCATATTAAAAGCATATTAAAAGCCTTTAAAAATAATTATAATAAGCTTTTAAGCTAATAACCAAGCTTTATAAGCTTAAAAAATATTTTCATTATTTAAATAAAATCAATTTTTTTGCTTATCTTTTTTAATTTTTATAAATAAAAACTTATAAATGCAATAATAAAGGAATAATGCTTTGATTTTATAGGCAAAAGTTTTTTCATTGCTGGTAAGGTAATTACTTTTGGTTATAAATAAAAAGGCTTTAATTTAACCTTTTTTAAAGCTCTTTTTCAAAATTTTTTAAAAATATTGCTAAATAAGCAAATATTTAAAGCATACATAAGAAAAAAGATTAAGATTTTTATTAAAAAATTGCTTTTTAATTAGTTTTAAGACCTCTTAATAAATTAATAATTTAAAAAGTAATTTAAATATAACATTAATTATTTCTTTTATAAGTAAATTTAATAAAAGTTTATTTTGACCATTATTAATAAACTCAATATTATTTAAATTGTTTAATTTAATAAAGTTATTTTTAGCCTCAAATTTGGCCTTTAATAAAGCCTTGAATTTTAAATTTTTGCTTTTTGAATTAAATATATATTTGTCTTTTAAATTAAATATATTTTTTTTAAATAAATAAAAGCGGTAAAAGTATAAGCAAAGGTTTTGGCTTAAAAAAAGCCAAAAAAGGTTGTTAAATTGTAATTTAATAATTAAAAACATAGAGAAAGGTTTTTAAAATAATTTTTATTAAATTAATTCTTTTTTAATTGCTTTTGCTTATTTGCAAATTATTAAAAATTGCTTTTTAAAAAAAAGTAATTTACTTTTCATAAAACCTTTTAAAACTATTTAAAAAGTTAATTATAAAACTATTAAATTAATGAATTAAAAAAAAAATTTATTAAAAGCTAGCATATTAATTACTTTTTTAAAAAGTAAACTCCATTTACTTTTTAAATTAATTATTAAATAATTAAATAATTTAAAGGTTTTAAACTCTTTGCTTATCTTATTTTCAATATTTGATTAATTAATCTCCTCCTTATTTAACTTATTTAGGCTTAGCTTTTTAAGATCTTAATTTAAATATTTGTTAGCGTAAATAATATTATTTTCTTTTTTTTTTCATTTTCTTCATTTTTTGATTTGCTAATTACTTAAGCTAATCTTTTTTTTTAAATTTAAATTTATTAATTTAATTATTATTAAAAGCAATAAGCATAAAAATAATAATAGCTTTTATAAGGCGTAATAGCAAAAATAAAAAATCAGAGGCTTTAGGTGTTTATTAGCAAGGTCGCTTTATGATTAATTAAATAGGCAATCCAAAAGGTAATTTAGCAAAAATAGCGCTTTTATTATGCTTTAATAAAAGCATTTTAATATGGTGATTAAGTGGTTATTATGGTAATAAGAATAATAAGAGAAATTAATTTAAAATTAATATTAAAATTGAAGATATTTTAGCTTGCTTAATAATTAAGGCTAAAAACTTCAAAAATAATAAATTATTAAACCTCCACATTATTAGAATCTATTTAATGCATTTTATAAAACTAATTGCTAATATTTTAATGAACCCACTTTTGTTCAAATTGGGCTTAATTTATTAAAATTATATTATTGCTAAAATTTAGGGACCAAATTTTTAAAAAAGTCTTTTTATTTATTTATATTAAGGTATAACTTTTTTTTTAGTTAATAAAATAAAAAAAGTAAATAAGCGAAATATCGTTATATATAAAGGCGCAACTTTTCATTAAAAAAAACTCCACTTTTTAAAGTCTCAAAAATTGTCGTGTTTGAAGCGGTCGTATTGTATAAGGGCTCTAATATATACAAATTACATTAGGGCTTTATTTATTAACAATGGGGTTATAATAATTAGTTAAATACGTAATAAGGCCCTTTCTTTACTGCTAGTCCATTAAGTCACTTATATGAACTTATTAAAATACTTTAAGCCCTAATATCATAATACGTTTATAAATTAGACGTCCAATTGGACTAACCCCAAGGACTATTAATACCTTTTATTAACTTTTAATAATATTACTTTAAAACGTTAAGCCGCAAAATATAAATCCTTAATTAAATGTAATATCATATTAACCAAATTACGAAATACACCCTTTTAGAGACCATAAAACATATTAACCACAATGGTTTCATATATATTAAAATGGCTATGTTTCTAAAAGAAAGGCTTAATTAAATAGACTTACTATACGTCATCTTTCTTAATTCTAAGCTTTCTTTATGTTATAATCTAACGCCTCATATTAACTTTAGACTTCTTTAGCCACTTAAACATGATATCTCATAAATGACTGTACTCCACCTCATATTAAACACATTAATGATTATACTTCATACCGTACACAAAACACACTTCCTTATGATTTATACACATTAGGCCTAAAACCGGAAAACAGTGCCTCATTTAACCATTAATACAACGAATAAACCAGCCGTGCTCAATTAAGTCTCTTATATTTAGACTAATTAATTATAATCAAAAGTTATCTTATAATTATATGTACCATTAAATATTACACTTATACTTATATAATAAAGGTCTAATTTTACTCTATGCTTTATACTATCATTTGTCTTACGTAAAATGGCTTTTAATATTAAAAATAAACTAAGTAAAATAATAAACAAGATCTATTGTTGTCTTTTAAAATATCTTTTATAATTACCGATTTATAAATATATTAATTAAATAACCCTGTCTTCTTTAAGCTTCATTATTAAAGTCTTATTAATAACTAATACAATTAAAACTAAAGTAACTCTTAAAATAAGCCTACTCTATATATCTTACCACTAACTTCCGTTATTTATTTTATTATAAACCTACGTCTCTCTTTGTTTATATGATTTTTTCACTAGGCCTTATATTATGTCTAACGTAAAGGGCTTATGTCTTAAAAGAAATTCTAAGTACCCTTTTATAGACCGAAATAAAAGTAAATAATTTTCCCTTTTATTACTTATAATTTAAGCCTCAATATATATAATAGCCTTTTCCTAATGATTTCTATCTAAAATGCCGTATAAAATCTAATATATCATACGTATTATATTAGCGTAAGTTCATAATAAACCTTCATTCACTTGACTTAATATGTCAAAGTTCTCATTACTTAGTCACTCTTGAATTTTCCCTTTGTTTACCCTAATATTATAAAACCACATAATAAATTATTAATTAATGATAATTATAAATGAGTTATATACGTCGTCCTTTAAAATAATAATAATACCACTTAATTGTTTTAAAGTTTTTAACTCTTTAACTTCTTCGTCAATCAATGGCTTACTTACTTCACATTTATCCTCACATATAAAATGCTTTAAATATGTTATTTCCATAGTATTATTAGATTTTAACTCTTCATCGTTATAGTCCTTTATACTAATATTCGTTATATTTAAGACGTCGATTTTAAATACTGACTTTACTTTGGGATTTACAATTAAAGGATAATCTTAAAGTTAGTTAATTTCTTCATTTTTAATATAAGCGCGGGTTATTGTTTTATTGGATTTAATAAAACTAACATATAACTGGCAAGTTTACTTAGTGATATGCCATCCTTATTATTACCGCTTTTAATATCTTCGCTTAAAAAATACGACCCTTTTTTTAATTATAATGTCAACTCGTTATTAATAAAAAGATCCGTTAATATTAGTGATATATATTTGGTTCGTTTCCGCTAAACGTTTTAAATGTCTGGCTTTTTATATTTACTAATATATTTAAAGAATCCATTTAAACTTAAAAGTTTTTTAAAACATCATAAACATTATAAACATTATGGCATCTTATTTAATAAAAAAGTGGATAGTTATATTCAAAGTTATTATTATAAACCAACGCGTTATAACGGAGTCTTATAAATTTAGTTTTAAGATAATTTATAATAAGTAATAATAAGCTGTTTTTATTACGGTTACTTAAAGGGCGATAAAGTGGGCTATTTTATAATAGGCTACTTAGAGATTGATAAGGTGAGTTACTTTATTTAATACACAAAGAGGCTGTTTTAATTATAATTACTTAAAGATTAATAAGGTAAGCTACTTTATAAAATGTGTTAAAGGCTGTTTTTACTATGGCTATTTAAAGATTAACAGGGTAGGTTATTTTATAAAATGTGTAAAAGGCTGTTTTTACTATAATTACTTAAAGATTAATAAAGTAGGCTACTTTATAAAATTTATAAAGAGGCTGTTTTTACCACGGTTACTCAAAGATTAACAGTATAAGCTACTTTATAAAATTTATAAAAAGGCTGTTTTTACCACAATTACTTAAAAATCTTTAAAGTAGGCTACTTCGTATAATATGTAAAAAGGCTATTAACAAGACTATAACTTTAACGCTACGTCAGTTAACTACGATTAATAATAGAAATATAAGCTAATTTTCACACTATTAATTTAAAGTCAAAATTAAACGATATCTTTTAAATATTCATATATTAATGTTTAATTCTTATTAAAATTACTATAAGAGCACTTTACTTTAACTCTACCTCTCCCCTTTTACGTGCTTATGCCTCTTGAATTCGCCTACGTAAACCGTTTATAATAATAATCTTATTCTTAGTCTCATTGTCTTTATTAATTAAGAGCCACAAATACACGATTTTATTATAATTACTTTAACGGTAATGTCTATAAAATCTTTGCTCTATTATGTGAATATTATAATCCACTTTAACAAACGTTATTATGACTGTTTTAACTAAAGTGAATTTAGTAATAATCATAGAACTTGTCATAATAATAAACCGGGTAATATATTACTTATTAATTAAGATCTTAACTCGCTTTTTTAAAAGTAATATAAAAACGGTTAAACTCCTTGGCCCACTGTGAGTCTATTATATACGAGGCTATAATAATAATATCCTTTTTATTAATATTTTTAATGTGTTTTAACCACTAATAATTTAGTTAATATTTAGTCGTTTTTAAAAAAAAAGCTCAAAAAATATAAAAATATTACTTATTAAAGCCTAGATATATATAACAATATAAAAATAACTAGTCATAATATGCCGTAAATCCTTTTTTTCTTCGTTTTTTTAAAGAGACTATATTAGTTAAAAAAAATTCTACTAGAGTTATATTTTACCTAATAACCCATAGATCTCTTTAAAGTTATCTAAGAAAAGATCACTAGACTCATTTACTTTAAAAAATAAAAGAATAATAATATTATCCTTATCTTTAATATTACTCATTAAGTCTAAGAATTCCTCATTAATAAACTTAAAAAGTCCTCTAGTCTTTAAGTTTATTATAATTATTAAAAAAAGAAAAGTGACATAAACACGTAAACAGTAATAAGAATTACTTAGCTTAAGATTAATATAACCCTTATACGTTTTATATCTTTAATAATGGTTTACTTTGTGTTTATTATTAGCTTTAAGCCATTTTATATAATCAGATTTAGCGATTTCTTAAGCTTTTTATTATTACTCCTTAAGGTGCTCATATTTAAAGTCTATGTTTATGTTTTTAAGAAATTTAATAACTAAAAAGCCAAAGAATTTACTTTTTAGCGTAAAATGGAAGAAGAGCACCTTAAGAATTAAAGAAAGTTAGTGTAAAACATTTACAAAGACTTTTTCCTTACGCTTCCTCACTTCCAGACTAGTCTTTTAAATGTTACTAGGCTTTTAAAGCTTACCCCCTATCCAGTGTTTAAGTACATTATAAGTGGCCTATTTATCTTTAACCATTATCTTAATAAACTTAATAATATCTAAGGGGCCAAATATTAAAGGTATATTAAAGAACTAAATAAAAAAGTTCTCAAAGAACTTAATATTTAACCACATCTTTTTATGATTTACACGCCTTGTCTTACATTATTATGCCTTTAAGATTGCCTTAATACCCTTGATTATCTTAGTAACACGTAAATACAGCGTGAGCAAAAATAATCAAAAAAATCAATTATAATTTGATTATAATTAAAAATCATTGATTTGATTTGATTATAATTTTTTACTTTTGATTTTGATTTGATTAGATTATGAATTAGTTATAATCAAAGATAATCAATTAATTATATATTGTATTTTCTATAATAAGTACCTAATTAATTTCAAAAATATTATCTTCTCTATTAATTTTTTTGATTTCCTCCTCTTTTTTATTAAAAAATCCCTAACTTTTTAAGGCTATAATATACTCAAAAGTATCTTTATTAAGCCTATTACGGTCTTTATTAATAATTCTAGCCCCTTGACTAAAAAACCTTTCTAAAGAAGCTGATGTAGTTGGTATTTACAAATAATTTCGCACTAATAAAAATAAAACTGGATATTTATTTTTATTATTAAGCTAAAAAAGTTAAAAGTTTAACTTATTAATATAAGTATTAGTAATTATTAAAATTATAGTCTAAGATTATTAATTTACTTGTTGATTAACTCTTCTTTCTTATAAATAAAGACTTAATTTGTCTAAGTCTTTGTCTTCTTCTTCAATATATATATTTAAATTATTGTCTTTGTTATATAAATTTAACTCTTGAGCTTGATTAATAGGTAATTGCATAACTATATAATCTTGTTTATAACTATTGAAAATTAGTAAAATATAGAAGTAATTAATTGAGTAATAACTTACATTTAAAACTCCAAATATAATCGATTATATATATTAGTCGTTTGGCTTCTAGTTAAGCTAATAGTTTCTAAACTATTTCTTTTAATTCTAGGGTTTAATATTAAAGTAAGATATAAAGCTTTATTATTATTAGAAATCCCTTGTTTAGGATAGTATTTTCGAAGTTTAGCTACTCCTTTATTAATAGCTTTGGTAAAGGTGTTATCTTATGATAATATTAGTAATTATTTATAAGAATAATTTAACAGATAACTTACATTTAATTCCTCTTTTATAATGTCTAGCTTATTATATATATTATAAATCTCGGGGATTATATAATATATAGTTGGGTATCTTTTGGTTTGTAGTTTTGTAGTTGCTTTAATAAATATAGAAAATATCTTAAGACATTTTTCTAAATAAATTATATCGTTATTTTTTAATAATAAAAAACCCTTATTTTTAAAAGCTTTAGAATCAGATAAATTTATAACTGATTTAATAATTGGCCAAAGATTAAGGAATTCTTTAAGTATATTATAAGTCAAAGACTATTTAGTCTTTTGATTTATAAATAGTTAGTTTATTGTTATAAATATTAATAATAAGAATTAATAACTTACTTAATTGAGGGATTTTTGGCTGATTTATTTCTAAAGCATTGATTTGTCTTTTTAATAATTGTATGTTTTCTTGAGAATATTTAATAGTGATTATTATTTTTCGAATTTTTTTCTAAAAGCCTGAGGAATTATTTATTAAGTTAATTATTATAAAATATAATATATAATATATATAAACTTATTATTAAATTTGTTATTATCTTCTTTGTTATTTTTTATATTAAAGATATTTTGATTATTAAGATTATTGTAAGCGTTTTTAATAATAGTCTTTAATATATCTTGAACAACTAGGTTTAGTATATGAGCTAAACACGGGATATTTCCGGTAAAATTAATAGCTTCTACCGAATAATATTCTTTAAAAGCTTTAATAAGAGTATTGTTTGAGCTAGCGTTATTCTTAGTAATACTATGATTTGTTAGTTATTAATATAATATAAACTTTCATATTTATTACGTACTTAATAATATTATATTTAATTTTTTTTTTAAAGTCTCTAATAAGACTTGATTTAAATATAAACCTAAGTGTTTATTTTTTAAATCTTTTATAGTTAATAAATAAGACTTTAATTCAAAGTTTTTATTTATAAAGTGACTGTAAAATAAGTTAGTAAATATTATTAAAATAAGCTTATAAAATATTATAACTTATATAGTAATTCTAAGATAAGCGTCTTGATTAATAGTTATCCATGCGTCTAAAGTTAACGAGAAGCCATTATTAGACTTTATATTCTCGTTTAATTCTTTTTTAATAAAAGATTGTTTATTTTTATAAATAAAAATTAATTCTTTTTTAAGAACTTTATAATATATCGAAAGAATATCTTTTAATAAATATAAAAGAAGTTTTTTAAAAGATTATGAAGTAATTGATTGAAAAGATAAATTATTAAATATAATAAAATTTAAAAGTAATTTTTTAAACTTATTTATATTAAAACCTTTTTTGAGGCTTTTAGGGCATTTAGAAGCTCTTTGTTTTGCGAATATATTAGGAATAGTATTAATAATATTACTTTGAGAAGATTCAGTAGCTAAAGAATTATTTAATATAAAATTAGTAATTATATATATTAATTATAATTTAAAAAACGTACTATTATTTAAGTTATATAAAACTCGTGTTATATTAAATGTTTTATGTATAACTTTATAATGTGTAATATAATTAGAAGTCGAATGATTTACTTTTTGATTTAAAAAGGTTTTTCTAAAATAAATTAGTATTTATTTAATTATTTAAAAATAAGGATAATTATTTACTAACATGTCGCGCAACAAGCTCCATTATTATGTCAGCATATCTGATAAGGTTTAATATATGCTTGCATAAGCATTTCATGTATATATCTCCAGCTCGCAGTCCCATTTTAAAAAGGGTAACGCTTAATTTAATTAATTTAATACATTCACATATTTTTCACTTTTAATAATCGTAAAAATATCTTACACTTAAAAAGACCTGCTCCACTTTTTATATCACAATTAAAAGCCATAAGCTATTATCATTACCCAATGCATATACAATTTTGGACTTTATTTAAATCTTTTACTTTATTTTTATAATCCTTTTTTATTCTTAATTTTTTAATTCCCTTGCTTAATAATCGCTTAATTACTTTAATATATTTATAAACAATAGCAGCATTAAAATGCTAAATGCAAACATCGTTTGCAAAAAACCTAAGCAATGGGCCAATTAATATACTTATTTTATATTTAGCGCAAACATTTTTAAATTATGGCCCTTAATTAATCTTAATATAATAAATGCTTGCACTTTTATGAAAATTCTTAATTTGATTCCCAAAAGCGCTAAGCAAATTGCAGCAGCAAAAATTGCTTAATCACAAATCAATTTTCAAATTACGCAAGCTTAATATAACGCAAACCTTATTATTTAAGCTATAGCAATGAAAGCTTATTTGGATTTTTTAGTTGCATTAGCAAATAATACTTAAAGCAAAATTATTATTATTACACTAAGTGAGAATAAGATCAATTAATTAATTCCAAATTCTTTTGCTTTTATGATTCTAAAAGCCCTAGCCATAGCAATTTTATATAAGCTAAAATTATGCACTTTTAATGCTAAAAATAAGAAGAAAAAATGAAAATCAAATTACGCAATTTAATAACTTTAAACAATTGCATATCTCAAATTTTATAAGTAAATTCAAAAAATCATAGCGTACAAGTACTTTAATATTGCCATATTATAGCTTGTTTTAAAAAAGCGCATAAACATTTAAGCGCTTATCCATTTCCTCCGCTTTATGCTTTAACAAATAAACCAAATCTTGCAAGCTAACGTTAAATAAAAATACATAACCTCACTTGCTTAAGCAAAAAAAGAAAAAATTAGCCCAATTAAATAAATTATAGCATATTAAGCCTTTTTTTAAAAAGCCAAATTATACAAAATTATTAATATTAAAAAATTTTAAAGGCTCATAAACTTTCTAATTGCTGCTAAATAATTTAACAACAAATAATTCACCAATTAATATTAAAAAATCAAAAAAGCCAATAAGCTTAAAAACCCTTTTTTATATATTTTAAAATAATTATGCCGCCTTTTTTATGCAAATAAAATGAATTCAATATATTGCAAGCTTATTAATAGCAAACCACATGCTGATTATTATGCCACCTTTTAAAAAAAATCAAATAATGCAAAATCCAAAAACAAAAGCTTATTTAAAGCCCAAGGTAAAAAATCTTTTAAAAGCTTATTAAATTAATAAGCTCCAAAACAATTATGCCTATGCTTTAAAAATTCACATAAGTGATCCCCCAGCTATTGCATAAAACTTTAGCTTGCTATTTGTGGAAAGACCTTTAAGATTTTTTTTAATGAATTGCCTAAACTAAGTTCAAAGCAAAATAAAAATTAAGCTAAGAAAATCCATTAATGATTTGCAAAGAACAAGTGAAAAAGCTTGCGAAGCCAATTTGGCCAAAATAAGCCTTTGCTTTTATTAATCAAAAATTTAATTAAAAAATTAGGAAACTTGGAAAGCTTAGGAAAACCCAAATCCAAATTCTTAAAAAATATTTTTAATAAATTAATGGAATTAAAAAATAATGCGTTTTCAATGCTTTTATCAAATCTTAAAAAAGGGGCCCAATTAAGAATTTACTTTCTTTGGGAAAGTGCCCCACACCCTCTTTCCAATTCAATACTTTTAAACAATTATAAAGTAATCAACCTAATTAATAATATCTTATTTCTAAAATCTAAATCTTTTATTAAAACAAAGCCAAATAATATTATAAAAGCAAAAAGCAACCAGCTTCCTATTTTAAAGCGCAAAACTCAAATCATAAAAAATGTTTTTATAAATAATAATAATTAAACATATAATCTCATTTTTTATAACATCGCTATTATAAAAGAATTTTATATTAATATCATCTTAAAAGCTTATTTATTTAAACAAAATCTTTGGTTTTATGAAATGAATTATACTTTGCGCTGGGGCAATAGTAATAAGCCTATGGCAAACCACCTTATTATTCATTAATTAAAACGCCAACAAAACCTTGTATTTTTTAAATATAAAAAATATTTAAACTACTTATATAAAATCCCCTTAAGCTTTGCAAAAATTATGATTTATGCAATTATAAAGCAAAAACTTAAACAAGCATTAAAGCCACCCTAAAAGCATAAAAATCCTTAATTAAATACAAAAATAATATAGCATTTGCGCGCTAATTATTTAAGCCTAAATGTATTAAAAAAATTAATTAAATTAGCTAAAAATATTAATTAAATTAGCTAAAAATATTAAAATAATAAACAAAATTAAATGCTTAAAATGCAAGCAATATGCGCTTATTTATGCTTTTAATTTTAATTTTGCTTGCCCAATTTATTAGCAATTATTATATTCATTTTAAAAAATCATATAAAAAAAATTTAATTACTTAAATTGCTTTGAAAGCATATTTTGGCTGCTAATGCTTAAATATAAATATAGCAAAATGCTAATTAAATATGCTTTGCGCTTAAAAAAGCATAATAAAAATTTTGAGTATATTAAAAGCTTTAAATCTTAGGTTTAAAAGCAATTTGAACTTTTAATATGCAAAATTAAACATAATTAAAAAAAAGCTATTATTATAATCAAAAAATTTATAAAATATAAGGAATAGGTTTTCAAACTCAAAATCGAACTCAAGCTTTCCCCAATTGCAATTTATAAGCCAAATGACGATGCCAAAAAGGCTAGTCAAAAGGCAATCAATAAAAAGGTAAAAATGCAATTAAAATCCAATCTCCTTATTAAATTAAGCATTAAATACGCACTTGCAAATATTCATTTATATAACAAAAGCCCAAAGCGCATAAACAATTAGCAATTACCCATTAAAAAAAACAATAGGTAATTTTGCAATTATTTTTGATAATATAATTTTGCATTTATTGCCAAAATTATTATTAATTTTAGACTAAACTAAAATGGAATTTATGTGTTTGGGTATAAGGCGTACGCATTGATAATAAAACAAGCATTAAAAAAAAACAAGAAAGCGTTTAAAACCAACCCGCGTGCGCATATCAAATATTTAATAAAATATATTGCTTCAAATATCTACAAGATTTAAATGCTATGCTTTAATAAAATTATTATTATTTGCAACGTGCAATTTGATAAGAAAAGCTTTTATACCTTCTTTAAAAAAAAGCAGGGGATCTCAATTTTAAAAGCTTAATTAATTTGCGAGCTTATTAAAGAAAAAAAATTAATTGGCAATTGGATTAAAATTTTTAAGGCAAAAAATAAAATTGTTAAAAAATAAAATATTATAGGAAAAGGCATCCCAGAATTTTTGCTTAAGATCATAAAATAGCAAAAAAAAGCTCCTAAAATATAAAACTTAAAAATAAAAAATTATGCTAAAGATTTTAGCACTTAAATTAAACTTTTAATTTTAAAAGCAATGCCTATTCCAAATAAAAATGCGCAAAAAGCAAAAAAGCAATTATTAAGTGCATTAAACCCAAAGCCTAATTTAAGCATAAATCCAAACTTAAAAGCATTTTATTTAAGTAAGCGCATGCAATTCATTAATTAGGCATTAAATATACTTTAAGATTAAGCAACGGATTTGTTTTAAGCATTAAAACTTAAAATCCAAATCCCATTATATAACCCAAATGCGCATTAAAACGCATTACCCCCAAATTATAAGAAATCAAAATCTAAATCTTTTAAATTAGCAAAAGCATTAACGCGCTTTTAAGCTATAGCAATTAAAGCTTAGCTAATTGAATTAAACTTCTTAAGCATTTAAGGCAGGCTATCAAAAGCTGCAAAAGAAAAAGGGAAATAATTTAAAAAATATGCTAAAATGTTTATTACATTTAATATAATTTTTAAAAAAATAAAATTTCAATAAAAACACTTTAATTTTGAGGATATTCGCAATTTTGAAGATAATGCATCAAAAAAAAAGCACCCTTTTAATTTGTATAATGATCTCATGTTATATATAAATCTTATGCTTAATAAATTAATGCTTAATTAGCATATGTTTTTAAAAAAGCAAAAGAAATTAAAACAAATAATAAAAACAATGCATATAATGATTGCAATAGCTATTTAAGCAAATTGCCTAAGAAAATAGCCATTATTAAAAAGGAAAATCCCATTTCCCAAAATCAAGGTTTAAAATCTTTTGCCAAAGCTTAAAAGGTAAAACAATTTTAAAAATTATCTAATAAAAATGTGATTTATTAAAAATGCTTATTTAAAAATGGATAACATAAATAAGCATAAATGCTGAATGCCAAAATATTTTAATTTAAACATTATATTAATGCTTATACCGCTTATATAGGTATTTAAATACAAACCTAATAAAAACAAATATATTTTAAAATGCCAATCACGCATTATAATACGCAAAAACCTTTAAAGCAAATCCATAATTATTTTAATATACGCAAGCACTTTAGCAACCAAATTATTCAAAATAGCTATAGCGCTTGCAGCTAAATTCAATTTAAAAATCAAATGCTTTAATATGATTAACGCATTTATTAACACTTTCCAAAATATAAATAAGGAAATAATATATTATAAATTCCCTCCCGAATTTCAAAAGCTAAAAAAGGTATTATAAGTTGATTATGCATTTTACAAAATGCGCAATTCCCCTTATTTTTAGTACAAGCACATTAGCAAAATTTTAATAAATTTGGGGTTATTTCCTTGCTTTAAAAAGCCTTGCATATTCACAAACCTTGAGCACAAAATTTTGGTATTATTTTATATTAACAATATTCAAATGCTTTTTTATTAAAATAATATAAAGCTTAGCAAAAAACTTATTAAAAAGCTTAATCAAACATATAATATGCATAATCTTGAAAATATTAAGCAATTTTTAAAAATTAAAATAATGCGCAATTAAAAGCGCAAAATTATTTCCCTTATTTATAATTAATATATTAAAAATATTATTTATAAATTTAAATAAGCAAATAAAAAATATCCCATAACCCTGCTATTTTAAATTAAGCTTATAAAATCTAATAATTAAGCATTAAAAAAAATTATTAAAGCATATTAAAAGAGGATTAAATTTATATTATATACAACAATTATTGCATAATTAAATATTGCATATGCTACAGCCTTATTTTCATAATTTGCCACAAACCTTAAACCAAAGCACTTCATAGCCATACATTAGCTTATTTAATACTTATTTAAAACGCGCTTTTTAAGGATTATATTTAAAAGCAATTAAATATAAGCAATGTTTATTGCTTTTAATGCTTTATTTGCAAATAATTCTAAAACCAGGCAATTATTGCAAGAATATATAATTTTAATATTTAATGATCCAATAATTTAAAAAGCATTTTAATAATTTATAATTACAATTTCCACAATGAAAGCAAAATTGCTGTCTTTTAAGCATATGGAAAAGGAAGCCATAGCGCTTTAACGATTTTTTAAGAACTTATTTTTGGATATTAGCAAAACTTAGAAAATCTTTTATAATAATTAGCAAATAATTAGGCTTATAATAAATAATAGCAAATAATTAGGCTTATAATAAATAATAGCAAAAAAATTATTACTAAATTTTGTTATATAAATATTTAAAACATATGATTTAAGCAAAAGTTTATTTGAGGCTTGTTTAAAATTACATACTTACCAACAAATAATATGCCTGCTAATAAGCTCACGAAAAATTTATTTTGCTAAAAATTTGAGCAATTCAAAGCTTTTTTAAATTTTAAGAATTATAAATCTTAAGCTAAAAAGCTTTAAATATATTTATTAAAAGCATATTAATAATTTATGCGCATTTTTATTTATTAAATTAATTTTTTTTAATTTTAATAAATAAGTATCCTTTATTATTCCAAATAAAAAAAAGCAAAAATTTAATGCAAAAAACCCTAAGCCCATACAAAACCCAATAAAAGCTTATTTACAAGCGCAATGCTTTTATAATTCCTTTTAATAAATTTGCCAATAATTAATTTCTTTAAAAATTCTTCCCAGCAATAGCACCAACTTCATTAATAGCATTATTATTATCCTTATCCTTTTTTTCATGCCTAATACCAAAACAATAAAATTTGAATAGCAAAATCTTAATCTTTTTTTTTTCTTTTTTTTTTCCACTTTTATTATTTAATTCACCCTTTTTTAATAAAATTTTAAAAATCATGCAAATTGCGCGAACACTTTATATAATATTAATAAAATGTTTATAAATTTTTAAAAAAGCTTATCAAAAAAAGGGCTATTTTTAGCTTTAAAAAAGAAAATTAATTAAACACTATATTAAAGGATTTAAGAAAAAGCAATACAATAAATGTGCCCAAAGGTGCAATTATAGCAGCGCAAATTAGCAAAAAAGGTATTAGCAAAGCATTTGCCCTTATTATCGCGGCCATATGCAACAAAGCAAATATATAAAAAATAGGGCTTAATAAATTATTAACCTACAAATATATATTAATATTTATTTATAATTATGCAATAAAAATAAGCATAAAATATAATAAAAAAATACATATTATGCTCACGCTTAATAAGCAAAAATTTGAATCTTGAATTATGCTTTAAAAAAATGCAAAATTTGCAAAAAGATTTTTAAAAACGCAAAAGTATATTTAAAATAAATAATAATAATATAATTAAACGCTTCCAACCTAAGCTTTTATTACCTAAATGCTATAATTTTTTTAACTTTTTTTTAGTAAATATATAAGCGTTATAATTGTTAATCATTTTATAATCTTTGCTTTTGCTTATAGGAATTTATAAAATAATAACCTAAGCAAAAAATGAGGCAAAAGCAGAAAAAGGGAAAATAAGGCAAAAGAATATAAAATGTTTATAAGAAATGGGAGCTTAAATAAAAAAAGGCATATAAGCAAAAAAAAAATTGCATTAAATTTGCTATTAAATGCAAAATAATAATAAAAAAATGGAATAAGCGGAATATTATCAAAGTTCAAATAAAAAGGATTTTTTAATTTAAAAAAAAAGAAATCCAAATGCACAACCTATCATACAAAAAATAGCATAAAAAAGAATATTTAAGCAAGCTTATTTTTAAAGGTATTCATTTATGATTATATTATTAATTAGCTTAATGCTTAAAGCTAAAAATCACAATACATAAGATATATAATAAAAAATAAATAAATAAAAAACTTATTTAGCTAGCATAAAGCTTGCAATATTTATTGCTTACTTTTTTGGCTAATTTGAAAAGCATTTTAATAATATAAATTGTTTAAATAATATATATGAAAATTAAAGAAAAAAAAAGAAAAAAGGCAAAAAACAAAAGCATAAGCGCAAATATATATAATATTAATATTAAAAAAAAATTATTATTTATTAAAGCAAATACTCCTTTTATGATTATCAGCCTAATAAGCGCAATCATTCAATCACTAACTAATGCGCTTGGGCCACCCAATAACACACCAATTAATATGCAATATGCAATAAAGCATAAAGTAAATTTTGACTTAGCTAATAAATAAGCATAATTCACTTTTATTTCCCGCAAACTCAATCTAAAGCAATCACTCAAATTCTCAAATTACCTAATCATAACATCAATCATACAAATCCAATCTCATTTTATTAATAAAAGCACCCGCGCAAAGCCTCACTATCCTAAACTCAAATCAAGTACTTAAAATCAAATAAAACAATAATAATGCACAATCCCTTATTTCTTTTACATCAAGCTCATAATTGCATTTTTTTTATATATTTTAATATATTGATTTAACACGCTTCAACTGCATATTTATTGCTTATTTTCATTTATTATACCTTATGCTTATTATTAAATATTATATTTATATTGAACGCAATAATTATTTACATCACGCGCTTTTACCACGCGCATTGGCTACGCACCCATATATTTTTTTTCTTTTAAATTTGCATAACGCCTGCACGCAATCATATATATAATTTATAATAAGTGCATTATAATCCAAAATATATAACTAATATAATTATCCTTTTTAATTATAATCATATGTTGCGCATTAGGGATAGCAAGCTCTTAATTATGCAAATAATATCTCGCCATAAGAATATATTGCGCAACAAGCTCCATTATTATATTAGCATATTTAATAAAATTTAATATATGCTTGCGTAAGCATTTCATGTATATATCTTTAGCTTGCAATCCCATCTTAAAAAGGGTAACGCTTAATTCAATTAATTTAACACATTCACACACTTCTCACTTCCAATAATCATAAAGATATTTCACACCTAAAAAGATCTGCTTCACTTTCCGTATCACATAACAATTAAAATATAAACATTTAATTGTAATAGTTCGGTAATTCTCCGGCTTTTTTGGTTTGTCTTTAGGGGGGTCTAAAGTCTTAGAAAATAACTTCTTTTTAAATATTAAAGGTTATTCTTTTAAAGGTTTTAATTTAAAATCAAAACGATTTTGAGTTATATTTAACTTAATAGTATTATTTTGTTAAGAAGTCAACATTTTGAAATTGATATAAATGTAGTTATAATATTAAGAATAATAGATATTTATGAAAAAAATAAAATCAAGTTTTAATGAAGATTTCATTGTTTTTATAAAAAATAAAATAGCTTTAAAAACTTCTTAATAATTTTATTTAATTAATAAAATTCTATGTATTTTAAAGTATTATTAATAATCTAGCCTTAATTTATAAATATATATTTTTAATTGTTTTTATTATTTATAATTAAGAAAATTTAAGTTAATTTTTGAAGGTTCTTTATTGTACTCTCGTTTAATAAGCCTAGCTAGGTAAGGTAACAACTTGGCCCAAATCTTAAGCTAAGTGGGCCAATTAAATCCACTTGTAGTAATTATAATCAATTATAATTTAATTATAATTAAAAATCATTGATTTGATTTAATTATAATTATAATTTTCTTGATTTGATTTGATTATATAGGTATAATTAAATCAAATCAAATCAATTTTTACGCTGCGTAAATATGACTTATCCTTAAGGATTATGGCTATTACTACTCTCTGGTTATTCTTTGAGTAATATATAATAAACTAGTTCTACATTTTATAAATCTTACCCTCTTTATTTTTAGCCTCTTTATAATGGCGAATTTACTAAGTATAACACTATTAATTTAATAAATGTTAAAGAAATTTAAATTCCACGGAATTAGGCGGTAATAACATAAAAACCTTACTACTACACACGTGGGGGGTAATAATAAATCGGTTAAAAAGTTACTTATTACTGATTAACTCATTAAAGGGATTATCCAATTATTTAAGAACTTGCTTTTTACTCCTAACTATGTCTATTCATTACTTTAAATTAATTTTAAGACTAAAGCCGTGGAATTTAACAAGTGAATATCTTTATTTATTTATATAACTAATAAGACTTGGCTTTATATTACTTTACATTAAGTCTAGACATATATTAAACTCATGCCTCCATGTTATTAATAAACTAATAAAAACAAACGTAATAAAGACTCTAAACGCCATTCTCATAAATCGTCCAAAGGAAAAATAATAACATAAGTAATAATAACCGTAAGTGTCTAACATCTCTTAAGTAAAAGGGCATATAATATTAAGATTCTTGGTATTATCGGTGTTTTAATTAACATACTTTTCTAAATAGTCTAATCAAATGTCTTTTTATATCTAATTATACATATGTTAAATATAATAAACAAGAAAGACAACGGTTGTCTTATCAAGCCCTATTGATAATGTTAAAAACATACCACCTATTAAGTTATAATAAAAGCGAAAAAGTATATAAACAAAGTACATTTAAGCAAACAACAGTATATAAGTAAAACCATATATAATAACAATACGTTTAAGTTTATACCGTTTTAAGTCATACTTAAAGAATACACAACCGTTACCCTGATTTAATATAAACAAATACATCGTCACTTTAAAATCTATTAATTTATTCATCTTAAATGAATTAATTAAATAATCACTTAATTTATATATAAAAAAAGGGCTTATGATTATATAATCTTATTCATCTTACCATTTTGCCATATAGTTTATACCGTTTAATATATAACGTCATCACTTTAAAAGTTAGTTAACATTAACTTGTCATTTTCATATTCCACCTTTTAAAGCTTTAAATCATTAAGATTTAAGCCTTTTAATTCTTCTTTAAAGTCTTTATCTTTATTATTCTTATTAAACACATCATTTAATTTTAAGTCTATATTAAAGCCACTTAAGGACTCATTGTTAAAAACACTTAAGTCTTTAATATTAAAGTTACTTTATGTTTTAATAAGTTTTTTAATTAAAAGAACAATTGTCTTTAGTGTTTTTGGCTTTTTAATAATAATTAATAAATCATAAAACACATCCCGAATAATTAACATCTAGGCTTGTTTTCTCCGGAGGGCGATAGTTTAAAATTTACGGTTTTTTTTAAATAAGACTTAATTAAAGATAAATTACCACAAGCAAAATTTCAAAAGAAGGATTCTATTATATAATCAAATATCATTAAATAAGACGCTAATTACGGATTAAAAGGTAAATTTATTACTAATTATAAAATATATAGTTGGCATATTATTTAATACTTAATATACCTATTCTACTTTATATTTAAAGAGGCCATATTAATACTGAACTCCTTGTTAATAACCCGCTTAAAGTAGCCAAAATCGAGATAATGTGCGCGAATTTTTATAGTTTTTAAATTACGCCACTTTGCTTTAAATAAAATACTAAAAATAATCTCTATAATACTTATAAGGTTGTCACTAATTTAACAGTCGGGATTTTTCTATAAGTAAATAATAATTAGTCTTATAAAGAGGTGTTTAAAATTATTAATTATATAAAAGCGCACGTAAATAGGTATATCACATTAAAAAAGAGGATTCACAAAAGACACTAAGATTACATCTATTAAACATTAACTATAATTAAAAGCCATTGACATTCTCTTATTACTTATGGTTATATCTTTTACTATTATTACTAATACGTCTATAAGATTATTAAACATTATAATGTCTTTTAACAGAGTTTTAAAATTAAACTATTAAATAAGTAAAAGTAAAAAAGCTTAAGGCAAAAGTAAATCGGGTTTTAAAAGAACGGTTACTATTATATTAAAAGCGGTTCATTAAACGTACACTTATAATTAAATGCGTATTTTAAAATATAAGCCAAGATTACACTTTAAAGCTTTAATCAAGATTATATAAGAAAAAAAATTACAAAAGTAAAGTAATGTTTATAAAAGCAAAAAACTATAAATAAAGTAAAAGTAACGGCTATTTTAAAAACTACCTTTTATTAAACTATTAAACCCTGCCATTAACGCCACCACATGCGCCACATAAACAACCCATGTCATAACCTCTTAAAACAGCCTTCTGTTTTATATAAGGCCTAATTATTTGACTATTCAAATTATTCTCTTTTAAATAACTCTTTTATTTATAGTTTAGATTTTATATAATATTCCTTCTTTAACCTTAAACCCACATTCTTACCAGTCTTAATTAACACAACTATGTTATTTATAGTGTTCTATTATTCTAAGCTAATATAATATAAATTTACCAATTAAAAAAAGCCTTTTAAAACAACTAATACTAATTATACTTTATATAACTACGCTAACTCAGCCTAAACATTAATTAACTAAAACAATTAAATAATAAATACAAATAACAGTATTTATTTTATAATAATTAAAAGTGAGATATTTTTTTATATTTTAAAATTATAAAACTAATTAATAATAACTACAGCCGTTAATACATTTACTATATAACTAACCACGTTCTAACCTTTCCTTATAAAAGATCTTATATAACACAACGTATAATTCACGGACCATTATAATCAGAATTTTATAATATAAGAAAATATAAATATCTAATATAAATTAATATAAATTAACTTAAATATAGACATTTATAAAGTACTAAAGATAACAATAAACGAACTAATGCCACTCCGTACCTAAGCTATAAAAGACTAATACACTGCTCATAATAAAGTTAATAATAAGACACGTTTAAGTAATAGTAAATATAAAAAGATAACATATATATTTACAAATTTAATTTAAAATTAAAACTAAAGTAATTAGTCATAGGACAAAACTATTTAAATAATGGAATGTCTAAGTCGTTATATAAAAAGATACATGGCTCTTTTTAAAAAGCAATAAGCTTATAAACCAAAAGCTACACTAGTGTTTAAAGAAGGGGACTTTATTAAGTGGCATTACCTTTAATAAAAACAATATAACACCACTAGCTTTAAAGTCATTAATAATAACTAAGACCCTAATATCACGACTAGTCAAATATATAAAACGAACACTATTAAAGGTTCAAAAAAAAAGCGTAAATAAAACGGATGTTTAGTCACCCTTAATCTAAAAATGACGATTCTCCACTTTTCTCATTTTCTTTATTAATAAAAGCTAAGGCGTCATTATAAAACAATAAAAAAGCTATTTTTAAAAGACAATAAATATAAACAAGTATATTAAAATTAAACTTTAAAATATAAGATAATAAAACGTTAATTAATCTAATATATAAGATAATATTAAAGATGGCATTTGTTTAACGGAACATTATAATAACATTCAACGGCCCTAGTTATAATAATAATAATATAATTATTATAAAGATATATGCTTTAATTAAGTTAGAGTATAAATAAACTATAAATGAGGACATTCAGGCTGAGCACTTAAATTAACAGAAGTTCTTAAATATCCTTTAAAAGATAGACCCGAACTATGTTATTAGTACAGATTTATATAAAACTAAAGACAGCTATAACGTGCTCTTATATAAACCTCTAAAACAGTTAAATAAACAAAAGAAGATCTAAGACTAAAAAGATTTTTAAACGGCGTATGGGCTCTTATATATATACGAGTATTAATAATAAAGATTAAGATTTAAAAATAACTGTTTTATAATTATAATTATATAAATAAGCTTTTAAAATAATAATTACACAGTTTTATATATAATAAAACTTATCAGTAATTATATGATTCTTTTTTAATAATAACTCTTTTATATAAAACATATATGTCATATGTTAAACATAAAACATTAAAGATAAAAATATACTCTTAAGTTTTATAAATAAATGGCTTATTTATACGACTATTTTAACGTACTCTAAAGGCTGACTAAGTCAATTATATTTTTAAACTACATTAGTAAACTACTTAATAGATTGCCTGAGTTGACTACTTAAGTGAGTTACTTAAATAGGCTGCTTAATGGGTTGTTTAGTGGGTTATTTAGTAGGCTGTTTGATGGGCTACTTAGTGAACTACTTAATAGGCTACTTAAGTTAACTACTTAAGTCGGTTACTTTAGTATAATCCTTACTTAAGACTTTAGATTATAAAGATATCTATACATTTAAAGGGACGAAAACCTATTAATAAAAGATATATAATTATTATGTCTATTACTATTATCAACTCACTGCCTTCTTACCTTTAATAATAATATTTACATTAAAACACAGAAATACTATAAAAACATGTATAATTTAATATAAATACTTAAAATATCACAAACTTTATAAACAAATTAATACTTGTTTTACAAATATCAAAATTACGTCGTGTTATTAATAAACACCATGGACTGTTTTAGTCAGATTTATCACTCTTTAACTATTTATTTTACAATAAACATTATGGCCCTTTTATATTCATTTTATAAAAAAGTCACGCTAAAGTCATCTGAGTACGTCACTTTCTTTTTTTTATTTTCCCTTATGATAAGTCCTAATATTAAAACTTCATTTTATTTTCTTTTTTCCCTTTATATAAGTAAAAAGCTCACATACTTATAATTAATACAATCGTAAAAGCCTAAATGTCATTACTTACACTTATACTTACATATTAGCCTAATCACTTGTTTTCTCTAATAATTATGGTTTCCCCGTTAAATTTTTCACTTTCACTTATACTTAATATATTAGACTTTGAATATATTAGTACATTTTAAACATAAAAAAGCTATTTAACTATTAACAACATTTTAATTATTAAGCCTACTATTATTATCAATTCTAAATCCTTGCCTATATATATTCCACGCAAACATATACATAAAAACACGGAAAAACTATAAAGACATATATAAATCAATATAAATTTATTTTAAAATTAATATAATAAAGCCACAATCTTATTAAAAGTATAAAGTTAAGGTATTACATTAATAAACAATTAATATAAAAAAAGCCTTACCCATTATAAACTCGTTATACTCTATACTAGTGAACTACTTAATCCCTAAGGACTACTTTCTCCTTTTATATTTAATAAATTCACCCAATTACGAAATTACCATTAAATGACTTAAATATATCATATCTCTTCTTTTATTTCCTTATATATTAAACTGTGTATAAAACATTTATCTTATTATCTTTTTACTTTTCATAAAAGCAATACTTCCCTTAATATAGCCCTCCTAATAACCGCCATTATAACTATTCACATTAAAAATAATTATAACTTCACTAAATAAATAAATTTAACTTATTAGTTTAAGCGCGTTTTACTTGTCTTATTTTATCGCTAAGCTCACACTTTTTCTAATATTTATTATTAAATCTCTTACCCTTATTAATCTCCAGTCTACTGTCTCCTTAGTTAAGCACGCACATCTTACGTTTAGAATGACTATAAAGAAGTACAAAACGACAAGAAACGCCATCTAAATGCCGACTAAAACACCCTCCTTAATTATATGTTAAGATGAGTTACCTAAGTCGTTTATAAAATATGTAATGGCTTATTTAAATTAAATTTTAATGGGCTATTTAATGGGTTACTTATCAAAGGTAGGCTACTTAACGGGTTATTTAAAATAACGGTTTTTACTTCTATCCGCTCTTTTAAAATACTTGTTTTAATATATAAGTAAATTTCAACTCTAATTTACTTTAATAAAATAACAAATATTTACACTAACATCAAATTCTTTATTATTATTAACGTAATATTAAACGTCAAAAACACCGACTAAACTTATTCTTAGATAATAACGTTTATAAGTTAAATAAAACCAACTAACATTATATTTTATTATTAACGCTTTTACTACTGTTAATCTTTTAACTTAAAAATAATAAGTATTACTAACTCTCGCTCAATGGTTTATTTCCTTTTAAATTCCTACTTAAAACACAAGTTAAAAAAAGGAATACTTATTAATAAAAACAACGGACTTATTAATTAACACTTATATTATACCATCCACGGACTTATTATAATTATTTATCTTAACTCACTAGAGGCTTCTCTTTTAGGCTTAATAAAACCACTTACCTCACTTAATAAAAACCCTAGAAAGCTGTTTCTACGATAACTACGAAGTATATAAAAATTAATAGAGTAGGTTATTTTATAAAATGTATAAAGAGGCTGTTTTTACCACGGCTATTTAAAGAAAATAAAGTGGGTTACTTTATAAGATATATAAAGAGGCTGTTTTTACTGCGGCTATTTAAAAAAAACAAAGTAGACTACTTTATAAGATGTGTAAAAAGGCTGTTTTTACTACAACTATTTAAAGATAACAGGGTAAGCTGTTTTATAAGCTATATAAAAAGGCTGTTTTTACCACGGCTGTTTAAAGACAACGGGGTAAATTACTTTATAAGATATATAAAGAAGCTGTTTTTATTACGACTATTAAAAAAACAAAGTAAACTACTTTATAAGATATGTGAAGAGGCTGTTTTTACCACGGCTATTAAGAGAAATTAAAGTGGGCTACTTCATATACTAAGCGAAAAGGCTATTTCAGAGACGATATTTTCATAATTACATTAATAAGCTACGAATATCAATAAAAATGGAGGCTGTTTTCCGTTCTCACTAATATAAACATTACTAAGTGATATCTTTTAAATACATATACATTTATATTTAATTATTATTAAAATTATCCCAGAAGTCAATTTACCCTTACACTACTAATTCCTCGACTTTAACCCTCTTTTAGTCTTATGCCTCTTAAATCCGCCTTTATAACCCGTTCATAACAATGATATTGTTTTTAGTCTCGTTGTCTTAGTTAATTAAAAGCCACGAATAAACCACTTTATTATAATTCCTTTAACAGTAATGACGACAATAACCCTACTCTATTATATAGGCATTATAGTCAACCTCCACAAAAGTTACAGAAATTATTTTAGCCAAAGTCAACCTAATAACAATTACTAAACTTGTGGTAACAATGAATTAAACAATATGTTACTTATTAATTACTGTCCTGCCATTATATTAAACGTAAAACCACTCGAGCTCCTTAGCCCGTTATCCATTTGTCATATGTGAAGCTATTATAATAATATCTTCTTTATTAACACCCTTAATGTGTTTTAACCACTAGTATTTTTATTAATATTTAACTATATCCTAAAGGTAAAAAGATATCACTTATTAAGGACTAAATATATATAATATAAAAGTATAAAGTAATAATATACCGTGAATCCTTGCCTTTTTTATCTTTTTATAAAGGCTACATTAGTTTAATCTTATCCCACTAAAGTTACATTTTACTAAACGACGCACAAATCTCCTCGAGGTTATTTAAAAATAAATCCCTAGGTTAACTAGGCTCAAAAAAAGGAAGAATCACTTAACTATAATCATCTATATACCTTTAGGTTAAGCTTAAAAACTCCTCATTCGTGAATTTAAAAAGTCCTTTAGTCTTAAGGTTTATTATTATTATTAAAAAGGGAAAAGTGACATAAACGCGTAAACGGTAATAAGAGTTGCCTAGCTTTAAAGGGGGACAACTATTATATAATTAAAACTTTTAAAAATAAGTTTCTTTATGTTTAATATTAGTATTAACCCATTTAATATAATCGGATTAGGTAATTTCCTATGCCTTCTTTTATTATACGTTAAAGTATGTGCACTTATAGTTTAAATGTATGTTTTTAAGAACTTTAATAAGTAAAAAGCCAAAGAACTTACTTTTAAGTATAATGTAAAAAAACAGTGTTTTAAGAATTAAAAAGAATTAATACTAGGGGACCAATCAGAGATTAATAGGTGACAGCTTTAATGTTTCTTAACTTTAATATAATATTATTAAAAGTGATAATATTAAAAGTAGTAATATTATAAGTAATATTATAAGTACTGATTTTAAAACAGGTCTAATTTTATATTTTAGTTAAAAACTTATAGTAATATATGACTTTGAAATAATAAAAAATCTAAAATATTTTTTTAATAATTAATATTTTAATAATTATATTAGTTATTATAAATCCGAAAACCCATTTTAATAGGCTAATTAAGCTGATTTTAAAACAGGTCTTATGTTATATTTTACTTAAAAACTTATAATGATGCACAATTTTTAAATAAATTTTCTTTAAAAATATTTCTTTAATAATTAATATTTTTATAATTATATTAGTCATTATAAATCCGAAAAAGCCATTTTTATAAGCTAATTAAGGTGATTTTAAAACAGGTCTTATTTTGTATTTTATTTAAAAACTTATAATAATGCACGATTTTTAAATAAAAAAATTTATAAAATAATTCTTTAATAATAATTATTTTTATAATTATATTAATTATTATAAATCTGAAAAAGCCATTTTAATAAGCTAATTAAGCTGATTTTAAAACAGGTCTTATTTTGTATTTTAGTTAAAAACCCATAATGATGTATGATTTTTAAATAAATTCCCTATTAAAAGTGGGGCTTTTTAAACTTCCCACACTCCCGCACTCCCGCATTCCCGTACTCCCGTACTCCTAAGGTTTTGTTACATATCGTACAATCAACACCACTTTTTATTACACTCTTAAACCATTATAAAAGTCACGTTCTAATCACGATGTAGTTAAAGCTTAGTCCACGTATTAATAACTAATCAGAGGAAAGTAAAATTAAGAAAAATTTTCACCACTGGGAAAATCAAGCTAGTGTAGAGATTTCCGCGTGACTTAAGTAGATGCCTAAGGCTCCTAAAATTCAAGAAAACGTAGAGACAGCTAAAGCTGTCAATAAGACGTTTTAAAAGATCTCTTCTTTATGATTTCTTATTATGAGATTTTTCACTTAAGTGTCACTTAGCTTCTTAAGCTCGTCTCTTATCTAGTGTTAAAACACATCGTGTGTCACCTATTCATCTTTAACTATTAACTTAACAAATTTAACAATGTCCGAGGGGTTAAATATCAAAGACGTTGTAGACAATTAACATAAAAAGATCTTAAAAAATTTAATATTCAGCTTTTTCTTTTTATAATTTATACGCCCCAATTCACATTATTACATAATAAAAATCATTTTAATACCCTTATTTGTTTTAATAACACATAAATAAGACTTATTTCAGAAAATAATAACCACAACTACTCTTTAGTTATTCTTTAAATAATATATGACAGGTTAATTATTCATTTTATAAGGCGTGCCATCTCTTATTCCTTCTTTATAATAATGGACGGACCATATGTTACGTTGTCTATTATTTAAATCCTAGAAAAATTTAACATCTACAGAATTAAGCGTCAATAACACAAAAACTCTACTATTATATATACGGGGAGTTTAAAATAATCAGTTAAAAAATTAATTATTACTAACCAACACATTATTATTATATTTTAACTCTTTAAAGAACTACTTCTCTGTTTTATGCATATTTACCCATTATTATACATTGATTTTAATATTAGTGCCATAAAACTTTATTAACGAATAATCCCACTTATTCACATAACTAATAAGACTTAATTTTTAACTACTTTATATTAGGTTTAAATACACATTAAACTCATGCCTCCAAGTTATTAATAAACCAATAAAAACAAACGCAATAAATACTTTAAGCGCCGTTCTTATAAAACGTCTTAAAGAATAATAATAACATAGGTAATAATAACCGTAAATGTCTAACATCTTTTAAATAAAAGGACATATAATACTAAGATTCTTAATATCATCGGTCTTTTAGTTAACGTGTCTTTTAAGGTAATCTTATACAATATCTTTTTACATAAAGTTATATATATATTATACATAATAGACAAGAAAGACAACGGTTGTCTTTTTAAGCCCCATTAATAAAGCCAAGAACATATTACCCACTAGGTTATAACGGAACTAAAGAAGTATGTGTATAAAATATATCTAAATAAGCAATAGTTTATAAACAAAACCATATATAATAATAATGTGATTAGGTTCATAACGTTATACGTCATATTAAAAAAACGCATAACCGTTGCCTTAATTATTTTTACTTAAATATATCATAACCTTAGAGTTCATTAGTTTAGTCATCTTAGATAAATTAATTAAATAATGACTCGTTAAATATAAGGGAAAGGGGCTTACGATTATATAGTCTTATTTGTTTTACCATTTTACTATATAGTCCATGTTATTTAATATATATTATTATCACTTTCAAAATTATCCGGCATTAGCTCATTACTTTCATACTTTACTTTTTATGTTTTAAATCATTGAAATTTATGTTTTATAGCTTTTTCTTAAACTCCTTATCTTTATTATTCTTATTAAACACATTGTTTAACTTTAAGTTTATATTAAAGCCATTTAAGAACTTATTATTAAAAACATTTAAGTCTTTAATGTCAAAGTTATTTTATGGTTTAACTCGTTTTATAATTAAAAGAACAATTGTTTTTTAATGCTTTTAACTTTAAAGTAATAATTGTTAAATTATAAGACATATCTTAAATAATTGAGGTCCAAGCCTTCTTTCTTTAAATGACAATAACCTAAGATCTTTAGGTTTTTCTAAATAAGACTTTATTAAAGATAAGTTATTATAAGTAAAGTTCTAAAAAAAGATTATGTTATATAATCATGCATTATTAAATAAAACGTTAATTATAAACTAAAAAATAAACTTACTATTAATCATAAAGTATATAATTAGCACATTACCAAATACTTAACGTACTTATTCTAATTTTATATTTAAAAAAGCCATGTCAATTTTAAACTCTTTATTAATAAATCGCTTAAAAAAGCCAAAGTCTAAATAATACGCACAAATCTTTGCGGTTTTTAAAGTCCATTATTCAAATTTAAGTAAAATATTAAGAATAATCTCCATTATATTTATAAACACGTCACTAATTTAATAATCAGGATTTTTTTATAAGTGAATAATAATTAGTTTTATAACCAGGTGTTTAGTATTCTCAATCATATAAGAGCGCGCGTAAATAAACAAGTTAAGTTAAAAAAAGGGATTAATAATAAATAACGGATTTATATTTATTAAACGTTAGTTATAATCGAGTTCAATTAATAGTCTCTTATCACTTATGATTACATCTTCCCCTACTATTACTAATACGTCTACTTAATTGTCAATCATTATAGTATTACCTAATAGAACTTCAGAATCAAGCTATTACATAAGCTAAAATAAGAAAGCTTAAAACACAGACGTATTTGTTTTTAAAAGAAAGTTTACCATTATATTAATAATTAATAATTAAATATATATATGCAATTAAATAGGTATTTTAAAATATAAGTTAATATTACACTTTAAAAGTATAATCAAACAATAGGTAAAAACAAAAGTAAAATAATGTTTATAAACGAAAAAGGCTATTAATAAAATAACGGCTATTTTATAAGTTACTTTAAAAAACTATAACCCCGCTATTAACGCCATCACTTAACACCCCCCATAAATAACCCATGTCATAGCCTCCTAAAACAGCCTCCGTTTTCATATATAACCTGGTTTTTTTATTATTTAAATTACACTTTTTTAATTAAATCTTTTATTTATAAACTTACTTTTATATAATATTATTTCTTCAACTTTAAAATCACATTTTCATTAGTCTTAACCTATTTCATTACGTTACTTATAATACTCGAAGCCAATATAATATAAATCTACTAAACAAAAAAGCCTTTTAAAACAATTAACCCTCTTTTTACTTTATATAACTATACCAATTCGGCACAAACATTAATTAACTAAAACAATTAAACAACAAATACGAATAATAGTATTTATTTTATAATAATTAAAAGTGAAAATATTTTATTTAATTTTAAAATTATAAAACTAATTAATAATAATTATAGCCGTTAACACACTCACTATATGGCTTATCACGTTTTAACCTTTCTTTATAAAAGATCCTATATAATACGACGTATAATTCATAGATTATTATAATCGGAATTTCATACTATAAGAGAATATAAACATTTGACATAATTTAATATAGTTTAATTCAAACGCTGTTATTTATAAAGTATTAAAAATAACAATGGACAAATTAATACTATTACACATTAAGGCCATAAACTAATAATACGCTAATTAAGACAAGGTTAATAATAAGACACGTTTAAATAATAATAAACATATAAAAAATAAGTATACTTAAATATTTAATTTGAGAGTAGAATCATAGTAACTAGTCATAAGACAAGACTATTTAAACGGTAAAATATTTTAATTATTACATAAAAAGATATGTCACTTTATTTAAGAAAAAGTAAACTCATAAACTAAACAAGCCAAAAGCCGCACTACCACTTATAAAAGGAACGTTAAATGTTATTATTACCCTTAATATAAATAACATATTACCCCCGCCTTTAAAGTCTAAGTTAAAAGCTAAGACACTAGTCGCACGTCTTTTTAAAACTTAAAAACAAACATTATTAAAGTTTAAAAACAAATTATAAATAAAATAAATGTTTAATTACCTTTAATCTAAAAACGACAATTTTCCACTTTTATTATTCTCTTTATTAACAAAAGCCAAGGCGTTATTATGAAACAATAGAAAGTCTATTTTTAAAAGACAACGAACATAAATAAACACATCAAGGTTAAGCTTTAAAATATAAAATAATAAGACATTAACTAATTTAATACACAAAACCACGTTAAAGACAATACTTATTTAACTAAATATTATAATAACATTTAATAGGCGTAAGTATAATAATAATAATAATATTATAAGGGTATATGCTTTAATCAAGTCAAAATATGAATAAACTATAAACGAGGACATATGAACAAAACACTTAAATTAACACAAGTTCCTTTATATCCTTTAAAAAATAAACCCCGACTATGTCATTATTAATAATATATATAAAACTAATAATAACAACGGTATACTTATATATAAACCTCTTAAACAATTAAGTAAACTAAAGCCGATTTATAATAAAGACGATTTTTAGATAATATATGGACTTTTATATTTATACACAAGTATTAATAATAAAGATTAAAAATTAAAAATGGTTATTTTATAATTATAAATGTAAAAACAAGCTTGTAATATAAGAATTAATTAACCTTGTATATAATAAATATTTATGTCTATATATGTTTTTTATTCTTTAATAAATAACTAATATAAAAAGCACATATAGTAAATTAATTATAAGACATTTAAAATAAAAATATACTCTGAGAATTAATTAACAAATAACCTTATTTATAACCCCTTTAGTTTAGTCTAGTCGTTTAATTAAGTTAATAATTTTCTATAGCCAATTTAATAGGCTATTTAAGTTAATTATTTAGTGGGTTACTTAATGAGTTGCTTAAGTCAGTTATTTAGTTGGTTATTTAAGTCGGTTATTTAAAGGGAAAAGGGGCTATTTAAAGGGATATTTAGTTAATTATTTAAGTGGGCTACTTAAGCGGCTATTAAGTCAGTTACTTTAGCCCGCGGTTTTAATATATTAATAATTTTACACTTTAATTTACTCCGTTTAAATGACAAAAATATGCATTAATATTAAGTTCTTTAATATTATTAACGTAATGTCAAATGTTGAAAACAATAACTTATTTAAACTTATCATATAATTAAACGCGTTCTATCCTTTCTTTAAAAAAGATCTTACTTATTAAAACGCGTGGTTTATTAATAAAACAAATCGCGATTTTATAATATAAAGGACAATAAGCACGAGATACGACTTAACTTAAGTTAACTTAGATGTTGTCATATATGAAGTGTTAAAAATAACGATAAACGAGTTCACGCCGCTGCGCACCTAAGCTATAAATGATTAATTCGTTACCTATAAGGATATTAACACAAAGACACGTTTAAACAATAATATATATAGGGAAATAACAAGTATACTTATAGACTTAATTTAAGAGTAAAACCAAAGTAAATAGTCATATATTAAAATGAACTAGGCAGTCGAATATTTAACGACATATACTCGCCGTTATAATAATCCTTAAAAACAAAAGGCTAAACGGCGTAAAACTATTAATAAGACAGGTGTTTCTAATAAAAGAAAGAGGGTAATAAAGACACTAAAAATAAAAAAAATAAAGGCAAAAAAATAAAAGACTAACGTAGAAGTTAACGAACTTACAAAACCTAATAAAGGGGGTTTAAAGATTAATACATTAAAGTCTATAATAAAAGGCAAAATACTAATAAAATAATCACCAACGTATATTATAAAAACACTATCTCACTAAACACAAAAGCCTATAGCAATTAAAAAGTCAACGCACAGTCTAATAAAAAAAAAGGATAACCTAATGTTAAAATAAGTAAAGCCTATTATATTTAAGCCGACTCATAAGAATGTAATATTACTAATGACGATAACGGGAAAAGCGCCTATATAAATAAAACAAAAAAGGGTAATAAAAAAAAGACTACGAATACAAAATAAAGCATTAATAAAAGTTTATAAAATAATAAGTAATAAGATATTAATAAAAAGTCAATACAAGGTTATATTAAAGACTGCCTTATTTTAACAGAATATTATAATAAACATTAAAGGGCCTAAAAAGAGAGACAACGAATAGATTACTATAATAGTCAGTGCTTTATTATAGCTTAAGATTAAAAGGGCCTTTAAAAAGGACATTCGTATAAAACATTTAAACTAAGATTTATTTTTAAAAATCCTTAAAGAGTTAAATCTAAAGTGTAATATCATAAATAATAAAGCAAAAGTTTTAATAAACAGACTATCACTTAAATATAAACAACCGAAAAAACTAAGTATTTTAAAGATGATTATAAATAAAAAAGATTTTTAAACGGTTATAAGACTTTTATATTATTATATAAAGGTTAATAAACAAGACAAAGATTTATGTTTTATGGCTTTATAATAATTAATAAGGCTAAAAGATAAAATAATGTTTATATTACTTAAAGTTATATAATAAGAGTTTATTTTAATTATATTAAAAAATATTAACGTTTATAATTATTAAAAATAATCTACTATATACTTAATTTACATCTTAAATAACCCTCACAAAGGCACATCATCCGACTTTAACAATTACCCTCATTATACACTTAGCTCTTTTTTAAATAACAGATCACTTCGACCTCAAAGACTACTTATATAAGTTATTACTCTTAGTAATATTAATTAAAGCTTTAAAGACTTACCTCTTTTACTAAATAACCCTAAGGCTTAAAAACGTGTCATAGTCGACATTCATAAGTTTAAAGTGAATTTAAACATAAATATAAAGATGTTACCAGTGAAAAATAAGACTAAAAAAGACGATGAAAATATCTACAATTTATTAATTAAAAACAAGGGTGTCAACTTAAATAAAGCCATAAACTCAAGGAAAACTATAAACCAAGTTATCTCATTTAACAAGGATGAAAACATTAACATATTTCCCTTAAAAGATAATGACTTAATTACTAAATCAAATATAAGCCATAAGGCAAACGGCAATAATAACAAAAACGACTCTAATATTAACTTTAATAATAACATTAAACACTTAAAAAAAGCGTTCTTAAGTTAATTTCACGTTTAAAAACAAAGAAGTCGTCTAAATGATTATAAAAAACAAAAAAACACACTTATTCGCCTTATTCCTTAAAGCCGATATCAAAGACATTAAAAGATAGTTGCTTATTAATAGTAAAAATATCAAAAAAGCAACTATTAACTTAAAAACGGAATTCAACAAGTAATGATTTAAAACAGAGCCTTAACCCAAGAGTAGGTCTAAGTCGTCTAAGAGAGTCTTTAAGCCTAAAAAGACTAACAATTATAAGTAATTTAATAAGATTCTATTTTTATATATCAATATCATATTTTTAACCACTTAAACTAAAAATTAATAAAACAAAAGATTTCATTAAATTAAAGAAGATTTAAGCACAAGTTATTTAAGTAAAGGCTATTTAACGCAAAGTATTTAAGTATAAAGTGTTTAAAGGGAAAATATTTAAAGATAAAGTGTTTTAACATTAACTGTTTACATAAAGGCTGTTTTATTTATAAGCTGTTTTAATAGCGGGCTATTTAACATTTAACTATTATAAAAAACGTAAAGTTAATTAATATAAAAATATAATAAAAATACTATATCGTCAGCCTTATTTTAACGTCTAAAAGTAATAATAAATAAATGTTAATATAAATATATACACTTTAATAAAAAAGAATAGATATTTTCTACAATTACGATTATATATAAATGACAGCCGTTAACAGACAAGAGATTTATAGTTCCGCCTTTTTCACTAAAAGGCCGCCATTTATTACCATAAATACAGAAAGCCAAATCCTAAAATGCCGTCCTAGAATTTTTTTACTAATGTATTAAAATTATATATTCTTGTAATAATTGTTTTATTTAAATTCGTTTATAAATAAAGCATTAAAAGCAATAAACATAGCCTATATTTAATTGCCTTTAAACATAACCCCTACAAAGCGTATTTTAAATAAATAACGAATAAGCCAATATATAATTAGAAATGCTTTAATTCAAAATTTATGGCAAATTATGAAAATAAGGCTATAGCATATGCAACATTTGATTATGTAATAATTGCTGTATATAACATAAATTTAATCCTTTTTTAATATGCTTTAATAACTTTTTTTAATGCTTAATTATTGGATTTCATAAGCTTAATTTAAGATAATAGGATTATAGAACACTTCCTATTTACTTATTCAAACTTATAAGTGATTTTTTTAATATATTGATTATAAACAAAGGAAATAATTTTGCGCTTTTAATTACGCATTATTTTGATCTTTAGGAATTGCTTGATATTTTCAAAATTATGTATATTATATGCCTAGTTAAGCTTTTTAATAGGTTTTTTGCCAAGTTTTATATTATTTTAATAAAAAAGCATTTGAATATTATTAATATAAAATAATATTAAAATTTTATGCTTAAGGTTTATGAATATGCAGGGCTTTTTAAAGCAGGAAAATAACCTTAAATTTATTAAAGTTTTGTTAATATGCTTATATTAAAAGTAAGGGGAGTTACGAATTTTATAAAGTGCACAATTAACTCATAATATTTTTTTTAACTTTTAAAATTCAAAAGGGAATTTATAATTTTTATTATTTATATTTTAAAAAGCGTTAATAAATGCGTTAATTATATTAAAACATTTGATTTTTAAGTCGAATTTAATTACAAATGTTATAATTATTTTAAATAATTTAGTTGCTAAAATGCTTGCATATATTAAAATGATTATGAATTTGCTTTAAAAGTTTTTACATATTATAATACGTGATTAGTATTTTAAAATATATTCGTTTTTATTGGGTTTATATTTAAATATTTATATAAATAACATAAGCATTAATATAATATTTAAATTAAAATATTCTGGCGTTTAATATTTATGCTTATTTATATTACTTATTTTTAAATAAGCATTTTTAATAAATCACGTTTTTATTAAATAATTTTTAAAATTGTTTTACTTTTTAGGCTTTAATAAAAGATTTTAGATTTTGATTTTAAGAAATGAGATTTTTTTTAAATAATAGTTATCTTTTTAGGTAATTTACTTAAATAGCTGCTGCAATTATTTTATGTATTGTTTTTATTATTTATTTTAGTTTTTTTTAGTTTTTTAAAAACATATACTAATTAAGCATTAATTTATTAAGTATAGGATTTATATATAATATAAGATTATTATACAAATTAAAGAGTTGCTTTTTTTAATATATTATTCCCAAAATTACAAATACTCTTAAAATTAAGGTGTTTTTGTTAAGATTTTGTTTTCTTAAAAATTATATTAAATATGGCAAATATTTTAGCATATTTTTTAAATTATTTCCTTTTTTTTTGTAACTTTTAGTGGCTTGCTTTAAGTGCTTAAGGATTTTGATTTAATTAGCTAAGCTTTAATTGCTATAATTTAAAAGCGCATTAATATTTTTATTAATTTAAAAAATTCAGATTTTAATTCCTTATAATTTAAAGGTAATGCATTTTAATATACATTTGAATTATATAATAAGATTTAGATTTTAAGTTTTAATGTTTAAAGAGAATTTATTATTTAATTTTAAGATATGTTTAATGCTTAATTAATAAGTTATATGCGCTTATTTAAATGAAATGCTTTTGAGTTTAAATTTATGCCTAAATTAGGCTTTAGGTTTAATATACCTAATAATTGCTTTTTTGCTTTTTGCGCATTTTTATTTAAAATAGGCATTGCTTTTAAAATCAAAAGTCTAATTTAAATGCTAAGATTTTTAATATAATTTTTTATTTTTAAGTTTTATATTTTAAGAGCTTTTATTTACTGTTTTATAATTTTTAGTAAAAATTCTAAAATGCCTTTTCTTATAATATTCTATTTTTTAATAGTTTCATTTTTTGCCTCAAATTTTTTAGTTTAATTGTTAATTAAATTTTTTTAAATAAGCTTATAAATTAATTAAGCTTTTAAAACTAAAATCCTCTGCCTTTTTTTAAAAAAAAATATAAAAGCTTTCTTTATTAAATTACATATTACAAATGATAATAATTTTATTAAGGCATAATACCTAAATCTTATAAATAGTTAAAACAATATATCTTATTAAGTATTTAATATGTGTATGCGCATTTGTTTTAAATGCTTTTTTATCTTTTTTTAATGCTTGTTTTATTATTAATGCGTATGCCTTATACCTAAATACGTAAATTTTATTTTAGTTTGGTTTAAAATTAATAGGGATTTTTGCTATAAATGCAAAATTATTGACAGCTTTAGCTGTCTCTACGTTTTCTTGAATTTTAGGAGCCTTAGGCATTAACATTATTACGTGTAAATCATTACGTGAGTAAAACTCTCCAGTGGTGAAAAAATCTATTAAATTTTACCTTCCTATGATTAGTCATTAATACGTAGACCGAGCTTTATGTATAGTATAACTATAATGTGACTTATAAAAAAGAGTCTTTAATAAAGGGTAAAGGAGTGGTATTAATTGTACAACATATAACAAAACCTTAGAAGTGCGGGAGTACGGGAGTATAAGAATACAGGAATACCCGCGTTTAGTATTAAAAAGTTTAAAAAGCCTTACTTTTAAAGGGGAATCATTTAAAAATCATGCATTACTATGAGTTTATAAGTAAAATACAAAATAAGACCTGTTTTAAAATCAGCTTAATTAGCTTATTAAAATGGATTTTTCAAATTTATAATAAATAATATAATTATAAAGATATTAATTATTAAAAAAATATTTTAAAAGTGAATTTATTTAAAAGTCATGTATTATTATGAGTTTTTAATTAAAATATAAAATAAGACCTATTTTAAAATCAACTTGATTAGCTTATTAAAATGGCTTTTTTAGATTTATGATTACTAATAAAGTTATAAAGATATTAATTATTAAAGGAATATTTTAGAGTTTTTATTATTTAAAAGTCGTGCATCACTATGAGTTCTTAATTAACATATAAAATAAGACCTGTTTTAACATCAGTACTTATAGTATTACTTATAATATTATTACTTTTAATATTACCACTTTTAATATTACCACTTTTAATAATATTATATTAAAATTAAGTAATATTAAAGCTGTCACCTATTAATCTCTGATTGGTCCCCTAGTATTATTAAAAATAATTATAAAATCACCTATTATTTTCCTTAATAAATAATCGCCAATTATTTATGCGCCTTAAGCTTTTGTTATATAAATAAATATTTACAAATGCGCATTTAATGCTTAATTTAATAAGGAGATTGAATCCTAATCACATTTTTATTTTTTTATTAATTGCTTTTTGGCCAGCCCTTTTGATTTTGCTATTTAGCTTATGGATTGTAATTAAGAAAAGCTTAAATTTAATTTTAAGCTTAAAAACCAATTTCTTATATTTTATGAACTTTTTAATTACAATAATAGCTTTTTAAAAATTATATTTAATTTTATATATTAAAAGATCAAATTGTTTTTAAACTTAAAATTTAAAGCTTTTAATATATTTAAAAACCGTATTATGCTTTTTAAAGCGTAAAGCATATTTAATTAGCATTTTGCTATATTTATATTTAAGCATTAACAGCTAAAATATGCTTTTAAAGCAATCTAAATGATTAAATATTTTATATGATTTTTTAAAATAAATATAATAATTGCCAATAAATCGGGCGCGCTAAATTGGTATTAAAAGCATAAGTAAACGCATATTGCTTATATTTTAAGCGTTTAATTTTATTTATTATTTTAATATTTTTAACTAATTTAATTAATATTTTTAATGCATTTGGGCTTAAGTAATTAACGCGCAAATGCCATATTATTTTTATATTTAATTAAAAGTTTTTATGCTTTTGGATTGGCTTTAATGCTTATTTAAGCTTTTGCTTTATAATTGTATAAATCATAATTCTTATAAAGCTTAAGAAAATTTTATATAAGTAATTTAAATGTTTTTTATATTTAAAGAACATAAGGTTTTATTGGTGGTTTAATTAATAAATAATAAAATGGTTTACTATAGGCTTATTATTATTTCTTTAGTGTAAAGTATAATTCATTTTATAAAACCAAAGATTTTATTTAAATAAACAAGTTTTCAAAATAATATTAATATAAAATTCTTTTATAATAACTATATTATAAAAAATAGATTTATATGTTTAATTATTATTATTTATAAAGGCATTCTTTATAATTTAAGTTTCACGCCTTAAAATAGGAAACTGGCTATTTTTTGCTTTTATAATATTGCTTAGCTTTATTTTAATAAAAGATTTAAGTTCTAAAAATAAGATATTATTAATTAAATTAATTATTTTATAATTATTCAAAAATATTAAAATAAAAAAAAGTATAAAGTACTTTCCTAAAAAAAAAATTAATTAGGCCTTTTTCTTAAAACTTAGTAAAAGCATTAAAAACGCATTATTTTTTAATCCCGTTAATTTATTAAAAATATTATTTGGGAACTTGAATTTAGGTTTTCCCAAGCTTTTTAAGTTCTTTAATTTTTTAATTAAATTTTTAACTAATAAAAGCAATAACTTATTTTAATCAAATTAGTTTTACAAGCTTTTTTACTTATTTTTTGTAAATTATTAATGAATTTCCTTAGCTTGATTTTCATTTTACTTTAAACTTAATTTAGGCGATTTATTAAAAAGAATTTTAAATTTCTTTTTATAAATAATAAATTAAAGTTTTATGCAATAGCTAAGGGATTACCTATATAAATTTTTAAAGCATAAGCATAATTATTTTGAAGCTTATTAATTTAATATGCTTTTGCTTAATTTTTTGCTTTAAGCTTTAAATAAGCTTTTGTTTTTGAATTTTGTATTATTTGATTTTTTTTAAAAAGTAGCAAAATAATTAGCATATAATTTGCTATTAATAAGCTTGCAATACGTTAAATTCATTTTATTAGTATAAAAAAGCGGCATAGCTATTTTAAAATAAAAAAAAGCTTATTAGCTTTTTTAATTAATTTAATATTAATTGATGAATTATTTATTATTAAATTATTTAACAGCGATTAGAAAGTTTATAAGCTTTTAAGATCTTTTAATATTGGTGATTTTATATAATTTAGCCTTTTCAAAAAAAGCTTAATATGCCATAATTCATTTGATTAAGCTGATTTTTCCTTTCTTTACTTAGGCAAGTAAAGCGATATATTTTTGCTTAATATTGATTTGCAGGGTTTAATTTGTTTATTAAAACATAAAACAAACAAAAAAGCACTTAAATATTTATGCGCTTTTTTAAAATAAGCTATAATATAGTAATATTAAAATACTCGTATGCTATGATCTTTTGTATTTACTTATAAAATTTAAGGTACATAATTGTTTAAACCTGCCAAATTACGCAATTTGATTTTCATTTCTTTTTTTTTTGGTATTAAAAGTGCATAATTTCGGCTTATACAAAATTGCCATAACTAAGTCTCTTAAGATCATAAAAGCAAAAGAATCTAAAATTAACTAATTGGTCTTGCTTTTATTTAATGTAATAATAATAATCTTATTTTAGGTATTATTTGCTAATACGGCTAAAATATTTAAATAAGCCTTTATTACCATAGCCCAAATAATAAAATTTACGCTGTATTAAGCTTGCGCAATTTAAAAATTAATTTGTGATTAAATAGTCTTTGCTATTATAATTTGCTTAGCGCTTTTAAAAATAAAATTAAGGACTTTTATAGGAGTACAAACATCCGCTGCGTCAGGGTTAATTAAAGGCCATAATCCAAAGATATTTGCGTTGAATATGAAATAAGTGTATTAATTAGCCCATTGCTCAAGTTTCTTACAAATAATATTTGCATTTAGCATTTTAATACTGTTATTGTTTATAAACATATTAAAATAATCAAGCAATTATTAAGCAAAGGAATTAAAAAATAAAAAATAAAAAAAGATTGTAAAATTAATAAATAAATTTTTTAAATAAAGTCCAAATCCATATATATACCAAATAATAATAACAGCTTATAGCTTTTAACTATAATACGGAAAATAAAGCAGGTCTTTTTAAGTATGAAAAATCTTTATAACTACTAAAAATAAGAAATATGTAAATGTGTTTAATAAATTAAATTAAGCGTTACCCTTTTTAAAATAAGACTATAAGCTGGAAATATATACATAAAATACTTACGTAAACATATACTAAACCCCATCAAATATGCTAACATAACAATGGAGCTTGTTGCGCGACAAATTTATAATACCTAATAAGGTTATAAAGATATTAATTATTAAAAGATTTTTTTAGATTTATTATTATTTAAAAGTCGTGCATCACTATGAGTTTTTAAATAAAATACAAAATAAGACCTGTTTTAAAATTGGCTTAATTAGCTTATTCAAATGGCTTTCTTAGATTTATAATAATTAATATAATTATAAAAATATTAATTATTAAAAGAAATATCATATGATTAATTAGTCGAAAAGTTAAAATTAAACTAATTTTTATATTATTTTAACATATAAGCTAATAAACGGCTATTTGCAATAAAAAATTAATAAAACCTATTAAAATTAAAATAACATATTTATAAATAAAAATATTAAGCTTAATGTATAATTAAAAGTAAATACTAAAGATTTACCTTAATAATATTCTTTTATAAAAAATCGATTTAAATATTAATTAACATATATATAATATTACTTATTAAACTATTAAGTAAACTATAAAATAAACTAATTATTAAACTATTAAGCAAACTATAAAATAAACTAATTATTAAACTATCAAATATATTAGTAAATAAAGTACTTATTAAATTATTTATAAAGTTTAATAGTTTAATAGTTTAATAGTTGAATAAAAAACGCTTTTTAATATAATTATTATTAATACACAGGCGTCGTAGAGCCCCCGGAGGGCCTGCGGAGCATTAAAAATAAAAAAATACTTATTATTATACTTATAATATTACCACTTTTAATAATATTATATTAAAGTTAAGTAACATTAAAGCTGTCACTTACTAATCTCTGATTGGTCCCCTAGTATAAATAAGCAAAAATAATACTACGGTTATATAAAACGACAGTGCTCTTTTTTAAGGTAAGATATAATGTTTTATAATAAAATAAAAGTTAATCTTTTCTTATGTTATAACTGACTTTAAAGTAATATGAGGAATAATATTACTTTAAAAAAAGACATTAAAAAAGAAGCTTTTTTATATGTAAACTTAAAGTTACACTTAATATTAAAAAAAATGAAAAATAAAAGAGTATACTTTATATAATGAGTTAAGGCCTTATATATTTTTCCTTAAGGGTAATTAACTTATTTGGTAATTGTCCTTTTGTTTAAGGCTATAGGCTATATTGTTTTCCCTTTTGTCACTTAATAACTTGTCTTTTAAAGTGGCTTATAGAAATGGCTTATTACTTAACGATTTATATTTAAAATAGCCTATAAAGTGGCCTATAAAAATAGCTTATTATTTAACAACTTGTATTTTAAAGTGGCCCATAAAATGGCCCGTGGAATGAACTGTAACAGTAACTTAATCTGGTATATGTTTTTTAGGTTTTATTTAAGTTTTGTTATTCTAATATACTGAAAATTGTTGATTTTTAGTCTAATCTTTGTGCTTGATAGCCTATTAAAGTTGTGAGATTTGATTTATGTAAATAAGAGTTTTTTTTGATATGTAAATGAATGGGTAAAGCCTTTTTTTGAATGCTGTTTAAATAGCGTATAAATTGACATTTTAACTAAGAATTGAAAGTATATTAACCCAAATAACCCATTGATTTTCTCTTAAAATAATAACCCATTAAATTAATTGTTTGCATTATGAAATATTTAAGTAGGCTTTATACTCTTAACAGTGGTTTTAAGATGTTAATCAAATTGTTACTAATACGTATTAAACTTAACGTCGGCTAAGATTTAATTGAAAGGCAATTTAATTTTCAGTTTAATTGACTTTAAAACAAAGAGTTTGATAGTGTAATTGTTCATTTTGAGAGGTTTGCTTTATTGGAGTCTTTGGCGTAAGTACACTTAATAAGGATTTTATAATAAAAGTCTTGATTTTTGACCTAAAAAGCGGCAAGTTAACATAAATTTATCATTGGGTAGTACCTTTGTAAAGATACCCTTATAATAAAAACTTTTAGAGTACTCTAGAATAGCGCATAGACACAAAATTAACAATATTTACCCCTGAGGACAAGTATTCGACGAAACTAGTGTATCACTCGACCCCGACCCCATTGGTGCTGTGCTGTGCCGTGCTCTGTAACGTCGCCCGGGCAAAGATGTCGACGTCTTGTTCCTGTTGATAGCCCATCCACGTCTTCTAATCCCAACATGTCGTTCCTTGGTGGATGCGGGGCGGGGGGGGGGGGGGGGGGGGGGGGGGGGGGGGTGCTTGACGAGGATGGAGTAAATGCGGATACCAATGCGCTCAAATCTAAAAGCAACGAAGCGCTTTTCGCAGAGAGGGCCCGAGTACAGGAATTGCTAAAGTATGTCTCTCGAGCATCCACGAATCGAACCGGATGGGAAACGTTTGAATGCTGATGTTAGGCGACTGCAGATACTTCAAGCCCTTCCATGGCCCCGGCCCAGGCCAGGGCAAACCGAGAGTTGCCACGGACACCACGTTGACTGCACTTGCCCAGCTCTGCGCTCTCAGACTCGACACCGAGCGTGCTTTCATCTCCTTGATGGACGACTCCAACCAGTATATCGCCGCCGAAGCCACGAGAACACTCTCCCTCAAGAACGAAGACTCTCATGCTACGCCCGACGATGCACTATTCCTTGGGCAGTGTCGGCTCGATTTCGAATGGGGGGTTTGCGCTGGCACACTTGCATCTTTCACTTCGCCTGATAATAGTCTGGATGTACACACTGATGCTGTTAAAGCTTGTCGGTCATATTATGTGATGCGGGATATGTCGGAGCTGGACAGCTACAAAAACCGACCCTATATCGCCGGATGGCCCTTCATGAGATACTATGCAGAGGTACCAATACACAGTCCGTCTGGGCTCGTTATTGGTACTGTTTGTGTCGTTGATAATAAACCAAGAGCTGGTTTGGACTCAAAAGGACTGTCAATTCTTGAGGAGGTTGCAGAGGCGGTGATGAATCATTTGGAACTTTGCGAGAGTATGGTTCAGCGAAACCGAGCCGAGAAAATGATTCAAGCCCTTGGGCAGTTTGTGGAAGGAAAAGGAAGCATGCGAGACCTCTGGATCGAGAATCAAGCCTCGCGGAGTGCTCAGCCAGGTCGACAGCATCTTAGTGTTGAAACAAGGGCAGATATCGAATTCGGAATCCACCAATATGACAACAGAGCCATTGGAAATGTTGGTGCTGGCTTGGACGGAATAGCCAAACGTCCCGAGTCTATGGTTGTAACTTCAACGACGCCGGCTTCAGTACAAGAGTCGTCGAGCTATTTCAGTCCAACACCTTTGCACGGCGAGTCATCGGAATCAGACACACGGATATTATCAAGCGAGAGTTCCGAGAGGAACAAAGTGAGACCTCCATCACCCCTAACTACCGTCTCCGAGCAAGGAACAGCACCGGGCCACTCCCCGAGGCCTCATCTTCGTAAGTGTGCCATGAATGAATCGCAGAACTACTCTGAAGTTGAGCTTATGCTTTCCCGGGCAACAACTTTGATGCGAGAGGGCTTAGACCTTGATGGAATCGTTCTCCTTGATCCACGAGCCTCGGATGGCCAGCTGCTCACCCAATTTAACTTGTCTAGCCACCAAGTGTCCTAGTCAGAAAAGTTTCGCAACGCGTTGCCTAACACCGTCGGCGTAGATTCTGACACCTCCTCCTTTCCAAACATCGATGTCCAAGTTCCAAAGGAGTTCTGCAAAGTGCTGGCAAACTCTATGCGAAGCATCCCTGATGTTGTTGGCCTGCCTGGCGAGTTTTTACAAGTCTCCGAGTTTGCCCTTCAAGAACTTCTGAGACATTTGCCTCGTGGAGGCATTCTCAGGTATGATCGAAAGGGGTTTTTAGGTGGAGATATTTCTGTATCCGTCTCACACCTTGGGACGCATTATGGAAGCAATTTCGACGAGATGTCGCACAGTGAAGGCATTACTGCGACTGGGGATGGCTCTCACGAGGCAATTCAGTTGGGGGCTGTTACACAGGGCGCAACTTCCATCATACTATTTCCTCTATGGGACACCAATCGAGATAAGATATTTGCTTGTGGGATGGCTTGGACAACAGATCTTGGTCGACATTTGTTCCAGCAAGACTTTACTTATCTCGCAAGTTTCGGAAATTCTATCATGACCGAGCTGTCACGCCTTGAGATGCGTCTAAGTGATCGTGCAAAAGATGGATTTATTTCTTCCATCTCTCACGAGCTTCGTTCTCCGCTACATGGCATATTAGCGAGCGTCGAGCTACTCCGTGATACTGCTGGGGACTCCGTCTCAGATGAAATAGTAAGCACCATTGAGTCATGTGGGTCCACATTACTTGACACTGTTGACAATCTCCTAACGTTCGCGAAAATTGACCGCACCATCAAATGGGAGGATATAGCAACCATCGACCTCGCTGTCATCGTTGAAAGCGTTGCAGAAATGCTTATTGCAGGCCAATTTTTCCATCAAAATGTGGGGACAGCCAGCGCAGGCGATGAAGAGCGAGCCGAATCGTCAGCCAACAAGAAACAACCACAAATGAATATCATTTGCGATATTTCGCCGAATTGCGATTGGATCTTCAGAGCAGATCCGGGTATTTGGAAGCGTATCTTGATGAACATTCTGGGGAATGCATTGAAGTACACAAAGTCAGGATATATTGTCGTCAAACTTCGCCAGGAAGAAACCTTTTCAGACGCAAACGAAGTAAGTGACATAGCTCAAGAAACACCGACGATACCAGATCGAAGTTTGCATTCGACGACACCTTCCGTCACTAATCCGGGTAGTGTCGCGACTTCAGCCACCTTTGGACCACTGGCACCAACATCTATAACCCTGATGATCGAGGACAGCGGGAAGGGCATGTCGCGGGAATACTTGACTCATCACCTCTACAAACCCTTCTATCAAGAAGACGCTCTCAGCCCTGGGACAGGGCTAGGCTTGAGCATTGTTTCCCAGCTTGTGACTGCTATTGGCGGTGAAATGAAGGTTACCAGCGAGCTGGGGTTAGGTACTCGTGTCAGCATTTCTGCCAAGTTGGATCGACCGAAAACGTCTATAGGCCCACCGTTGTCGTCTACCAGTCCCGAATTTTCAACCAGTCCCGAATTTTCAATTTTACAAGGCCGGCGCGTGGCTTTCGTTGGTCTTGACCCTGTTCCGGATTTGGCAGAGGTTCCAAGCGGTATGTTGAATGCCTCGGCTCGGTCCGCTTTGTTGACGAGGTCTGCCTTGGCAGAGTACACTGCTAGCTTTGGTATGACAATAGTAATGGTTGACATTGAGAAACCAAATACTGCAGACATTGTCCTCATCACCGAATCCGAGTTTCGTCGACTTACCATCGACAAAGGCTCTTTGCTGCCTCAGTCGATAATTGTGCTTGAAGCGCGACCAGAGCTACGATATAGGCAGGAAGCCTCGGATCTTGGCTCTGCCTTCATGCTTCCCCAACCGTATGTTCCACCTTTCAGGCACCAACCATTTTTTTTTAAAACAGCGCTAACGTCGATCACAGTTTCGGCCCTCGTCGTCTGCGACGAGCCTTTGAATTATGTTTGGCTTCCGATGCTGCAAAATCCGAAATGTCTCGATCACTAGCTCTCCGTCAAAGGAGAGGAAGCCATTCTTTAGCGAACAATTTATCGGCGAGGCTCTCTGAGACAATACCATCAACACCAGCAGTCGAAGCAAGATCATCGTCGGGAAAGGCACAACTATCCCCGCCACCAAATCAGAAACGCCTCACTCTCCTCCTAGTCGAGGACAACCCAATCAATTTGAAAATCCTCGTGACTTCGTTTTCCAGGCTCGGCCACGCCAACGTTACCGCCACCGACGGGGTGCAAGCCGTATCCGCGTACCGTGGGCGAAACGGCGCTTTCGACAATCATCTTCATGGACATGCAGATGCCGCTGATGAATGGCATGGAAGCTACAGCCGAGATACGGAGAGTAGAGAGGAGAAAGGGACTCCCTAAGAGTCATATCATCGCACTGACAGCTCTGACGAGTGCCGAGGCCGAGCAGGCGGCTGTGGACAGTGGTGTTGATCAGTTCATGTCGAAACCGGTTTCGATGAAGAAATTAAGAGATATTCTATGTCGGTTTGCGGCTCGGCAGGTGGTACACAAAGATGATAATAATCAGGATGGTGATGTTGTGTAAAGCATACGGAAACATTCTGGATGTACATGCTGTAAGAATACATGATAGAGTCCACGATAACGGCTAATTGAATGAATGATACATGAACTTCACTTGGTAGCGTTGTGAGATCGAGAAACGTCAGATAAGGCGGGATGTGCTTTGTAGAGGCGCTATGTGCAAGGCGAATCTTCTTCAGTCTGGAGCAAAGCCTAAACTAAGCAGTAAACGGAAAGAAGAGGACAATGGACGATAATCGGTATTGTTCACAGCGGCAAAGTCGCCAATGGGAGGAGGCTAGAATCCACATAAAGCTACGAGCCAGGAAGCGTAAATCGGATGTCCAAACAAGTAGCGTGTGGGCTTCTCGACAGATATGCTACGCGACAAGCATCTTCAGACGAAGGCCACGGAAAGGTAAGCCATTGAGCTCTCGCGGGAATTATTGGAAGTGTGATTTGAGATAGCCACTTTGCCAGACAGGAATTGCACACAACTCCTAAAATACCAGGCCCCGAAAAAGCACAAGTGCAAAACACAACAACGAAAACAAAAGTACCATCCATCCACGCCATCAAGCCATGAATGCAACCATACCATCGCCCCTTTCCCTTCGCGAACGCCACACCATCACATGATTCGCCTTCCTACCTCCCCCAGGAACGAGCCGATCCCCTCACCTCCGCATTATACCTTCACAGAACAACACCGAGGACAGAATAGAGCAGAAAAAGTAAACACGTACTGTACATACCAACATATTCCTTGCAGTGTTCTATTCCTTTTCTATCTTAAGGTGTTTGTTAGCTGCAGTCATAATAGCAAAGGCTGACCCGACCCGCCCTTGCATCGACTGTACGATTGAGGCACATGGCGAGATTGGGAGCCAATTGCAAGACACTTCAAGTGCTGTCCACGCAATCTGGGTCAGGGGAAGACGGGAACACTTCTGGCTAATAAGACGCCTCTTGTCGACACGGTTCGGATGGCGATTGGCCTGATTGGTCCCAACATACACCGCTTTTTTTTTTTTACATACCGTATCATGGGAGCGACTGACACTGGATTTGGTCGAGCTGAATTGAACTGCATTTGTATGGGATTCAAGTGTTTCATTATATGCGTATTGTCGGCTCTCGTCCTGGTTGAGGATGGGAGCCGAAATGGGCGGTCAGCATCATTTTGCTTTCGTTTAACGGACGGACCGAAAAGTAAGACAAGAGAAGAGGCGACAGGAAAAGAGGGGAAGACAGAAAAGGCTTCGAGAAGTTCCTGCTGATGAAGGTCGGGATCTACCGTCAGCGATATGGACCTGGACCCTGGTGGTGTTTTTGCGGGCTGGTGTTTTCGGCCCTGGATGTGGAGTTGAGAGTGGATTTTTACTTTTGTTTTATTTTATTTTACAGAGGCGCATCTGCATCTGCGTCTGCGTTTGCGTTCTGATGTTATGCAGGGTTAGCTCTGCATACATAATACATACTTCCGTTTTATAAATGCAAGTGTAGTGCATGGACGTGGGGGATTTGTACAGATACTCATCTATCTATTTTGAGGAAAGTCGTCCATATGCGGGCGTTATGCTATACCACCTTATATATGCAGACATGGATCATGATAGGGAGATAGGGAGAAGTGCCCGGACTCCTAAGATTACTGTAGAGATGCAAGATCCGCTTCACAAATCGCCGTCGTTTCTGCGATGAGTGAACCATGTGAAGAACTTCTATGGTTGAGCGTGGGCGGACGTGGGGCGTACCTAATAATGGCTAAGGAATGAATGGATGGATGGATGGATGGATGGATGGATGGACGACTCGTGATATCTATGAAACCTTGTCTTATCTACCAAGGCTGCATTTGTGATTCAAAATGTCAAGGTCGACCTGGTTTAGATTTAACTCACGATAAATCGATCGATCGCACTCACACACGTGGAAGAAATGGAAGGCTGCTGCAACGCATGCCACCATCTGCCCCTTTATCAGTGCACACTTTCCTTCCTTCAGGGCAAAGGAGACGAGCCGAGGCTAAGATCGAAAGTCAGCTCCCAACTCCTGAATTTACTTAAGTAATCCCTGTGAAGCTTTTTATCAATGCACTCGAAAATTCTCCGTGTGGTCAGTTGAACTTTTTAACTCTTCACTCACCGTCTGATTCGAGTCGTGCGGCTGGATGGAATTGTTTACCCCTGACTATTGATTTGGCGGCGTGTTCTTGTACGCTTTCGATTGATGGAGAATCGGCAATTGAGAATTGAGCCCGTGTACCTGGATAAATTCCAGTGGTACTGTACTGTCCTGCATGCTGTGGTATTTACGTAGGTAGATAGGTACTGTACAGTATCGAAGATAGAAATATCCAACCACGTGTGAAGTCTTCAAGATCCAAGTCGAGAGGGAGAGGTGGTATGGGAGATATCCGTATAATGTCTGGCTAAATCCGCACATAACTCCATCCGGAATTCTGGAGGGCACGAGATCAATAATAATCGAAGAGCCTAAAGTTCGGAAAGTCCTGGAAAGAAAGATCTAGATCTGCCGTGCCAACTGGTGCCAGAACGGTTTGGGCATGGCTGTTCTGTCACTGTCAAGAGAGTTTGTGCCTCACGACGACACTAATGCAGGGCAGAAACAGGTATTGCGTGACGGTGAGCCTCGTAAACACTTGAGTGGATGGGTATCAGATTTAAAAGATGAGGGTGTGATGGTGGAGGCTTTTGGAACCTAGAGGGCGTGGGTGTGGGAAGGAGATGATAGGACAAACTACGAGTACGAGAGAGTCAGCGGACGGGTTCCTGATCTGAGACAAGATGAGCTTCAGGAAAAGGGGAAGAAAGGAATCTCGGGAGGGAAGAGACGGGATAGAAAGAGGATGACAGAAAAGTCGACTGGTTCTGAGGCTTGAAGGCTTGAAGGCTTGGAGACAGACTTTGGTGCTGAAGGAGGGGAAGCGACGAGGAAGAGGAAGAGGCCTATCAAACGCCTCTGATCAATAAATAGATCTCAATACAAGGAGATACACAGTACCTACTTACATTACAGTGCCGGGAAACGGAGAGGATAGTATGTATGTAATATTACATAAGTCGTATGTCCTTCCTTGCCTTGATTTTGTCGCTTATCGAGCCGAATAAATAAATGATTGTGCAGGTATCACTTGCTGCCACTTTATAGCGTGCGTTAAGGAGCAATCGTCCGAATAAAAAAAATTGATTTTTTTTTCGGATTTCCCCTTAAGGCTAACCCACATCTGGCCTACCTTTTAAACCACATTTAGCTTACCCTATCTTACCCTGGTTAATCACATGTTCAAAGCCTTAAAAAAAATTCTAAACGTAATTTGATAATTTTTTCTATTACGTAATAGTAATAATGAATAATAACATTAAGATGCATAACATAAAGTTTAAATTCAATTATGTAAATAATTCTTTATTAAATGAAATTTATTATGTTTTCATTATTATTATTATTCTCTTTATTTAAAAATACAATAATCTTAATCTTGTCGTCATTATTATCATCATTTTTTTCCTTTAATCTTTTCCTTTATTTTATCAGCCTTTTTCTACTTTAAATAGTCCTTGATATTAACTGAATTATTAGTAATAATAATAAACTGCTCATATTCCTTCTCTTCTACCTTTAAAACCTGCATTTTCTTTATAATCATTTTTTTCTTTAACTTCTTAATTAAAGGGGTTATATGTTTTTAAAAAAACTTCATAATTATTCCTAGCTTAATCATTTTTATTCTTATCTTAGTTTATTATTAGTGATAATAACGCTAAATAATAATAGTACTCACTCTTAATTTCTCTCTTAATAATTTTTTTTTCTTTTCTTTTTTTTTTTAAATCTTTTCTATTTTAATATTCTCCTTATTTAATAGCGCAGTAATTTTTATATCTAAATCCTGGCCTTTCTTTAAACGCTTAATATTGTAGGTTTATTCGGCATTATGAATTACCTTAGCTTAATTTTTAGTAAACATCTTTTTATATTTAGCTTTTTTTTAATAGCATCTTTGGCACGAGAGCGGGCCTGAAACATTATTAGCATTATTATATATTATTATTGGGTACTTAGGACTTATTTAGCAATTAACGGTTTTAAGTTAAGATTTTTTTTTAAGTATTACCCTTAATAGCCTAACGGCGGAGATTAAAAGTGGAAGTTATTAGAGTTGACATTTTGATAGCTTGTATTATTATTATATTACGTTATTATTAATATTGTATAATAAGCGATGTTGTGTATGAGAAGGTAAAACAGTCGTCAAATATTCACTTTTGGTGTTGTTATTGTTTTTAAAAGGTTTAATACGTAGTTATTTAATTTGTGAATTTATATTCTCACTTTAAAATAAACACTTACGTGATATAAATAAATTTTCATATGTAAATTTGTCGGTGCAGTACCGGTGGATCACGCAAAGATATATTAAAGCAAAAGGGTTAATATAATTTTTAATAAAATGGGTGATAAAATCTATGTATTCCTAAAAAAAATGGGAAAAATCTCCTACTATATATTTCTTTAAATAACCCCTATAACAGGTCCGTTATAGCTTTAACTACCCCTTAGAATTATTAAATCTATTACTTTTAATAGCCAAGGCATAATCCTTGAAGATTATTATGATATTATTTAAATAGCGCTTTTTATATAGCATAATAAGATTATATAACCCTTGTGGACTAATATTGGTAATACCTTTTTTAAAAAAACAAAAAAGAATTCTAATATAATAAAAAAAAGCAAAGGTAATGTAAATTTTAATAAGCCAAAAAGAAATGTTTTATAAAAACAATGCGCTAAAAAGCATAATAATATGCAATGTACAAAGGAAAAAGAGCTAAAATAGCAATAACATAAAAAATATAATATTAAAATTATTAAAAAGAAAGATTAAAAGATATTAAGAAATAAAATAATGCAATAATTTATAGTAAAGGCCCAAAAGAGATTTGAAATTCATTTATAATAGCTTTGTATTAATTATATTAAGGAAATTGTTAATCTAAGGCTAAAAATTGATAATATATAAATTAAGCAAGATTTATTAATAATTTAAGCAAAAGCTATAAATCTTCTTATTATCCCCTTATTTCATATATACCTTAAGAGTTCCCTAAAAATTCATTCTTCTTTTTTTAATAACAATAAATTATTATTAATATATTAAAATCCATTAATCTTATATTAAAATCCATTAATCTTATATTAAAGCTAATATAATCTTAAAAACCTTTTAATCAATAATTTTAATTTATTAATAATAAATCAATTATTTCTTAAATTAATATTCGAATTTGTTTTAAGGCCATTTTAATATTATATCCTAATGTTAATAATAATATAATACCAATTTTGATGCCATTTAGCGCTTTTGCAATTACTTATTGCAAATATTACGTTTAGTACATCCGCGCTTAAACATATGATTCAAAACATTCTTATGTTTTCAACAATTTTAAATCAAAAAAATATAACTATTATATTAAGCAAAAGGAAGAATGCCGCCTTATAAATAAATCCTTAAAAACTACTTATAATCCTGGCCCATAAATTAATTATAAATTCTAAAAGAAATCCAAATATATTTTGTATTTAATATAAATATAGCTCCCTTAGTTTATTAATATTAAGTTTAATACTTTAGTTTATGTGGCCAACGCTAAACCATTTATTTTAACAAACCTTTTTACTACCGCAAAATCAATTGCCGCTATATTATTAATTGCTTTAGCGGAGGCACTAAAGATAAAAGACCAGTTGGCGTTTGCCTTATTAAAAAAGACTTAGGCCTTTTGAGTTGGATTAGATTAATTTGCTAATATCCAATTGATATATAACCTGGCGTAATATCCAATTCTAATTAATAATCAATCTAAATATAAGACTTGGGCATTTAGGTTGGGAAAATAGCGGTGGCTTTGGGCTATATTAATAAAATAATATCTAGCATTTATGCCTAAGCCATAAAAGCTTAAAGTAAGCGCAAAGCTTCTGCTAAGATGGGACCTAATAATAAGCGCCCTTATCGCGGTATGCTAATAGTGAAAAAAAAAGGAAAAGGGTTTAAAGCTATTTACAAATAGCCCATATGGCATAAGTAATAAATAAGCCTTATTTTAAATTAGCTTTATAATAGGGTTTTTATAATAATGCTTTCCTTAAACCCTTATATAAAAATAGCCCTTTATAATAAAACCGGCAATTAAATCCTTATTGGAATATTATTACAAGACCGCCCGTTGGTGCTTTAAATTAAAAAATAAATAAATGCGAATTCAAATTATTTTCCATTTTTGTAAATTAAATAATTATAATATGTAAATAAATAAAATGAAATAAGTAAATAAAATAAAAAGCGCATTTTAAGAAAAATATATGTAAAAAAAAAGGTAATAATTATACAAACTCCTTTATTATTAATCCAAATCAACTCCAATAGGCCTCTAAACCCATTCCTCCATTTTAATAATAAGTATATTAGTATCAATAAAATCCTAAAAAGCCTTATTTGAAGTGGCTTTTGTTATAGTATCAACAGGATTATAAGCACCATTAATCCATTGCATCTCCATAAATTCCCTGTGCTTATACAACTAGTGAATTGCTATTATATTAATCATTAAATGCTTTTCTTTTATAATATTAAGTTTAATAATATATTTATATAGCAAAAGAGAATCTATATAAACAATGGTAAGAAGCCTTAAAATATTAAGCTTATTAATCATTATATTAATGGTAATCGCTATGGCAATTAATATATCAACGCCAGCAACCATAGCATATAACTTCAAAGCAAGCATTACATAAATAACTTTTTTGCATTTAATGAAGTTAATATAAATAATATTGCTATTAAAAATAAATTCTATATCTCTTTTTGATTCGATTTCAATTATTATTACAAAACCAATTTAAAAACTCAAATCTTTATTATTAATAAAAGAACCATTTATAAAAACATAAATCTTTATTAAATATAAGTCTATAAAAATATATCACAAGCCTCTCTTTAAATTATTCATTTGCTATTAAAAACGCAAATTTAAGGCCTTAGTATTATCTATTATAAGATCTTAATATTAAGCCGCTATTAAAAAATTAAATATGGCTTTTAGCTAATAAATTATAGCAATATAAGCTCTACAAGTGCATTGCTCTATATAAGCCTTTTTATAATTATTTTTTCCAATATTAATTAGCTTAATCCTAGCCCTTTATTCCTTTTAAAATATATAAAAATTATTTCCTTTTATAATAATAATGTAATTATTAAATATAAGGAATTTGAAGGTATTTAGGACCTAAATTAGCTTTATTAAAAAATTTGCCTTTGCAATTTCCGTCTGCTTCTTAGCCAAAAAGTCATTATTTCCCAAAATCAAAATATTATTCATTTGTATTCTAATTATTCTAAATTTTTAACTATTTTTGATATTAATTAATAAGTAAAAATTATATATAAAAATTTTCATCTATAACTTCTTAATATGATGTTTATAATAAGTATTAAACCAATAATTTCCTAATTCCGGAATGCCATATAATGGGAGCATTATTATAAATATTATGCTAAGAAGGAATTTATCTGCGATCTTTTAAAAAGGCTATGCAAAAATATTTTAAAAAAGCTTTGTTTATGCCTAAATATAAGTTTAAATAATATCTTAAAATATTAAACATAATTTGAATTCATTTTAAACCTTTTTTAGTTGCCTAATTGCGAATACTAAAAAAATGAGCAATTATTAGCTTACGTATTGAATTATTAGAAATTAAATTAATATTTCCCTTTTGCCTTTATTATTAAAGTATTAAATAATAAGTCTTGATTTTTTATATGGCATTAAGGTTTTCTTTTTTTAACTTCATTTATCATTTTAAATTTAAAGATGCGTTAGCCTTTTATTTTAGGGTCATCCTTTTAAATAAATATAAAAACCCCTTTTTTAATAAATGCCTTATATTCTATTCAACAAGATTGCTGGAATAATGCTCTAAAAATAATAATCTTACCTTTATTCCAAAATTTAATAAAAAGCTCTTGATTTCTTACTTCCTTTTTAATTAAAAATACCTTAGCATTATAATTGTTATTAATTATTAATAATTTATAAATGGGTTATATAAATGGGAGCTTAATAATAATCTAAAATGGTTTTGGAGTTAATTTGGGTATGCTATCAATTAGTAATTTGGGATTAGTAATAATTTTGATTAATTTGGATATGTTATTAATTAATAATTTAAGATTAAGAATTATTTTTATGAAATCCTTTAGTAAATTTTCTTTTTAATGCTTAATGCCCAATATATTTATTTTAAATAAACATATAAATATTAATTGAAATATATAAATCTGATTATTATTTATGGCGATTTTGTAAAACTTGCCATTTATTTTTAAAAACTTATATAATTCTTTTCATCCCTTTTTTTCCCTTTATACCAAAACTTGATCCTTTAAATATAAATCATATATTAAAATAATACCAGGGCCATTTTAAATTACTAATGCATTATTAATTTTATGAATTGCATATTTTTTTATTGCCTTTTTAATAATAATGGCGCGCTGCTTAATAAACGAATTTAAAAAGTTTAATTCCATTATTTTAAGGTAAGCTCTAAAAATAAGCAATATAAAAATCAGCTTATTAGGTTTAATTATATTATTTATTACTTTAACTGCCATTTGCAATTAATTTTTATTACTCAGTTCAAAATGCTTTTTCATAACAATTTCATAGGCATATTAAAGTGAATAATAATATCTTTCCACTTTGCTAATCAAATAATATGCTTCCATAAGAATAAGCTTTGGAATATTCCCAATAAAGCATAAAAAGCTGCGGAATTCCTTAAAATTGGAATTAATCCCATAATTATATATAATAAAATTAGGGGATTTAATGTATATATTTATTCATGCTAATTTAAAAGCATTAAATATAGCTTAAGCCATGGCCAAACTGGGTTTTTTCCGAAGTAGCTTTGCTGTTCTAAAGTCAATGGCTTTATTAATTATATAAAGGGCATATTTTTCTTTAAATTATGCTATATTAATATAAATTATGTAATTAAAATCTATATCATTTTATAGCTTAAATTAAAATTTGTATAAAGCATTTGCATATTTTTGGCAATGCTTACATATTTCCTTAATCTTAAGCATAATATCAAAATTAGGAATATGGCTAGCCTGATTTAATAGGTATTATAGGCGTTGCATTAAAAAATGCCTAAATCGCTTATGTAATCTCCAAATCTTTATTTTAATTAAATAATACGCATTAATTATATTAATTAATGAATTTAATAATTGCTGGTATTGGTTTAGAAAAAGCTATGGGTGGCCTTATTTCTATATAATCAAATGTTTTTTTTGCTTTAAATTAACATATTCTATAAGTTGTTATATTAGGCATTAAGCTCATTTAATTGCTATAGGCATATTAGGAATAAGATGTCCGCATTTATAATTGTAAATTCTATTAATTTAGTAGAAGTGCTAATAATTGCTATTCTTATAAATGGGCAGGAATTGGCTTTAAATATAATCTAACTCTGCTTTGCTTAATTTATATTAAGCTTAACGTTTTGAATTTATTGCAAAGCTTGCAATTGGTTAATGCTTTTAATGTTTTTATTTAAAGCTTCAATATTAATAAAAAAACCTTGAAAGAATCGGTTTATTTATTGTATTATATAGGCCTTATTTTATAAAAATTTCCTAATCCTACTCTTCAAAATGTGGGCCGCTTTCCGCTTTTTAAGCTATAATAATACTTTTCATGCATTATACTTGATTTTACTTGCTATAAATACAATTATGAAATTCGCTATATTATTGTTATTATCATTATTTAATTCCTTTTAAAAATTATTATTATTTAATAAAATATTTAATCTATTATTATGAGATTTATCCTTATGTTTTTTGAATTGAGTTTAATTTAGGTCTAAATTAGGTTTATACCCTTTAGCATATACTAAATAGGCTTTAAATAAATTCTTTATAGCTCTTATTTCTTTTGTTTTCCAATTAGCAAAATATTTTGTTTTTGTAACATCTTATTTTTTCTTAAAATATTGGCTATTATGGCAATCCTTCTTTTTGCAAATAATGCACCTAAAATAGCTTGGCCTAAGCCGGAATTTGTTTTTATGCTTATTATCCTATGAAAATTTTATTTTTTTATTCAAATAATATGCATTTCCATTGGTGATATAAAATTGATGATAATTTAAATCCAATCTAAAGGACTTTTTAACTTATAATCCCAGTTTATGTATCATTTTTATGCCGATAATAAAGTAAAGGCCGTTTATTAGGGTAAGGAACATTGGTGATGCCTTAAATAAGGCTATTTTGAAAAATGGGTTGCTTAATATTCCTTGTAATAACTTATTCTAAAGCGTTTTGTTATTCTTTATATTATTATTTTTGAGATTTAATTGAAGGCTTTGTAATTCCTTGGCAAAGCTTTTTAATTAATTTAGCATTAATTTACCTTTTTGGTATAATTCAGTTTGGAATAATAAAAAGATTAAGCCAAATCATTAGCTAAGAAACCTATTCGCATGCTTTTTTATCTCAAAATTGCTTTGAATAGCTATGACAAGATTCTCAAAAGAATAACCCTTGTTTTGAAAATATTAATAATAATATATATTAGCTTTGTCTTATAGTATAAACAAAAAAGCTTGGTTTTAAATAAAATTATTAATAAAAGCTTATTAATATAAATTGGCAAAAATGTGTAACTTCTTATCAAAGTGATTCTTGGCGCCATTGTATTAAAGCTTTTTTAAGTATATTTTGCTAAGATTTATTAAGAATTTTATTTGATCTAAAAACAATGGGTTCATTATAAATTATAAAGGTTGTATTGGTTTAAAATAAGGTTTAATAAATTTTGGTGCTATTGTAAAAGGGGGTAATATCCCATCTTTTAGGTAAACATTTGGTGATGGTGCTAAATTGGGCAATGCATTATTATTTGATTTCCACTTTAGTTTATTTTTAAGAAGCCTCTTATTAAGGGTAAATGAGAATTCCTTCTTTAAATTAATAAATGGCATTGCATTATATAAATCCTTTTCTATGATATTGATTTTAATAAGGGCAAAAATGCTAAGCGAGTTATTTTAATGTTTTAATATAACACCTAATGTCTCTCCTTTTAATGCTAAAGGTGTTTAACCTTTTTTGATCTTTAGTATAAGGGAAAAAGGGGTTTACACAAATATAAGAACCTTTGATTAATTTTGGATAGGTTGTATAAAAGGTATAAGTATATTTTGAACATAATTTAGGACAAATTTAAGGTATATTCAATCTTGCATCTCCAATTATTTTTTAGGCTATTCATTCTTCTTAGCCTTTATCATATCCTCCAATATATTCATAACCTCTATTCCTTTAGCTCTTTGCACATAATAATCATAAAATCTAAGATCGTCCCTTAATTAAGTCCTTTTTTGTTTATATATCTTTTTAAAATTGGCAGCTATCCATTTGCCAAAAAATTCCCAAAAGTCCTAAAATAAGTATTCTCCCTTTATCTTCCCATTATAATAATGCTTGCAAAATTTTCATAAATATTTTGTATAATTGATTAGCATCCCTTTAATTTCTAATAATATATTATCCATTTTTTAAGTTAATGGAATAACACTTTCCTGCTTTTTTACCAGCTCCGCAATATGCTCCCTTAATTAAGATATCATATTAGGATGGGTTTAAAATCGGTTTGGATATAATTCCCTAAATAATCCATTGGTTCGATTTTCAGGTATTAATTTAATAATTATTATTAAATAATTATCATATTATGTTTGCTATAAGTTATACAACTATTGGATTTCTAATTGATTAAAGTGCTTTTACTAATATTCTTAAAAGGGGGAAGTTATTTGTCCCTTAATCTAATTAAATGGCTAGGCCCTAATTAAAGGTACAAATAATTAAATGCTTTAAATCAACTCTGCAATCTAAGACCTTGCTATCTATAATACAAATTGACCACTAATCAATATTAATGCAATACTAATGAATTACGCAAAAATATATTAAAGCAAAGGGGTTAATATAGTCTTTAGTGAAGTGGGTGATAAAATCTGTGTATTCCTAAGAGAATGAGAAAGATCTCCTATTATATACTCCTCCAAATAACCCCTATAACAGGTCCATTATAGCTTCAACTACCCCCTAAAACTATCAGATCTATTACTCCTAATAGCCAAGGCATAATCCCTGAAAACTACCATAGTATCACTCAAGTGGCGCTCCCTGTATAGCATAATGAGATTACATAACCCCTGTGGACCAACAAAATTTGTCTTATCCCGCTTGCACTAATTAAGTAAAACATTTGTTTGTTTTCCCATTTGTTTATATTAAGACCTTTTTATTATTAAACTAATCCTTTTTTCTATAATAATTAACCTCACATTTTATATATATACCCTCAGCCTCCTTTATCCTACTTATATAATCACGCTTAATAATAACAATTATATATTAATTAATGGTAGCAGATTATAATGGCACAAATTAAGTAAATTTTAAAATAATATAACTTAAAGAAAAAGAAGTCCAATGGATTAATTATAGCCAAGGTTAGGGGGCGCCTTTTATATGTTACTAAGTTAGAGATATATAATAGGCGTAAAGCGGCATTTAAGGCAGAGAATCTTAAAAAAGTTTATAAAACCAAGGCCCTTACTCTTCCTATTAAGCGTAAAAAAACCAAAGTAAAAAATAAGTTCACTTTTCTTAGTAACGTTGCATAGTAATGCTAATGTATTCAATTGCCGTTCTTCATGAGATCCACAGGTAGTAAAAGAAAACCAGCTGCTTTTTTTGAAAGCTCCCTTTTTAATAAGTCATTTATAAAATCGTATAAACTTTTAAGTCCGATTTGAGATTTTAAGCTTTTACTATTAATGCTCTTTAAGAGACAATTGAGGCTTTTTTTATTACCTACTTCAAAAGTAAAAAAACATTCTTTTGTTATTGTAAAACGTTATTATATAAACATATTAATATAAATTTAGTTATTAACCGTTACGCCATTTACGGTAAGAAAATTACCATTTAATTAAAGGACATATTATTAGTAAGGTGGTTTTTGAAGACTTTGGTGTTAATGGGAAATAGTGGGCTAATAAATTGGGTTATAAATCTAAAGCAGTACCCTTAGTAAGGCAAGGAAAGGTTTAACAAGAATCTCTTTTTAGCCTTATTATAATAAAAGTAAATAGTTTTTTTTTTAAATAAAAATCAATTATTATTTATACATAATAACATTAAACAATAATATAATATTATAAAATTTTCTATTTACGTCATATTATATAATTCCATAAGTTAATATATTAAAAATAATCTTTCCTTTTTTTAATATTCTGGATTTTTTTTAATAATATTTTAAATTTGATTGCTAGTAATTATTAAAATGCCTAAAATTATTCTTAAATATTTATAAAATCTTCATAAAAATAAGATTTATGATCTTTATTTTAGTAAAAATTATATTATAACCTAAATTAATAAAATTATAAATAAAAAGGGATTATACACTAAATAAATATTTTATATCTTTAATAAATATATATTAATAATTTTTAAAGGAAGAATGCTTATTACTTTAAGTTCAAAAAATAAGGTAACGTTTTTAAAAAAAACAAATACTTTTTTAAAAATAAAGAACTCTTTTGGAAAATCGATATCATGTATCATAATAATATAAAACACCTACGAATACTTCATATTTTACAATTTTATAAAAAGTATCTTAAGTTTATAAATTAATAACTTAAAAAAATCCATAAAAAGCTTAAACTTAAATATCATGAACGTTTTAAATATACATGTACAAATCTTCAAAAAGCCGCAAAAATTATTATCTAAAATCTAAATAATACTCTTTTAACACAACTCAGCCATCGTCTTATTATAACACATCTTTAATTTAATTATAACATCAAGTTTCTAAAAAAGGTGGTTTTAAAATTACTTCATAAAATTAATATTATTACTATCATAACACAAAGCTTAAATACTTTTAAACATCAAAAACAATATATAATTAAAGGTTTAAACCAAATCTAATCAATAAATAAACATAATAAACTTACTTAGTTCAACTTTCAAATTTATAAAATAATCAACAAATATTTTAGAAAAGTGATTAGACTTTTTATTGGATTATCAAATTAAACGTAAATTATAATTAGCCAAATATATTTACATGTTATAAAGGAGTTTAGAGTACTAAAAGCAACTCAAGCTAATAAAAGGAAGGAAACCAAAATCACCAGTGAATTTCAATTCACATTTTGCCGCAAGTAAAAGCCAGGTATCTAAATTTATAAAACATTAACGTTTAGTACTTTAATTAAGAATCAGTAAATTAAGCGATTTTAGAGGACCTTGATTAATGGCTTTACTGAATAGTAGATGGAGTATTTTACTGACTTGGAAAAAAGGGGATTATTTAACGGGTCAAAATTTGATATAATAGCTCTTTAGTTCATGTATATGGACACCCTTCAAGAATTGATTTTTATATTTATTAAAATCAAAAACCAGGAACCTATTCATCATTAAAAAAACCAGGACAACTATTTAGTCAGCGGATTTTCACTTATTAAAATGCATTTATACCTAAAGAAAAGGCATTAACATTACTAAATAAATACTAATCTAAAGTTATTTACGGCTTTTAAAAGTTACTTTAAATGATATAATAAACAAACATATCTATGCCTAAAGATTTAGGAGATTTATAAAGAAATTGTAAGAACTTGTGGCATTTAATATAATATGGGAAACATCTAGCTTAGGCCTAATTAACCGCATAAATAAGTTTATTATTTAATATAACAATAATTGTTTTAGTAATAGGAGCGTAGGAAAAAGATTAAACAAATGAACCTAATATTAAAAGGAATAAAAACACTGTATAAAAAGTATGTAGCTGTAAGTGATGAGGTTCCTCCTTAGGTTCATTATACTACTTAAGTAAACTTAGCGAGTAAATAGGAGGAAGTTTACAATTTAAATGAATAAAGTATAAATAAGTTTGAAAATATGACTAAAAATAATAAAAAATAATAATATATTACTTTTTACGTTACTATTTAGTATTACTATAAATAATATATTTAAAAATCTAATTAAACACGCAAATGAATTAAACAACCTTTAACTAAGCATCTGGCGTTACTATGAACCGTTATTATATAATAACTTCAAATTCAAAAATCAAATTTCACTAGTCTTTTTACTACTTAACCAGTATAAATTATAAAGGCCATGATTATAGGAATTTATAATAAATCAAAAAGACTTAAACTTCTTTCTTTATCTTTTTCTGTAACGGTCCGTTATTTACTCATTATAAATACAGAAAACTGTAGTTGATCTCTGATAATCGAGAAGTAAGTATATTATGTATAGTGGAAGACAGTTATTAATATAGTTGAGAATACTATTTTAAGTTGAGTATAAAGCTCCTATTTAATAGTAGACGTATTAGTCTTATATAAAACCTTCGTTTTCTTTAGATAATTATGATTTAAAGTAACCACGTAAAGGTCTCCTTAGATTACTGTGATTCTTAGTGATTTTATTATGTGACCCGTTGTCTTGTGCTTTATGAAATCCCCTTGTTTTGGCTTCTTTGTGTAGCGGGGTTATTGAGCCTTAAGGCTAAGACGTGTGTGATATTTTTTATTAAATATATCTATAACATTATCCCTTTTTAACCTAATGTGTCTTTATACTTAAATATACTAAAAGAAATGTCATCAATAACCCACGGTTATTTTCTTTTCTTATTATGTCCTCTTAATATAACCTGAAACTCAAACGTATTACTTTAATCATAAAAATTAAAAAGACTAATAAAAAAATGTCTCCTTATAAATTCTATGTGTAAAATCACTATCGCTGTATTATTACGGGCCTTAAAGCCGTTCACTGTTCTTAATACGCCTATCATAACTGTACTAGATATAATTTTATTAAAAAGCAGCGATAACGCCTAAAAGAAAAAGAAGAGGAGGTTATAGTGAAGATCTTTTGTCTCAAAAAATAATAACGTTTTTTAGACGAAAAAAAAGAAAATAATAAAGTTAAGTTTAAAGACCTTAGATAAGTTGGATTAGAAGGAGTCTAAGGAAAAGGCAGAGTTCACTTAGTTGGAAGTTAGCGTTATAAACTTATTAAAAGCCTTTATTCTCTTAGAGTCCCCCGCCGTCGACTTTATAACCTTTGAAAGGTTATTCGACTCATTTTAAGAGGGCTTAGGTTTTATTAGTGAAAGTTTTAAAATAACTTAAAGTAGTAAAGGTTAAACTTAGGTTCTTATATGTTTTTTAATTGTGAGTATCATTTCCACTTAATCAAATATTTAGCCTTATTATAGAAGTTCTGATAATCAAGAACAGTCTCTACTTTATATTCAACGTTTGAATTAATCAGTTATATTTCAGTGATAAGGGCAAATAGTACTCCTAGTGGTATTATTTTAAAGAAAAATATATAAAATACTAAGTAAATATTTATTATCCTTGGGAACGTTAACTAATAATTGACTAGTCCTTTAACCTTTGTAATTCTAAATGGCCTTAACTTCTTATAATCCAACTTATGACTTAGTCATTTAGTCATTATATTCTTTCAAAATAAGTAGACTTTATCCCTTTTTTTAAACGTTAGTCCTATGTTATGCTTTTTATTATAATAGATTATTAATCTTTATACTATAAATAGGATATCAGCTAATAATTCCTCATATAATTGTTTCAACTCGTCCCTTTATAGCATGGTTTCCTATACGGTCCCTTAACTTGTAATTAATGTGTTATATATCGTTAAGTTATATTTATAATTCGCGTAAAACGACGATACTTTGATAGTCTCTTAATCCGCGCTATTATATATAAACTAAGTAAATAAGAATAATTAAACCTAGTTGTCTTACTTATAATTTACATAACATTAAAAACAAGTCTCTATTATTTAATTAATTCGTTTTATTTATGTATTCATTTAAGAGTAAAAAGCCGTTAACATTTTCTATTTTATCCTTAAAAGTACGATTAAGGTTTTCCAGAACTTTAAAGTAAAAAGCTTGTCTTTATCTAAAATAACTTTATTTAATATTCTATAATTTATAAAAATCATTTAAAAAATACTTACACCATAATAAGTACGTCTTATGTTCTTAATACCAGTACTATATACGTATACTTAATGAACCTATTTATTATAATATAAATTAAATCATATATAATTTTTATAATTAAATCTTTTAAAAGTAATAATTCAACCATAAAATCCAAAGTAATTAACTTTTATAAACATAATAACGTCATTAGTGACTTTATAAGCCTATATAAAACATGGTGAATTACCTTATTCCAAATATATATATCATATAATAATACCACGTCTTTAATTACTTTCCTCATACTTAAAAAAATAATATTCCTTAGAAAACCTTAATAATGTCTTAACAACTCTTTAATGTCTATAAGCTAATAACCCATGTTGTTCTTTAACAAAGTCCGTTTTATTCCGTGTTAAAACATAAACTCATCCTTAATATAAAAAAGCCTTAATAATAGTAAAAAAGAACCTTTCACTTAACTGTTTCTTTCACTCAATTATTACTAAGTCATAGTTGTAATTCTTCTAGATTTTCTCAAGTAAATAACTCGTCGTTATTAATTATCTATGATTAACGACTAATGAATCACTATCTTTTCATAATATAATGTAAGATTTGTACGTTTTATTCACGAGATATTCTAGTTTCTTATTAAAGGTATTAACCTTAATGTTTTCCGTTCTTTTAATATAAGAAATTCAAAGTTTTATAATAAAAAACGTTTTATACTAACGGACCTATCGTTGGTTTAATTCTTTAATAATAATAAAATAAATGAAATTCTTATAGTCTGTTAGGATTTATACCTCGTAAGCCACGCCCTCGAAATAGACCCTCTATTCACATATTACATCCACAATTATGAACAACTCTTTATTATAAATATTATAATTAAGTTTTATTAATAATAGTTTCTATAAATAATAAACGATTAGTATTATTTACCGTCTTTACCCGGTTGGCTAAACACGGTACTAATGGTGTAGTCCAAAAAATCCGTCTTTATGTGTATTTTTTTATTAAATATAAAAGATGTAAGGACAGGTTCTTTAATAAATATTTCTTTAAGAGTTTAAAAAACCGCGTCGGTTTTTTCTATTTATATATATTTTTTATCTTTATGAATTAATTCTATAAATACCTTAGTGATTCCTGAGTAGTTTTGAATAAATTGTTTATAAAAGTTAACAAATCCAAAGAAAAATTATAATTCTTTAACATTAATAGGCCTAGTCTAATTAATAATTGTTTTAATTTTTTTAAGATCTATAGCTAACCTAGTGATAATAACCACATAACTTAAGAAAGTGACTTTTTTATATAGAAATTATACTTTTCTAATTTAAAAAACATAAAAGCGACTTTCAATTTTTTAAAGATTACCGCTACGTCCCTCTTATATTACCCCTCGTCCTTAAAATAAACTAGAATGTCATTTAAATAATAAATGCACGTTATATCTAAGTACAGCCGTAAAATATTGTTAATTAAACGTTGACATGTAGCCGGTGCGTTAGTTAAGCCAAATGATATGACTATATACTTATAATGACTAAAACGAGTATGAAATACTGTTTTTTCTTTTTTACTTTTAGTTATTTTAACGAGGTTATACGCGTTTTTTAGGTTAAGTTGAGTAAAGATCTTAGCCTTTATGAACCTATCTCTCAGTTCTTTAGTTAATAGTAATGTATACCTTTTTTTTGGTGGTATCGTTTAATTAATAATAATCAATATATATTCGTCATCCACCGTCCTTCTTCTCCACAAAAAAGACGTTGTTCTCTTATGGGGATTTAGACTCTTTGATGAACCTTTTTGTTAAGTGTTTATTGATGTATTTTTTGATTGTTATTAAGTCTATTATTGAATATTTTTTAAGTGGTTAGAATATTAGTTTAGTACTTTTTTTAATTTGATTTAATGATTATAGTCTTAGTGTTTAAGTAAGGCCTTAATACCTCGTTCCTCTTTAAATAGTGCCGTAAACTTGTGATATGTTGATGGTATATCTTTTATTAATGGACCCTTATCTTAATATTTAATCTATTTTTTAGAAATAGCGTAAACCTTTTAAACAATCAATGTTCTTGCTTTATCTTAATAATAATTCTTATAATAATTAAACATTAATTACCTTTTAACCTAATTAATATCTAGATTATGCTTTTTTATTTAAAGAAATCCAAAAATAATGTTGTGTATTTTAATTTGGGTGACGTTGAATTGGATTCTTTTAGAGTGGTTGGTAATACTTATGTATAAGGTTTGAATTCACACGTTTACTGTCTTATTAATGGCATTATTACTATTAACGAATATTAATTAGTACCCTTTTTCCTTAACTTTAGTTGGTAGTAGATGTTTGAGTATAATAATAGGAGATATAAAATTCCTTTGTGTCTTAGAGTCTATTATAGCCTTGAGAGTTATTCCTTTGATTTTTGCTTTTACGGTTAAGTAGCGGTTTTCTATTATCATTAGTTGGTGCATGGGGAAATTTTTTTGATAGAAATCTTTTGTTAAGATGTTTTTCTAAACCTGGTGGTTTGGTTTTATAACCACAACCATAAATAACTAATTTATCTTTAAGATTTGGGTTAGTAGAATGAGATGTTTTTAGTATATTTGAGTGTCATTAGCCGTGTTAAACCAAAGGCGTTATCAACTATCTTTTAATATAACTTCTTAAAGTTCTCCCTCTTTTAACTTGTCTTGACTCTTAAAAATAAATATAAGTTCTTGAGAAATGATTTGCATGTAGGTTCAAAGACAGCCATATTGTATTTGACTTGTTTCTATTTGATATGTTTATAGTCCTAATAAATTACCTAATACTTTTTGCCTTATTATGGTCCTCTTATAAGAACTAGTCTTAGTTCCTTATAAGTAACCCTCATGACTTCGTTAGTCTAGTGTTGAGTATTTAAAGCCTAAAAATATAAGTTCTCCTCCCACTAAATGACTTCCTAAACCTCACCTTATAATAGACCAGAAAAAGGTAGTTAATGTGGCCCTAAATCTAAGACTTAACAAAACTCTTTATCTTTTTCTCCGTTATCCTATGCTTTACTACTGTCGTCTTCTACTTAAGTGTAGATTCTGTTATCTTTAAATTTGTTAATAGTTATATATTAAAAACTCAAAGCATTAAACTACCTAATGAGGTATAATAACACGAAAATATCAATAACATCATAAGCACCCCGTCCTATTATATTAATCTGTTTCTTTTTTAACTATGACTTCTTTTAGCGGTGGGAACTAGTCATGTGGCTTGGAAAACTATAATTAAAACACAACTTATCCTATTAACGTTTATCTATGATTTCTTTAAAAAACCCGCTGTTACACGGCTTTCTTTTAGGTTATTTTTAAAACATGGCATCTAATTCCATCTTATAAAGGTAAAAAAGTTTCTTACCCCCTTTATTTTAATACATATGTGTTCTAGAGTAATATTAGCCTTTTCATTTAAGAATATACTTAAAGTTATAATTATTAATTTTAACAGCCATCTCAATAAATTCTTATAAATCAAAAAGTACATCCAACCTTACGACCTTATCCTTAACTCTATCTTTTAATCCCTTATAATATTACGCCTTAAATGCCTCATTATTCTAGCTGGTTTAATTAGCAAACTACTAAAAAGCGGTGGTATATGTAATTATTAATCCAGTTTACCCCAAGTTTTAAATATTACATTTAACTATTTAACTCTAGTCAATGTCACTAAAAACGCAGTTAATACGTCCCTTAAACCTTTCAAAGCTTAAAAAAATCTTCTAAAACTCCTTAAACATAACAATAAAAACCTTTCCTTCCCTAGTTCTATTCTTAATATAATCAAATAAAAAAGTTTTAATCTAATTAAAAGTAACCTTATAAAAAAAATACACAACTTAAAAGACCTTATCTATGTCCGTGACAAACTAGTAGCCGTTAAAACTAATATAAAACTTTACTTAAGTAAAATAAGCCTTAAGTTTAAGTCAATCTTTATAACAAAAATCTAAGAATATAATCTTAAGGATGTTTTTCAAATTAAAGGTATTAGTAGTGGCTAAAGCCTTAATAGAAAAATTAAGAGCCATATTATATACGTGAGTTAATATTTTTAATGAGAAAGTACTCAAAATATAATGGTTTATTATTTACTTATTATAAATACAAAAAGCTATAATTAATCTCTAATAATTAAAAAATAAATATATCACATATAATAGAAGATAGTTATTAGTATAGTTGAGAATATTGTTTTAAGTTAAATACAAAACTCCTATCTAATAATAAACGTACTAGTCTTATATAGAACCTTTGTTCTCTTTAAATCACCATGATTTAAAGTAACCGCGTGAGGGTCTCCTCAGATTACCATAATCCCTAGTAATCTTATCATGTGACTTGTTGTCCCGTGCCTTATAAAATCCCTTTGTCTTGGTTTCTCTGTGTAGTGGGGTTATCGAGCCTTAGGGCCAAGACACACGTAATACTCCCTACTAAATATATCCATAACATTTTCATCCTCTTAACTAACTTCATTATTTTAAGCCCATTGCTCTTTATCCTCCTCTAAACACTATTACACTTCCGTTTCCCTTATTGTCTTAGGCTTTATAATTGGCTTTCAAATACCTTTGCCTTTTTTTATATAAAAGTAACTTTATTTTATATAAAAACACTTCCCTTTTCCTCTTTAATATAAATACTAATTTCTTCTTCTTTTCTTTTTTATATATTAACACTTTCTTTATTTTTTTCCTCTTTAACATATATTTCCCTTTTAATAATATTTATATCTTTTACTTTAATATCTTCTTCTTTAACTTTATTTTACTTTGACTTCTTTTCCTTAGGCTTTATGTTTAACATAAACTCCTTTTATATATAGCCTTTCTTTTTCTTTTTATTCTTTAACTATTCATTTATACTTTTACGAATTTATATATAAAAAAGAAAAAAAAACATTTGATTTATCCTTATTATGTTTTTTATAAATATTCTAAACGTTGCTAAAAATAACGTATTTATTATAAACATCTTCAATAAAATAATTCTTGCTATTAACGTATGTAATTTAGTAGAAGTAAAAATTATCAATAATAAATTCGCCGTTATAAATATTTTAGTAATCATTAATAACTAGGAGCTTGCCATAATTAATTACTATATAAATAAAATCATAAACTTCATAATAAGATCATAATAAAGTATTATAATTAAAGCGGATCATAATTCCTAGTCTTACTAAAAGTGCCTTCACGGGAAGGTCCACTAAAAGAAAGCAAATCAAAGATTTAAAGGGAATATTAACTAATCAAATGCCATAATTCCTATAAATTACTTGATTCTTCTTTTTTTTATGATTATTAACTTTAATTGCTATAAAATGACAATAAACCTTTTAAACCAAGACAACTCTTTTTTAATCTTTGAATATTTAAAACTAACTTCCCTTATTAATTAACACTTAAATCTTATCGTCATTATTATTATTATTATTATTAACATTGTTATTATTATTATTATTTTAATACCAGTTTTAGTTTAAGAGATGTTAAGGATACCTAAAGCCATAAAATAAGGTCTGCTAATCTTTAAGTGTTCATTAACAATCAGGAATATAACACTTTAGTCTTAGTTTATTGACAGCTTTAGCTGTCTCTACGTTTTCTTGAATTTTAAGAGCCTCAGACATCTACTTAATTACGCGGAAATCTCTACACTAGCTTGATTTTCCCAGTGGTGAAAAAATCTGTTAATTTTACTGTCCTTTGATTAGTCATTAATACGTGGACCGAGCTTTGTGTACAACGTGACTATAACGTGACTTTTATAATGTTTTAAAAATAATAAAAAGTAGTATTAATTGTATAATATATAACAAAAGCGGGAGTCCAGGAGTGCGGGAGTTGTGACGCTTGCCCTATAAAGACCAGTGCCAGCGTTTAGCAGAGGCCTCACATATTGCGTAAGAAGTAGTGAAAGTAATTAAAATTCTCTTAAAATCTATAACTAAGAAGGAAATAAGATAAAGAAAAAAAAGGAGTTATGTATAAAAAGCATTATTAAGTTAATTTTACTTAAGCGCTTAATAATGCTTAATTAAAAAGGCTCCCCTAAATGCCTTTTAATTTGTACCATTCGTTATACTATCCCCCCCTCCGAAAAAAGCTTGTTTTTAAATATTTATTCATCTTTTTGTTTTTATTAAGGTGGTTATAGTCGTTTATTCTATTGTAAAACGCTTTGAGCCATTGAGGTAGCTTTGCAAGGGGACCTGCTTGTATAAGATTATTAAAATAAAATTCCTAAATCTTTGCAAAAGCGTATTTGATGTCTAAGGCGCTGTACTAAGTGAGATTAATGTCTTGATTTAATCAAAAGATTTTATAAAAAAGGCTACCACATTGCTTTTGGCAAATGAATAAGTCCTTGATTTTTTATTTGCTATTACTAATGATATTGATCGACAAAGGTGGCGTAATTTATTAATTTATTAAAAGGTTATTAAGGTTTTTCTTAAGCTTTACCATAAGAAAAACATTATGTACTTTTATATTCGCTGGCAATTTTAGGCAATATAAGCTTTTAACCTTTTTTAATACTTAGAATGGATTATTAATAAGAAAGTTTAAATTTTTTTAAAAAGCGAGTAATTAAAAAATAACATATGTTAAGCTAAACAAAATTGTTTATATTAAAGTCGATTGTGTAATAAGAGCGGTTGTAAAATCGGGCCATTTTTGCTTGGGACCTTAAAAGGCTAAACTTAGCTGTATTCTATGCCATGTGATAGCGCATAATATATTCCATAGTTTATTATGTATTTAATTTATTAGCGGGGGATGCTGAGTTTAGTAAATTGATTTTCTAATCCTAATTAATGTGTGGTACATATTTATAAATTATCTTAAATAACGAAAGGCCTCTTAAGGAATTATATGAAAAAGACATTTGGGCATAATTCATAATAAGTAAGAATTTGGATTAATTATTTTAGTAATCAACTTTACAAAGGTAAAGTTGGCGTTAAAGATATTGATTATATACTTTGGTTTAATTATCTATTTAAGGGTAATTAATTGTGAAAAGCTGTCTTTTAATGCCAAGGATTAAAGAGAAGGCGGTCCAAAAGCGGGAAATGAATTGAGGTCCTTTATTAAAAGTAATGTTAATTAGGGGGCCAAAGTATTTGTACACATGGTATATGTATAATTTTGCAAAATTGCGGGTATTTGAGGTCTTCTAGCAGGGGATGCTTACAGCTTATTTACTAAAGTGGTTAATAAAAACAAGAACATTATTAAATCCATGTTTGTTTTTATTAAAATTATAATAATTCATAATAATGTGTTCCTAAAATTAAGATGGGATGGGAAGAGGTTGAAGGAGTTTAGGTTTCTTATCCTAGGGGATTTAAATACGTTAATAAGTATGACAATTGCGGCAGTATTAGTGGACTATTAATATAATGCCGTATTATTAATATTAAAAAAATAAAAATTATAAAGTCTTTTTAGCATTAAGATAAGCTGTATTAACGCGATTATGCATTTCTTAAATAAGGAAAGTGCGGAAATAAATAATATTAGGGATTATAAGGCGGTTATTAAAAAATAATAAGTTGCCTTTTATATTAAGCTTACCCGGTTGATTTAATAAAGCTTGCTTTTGTAATGTTTGCAAAAAGGGGGTTATGCAATTGGCTTTTAATGCTTAATATATTATTAAAAATGTTGGGGAGAGATCCGTTATTTTAATATTAAAAGTAAGGCTATTATGTTAGCTAAAAAAGCGGAGGTTTTTGGCAATAAGTACAAGGTTTATTTGATCTTTTTATAAGAGCTATTATAAGCGCTATGTTCTTTTAGCAAAGTTCTATTTATTAAGTTTGTCCGGTTTATGGGAAAGCGCATTTGCTAATAAATTATGAACATTTAATTAATAAATAATCATAAAATGATAATCGGCCAGTAGTTCGGCCTATTGTGCTTATTAAGCATTTAATTATTTAAAGGTCGTAAAATATTTTAAGACTTTGTGGTTCGTAATAATACGGATTTAATGGGGGGTCCCTGCAGGCTCTGCTCTTTAATGGGTAAAAAAGCGCATAATAACAAACATCTTTTTATTATAAATAGCATAATTAAGCTTTGTAAAAAATATAATCTTTAAAAAAAAGCAATAAAAAACTAATTCTTATTATGCTATTAAAAAAGGACCCTTATAATAACTTTATTATTTGCATTTGTTTTTAAAAAGCAAGGCAAATGCTACTGATAATGCCAAAAGAGCGGAGCCAATTTAAGAATATGTTTTAGGAGGTTAAAAGCATTTTTACATTTGTGAATAAAGCGAAAGAGAATATTATTCTTTATTAAATGAACAAAAAGTTTTATTATAATATCATAATTTTTAATAAAACATTTATAGAAATTATAAAACCTAAAAAAAAATTGTACACTTTTAACAATATTAAGGTAAGTTCAATTATTAATAATAATAATTTTCTTAAAATTAACTTCCAATTTAGAGGTTAAAATAATGAATCCTAAATATTTTATATAAGTAATAACAAACTTACTTTTCTTTAAATCTACCTAAAGGCCTGCGTCAAAAAGTCTTTAAAAAACTTTCTTAATATGCAATTGATATTCCAAGGGGTTTTCAAAGTAAATAAGGATATCATTAAAATATGCTATATAAAAATTATTAAGGTAGTTGAAAAAAATATTGTTTATATAGCGCTAGTATATGGCAAGGCTATTGATAAGTTTAAATAGAAGAACCTTGCATTTGTATGCTTTATATCTCATGCGAAAAATTATGTATTTTTTTAATATTAGGTTCATTCGTATTTAATGGAATGCTTAATAAATATTTAGCTTAGTGAAAATGCAAATATTAGCTATTTTAGTTAATATCTTATTAATCAAAGGGAGGGGATATTAATCCTTATAAATGAAGGAATTTAGCACTCGGAAATTAATATATAATTATAAAAATTTATTTAGCTTTTTAATAAAAAGAATGAAGGTAGCAAATAATGCTTAAAATAATTTAATAAACCCTTTTTCTAAATTATTAGTAATATAATTTTTAATAATTTTAAGCTTTATTATAAATATCTTATATAATAAGAAATACTTAAAAGCTTTTTCGCTTTTGCTTTTTAATTTAACAAAATAATCATATAAATAATGCAAAGGGAGTACATTACTTATTGCTTTGCTAAATATATAAGTCCATTTAGCATATTTAAGTGAAATTGTAGATTCAATGTCTAGTTCGGCCAAAGAAACGGCAAACTGTGCTAAGGATTAACAACAAGCAATAAGCTTAATAATTAAATTATTAATAGCAGCGGTAATATCATTTTCCTTGCATCTTTGCTTAATTAAAAACTTAATCTCTTAAAGCGTTGTTACAAATATCTTATCCTCAGATTTTCATTTTAATAATAGGTTAAATGCCGCGGCACTAATTAAATAAATTTCAACAACTGGTTTATATAAATAGGTCCATTTTCTTAATGAATATCGCTGGTAAAAGCTTATTAATAGAAAAGAGAAGGTATTTATAAGTGATTTAGAGAGCTGTTTTTGCATTTTGCAAAATAAAGCTATAAAATTATGCAATTGCGTTTGGCGTAAGGAAAAAGCAAATTAAAAGGTCTCATCATATAATAATATCAACTTTAATAAGTATAAAAAAAGGTTCTTATTAGGATAAAAGGAATAATACAATCTTTATTCATAAAATCACATAAAACAAAAGCTATGTTTATTACTTGTAATATAGCTTATTTTAAAGCAATATTCCTATTAATATTTGCATTATTTTTATTGTTGTTTTGTACTTAATTTGATGGCCTTTTTATATCTTAATATATATAAAAATATGAAAATGTGGCAAAGGCGGAAATGATAATAAAAATAGATTTGATAGTAATAGGCGTTAATATAGCTAATTGAGCTTAAGACCGGGGTAAGCGGCAATAATGGCTATTAAAATTAATATTTGGCCTTATTATTAAGTAAAAAAAAGAATAACATATTTTAATGATAGTTTAATTGGCAAAGGCAAGGGGAAAAGTCTTTTCCTTGGAATCTTTATTATTTTATTATGTTATGTTAAAGAAAAGGCTGCTTTGGAAGCTGCTTTAAAAATTGTTTTATTATGCGGAATCTAAAAGGCATTAAAATTAAATCATATTTGCTTTTTTAATAAAATAATAACAAAAGTAAAATCAACATTAATAGGAAATAATGTAATTAATAAAAAGAAAGCCGTGACCTTTTTCATTATCTTTTTTATTATAATTATTGGTTTATGAGAAGCGGGGAGAGGGGTGCCAAAAAGGTTGCCTTTATAATGGGACAAAGGTTAATGGGGAAAAGGTAATTAATTACCCTTAGCTTTACTGGATCAAGTATTGCATTTATTTTAATATTAATTAAGCTTTTAATCTTGTTGTTCAGCGTTCCTTTAATAGTGTTATTAAATGTGATAATAGTGAAGATTTTGAATTTTAATTAGAATGCTATAAATGGCAATTGAAGAAAAGGCTTTTGGCTAAATAATATGTTTTTTGGCAGTATTAAAAAGAATTTAATATTTTAATAGCCATGCTTTTCTCAAAATTATACCATAATATTCTAATTAAATAATAAGGAAAAGGATAAAGGCTTATAAACGCTTATCCACTATTAGGTTCAGAGTGATATAATGGCTGATTTTTCCACTATCGGCATTATTAAAGCCTTTAATAATAATAGCATTTAATAAAAGGTAAATTAAAGGTTTTTTTAAAAAAAAGAAAGAAATTTTAAAAAAATGCGGTTAATAAAACAATAATTATTTGCTTTAAAATCGAGAAATGCAAGTAATTTATATAATAATCCATTTTTAGTAAAAATTATTTAGGTAATAAAGGATTGTTCTCCAAGAAGCTTTATTAAATCAAAGTATCGCATATCTTTTAATATACCTAAAAAAGAGTCCTTTTTTAGGCTTGGCCTTTTATTAAAAAAGATAGCATTTACTCCTTAATAGCATTTTTTATTATTATTTTTAAATTGATTATCAAAAGAATAGCTAACGTTAATCTCATTAATTTTATAAGAAATAAAAGATTATTAAAATGATTATATAATATAATTGCGAGATGTATTTGCCAGTAATTAGGCGTAAAAGATATTAGCATGCGTAGAAGGGATTAATGGTTTTTGGTATTGTTATTGGGATTAAAAGCTCTCTTGTTTATAATATTATTTTGCCTTATAATTGGTGTGATTATGAAAAAGAGCAAGAGACTAAGAAATCGTATTTATAATTTATTAAAAGTTTGATTTAATAAAGGCTGAAGATTTGGAAATTAAATAAAAAGTCCGCTTAACTAATTGGCCTTAGTTTTTAGCTTAAATTGCTTTTATGTACTCTTTCAATAACCAAAAGGTCTTGTATTATTGAAATAGTTGCTTATATAGCTGGGGGGGAAGCTTATTTTATAAGTCTATTTTTAAAACAAATTTGTCGTTAATGCTGGTAATGTAAATAAAAGTTTTAAAGTTGTGATAAAAGCTTCAAAAAAAACTTTAATAATTTATGCAAAAAGCAAAATATTTGAAATAGGTTATTTATTTATTATAAAAATTGAATAAAAATAAAACAAATTGCTTTATTAAATCTAAAGCATTTATAAGTATACTATTTTTATTAAATTCAGGTTCTAGGAAAGCTGGTTTTAAAAATGTTTATATTATTTTTTGATTTAGTTTAATAATCAATCCTTTTTATGTTCCTTATTAATAAAATAAGTGGTATAATAATGCAAAGTGTTATGCATTTGGACTTCCCATAGCTTTAAGAAATATTTAATATTATTAAAAAGTTTGTTTAAAAGGTTTGAAATTTTTTTAATGTAAATAGTATAAAATATGAAGGAGATTTTAAAAAAAGATGGGACTTAAAAGGTATTTTTAAGAAGGGAATAATATGAAGTATTATTATGATAACAGCTTAACTTGTTATTATCCCTATTATTATTATTATTATTAAAATTAGGGGCAGCAGCGGTCTGCTTACCCTTGTTCTTAATAAGAATATTGATATTTTTTTAATGGAGAAGAAAGGAGTAAATAAAAAGGGGTTATTTTTTAAAGGAAATAGACTTAAAGGGGGCACAATTTTTGTTAAAGCGTTAGAGTTATTTTTGCATTACAAATAAGTTTTTACCCATTTGCTTAAAATGCTTTCTTTCTTTATTTAGTTTTTTCTTTATTTTTTTCATTATTTATGTATTTATAATAATTTGGCTATTTTGGGGGATAAGTTGTACTATGCTAAAGAAAAAAGAAGATTAAGAGAAAGATTTTGTAAGGAAAACAAATAAAGCAAAGGCAAAAAACATATCAATGTCTTTTATTAAAAAGTGCTTTGTCATAAAAGATTTAGACTTTACTATTGGTGCAATACCGGTGGATTACGCAAAAATATATTAAAGCAAAAGGGTCAATATAATCTTTAATGAAATGGGTAGTAAAATCTATTTATTTTTAAAAAAAATGGAAAAAATCCCTTATTATATATTCCTTCAAATGACCCCTATAATAAGTCCGTTACAGCTTCGATTACCCCTTGAAATTATCAAATCCGTTACTTTTAGTAGCCGAAGCATAACCCCTAAAAACTATTATAATATTATTCAAGTAGCGCTCCTTATATAATATAAAAAGATTATATAACCCCTGTGAACCAACACCAGCAATACTTCTTTTGAAAAAACAAATCAGAATTCTAATATAATAAGAAAAAAGCAAAGGTAATATAAATTTTAATAAGCCAAAAGAAAACATTTTATAAAAACAATGTGCTAAAGAGCATAATAATACATAATGTATAAAATAAAAAGAGCCAAAATAGCAATAACATAAAAAATATAATATTAAAATTATCAAAAAAAAAGACCAAGAAATATCAAAAAACAAAATAATGCAACAACTTATAATACGAGCTTAAAAAAGGTTCAAAATCTATTCATAACAGCTTTGTACTAATTGCGTTAAAGAAATTATTAATCTAAGGCCAAAAATTAATAATATAAAAATTAAGCAAGGTCCATTAATAACCTAAGCAAGATTCATAAATCTTCCTATTATCCCCTTATTCCATATATACTTTAAGGGTTCCCCAAAAATCCACTCTTTCTTTTTTAGCAATAATAAATTACTATTAATATATTAAAATCCATTAATTTTATATTAAAGCTAACATAACCCTAAAAACCTTTTAATTAATAATTTTAATTTATTAATAATAAGTTAATCATTTTTTAAATTAGTACTTAAATTTGTTTCAAGGCCGTTTTAGTATTATATTCTAATGCTAATAATAATATAATGCCAATTTCAATGCCATTTAACGTCTTTGCGATTGTTTATTGCAAATATTGCGTTTAGTGCATTTGCGCTTAAGCGCGTGGTTTGGAGCATTCCTGTGTTTTTAATAATATTAAATTAAAAAAATACAATTATTGCATTAAGCAAAAGAAGAAATGCCGCCTTATAAATAAACCTTTAAAAATTACCTATAATCTTAGCTTATGAATTAACCCTAAATTCCAAAAGGGATCCAAATGCATTTCGTATTTAATATAAATATAGCTTCCTTAATTTATTAATATTAAATTTAATACTCTAATTTATGCGGCTAATGCCAAATCATTTGTTTTTATAAACCTCTTTACCGCCGCAAAGTTGATTGCTGCTATATTATTGATTGCTTTAGCGGAAGCATTAAAAATAAAAGACCAGCTGGCGTTTGCCTTATTAAAAAAGACTTAGGCCTTTTGGATTGAATTAGGTTAGCTTGCTAATACCCAGCTAATATATAACCTTTTTTAGCAAAATACCCAATTCCAATTAATAATCGATTTATATATAAAACCTAGGCATTTAGGTTAAAGGAATGGCAATGGCTTTAAGCCATATTAATAAGATAATATTTGGCGTTTATACCTAGGTTATAAAAGCTTAAAGCAAGCGCAAGGCTTTTGCTAAAGCGGGACTTAGTAATAAGCGCTTTTATTGCAATATGCCGGCAATAAAAAAAAGAAGAGAAAAAGGGTTTAAAGCTATTTGCAAATGGCTTATATAACATAAGCAATAAATAAGCCTTATTTTAAATTAGCTTTATAATAAATTCTTTATAACAATGCTTTTCTTAAACCCTTATACGAGAATAGCCTTTTGTGATAAAACCAGCAATTAAGTCCTTATTAAAGTATTATTGCAAAGCCGCCTATTAATGCTTTAAATCAAAGAATAAATAAATGCAAATTTAAGCTATCTTCCATTTCCGCAAATTAAATAATTATAACATATAAATAAGTAAAATAAAATAAGTAAATAAAATAAAAAACGCATTTTAAAAAAAGTATACGCAAAAAAAAGGTAATAATTATATAAACTCTTTTATTACTAATTTAAATCAGCTTTAATAAGCCTTTAAACCTATTTCTTTATTTTAATAATGAGCGTATTAGTATTAATAAAATTTTAAAAAGCCTTATTTAAAATGGCTTTTGTTATGGCATTAGCAAGGTTATAAGCACCATTAATCTATTGCATTTTTATAAATTCCTTGCGCTTATACAATTGGCGAATTGCTATTATGTCAATTATTAAACGCTTTTTTTTTTATAATATCAAGTTTAATAATATATTCATATAACAAAAAAGAATTTATATAAACAATAATAAAAAGCCTTAAAAGATTAAGCTTATTAATCATCATATTAATAATAATTACTATAGCAATGAATATATTAATGCCGGCAATTATAGCATACAATTCCAAAGCAAGCATTATATAAATAATTCTTTTGCATTTAATGAAATTGATATAAATAATATTACTATTAAGAATAAATTTTGCATCCCCTTCTAATTTAATTTTAATTGCTATTATAAAACCAATTTAAGAATTTAAATTCTTATTATTAGCAAAGGAACCATTTACAAAAACGTAAATCTTTATCAAATATAAGTTTACAAAAATATACTACAAGCCTTTTTTTAGATTATCCATTTGCTATTAAAAATGCAAATTCAAGGCCTTAGCATTATCCATTATAGGATCTTAATATTAAGCTGCTATTAAAAAATCAAATATAGCTTTTGGCTAATAAATCATAGCAATATAAGCTTCATAAGCATATTGCTTTATATAAGCCTTCTTATAATCACTCTTTTCAATATTAATTAGCTCAATTCTAGCCTCCTATTCCTTTTAAAACATGTAAAAATCATTTCCCTTTATGATAATAATGCAATTATTAAACATAAAAAATTTGAAGGCGTTTAGGGCCTAAATTAATTTTATTAAAAAATTCGCATTTGTAATTTCTGTTTGCTTTTTAGCTAAAAAATTATTATTTCTTAAAATTAAGGTATTATTCGTTTGTATTCTAACCATTCCAAATTCTTAACTATTTTTGGTATTAATTAATAAGCAAAAATTATATATGGAAATCTTTATTTATAATTTCTTAATATGATGCTTGTGGTATATATTAAATTAATGATTTTTTTAATTCTGGAATGCCATATAATAAGAGCATTATCATAAATACTATGCCAAAAGGAAATTCATTTGCAATCTCCTAGGAAGGCCATGCAAAAATGTTTTAAAGAAACCTTATTTATACTTATACATAAGCTTAAATAATATCCTAAAATGCCACACGTAATTTGGATCTATTTTAAACCTTTTTTAATTGCCTAATTGCGAATGCTAAGAAAATAAGCAATCATTAGCTTATGTATTAAATTATTGGAAATTAAATTAATATTTCCTTTTTGCTTTTATTATTAAAACATTAAACAACAAATCTTAATTTTTCATATGGCATCAAAGTCTTTTTGCCTTTAATTTCATTTATTATTTTAAATTTAAAAATGTATTAGCCTCTTATTTTAAGATTATTCTTTTAAATAGGTGTAAAAACCCCTTTTTTAATAAATGCCTTATACTCCTTTTAATAAAATTGCTAAAATAATGCTTTAGGAATAATAATCTTGCCTTTATTTTAAAAATTTATAAAAGGCTTTTAATTTCTTATTTCCTTTTTAATTGAAAATACGTTAGCATCATAATTATTATTAATTATTAATAATTCATAAATAGCTTATACAAATAAAAGCTTGATAATAATCTGGGATAGTTTTGAAGTTAATCCAGGGATATTGTTGATTAGTGATCCAAAATCAAAAGTAATTTTAGTCAATTTGGGTATGCTATTAATTAATGATCTAGGATTAAAAATAATTCTTATGAAATCTTTTAGTAAATTTTCTTTTTAATACTTAATGCCTAATATATCTATTTTAAATAAGTATATAAATATTAATTAAAATATATAAATCCGATTATTGTTTATAGTAATTTTGTAAAACTTGCCATTTATCCCTAAAAACTTATATAATCCTTTTTATTCTTTTTTTTCTTTTTATATTAAAACTTAATTCTTTAAGTATAGGTCATATATTAAAGTGATATTGGGGCCGTCTCAAGTTACTAATGCATTATTAATTTTACAAATCGCATAAATCCATTTTATGTCTTTTATTGCTTTTTTGATAATAATAGCGCGCTGCTTAATAAATGGACTTAAAGAATTTAATTCCATTATTTTGGGATAAGCTTTAAAAATAAGCAATATAAGAATTAGCTTATTAGGTTCAGCTGTATTATTTATTGCTTTGATTGCCATTTGCAATTGATTTTTATTACTTAGCTTAAGGTGCTTTTTTATAATAATTTTATAAGCACGTTAAAATGAATAATAATATCTTTTCATTTTGCTAATCAAGTGATATGCTTTCATAAAACTAAGCTTTAAAATATTATTAATAAAGCATAAAAAGCTGCGGAATTTCTCAAAATTAAAATTGGTCCCATAATTGTATATAATAAAATTAGGGGGTTTAATGTATATATTCATTTATGCTAACTTGAAAGCATTGAATATAGCCCAAACCGTAGCCGATTTGGGCCTTTTTTGAAATAGCTTTATTGTTTTAAAATCGATGGCTTTATTAATCATGTAAAAAGCATATGTTTTTTTAAATTGTGTTATATTAACATAAATTATATGATTAAAATTTATGTCATTTTGCAATTTAAATTTAAATTTGTATAAAGCATTTGCGTGTTTTTGGTAATGCTTATATATTTTTTTAATTTTAAGCATGATATTAAAATTAAGAATATGATTAACTTAATTTAATAAGTGTTGTAGGCATTGCATCAAGGGGTGCCCAAATCGCTTATATAATTTCCAAATTTTCATTTTAGTTAAATAATACGCATTGATTGTATTAATTAATGAATTTAATAATTGCTAATGCTAATTTAAGAAAAACCATGAATAGCCTTATTTTTATATAATCAAATGTTTTTTTTGCTTTAAATTAACATATTCCATAAATTATTATATTAAGCATTAAGCTTATTTAGCTGCTATAAGCATACTAAAAATGAAATATCCGCATTCATAATTATAAACTTTATTAATTTAGCAAAAATGCTTACTATTATTATTCCCATAAATGGGCGAAAATTGGCTTTGAATATAATTCAACTCTGCTTTGCTTAGCTTATATTAAGCTTAATATTTTAAATTTATTACAAAGCTTGCAATTAATTAATGCCTTCAATGTTTTTATTTAAAGCTCTAATATTAATAAAAAGATCTTAAAAAAATTAGTTTATTTATTGCATTATATAGGCCTTATTGCATAAAGGTTTTTTAATTTTAATTTTTAAAAATATGGGCCGCTTTTTGTTTTTTAAGCTGCAATAATATTTTTTATGCATTATATTTGATTTTATTTGCTATAAATATTATTATAAAATTTGCTATATTATTGCTATTATTGCTATTTTTTTTAAAAAAAATTATTATTATTTAATAAAGTATTTAATTTGTTATTATGGGAATCATTTTTATATTCTTTAAATTAAGTTTGATTTATATTCAAATTAAGTTCATATTTTTTAGCATATGCTAAATAGGCTTTAAATAAGCTTTTTATAGCTCTTATTTTTTTTTGCTTTTTAATTAGCAAAATACTTTGTTTTTGCAGCATTTTTTTTTTATTTAAATATTGGCTATTATAACAATTCTTTTTTTTGCAAATAATATATTTAAAATAATTTAGCTTAAGCCGGAATTTGTTCTCACGCTTATTGTTTTATAAAAACTTTATTCTTTTATTTAAGTAATATGCATTTTTGTTGGCAATATAAAATTGATGGCAATTTGGATCCAATTTAAAGATTTTTTTAATTTATAATCCTGGCTTATGTATTATTTTTATGCTAATAGCAAAGCGGAGGCTGTCCATTAGAATAAGAAACGTTGGTGGTGCTTTAAATAAGGCCATTTTAAAAAGTGGGTTGCTTAATATTTTCTGCAATAGCTTATTTTAAATCATTTTGTTATTTTTTATATTATTATCCTTAAAACCTAATTAAAAGCTTTGCAATTCCCTAGCAAAGCTCTTTAATTAATTTAGCATTAATTTACCTTTTTAATATAATTTAGCTTAAAATAACAAAAAGATTAAGCCCAATTATTGGCTAAAAAACCTATTCGCATATTCCTTTATTTTAAAATTGCTTTAAATAATTATAATAAATTTTTTAAAAAATATCCCTTATTTTAAAAATACCAATAATAATATATATTAGCTTTATTTTATAGCATAAATAAAAAAGCTTGGTTTTAAATAAAATTGCTAATAAAAGCTTGTTAACATAAATTGGCAAAAATATGTAACTTTTTATTAAAGTGGCTTTTAACGCCATTATACTAAAGCTCTTTTAAATACATTTTGCTAAGATTTACTAAGAATTTGGCTTGGTTTAAGAATAATGGATTCATTACAAATCATAAAGGCTGTATTGATTTGAAATAAAATTTGATAAGTCTTAATGCTATTATAAAAGGGGGTAATATCCCATCTTTTGGGTAAACACTTGGCGGTGATTCTGGATTAGGCAATGCATTATCATTTGATTTTTATTTTTATTTATTTTCAAAGGGCCCCTTATTAAAGGTAAATAAGAATTCCCTTTTTAGATTAATAAATGGCGTTATATTATATAAATCCTTTTTTATGATATTAATTTTAATAAAAGCAAGGGTACTAAGCGAGTTGTTTTAACGTTTTGATATAATGCCCAATGTTTTTTTTATTAATGCTAAATATGTTTAATTTTTTTTAATTTTAGCGTAAAAAAAAAGGTTTTTGCAGGTACAAAAACCTTTGATTGATTATAAATGGGCCATGTAAAAGAAGTAAATGTGTCTCAAATGTAATTTGGAACAAATTTTAGGTGCATCCGATTTTGCATTTTTAGTTATTCCTTAAGCTATTTGTTTTTCTTAGCCTTTATTATGTTCTTTAATGCATTTGTAACCTTTATTCCTTTGGCTCTTTGCATATAGCAACCATAAAATCTAAAATTATCCCTTAATCAAGTCCTTTTTTGCTTATGTATTTTCTTAAAATCGGCAGCTGTTCATTTGCCAAAAAATTCCCAAAAGTCCTAAAACAGGTATTCTCCCTTTGTTTTCCTATTATAATAATATTTGCGGAACTTTCGCAAATACCTTATGTAATTAGCTGGCATTCCTTTAATTTTTAATAGTATATTATTTACTGATTTTTAAGTTGATGAGATAATATTTTCCCGCTTTTTTATTAGCTTCGCTATGTGCTTCCCTAACTAAAATATTATATTGAGATGGGTTTGGAATTGGTTTGAATATAATTCCCTAAATAATCCATTTGATCTGGTTTTAAGATGCTATTTTGATAATTGTTGTTGAATAATTATTATATTGTATTTGCTATAAATTATATAATTATTGGATTCTTAATTGATTAAAATGCCTTTACCAATATCCTTAAAAGGGGGAAATTATTTATTCCTTAATCCAATTAATAATTAGGCCCTAATTAAAAATACAAATAATTAAATGCTTTAAATCAATTCTACAATTTAAGACCTTGCTGTTTATAATACAAATTGATCACTAATCAATGTTAATGTAATATCAATAGATTATGCAAAGATATATTAAAGCAAAGGGGTTAATATAGTTTTTAGTAAAGTAGGTAATAAAATTTATCTATTTCTAAAAAAGTGGGAGAGATCCCCTACTATATACTCCTCCAAATGACCCCTATAATAGGTCCGTTATAGCTCCGACTACCCCCTGGAACTATTAAATCCGTTATTCCTAATAGCCAAGGCATAACCCCTGAAGATTACCATGGTATCATTCAAGTGGCGCTCCCTGTACAATATAGAGAGATTACATAACCCCTGTGGACCAACATTTACACAATGCGTTGGGAATATATTTATATAAAAGGGGATATTATTTTTTTGGCTTAATTAAGTTAAAAAGGCATAAAAAAAGGAAGTTAATGTCGTTAATTTTTTTTAGGTTTATTAGTTATTTAAATGCTATTTATTAAGCTATACTTAATATAAGCCTTCTTTATAAAGAACTTTTTTTATAATAAGAGTTTATAAAAGAATAAGGAAAAGGGAGGATAATTTTTTTTAAATAAATTAAAAAGAGTTATAAATAATATAATGCTTGCCTTATAAAAACCAGTGCTAGCGTTTAGCAAAAGCTTCATATATTATGTAAGAAGTAATAAAAATAATCAAGATTCTTTTAAAATCTACAATTAAGGAAAAAATAAGATAAAGAAGGAAAAGGAATTATATATAAGAAGCATTATTAAGTTAATCTCGCTTAAGCGCTTAGTAATGCCTAATTAGGAAGGCTCCCCTGAATGCCCTCTGATCCGTACCATCCGTCACAGGAGTGTCCCACTTTTAAAGGGGAATTATTTAAAAATCGTATATTACTATGAGTTTTTAAGTAAAATATAAAATAAGACCTGTTTTAAAATCAGCTTAATTAGCTTATTAAAATGGCTTTTTAGATTTATAATGACTAATATAATTATAAAAATATTAATTATTAAAAAAATATTTTTAAGTTTTTTTTATTTAAAAGTTGTATATCACTATGAGTCTTTGAATAAAATATAAAATAAGACCTGTTTTAAAATCAACTTAATTAGCCTATTAAAATGGTTTTTTTGTATTTATAATGACTAATATAATTATAAAACTATTAATTATTAAAGAATTATTTTTAAGTTTTATTTATTTTAAAGTTGCGCATCACTATGAGTCTTTAAGTAAAATATAAAATAAGACCTGTTTTAAAATCAGCTTAATTAGCTTATTAAAATGGTTTTATCGAATTTATAATGACTAATATAGTTATAAAAATATTAATTATTAAATAATTATTTTTAAAAGAAATCTATTTAAGAATTGTGCATCATTATGAGTTTTTAAGTAAAATAAAAAATAAGACTTATTTTACAGTCAACTGAATTAGCTTATTAAAATGGCTTTTTCAGATTTATAATAACCAATAAGATTATAAAGATATTAATTATTAAAAAGGTATTTTTAAAATAATTTTGTTTAAAAGTCATGTATTATTATGAGGTTTTAAGTAAAATATAAAATAAGACCTGTTTTAAAATCGGCTTATTTACCTTATTAAAATGGCTATTTTAAACTTATAATAACTAATATAATTATAAAGATATTAATTATTAAAGAAATATTTTTAAAGAAATCTTATTTAAAAGTTATATATTATTATGAGTTTTTAAGTAAAATATAAAATAAGACCTGTTTTAGAATCAGCTTAATTAGTTAATTACAATGGCTTTCTTAGATTCATTATAATTAATATAATTATAAAAATATTAATTATTAAAAAAATACCATATAATTAATTAATTAAAAAGTTAAAATTAAATTAATCTTTATTTTATTTTAACACATAAGCTAATAAACGGCTATTTGTAAAACAATATAATTATTAGAATTTATTAAAATAAAAATAACATATTTAAAGATAAAAATATTATTATTATAACTTAAATATTAAGCTTAATGTATAATTAAAAGTAATTATTAAAGATTTACCTTAATGATTTTTTTATTGACAGCTTTAGCTGTCTCTACGTTTTCTTGAATTTTAATAGCCTTAGGTATTTATTTAATTACGCGGAAATCTTTACATTAGCTTGATTTTCTTAGTAATAAATCTTTTTCTTAATTCTTGCCCTTTTATGATTAGTCATAAATACGTGGACTGAGCTTTAATTATGTCGTGACTTATGGCCTTGTGATTATTTTAAACGTTAATACTTAAGTTTCACTTAAGCCTTAATAATAATTCAGTGTATTAATCGTTAGTTATTACTTTATAATGCCTCTTTTTACTAATATTATAATTTGCTATAACGTGAAGTGCCTTTTTAAGGGCGAATTATAACTGTTAAGTTTTAAAAAAAACTTTTTAAAACATACTTTATTTACTAAGAACTTATTATGTTTTAACGTACAATAAAGTCTATAAATTCTCAGTTTTTAACTTTATAAGATATAAACTTTATTGTTTCTTTATGTAAGAGTCCCTAAAAACACGGGTTTATTTCACTTTTATTTATTCCCGCCGATTCTTCATTAATTAGTATTATTCTTTTTTATAAAAGCCTTTAAAAGCACACCGGCATTAAACCTCCACTTAATGATGTCTCTTTTCCGCTTTAATGATTACGTCAATTGTTTATTCTTAAATTAACTATAATTTTAAATGAAAACAACGATGTGTCGTTTTTATTTTAACTCTTTCTTTTTACTTAATTATTATTATTAAATTACGACTTATCTTTTATACTTTTTACTTTCTTATAATATACCCAACTATAGCTCTTAACTTTGAATATATAAGACAAAGTTAAAAAACAAGAGATTCGTGGAAAAAACAGAATATAAGTAGTGCTTTTAACGCAGAGGCAAGAATCGCCATTTATATTATAAAAGAATAAAGTAAAAATTTAAGTTATTTTACTTATATATTAACTGTTAATTCGTGGAAAGCCATTGTGTTTTATAAACGCCCGTATACTTACTCTTTTATTTACCCCTTAAATGTACTCGTCTTTTTAGTTCTAAATAACGACCCCTTCTTTTCTTTTGTTGATTCTAAATTTATTCACATTTAATAAAATAATAGTCAAAAGTCACTAGTTATTAAAAACGCTGAAAAAGCCGTCGCTTAAGTACTTAAAAATATCAGACTCACCCAATAAAATACCCCATCACTTTTTTTTATTTTACCTTATGACATTAATTCTTTAGTTAAATTAAAGGGGTAAAATCCTTTAAACTTAATTAACGTTAAAAAAGTTATATTAAATAAGGATTAATTAAGAATCCGTTGATTCCACGTTAAAATATTATAAGAAAAGATGACAACTTATAACTATTATAATAAGAAGTGGTTTAATATATGTTTAAAAGATATTAGCGGCGTAATAGTATGTCATTAGTGTTAAAATCGAGATAAAAATCACTTAGAAGGGCCGTTTTTAATAAGGACTAAGAACGAGATAAACCTAAGGCTAATACCTACGTAACTCCCCGTACTTTCTTAATTTAAAATAATAATAATCGCGCCAGTCCACGTTTATATGATTATTAAGAGACATCACAGCCATTAATATAAATACACTAGTTATTATGTTTGTTTTGTTTAAAATAATGTCAGGTTTTTTAATCGTTTACCCCTCTTTTTTAAAAATGTGAACATAATTATCTTAAGGCTTAAAGGTAATAAAAATAATACTTAAATTACACGGTAATTTTAAAAAGACTTTAATGTATAAAAATGGGCCGTTATTTAATGGCTTAAATATCTTAAATCTTATTACTTAGATTTTTATTATATTAACATTAATAAAGGCATATTAGATTTTTTACCCTTTAGGCCGAATAAAGCTAACTTTTCCCACTTCTTTTTTATCATTAAAGAGGAGATTTTAATAAACGCTAATAACGTGGGTAATAATTTTATTAAAAACGTTAATGTTAAAATAAATGAGGACGTTCTTATTTTCCCCTTAAAAGAATTTATAGTCCCTTTAATTAAGGAAGACACTATTAAAGTAAACAAACTTCTAGCGGAAATATTAAAAAGAAGTAGAAAATTACTATTAATACCCTTAATTATTAATTAACCCTTATTTTTAAATTTTAACGAAATAATCACATCTTTTTTATGACTTTCTTTTGCTTTTTCCTTAACGGTATTAGTGACTTAATTAACTTTTGACTTTATGTAATTACTTTAACTAAATACGGCTAGTACTTCTTAAAATATAAAAACGGTTAATTTAACATTTACTTATGACTTCGTTTTTTTATTTTTAACCTTTTTATACGTTTTAAATTAATTAGTAAAGCGTGATTTTTTATTAAAACAAACGTTAATATTATTAAATTAGACTTATTAATATTTTAAACGTAATTAAATAAAGATTTTCCCCTTTTATCACGTATTATACATTAAAGGTAAGACATTTTTAAAATTAAACCATATTAAAAAAACACGGTTATAATTTTAAAGCGTTAGTTAAATATTATAAGCACGATTTAATCGACTTTAAGATATTTAGTATTATAAATATAGAATAAGACGACCTATAATGACATATGACGTAGTATAAAGAGTAAAAGGCCATTATAATACTTAAGAAAAGTAATATCATATAAAAAACGTTTAAAACTATCCTTATATTATCGTTAATTATATCTGCCTTTATTTTAAAGTATTCTTTAAAAAAGTCATTAAGTATTTTTTTAATAATGACTTTTAGTTTTAATAAATATAATAAAATCACAGTAATAAATATATACACGGTATTTTTTAGTTTAAAGGCAGCTTAAAAATATTATTTTAAATTTAAAAAAAATAGTTAAATTCGTTAACTTTTAAAAAAAAACAAAGTTATAGTATAAAATCTTACTTTAACGCGTCGCTCTAATGTTTAATACCCTTTGCCTTTATTATTTCACTAAGTTAAAAATTATAAAAATTAATTTATAGTTCTCGTTAATTAATTTTAAGTCTATTGATAATATAGCCACGTTTATTACTTTTATATAAACAAAGAAACCAAAGTTATAATGTGCCGATTTTATTACCCCCGCCCTTTAGCCGCTAAGGCGTTATACGGTAATAAGATAAATTTTAAGTATTATTAGTTTAAGCCTTAACGGAACGTTAAAAACATTAACCCCTTTTACTTGTTATTTATTTTAAGGTAAATGGCAAATATAAACATATAGCCGTTTATGAGCTTATATGGCCTATTAAAATATGGTGGTAAATACTACTTAAAAGCCAAGAAATCTTTATTTATATATAAAGAGCTTTTTTTAAAATTCAGGAATATATTAATTCCGCCTTTTTAGTTCTTTCTCTTGTTATTAAAATGTTAAATAAGTTAATTAATAAAAAGGACTAATTTATATAAAAAGTTTATCATATTATTTTCGGGTTTTTATAATAAGAATTAAGTCGGGTTTTTATAAGCTGTGACTGCCGTTTAAATAAAAATATTAGCTTAAACGTAACTATTAAGGCCAATAATATGAAAGTCTTTTAATTATTAATCTAAAGATATTAAGATTACGTCATTGATCTTAAAAGTAGAAAGAGCCTATATAACGTTATTTTTTTAAATTAGTTATAATATTTTAACTATTAAGCCTTTAAGCGTAAGGGCTTTACGTACAATAAAAAGCCTACAGTGATTAATTACTTTTTAACTTATAAGAACTTTACCGTTTTTAACGAATATAAGGATTATTGTTAAGTTAAACTTATGTTTTATTACATTTATAAGGCCGTTAAAGAACTTTTTATAATATGTAATAAAAATTACGACACCTTTAATTAAGCTTATGATATATACCTAAAGTTTTATTACTACTTAAATCACGACTATTATAACTCCTTGGACTTTTTTAATAATATTAAAGAAAAAGATGAGTTTAAACCGACGTTATTTTAAACTCTTAAGGCGTTTATTAATTAGGAATAATATATTCACTATAAAGTTTAAAATAATAAAGCCATTATAAATGATCTCGACGACTTAAGGCACTGGCCCATAGATTTAAAAGAGGGTTAGTTTAACTACGTTAAGAAACACGACATTTATAAAGATTAATTTAAAGTGAAAAAAATAAAAATACAATTTAATGATTTAATAATTATTATTAGTAAAGGCTATGACATTATACGTTTAAATAGCGAATAGGCCAGATTTTACACTAAGTTCATAAACCATTTTATAGCTGTCTTTGTAAAAGACAAGTCCCTTTAAATGCTGGATTAGTTTAATAGTAAGGCAAGAACTAATAAAACCTTTATTATTAAGACAATTAGCCTTAAACTTTAAATAATAATTACAACCGTGGGTAAAAATAACCTTATGTTTAGGGCCGTTTTAATGGGGGTTATTATATATAAAATATGCAGAAGTACTCTTTATAGCCTTTTTAAGATTTTTATTAAAAGTAAGACGATAATATTACGGATATACTTAGTAGGGGTATTACGCGTGTCTTGGCCTTGAGGCTCGGTAACCCCTGTTATATAAAGAAGCTAAGATTAAGAAACATCACAAGGACAAGGGTCACGTGATAGTTGGATCTTTTGGAGCTTTAGGATTTAAGGCTTTAAGAGCCTTAGGGTTTAGGGCTTTAAGGAGGTTTAAAGGCACAAAGGTTTTATATAAGATTGGCACATTTACCATTAAATAAGAGCTTTATGTTTTACCTTATATGTAATACACTTACTTTTTAATTATTAAAGATTAACCGTAGCCTTTTATATTTATTAAGTAAATACACAACCGTTATACTTTAAGCACTTTCTTATTAAAAGTATTAATTCACGTATATAATATGGCTCTTAGCTTTTTTATTAAAAGTATTAATTCACGTATATAATATGGCTCTTAGCTTTTTTATTAAGGCTTTAATTATAATTAATACCTTTAATCTGAAAAACATCCTTAAGATCATATTCATAGATTTTTATTATAAAGATTAATTTAAGCTTAAGGCTTATTTTATTTAAATAAAGCTTTACATCGGTTTTAATGATTATTAATTTACTACGAACACAAACAAGGTCCTCTGGGCTACGTCTTTTCTCCGTAGGGCTATTTTTAATTAAATTAAAACCTTCTTATCTAATTATATTAAGAATAAAACCAAAGAAAGAAAGGTTTTTACTATTATGTTTAAGGAGTTTTAAAGGATTTTCCTAAGCTTCGAAAAGTTTAAAGAATATATTAACTGCGTCTTTAATAACATCAACTAAAACCAAACGGCTAAACGCAACATTTAAAACTTAAGATAAATCAAATTAATAACTACGTATACGGCCGCCTTTTAATAGTTTGTCAATTAAACTAACTAAAACGATGAAGCACTTAAGGCGTAATATTATAAAAAATTAAAAAATAGAATTAAAAATGAGGTTATTAAATCAAACGTACCCTTTAATTTATAGGAATTCATTAAGTGTAATGGTCGTGTATTTACTCGATAAACACAGGAGGCTGCAGTTAATCTCCGATGATCAAGAAGTAGGTGTATTATGTATAGGGTAAAATAGTTATTAATATGGTTGAAAATACTATTTGAAGTTAAGCATAAAGCTTTTATTTAATGGCAAATGTGCCAATTTTATATAAAATCTTCATTCTTTTAAATTATCTCAATTATTTAAATTATCGCAATAATCCAAATAATCCCAATAATCCATTATATGACCTAGCATTTATTATTCCCATGACCTAATATTAATTACTTAAGTTAATACCCACTAATTTCATTCCTAAACCTTCTTAAAAAAGAGGGAAGTTTTTTTTAAATGTTCCTAAATATCCTAAAATCTCTCATAATAATAGTAATCTCTTAAGCTTATGGCCATTTATTTATATATATAAATACACCCAAAACCTATTTATAATATTATCCCTTTTTTAGCCTAGCGTGTTCTTATGCTTAAATATGCCAAAAAAAATATTGACAATAATCTACGACTATTTTCTTCTTTTATTATGTTATCTCAACGCAATAAAAAAATAAAATAAAATTAATTAAATTTATATACCCATATTTTTTAATATGGAATCCACATGTTTACTTATTTTCATTGCCGCAAGAACCCGCAATAGGTTTGCGTGGTTTTTTTGGATTTAAACAAATGCTTTAAATGCATTTTTGCTGATAAAAACATTATTTACAACATTTGGGGACCCTTAGCAAATAAATAAAAGGCCCTAAAGCAAACTAAAACAAAGCTGGCGCTGGCCTAAAAAAAGGCCCAACGCAAATAATAGCAAATAATTAAGCATTTTTTTACGCAATAAGCAAAGCTACAGCATATCAACAAATAAAAAGAAATGTTTTATTAATATGCCGCTAACATGCTTTATTAAGGCCTAAAGTTTTTAAATAAGCTTAATAAAATTAAAGCGCGTAAAATAAAAAAGAAGGAAAAAAATGCTTTTGCTATTTATTTACCTTTGCCGCTTATTTTTAAATTTTATATCAATTCCCCTAAGGCCAATGTCCCATTATTAAAGCTTAGGGATAAGGCTTTTTAAGTAAACCTGGGTTTTATTAATAAAACCTAGCAAAAAGCCTAAAACAATAAAAGTTAAATTTGAGTTCTTAAGTATTTTTTAATTATAGGTACCTTTTTCACTTAATTAAATACTTGGCCTTATTATGGAAGTTTTAATAATTAAAAACAGTCTTTATTTCATATTTGGCGTTCAAATTAATTGATTATATTTTAATAATAAAAGCAAATAATGCTCCTAATGTGGCGGGGCCACCTCATTTTTATGTGGAATTATATTACTGGATGCAGCTTTGGCTAGCATTCCGTAAATTTTTTTAAGGCAATATTTAAGAAGTGCATTTGTTATTTCTTATTTACAATTAAAAATCTTTTCCTATAATAATACTATGATTATTTGATTTAAATTTTTTTTTAACCCCTTTTTAATAATTTGTATTTTTTAAATATATAATATTTTAAGATTTTGTTATTTTATTTTTTATGCCTTAAGTGCATTCCCCTTTTGTTGTGTGATTGCTTGGGATTTGCCTTTTTACATATTTTATGATGATTGATGCAAAAACAAGTTTTTGATAAGAAAAAAACTAAATATAATAAATAATCAAGTTTTTATGCTAATAAAATTAAACATAAAAAGAAATGATAATTATATAATTTATGGAAGCTATTTAATTAATGATTTTATAGCTTTTAATATAAAGCAAATGCGATGAATATCTTTTCTAAAAAAACAAAAACTTAGGCTATCTTATTAAAAAAATAATTCCAATTTCCGGGGCATGCCTAGGTATTGAAAACTTAAGTGCTTTTCCTTAAATATATGTACTTTGTTTTAGCGCTTTATTAAAAGACCGCTACTTTTTTAAAGGATATACCTTTTTTAATAAAACCCTTAGCTAATTAAGCATTCTTATGCGCTAAAGCAATTAAGCATTTAATAGTTAAGAAGTATTGGCCTTTGTAAAAAGTTTTTTAAAAGTAAATGCTTATAATGCAATATCATTTGTTTTATTTTTTACGTTTGCATTATTATTTTTAAAAATGCCAAATTTATAGGCCATTTTAATTCTGTTTTTATAAAAAATTAAGAAGTTCTTTAGATAACATTATTTATTTTATAGCATTGCTTTAATAATTTTAATTTTCAAGAAGATTATAGCATTATTAAAACCATTATTTTAGCTTATTAATGTATTAAGCCAAAAAGCTTTAATTAAGCAAATTAAAAGTTATGGGATTTATTAAATTATTAAAAAGCTCATGCAAACCTATTTATTTGATTCTTTTTTGGAATTTTGATTATTAATTATTTTTTAATTATTTATGCATAATATCCTTAATCAATTTTCTATATTCCAATTACCAATATTTGCAATATTTGCACAATCAAAATCATATAAATTAATAATATTTATCAATAATAATAAAAACAATAATAAAGAAAGTAGCTCTTAGGCTCCACTTGCTGAATTAGGCTCTAAAAAAGCGTATAAATACCAAAACCAAGCGCCTTTAGGCCTTTTCATAAGCTTTGTTCTTATTCCTATAAGCATTTGCAGCCCTGGAACTTACTTGCATTATTTTAAAAGCTTAGGAAAAGGAAAAGCCAAAACAATATCATTTAATAAGAAAAAAGATTTTATAAGACTTAAAGGTGTTAATAATAGCCAAACCATTAATATTATAGGCTTTGGCAAGCTTTAAGTTATGCTAAATTAGCTTATGCTAAATTAGCTTATGCTAATACCTAAAACCATTAAAGCGCCGTATTTTAATGGCTTTAAGGCTATTGTATTTTTTAGGACTATAAGTCAAATTTTTGCCATTTATAGCATTATAAAAGCCTAAAATTGAAAGCAATGAATTATTAATTATTTGCACTTTTTTATGATATAAAACCTTGAGCATTTTATAAATTATTTGCAGATATTATATAATACTTTTTAAAATGCTATTAAAAGAAATATCAACTTCAAAATTCTTAATACCAATTTTATATTATGGCTTACTTAAATCAAATTATAACGGATTTTCGAGAGCTTTAAAATAAGGTTGGCAAGCTAAGTTAAGCTTAATTTTAGCAATTTTTTAAGCTTTTTTAAAATATTGGGATAGCTTATTAAAAAAAAGAAGATTTTATGAATAAAATGGTTTTTTTCAAATTTCTTTACGCACTTCCAAAAGATCTTAAAACTAAGGGGCTAGTTTTGGCAGCAAAGCTTAAAAAGGATTTTGATTAAAACAATTATTAGCTATTTAATAAAGTATTTAAGGAAATTGAGATTAAAATTTGTAATAAAAGGGATATTAATGCCTTAATAAAAAAGCAAGGCATGGCAAATGCTAAAACCCGTCAAGTTCAGGCTTATTAAAACGTTTTTATAAATAATATTTATGCTATAACTTTAATATTATAGCTATTTCGCTTTAATTTTACTATTTATTAAAATAATACTTTTGCAAAAAAGATTAAAACGGCTTTTTAAAACAAAGAACGCCAAAAAAGCCATTACCAATACTTAATAATGCTGCCTAAAATATAATTTTAATTTTATAAAAATTTGCTAATATAATGCAATACGCTATTAAAAATGAATTAGATGTTATTATTAGGAGATTTGATAAGCTTTAAATATTTCAAATTTTTATTAAGAAGGTTTTTAATCTAAAGTTTATGGCGAAAATTAATAGCCTTAAGTATTATAAGTTTTATTAAAATATTATTTTAATGGCATATGGCCAAAGCTTGTATAACAAAAGTTGCTAAAATGATTAAAATAATTATATTAAGAAATATAAATAATGCGGAAATAAGCAAAAGCCTAAAATGCGGTCTTAATCTTATTATAATTTTATAAATTAATGCTATAATTACAAAAAGTTTATTGGCTTAAGCATTATTCATAAATTAGATAAGAATAACTACATTTGCATTAGCTTATGGAAAAAAGGGCAAATAGCCTATTCTATGAATTTCCCTTTAAATGATGAAAAGACATGCCGGGAACATATTATTTAATAAACCTTGAATCTTATTTATAGCCTAAACCCTAAGCGTAAGGCTAAAGCAATTTAAAAAAAGCTTAACTAAGCTTAAAAAGCTGCACTTGCTAAGAAAGCACCTTATGCTTCAAATACAAGCAGCATGGGAATAATTAAAGCTATCTAGGATTTTAATTATAAGTTTGATTTCTTAAACAAAAAAAGTCATATTATTAAAACCATTGCCTTGGTTTAAAATCTTTTAGCATAAAATAAAATTAAATCTAATACTAAAAACACTGCTATTATTAAGCCAATTAAAATTAGGTTTCAAAAAAGGAAATCTTATGTTAAATCTTATAACGCTATTTCAAAACTTAAAAAAAAAGCAAAAAAGCAATTCTTATATAAAAAGCCTAAGGCATAAAACAAAATTAAAAAAGCGGTTTAATTTAATAAGCAATTTAAAAAGGCCTTAAAACATATGGGAATTAATACTTTAATTAAAATAACTTTTACGCCAACCCAAATTCTCACAAAATCTTTTGTTTAAAAAGAAAAAACGCTAAAACCAGCAATTGAAAAGGCTTTAATACTAATACCCATTAAAATAAAAAAATAAAAAGTTGCTAAGCTAAGCTTAGAAGGCTTGCCATTATTATTAATTCCAAAGCTTATAATAAAAGTGCTGGCTAAAAGCCTTAGGCTTTAAAAAGCTTTAATTAAAGAAAGTTACAAGCTAAACAATATAATCAACAAACTTTTAGCACAAAAGAAGCTCCCTAAAAATTTGTCCTTAAGGGAATTCTATATGCTTATTAATTGGCCAAGGTTTTCAATAGCTTCGCAGCAAAAAACTATTAATTAGCATATGCAATAATAGCTAAAAAAGGCAAATGTTAAAATAATCTCTTTTATTAAAAATAATTCTAAAAATAGCATTTTTATTTATTAATAGCCTTTTATTTTATGCAATATTAATACACTTATAAAAAAAGTTCCGAATTTTTTTATTAAAGGATTTATCCTTTGCGATTTGCTTAAGCTGTTTTCTTTTAGCGTTTATTATATTAAGCAATATTAAAAAAACAAGATTAATACTTATCAATAAATGCCATAGCATAAGCTTGCATTAAAAATCAAAGCATATTAATGCTATTAGCGGAATTAAGTTCATAATACTTAAAAGCATATAATTAAGCATTTTATGCTATAGTTTTTCATTAGCATTATTCCAATTATAAGGCTATTTTTAATAATATTAATAATAATACTTAGGTATTATTAATTAAGCTTTTTTTAAGCTATTACACAATATTTTATACCTCAATTATTTTGCAAAAACTCCATTTTTAATAGCTAAAGCCTTGATCAATTGGTTTTTTTAATTTAATTATTTAATAATATAAGCACTTTAATAAGTGCTTTTCATTTTCCTATGCCAAAGCTAATAATTATTATCCCTGGGAATACCCAAGTTAGTAATGTTTGTGCTATTTTTAATAATAAAGCCAAAATCAATTATATAATTTTAAATATTGCTGCTAGGTTAGATTTTCTTATTACCCGAAATAATAATATGGCGCTGAAAACTATTATTAAAGTTAAATCAAAGTTCATTAGTTACGCCAACAATATTGCTATTTTAATAGGGGATTTGGTAATTTGCATAAAATTTTATATTATAAATATCCTTAGCATAAAAATTATTTTTGGCTTTTTATTCTTTTGCCAAGCTAAAATCTTTTTTTAATACTTATTTAATAAGAAAAGCAAAATTATACTTGCCCAATTATAAAACCACCAATTTTAATAAGGGATTATAATTCAAACCAACTTTTTTATTAATAAAGCAAAAGACTTTTTAGCATTAAAGAGCAAGTACGGAATTGGACAAATTTGAAATAATATTTATAATAATAATTATGCTAAAGATAATAAAAACGAATTTTTGGGAAATAAATAATTAGTTATAAAAAAAGCATTATAATTAGTGTTTTAAAAAGCTTTTTTTAATTTAGCAATTTTATGCTTAAAAGCAAGCATTTTAAAAAAGGGGGCAACTTTGCTTTTAACAAATTAAAAATGATTATTATTAAATATTTTTAAAAGGAATTTTGTGTGCTAAAATTAAATATTAAAAATGGATTTTTAATGCTAAATATTAATTTTATAAAAATATTAATAAAAAATAAGCTTATATTAGGCACTTTAGCAATTATTAACCCAAAGCCTATATTTGAATTTAGCATAAAATATGATAAGATATTATTTAAATTTTTATTTTAACCTAAAACGCAAATACATCAAATATAAATAATATATAAGCTAAAATCAAAAAAAATTTAACCTATGAATGAAGCTAATGAAATTGGAAATCCCCTTAGCAAAAGAGCCAATTAATATAAAAGATCAAAAACCAAAAACACAATTTAAGCGCAAGTTGGCAAATTTCAATACTTATTATTTTCAAGATTTATGGCGGTTTTTAAAAGTTTAAGGCTTATCTTAAAAAAGCTAAAATTATTAAATGTGGGAGATATACTAAGGCCAAAAGAAAAAGCGCTATTTAATGAAATGATGCTAAATCAAAAAAGCTTAATTGCCTTTAAATAACCTAAATATGAAATATTTCATAAAAATATTTTCCCCCTAATGAAATTTAAGATTATTAAGCATAAAGCATGGCAAGCTCCTAATTATGCTTTACCTCAAGCATTAATTCCTAAAATCACCAAAATAATTTAAAACAAACTCAACAAAAGTATATTGGAATTTTCAAAAGGCCTTTATCAAAATGCTTGATTTCTTATTAAAAAAAAGAAAGCTAAAAAATATTGCTTAATTAACTTGGCAATTATATTTAATGCAATTACTTAAAAAAACGCCAATCTCCTTTTGTTAATAAATAAGTTCTTTAAAAAGTTTGCTGAATATCACATTGCAAGCCTAATAAACCTTTATTTAGGCTATAATAAATAAGTATTATATTAATTAAGTTGTGATATAATAGCATTTTGGGTTTCGAATATTGGCTTAGTCCGAAATACTTAATTTCCTTAAAGGTATACAAATTCAGTGGCACAATTTGTATAAATTATTACAAAGATCCTTAAAGATGTTATTTTTAATATTGCTATGCTTTTTATGAATAATATAAGGATGAAAGGCCCTTATTTGGATTATAATCAAAAAGAAGCTTTCCCTAAAATACGAAAATTTATATTAAAGCATATTATCAACTTAAACCAAATACTTAAGCAATTAGAATAAGCTAAAGCCATTATAAAAGCCAAATCATAATTTTGTTAAAACGAAATGAATATTATAAGGTACGCTATAAATTCAAAAGGAAAAAAGCTTTTAGTATTTTACTTAATAAAAATTCAATGCTAAAAAAAGCCTAAGAATATTAAAAAAGTTAAAGGTTTTTTTAGCTTAATGATTTATTTTCGCATTTAAATTAAGAATTTTTAATTTATCGCAAAACCACTTTATTTATTAATAAGAAAAAAAGTTAAGTTTTTTTAAGACCTTAAATTTTAAAAAAGGCTATAGCAAAGCTATAAAATATTTTATGTTTTATGCTAGTATTATATTAAATTGATTATAATAAAAATGCTGGGGAAATTGTAATTTTAATAAATTTAAGCAATAATGGATAGGAAAGCTTTTTAGCTCAAAAAGACAAAAACAATAGCAAATTGCATTCAGCGCAATACAAAAGCGAATACTAAAATAAGATTAAATGCAATTATAATGCTATAAAGCAAAAGTGCAAGGGAATGCTATACCTTTTAAAAAAACTAAAAATTTGGCTTATAAGGGTACATTTTATAATAAAAACAAACGCCAATACGCTGGTGGCTCAATTGAATAGCGTTGCTCATAATTACCCAAGCGTTATATTAATATAATGGCTTACTTAGATTCGCTTATTTAATTTTAAAGTTCGCTATATTAAAAGCTTTACACAGACTGCGGCTAATGCTTTATTTAAAAGACTTAAGCATTTTAATAATACTAAGAACGGCTTTAATAATTCCGCTGAAAAAAGCGTAAAGGATTGGGTATTTATAAAGTTTAAAGCTTATAAGATTTGCTTTATGAAAGCTAATAGTAATAAAAAATCAAAAACTTTTATTAATCCAAAACTAAAAAGTTAAAATAATATTCTTTAAAATATGTGTGCTAAGGTATAACAACTTTAAGACTAAGGCGAAATCACTTTTTTAAATTTATTAAATAATAATTCTTTTTTCTTAAAAAAAAATAGGCAATTTTTAGTATTGCCAAAGGACTATGGCAAAAACTTTTTAAAAATCTTAATATATCTTATTATTCTAAAAACATTAAAAGAAATAAACAAAAAGGAATTTAAAGCGTTTAAGCGCAAAGCATTAAATTATGATGTTTATAGCCAAAAAAATTAACATTTATTAACAAAAGAATTATTAATCAAACTTGTTATAAACATTAAAAAGCACAAATCTCAAATCCTTAAAAGCTATTATAATAATTTCGGCCACAAAAGGAAAGAAAGCACTTATTATTAAATTTCAAGCTATTACTTTTGAAAAGGACTTTATTAAAACTTTGCTAAGTATGTCAAAAGCTATGCAAATTATTAATATTAAAACGCTAAGAAACAAAAGGAGCCATTATTCCTTATAATATTAAACGGACTAATAAAAAAATAGGGCATTAATATTACTTTTATGCCTTTGATTTATAGCAAAAAATAGTTTATTATTGCTTAAAACAATATAAGTAATTAAATAAAAGCTAAAGCTTTGGCCTTTAAATTAGTAAAAGAAATTGCAAAATTTATATAAAAAATATTATTTGCTATTATAAAAAATATTATTTGCTATTATAAACTTTTTTAAAAACTTGTTATTAATGGTGAAAGTAAAAATATGCGCAAAATTATTAAATTATTAAATAAAATAAAAATTTGGCAAATCCAAATTTTAGCATATAACTTAAAAGCAAATAAAATAATAAAAAAAGGCCATAGCCTATTTAAAAACGCTTTTTTAAAAATAAATAGCAAATGAGTTAATAATTTACTTATTATAATGTTTGCAAATCAAATAATAGTAAACAGCTTTACTAATTATATATCATTTTACTTAATTTACAAAAAAAAGCCGATTCTCCTAATTAAAATTTAATACCTTATATAAAAATCTTTTTTCATTAAAAAAGTTAAGGACCATGGCAAGCTTTTGCAGCTTAAGGCATTATAATTTTAAATAAAACAAAAGCATATTAAAAAAGCTATGCACCAAAAAATTAGAAGATGGTAGGAAAGTAAAAAAGCTTTTGATATTTGCCATAATATACGAAAACGGCTTTTATAAATCAAAAATTTAATGTTATATCATAATGCAGCCCAAAAAATTAACAAAACTTCTAATCATATACTAAATTTTAAGTAGCTTGGTCCTTATGAAATTGCTTAAATTAGCCCCAAAGAATATTATATTCTTAAGAAATTAGGGAACAATAGCCCTAAATTAAAAGGAACGTATTTTGGAAGCCGCCTAAAACTTTTTTATTAAAAAAAACATTTTATTTATAATGCCAAAAATCAAATTTCTAAGCCTTATAATATTAATAAGAAATATTTTTTAATATCTTTTATAAATCCAGCCGATTTAGAAAACCATTAAAGGCTTATTAAATAACACATTACGCTTAAAAAAATAGTAATTTAAGTGCCTAAATTAATACCAACATAAAAAGCATAATACAAAAAGGTTTTTAAATTTAATATTGCTTTTGTTTAATATATGCAAAATTGTATTGCTTATTTAAAAAAGGAAGCGGCTATCTTTTTGGCCTTTTTATTTTTATTAAACTAATTTTATTTTTAATTATATAAATATTATTTGCTGCAGCTATTTCAATTTTTTGCATGCATATAATAAGCTTAAAAATGCTAAATTATTATATAATGCTATAATTTATATATAGCATATTTAAGAAAGCATATAACATAAAAGCTAATAATAAGTAGCGCAAAAAGAGCTTGCTTAATTTTAAAAAGTTAAAAAGAAAGCTGGCCTTATAAAAAAAAACTTATTTATGCAAAAAAGAAACAAAAAATAAAACTCAAAAGTCCCACCATTAACAACCTTTTATGCAAATAAGCACTCCATTTTAACCTTATTCATTTTAATTTAAAAAAAAAGTTTAGCAAAAATTTAAAGCATTTATCATTAAGCAATTCAAGAAGCTTTTAATAAATTAGATATTTAATATAAGCAAATAGATTAAGCAATATCTGCTGGCCCAAAGCCTAATGCAATAATATTATGTTATAATCAAATTAATTAAAAAAATGTTTAATCATTTGAATAAGCCCCAAACTAATTGCACAAAAACCTAAAATGCTAAAAGCCTTTTAAAACAACGTTAATAAGCCTTTAATAAAAAAAATTCCTTAAGCTTAGCCATTATAATATCAAATAGCATCTTATATAATGCAGCTATCCTAATAATAAAATTATTATAATTTATTATTAAAAGCTAAATAAAAAAAGAAAATCTAAATGGCGGAAACAGCAACCCAACCCGGCCTTAATAATCATTAATTAAAACTTAAACAAACAAAATATATCTGCCGCATACTTTATTTCAAAAACAAAAAATTAAAACCCATAAAAGCCTTAAATTTAAGATTGCTTATATGCCTACCCCGCTTACATAATAATAAAATTGCCAGCAAAAGCTTTGATTATAGCTTTCAAAAATAATGCAAAAGCAACGCTAATTAAAAATCTCATTTTAAGCAAGCTTCAATTATTAAGCCTATAATCTATTAAGCATACTATGCAATATGCTAAAAGCCATTTGCAATATAATATTAAAAAACAAATCATTTAAAAAACCCTTATATTAAAAAATTAAACATGCCATTGGCCAACGCCTAATTAACATTTTTAAAAGCCTAAGCACTTAAACCAAACATTTCCTATAACCTTTTTAAATTAAAAGAAAAGCCTATAATTTAAATAATCTTTCTTGCCCTTTTAATCTGGTCAAGGCCCTTATTAAATATCGACAGCCTATTTAAAACCCAAACCTAATATTAAGCTCGCAATTACAAAATGCAATAAAAAAGTTTAAGCTAAGAAAAGCAAGTATAATATAATAAAATAAGTATTGCAAAAGCCAAAATAGCAATTCAATAATTTCTTTAAAATGCACCTTAATGCTAAAGTTTATTAAAATTTCAAATGGCCTTTAGCTAAAAGCATTAACGAATCATAGCCAATAGCCCACATAATCAAAAACTTATAGCATGCTAAGCTTATGCTTAAAAACGGCAAATAAAAACTAAAGGAATATGACCCTTTATTATTCTTTCACATAGCCTTTATTAAATGAGGAAATAATATAATCAGCCCTAAGTTTAAAAAAATACATTTAATAGCAAAAAAATTAAAATAATAATCCCTATTATTTTTAACTAATTTAATAATCCTTGCAATTCTCAAAGCTTAAAGCCTATTATATTATCCCAAAAGTTTTATAATTAAGCAACTTAAATTTTAATTAAAATTAATATACTTAATAATAAATCTTTTAATAATAATCCCCATTATTATTAATTAACTTAAGGTCCTTATATTCCCCATAATGTTAATCTAAGAAAACCCGCTGCCTATTACCATTTCCCATGCTTATATATGTTTCCAAAATATATTAGCGAAATTTATTGTTTTAAGAGAAGAAGAAAAAATAATATAAAAAGATCTTAAGCTTGAATTTAATAAAAAAGCTATTAATAAAGCTATGTCAAATTGGCATAAGCAAAAAATCAATTTGCGAAAATTTAAAAATATTAGCATTTGTATAAAAGCTTTGGCCTTTCCCTAAAGTACTTTGATCATAATGCAAATTATGCAATTAAGCTTTTAGTAACCTAAAATTTAAACAATTTTATAATATTACATATTTTATTTTTAAAAATAAATTAATATTAAAAATAACTAGCCCAAGTATGTTTTAAGCTTAAAAAATGAAAATAAAAGTGTTTTTGCTTAATATTATGGCCATTCCCAAAATGGTTTCTTAAATAAAAAAGGTAAACGCAAAAAAAACAAAAAAAAAGGGGAAACAGCCGCTTAGCTTTAATTTGATGGCAATAATAATAACAATTTATGAAGATAATGCGTTGATAATTGAAGACCAACAGCAATAATAAGATCATAAAATTAATATTAAAATTATTATTAAAAGAAATTTGGAATAAAGAAAAGAAATAAAATTATGATAAGAAAATGAATAAAACTCACTTTAGCAGCTTTGCGGCAAAAGTTTGATTTGCAACATCTTTAAATTATTTTAATTTTAAAATAAAAAACTTGTACAAATTGCAAAAGGTACTTAGCTTATTCTTTTGCAATAATATAAAAAAATAATGAAATTATTTAAAAAAAAAGAAAAAATAATAAAAATAATAATGATAATGCCAAAATTACAATCGGTGAATTTATGAAAATCAAATTAGCAAATTTTCAAGATTTCAAAGAAAAGGAAGAAACTTCATTTAAAGCTCTTAAAAATGAAGAAATTGTGATTATAAGGAATTTATAAAAATAAAAAATGGCAAATTCAAAATATTAGCAAAAAAGCTAAAATTATAAATGCTGCCACTTTAAATTTAAAGGAATTATTAATAGCGAAAGCAATAATAATGTATTGCAAAATATAAAGATTGCCAAAAAGCTTTTTTGAAATTATTTAAAAATTTATAAAAAATGATAACTTTAATTTAAATTAAATTAAGGGGGCAAACTTGCTTTTAAAGCCATTTTAATCTCGCCGGCTTTATTATTAATTTTATTGCATCGGCAAAAAATAAACAACGCGTTATGAGGTTAAAAGTATTATTAATAAAAAAGAAAAAAAAAAATAAGAATAAAATTAATGATTTACCTTTAAAATTAAAAAAAAAGAAGTTTAAAATTAAAGAAATTAAAAAAAAGCCTATCTTAAAAATAATAATGGGAAGCGCTAAGCAAGCCAATGTTTGCTTCCAAAAATAAAAGGATTTTGACCTATCAACTATCACATGATTTTGATAGCAGCAACAACCTTTATCATTTGCATTCTTTTAATATTTAAAGCTCAAATAAAGCTATTATATTTTTTTATATATAAAATTCGAAAACAAATTGATTGTTTTTAAAAAGGAGGGCGCATATAGCGGGGCTACCTCATTTTTATGTGAAATCATATTATTAAATGCAGCTTTGGCTAGCATTTCATAAATTTCTTTAAGGCAATACTTAAAAAATGCATTTATTATTTCTTATTTATAATCAAGAATCTTTTCCTACAATAACACCATAATTATTTAATTTAATCCATTCTTTTCCTTAATCCCTTTTTAATAATTTATACTTTTTAAATATATAACATCTTAAGGTTTCATTGTTTTATTCTTTCATATCAAAATTATTTCTTATGCCTTAAATGCATCCCCCTCTTATTGTGTGGTTGCTTGGGATTTGCCCCTCCACACTAATAATACTAATTCAAAGAGGGATATGTAAAATATTAAATAAATATTCATTATTTTAAAAAGCGCTAATTAATAATTGACTGATTCTTTAACCTTTGCGATTTTAAATAATCCTAGCTTTTTATAATCTAATTTGTGATTTGATTGTTTAATCGCAATTTTTTTTTAAAATAAGTAAACTTTATTCCCTTTTTTAAACATTAATCCTATGCTACGCTTTTTGTTATAATAAATTGCTAATCTTTATATTATGAATAAAATATCGGCTAATAATTCCTTATGCAATTGCTTTAGCTTATTTTCTTATAGCATAGCTTATTGCGTGGTCCCTTAATCCGCAATTGGTATATTATATGCTATTAAATTATATTCGTAATTTGCATAAAATGGCGATACTTTAATAATCTTTTAATTTGCGCTATTATATGCAAATTAGGCAAACGGGAATAATTAAACCTAATTGTTTTATTTATAATTTATATAACATAAAAAATAAGTTCTCATTATTTAATTAATTTGTTTTGTTTATGCATTCGTTTAAGGGTAAAAGGCTATTATATTTTTTGTTTTATTCTTAAAAATACTATCAAAGTTTTTTAGAACTTTAAGATAAAAAGCTTGTCTTTGTTTAAAATAACCTTGTTTAGTATTTTATGATTTGCGAAAATTATTTAAAAGAATACCTGCATCATAATAAGCGCGTTTTGTGTTTTTAATATTAATATCATATATGCATATTTAATGAACTTATTTATTATAACATAAATCAAGTTATATACGATTTTTATGGCTGAGTCTTTTAAAAATAATAATTTGATTACAAAATTCAAAGCAATTAACTTTCATAGGCATAGTAATATTATTAGCAATTTCATAAGCCCATATAAAGCATAATGTAATGCCTTGTTTTAAATGTATGTGTCACATAATGATATTATGTCCTTAATTACCTTTCTCATTCTTAAAAAATAATAATTTTTAAATAGTTTTAATAATATTTTAGCTACCTTTTGATAACCATAAGCCGGCAGCTTATAATATTTTATAATGAATTTGACTTATTTTTAAATGGGAATATACATTCGTTCTTAAAACTAAAGAATTTTACTTAACGTAAAAAAGAATTCTTTACTTAGCTATTTGCGTTGTTCAACTATAATTAAGTTATTACTATAGCCTTTTTAGATTTTCTCTATAATTAGTTAACTAATCGCTGCCAATTATTAATAATTAACAACCAGCAAATTGCCATTCTTCTATAATACAATATGGGATTCATAGGTTTTATTTGTAAAATATTCTGTTTCCTGCTTAAAGCATTAACTTAAGCGTTTTTCGTTTCCTTAATATAAAAAATTCAAAGTTTAATAATAAAAAGCGTTTTATATTAATGAACCTAACATTAATCCAATTCCTTAATAATAGTAAAATAAATGAGATTCTTGTAATTTATTAAAATTTGCATTTTATAAGCGGCGCTCTTAAGATAGACCCTTTATTTGCGTATTATGTTCATAATTGCCAGCAACTCCTTATTATAAATATCATAATTAAGTTTTGCTAATAATAGTTTCCGCAAATAATAAGCAATTAATTGCTATCTGCTGTTCTTGCCTGATTGGCTAAGCACGGTATTAATGGCATAATTTAAAAAATCTTTTTTATGCATATTTCTTTATTAAGTATAAAAAATATAAAAACAGGTTTCTTAATAAACATTTCCTTAAAAAAACTTAAAAGCCGCATTAGCTTTCTTCATTTACATATATTCCTTGTTTTTATAAATCAACATCATAAGTGCCTTAGCAATTCCTAAGTAATTTTTAATAAATCGTTTATAAAAATTGGCAAATTCAAAAAAAGATTATAATTTTTTGACATTAATAGGCCTAATTTAGTTAATAATTACTTTAATCTTTTTAAAATTCATAGCCAATCCAATGATAATAATCACATAGCTTAAAAAAACAATCTTTTTTATATAAAAATTGCACTTTTTTAATTTAAAAAGCATAAAGGCAGTTTTTAATTTTTTAAAAATTGCTATTATGTTTTTTATATATTATTCTTTATCTTTGAAATAAACCAAAATATTATTCAAATAGCAAATGCATATTACATCTAAATACGGCCGCAAAATATTATTAATTAAATATTAAAATATAGCTAATGTATTAATTAAACCAAATAATATGACCATATATTTATAATAATCAAAACAAGTGCGAAATGCTATTTTTTCTTTTTTACCCTTAGCCATTTTAATAAAATTATACGCGCCTTTTAAATTAAGCTAAATAAAGATTTTAGCCCTTACAAGCCTATTTTGCAATTTCTTAATTAATGGTAATGCATAATAATCCTTTTTAATGGCATTGTTTAATTAATGATAATTACTGCACATTTATTATCCACTATTTTTCTTTTTTATAAAAAAAATATTGCTTCCCCATAAGGATTTAAAAATTTAATAAATCCTTTTATTAAATGTTTATTAATATATTTTTTGATTATTATTAAGTTTATTACCAAATATTCCTTAAGTAGTTAAAATATTAGCTTAATACCTTCTTTTAATTTAATTCAATAATCGTAATCTTGGTGTTTAGGCAAGGCTTCAATCCCTTGTTCTTTTTTAAATAATGCCGCAAACTTATAATATGCTAATAATATATCTTTTATTAATAAACCCTTATCTTAATATTTAATCTATTCCTTAAAAATAGCACAAACTTCTTAAACAATTAATATTTTTGCTTTATTTTAATAGCATTTTTTGCAATAATTAAATATTAATTGCTTTTTGACCTAATTAATCTTTAGATTATGTTTCTTTATTTAAGAAAGTTCAAAAATAATATTATGCATCTTAATTTAAATAATATTAAATTGGATTTTTTTGAAATGGCCGGTAATGCCCATATGCAAAATTTGAGTTCGCACATTTATTGTCTTATTAGCAGCGGCATTATTATCAGCAAATACCAGCTAATACCTTTTTTTCTTAATTTTAATTAATAATAAATGCTCAAGCATAATAATAAAAAATAAAAAATTCCCTTATACCCCAAAGTTCATCATAACCTTAAGAATTATTTTCTTAATTTTCACTTTCATAATTAAATGGCAATCCTTTATTGCCATTAATTGGCGCATAAGAAAGTCCTCTTAATAAAAGTCTTTTATTAGAATATTCCTTTAAACCTAATAATTTAATTTCATAGCCACAATTATAAATAGCTAATTTATTCTTAGGGTTTGGGCTAATAAAGTAAAACGTTTTTAATACATTTAGGCATTATTAGCTATATTAAATTAAAGGCGCCATTGGCTGCTTTTTAATACAACTTCTTAAAGTTTTCCCTTCTTCAGCTTATCTTGGCTTTTAAAAATAGGTAAAGGTTTTTAAGAAATAATTTACATATAAATTTAAGGATAATTATTGCCATACTTAATTTGCTTTTATTTAATATGTTTATAATCCTAATAAACTACTTAATACTTCTTACCCCATTATGATTCTTTTATAAGAATTAGTCCTAGTTCCTTATAAATAACCCTTATAACCTTATTGATTTAGTATCAAATATTTAAGGCCCAAAAATGCAAATTCTTTTTTTACTAAATGACTTCTTAAGCTCGCCTTATAAGGGACCAGAAAAAGGCAAGTAAAATGGCCCTAAATCCAAAACCCAATAAAGCTCCTCGCCCTTTTCCTTTTCACTATCCTATGTTATATTATTATTATTATTTACTTAAGTATAAATTCTATTGTTTTTAAGTTTGTTAATGATTATATATTAAAAGCTTAAAGCATTAAGCTGTTTAATAGGATATAGTAGCACAGGAATACTGGTAATATCATAAACGCTTTATTTTATTGCATTAATTTGCTTTTTTCCTAATCATGATTTTCTTTAATAATGGGAATTAGCCATATAACCCAAAAAACCACATTCAAAGCACAGCTTATCCCATTGTCATTTGTTCATAACTTTTTTAAAAAGTCTATTATTATATGGCTTTTTTTTAGCTTATTTTTAGAAGGTAGCATCCAGCTTCATTTTCTTAAAATAAAAAGGTTTTTAGGGTTTATTATGCTTTTAATAAAAGTACTGCCTCTTTTGCTTAAGGCTCCGCTTATAAGCTTGATTATTAATTTTAATTACAAGCTCAATTAATTCCTAAAGGTTATTAGGTCATTTGAAATAAGTGATCTTGTTTTTAATATTGTTTTTTAATCTTTTATAATAGCGGTCCTTTAAAGTATTCTTCCCCCATTTGGTTTATTCAGTATATTATTGAAATTTTGCCATATAATTTGCGCAAAACCCAATTTACCAAAGCTTTTATATATTACGTATTACTATACGCGTCATATTAATATTACCAAAAATCCGAATCATAAATTCTTTTAAGTTTTGAAAGGATAAGAACATTTTTTAGGTAGCTTTAAAAGCATTGATTATTACATTTCCCATTAAATTCTTAATGGCCATATAATCATCAAAAAATGGTTTCATCTAATCCCAGGCCGCCCCTTTAAATAAGGTAATGATCCATAGGATTTTCTTAGTCTTGAAAGTGAATTGTTTTATGTAAATTTCGATATATTTATTAACCTAGATTATTCAATATTAATACTTATTACGGTCGCCATTAAAGGTCTTCGGAATAAGGACCTTAATGTTTTTATTAATATTGCCCAAAACGGTGACAACAATGTTTTTATTAAATAAGAATCCTTTAATAAATATAATATACGTGAGTTAGTATTTTTAATAAAAAAGTGCTTAAAATATAATGGTTGTATATTTACTTAATAAACACAAAAAGCTGTAATTGATTTTTAATAATTAAGAAATAAATGTATTACGTATAAAGTAAAATAATTACTAATATTATTAAAAATATTATTTGAAATTAAGCATAAAGCTCTTATTTAATAATAAATATGCTAATTTTATATAAAAAAATTATTCTTTTAAATCATCTCAATTATTTGAATTATCGTAATAATCTAAATAATCCTAATAATCCATCATGTGATTTAGCATTCATTATTCCCGTGACCTAATATTAATAACCTAAGTTAGTACCCATTAACTCCATTCCTAAACCTTCTTAAGAAAAAGGAAAGTTTTCTTTAAATGTTTTTAAACATCTTAAAATTCCTCATAATAATAGTAACCTCCTGAGCCCATGGCCATTCATCTACGTACATGAATGCACCCAAAACCCGTTCGTAACATTAAGATGGCTATTAAAATTAATAATTGTAATTTTAAGCGTGTTTTTAAATAAAAGGGCTAATATTACTCTAGGACATATATATTAAAATAAAGGGGGTAAAAAACCCTTTTATCTTTGAAAGATAAAACTAAATGTCACGTTTTAAAAATAATCTAAGGGAAAATCACGTAACGGCGGGCTTTTTAAAGAAGTCATAAATAAATGTTGATAAGATAAGTTATGTTTTAATTATGGTCTTTTAGGCCACATAGCTAGCTTTTACCGTTAAAAAATTATGATTAAGAAAAAAGCAAATTAATATAATAAAACAAGGCGCTTACAATATCATTAACATTCCTGTGCCATCATATCTTATTAAATAATTTAACGCCTTAAGCTTTTAATATATAATCATTAACAAACTTAAGAATAACGGGATTTACGTTTAGGTAAAGAACAATAATAATATAACATAGGATAATAATAATAAAATAACAAAGAGCTTTGTTAAGTCTTAGATTTAAGGCTATATTAATCACATTTTTGGTTTATTATAAGGCGAGGTTTAGGAAGTCATTTAGCGGGAGAAGAACTTGTACCTTTGGGCTTTGAATACTTAATATTGAACTAATAAAATCATAAGGGTTACTTATAAAAAATTAGAACTAATTTTTATGGGAAAATTATAATAGGGCAAAAAGTATTAAGTAGTTTATTAGGATTATAAACACGTTAAATGGAAGTAGATTAAGTATAATAACGGTTGTTTTTGAACTTATATGTAAATCATTTTTTAAGAACTTACACTTGTTCTTAAAAACTAAGATAAGCCTAAAAAAGGGGAATTTTAAAAAATAATATTAAAAGGCAGCTGACGGTGCTTTTGGTTTAATACGGCTAACGACACTTAAATATATTAAAAACGTTTTACTTTATTTGCTTAAATCTTAAAAACAAATCAGTTATTTACAATTGTAATTATAAAACTAAACCATTGGGTTTAGAGGAACATTTTAATAGAAGACTTTTATTAAGAGGACTTCCCCATGCGCTAATTGGCGGTAACAAGAGACCGTCATTTAATCATGAAAGTAAAAATCAAAAGAATAACTTTTAAGGCTAAATGAACTTTAGGGCATAAGGGAATTTCATGTCTTTTATTATTGTGTTTAAGCATTTATTATTAACTGAAGTTAAGGAAAAAGGGTATTAATTAGTATTCGCCAATAAGAATGCCGCTATTGATGGGATAATAAATATATGAACTTAAATTTTATATATAAATATTATTGGCTACTTTGAAAGAATTTAATTTGACATTATTTAAATTAAGATATATAATATTATCCTTAGATTTCCTTAAATAAAAAAGCACAATTCAAAAATTAATTAAATTAAAAGATAATTGTTATTTAATTGTTATAAAAACTGTTATTAAAACAAAACAAGAATATTAATCGTTTAAGAGGTTTGTGCCACTTTTAAAAAATAAATTACATATTAAGATAAGGGTTCATTAATAAAAGATATATCATTAATATACCACAAGTTTACGGCATTATTTAAGAAAAAATAAGGCATTAAGGCCTTACTTAAACACTAGGATTATAATCATTAGATTAAGTTAAAAAAGGGTATTAAATTAATATTTTAGCCATTTAAGGAATATTTGGCGATAGACTTAATGACAATTAAGAATTATATTAATAAATACTTAGTAAAGGGGTTTATTAAGGAATTTAAATACTTGTAAGGGAATAACGTTTTCTTTATGAAAAAAAAAATAGCGGACAATAAATGTGTATTAATTATCATTGATTAAATAATGCCATAAAAAAGGATTGTTATATATTATTATTAGTTAAAGAACTATGAAATAGGTTTACAGGGGCTAAGATCTTTATTTAGTTTAATTTAAAAAGCGCGTATAATCTTATTAAAATGGCTAAGGGGGAAAAAAATTTCACACTCATTTTAGCCATTATAAGTATACGATTATGCCGTTCAATTTAATTAACGTATTAGTCATATTTTAACATTTAATTAATAATAATTTACGGCCATATTTGAACATAATATGTATTTATTATTTGGATAATATTTTAGTTTATTTTAAGAATAAAAAATAGCATAAAAAGGACGTAACGGTAATTCTTAAAAAATTGAAAACCGCTTTTATGTTCTTTGAATTAAAGAAGTATAATTTTTATATAAAAAAAGTCACTTTCTTAGGTTACGTGATTATTATCATAAAATTAATTATAAATCTTAAAAAGATTAAAATAACCATTAATTAAATTAGACTTATTAGTATTAAAAAGTTATAATCTTTTCTTAGGTTTATTAACTTTTATAAACGATTTATAAAAAACTACTTAAGAATCGTTAAGGTATTTACAAAATTGATTTATAAAAATAAAAAATACGTATAAATAGGGAAAGCTAACATAGCTTTTAAGGCTTTTAAGGAAATGTTTATTAAAGAATCCGTTCTTATATCCTTTATATTTAACAAAAAAATACACATAAAAACGGATTCTTTAGATTACGCCATTAGTGCCGTGTTTAATTAACTAAGTAAAGACAGTAAATAATAATTAGTTGTTTATTATTCGTAGAAACTATTATTAATAGAACTTAATTATAATATTTATAATAAGAAGTTGTTAATAATTATGGACATAATATGTAAATGAAAGGTTTATTTTAAAGGCGCCGCTTATAAGATATAAATTTTAACGGATCATAAGAATCTTATTTATTTTACCATTACTAAAGAACTGAACTAATATTAAGTCCGCTGGTATAAAACGCTTTTTATTATTAAACTTTGAATTTTTTATATTAAAGGAATAGAAAATGCTTGGGCTAATGCCTTTAGTAAGAAACTAGAATATCTTGTGAATAAAACGCACGAATTTTATATTATATTATGGAAAGATGGCGATTTATTAATTATTAATTATAAACAATTGGCAACGATAAGCCGTTTATTTAAAAAAAAAATAGAAAAATTATAATTATGATTTGGTAATAATTAAATAAAAAAAGTAATTAAGTAAAAGGTTCTCTTTTATTGTCATTAGGGCTCTTTTGTATTAAAGACGAGTTTATGTTTTAATATAAAATAAAACGGACTTTGTTAAAAAAAAATAACATAGGTTATTAGCCCATAAATATTAAAAAGTTGTTAAAATATTATTAAGGCTTTTTAAGAAATATTATTTTTTAGGTATAAGAAAAGTAGTTAAGAACATGGTATTATTATACAATACATATATTTAAAACAAGGCAACTTACTATGTTCTGTATAAGCTTATGAAATTATTAACAATACTACTACGCTTATAAAAGTTAATTGCCTTAAACTTTATGATTGAACTATTACTTTTAAAAAACCTAATTATAAAAATCATATATAACTTAATTTATGTTATAACAAATAAGTTTATTAAGTACACGTGTATAGTACTAGTACTAAGAACATAAGACGCACCCGTTATAACGCAGGTATTCTTTTGAACAATCTTTGTAAATCATGGAATATTAAATGAGGTTATCTTAAATAAAAACAAGCTTTTTACCTTAAGGTTCTAAAAAACTTTAATTATACTTTTAAGAATAAAATAAAAAATGTTAACGGCTTTTTACTTTTAAACAGATACATAAATAAAACGAATTAATTAGATAATGGAAACTTATTTTTAATATTATGTAAATTATAAATAAAACAATTAGGTTTAATTACTTTTATTTGCCTAGTTTATATATAATAACGTGAATTAAGAAACCATTAAAGTATTGCCGTTTTACGCAAATTACAGGTATAACCCAACGGTATATAATACACTAATTGTGGGTTAAAGAACTATACAAGAAGCCATATTGTAGGGGGATAAGTTAAAACAATTATATAAAGAATTATTAGCCGATATTCTTTTTATAATATAAAGATCAACAATTTATTATAATAAAAAGCGTAATATAAAACTAACGCTTAACAAGGGGAATAAAATTTACTTATTTTAAAAAAAAAATTATAATTAAATAATTAAATCATAAGTTAGATTATAAAAAATTAAGATTGTTTAAAATTACTAAGGGACCAATCAGAGATTAATAGGTGACAGCTTTAATATTACTTAACTTTAATATAATCTTATTAAAAGTAATATTATAATTAATATTCAAGTTATAACTATAATAATAAATATAATAATAAGTATTTTTTAATTTTTAATACTCCGCAGGCCCTTCGGGGAGCCCTTCGGGGGCTTTGGGAGGCCTTTATATTAATTATAATTATATTGACTTAAAGAAAAGCTTATTTTTAAAATTATTAAACTATTAAACTATTAAACTATTAAACTATTAAACTATTAAACTATTAAACTATTAAACTATTAAACTATTAAACTATTAAACTATTAAACTACATAAATAATTTAATAAGTACTTTATTTAATAATGTATTAAAGATTTTAATAATTAGTTTATTTTATAGTTTATTTAATAGTTTAATAAGTAATATTATACATATGTTTATTAATTTTTAAATCGATTTTTTTTTAAAAAATCATTAAAGTAAATCTTTAATATTTACTTTTAATTATATATTAAACTTAATATTTAAGTTATAATAATAATATTTTTATTTTTCAATATAGCCTTCTTATTTTAATAACCTTTGTTAATTACATTTTTTATAAAAAGTTATTTATTAATTTATATATTAAAATAAGATAAAAATTATTTTAATTTTAATTTTTTAATTAACTATTAATATGATATTTTTTCATAAATTGATATCTTTATAATTATATTAGTGATTATAAATTTAAAAAGGCCATTTTAATAGGCTAATTAAGCTGATTTTAAAACAGGTCTTATTTTATATTTTAATTAAAAACTCATAGTGATATATAACTTTTAAATAAAATTTCTTTAGAAATTTTTTTTTAATAATTAATATCTTTATAATTATATTGGTCATTATAAATTTTAAAAAGCCATTTTAATAAGCTAATTAAGCTAATTCTAAAACAGGTCTTATTTTGTATTTTAATTAAAAACTTATAGTGATACACAACTTTTAAATAATGTTTTTTTAGAAATATTTCTTTAATAATTAATATCTTTATAATTATAATAAAAATCATCCATTTAAAAAGGCCATTTTAATAAGCTAATTAAGCTAATTCTAAACAGGTCTTATTTTATATTTTAATTAAAAACTCGTAATAATATATGATTTTTAAATAAATTCCTCATTAAAAGTGGGGCTTTTTAAACTTCCCGCATTCTCATACTCCCGCACTTTTGAAGTTTTGTTATATATCGTATAATTAACACCACTTCTATTATTACACTTTTAAAGCATTATAAAAGTCATGTTCTAATCACAATGGAGTCAAAGCTTGGTCCACGTATTAATGATTAATTAAAAAAGGGTAAAATTAAGAAAAAAATTTACCACTGGGAAAATCAAGCTGGTATAAGGATTAACCCGTGATTAAGTAGATGCCTAAGGCTCCTAAAATTCAAGAAAACTTAGAGACAGCTAAAGCTGTCAATAAAAATTAAAGGACTAATTAATTATTAGTTAGCACTTTTAAAGATAATGAACATCTACCCGGTATTTCACATATTTCTCCTTAAACCAATATTATTAAAAGTACCACTTACTTTTATTATAAAAATACAACTAATTAATTTAAACGCCGAATATAAAGTAAAGACTATTTTTAATTATTAAAACTTTTATGGCAAAAACAAATATTTGATTAAATAAAAAAGGTACCTATAATCAAAGAACACCTGAAAACCTAAGTTTAACCTTTATTGCCTTAGGTTATTTTAAAAAATTTATTAATAAAGCCTAAGTCTTCCTAAAAAGAATCCCCAAAATTTAGTAACACTTTACTAATGTACGAAAGGTTAAATGGCACGTCGTAAGGCTAGGAAATATGGGGAACACGTTACCCCCGCTCTTTCGCCTTTTATGCCTTTGCCTCCTTTTTATCCTTCTCTTCGGTAATATCTAACTCATCTAAAGTTTTTAAGCCGCGGCGAAGTATTTCTTTTCTTTTTTCACAAAGTTCCGTTTAATAAAGTTTGAAGTCGCGGATGTGAATAAGGCCGGTTATGGCCGCTTTAAAGGTTATATCCTTTTTAAACTTTAGATAATTTTTCTTTATTCGTAAGCTTTAAAGGTCATTAATTAAAATTTAAAAGGCGTCACATTTTATATTATAATAAATATATTCATTATAACGCTAGGACTTTTTATTTAAAATCACATAATTACGATAATAATAAACACAATTAAAACAAGGCATTATGGGAAAACCGTAGGAATTGATTATCTTAATAAAGGCTACACGTTATTTATATTTAATAATCTTAAAGAGCATAATAAAAAAAGGAAAATAGCCGTGAGTTGTCGTTAATATTTCTTTTGATATACTTAAGCGAAGGGACCACATTAGGCTAAAAGGGGGATAATATTACGAATATACTTAATAAGGGTATTACGTATGTCTTAGCCCTAAGGCTTGATAACCCTTATTACACAAAGAAGCTAAAACTAAAAAACATCACAAGAACAAGGGTCACGTAATAATTGGATCTTTTAAAGCTTTAGGATCTAAGGCTTTAAAAGCCTTAAGGCTTAGGGCTTTAAGGAGGTCTAAGGAAACAAAGGTTTTATATAAAACTAACACATCTGCCATTAGATAAGAATTTCGTGCTTAATTTTAAATAATAAATTCAACCCTTATTATATAATTGTCTTACCCTATACATGATACACTTACTTTTCGATTATTAGAGATTAACCGTAGCCTCTTATGTTTACCGAGTAAATACACGACTATTACAGATAAATAACTTTCTTAGTACTTTAAGGTAAATTTAAACTAAATTTAAAGACGTTTATTATATTTTTATAGACGAGAAATTTATGTTTAACTTAAAAGTCTTAATTATGATTAAGCGCCGTTGCCAGTAGGTAAAACCCGGCGTTGACTTACTATTTAGGGGAATAAGCTTATAGCTATGTGGAGATTTTTTTTTAGTTCTTTTTTGTTACTAGTGTTGCCTTATATAAAAAACACTATAATTTTAGCGGAGGTAAAGGTAGGGCGGGCTCTTTATTGCCTTTTTAAAAATACGCTTTATTTTAAGTAAATTATGTATTGACCAAGAAAAGACGCCGTTATAATTAACTTTTATTAATTAATTTTAAAGCTTTAAACGCAAGATTTTAACCATAAGGACTAGAGGCTTTTATATATTTATATTTAAATAAACCTTTTTCTTTAAAAAACAAGCGCTTTTAAAAACGCCATTTATATTTATTATATTAAAAAAAAGTGCGCTTATATAACTACAATTAACTCAAAGTACTCAGCGTTTTACTTAAAGAATGTTTAATTATAAATAAAGGGTTAAGAACATATCATGCCATATTAAATAAAGCCAAAGGCTTAATAAATAAACTTATTCTCGGCATTAAAGTATATATAATATTAACGGATAACGACTAAATCGTAAAAGGCTTTATAAACGGTATAATGAGAATAATAAAGGACTTGTTTTAAAAGGCCAGCGTGAACCCTCGTATAAATTATATTAAAGGGGTACTGGTTCACTAGGAGGGCTATATTGGCCCGACTTATAAAGACATTAACTATGCCCTAGTGTTTTTAACCTATTACTCGTTTTTACTATAAAGCGGCGCCTATAATTAAACGTAGTTCCCTTTTTAAATCGTGTATGTAGTAACTATATATAAGAGTCAGGGAATGTCTTTTGATAAGGTGGTGATTAGTTTTATTAAGAGGGAGTATATTATTAGCCTTTTATATATTATTATGATTTACGTTAAAAAGCTGCTTAAGTTATTTATTAAGTCCTTATTTGACTTTAAACGATTTAAAAAACATAATACTTTAAACTTATAAAATCACTAAATAGACCATATCTTTAAAGGCTTAATTATATAACGTTTATAATTTAAAATACCAGCTTAAAATAATTTTTTTATCTTTTCCGTAATTTAATAATGTGTCATATTTTATTCATATAGTGTATTATATTTTACTCGTATTACATGAGTTTCATTTTAAAGGCCGGGCCCTTAAAATCATAGGCCTTTTAAACTTATGGGATTAAGTAGCGGGTTGCGCTTTAGGGGGACATAGGTTTTAAAGGCTGGCTTAAAATATAATATCTTAATTATTTCAAAGTTTAAGGTAAAGTTAAGTCATTTTATTTATTTTATTTATTATTTAAATTATTTAAATTATTTAAAATACGTGTAAAAGGCGTGTATTATATATTGCTGGCGTTATATAAATCTTATTTTAAAAGCCGGGCCTTTAAAATCATAAGCCTTTTTTAATTAAAAAGGGCCTTTTACAGAAATTCGTACCTAAAAGTATTAACCGTTTAATTAAAGATCTTTAAACTCATTGTCCTTATTATCTTCGGCCTTCAAAACGCCACTACCGCTTTTACGAATATAACCATTATCATCCTCGTAGTCTTCGGTTTTTATAATACTATTACTACCCCTGTGAGTATAGTTATTATTACTTTCGTGGGCGCTATTGTCGCCGCTATTAACCGCGGCTTAAGCGTTAGCCTTAAGGACATTTAACTTAACCTTATTTAATTAAAAGTATACGCCGTAAATAAAATACTTTAAGTTAACATCTTAGGTATAAAACTACCCTTTAATTTCCTCGGTACATAAGTGATGCCTTTAACCACTGTAATAATTATATTATATTAATTTCCTTTTCATTGTTATTTAAGGAGTCGTTTTTACTATAATAACAATTAACAGTGTCACTCTCCTCTAAGGCTTTATTTGTTAATTATAAAGTTATTAAATACAAAGTAAACGAGGGAAAACGAGAATAAAAAAGGTAAAAGGACTTATACGTTAAGTAAGTGTCTTTAAATAATATTAATTTAAAGCCTTGAGCGCTTTTCTTTTTAGTAAAAGCCTTTTAAACCGCGCCTTTAATAGCCGTATTATGTTTAACCTTACCCACGACTATAGGCTTATTTACTTCGCCTTTAACCACAGCCTTACTTTTACTTATAGCCTTACCTATAATTATAACCTTACCTTTACGCTTTTTATTAGGGCTTTCTTTTTTAACGGCGTTGTCACTATTGTTTTTTAACGTTTCTCAAAAACCCTTTTTTATATATAAGGTAATAATGACTTAAAAGGCTAAAGCACAAAAAGTGCGCTTATTTTTATTAATAAAACCAAAGGAAACGGCGTTATTAATAAAAAGGAAGGCGTAAAAGCCGTTAATATAAGACTAGCTAAAGTAATTATTATAATAATAGGTCACGTTAATGAAATTAATGTTAAGTATAATTAACCTTTTAAAGCCATAAGTGAATTTAAAGGTAAAACCGGTTATAATAACAACGACACTATTAATAAAAACATTAACGGGATTTATAATAAATAAGCCAGTAGTTAAAATAATAACGACGAGATAACCCTCTCCGTTAAATATACGCTTAAATTAAACGTTATAATTAATATGTCTTAAGATATTAACAAGTTTTAATAGTAAAACGGCTATTATAGTATTACTTCTACAAAACTCATAGCCACACTCCTTTTAAACTAGGACATTTAGTAATAAGAAAGCTTAATTAAATTAAATAACGTGGGGTATGTTATGGAGCTTTATATCTTTATTAAGGGGGAGCGTAAAGAGGCAATTATAAAATTTCTTTTAACCGTTAAGAAGTAAGCAGACAGCAAACACGGTTATTTTAATATAAAAATCACTCATATGGTTTTAAATATGTTTACTATTAAAAAATAAAGTAAAAAACAACGACGTGACGACTAATCTTACAAAGGGGTTAAATCAACGGCGGTTATAAACGACACTTATAAATAGGCCTTAATTATAAACAGGTATAGTAGAATATTACAGAGAGTATAATATTAAAAGAAAATGTATATTAGTTTAAGAATAGACAATATTATTAAAAGCGTTATTATTAAAAGCGTTATTATTAAAAGCGTTATTATTAAAAGCGCTATTATATAAAATAAGTCAGTATTAGTTAACAGGCCCTACTAACTCATATGTGCATATAAAAAATAAAAGCGTTAAAAAAAGTAAATAAACTTATAAGAAACAAACTTTAGAAAATTTTATTAAAAAAAAGAAATTAAAGGCGTAAAAAATTAAACTTTGGAAAACGGCGCATTAAAAGGAAATTTAAAAAGTGAATTTAAAAAGTAAATTTAAAAGGTAAATTCACTAAAGAATTTAAAATTAAAAGTGAATTTTAAAACTAACTTAATAAAAGTTTAAATTTCTTTTAATTTTTAAACTTAGCCTTTTTAACTTTTTAATAATAAATAATTTTTTAATACCACCGCCGAATTTTAACGTCACTTATAAACTAAAATCATAAATCACTAAAATGAGCTTTAATTAAAGGCGCTAACGGTTTATAAAGTAGTACCAAAAGACGTTAAAAACTTAATTAATAGCTTTATTACTATTACCAAAGCCGCTAAGCGCTATAAAAACTAGTAAGAGTTCTTAGAATAATTAATAAGAATATATAATATTATAAACGACTTAATTAAGTAATTCTATAAATATATAATATAAAATAAGACATATAAATCAATAGAGATTAAGTTAAAATTTAAAATAAAGCATAACTAAGTTAAAAAGGTTAAAAAGTCGAATTAGACTAAAAGAAAAAAGAATATAAAAGTAATAAAGTTATATATAATTAAATTATAATATTAAAGAAAAAGGTAAAAACCGTGAAGGAAATTATATTATTAAACGTAAAAAGGGTAAGTAATATATTTAATTTATTACTTTTTATGACATAAGAATAAGAGTGAATCGGGATATAAATTAACCCGTTAAAGCTATTAATTACTGACTTTATTCATAAATTAAAGCCCCCTTTAACCACAAATGAACCATTATATTTAAAAGGCCCGGCTTTTAAAATCGGCGCCTTTAAGGATGTGCCCTCAAAGCTCCCCTTAGAGCCCCCTTTAGTAACGGCCTTTTAAGATTAAATATTTAATAGCCTATTGAACTTTTACTAAAGGAGTAAGCGAGTACCGCTAATTGCTAATTTTAAAGATGAAACGAGTAAAGAGGGCTTTATAATAAAGAAGCCACTTTAAAAAAAAACGGCGCTATTATGGGTATTCATTAGATAAAGCCGCCACTTAAATAAAAAAAAAGTTAATAAGAAAGTGTTAATTATGAAAATAATAGCTTTAAAATTATTAATAAAAATAATTAAAATCAACTATATTTATTATAAATACCTTAAAAATATGAGTAAAAAGGTTAAGCTTTATATAAAAGCTTTATTTATAAATGCGCTTTAACGGCGCCTTTAATATATTTTAAAATATTAACTAAAATAAGAAATCTAAAGGTAGCTAATGACATTATAACATGGTTTTAATATAAAAACAAGCCATTATATTTAATGGATAAACTTGACACATATAAGTTCATTCTTTTAAATATTAAAGCTATTTTTAATTATAATTAACTTATGCTTAAAAACAAAATTAGCGGTATTGGTACTAAGGACTAGAAACAGGACGGGTTTATTAATGTTGACTTATTTAAATAATAATAATAAACTGGCTTAATTAACTTGATTTTATTTAAGTTCAAAATATATAAATACCACTTTTGAAAAATAAATAATAATAAGAACTAAAGTTAATTAAAGAACAAATTTTACTTCACAAGATAATAACTAATAAAATAAAACCATTTATATTAGGCCCTTTACACCGCCCTTTAATTAAATAAATATTAAAGGCTAGCCTTATACCTTTATTATATTAAATATAATTAGCCTAGCGATTTGACGTATTTTAGACACATTAACATTAACGTATTAAATGCGTTAGAATATAACAAAGGGGTAATGTAAATTCAAGGGTTATTTTCTTTAGATAATGAAAATAAGTCCTTTATTATAATAATCTTTATTAAAATGCATTTAAAATAACTAAAATAACTTTAATTAAACATTTATAAACGGAATTAATAAACGAATGGTTTTATTTATAGGTTTATTAAAATAATAATTATTAAAGAAAACTAAAACAAGATCAGAATTTCGTAGAAAATTATACTTTATAAAAAAGGGTAAATATGAGTTATAATGTTTATTTTACCTTATAAGGCTAATGGGTCAATCAGTGGGATTAAGCGTATAATGTTCTTTTGGTTTATCAGTGTCTTAGATAATTATTAGTCATTAGAAATCACTAATGGGGGAACTTAGGAAAGCCTAATTAAAGGATATAAGGAAATAATAACCAAATAAGCTTTATTATTTAAGTTACCCTCTTTATTTAGCACTATTTTATATTGATTTTTAGCGGCCATAAAATTCTCTAAGTTAAGCCTTTTCTTAAATGTGTTAATTACTTAAATAAAATAAAACTCATTATTTATGTTTTAAGATTAAAATATAATATTTATTAAGTCTAAAGAAAAGATGTGAAGATACGTATATACTTAGAGGGTAAAAGCGGTAATAATTATTAAGGAATCTTATAAGGTAGTTTAAGAATTAAAGATAAAAGCCTATAAAAAAAGTCTTATTATTATAACTTAGGGAAGAGTATTATAAATAGAACGTTTATATTTGTGATATTAAAAGACTCTGCCTTGGCGCCGGTGGATTAGGACTTTTTGGATAATGGGGAAGGCGAGGATGTTAAAAGTAAAAGGGAGGGAAGCATAGAATTCGCAGAATAAAGAGAAGAGGTTAAGATGTTAATATAAGAGGGAGTATAATGGAAACTAAGATGTTAATGTGAAAAAGAATATAATAAAGATTAAAATATTAATATAAGATAAAATATAATAAAAGCCGAGATATTAATATAAAAAAGAGTATAATAATTATATAAATAAAAAAAAGATAAGTGTTATTTAAGTTTTAATTATTATAAAGTTTATTTAACGCTATAATCACATATAAAAGCGCCTTTTCATGACTTTTACGATTTTAACTTTTAATTGACTTTAACTTTTTTATTTACTTTACTTGTTTTTTATTTATTTATTTAAAGCCATTATTATAATATTAAAATGAGGTATAAATAAACGCCTTTACATTAACTAATGTTAATTCTACTTTTATAATAATATAAAAGAAGATTTATATATTATTAGCCTTTATTATATGTTAGTAACCGCGCCTTTTCTCTTAAATATTATATTATTATTAAGTCTTTAAGATAATAAAGAAAAAGTCGACTGTAATAAAACGTTTATACTCTTATTAATAAAAAAAGAGGATAACGCCGACACTCTTAAGGCAGAATAATTTATTACACGTTAAAACCTAATTTCTTATTATACTTTAAACGCTGCCCCTAAAAAAGTCGTTCTTTTACCTTTAATTAGTTTTTAATACGCCTTAACTAAGACTATAAAGGCTATACTTATAACGTTACCGTTACTTTTAAACCGAATATATTATATAAAATATATAAAAAATTACACACTTAATTAATTTTTAATAAATAATAAAAGACAAAAGGAAGAAATATGTGTAAGTTACCTTTATAATAAACGAAAAGGCTTAATCAGCGGTTATAAAAAGAGGAAAATGACTCGACACACCTTAGATAAAAGAATAAAGGTTATTATTATTAAAGAACTTAAACTAAACTTATACTATAAAAGGTATTAGGCTTAGTAATAAAAGACCTTATAAAGAGAAATAAACGAATATATAGCCTATTATAATTATAAATAAAAAAAACGATATTAGTGGAGATACGCTTATAAGAGTTTATAAGCCAAATACTTATTAAACGACTTAATTAATAAGTTAAGAAAGAGCCAATAATTCAGTGTATTTTACTAGCCGTTAATTATTAGCGACTATCAAGCTTTCAATACCTGGCCAAGAAAGCATTAGTTTATAATTAAAGGTGGTGTTTTTATAATCAGTTAATAATATTTGTAATAATATTTATAATATGTTTTATATAATAGATTATAATTTAAGATTCTCTTATTAAATATGCTATAAGACTTTTTAATAATAACTTTTAAATACGGAATATTAAAACCTCAAAAACAATTTAAAAAAAACTTATTAATATTATTAATATATAATATTACTTATAATAATATTATATTAAAATTAAAAAATACTAAAGCTGTCACTTACTAATCTCTGATTAGTCCCCTAGTATAAGAAATCAATTTAAAAATTAATTAATATATATATAATACTATTTATTAAACTATTAAATAAATTATAAATAAAGTACTTATTATGTTATTTATAAAATTTAATAGTTTAATAGTTTAATAGTTTAATGGTTTAATAGTTTAATAGTTTAATAGTTTAATGGTTTAATGGTTTAATAGTTTAATAGTTTAATAGTTTAATGGTTTAATAGTTTAATAGTTTAATAGTTTAATGGTTTAATAGTTTAATGGTTTAATAGTTTAATAGTTTAATAATTTAATAATTTAATAATTTAATAATTTAATAATTTAATAATTTAATAATTTAATAATTTAATAATTTAATAATTTAATAATTTAATAATTTAATAATTTAATAATTTAATAATTTAATAATTTAATAATTTAATAATTTAATAATTTAATAATTTAATAATTTAATAATTTAATAATTTAATAATTTAATAATTTAATAATTTAATAATTTAATAATTTAATAATTTAATAATTTAATAATTTAATAATTTAATAATTTAATAATTTAATAATTTAATAATTTAATAATTTAATAATTTAATAATTTAATAATTTAATAATTTAATAATTTAATAATTTAATAATTTAATAATTTAATAATTTAATAATTTAATAATTTAATAATTTAATAATTTAATAATTTAATAATTTAATAATTTTAATAATTTAATAATTTAATAATTTAATAATTTAATAATTTAATAATTTAATAATTTAATAATTTAATAATTTAATAATTTAATAATTTAATAATTTAATAATTTAATAAATAAAAAAGCCTTTTTAATATAATTATTATTAATACACAGGCCTCGCAAAGCCCCCGAAAGGCCCCTAAAGGGCCTGCGGAGTATTAAAAACTAAAAAATACTTATTATTATACTTATAATATTGCTTATAATATTACTTATAATATTACTACTTTTAATAATATTATATTAGAGTTAAATAACATTAAAGCTGTCACCTATTAATCTCTGATTGGTCCCCTAGTTTTAGGGACAAAATAGTTTATAAAAATAAGACACGGCATCATAAGATATATAAAATATTCCGTAATAATATAATAATCTAGAATTTAATACTAGGAGAAAAAAGGAGATAAAGACATATCAATTAAAGTAAATAAAAGGTAAAAGTACTCAATAACAAAAGAATCCAAAAATATTATTATTATTAAACGTTACATATTTCCTTAATAAAATAAACTTAAAATTTACGCCAAGATCTAAGAATAAACATGTGCTTGATCTTAATGAAATAATCTTAAAATTAAATTAAAAAAAGTATAATCCCTTATCAAAACAATTTAATAGTACTTAAAATTTATTATAATTAAAACCACAATAATTTTAATTAATAATTAAGTTTAAGCCTTAAAATCCAGGATAGCAAGGTAAGCCGAGTATAGTTTAGAGGGTAAGCCGAATGTGGTTTAAAAGGTAAGCCAAATATAAGTTAACTTTAAGGGAAAATCCGAAAAAAAAAATCAATTTTTTTATTTAGACAATCACTCCTTAACGCACACCATACCACTTGCATCTACTGTACGTAGCACGTTCTCTGCATACTGTACCTCCGTCTGGGACCCAGTATTTGTTGTTATCCAGGCCGGCAAGCGATGCATCGATCACTGTATCTGAGGCTTCATCCCACATGGGATGGGATGGGATCGGATCGGGTCTTCGCCTGCCTGCCTGCCTGCCTGCCTGCCTCACTGTGATTATTATTTATCGCGTTTTGCGTTTCGGCTCACCCCGCCGCCGCCACTGCCAGGAGAAAAGGAAAACAGCACACACGGCGACAGGCGGGACGGGGGCGGGGACGGGGACAGGGACAGGGACGGGGACGGGACCAGAACAAGGGAGTCCGCCGTTTGGCTTAAATACTGCTAATGCCACTCTGGGAGTTAGTGGGAATTAGTGGGAATTAGCGGGAATTAGTGGGAATTAGTGGGAGTTAGTGGAAGTTAGCGGGGTTAGTGGCACTTGATGGGACTTACTCCTGAGCAAGGGCAAGGCACACACATATCAAGCCGAACTAAACCCACTAACAAGCCAATCCAAACCAATCCAAACCAAACCAATCCAAACCAATCCAAACCAATCCAAAAATCAACCTAATCCAAACGACTTCCAGCTTCACAACCAACACAAGACAACACAACTCCCCTCCTTCTTATCTTGCTCCACTCCACTTTCCTCTCTCCCTTCTTCTTTCCTCTCTCCTCCCTCCTCTCTCCTCTCTTCTCTCTTCTCTCTTCTCTTCTCCTCGCACAACACTCATTCTTTCGCCTCGCCCGACTACTCCCCCCGAAAGGGATTCCTCGTACGTGCGTCAAGTTGAGGATATACTGTTTGCTTTTCGGCTACTATGTTTTAATCACCGTCACTCCTTCGATTCTTGTGCTGTTCTCATCCGGATCTGTCCATCCGATTAGAAAGAATAATTCCGCCGGGTTTGGGAGAGGGGAGCGCGCAAACGGCAGCACCATGATTGTAATGGAGGGGTTGATGTTGGTTCCACCAGAGCGTGGGACCATCATTGGGAGAGCTCTTTGGAAGGTTGGTTTGTTTGCAGAGTTGGGATGTCCTGTTCCGGGGATTTGGTCTGACCTTTTTCACAGACTCGATATGTTGTCCTCGGTACCGGGTCCATGTTGAAGACGCAGAACGATCTCTTACCGCAGTCTGGTAATTCGGGCCGGGGGACATCTGGGCGGAAGGGACTGAAAGCTACTTCGCCGAAGCCGAGTTTGGTCGATGTGTCGCAGGCGGATCCTGCTGAGAGGAAGCTGTATGTCACAATCTATAAAGCAAAGGTATGGAAAGACAAGATGCGCCGGGGAAAGTCTGTGTCTAACTCGTGCAGGGTGATTGGGAGTTCATAGCACAGCATCCAGTATCTACCTTCAAGTCCTGCACAATACGAGCTCTTCAGCACCGCAAACAGAGCCCGTCCTTACCGACAATGATCTTTGAAATGAAACCCGATTCGATTTCCGTGAAGCAACGGAAGCGAAGGTCGAGCAGGACAGGTGGGCTCTCGTCGAAAGATCCTTGGGCGAATTTCCTATTGTTCCGAACCATACCGGAGGAAAAGTATGGCATATACGATTGGCAGGCTGCAGTGAAGCCACTTCTGACCATGGAAGACGAGGAGGAAGATGGGGTGATGAGCCCACTAAGCCCAGTATTCAACGGCTTTACGAACCCCTTTTCAAACCCCAGGAGACCTTCCACTTCGGCAAACAGACCAGAATTAGGGAATCGAGCTTCAAGTCAGAGTAGCTACCCGCATGCACCTCCTCCGCGAGAAAGACCTTCGGCCATGATCTCGCCATCTCCCAGTCTTCGATCGAGACGCTCTGATTTGTCTTCTCAAGCAAGTTCTCAGCCTCCGCATAAGGGATTCGCATCACACCAGGCTCACGGCTATGCTACGACTCTCCCAACGGACTTGCCTTCCCCAGCCTCGACTTCTGGATACGACAATCAGTTCATTGAAGGTTGGACATCAGCACAGGGGCGATCGTCAGCATTATCTTCACATACACGTGGAAGCAACAGTATAGCATCAGCTGTCACACCAGTATTTCCAGTCGCATCAACACCTCCAGGACCAAGGGAGACTATACTGGATCGAGCATTCCAGATGCGATGTATTCCAGGAAGTGATCGGATTCCCGACAAGGATGATGAGAAGATCAGCAGCATTGCGCGGTTCGAAGCATTGATGCAGGAGGTCGACGAGAGGAAACAAGCCAAAGCGCTGGCTAAACAACCAAGCAGGGAGAGACGGAACTGGGGACTAGAAGAAGAATCAGAAGAGTCATCAGCTGGCGAACCAGACAATGATGATGATGATGTTGAAATGCCTGATGAGGACGTATCGATCCCGACACCAGCACAACGAGCTCTGGATTATATTTCTGGTCGGCGAACGCCAATATTAACAGGCAATCGACCTTTGTCTCCTGCCCCACGAAGCCCTCCAATCCCGTTCTTAAATCCCCAGGCCATGTCTGCATTCCATGGAAACTCTGGCTACAATGGTCTTCGTCCCCGAACGGGGACTACACCATCCAACCCCCGTCCCAAGGGAAGCCGACCAAGTTCCCTCGCTCTTCCATCCCGCTCCATGTCCAGCACAGCAGTCCCCACCCTCCGAGACAGGGACAGTAACAGCAGCACGCTCCGAGCAGGAAGCACAGATGCCAAGGACAAACGACGGAGCAGTACATCGGTCAAGCGCCTCAGCTTCACGGATTTCGCTAAACGCCTAAGCAGCACCTCCAGCCTCCTACTCGTGCAAACGAACAACAGTTCCAGTTCCGGTCGCGACGGCAGCGGTCGCGGGAGTAGTGAGTACGGTGTTGAGGAGTACGACCGCTCGAATAATATGAGCATGAGTATGCTTGGCGGTGACATGACGATGCAGCATCGTGATAAGAGGTGTGGGTGGAGGGGGAGTGTGGGCGCTTTTCCCTCTGAGGGGGGGTTTCTCTGAATATTTCATTTGACAGGCTGATCCATTGACCGACTGGCGGGATTGGATTGATGATACCGGATACCTTAGATGATTGTAATGATGCTTGGATGGCGTTGGGCTTGGCATTGTCACGATATGATAGGATGCACTGAAGTGCACTGGGTTGGGCGGGACCTCTGTTGGCATTTTACGGCGTTATGATACCAGTCTACTTACTGCTTTGTTGTACTTCGATAGACGATTGTTTGGTGCCCATGTCACTCGGTCAGTTAGCGTCCGTGTTTATGTATTAGTTGAGATAAATGCATATACCTATCTATCTTATCTATCTTCAATGCCCCTCCTCCCTCTCTCTACATGCTTCTGATATCTATGCTTTGCGTATCTCCTACCCTTACGGTATTTCGAAAATAGAATCTGTCTAATCACTAAAATCAGTGTCTGCATTGGTAGACAGCAACCCGCCCAAAAAACCGTAAACAGGTACTTATGACGTGATCCTAAGCATTTTCAATTATGAAATATTATCCGATTTGAGGTCGCTAGCATACAGCTACCTAAATAATCTTTTGATTTGGAAATGTGGGAGCCAGAAAATAGGTCGTGGCCGCTTGAGTTGTTTCGCAAAGCAATAGCTACTTTACAGGGGTATATCCTCTATCATGTTATAATTTCGCTATCCATAATTGTTTGTTTGAATAGACTAAATGACAAAGATCTTACGCGCTGCACTACTGTACCACACTGACTTGACTGGGTTGCTTGCTCGCTTATCATGCCTGTTACAAACGGGAGACATGTTGACCGAAAATTGGGTATTGTAAACAACCGAATTGCATCTCAGCTAACTGTATCAGGTAGCATAGTTTGGGCCTCTGGGCACAAATCCATTAGATCCTACGGTGCGTGAGTACTCTAAAGAGAGCCTGTTACTACAGGGCTACTTGCGCCGACAGTGGCCCCGAGGTGGTTTCTTATGGTGGTGCATCCAATGCGGCCGATTCTGTGTCGTTGTCTCCGGGCAGAATGGCCCACGAAGTAAGTCTTCTGCCACCAGCAGTTAGCTATGAATTATAAAGACTCCAAGGCAGCGATACTCAATCCGAAGTGCATGCAACTGAGTGCCGGCCTTGGGATATCAAGTCTCATGATTGGGTGATGTCCCGTCAAGTACAGAAGCTGATCACCATCAAACTCAGCTCCACGAGCTGCACAAAACTCAAGCTTGATTGAATATCCAAATGAACAAGAAAAATAAACTGAACTACCCACGCATATTTATCTCGACTATGGCGCCACAGGCAATGACCAACGATAGTCTCTTTCTCAGTCTCGTAACAATCTAGTGAAAATACGAAACCAAGCCAATTCAAACCATAGGTTGAGCAAGCAATTCATTGCCCAGATAGTAGTGAATAGTATTTTCAGCGCAGCAGAGCGGTTGCAGAGATATCTCGATGCAGATATCCTCGCCTTCTACGACCGCAAGGAGCCGTTTCGATTATCTCACGGCTCAACCAACAGCACTTGTTCTATCTTGCTTCGACGGAACAATGTGGTCGATATCGGCAATCTAGGTCATGTTTTGAATAGCTCTGGTGGAGCTGAACCTACCTAAGGATCGTTTGGTAAAAACGACTCTAAATTCCTGAAGTATAGCCCTATTCCACCAGTCGTCATGGAGTTCCAGGTTTTGCCGTTGGTGGCAGATATGCGGGAACATCGGGCGAGAGCAGCTCATTCGAGCATAGTTTCTTTAACCGGACTATCGGTTATGTGCACATGTTTTTGCCAACGGAGATTTCTTGAAGGCTTCAAAGACAGAGAGACTTGACCTCTTTACTGGTGCTGCTGGGGCAGTTGGAAGCTTGGGCATTGTCACGCTCGCGAAATTGCAACTGATAGAAGCCACCAAATACATCTAGACGACGTACCATCCCGTAGACAGTGTCTCTGAGCCCACCCAGAAACTACAACAGCTTGCCACTGGCGCCAATCTGGACTATCTGGACGGAATTCCCTTCTCTCTTCATCAGGGTCTGGTTGTCACAAGTCGCATGACAAACGATTCTGAGCCAAACGACCCTGTTCGAACTTTCAGTAGAGCAAGCGGCCCCTGGTTTTACCTCCATGCAAATGACATTGTCTCCCAGACATAGGACAGCACCCCTACCACAGAACTTATCCCTCTCTATGAGTACCTTTTTCGTTACGATAGAGGCAGATATACGTATTTTTTGGTTCCTTCCTTTCATATAGGCGCTCTACAATCGTTGAACACAACTGTTTATTCCCCATGCCCCATCCTTCACAGTCACCCAAAAAGCAATATAGGTTTCCAACCCACTTGCCCCGATACATTTTCTCGCTTAGATCACCACGGCAACTCAACACCACCAACAAGCGTGCTCTCCGGATCAACATTGAAAAACTTGCCCGAGGACTTTTCACGAGTTGCATTGTCGATCTTGTAAGGTTAGTACAACTCATAGGAATCCACGCTGGGCAGACTTACGAGTCTCACAATGGAGTCAGCGCACTCCTCCTTGGTGACTGGTGCTTCTTTCATGCCCATCATCCTGGCAGCATGATTACCAGGTTCGGTCTGTACGAGACTGGCAAATTTTCGGTCAGTGTTGGAGGGATAAAGTAGCGTGCGATTCTTACCCGGGATGTATAGTAAAAGCAGTCAGCCACTGAGTACCACAGTGGGCAGCTCTGGAACTGATGTCAGCGAGTTCCAAGTTTGCTTTCAACACCATGAAGTGGCTCACATAGTCAACCAATTCAAAGCTGCTTTCGAAGCTCCATACGCAGGCACCATATGCGCACCAAAAAACTTCTCCATACCCCCAACTGAACCCGCAGAGCTAGTGACCGTCACCCGTCTCGGCGTATCGCTCCTCTCCAGCATTGGCTTCACAGCTTGAAACAGCGCCAACGGGCCAAGAGTATTCATAGCAAAGACATGTTTCATATCCTCGAGACTTATACTCTCGAGGGGAGCGACGGCCGTTCCAGTACCACCAGCATTGGCGATCACGACGTCTAGTCTCGAGATGCCAGCTGCTAGGAGCTCTGTGATGGCTGAGGTTGGGTCAGTAGTGGAGGTGGACTCGATGGAGAGGAGTATGAGGAGGTATTTTGAGCTTTGGGTAGAGCGGTGAGGGCGATGGAAGCGGGCGACGTCTTGTCGCGGACTGTGCCAATGACGATGTAATTGGGCCGGGAGAGGTAGGTTTGTACCTCTACTCACTCCTGAGATGAGAATAATAGTGGGGTCGGCCATCATGTAAACTTGTGATGTTATTGAATGTGAAGCCAAATGGTATCGAATGGAGCCGAACTTTGCAATGAAAATGGGTGAGTGTCAAGTTGGGAAGCTCACCTGTGTCGCGCAATTTGGTCCCCTATTAATACCTGTGGTAGTGGCTGAATGGGCTATTTTCTATAGACAGTCTCACGTTTTCGTTCCTCGTTCCCTAGAAAAGCACTCCTGGAAGTAACTCCCAGGAATGGCCCCAGTACAACAACGAGCTGTGAGTGGCCTGGACCGTTTTGCCGACCAGGGTATTAGGACTAGTAAGGAGCTTAATATGAGGGGCAAAAATTTAAGCGGCATGAGCTCAGGTATCTTGATCTTTTGGATTTTATTTAATTGATTTAAATCACATAAAAAAGAGATAAAGAAGGGAAATTATAAGGGGAGATTACAAGGGGAGATTATAGGGGGAGATTATAAAGGGAGATTATAAGGAAAGATTATGAGGGGAGACTATAGGGGGAGATTATAGAAGAGCAATGGTAAGTGTGACGGTTGGTACGGATCGGAGGGCATTCAGGGGGGCTTTCTTAATTGGGCATTATTAAGCGCTTAAGTGAGATTAATTTGACAACGCTTTTTATATATAATCCCTTTTCCTTTTTATTTTTTATATTTTTTAATTATAGATTTTAAAAGAATCTTAATTTTTTTTTCTTTTTTTTATGTGATATGTGAGGCCTTTGTTAAACGTTGGCACTGGTTTTTATAAGATAAGCGTTATATTATTTATAACTTTTTTTAACTCGTCTAAGAAAATAATAAATATTTTCCCCTTTTTTTATTTTTTTATGAACTTTTATTATAAAGAGAGTTTTATATAAAGAAGGCTTATATTAAGCACAATTTAATAAATAACACTTAAATAACCAATAAACCTAAAGAAGTTAATAACATTGGTTTCCCTTTTTTACGCTTTTTTTTATTTAATTGAGTTAAAAAAAACAATATCTCCCTTTATATAGACGTACTCTTGACACGTCGTATAAAGCTTAAACCTCTTATAGTAAAGCACTTTTTAATAAAAGATGCTAATATGTCTTTTACTTTTACTTTATTTATTCCTTCCACGGGATTTTCTTTTTAACCTTTTTTTTCCTTTAGTACGGTATAACTTACCTCTTAAAGTAGCTAAACTATTATAAATATATAAGTAATAGAAAAAATAAAGAAAAAGCTGGATAAAAAAAACGTTTTAAATAAATAAGTAAAGACTTAACTATTATATAAGAATAACTTTAAAGCCTTAGTGAAAATCGTGTTTTTTTTAAGTTTATTTTCTTTAAAGACAGCCTTTTTTTATTTAATCTTTTCTATTTTATTAAAGAAGATATTAATGTCTTTACTAAGAAAAAAGGTAAGTAGACTACCGTTGCCTTTAATTTAAGTGATAATAATAATAAAGACGATAATAAGTTGAGTTATTACCGTGATAATACTCTACCTTGTCCTTTTTTTAAAGATATTTCTTAAGTCTTGTCTTTTTTTAGAATTTCCTTTATGTTTTATATTACTTATATTAAAAAGATTTTAAACTTCTTAAATAAACTTTTTAATAATGTTAAGTATTTTTTAAAGTTGTGAAAAGTTTAAGTGTATAATGTTTTATGTTGTTATGTTACTTATTTTATTAATAAAGAACATAAGAAGGACTGGCTATTAAATTAAACTGAAGGAATGGCATAGACATTCTTAGAACTAGCTTTTTTAAAACCCGAATTTAATGAAGATAGTACGCTTATGAACGCTTTAGATTTAATAGAATAATTTGTTTTGCTTTTATTTAATTTTTATAATAAATAGATAGCTTGTTTTAAGTACTCTGCTTTTTGTATAGATTATTAGAGCTTTTTTTAGAATTTTTACCACAACTTTAGAACTTTTACTTGTATTATTGGTATTAATAATAAATTTGTTTTAAAAATGGATTTATAAAATAAGCTTCTCCCCCAGTTATATAAATAATTGTTTTAGTAATATAGGACTTCTTGGTTACTAGAGGAGTACGTGGAAATAATTTAAGTTAAAGATTAAGGCCAATTAGTTGAGCGGACTTTTTACTCGATTTTTGAATTTTTAGCCTTTATCAAGTTAAACTTTTGTTGGATTATAAATATGATTTCTTAATCTTTTACTCCCTTTTATAATTACACCGGTTATAAGGCGAAAGAGCACTGTAAACGAGAAGGTTCTTAGTCCTAATAATAGTACTAAAAACTATTAACCCCTCTTATATGTACTGATACCCCTCGCGCTTAATCATTAGTAAATATAGCTCATTACTACATTACACAGCCATCTTAATAACTTTTTATTTTTTATAAAATTAATAAAATTAACATTAGCCGTTCTTTTCACAATTAATTTAAGAATAATAATAAAAATGTGTATAAAAATGTTACTAAAGAGTAAATGTTATTTCTTTTAATAAAAGGCTAAGCCTAAGAAAGGACTTTTTCTTAAATATATTAAGAAATATATAATACCCTAACTTAACAAAGCTTTTTAGAGGATAATCTTTTATTATTTAAATAACTTTTATTAAGAGTGGATTATTATATAAGTTACCCGTACTTTTCAATTTTAGAGTAAATGGTTATTATTTTATTAACTACGCTTTTTTAAAATCTCTTTTTTTCTTTTTAAAACCTTTAATTCACCTTTTGTCAAACGTTATTATTGTTAAAAGATTCAATAGTACTGATAGTGAAAAAATCAGTCATTATACTACTTTAAATTTAATAATAAATAAGCGCTTATAAGCCTTTACCCCCTTCTTCATCACTTGATTAGGACATCATAGTGTTATTTTTAAGAAAATATGGTTATTAAAACATTAAGTCCTCTTTGATGTTACTAAACGACGTATCATTTGGCTAAAAGCCTTTCCCTTAATTGTCACTTATAATACTCTAGTTGAAATTTAAGATCTTTGCCATTACCACATTTAATAACGCTATTAAAGGGACATTAAACGACGAGATTAAAAGTTTAATTAATATTAAAATAAACGTAATGTTTAATTTAACAAAATTAAAGGTGTTTAATCACTTAACTCCCGTTAACTTTTGTTTAATTATAAAGGCAATTTTCCCGGCACTTTTTTCTTTGTTCTTTATAAATCAATGGTTATTATAAAAAATATAATAAAAAAGGAGAGTTTAATTGAGTTAACGTTAAAAGAGGTCAAAGCCTTAAATTACGCTCAGTTTTAAAATTAAGTGTTTGAGATTGTTTTAAAAGTGTTTTAAATGAGGCTCACGACTTTTTCTTTATTAATTATGTTGGTTTTTATTATTGTCGATTTTATCTATGTTATTATTCTACTAAAAAGTAAGTGTGATTTGACTTTTACTTTCTCCGGATTCTATATAACAAATTAATATCTAAAATAACCTTTAAAATAGCCTCTTTTTTAATGTTATATAATGAAATGATGGAGACTCTAAGGAAGGGACTTTTGCTTTTACCCTTATGGCCGCTTTTACTAAGATATGTTATTTTTTCTCTTTTTTTTAACAATGAAATTAAACGTTGATTTTAACAGCTATTATTATTATTCACCCCGGTTTTAAGTTTAATTAATTATGTTAATAACTACTATTATTAATCTTACTTTTATTGTCACTTTTGCCTTTACCACATTTCCGCATTTTTATATATATTAAGATATAAAAAGGCCACTGAATTAAGTGTGAAGTAATATTGAAAGTAATGTAAACACCGATAAAAACACCGCTTTGAAACAAGACGTATTATAAACAATAAGCACAGCTTTTATTTTAGGAAATCTTATAAATAATGACTATGTTACCCCTTTTGTCTTAATGAGAACTTCTCTTTTATTGACAGCTTTAGCTGTTTCTACGTTTTCTTGAATCTTAGGAGCCTCAGGCATTTACTTTAACACATGTAAATCTTTACACCAGCTTGATTTTCCTAATGATGAAAAAATCTATTAATTTTATTATTTTTTAATTAATCATAAATACGTGAACTAAGCTTTGATTCCATTGTGATTAGAACGTGATTTATATAAAGGGTAAAGGGAGGGTAGTATTGATTATACGATATGCAACAAAACTTTAGGAGTGCGGGAGTGCGGGAATACGGGAATGCGGGAAGTTTAAAAAGCCCCACTTTTAAAGGGGAATTATTTAAATATCGTGTAATATTATGAGTTTTTAACTAAAATATAAAATAAGACCTGTTTTAAAATCAGCTTAATTGGTTTATTAAAATGGCCTTTTTAAATTTATAATAATTATTATAATTATAAAGATATTAATTATTAAAGAAATATTTCTAAAGGAATTTTATTTAAAAGTCGTGTATTATTATGAGTTTTTAATTAAAACACAAAATAAGACCTGTTTTAGAATCAGCTTAGTTAGCTTATTAAAATGGTCTTTTCAAATTTATGATGACTAATATAATTATAAAGATATTAATTATTAAAGAAATATTTTTAAAGAAACTTTATTTAAAAGTCGTGCATCACTATGAGTTTTTAACTAAAATACAAAATAAGACCTGTTTTAGAATTAGCTTAATTAGCATATTAAAATGGCTTTTTAAAATTTATGATGACTAATATAATTATAAAAATATTAATTATTAAAAGAATATTTATAAAGAAATTTTATTTAAAAGTCGTGTATTACTATGAGTTTTTAACTAAAATACAAAATAAGACCTGTTTTAGAATCAGCTTTATTAGCTTATTAAAGTGGCTTTTTCAAATTTATAATAATTAATATAATTTTAAAAATATTAATTATTAAAGAATTACTTTTAAAATAAATTTATATAAAAATCGTACATTATTACGAGTTTTTAAGTAAAATATAGAATAAGACCTGTTTTAAAATCAGCTTAATTAACTTATTAAAATGGCCTTTTTAGATTTATAATAATTAAGATAATTATGAAGATTTTAATTATTAAAAAAAAATTAATTAAAAAATTAAAATTAAACTAATTTTTATCTTATTTTAATATATAAGTTAATAAATAATTATTTATAAAAAGTGTAATTAATAAAGGTTATTAAAATAAGAAGGGTATATTTAAAAATAAAAATATTATTATTATAACTTAAATATTAAGCTTAATATATAATTAGAAGTAAATATTAAAGATTTACTTTAATAATTTTCTTTATAAGAAATTGATTTAAAAATTAATAAATATATTTATAATATCACTTATTAAACTATTAAATAAACTATTAAATAAACTATAAAATGAACTAATTATTAAATAAAGTACTTATTAAGTTATTTATGAAGTTTAATAGTTTAATAGTTTAATAGTTTAATAGTTTAATAGTTTAATAGTTTAATAGTTTAATAGTTTAATAGTTTAATAGTTTAATAGTTTAATAGTTTAATAGTTTAATAGTTTAATAGTTTACAAAAAAGCCTTTTTAATATAATTATTATTAATACACAGGCCTCGTAGAGCCCCCGGAGGGCCCCCGGAGGGCCTGCGGAGCATTAAAAATTAAACAATACTTATTATTATACTTATTATTATAATTATAATATTAATTATAATATTAATTATAATATTAATTATAATATTAATTATAATATTAATTATAATATTACTTTTAATATTAATTATAATATTAATTATAATATTAATTATAATATTAATTATAATATTACTTTTAATAAGATTATATTAAAGTTAAGTAACATTAAAGCTGTCACCTATTAATCTCTGATTGGTCCCCTAGTATTGTTTATGTAATACAGAAAGTAGAGCAGGTCTTTCTAAGTGTAAGAGATCTCTATAATCATTAGAAATAAAAAGTGTATGAGTATGTTTAATGAATTAAATTAAACGTTACCTTTTTTAAGATAAGACTATGAGTTGGAGATATATACATAAAATGCTTACATAAGCATACACTAGACCTTATTAGATATGCTAACATAATAATGGAGCTTATTATGTGACACACCCTTATGGTAAGATGTTATTTGTATAATTAAGAACTCGTTATCCCTAATGTGTAATATGCGGTTATAGTTAAGAAGGATAATTATACTAGTTATATACTTCAGATCATAATGCACTTATCACAAATTATATAAATAATTACGTGCAAACGCTGTGCAAATTCAAAAAAAAAGAAAAACATAAGTGTACAACCAATGCGCGTGGTAAAATCGTGTGATATAAACAATTGTCATGTTTAATGTAAACATGACACTTAGTAGTGAGCATAAAGTATAATAAATAAAAATAAACAATAAATACGTAATTAAAATGTATTAAACTAATATATTAAAACATAAAAAATATATAATTATAAGCTTAATATAAAAAAATGAGGGATCATGCATTATCATTGTTTTATTTAATTTTAAGTACTTAATTTAAGTTTAAAATAGTAAGGCTTTACATAGATATTCTTAGCATTAGAATAAGATCATATCTATACAATTAATATTGTGATTAGGTAATTTAAAAATTGAATAATTACTTTAAATTAAGTTTATAGGAAATAAAAATGAATCATACTTATTCATTAATTGAGTTAAGATTTACTCTATGCTTTATTGTACGTTGTTTATTAATTGATATATTATTAAGTGGCCCAAGCGCGTTAGCCAGTGATTGAGTAATCACGCCTATCAGGTTAATAACTATAAAAGGAGTGTTTGGTTTAATAAATAACAACCTTCTTTTAATATTAATATTACACATATTTGTGCCTATGCCTTTATCTTTTATCTCTTTTGTCTTTTCTTTTTGATTTTCACACATATTATTTGAATAATTTATATTATTAAAATGCCTCTTAAATTAACTAAAAAAGTAAGTAACAAGTATTATAAACTTTATATTAATTAAGTGAATATCCCGTTTTTTTATACCCTTATTATATATCTTATATATTGAGTTTTTCAGCTTTAAGCATTAGGCTAATTAATAATATGATTATAGATGAATACCTCTAAAGATGAGCTCGTTTAGTTACTCTCTTTTACGCTACTTCTTATATGACAAGTCATACGTTTGGATTCTTTTCTTCTTAAATCAAAAGATCCTTTTTATTTAAATTCTAATAATACTCTGTTCATTTTATCTACTTGTCATTGTTTCACATCTAATGGTAAGTCTAATGTAATCTCCTCTCTTACTCATATACCCTCTCTTATTTAAACTTCTATTCTTTATGAATGTCTTATTTTTTTTTGTTTTATTTTCCTTTTTTTTTATTTTTGTTTTATTTTTTACCCGGGTTATTATTTTATAGACTTTTATAAGTAAAAGTAAAAGTCGTAAAATGATTAATGATTATAATGTTTATATATTTATTAAGGAGAAGTTAAAAAGATTATAATGTTTAGGTAATAAAAGCTTAGGTCAAATGCATTTGATCATATCCTTATCATTCATTTTAAACATATTTTTGTGTCTTTAAAAATCTCCTTATAAATCTTATACCTTTTTAAAACACAATTTAAGATTTAAAGCCTTGCCTATTAAGTGTAAACATAATATGTATTTTTTCATTATGTTTTATGCTTATTTTTATTATATAATTATGAGTAAATATTAATAACGTGGTTATACACCGAGTCGATCAAGACACCGAGTCGATTACTTTCCCTCACCTTTACCACTTCAAAATACAATTAAATAACCACACCACATTAAATAAACTAAACTACTCGAAATCTAATAAGCTAAATACATTTACAACCTTTTGACAAGTTGTTATATTATGACCAGTCTTTTTACAAATCCTATAATATTATCCAGTTAATTTCCCCTCCTTTTTTATAGCCTCTTTAGAACGTTTATCACGTCGTATTTGCTTATTTACTTCCTTTTGAGACAACATGTCATATATATCTTTAACAGTAAATGTACTTCCTTAGCGGATGCGATTCTTTTTAGCCCTACGGCGTTTACTAAGGGCTTCATTTACTACTCAAAGTATACAAACCTCAGTACTAACAAGAGTCAATTAATAAGCTAATAGCTTTGTACCTTTTGCTAATACAGTAACTATTTCGAAAATTAGAGTTAATGAGTTTCCTTAATAATGAGTAATACGATTCTTAACCAAAGTTATTTGTAAAAAGGCATTGTTTAGGTTATGAGGGGTTTAAGAAGTCCAAGGATTAACGTCGGCAGAGGGGGGTCAAATAAGAGTTAGAGTTTATAACTTTATATTAAGCTTTGAAATTATAACTTATAGATTAAAGGGTACTAATCTAGCCCCACGGAATCCAGCCTTTGCGTTTTAGATTATTATTGATTATTCGTATATTACTTTAAAGGCTAAAAAAAACTCGACTTTAGTAATGTAGTTAATATAGGCTTTGATAAATGTCTTAATTTGTTAACTGTATACCTGCTTTAATACACTAAAACATCTAATATCAAGTGGCTAAGTTAAATGAGAAGAGTGAGGAAATAAACAAAGAATAATAATGTTGTATACCTTATAATACTCTTAGAATTCCGCCAAATCATGGCTTTTATGTCTATCGAGGACTAATATTCGGTAAGGACCCTTTACTCAAACAATAGTATACTTATCGAAGTGTTATATCTATTCTAGACTTGTCTTATTATTTGTCCATTTATTACTAGTAAGTTTAATAACCTAATCGTGTGGGAAACCGCCCTTTATATACTAATTCACAAGATAAGTCTTCCTTTACACTACCAAAAATAAAAGTACACTTTAACCTTTGCTATTAACACAAACAATCACTATAACCCATTTTCGATTGCTAAGCTAAATAACTTTATTTTTGCTATTTCGATTGGCATTTACCACGATTATAACTGTGCAAATAACACCTATTATAAAGCCCGTTTTATCGAAGTTATAAAAATCGTAATCGAAGATACTATATTTCGCCTTTATATTCTCTACTAATCGAAACCACGCGCTAATTAACTTAGGATCTTTGTATAAAGCCCTTTAGAAGTCGTAAATATAAATAAAACGCATATTTAACTTTAGTTGTTATTATATAAATTATTGAGCCTAGCACATTCTAATACATTCCCCCCCACGATTTCAGGATAAAATTCGCTATATCTTTTATACTAGTAAACCGGGGCACAAATCCTCTAGTATTTATATCAAATATCCTTTAAATAATAATTTCCTCTTTTACTTCGGTTAATTTAAAGCCATTGGCCTTACTTTTACATCAAGTTATTCGGCCGGTTATTTTGTCAAAAAGTATTATATATAATACTTTATAAATCTTTATAGTAAAACAATGACTAAGTTTTTTGGATAATTGAATAATTTCGATAGCTAGAATAATTTGCATTTCTTAGGTTTGGATTTCCATTTGTAGTTATTAAAAAAACGCGTATTAAAGTTTAAGGGGAGTGGGGTAAGGGAAAGTAATCGACTCGGTGTCTTGATCAACTCGGTGTATAACCACGTTATATATTTATAAATTAATAATTCGTTGAACTTTGTTTTTTATATGTCCGTTTTATGATATATGGTCATGGTGATAAGGGTAAATGTTTTGTTAATACCTTTTTTATTGGTTTATGCTATTATAATTGTATTTTTGGGTATACTTATTATGTCATTCTTTTTTAAATCCTTTATTATGGTATTCGGTTGATCTCTTTCTTGAAAGCTGGAAATGGTTTTTCTTTTTTGATAAGCCTTTTTGAATTTTTTATAAATATTTTATTAATATTATATAAAATATTCGCTTAATTTACATAACCTTTAAGACTTTATTAAAAAAAAATGGATTGAATAATGAAAATGAGGAGAAAAAAATGAGGAAAATGAGGAAATTGAGATTTTGTTAATTAAATCTTGTTATTTTGATTTTGGGTATAGAAAGAAGGATAAGAATAATAATAATATTATTAATAAAGCTGGTGCCGTTGTTGGGAAGATATTTTAAAAAGATTAGTTATTAGTGGATTTATTAAAGGGAATTACGCAAGTCTTATGGTCTTGAGTAAGCTTTTATTAGGTTTTGTGTAGGCTCGGGGTTTTTTGCGGTTTTTTGCGCTGGATTTTTGCTTTTTTTTGTTTAGAATAATAAGGGATACTTATTTATTAAGATTAAAAATATTAATTTAATAAATGAAAATGCGTATAAATCATTAATATGTTTTTAATAAATATATTTAAAATTCTTTAATTTAAAATTTATGATTTTTAAAATTTAAGAAAGCTTTGAATTATTTAAATTTTTAGCAAAACAGATTTTTTGTAAGCCTATTAATAAGCATATTATTTGTTGGTAAATATATAACCTTAAATGAGCCTTAAATAAATTCTTGTTTAAGCCATATGTTTTGAATATTTACATAGCATAATTTAGTAATAATCTTTTTATTATTATTTATTATAAATCTAATTATTTATTGATTATTATAAAAGATTTTTTAAATTTCGCTAATGTCTAAAAACAAGTCTTTAAAAATCATTAAAGCGTTATGGTTTTTTTTCTTATGTGCTTAAAAAATAGTAATTCCATTTTTATTATAGAAATTATAACTGTGGATTATTGAGATGTTTTTTAGATTATTGGACTATTAAATATTAAGATTATATATTTTTGTGATGATTATCTTATTTTAAAATCATTTATAAATAAAGTATTAGAAGTAATAAATATAGCCCATATTTGATTGCCTTTAAATATAATCTTTAGAAAGCGCATTTTAAAGAGGTAATGAATAAGCTAATGTATGGCTGTGAAGTGTTTTGGTCTAGGGTTTGTAGTAAATTGTGAGAGTAAGGCTATAGTATATGTGACATCTAGTTGTATAATAATCGCTATATATAACATAAATCTAACCCTCTCTTAATATATTTTAATAACTTTCTTTAATATTTGACCATTAGATTTCACAAGCTCAATTTAAAGTAGTAGGGTTATAGGACACTTCCCATTTATTTATTCAAACTTATAAGTGATCTTTTTAATGTATTAGTTATAAATAAGGGAAATAGTCTTATACTTTCAGTTGTGTATTATTTTAATCCCTAGGAATTACTTAATGTTTCTAAGATTATGTATATTATATACTTAATTAAGCTTTTTAATGAGTTCTTTGCTAAGCTTTATATTATTTTAATAAAAGAGCACTTGAATATTATTGACATACAATAACACTAAAATTTTATACTTAAGGTTTATGAACATATAAAGCTCTTTAGAGTAGGGAGATAACCCTAGACTCATTAAAGTTTTGTTGATATGTTTATATTAAAGGTAAGGGGAGTTATGTATTTTGTAAAGTGCATAATTAACTTATAATACTTTTCTTGGCTTTTGGAATCTGGGGGGAAATTTATAATACACTATTTTTTTGTTTATATCTCGAAGAGTATTAATAAATGCTATGATTATTTTAAATGATTTGGTTACTAGAGTATTTGTGTATATTAAAATGATTATAAATTTACTTTAAAAGTCTTTGTATATTATAATATGTAATCGGTATTTTAAGATATATTCTTTTTTATTAGGTTTATATTTAAATATTTATATAAGTGGTATGAGTGTTAATATAATATTTAAGTTAAAGTATTCTAGCATTTAGTATTTGTATTTATTTATATTACTTATTTTTAAATAAATATCTTTAATAAACCACGTTTTTATTAAGTAATTTTTAAAATCGTTTTACCTTTTGGGTTTTAATGGAAAAATTTTGATTTTGATTTTGGGAAGTGGGATTTTCCTTTTTAATAATAATTGTCTTCCTAAATAATTTGCCTAGATAGCTGCCGTAATCATTGTATGTATTATCTTTATTATTTGTTTTAGTTCTTTTGGCTCTTCTGGAGATATATGTTGATTAGGTATTAATCCATCAAGCATAAGATTTATGTATAATATGAAATCATTGTATAAGTTGAAAAGGTGCTTTTTTTCTGATATATTACCCCTAAGATTAAAGTGTTTTTATTAGGATTTTTTTTTAAGTATTATATTAAGTATGATAAACACTTTAATACATTTTTTTATTAGCTTTTGGTAGCTTGCCTTAAGTGTTTAAGGATTCTGGTTTAATTAGCCGAGTTTTAGTCATTATAGCTTGAGAATGCATTAATATTTTTATTAATTTAGAAAATTTAGATTCTAATTCTCTATGATTTGGGGGTAATATATCTTAATATGTACTTAGGTTGTATAATGGGATTTGGACTTTGAGTCTTAATGTTTAAAGCGGATTTATTATTTGATTTTGAGGTACATTTGACGCCTAATTAGTGAATTATATGCGTTTACTTAAACAAAATATTTTTAAGTCTGAATTCCTGCCTGAATTAGGCCTTGGGATTGATATACTTAATAACTGCTCTTTTGTTTTTTATGCGTTTTTATTTAAGATAGGCGTTGTTTTTAGAATTAAAAGTCTAATTTAAATACTAAGGTTTCTAGTATGACTTTTCACCTTTGAGTTCTATATTTCAGGAGTTTCTATTCACTATTCTATAATCTTAAGTAAAGATTTTAGGATGCTTTTTCCTATAATATTCTATTTTCTGATAGTTTTATTTTTTGCCTTAGAAATTCTAATTTAATTGCTGATTAGTTCCTTTTTTTTAATAAGTTTGTAAATTAACTGAGTTTTTGAGACTAAAATCCCTTGCTCTTCCTTAAAGGAGGTATAGAAGTTTTTTTTATTAAATCATACATTATGAGTGATAATGATTTTATTAAAGCGTAATACTTAGATCTTATAAATATTTAAAGTAACATATTTTACTAAATATTTAATATATGTACACGTATTTGTTTTAAACGCTTTCTTATCTTTTCTTAATATTTGTTTTATTATTAATATGTACGCTTTATATTTAAATATATAAATTTTATTTTAATTTAGTTTAAAGTCAATAATAATTTTTATAATAAGTATAAAATTATATTATTAAAAGTAATTATAGAACCATTTGTCGTTTTCCTCAATAGGTGATCACTAATCGTTTATATGCCTTAGGCTTTTATTATATAAGTAAATACCCGCAAATGCATACTTAATGTTTAATTTAATAAGGAGATTAGATCTTAACCATATTTTTACTCCTTTATTAATTGTTTCTTAGTCAGCCTTTTTGGCTTTATTATTTGATTCATAGGTTATAATTAAGGAGAGCTTGAGTTTAATTCTAAACTTGAAAACTTATTTTTCATATTTTGTAAACCCTTTAATTATAATGATAGCCTTTTTTTGATCATGTTTAATTTTATATATTAAGAGTTTGAATTGTTTTTGAACTTATGATTTAAAGCTCTTAATATACTCAAAAACCTTGTCATGCTCTTTTAAATATAAAGCATATTTAACTAACATTCTATTATATTCATATTTGAACATTAGTAGTTAGGACATGCCTTTAAAATAACCTAGGTAATTAAAAAGATCTTATATGATTTTTTAAAATGGACGTGATAATTATTAATAAATTAAGTAAATAGAATTGGCATTGGAAATATGAGTAAATGTGACGGATGGTACGGATCAGAGGGCATTCAGGGGAGCCTTCCTAATTAGGCATTATTAAGCGCCTAAGCGAGATTAACTTGACGACACTTTTTATACATAATTCCTTTTCCTTTTTTACTTTCTTTTCTTCTTAGTTATAAATTCTAAGAGAATTTTAATTACTTTTACTACTTTTTACGTAATATGTGAGGCTTTTACTAAACGTTAGCATTAGTTTTTATAAGATAAACGTTATATTATCTACAACTCTTTTTAATTTGTCTGGGAAGATAATAAATATCCTCCCCCCTCCTCATTCTTTTATAAACTTTTATTATAAAAAAAGTTATTTATAAAAAAGGCTTATATTAAATATAACTTAATAAATGGCATCTAAATAATTAATAAACCTAAAGAAATTAACGACACTGGCTTCCCCTTTTTATACTTCTTCAACTTGATTAAGCTAAAAAAACAACATCCCCTTTTATATAAACATATTCTTGATACGTTATATAAAGTCTAAACCTCTTGTGGCAGAGCACTCTTTAATAAAAGACGCTGGTATGTCTTTTGCCTTTACTTTATCCGTTCCCCCCACAAGATCTTTTTTTCAATTCTTTTTCTTCTTTGGCACAGCACAGCCTATTCCTTAAGGTAATCAAATTATTATAAATACATAAGTAATGGAAGAGATGGAGAGAAAGTTAAATAAAAAAAACGTTCTAAATAAATGGGTAAGGACTTACTTATAATATAAGAATAGCTCCGACGCCTTAATGAGAATTGTATTCCTTCTAAGTCTGTTTTTTTTTTAAAAATAACCCCTTTTCATTTATTTCTTTTTTCTTCATTAAGGAAAATATTAATGTCCTTATTAAAAACAAAGGTAAATAAACCACTATTACCTTTAATTTTAATAATAATAATAATAGAAATAACAGCGAGTCGAATTGTTATTATAATAATACTTTACGTTGTCCTTTCCCTAAAGACACTTCTTAAATCTTGTCTTTTTTTAAAATCTCCTTTATGTTTTATATTATTTATATTAAAAAGATTTTAAACCTTTTAAATAAACTCTCTAATAATGTTAAATATTCCTTAAAACTGTGGGAGGTTTAAGTACATAACGTTTTGCGTCGTTATGTCACTTACTTTATTAATGAAAAACATAAAAAAGATTAACTATTAAACTAAATTAAAGGAATGGCATAGACATTCTTAGAACCAGTTTTTTTAAAACCCGAATTTAATAAAAACAATATACCTATAGATACCTTAGATTTAATAAAACAACTTATCTTATTCTTATCTAATCTTTATAATAAATAGATAACCTGTTCTAAATACTCCACTCTTTACATAAATTACTAAAGCTCCTTTTAAAGCTTTTATTACAATTTCAAAACTTTTACTTATATTACTAATATTAATAACAAATCCGTTTTAAAAATGGATTTGTAAGATAAGTTTTTCCCTTGGCTACACAAGTAACTGTTTTAATAATATAAAACTTTTTAATTATTAGAAGAGTACGTGGAAGTAATTTAAGCTAAAGACTAAGGCTAATTACTTAAGCAGACTTTTCACTTAACTTTTAAATCTTCAACCCTTATTAAATTAAACTTTTAATAAATCATAAATACGATTTCTCAGTTTTCTACTCTTTTCCATAATTATATTAATTATAAAGCAAAAGAATATCGCAAATAAAAAAGCTTTTAATCCTAATAATAATACTAAAAACCATTAACCCATCCTACACATACCGACACCCCTTACGCCTAATCACCAGTAAATGCACTTCACAACTACACTATACAATCATCTTAACAACCTTTTATTTTTTATAAAATCAACAAAATTAATACTAGCCGTTCTTTTAATAACTAATCTAAGAATAATAATGAAAATACCGCTAAAGAATAAATGTCATCTCTTTTAATAAAAAGCCGAGCCTAAAAAAAGACTCTTTCTTAAGTATATTAAGAAATATATAATACTTTAACTTAATAAAGCTTTTTAAAAAATAATCCTTTATTACTTGAGTAACCTTTACTAAAAATGGATTATTATATAAATTACCCGCACTTCTTAATTTTAAAGCAAATGATTATTGTTTTATTAACTACACTTTTTTAAAATCTCTTTCTTTCTTTTTAAAACCTTCAATTCACCCCTTACCAAACGCTATTATTATTAAAGGCTTTAATAATACCAATAGTAAAAAAATTAGCCATTATATCATTTTAAACCTAATAGTAAATAAACGCTTATAAGCTTTTAACCCTTTCTTTATTACTTAATTAAGATATTATAATATAATCCTTAAAAGAACATAACTATTAAAATATTAAGTTTTTTTTAATACCACTAAAAAACGCATTATTTAACTAAAAGCCTCTTTTTTAATTACCACTTATAATACTCCAATTGAAATTCAAGATCTTTACTACTATTGTATTTAATAGCGCCATTAAAAGGACATTAAACAACAAGATTAAAAACTCAATTAATACTAAAATAAACGTGATATTTAATTTAATAAAACTAAAAGTATTAAATCATTTAATCTTTATTAACCTCTATTCAATTATAAAAATAATCTTTTTAATACCTTTTTTCTTACTTTTTATAAACTAATGATTATGATGGAGAAAATGATAAAAAAGGTTACGGCTTTCTCTTCATTAACTACATTATTTCTTGTTAATGTTGATTTTATCCTTGTTATTATTTTATTAAAGAAATAAATACGATTCAACCTTAACGCCTTTTAAATTCCGTATGATAAAATAACCTTTAAAATAACCTCCAAAATAACCTTTTTTTTAATATGACATAATAAGATAATAAAGATTTTAAAAAAAGGACTTTCCATTTTACCTTTATTGATTAAACCATTACTAGGACATATTATTCTTTTTTCTTTTTATTTAACAACGAGGCTAAACATTAATTCTAATAGCCATTATCGCCGCTTACCCTAGTCTCAAGCTCAATTAACTATGTCGACGACTACCACTATCAAACCTATTTCCGCTATTATTTCCGCCCCTATCACACTTTCATATTCTTGTATACATCAAAATATAAAAAAGCCATTGAATTAGGTACAAAATAGCAATAAAAGTAATATAAACATCAACAAGAACACCGCTTTAAAATAAGTTATATCATAAATAATAAACACAGCTTTTATTTTACGTGATCTTATAAATAAAGATTATGTTATCCCCTTTATCTTAATAAGAACCTCTTTTTTATACTTATTAAAGTTAATACTACCACCTGGTAAAACCTCCCAGTTTACTTTTTCTTTACACTAAACATAATTGCGTGATTTTATAACTTTACTTTATAAAATATAAAAACAACTTTTTAAATTACTTATAAATACCTTCTCTTTTTTATTAATAAACTCTTGCTAACGATATTTATTAAAAAAATGGACTCGTTTATATAAACTAGTCGTTAAGATTTACTTAATTAATACTACGGCATTTAACTTATTATTAAAATAAAAATCCAAAGATAAAATATTTATAATAACGCTTTAAGAGATTAAGTCTCTAATTAAACAAAGACGTGAAAAAAAAATTATCGTTATTATTAATAATTTAATTATTAAACTTATTATTTATTGTCAATCCTTAACACAATTTGCCGTCTTTTTAGCCAAACTAGACATTAAACTTATAATTCTACTTAAATATGTTAAATAGACTCATATATTTAGTAAAACAATAAATAATGTATTCCCTCCATATTATTTATATAATTATTTCATTAAATTAAAAAGCAAAGGGGAGAAAGCTTTTAAATATTCTTCATTATATAAAATATTTATAATAAAATTTAAAATTATTAAAAATTATATTATTAATAATTTAAAAAAAAAGGTTTATTAAATCATTTTAAGCACTATTTACTACCCCCATTCTCTTTATTAAAAAGTCGAATAAATCTTTATAATTATATATTAACTTCTAAGTGCTAAATTCCTTTACTTATAAAGATTAATATTCCCTCCTTTTAATTAATGAGATATTAATTAAAATAACTAATGCTTACATTTTTATTAAACTAGACATTTGTTAAGCATTCTATTAAATATGAATGAACCCAGTATTAAAGGAATATATAACATTTTATATGAGATATAAAGCATATAAATACAAGGTTCTTTTATTTAGATTCACTAATAGCCTTGCCACATACTAGCGTTATATGAACGATATTCTTTTTAACTACCTTAATGATTTTTATATAACGTACCTTAATAACATTTTCATTTATTTTAAAAACCCCTTAAAACATTAATTATATATTAAGAAAATCCTCTAAAGACTCTTTAACATAAGCCTCTAAATAAATCTAAAAAAGAATGAGTTTACTATTATTTATATAAAATATTTAAGATTTATTATTTTAACTTTTAAATTAAAAATTAACCTTAAGAAAGTCGTTATTATTAATAACAGGACTTACTTTAATATTATTAAAAGTATATAATTCTTCTTTAGGTTTTATAACTTTTATAAACATTTTATTAAAAATTACAATATTATAATAAAACCTTTTATTTATTTAACAAAAAACAACATTCCTTTCCGCTTTACTCATAAATGCGAAATGCTTTTAACTTTCTAAAACACACTCTTACATTAGCTCCGCTCTTTTAATATTATCAATAACATTTACTTTACCTTTTGAAAATGGATGTAAATAATAGAGTTATTATAAAGGTCCTTTTTTAATAATATAGTAAAGATTAGTTTCCTGTTATTTTTTTTTCAAAGATTATATTCCCCGCAGAGCTTAATTATACTATTTATAATAAAAAGATATTCATTATTATATGCTCTTTTACCCATTAGAGAGCAAAGCTTACGGGGACCCCTTATCAAATCCGTGTTATTACAAATCACAAAACTTTAGAATACTTTATAACCTTTAAACAACTAAATGTCTAATAAATACAATAAGCCGAATTATTGGCCAATTATCATTTTATAATTACTTATCAGCCAAGTATTCACAACCCATTAACAAACGCGCTCTCCCATAAACCAAATAAACTCAACAAACAAAACTTTACCAAAAGAATATAACGCTTATAACAGCTCTTACAAAAAAATCAAATAAACCCTGTACTCGTCGCCAAGAATCTCCGCTTTCTCAGCTAATATGATAGCCTTATTTTTAACATTAAAATAACGGATTTTTCCTTAATATTTTTGATAATATATTAAGCACTAAAAGCCAACCGCTTAGCCCCTTCTCTTTAAGCACTACAAAAGCAAGCCTTATCAAATCAATTAAATAAACTTAATATAAAAAGCGACTTATTACTCTCTAATAACCGCCTTATAATCCTTAACATTACTTATCTCCACATTTTCTTTATTTAAAAAGTATATAACCACGTTAATATAATTTACCCTAATATTAAAAAGACCTTACAACTTTTATCTTTTTAATATTAATAATATAGCATTAAGTTAATAATTCATTAATACTACTGTAATTATCACATTTATTAACGTATTTAAGTCCTTTAAAATAAAAAACCTAAACTTTTTTAACTTTTCCTTATCCCGTTTTAACTTTAAGAACATATTACTATAGATTATTATAATTTTAATAAAAATAAGCATAAATTTAATAATGTCCTTATCTTCATTAACTGTTTTAATAAATAAACTATGAATATCTTTTACTAAAAGACTTTAAATACCCGTGATTTTATAAAGTTGTATATATATCATATATATAAATACTTTGGCCCCCTAATTAATAATATTTTTAATAAAGGACCTTAATTTATTTCCTGCTTTTGGACTACTTTCTTTTTAATCCTTAGTACTAAAAGACAACTCTTCACAACTGATCACCCTTAAATAAATGATTAGATCAAAGTATATAATTAATACCTTTAACGCTAACTTCGCCCTTTTATCTCTTATTATCAAAACAATTAATTTAAGTTTTTACTTATTATAAATTACGCCTAAATGTTTTTTTCACATGACTCCCTAGGAGGCCTCTCGCCATTTAAAGTAATCTATGGATATATACCACACGTTAATTAAGATTAAAAGATCAATTTACTAAACTTAATATTCCCCGCTAATAAATTAAATACATAATAAACTGTGAAATATATTACACGCCATTGTATGGTATAGAATATAACTAAGTCTAGCTTCTTAAGGTCTTAAATAAAAATGGCCTAATCCTATAACCACTCTTGCCACATAATTGACTTTAATATAAACGATTTTATCTAATTTAATATATGTTATTTTTCAACTACTCGCCCTTTAAAGAAACTGGACTTTCTTATTAATAGTTTATTCCAAGTATTAAAAAAGGTTAGAAGCTTATATTACCTAGAATTACTAACGAATATAAAAGTATATAATATTTTCTTTATAATAAAACTTAAGAAAGATTCCAATGACCCTTTAATAAATTAACAAACTACGCCACTTCCGCTAATTAACATTATTAGTAACAACAAATAAGAAATCGAGGACTTACTCACTTATTGAAAATAACATGGTAGTCTTTCTTATAAAGTCTTTTAATTGAATTAAGACCTTAATTTTACTTAATATAACACTTTAAATGTCAAATACGCTTTTATAAAGATTTAAGAGTTCTATTTTAATAATCTTACGCAAATAAGTCCCTTTATAAAGTTACTTTAATAACTTAAAGTGTTTCACAATAAAGTAAATGATTACAACCACTTTAATAAAGACAAGAATGAAAAGAAGTGATATTGGTGTTACGGACCCCTTTGCACCAATGAGTAGTTGGCACCAGGATACTGATGGTATCACCAAGTGGATGGTATTATAAGAGTATTAGTATTAACAAGGGATTGGTACAGTTTATGGGCTGGTATTAATTAAGAAATGGTACAGAATAACGATTGGTATCATTGCATACATTGTAGTTGCGATTTTAATTATAATAATAATCTAAATCACGGCGAACATTAGGTCACGTGATGGATTCGTGGATCTTGGAATCTTGTATCAAAGGAAGGGATTTAGGGATTTGGGGATTTAGCATTTTAAGGGATTTAGGGGATTTAAAAGGAATAAAGGTTTTATATAAGGCTAGCACGTTTGCCGTTAGATAGGAGCTTTGTGCTTAATTTCAAATAGTAAACTCAATTTTTACTTAGTAATTGTTTTCTTCATCGTACGTGATACACCTACTTTTTGATTATTAGAGATCAATCAGTTAATCCTGTGTTTATTGAGTAAATACACCAACCATTACATTTTAAGCACCTTTTTGTTAGAAGTACCGACTTATGTATACCATGTTTATTATTAGCAACTCCTTTAATGCGCCAAAGCCTAGCAACGCTGGCACACCATTTTTTAGCAAAAATTATCATAATGATGTGGAAATGCTTGATGCTTTAGTACCTACGGAATTTAAAAAGGCCTTACGCATTAAGCTACCCAATACGTTCTTTGGCAATTGAAAAAAACTGAAGATGTTCCTACTTTAGGTTGAGCTTTATATTTACTTTAACGACAATAAATTCCCAACGAATGAAAGCTATGCACTCTGGACCTTATCCTATTTTTGGGGGAAAGCTCTTTGATGGGCAGAACCGTTCCTTAAGAACTACTTTGAAAATGATAAGATATGTGGACTTATGCTTATCATTTGAACCATGTTTGGTTTGTGGAAAGGATTTAAAAGAGAAATACAAAAAATGTTTGATGATATTAATGCGGTGAAAATCGCAAAAACCCACTTATATGGCTTGCGACAAACCGGGAGCGCAATGGCCTATGCCATTGAGTTCCAGAAATATGCTAATTAAATAAGGTGGAATTCCCAATCCCTAATCAGCTATTATAAGCAAGAATTAAAAAAACACATTTGCCTTAAATTGGCTAAAATTGATCCCGAACCTAAGGAAATTGTTGCGCTAATCGAATAAACTATCCGAATCGACAACCGAATGCACGAGTTCCAACGCGAATGCCGCATTTATAATAATTAATCCCAAGGGCATAAGAAATATTAAGAAGGGAGCGGTAAAAAGAGATAAGAGAATTGATGGTCTAATCTCATGGAATTTGATGCTATCTTTTGCAAAGGCGGAGGGAAGCTTTGCTAAGGGGGACTACCTAAGAAAGTTATGAACAAATAATGGAAGGAAGAATTATGCTTTAAATATGGCCTGCCGGGTTATATGGCTAGCTTTTATCGCCAAAAGAAGTTATGGCAAAAAAAGAAGCAGCTTAATATTATTGGATAAGGGATGTATAATCTAATTGGCGTACTTTGCTTTATTAAACCAATTTTGATATAATAGCTGGGTGCTATGTACCAAGATTTGTTTATTAAAGAATTGGACCAGCTACATATTGACAAGCAATTAAGCAAGGCTAGCGATAATTATAATAAAATTGATAAGTTGGGGGAATTATGCTGGATACTTAAATTAGGACCTTTTTTATTAGAGTTGTTAGGACCGTTATAAGAAAAAGTATAAGAGGTTACCCAATATAAAAAAAACCTTTTTCAATGGGCCTTAAACGCATGATAATGGCAAAATAAGGACATTAAAGCCATTTATGATGAGCCCGAGGAGGTTGCGCTTGAAGGATCGCAATGGGGCAAAGAATATAAAGTAATTTTTTGAGATTATAAACATATTGGCTAGAAATAAGTTAATTATGGCAGCGGATGTTTTTGCACGTATATGCAGATTATTTTATAGGAATATATTAGCTTGATGAACGCATAGGATGAATTATAGGAGAATGAGATTTGGGAGGTAGCAGCTGAGAGTTGGCAGCGACGTTTTTGGTTTAATATGGGGGATGATACATAAATGTATAAGGAAAGCTTCAACCCTTTAGCTATTCTTTTAGGACTGCATTAATTGTTCGTTATAGCCTTTAATTAGCAAATTTGAAGGGTTTGAAGGAATATTTTAATAAACTTTAAATACGTGGAACTTATGGACATTTGATAATTGGCCGCAATAAGCCACGAGCATTTAATATTAAAGATTAAAATTAAGGGAGTCATATTTAAGGCTATGGTAGATTTTGGAGCACAAGGGAACTTCATGTTTTTTATTATTGTATTTAGGCATTTATTACCTATTAAGGTAAAGGCTAATGGGTATAAATTAATACTTGCCGATAGCTAGGCTGCAATGGATGGATAAATTGATGTGGAGATAAAACCATTGCATATAAGCATTGCAGGCCATTTTGAATATATACAATTTGATGTTATTAGAATTGGGAAGCATAATATTATTTTAGGATTGCCTTAAATAAAGAAATATAACTTAGAAATCAATTGGGGAATTAAGCAGGTTATGTTTAATTGATGCAAAAATTGCTATTATGATAAAGCAGGAAAAATGATAATTTGGGAAGTTTGCGCCATTTTTAAAGAAGAATTAGGAGGGACAATAATAAAGGACATATTATTATTTTATTATAAGTTTGCGGCATTATTTAAAGAAAGACATAGGCTAAACGCCTTATTTAAACACCAAGATTACGATTATTGGATCAAGTTAAAAAAAGATATTAAGCTAATATTCCAATCACTTAAAACATATTTGGCTAATAATTTAATGATGATTAAAACATATATTAATAAAAACCTAGCAAAAGGATTCATTCAAAAGTTTAAGTCCCCATGGGGGAGCAACGTTTTATTTGCGGAAAAAAAGGATGGTGGACGACAAATGTGCATTGATTACCATAGCCTTAATAACGCTACAAAAAAGGATTAATATGCACTACCCTTGGCCAAGGAGCTACGAGATAAACTTACGGGGGCCAAGATTTTTATTTAGCTGAACTTGAAAAGCGCGTACAACCTCATTAAGATGGCTAAGGGAGAAGAAGAAAAAACAGCATTTCGCACTCGTTTTGGTCATTACGAGTATACGATTATGCTGTTTAGGCTAATTAACGCACTTATCATATTTTAGCATTTGATTAATAATATTTTAAGGCAATACTTGGACGTAATATGCATATGCTATTTGAATAATATTTTGGTTTATTCCAAAATAGAGGAGCAGCATGCAAAGAACGTGACCGCTATTTTTAAAAAGCTAGAGAACGCCTTTATGCTTCTTAAACCAGAGAAATGCCACTTTCATGTGAAAGAAGTTGTTTTCCTTAGCTATGTGGTCATTACCATTAGGTTGGCTATAAATCCTTAAAAGATTAAAGCAATCATAGAATGAATTAAACCCATGAATGTTAAGGAAATATAGTTTTTTTTGGGATTTGCAAATTTTTATAGGCGATTTATTAAGGACTATTTGAAAATTGCGGGGCTGCTTACGGAGCTGATTTATAAGGACAAAGAATTTAGTTGGGATAACAAAGCGGAAGCCGCTTTTTAGGCTTTTAAGGAAGCTTTTATTAGAGAACCAGTCCTCACGTTTTTTATATTCAATAAAGAAATTAGAGTGGAAACGGATTTTTTGGATTACGCCATTGGCGCCGTATTTAGTTAATTGGGCGAAAACAGAAGATAGCAATTAATTGCTTATTATTCGCGGAAATTATTATCAGCAAAACTCAATTACAACATTTATAATAAGGAGTTGCTGGCTATTATGGATGTAATATGCGAATGGAAGGTTTATTTTAAGGGCATTGCCTATGAGGTACAGATCCTAATGGACCATAAGAATCTCATTTATTTTATTACTATTAAGGAGCTGAATCGACGATAGGTTTGGTAGTACAAAGCCCTTTCTATAATAAAACTTTGAATTTCTTATATTAAAGAAACGGAAAACGCTTGAGCCAACGCGTTGAGCAGGAAATTAGAATATTTTGCAAACAAGACCCATAAATCCCATATTATGCTTTAATAAAATAATGATTTATTGATTATTAATCATTGATAGCTAGCTGTTATTGGCCAGATTGCTAAGAAAGTTTGGAAAGGCTATGCTAATGATTTGGTTATGGCTAAATAAAAAAAACGATTAGGCAAAGGATTTTCCTTTTTGCCAAAAAAAACTTTTCTTTATTAAAAACAAACATATGTCCTTATATGGGATAAGACAAAGTTTGTTAAGGAATATTATGGGCTGCTGGCCCATGGATATTAGGGGATAGCCAAAACGTTGTTAAGGCTTTTTAGGGAATATTATTTTTTAGGGATAAGGAACGTAGTTAAGGAAATGATATTTGCATGCAATATATGCATTTGGAACAAGGCATTCCATTATGCTTTGTATGGACTTATGAAGTTATTAATAACCTTATTATAGCCATGGAAGTCAATCGCTTTGGATTTTGTGATTGAATTACCACTTTTTATAAATTCAATTATAGGAATCATATACGACTTAATTTGTGTTATTATGAATAGGTTTATTAAATACGCGTATATAGTACCAGTACTGGGAACTCAAAATGCGCCACGCATGGCGCAGGTGTTTTTTTAAACGATTTTTGCGAATTACGAAATGCCGGATGAGATCATCTTAGATAGAGACAAGCTCTTTATTTTAAAATTCTGGAAAACATTGATCGCATTCTTAGGAATAAAACAGAAAATGTTAATAGCGTTTTATTTATAATCGAATGCTAATATAAAACGAATTAATTAAATAATGGAAACATATTTTTGATGTTATGTAAATTATAAACAAAATAATTAGGTTCAATTATTCCCGCTTGCCTAGTTTGCATATAATAGCGCGGATTAGGAAACCATTGGAGTATTGCCGTTTTATGCGAATTATGGGTATAATCCCATAGCGTATAATTTATTAATTGCTAGGCAAGGGACCGCCTAGGAAGCCATATTATAAGGAGATAAGCTTAAACAGCTTTATAAAGAATTGTTAGCCGATATTTTTTTCATTGCGCAAAGATTTGCGATTTATTATAATAAAAAATGTAGCATGGGACCAACGCTTAAGAAGGGGGATAAAGTTTATTTATTTTGAAAGAATATTGCGACAAAATGACCAAGTTACAAGTTGGATTATAAGAAGCTAGGACCATTTAGAATTGCAAAAATCAAAGGACTAATTAATTATTAATTAGCGCTTTTTAGGATAATGAATATTTATTTGGTATTTTACATATCTTTTTTTGAATTAGCATTATTAGGAGCATTACCTGCTTTTGTCATTGAAATACAATTGATTAATTTTAATGCCGAATATGAAGTCGAGATTATTTTGGATTGTTAGTATTTTCAAAGCATTATTAAATATTTGATTAAATGGAAAGGGTACTTATAATCGGAAAATACTTGGGAACTTAAATTTAACTTTCATTGCTTTAGGCTGCTTTAGGAATTTTATTTTTGAAATCCAGATTTGCCTAAAAGGAAGAAGAATCAAGATTAGGCTTATTAGCCCCCATTTTAAAAAAGGACGCAAAATAGGCGTTAGATTTAAAGGCGAGGAATCAAGAATTAGGAACGTTCGCAGCAGGCTTAGTGGGAAGCGTTAGAGGACGAACGGAGGTTACCGTTTTGCTTAGCTTGAATCGGCACACTAGCTGATTAGGCCAAGAGAATTTTACGGCATACCCCAAAGAATTGCAATTGCTACGTTTAAAACAAACGCATTTTGAACATCTTTTGAAGATGGACAAGTTTAGGAAGCAAATATGAAAGAGATTGCGGCAAAAGGAACAAAGCTTTGCATGGCGCGCGGCGCCTTTAATATGAAGTGCGAGTTGGATATTTTGTTTTTTTTTTGTTTGGGCGATATTTGATTTTTTTATAGCATTAGGCATAATGGATAAAGAAAATGGTTATTGGCAGCTATTAACAATTTTTAGGTCATACTTAAGCGTGAAGGCCACGCTAAGCAAGAAGGGGAATAATGTTATGGACTCCTTTGCATTAATGAGTAATTGGCATCAGGATATTGATGGTATTATTAAGTAAATAGTATTATAAGAGTATTGGTATCAATAAGGGATTGGTATAATTTACGGGCTAGTATTAATTAAGGAATGGTATAGAATAATGGTTGGTATCATTGCATATATTGTAGTCGCGATTTTAGTTATAATAGTAATTTAGATTATGGCGGATATTAGGTTATGTGATGGATTCGTGGATTTTGGGATTTCGTATTAAAGGAAGGGATTTAGGGATTTGGGGATTTAGCATCTTGAGGGATTTAGGGGATCTAAAGGAAATGAAGGTTTTATATAAGGCTAGCACATTTGCCGTTAAATAGGAGCTTTGTGCTTAATTTCAAATAATAAACTTAATTCTTATTTAATAATTGTCTTCTTTATTGTACATGATATACCTACTTTTTGATCATTAGAGATCAACCAGTCAACCCTGTGTTTACCGAGTAAATACACCGACTGTTATAATTGGTGCGAATGATGATTGTATTGAGGGGGGATTTCTAGGTCTATTTAACTACTCTTAGTGCCAAGCTCTCCTCGGCTCTTTTCGGCTCTCGTCGCTTTGATTGCCTATTTGGGCTTAGTGCCAAGCCTTTGCTTTAATAGCCAAGCCTCTGCTTTGATAACTCCAAAACCTTAGCTAATAGCTTTGAAACCGGCACTTGTTTGATTTCCTCGCTTAGTTGATTATTAAACTCAAGCTGATACTAGATCTTAGTTATCGCTTTGATTGCCTATTTGGGTTTAGTGCCAAGGCCTCGCATCGATCCAAGAGTTACAGGATCTCTTAGAGCCTCTTGGAGCCTCTAGGGGACCCTAGGAGCCTCTAGGGGGCCTTAGGAGCCTCTAGGGGGCCTTAGCTCTTAAGGGGTCTTAGGTCCTTAGGTATAAGCGAGTATAAGCGAGTATAAGCGAGTATAAGCGAGTATAAGTGAGTCTATAGTATAAGCGAGTCTATATTCTTATAAAGAAAATAAATAGACACTCAAAGACGAGCTTTTTCTAGAAGGGGGAATAATATAACGGATAGTACAGATCAGAGGGTATTCAAGGGAGCCTTCCTAATTAGGTATTACTAAGCGCCTAAGCGAGATTAATTTGATAATGCTTTTTATATATAACTCCTTTTTTCTTCTTATTTTCTTTCCTCTTTAATTATAAATTTTAAAAGAATCTTAATTACTTTCACTACTTCCTACGTGATATGTGAAGCCTTTACTAAACGCTAGCACTAGTCTTTATAAGGCAAGCGTCACAGTAAATGCACATTACTCACACTTTAAGCATCTAACTTTATTCATTATTTTAGCATTCTTAATTAATCCAATTAATTTTCTTAATATATTTAAGCCTAAGTAACTGGCGTGTAAATGCCACACTATTTTCGTATTCAATTAAGAGTTTTTATATTCTTAGGTTGGCTTTAATGATTATTTGAGCTTTTGTTTTATGGTTGCATAGATTATAGTTCCTATAAAGCTTAAGGGGACTTTATATAAATAGTTTGAACGTTTTTTATATTTGAAGAATATAATGTTTTGTCGGCGTTTTAATTAATAAATAACAAAGTGGTTTATTATAAGTTCATTATTATTATTTTAGCGTAAAGTATAATCTATTTTACAGAATTAAAGATTTTGCTTAAATAAACAAGTTTTTAAAATGATGTTAATATGAAATCTTTCCATAATAATTATGTTATAAAGAATGAGATCATATGTTTAGTTATTATTACTTATAAAGACATCTTTTATAATTTAAGTTCCATGCCTTAGAATAGGAAGCTGGCTGTTTCTTACCTCTATGATATTGTCTGGCTTTGTTTTAATAAAAAATCTAAATTTTAAAAACAAGATATTATTAATTAAATTGGTTATTCTACAATTATCTAAAAGTATTGAATTAGAAAAAGGGTATGAGGTACTTTTTTAAAAAGAGTAAACTTTTGGTTAGGCCTTTTTTTTAAATTTAATAAAAGCACTAAAAACGCATTATTTCTTAATCCCGCCGATTTATTAGAAATATTATTTAAGAACTTAAATTTAGGTTTTTCTAAGTTTTTTTAATTTTTTAATTTTTTAATTTTTTAATTAGATCTTTGACTAATAAAAGTAAAAACTTGTTTTGATTAAATTAGCTTCGTAAGCTCTTTTACTTATTTTCTATAAATCATTAACGGATTTCTTTAGCTTAATTCTCATCTTACTTTAAACCTGGTTTAAGTAATCTATTAGGAAGAGTTTTAAAGGTCTTTTTATAAATAATAAGTTGGAGTTTTATATAATGGCTGGGGGACTACTTATGTAGATCTTTAAAATATGGGCATGACTGTTTTAGAGCTTGTTAATTTAATAAATTCTTAAAAAAAAAATTACTTTAGGCCTTAGATAAGCTTTTGTTTTTGGATCCTGTATTATTTAATTTTCCTTAGAAAGTGGCGTAATGACTAATATGTGGTTTGCTATTAATAAGCTTGTAATACATCAGATTTATTTTATTAATATAAAAAAGGCGGCACAATTGTTTTAGAATATATAAAAGAAGGTTTTTAAGTTTATTAGCTTTTTTGATCTTTTGATATTAATTAGTAGACCATTTGTTATTAAATTGTCTAATAGTGATCAGGAAGTCTATAAGCCCTTAAAATCTTTTAATATTAATAACTTTATATAATCTGGCCTTTTAAAAAAGGGTTTAATATATTATAATTTATTTAGTTAAATTGATCTTTTTTTTAAAAATAAATAAGGCGGTGTATTTTTATTTAATATTAGTTTATAAGGTTTGGTCCGTTTATTAGAGCATAAAATGAAAAGAATAAATGAGTGCTTAAATATTCATACGCTTTTTTAAGATAAGTTATGATATGGCAATATTAAAGTATTTATATGCCATAGTTTTTTAGATTTACTTGTAAAATTTAAAGTACGTAGTTGTTTAGGGTTATTAAATCGCGTAATTTGATTTCTATTTTTTTTCTTCGTTTTTAATATTAAAAGTACATGATTTTGGCTTGATTTTGGCTTATATGAAACCGTTATAGCTAGGGCTTTTAGGATCATAGGAATAAAAGGATTTGGAGTTGACTAATTGGTCTCGTTTTTATTTAGTGTGGTAGTGGTAGTTTTGCTTTAAGTGTTATTTGTTAGTGTGGCTAGAAGATTTAAATGAGCCTTTATTATTATAGCTTAAGTAATGAGGTCTGTATTGTACTGAGCTTATGCAACTTAAAAGTTGACTTGTAACTGAGTAGTCTTTATTATTGCGATTTGCTCAGCGCTTTTAGGAGTAGAATTGAGGACTTTTGTAGAAATGTAAGTATTTGTTATGTTAAGGTTAACTGAGGGTTATAATCCAAGGATGTTTATGCTGAACATGAAATGAGTATATTAGTTAGCTCATTACTCGGGTTTTTTATAAATAATGTTTGTATTTAGCATTTTAATATTATTATTATCTATAAACATATTGGAATGATTAAGCGATTATTAAGTAAGGGAATTGAAAGATTGAGAATGAAAAAGGATTGTAAAAATGATAAATAAAAGACTTAAGTAAAGTCTAAATCTGTATATATACTAAGTAATGGTAACAGCTTGTGGCTTTTAATTATGATATGAAAAATGGAGTAGGTCTTTTTAGGTATGAGAGATCTTTATAATTACTAGAAGTGAGAAATGTGTGAATGTATTTAATGAATTAAATTAAGCGTTACCTTTTTTAAGATAAAACTATGAATTAGAGATATATATATGGAATATTTACGTAAACATATACTAGACTTTATTAGATATGTTGACATAATAATGGAGCTTATTGTGTAACAGTTTATATAATTATTCTATTAAATTGAAAAGTAAAGGCAAAATAGTTCTTAAGTATTCCCCATTATATAAGATGTTTACGGTAAAACTTAAAGTTATTAAAGACTATATTACTAACAATTTTTAAAAAGGGTTTATTAAACCATTTCAAGTATTATTCGTTGCCCTTATTCTTTTTGTTAAAAAGCCGAATAGATCTTTATGGTTATGTATTAACTTCTGAGTATTAAATTCCTTTACTCATAAAGATTGATATCCCCTCCCTTTAATTAATAAGACATTAATTAGAATAATTAATACTCGTATCTTCATTAAATTAAACATTCATTAAGTATTTTATTGAATACGAATGGACCTAATATTAGAGGAGTATATAACTTTTTATATGAGATATAGAGTATATAAGTGCAAGGGTTTTTTATTTAAACTCACTAATGGCCTTGCCACATATTAATGCTATATGAACGACATCTTTTTTAATTACTTTGATGATTTTTGTATAATATACTTTGATAATATCCTTATTTACTTTAAAGACTCCTTAAAACATTAATTACATATTAAGAAAGTCCTTCAAAGACTCTTTAACATAGGCTTTTAAATAGATCTAAAGAAGAGTGAGTTTGCTGTCATTTATATAAAGTATTTAAGATTTATCATTTTAACCTTTAAATTAAAAGTTAACCTTAAAAAAGTTACTGTCGTTAATAATTGGACTTACTTTAATACCGTTAAAGGTATATAATCTTTCTTTAGGTTTTATAACTTTTATAAATGTTTTATTAAAAATTATAATATTATAATAAAACCTCTTGTTTAGTTCATTAAAAATAATATTCCTTTCCACTTTACTACTAAATGTTAAGATATTTTCAATTACCTTAAATATACCTTTACTTTTGCCCTTCTTTTAAGACATTACCGCTAAGATTTAGAGTGCCTCTTAAAGACAAATGTAAATGATAAAGTAATTATAAGGGTCTTTTTATAAAAATATAACGAGGACTGGTTTTTTGTTGTTTATTTCTCTAAAACTATGCTCCTTGCGGAGTTTAATTACGTTATTTATAATAAAGAGATATTAGTTATTATATGATCTTTTAAGAATTAGTAAACTAAGTTTGTAGGCCTTTTTTACTAAGTTTATGTTATTATAGACCATAAAGCTTTAGAATACTTTATGACTTCTAAGCAGTTGAATACTCGACAAACTTAATGGGTTAAGCTCTTCGTTAATTATAATTTCATAATCACATACTGTCCTAGTGTGCATAACCCTTTGGCTGACGGTTTGTCTTATAAACTAAACGAGTTAAATTATTAGAACTTAGTAAAAAAGTCTTAACGCCTCTAATAACTGTTCTAATAAGATTAATTCGATTTTCACATATTTAGTGACAAAACCCGTCCTTTGCTTAACACTGATAATTTAGTCTTTACGTTAAAAGTTGTTAATCTTTTACTGACATTTTTATAGTTTAATAAGTATTAAAAGTCAACCGTGTATTTATTTCTTTATAAGCTATATAAAAACAGGCTATGTTACTTAAATCAAGAAAGTTAAACATAGTTAAGGACCTATTACTTTATAATAAATGACTTTTAGTTCTCGACGTGTCTTATTTACGTATACTCTTTATATAAAAAGTGCATAATTACGTTAAAACAACTCACCTTAATATTAAAAAGACTTATTAACTCTTTTTTTCTTAATATTAATGGCATAGAATTATGTCTTTAATATAATAATACTATTATAACTGTTACATCTGTTGATGAATTTAAGTCCCTTGGGATAAGAAACCCGGACTTTTTTTAACTTTTCCCCGTTTTATTTTAACCTTAAGAACATATTATTATGAATTATTATAGTTTTAATAAAGACAAGTATAGATTTAATAATGTCTTTGTTTTTATTGACCGCTTTAATAAATAAGTTGTGAGTATCTTTTACTAGAAAACCTTAAATATCCGTGATTTTATAAAGTTATATATATATTATGTGTGTAAATACTTTAGCCCTTTAATTAGTATTACTTTTAATAAAAGACTTTAATTTATTTCCCGCTTTTAAACCGCTTTCTCTTTAATCCTTGGCACTAAAAGACAGTTCTCCACAGTTAATTACCTTTAAACTGATGGTTAAACCGAAGTATATAACTAATACTTTTAACGTAAACTCTGCCTTTTTGTTTCTTATTATTAAAACGATTAGTTCGAGTTTTTACTTATCATAGATTACGCCCAAATGTCTTTCTTATATGATTCTCTAAGAAGCCTCTTGTTATTTAAGGTAGTCCATAGATATATATTACACGTTAATTAAGATTGGAAGATTAATTTATTAGACTTAACTTCCCCCGTTAATAAGTTAAATATATAATAAGCTGTTAAATACATTAAGTGCCATTACACGGCTTAAACTATAGTTAAGTTTAATATCTTTTAGGCCTAAGTAAAGATGGCCCGTTTGTATAACCGTTCTCACTGTAAAGTCGATTTCGCCGTAGATGACAAGGTCTGGTTTGACATGTATTACTTTAATAGTATTTGATTATTTAAAAAGCTTGACTTCCTTATTAATAAACTATTTTGAGTGTTGAAGAAGATAGGAAGCTTATATTGCCTAAAATTATTAATAAATATGAAAATATATAATATTTTCTCAGCTTTAAAGCTACGGTTAAATCTTAACAACCCTTTTCTAGGTTAACAAATAAAAGCACCTCCATTAATTAATATTACAAGTAACGACGAATAGGAAATTAAAAACATATTTATATACCATAAACAATAAGATAATCTTTCTTACTGTATCTTTTAACTTAATTAAGACATTGATTTTACTTAATATAGTGCTTTTGATGTTAAATATATTCTTATAAAGCTTTAAGAGTTTTATTTTAATAATTTAACGTAAATAGGTCCCTTTGTAAAGTTATTTTAATGGTTTAAAATGTTTTACGATAAAATAAACGATTATGACTATTTTAATAGAGACAAAGAGATAGATAGACGTTTAAGGACGAGCTTTTTTTAAAAGGGGGGGTAATGTGACAGTTAATATAAATCAGAGGGTATTTAGGGGAGTTTTTTTAATTAGGTATTATTAAGCGTTTAAGTGAGATTAATTTAATAACGCTTTTTATATATAATCCTTTTTTTTCCTTACCTTTTTTATTTTTTAGTTATAGATTTTAAAAGAATCTTGATTATTTTCACTTTTTTTTACGTAATATGTAAGGCCTTTATTAAACATTGGCACTGGTTTTTATAAGGTAAGCGTCATAATAAGGGTGGGTAATAGTGAAGGTATATAATTAAAAAAGGAAAAAATACTTAAAAAAACAGAAATAAAAAAAAAAGGCAATTAATATATTTAATAACATTAGTAAAAAATATCGGCGCTAAAAAATTAACCAATCGGCTAAATCGGCCATTTTAGCGGTTTGGCGCTTTTGGCGTAAAAGGCCGCCTTTAGGCAAGTGGGTCTTTTTTTTAGCCGCCTTTTGGTAAATTAGGCCAGAGCTTAATAACCTTCATGCCGATTAGAGTAGATCATCAATTTATCCGCTTTGAAGTTGAAGCTTGGTTACACCTTGGCATGCACGGCCAATAAACTAGGTTCGTTAAGCCTACTATGTTATAAATATCCACGCTAATAAAAATCCAATAAGCGTATTAGCTTTTTTAGGCAAAGTTTAGTTTAGGTAAATCAATTACATATATATATTCCCATGGTATACCCCTTAAATACCCTAAGTATTTAAAGCCTTAAAAAAAAATTATTATTATTAGAATAAATGTTATAAGTAAAATTTGGCGCTTTTGGCGCTTTTAGTATAATTTTTTTTTTAGTATATGGCCTTTGTCCCTAATTTTTTCAACATATAACTTTTTAGCCAAAAGCGCCAAAAGCGCAAAAAGCCGCCGCCAGCGGCCATTGGCCACTAAAATTTTTTGCAGATGAAGTTCTAAGGCACGCTAAAACATCGGCTGATATTAAGTCCCACTAAAACTGAGTAAAAGCTTGTGTTTAAGAATGAAGGGGTTTAAGTAAGCCCTTGATTAACATGTCTCCCCTGATTTTGTCTATAAGGCTCTCCACTCATACCTCGCTTCTTAAGATTAATCTTATAAGGGGTGTTTTTAACTTAATTATAGCATGTTATATCTTTTTCAGCATATTCTTTATAAAGGACCTCAAGGATCACTTCTAGGATCACTTCCAGGAGTGCTTTTCTAGGGGTTTAGTCGGTATTTTGACGTGAACATGGCACGGAACAGTCGGAGTCCCTTGACAAAGCCCACGTGTATTGGCTGAGCGATGTCAGACTGCCAGCTCATTGCACTTGGCGGTCATCGCTCGCACTGAACCCCCTTGAACGGACCTGTAGGTTTTAATGCTTTGCCACGCACCCTTTACTCCTTCAAAGCCTTCGTCCTTCACCTACCAGGGTGGTATTATGGGAGATAGAACATGAATGCATCCTCCTCTCTTTATCCAAACTCCATTTCCTCAACTTTTTCCCAGAGTCGATACCAATGAATCACCAGTCTCCACAAGATGATGAGCAGCTTCACAACCCATGACAAGAATCCACGCAACGCTCACCAACTGGTCTCGATCGTCAATACTAAGCAGTAAAGAGGCGCAAGGACGACAAAGGTTACCAGAACCATAGGGATGAGTGCTACAAACTGAACTCTCCTCGACTTCCGCCACAACCAAATGCACAGTGCCATCACCGAAACGCACATGAGCGCCGACGGGATCAGGAATGTCTTGTAAGATGCACTGCTCCCTGTGATGCCAGATGTTCATGCCAAAGAAAAACATGGCCAAAGACAGTAGGAGGAATATGAATCTAAGGAATGATAACCTGCTGACCTGTCGGCTTGCTGTATAGATTTCCTGGACTCCTGTAAAGACAGGTTCCCAGTGTTCACTTGAATGGCGTCTCGGATGTGTTGCTCTAGATCTCTCAGTAGCAGGCTTAAGGTTTGCTAGTAGGAGGCCAGCTTCTGCTTGAATCGAGATGCTGAAAGCCCCTGGTGAAATTTCGAAATAACAGGCAGGTTGAGGCGGTTATTTGAGCTCGAGAAGTCAAGATCAAGGAAGGATAAATACAGGTGTCCGCTGTTCATTTTGTGCCTGCAGGAGCCGAAATGCATGGTAAGGCAGACTGCTGAGAGACCGGCTAGTAAATGTTCGCCCCAAAAATGAAATCACACCGGCTGGCTTATAGCCAGCGTGAACAAGTAGATAAAGAATAGAAGTTAAAGCGTGAGATAAAGTTTAAAGGGTGGAGAAATTAGTTATGTCGCCGTTGAGACTGCAAAACATAGGAGTAGGTGCGTAAGCACCACCACCTTGGCCTAAATTTCCAATATGTTTAAAAGCGCAGGCACTCCGCTAGTACTGAGCAGTAGCGAGCAAGTACAGCTTAGAAGAAGCAGTGGAGGTTTTACAAAAGCTGCAATTTCAAATTCAAAACGGACATTTGGCAACCGTGTAAAACGCGAGAAGGTCTACATCTTTTATTTAGCAACTTCATGCACACTGGTCTTGCCTGATACAATGTCTTTAACAGTAGCTAGAATCTCCGAGAAGTCTTGAAACGTCGTATAGGGAACGCCCTCCTTCTCGCAATAAGTTACAAGATCTATCTCCCTGTCAGTATCACGATACTTCAAGGTGCTCGCTTTAAGCATACCTTTACCAGTTTTTGCAAAGAGCAAATCTGTCTCTTTGGCAGCAGAGAGATCCGATACTCCATCTCCGGCATAAAACAGGACAGGTCTCTCACCATCAGGAAGTGCCGCATATGGCCGGATTGCTAATGACTTATCATGACCGAATGAGCTGTAATGTTGTCAGAAAAGCTTCAACCCCGCAATCGAGTGGCGAACCTGTCATCGCGGTATGTAATTTTCCAACCACCCTCATCCTCAAGAGTCTTTCCCGACCGTGCCGCAACACCATTGCTCATAATCGGGAGCTTACTTGCCTCATCCTCGCCCAACAGGTGAGCCAGCAAGGAACGGATAATGGGTTCCATACCACCACTCAACACAACCACAGGAATATTGTTGGCACGAGCGAAGGTATAGAATTCTCGGAAGCCCTCGTCTAAAGTGATGTTCTCCAACAATGAAGCGATGCACTTCTCCCAGGGAAGCTTCACGCCATCTAAAAGCTCCTCGAAACCATCACGAAAGGTCCGTCGACCGAATAGTATATCGTCGAATACCAGCTTTCGGCGAGCAGGCCCAACACCGAATTGCTCTACCATGAAATCATTGCTGTCCTGCTGTGTGATGGTGCCGTCAAAGTCGGTGAAGAAGATGAAGCGAGGGTTTGTTTCAAGAATTGGGAGCTGTGACCTATCTGGTACTTGGCCGTTGGCCATTCTCGGGTTGTCGAAGCGTTGCAGAATAAGTCAAATGAGTAAGTGTGACAACTCTGGGTGTCAGAATGCTCCTGGTAGAAGCTGTGAAGTGAAAGTGGAGTGGAGTGCAGGATGTGATGGCCGCTGGTATGTTGGTCACAGTGTACGCGACTATATCGTTCTTCAAGAACTTCAGCTGCTTCGTAGAAGCGTAGAAGGCGTGAGATTCGATCGGGTTCCGCTGTTGAACTCTGCAGTCTTTATTTACACAACGCAGCAAAATCTGCAAAGAAGCCGGGTAGGCTTCCGCTTTCGGCCCGACCCGTGCCTGGTGGTGCAGGCACAGACAGACCCCTATATGTTTACCAAGCCTCTTCCACATGCTTTCATCATTAATCCGCAATATAAACAAAGCACATTTAAGCATCATACCGGCACTTTATTGTAGGGATTTCGAGTAGTATGTATGAAGAAAAAACTTAGAGCAACTTCATGTTCCCATTTTTAAACGCCACTTCACGCCCTTTTGTGCTACGGGACAGCACATTGAAAATGTCATTTCTCCTGGCCAGGTAAGGGTCGCAAGGCGGAACCCAAGAAGAGACCTGGCTTGGAATTGCGAACAAGGACTTCAAAAGTCCCTGAGGGTATGACTTCACCCATCTCGACCACCCGAATGCAGATGGGTTGAATCGGATGACCGACTGTAGGATGCCAGTGTAATGGATCGACCCAGCCATTTGTCTTAAGTTTCAACCGTTCAAGATCTAATCATTCACTTCGTTCGATGCTGGAATTATTAACGAGCGAATGAGTCCGGGACAGGCTTACCTGCGGGGGATGGGTCTTAGTAGGGAAGGGTTTCCGTGAATGATGCTGTGATATCTTACGCCGACATTTTGAGCAATAACTAAGGGATCCTAGATTCCTAGCCTACTGAACTTGTCAGCTTGGTGAGGGTCTAGACTTTATTTTATTTTAAATCCACTGCGCGAGTCACCTCGAGTTCATTTATTGAGAAAGAAAAGCCGGGCTCAGTCAGGCTCGATTAGAATGCAGGTCATGTCAACTCTTCATTCGCCGAATCAGAAGATCAAGACTGTGTGACTGCTGATTACATGGATAAAAAATCTAAAAGAACAATGTCAGCCTCGCAATGTTCATAAATTTCAGAGTCTCGGGTCTAGAAGATAGTAAGGAGATGTTTTGAAGACCTTAGTCAGGGGCCGAGGAGAATGTAAGTTGCGATCAACACCTACTCGCTAAAGCTCACGCATGATCAAAACCGCAACACATTCGATTACTTGGCACACAAACCAGAGACTAAAAGCCTCTAGAAGATGTAATCTAACCCTAGGATCCATCTGCTGCCTTTGTCACGTAGCAGGAGAGTTTCTGAGGTACCACTGGGCAAAATTGGAAGGTAGATTTGTCAAAGTGAAACGACAACCCAAGGAGTTTGAAGCTATGGCTACCCTTGGTAAATAGACATCTACTAGCTTATGAGATTTGCAAAGGCATTCTTAATATCGCGATATCACAATCATGAAGGTTTGGCTATAAAAGCGGTTAAGAGTTGGTTTCGCGATTGAAGCTGTCCTTTGTGTAAGCACTTCCTGAAAGGTCTGGGAAAACTTGGGCGATCATTGGCAGTTTTGATTCCTTCTGGTTTACGAGAGGTATAAATTTTCTGATCAATCGTGAAAGAAAACTTCTCCGGTTGAACGCCGATGGCTCCATTGGATGACTTGCTTTACTAGGCAAGCTGTAAGAAAAGGAGAAATCCTCCAGAGTTTCCTTCACGCGGCAGGTCCAGATCTAGCAAGAATGAAAATGGTAAGATCATCATAATGCCCATGCTACAAAGGCTCACCTTTGGGAGGGCAGTCAGATGCATTAACGAGAGGGGCATCATCTTCAAGGCGGGCCATTTCTGTACAAAGTCCACTGTAACGAAATATACCGAACCACGAGGGTCGACCCCTTTTCTACTGCTACTAAAATGAAATATTCCTTTTCAAAGCGCGTGGCCGAAGGGGTGTGTAAAACAGCCAACTACCACCAATTCAGACCTTGACGGCTTTCCTGAGGGCCACATTACTTTGCCCGAAATCGGTGATATGCCGCCTCGATGTGGCATCTCGGCGAAGCGGTACCCAATGCCTTCAGATTTAAAATCCCGGGAGGTCCGAACGATATCAGAATCCCTGTATGGGAAGATTGTTGAGCCCAATGCCCATTCTTGCAAGAGTGAAGAAAACAATCTGGTGATATAATTACAAAATCCAGAGGCAGCGCATTTGGAGAACGAGAAAAAGAAAAGTTCGTAGCAATCTTTTGCAAAGCAGGAATAACCCAAGGAAAGCAGGTCCTCGACAGATGTAGGAGCTGGTGGAGCGAGAACACAAGGAGAAGTAATATCTGGCTAACCACGTGACCCCCCTTTTTGCACCCACCAGTCTCAGCTGACGCTCAGATCAGATCAGCCGCTATCTATTATCGCCCTCTCAACCACACTAACCCAAGCCAAAACCAAACCAAGTTCCAGATACTGCAGGGCTGTTTGTGACAACGTGATAACCATTTCCTGCTGACATCACTAACCTATCACTTTAGTAAGGAGACAGACAAAGAGGGTGTAAGCAAGACTTGCTTTGACGAGCGCTTGACGAGCACGCGAATGAGCTGCTGAGGGTCGGATGATGTATCCTTGATTTAGGCGGAGGAGGGAATATTAAGTACTTGAAGTAAAGGTGGTGCGCGTCATTGAACAATGAGTTGCAAGTCAAGCAACACCATTCTCTCCTCAACTTGGAGTTTTGAAAACTGGGGAAAATGGCTTTGAATCAATGAATCTTGTTTTTGTCTCGTCTCGTGGTGATGCTGCTAGGTAGGCGAGGTGTGGTAAGGTAGGCAGGCACATGAACGGACGGGAATAAGTGAGACAGATCAAGATCAAGATTTACGTCAGATGCTTAAAGACCAACTACTAGAATAGGATGTGAAAGCGGCTATAGTACTACTACTGGAGGAGTGAAATGATGGTATGTGGCGTAGTCATTTAGTCAGACGGAGAGAGGCAAGAGGGCTTTGTCTTACAATAAGGATGTGGAAGGAGGATGTCCTTGTTTGTTCTGATATGATCTTTATTGTGTTGTGTTTGTAAGATAACTGCTTTATGCATATATTGAGTGCATATTTATGTATATTGATGTTATAGATCTTACGCCTCCGGTTTCTAGAAAAAACATACGCATACACACATATACACAAACATACCATGACTATCTCAACTCCAGATCCAACGGGGCCTCCAAACTCCCCTTCTTCCCTCTCAAAATCACCATCACTTCCCTCCAACATCCACACCTCTGCCCTTCTCCATCAACGACCAAATCCGCACCCATCTCAAAACCTGCCACCAACCTGCACAATCTGCCACTCCCCCTTCTTACACCTTCGTGCCGACGGCACAATTGAAACGCTCTCACTCCTCCCCTGTTCCCACATCTTCGGATCCCTCTGCATTAAACGATGGCTTGAATTCTCTTCCCATCAGAATTGTCCGAATTGTCGCCGTGAAATGCGGTATGCTGGGTGTGGACATGTCGTTGTACCGAAAGTCCTTTCAAAGGCAGTGTTGAGGACGTTTGAGACGGGAGATGAGGATGAGGATGCGAGAGTGGATGGGAATGGGGATCTTGATGGAGGAAAGGAGATGAGCTTGAAAGTAGTCAGGTTGCAGGATATGCCATCTTTATGTCTGGTTTGTAGAGAAGGGAAGGAGATGGAAGAGGTTATTAGGAGGGCGGAGGCGAGGGTGAAGGCTGAGGAGAGGGCGTTGGAGGGGTTGAGTTTTTTGCCCGGGCTGTTTGGGGGGATGTATAAGGGGAATGGAAGTGCGAGTGCGGTGGGAGGGGTTAGGGAGAGAAGTGAGGTGGTAAGGGAGAGGTGGAGGATGGAGATGGAGGTTTTGAGGGACGGGCTGAGGGGGAGGATGGAGGGGAGGGAGGAGTGGTGATGTAAGTTGGGGCGCTGGAATAGAAGGCGTTGGATGGATGGTTGCTTTTTGGTTGGTTCCTTGACGTGATAGAATTGGTGATGGAATTCTTGGAATGGGGTTGGGATATACCCTTTTGATTTGGCGTTTGATGTCCGCTCCTGCACAGAACATTGTAAGATCATGGAATAGAAAGTGACATTGTATCGCTGTGGTATGCTGAATCGCTGCGTCTAATGGTAGGTGGCCGCTTGTTCAGTCTGATCTTGACTGTCGTTTTGTCACCCATCTCTTCGTCTGAGCGAATGTTCTGTTGTAGGAAGGATGGGCCGTGTCTAGCTCATTCCGACAACATTCCGTCCTGACTCGGGGGTAGCTGACTGATTTGACCCCTTCATCTCGAAATCGGCCTGCCCTGTCGTTCTTCATCCTCCTCATCACTGTCGTCTTTGAACCCTTCTTCTAAATCCCGGCTCAGACGCCTCCCATCATCACCATCTCTCCCTCTCCGGGCATCCAGGGACAAGGCTTCCCTCCGATTATCATCCACGTCGTACAATTCTTCCCCCTCCTCTTCGTGAAAATCACTGCCAGATCCATCCTGCGCACTGACTGTGTATTGCTCCCTGTTAAACTGTGACCCCCATGCTGACGGTAATACCCATCTTGCGACCGCATCTAGTACTCGTTGTCGTATCGAGGATGTTTGTGTAGATATCGTGTCTAATGGAAGATATTGGCTGTATCTTCCCCGATACCGTTTCCATATCGGAACCACAATGTAGGACACCACCAGGTAGAGGATGAGAGAGATAATGGCTGGAATAACCAGAGTCTGCCAACTGTCAGACATGCTTACAACTGGCTTGTCGGCAATCTTACCTTTAAAACCGACAGGAACCCCATGTTGACGGTATCCTCGTCGTCGTTTACCATAGAGCCCGGGGCTGGATGGGGTATATAGACGTCGTCTGCAGCTCTTTTGGAAATGCTCCAGGCTCGTGGCTGCCACGCGGCGTTCATCCAGGTCAGGCAGGATATATGTTCAATTTCTCAGCTGGGGTCGGCGTTGAGGAAGGGAGTGAGATTGGAGATTGGAGATTGGAGATTGGAGATTGGAGATTGGAGATTGGAGATTGGAGATGGAGATGGAGATGGAGATTGGAGTGTTTGCGCGCGGTTGGTTAGACCTGAATAGATAGATAGATTCGTTGGTTGGTTTCGGTGGTCGGCGGCGGAGAGAAGACACAAAGAAAGAACCCACCCATGCTATAATATATATGTACAATAATAGTATTTCAGGGCACGAACCAGAACCTTTCAAGGGTCTCGGAGCTTTGGAGCGGGTGAGGCTAGAAACTTAGGGGCAGCAGCAGCAGCAGCAGCAGCAGCCAGCCTCGAGTGGAAAGGAAAGGAAAGGAGAGGAAAGGAGAGTTTGACGAACAACAACACGTCCAAGTGAACAACTCGATTCTCAAAGACACGACTTTTTAAACATAACAACCACAACACCACCATAACAACAACAACACCACCAACACCACCAAACACTCGCTCTTTTGTCTGCATTTACCCTTACCCCCTCTTCTGTCTTGCAGGCAGCCAGGAAGTCACAGTCACAGTCACACTCACACTCACACTCACACACACAGTCACTCACGGCTTCTGTCACAACTCCGTTGCCCGTTTCTTGTGTGCACGGTCCAAATCCGCGTTTGATGCCGCTGCGGCCCTGGGTATTTTGTTTCAGCCCCCCTTCCCCTTTGACGAATTAAACATTGTCCACCATCCAAAGGATCCAAAGGAAGGACGGAAGGAAGGAAGGGCAAGGGAAAGAAAGCAGTTGTTGTTGATATCAGATCAGGACATCTCATTCATATCGATCCTCCACATCTGCAAGTCCGGGCAGACTGACTGGTACGTACATTGTGACACGCGAATAGCCAGCGGCTGTTGAGAGATCGAATCTTGGGTAAGAACGAACGACCTCTTATCAAGAACGAACAAGAGCAAGAACCACAACCCCCTCGTTCACCTTCCATCTCTGATTCTCTGCACGTCGCAGATTTCGAGAACCTCATACTAACCGATCTTTCCATGCAGCATCTCCTTGACGACACAGGCTGGGCTGTCCTATCATCACAGCTCGAGACACCCGACGGCCTGCCGCCCACACTTCGAGGAGGCATAATGCAAAGCACCAGGACGTGAGACATTTGGACTTCTCGACATCATTCTGTCCGCGGCCAGGCAAGGCGCATTACATTACAGCTGGACCACCACGGTAAGGCAAGGCAAGGCAAGGCAAGGCCCGCAAGGACTGGGGCTCCATAATTTCTTTGCGTATCCAACGGGCAAGCAACAGGTCGAAACGTCCAATCGAACCATTCTCGCAATATGTCAGCTGCCGACAGCAAATCCCGTCAGTCTTCTGGCGGCAAGTCGTTCTTCTCCAGGAGTAGCAAGAAGGACAGAAGAAATGCCAGCGACGAGGGCAAGTTGGGCGCGGATCTGGACAAGACAAGCACAAACGGCTCTCGATCTTCACGACACGCCAGAGGCTCCTCTGTTGCATCTGTAGAACGGCCCAATTCGCCCGGCGCGGATTTGGGAGGTCTGAATATGATGGCAGGAGTCATAACTTCAATTCCTTATGACAGTGTAATGGCAGACGGCAAATCGCCCATACCCGTGGATTACCTACCAAGACCCGACCAGATGCCAGTTCGAAGGGAGCCTCTGCCACATCATCTCAACAAACCAGGCTCCGATTACCACCAGTATCCATCCTTCGATCCCGCGACCCTTCCAAATGGCAGCTCACATCCTTCGGGCCCACGGCCACCTCCAGGAGCTGGAAATATCACTATGGCATCAACAGGGGATCGGAGAACGCAATTACAACAGTGGGGACCAGGAAGGGCGAGTAATGCAAGCACTTTGAACGGCCATAACTCGCGATACGATTCCTACTCTACTGCTCAAACATCGGTCCACGGGAGAAATTCTTTTGACCATTCTAGCGCGGACTCTAGTACTGACCGTTCAAGCGTCTTCTCATCCGGAAGCTCTTCTAGAACAGCTATGCCAGCCTCACAGTCCACCAGCTCCTTCAACAGCAATTTGTCGCCTTCCCATGCATCGAGTCGCGACACCCACCGCCTCACGAAATTTCCTGCGCATTACATGTCCGGGTCCCCGTCTGGGTCATTTGGGGGAGAAGGTTTCAATCTCAACAAGCCGGCCGACGACAGGGTGATTGAGGAACAGTTTCTAGCTTTGATGCAAAAGCGAGGATGGCACAACCTACCAGATCAAGCAAGGCGACAAATGATGGCATATCCTGCGGCAAAGAAATGGACGCTTGTACACCAGGATCGACTGACGGAATATCAAGGAGAGCAGAAACGGCGGACGAATATCAGGAATACGGGTCAATACGGCCGGGAAATGGAAATGCTGGCCAATGCAGAGGAAGAGGGCACGCCAGAGTGGTTCGTACGGAAGGTCATGGACAACAGCATATCGGCGAAGCAGTTGCAAAGTCTAGCCGTCAGCCTGCGTACACAACCAATTGGATGGGTCAAAACTTTCGTGGAGTGCCAGGGTCAGGTTGCTCTCACGAATGTACTAGGGAAAATCAACAGACGGCAAGCCCAAGGACCAGCGCCAGCAGATGGATCAACGAGTGACCGGGACCTGGATCGCGAATATGATATTGTCAAGTGTTTGAAAGCTCTGATGAACAATAAATTTGGAGCCGACGATGCATTGGCTCACCAGCAAGTCATTGTGGCATTGGCAACATCACTCATTTCGCCTCGATTGACGACAAGGAAGCTGGTGAGCGAAGTGTTGACTTTCCTATGTCATTGGGCCGATGGCCAGGGCCATCTCAAAGTTATCCAGGCTATGGACTATGTCAAAAACCAACAAGGAGAAAATGGCCGATTCGATGCTTGGATGCGAGTTGTTGAAGTTACGGTCGATGGACGAGGAAAGATGGGCAGTCTGGTAGGGGCCAGTGAAGAAGTCCGAAGTGGGGGCATTGGGATGGAGAACCTCTTGATGGAATACGCAGTGGCAACACTTTTCCTCATAAACATGGTTGTAGATGCGCCTGAGAGGGATTTGCAACTGCGTGTCCATATCCGGGCACAGTTCACAGCATGCGGCATCAAGCGAATCTTGACCAAAATGGAAGGATTCCAATACGATGTGATAGACAAGCAGATTGAACGATTCCGGACGAATGAGGCCATCGATTATGAGGATCTTCTGGAGCGTGAAAACAGCAGCATCAAGGATAGTATTGAGGGCGAGGTCAAGGATCTTAGCGACCCAACTCAAATTGTTGATGCCATTATGCAGAAAGTTCAAGGGAGCAGGACCCAGGATTACTTCGTATCTGCTCTGCAACATTTGCTGCTCATCCGGGACAATGACGGAGAAGAGCGGTTACGGATGTTCCAATTGGTGGACTCTATGCTCAGTTATGTGGCTATGGACAGAAGGTTACCTGATATGGATCTGAAGCAAAGTCTCAATTTCACCGTTCAAAGTTTGCTTGACAAGCTTCACACCGACTCGGAAGCTCGACAAGCTCTCGATGAAGCGCTTGAATCTCGCCAAATAGCCGACTCGGCAATGGCCGAGCGGGATGAAATGAAATCCCAAATCGAGCTTGGAGCCGAAGGGATGGTTGCAAAGTTACAAAAGCAGCTGGAAGAGCAGGCTCAGGTCATCGAAATCCAGAGGCGGCAAGCAGATGCACTCAAGAGCGACTTGGAAAGCGTCCAGGCACTTCGAGCCAAGGAAGCCCAGAGGAACGAGCTTGAAACCAGAGAATTGTATCTCATGCTGCGTGATGCTCAAGATATTGCCGCATCGAATGCTGCCAAGGGTACTGCTGGTGGGGCTGCACTGGGTGAGAGTGACCCTTCTCAAATGAAAGGTATACTTGATCGTGAGAAGCTCATGGATCGACTTGAGATGCAAATCGAGCGTCAAAAGACCCAATACAAACTCGAGGGCAGGGTTTGGGGTGATGCTGCAGGTCCATCCGATCGTTTGCGTGCATTGCGTGAAGAGATGGATGGTGACAGCCGAGCTGCTGGTGGTGCAACTCCACCTAGAGACTTCACTAACAGTATGCTCGGAAGCGTATCACGCCAAACAAGAATACCTCGGAAACCTGTCAATTCCCAAGAAATACTTTTCGAGGATGATGATGACGCTGACGTTGACGGAGAGGAGGGCATTGTCTTTGAGAAACCTCGTGTGGTTGAGATGAGAAGACCCAAACAAGCACCTGGCTTCCTTGCCGAGATGAACTCCAAGGTCAAACGGTACGATGCTAGTGATGATGAGGATGGCGATGGGGTTACCACAGGACCTTCACATCCTAGTCTTGAATCTGACTCGCCAAGAACACCCAGTGATGAGACATTACCGAAAGTCGAAGGCTTCAATGGGCCTCCACCCCCGCCTCCTCCGCCCCCTCCTATGCCTGGGCAAACTCCTGGATTCACTGGACCTCCCGCCCCTCCCCCTCCTCCTCCCCCACCTCCTGGAATGCTTGGTGGACCACCACCACCCCCCCCGCCTCCGCCTCCTATACCAAATGGAATGATGCCTCCACCGCCTCCACCAATGCCTGGCAAAAAATCCGGTGGTTTCCTCAATCAGCCAGCATACAACGCTGCTCCTGGACTCGGTATGCCTGTTGCTAGGCCCAAGAAGAAGCTTAAGGCACTTCATTGGGAGAAGGTTGATACTCCTATGACAACTCATTGGGCAGCACATGCACCCACTGCGGCTGACAAGGAGGAGAAGTATGCCGAACTTTCAAGAAAGGGTGTTTTGGACGAGGTAGAGAAGCTGTTCTTGGCCAAGGAGATTAAGCAGATTGGCAAGGGTGGGGGCAAGAAGACGGACAAGAAGCAGATCATCTCTAGTGATCTGATGAGAACGTTCCGTAAGTTTTGGAAATTCTATATCCAGGTGCAGCACTAATGGCATTTAGAAATCTCGCTGGCCAAATTCTCCAGCTATCCCGTGGAGAAGATCGTTCAGATGGTCATCCACTGTGACAAGGAAGTCTTGGACAATGCTGTTGTCATGGATTTCTTGCAAAAAGACGACATGTGCAATGTACCTGAGAATACCGCCAAGTTGATGGCGCCATACAGCAAAGACTGGACTGGACCCGATGCCAATAAGGACAACCGCGAAATGGATCCCACTGAGCTCACCAGAGAGGATCAGATCTACCTTCAAACCTCCTATGAACTCCACCATTACTGGAAGTCAAGGATGCGTGCTCTTGCTTTGACTCGAACTTTCGAAGCTGAATATGATGAAGTTTCGGACAAACTGAAACAAGTTGTTGCCGTGTCAGAATCGCTGCGAGACTCGGTATCTCTGATGAACGTTCTTGGACTGATTCTCGATATCGGTAACTACATGAACGACTCGAACAAGCAAGCAAGTGGTTTCAAATTGAGCTCCCTCGCACGACTCGGTATGGTGAAGGATGACAAGAACGAGTCTACCTTTGCCGATCTCGTTGAGCGTATCGTCCGAACACAATACCAAGAGTGGGAAGGATTCACCGATGATATTGGAGGAGTCGTTCTTTCGCAGAAACTCAATGTTGAGCAACTTCAACAAGATGCGAAGCGTTACATTGACAACATCAAGAATGTCCAAATGTCACTGGACTCTGGCAATTTGAGCGATCCAAAGAAGTTCCATCCTCAAGATCGTGTCAGCCAAATTGTACAACGGTCGATGAAGGATGCAAGGCGGAAGGCCGAGCAGATGCAACTGTACTTGGAAGACATGATCAGAACATACGACGATATCATGGTTTTCTACGGTGAAGATCCTGCCGATGAGAATGCCAGACGCGACTTCTTCTCCAAACTTGCTATCTTCGTTACAGAGTGGAAGAAGTCGAGAGAGAAGAACATTGTCCTCGAGGCCACACGCAAACGGAATGAAGCATCAATGAAGCGCAAGCATGCTCAACTCAAAGTCACTGGATCCTCAGATGGAAGCGCACCACCGTCACCCGTCTCCACTGGAGCTATGGACTCGTTACTGGAGAAATTGCGAGCTGCAGCACCACAAGCCCGAGACCAAAGAGACAGAAGGAGAAGAGCTCGTCTCCAGAATAGATACCAAGTCCGTGTCGCTTCAGGACAAAAGATACCCGATCCAGATGAGATTCCTGAGATTGAGGAAGGCCTGAAGAGTCCAGAATCAACCAGTACTGAAGGTCTGTTAAGTCCCGAGTTGATCGCTCCTAAAGGAGGCTCCGAGGACGATATTGCCGAACGGGCTGCCCTGCTCCTTCAAGGAATGAGAGGAACCGACGGAGCGAACGATGCCGAAGAGGCCGACCGGAGAGACAGCGTGAGGAGAGCACGGCGCCGAGACAACGCTGAGGAAGAACGAAAAGCTCGACGGAGACGCCGCGAAAAAGCCTCCAGCGTCTCTGAACCTCTCGATGGCGACACCGTCCTTGAAGAGGAACCAGATACGCCACAAACAGCAGAAGCGCTCGCATCTGAGGATGGAGATGAAGAGAAAGTGCCCACGCCCACGACGCTGGTGAGCCCGCCTAGCCCCGAAGGCTCGAAAGCAAAACCTATAGAGCTGGATGAGTGAGCGGAGTGGTTGATGATACGAAGAGGGTTTTGACCGATACGCTTTTTAATGTCTAGTTTTGCTTCCATCTCAGGATGAGATGAGAAGAGAAGAATGGAGATGGGAAGGAAATCTCTTCCTCGTTTCATACAGTTCTTTTTCTCTTTGAGCCCGCGTATACATAGTACGCATGCTCGTGGTTCTTTTGTATCTAGGTTCGGGGCGAGGTTGTTCTATAGGTTTTGAACTTGGCTGGGACATGAGAGGGTGAAAAAATTCGAGAGGAGAGCGGAGAGAAGTGGCGGTAATTGTAGTATATGGTGTGGTATGGCGCGCTTGATTGCTGCAGAGAAGAAGTTCGAGAAACAGAGAAGAGAGGACTTGTACGATGAAGCATGGATGGAAGCAAAAAGTCCTCAAGATGGCATGAGGGGAAAGATCAAGGTGGTTCAAGTGTACTCAATATCGTGCCGTACCGTTCCAGTCCAGTTTTTCTGCATAGCGTGCGAGGATGGCTTTGGTTGATTGAGTGATGGAAGAGTGGAATAAAGAGGATGAGAGAGGATGTGAGAGAATGGGGGTGAAGGTGTACACCCTTGAGTGGAATGAGATGCTGCTGGTACCTTGTCCATACTAAGCCTTTACTGTTGCGTGTGATGTGATGTGAGATGATGCATAGGAAAGTTCCCACCTCACACTCTTCTATTGACTTTCTCATAATCGGCTCAAATTCTTCAAATATCAGCAATATAGACGTCGAATGCTTTGCGGGCTGGTTGGTGAACTCACTCCTTCCCTCATCTCAAAATGGTGCTCTCCCTCGATGTCCCGAGTTGAGTGGCTCCATCCATAACAAGCAACCGCCCTTTCCGCTTATTTGGGCCGCCGCACCTCTTTCCCCTCCTCCTCCTTCTCTCCTTTCATAATAGCACAACGGCGCGACAGTCATCACGCAACTTCACCTGCGAACATCCACAACGACGATTCTCTGACACTTCTCCTCTGTGACTCCTGGCGAGGAGACTCTGGTAAGTTCTGAGCTCTTCGTACTTTGTTGGGGTTGTTTGGGGGCGCGAAGGTGAGCTGCTGGCTGACCTGACGGGTATAGGTGACGGCGACGAGATCTCTTACCCCGAGAGTGAATATAGTTTCGTAGCCTACCTCCGCAAGGTGACAAGCATCCAACGACCGCCAACATGGCTATCTTGAAAGATGGCGGTGACGAATAGGAGGTTCGGATCAAGAGATACCTGGATGGCACATACTTCGATGAGCACATCAAGGTTGAGAACCGTGAAAATCCTTGGGCGAAGGAGTGCACGCGGTACATAGTCGGCGAGGAAGGTGTGAAGTATACGATCGAGTTTACCTTGCGGAAGGGCTTCAGGTTTGAGGGATACAATACTGTCCAGGCAAGCCTCCATCTTGCGGAGAGTAACACTTCGATCTGCCATTTTCACGCCTACAAGCCCGAGGACTACGAAAATGAAACAAAGCAAGACATCTCCAAGGAACTTCACTACGCCAATATCACAGTGGCTGGACGCAGGATGCTTGGAACACGGTTTGCATTCAGGGGTCTTGTTCCTGGTAAGCTCCAGCCCCCAGCCCGGTCTGCGTGAAAGCATGCCTCACTTTGAACAGACCAAGGTCTCCAGAAATCCACTGCTGTTTTGGCGATCGATCCACAAGCTCTTGGCTACTTTCGAGTCAGGATTGTCAAATTCCGCCGGCAGTCCAGACTGTTGAATGATATGGAATATGACAAGAAGATAGTGATGGAAAGCCAAAAACGGGAGGCGAAAAAGCAGAAGCCGGATCAGAGCCAACTTTGGGACGCGAGCAAAGTTGATGAGGACACTCTTGGGAAAGATGGTATTACATGTGCTATTGGGCAAGTCTTTCATGTGACGAAATGTCTAATGCTGATTTTCGGAAAGCTTTGTTGGCGGAAGACCAGAGCACAGGGACTTTGGTCCCTTCCGTCCCTTGACGATAGTGTCACGACACGAGGAGACCGACGTTGTGGCGATCGAATTGGACTTCTTCTTTCATTGCAGAAGCGCAGGTAAGTTGCTCTAACATGAAATATACAGCAAGGCATATTTGCTAATCATTCAGACTTCATTGAGCGGACTGGCATAGTAAAGTATCCGCCTCCGCTTTATATTTACAAGTGGAAAGATCTGGTAGAGAGTGAGAGAAAGACTGTACTGAGAGAGTTGCAAACAATCAACAAAGATCACGTTCACCGAGCTTTGCAAGCCAAGGAAGGCAGACGAGTTCTTCAGCGTGGCAAGTTTCGTAAGGAGGATGAGGCCAAAGAGTGGCGGGCCTGGAGTACGATATATGTCGGGGAGAGAGAGACTGCATTCAATACTCTGAAGGTACGTCAATGTTACTTCTACAAAGCAGGACATAGCTCATGAAACGCAGAAAGCCAAAAAGGACTACGAGCGAGGGGAAGTCCAAAGTCAATTCAAGAACAACCGTGGCGAGATTATTTCCCTCTTCGAGGATGATCCGGAACAGGAAAGACGATCTCAATCCAACAAGCGTGTTCATTCCAACGGAGTTGCCAACAATGGCGAGGACCATATGACAGCCAAGGCCAGGGTTCTCCAAGAGATCAAGAATGAGACAAGAAGCAGCACCACACCATCTGAACTACTTAACCCCCCCCCATCCACCAAAAAGGTCAAACGTTGAGCGAACAATAATCGCTCTCGAAGACGACTCTGACGGCAATGATTTCGATGAGACTCTGGAGAGCATCAAGGAGAAAGCCAGACTCTTGGCTGGAGATATTGCAGCGGAGGAGCGATTGCTGACGATGAGACGCGAGCAACGAATTTTGCAGGAGAAGATTGATACCGCACAGAAGAAAATCCGAGGCGACATGCTAAGCTAAGTACATCATGCATCCTGAGAAAGATGGCGGCCCTATATGATATGGTCTGGCAAGTGATGTTGTTTTAAATGGGGGTGATTGGCTTCAACACATGTTAGCTGAGGTGGGGTGGCCTTAAGTATCGACTTTCTTCCAACTGGTCAGACCGACTCACATGTATCTTCTACGCATACACATAGCATCAACATCATCACACAGCAGCTAGAATAGAAGAATGCAAGCATTTTGAGCAGTATGATCATTCTCTCCACGTGATGGTCTCCACTTTGGAGGATCTCGCTTCCGTCCTCTGCGCCGAAGATAAACAACCAACCTCGCGACATCGCGAGAACCTACAACCAAACACCAACTCTAACACCACCTGCGATGTCAACCAAATCTCTTCAATCCTCAAAGATAACAAGTTGCTGAACGGTACGCCTAAGGTGAGTCTGTTCTTGTTTGTTTTTCGCATATGGGCTCGTGTTTGCTTTCTGTCTGTGTGCGTGTGAGGGTTCTTTACTTTGAGTGGAAGGTGAACGGGAGATATCTTGTGGATGTCGCTGACTCGGCATCTTTGCGGCAGGAATACTCTTCTTCCACCTTCTCGAGCACAAGTACAACGCCTTGCCAAATCTCACCCCAGACTAGCCCACTGTCCAGCGACACGGCGCCGACAGAGCTGCGGCTTCAAAGTCATGGCGATCCTTACGGATAACGTGAACGAGGTCGAGGTGCGCATCATTCGACAACAGGACGATACTAAATTTAGCGAGTACTGGGGATAGGAGAAGCACGGGGCAACTAGTTGCAATCGATACATCGTCTCGGAGCCAGGATGCGTATACGCTGTTGAAGTAACACTGAAGAAGGGATACGTGTTTAAGAAATACGATCGAGTTTATGTTAAGTTACAGTTTGGAGGCATCGTACACGCTGTTGCAACGAAGAGCTTCTACAGACCTGACTATGTCAAGCGCACGGGCGACGCGCTCAAGGAAGACCTGATCATGCTTATCGAACACACAGGTGCCTCGCCAGAGAATATTGGCCTCGAGATTAGTGGTGCCCACTTTCAATTTCGAGACATCATGCCTGGTCAGTGCTTTTATGCGACTCTCACTGCTCTAAGGCTGATATCTTATAGATGAAAGCCTTGATAACGAAACAGATATTATCGGGGTATCTCCGCACAATCTTGGCCATTTCACGGTCGTGCTTGTACGGTTAGAGACCAAGATGGAACTGTTGACAGATGCCCAGTACGAGGATAAATTGAGAAATTGGCAAAGCATGGTACGGGTCCAACCTAATATCCTGATACCCTATTACAATGCCGACCCTTTTCTCAGATGAGACCTCAACAATCAAACCAGCCTTGGGATACAAGCCGAGTCGATGCAGAGAATTTCAAGAAGCACGGAATCACGTCAACTACTCAACAAGTGCAAAATCGTGTCTAGCATGCTACACTCGATCCTGATGAGACAGGTTCTTTGGCGCAGTTGAGGTTGTCCATTGAGCCCGGCCGTTACAGCCGCAGCTATAAAGCTGGACGTACCATAGAGTTCAAATATTACAGTCGCAATATTGGTAAATGATATTCTTGACCCCTTGTGACAGAATCTAACAAGCATTCGGAATTTCTTGAGGCATTGGGTATCGTTCCATTCCCTCCTCCAGTTTACTGCTACCCATGGGAGCAGCTGAACGAGCCAGAGCGCAAAATTGCTCTCAAGAAGCTCCAAGACATGCACAAAGACTCACTCTACGGTCACCCCGGCCATGTAATTGGAAACAATTATGAACGGAATGAGTGGCGTTCATGGAACCTTATGCAACCCTACGAGAGAAAGGCTGCATACGAGAAGTTTCAGGTATGAATGCCCGCCAATATGGTTGGCCATAATTCTGACAATGAAACCACAGGCTGCAAAGAAAGCATTTGATCGAGGAGATGTCAAGGAGCAAGTGAAGGAAAAGCTGCGATTCTGTTCACATGAAGTCATCAACCTTGATGATGACGACGAGGATTCAGGAATCGACGGAAGCAAAAGATCCACTCCACGTATCAAATCCGAGATCATCGAAATCGATGAAGACCTGTCACGCAAGCGTCGCCGCTCAACCTCACCAACGGCAAGCATTGCAACCACCGCTACTTTGCAGAATCGGCCTTCTCAATATCTCCTTTCTCTTCAAAAGACTGTGAAGATCAAGCAGGAGCCAATCGACGTTGATGCCCTCGAAGATAAGGCACCTGACTTCCAACCAGCTCCGACCATCAACGAGGATTCGCTTGGCCCCAGAAACCAACCATCAAGGCGGGTCAAATTTGAGGAAATTGCAGAGCAGGTAGATGTGTCATGTATGAGGAGAGCGCCCAAGATGATGGACTCAGTGATGGCGAGCGAGAGGAGGGCGAATTGCGCAACGCTGCTCTTCAAAGAGAGATCCAGGTTGAACTCTTAGACTACGAGAGAGATATGGCGGAGTTGGCCAAGCTCAAGCGCTAACTTTGGCTAGTTGGTGTGTAGGGGACGAAACCGTATGCTGTATGTACGGTTGTTGTTTTTTGTGGCAAGTACTTTAGCCCTCACGACTTTGAAGTCTAGATTTTTCATTGGGAAAATGGACTTTGATGGATTTCGTTAGGTTTTCGTCGCTCATTAAGGAGAAACCTCATGCTTCCCAAATCACGAGATCTGAAACCCCCTAAGGCAAACCATATGGACTAATTGTGCAGAACGTCCAAACCTCGATTTGCCCCTTTTTATTCCACCACCTAATAACTTTAATATAACTTTTATAATAGATTAAAATGCTTTTTATAATATAACTAATTTTTTAATCAATTTAAAATAAAATTCCAATTTGATTTAACGCAAAAATAAGTGGCTTTAAAATGGCATTTTTTATGAGGTAAAAAGCCTTACATTTTAGTAAAGCTCGCTTTACTATAGGCGCGCCCCTTTTCTCAACTTATTTTTTTTATATATATGAGTTCAAGTTAAATAATTATAAGAATTATATTAAAAAATCCCTAAAATTCTAATATATTTTTAAAAATGTACATCATATAAATAAAGTTAAGGTTAAGGCAAAAATAAATATAAAGTGTTCCTTATTTTAAAATATAGACGTTCCACACAACTAGTCCATATGGTTTGCGGTAACCCCCCCCTCAACAAGATCAACCAGGTGCGAATCTATCAACCACGCATTTAGCCGCCATCCCCCGCCGGCACTTTCTCCTCCTCATTCACCCCGCCATCAGCCATCAGCCATCAACCAAACAATGCATGCCATGGCGATGAGGCGAGCACTGACGAGCTGTGGCATACATCCGCAGTCGTCCCACTCTTGATTCACGTTGGCATATACCCAGAACCCCGGGTATCATACCAGTCCGTCGTGGTCTCAAGAATTCAACCTTTTGAACCCCTCTCATATTTTCATTCCACCTTCTCTTTCTCTTCCCTCCAAAATTATTCTAGTAATTGAAAATGGCCCAATCCAAACAATTGGCCTTGGGCTACGATGGCATCCATCCGTTCTCCGAAGTAAATATTGGCGATCGAGAGTCTGTCCAGGAATTATTGAAGACGTTGCTTGATCCGTTGAAGACGCATTTCTCTCCTCTCAAGGCGAGGATTAGACTCCCGGGTGGAACAGCTGTGAGATTTGACCAAACAGCTGCGGAAGTTGAGGGGATTTGGAGACCAGCGTGGGGACTGGCTGCGTTGTTGGCCGGGGGAGGGACATATGATGGGACGGACCTGTGGATTGAAGCTGTGAAACAGGGTGAGTCACCTCGTCGATAATAGAATTTCTCCGGGGGTTTGTTGGTTCTTAGGGCTAACGGTATGATCAATAGGAACAAATCCCGAGAGTCCCGAGTATTGGGGGGATCCAAGGGATAATGACCAGAGGATGGTGGAAATGTGTCCGATGGGATTTACTCTTGCAGTGGCCCCGGTGTTCTGGGAATCTTTAAGTGAGAAGGAGAGGAGCAATGTGGAGAATTGGCTGGGAAACAGTATTAATGAGAAGAAGTAAGTTTCATGCTGCCCTTATGAGGCAAAGCTAATGGAGAACAGCATGCCGAATACTAACTGTTCGTATCCTTAAACATGTAATCCTGGAACTTAATATTTCCTTTCTGATGAAGGAGGAGAAGATTACTGACCATGCATCTAGGGCTTTGGTTCCGGGTTTTTGCAAATCTCGGACTCAAGAAAAACGGCGGCAAGTACTCGCAGGAGAAGATCGAGCAAGATATCATCCATCTTAACTCATTCTATCGTGGCGAAGGCTGGTCAAATGATGGACCCGTCGGCGTCTGGCAGCAAGATTACTATAGTGGAAGTTTCGCAATCCAATTCCTCCAACTTCTTTACTCCAAACTTGCCGGAGAGGATGATCCAACAAAAGCCGCTGAATTCAAGAAGAGAGCTCAACATTATGCTCTGGACTTCATCCATTATTTCGACGAAGAGGGTCGTGCAACGCCATTTGGCCGTAGTGTCGGGTATCGATTCGCTATGGCTTCATTCTGGGGAGCGTGTGCTTATGCCGATATCGAGCTTCCAGCTCCTCTGACGTGGGGAATTGTGAAGGGTCTCATTCTGAGGAACCTGCGTTGGTGGCAAGCACAGCCGGATATTTGGAGTCCGACCGGAACACTGACTGTTGGATATTGTTTCCCAAATATGTATATGGCGGAGAATTACAACTCCCCCCAGAGCCCTATGTGGGCTTGTCTCGCTTTCATATGCCTCGCTGTTCCTCAAGACCATCCGTTCTGGACATCGAAGGAAGAGCCGTATCCAACCCACCTGATCCCGAAGATAAAAGCTTTGAAACATCCAGGCCATATCATCAGCTATCTCGGCGGTCATCGTCTAATTCTCTCATCTGGCCAAGCTTGTAGCTACCCAATGAAGGGAACTCACGCAAAGTATGGAGCATTCGCTTACAGCAGCGCATACGGATATTCAGTTCCTACTGGATGCTACACTCTGGAACAATTCGCACTCGCTTCCCAGCTCGGGTTGTCAGACGATGGTGGTGATATCTGGAAGACTCGGCGCATCTGTGAAGAGGCTGTGATCGAGATGCACGAGGACCAGCCAGTGTTGAAATCCACCTGGAAGCCATTCCCAGATGTCAAGATCAAAACATACCTCCTCCCACCTGTCGAGGAAACTCCAAATTGGCATCTACGAGTTCACAAGATCGAAGCCGGGCGAGAAGTCTTGACTGCAGATGGGGCTTTTGCCATTTACAACGAGACCAAGCCAAACGGTCGATATCTCGATCTCTACAACTCGAAGACATTCGAAGGAACTCTACCAAAAATCATCGGCAACTACGATCTCAATACTCCAGAAGGAAACTCACCAGGATCAGTCGGTGCTTTCGCTGTATCCAAGGGGGCTGTCGGAATCGTCGCACTGGAAGCTGAGACGCATAGGATTGCGATGCATGTGAATGCTGACCCGAACTCGAATATTGTTGAGAGCAGGACTATCATTCCCACTCTTCAGCACACGATCAAGAAGGGTGAGACTGTTTGGTATGTTACGGCGATTTACGCGAAGCCATCTGGAGAGAAGTTGCAGCCGTCGACGTATCTTGATGGATGGGATAGCAAGCCTGTTATTCCAAAATGGCTTGCAGCGGACATATCTACTTAGCTTTGGTCATGGCAATGAACCATCGATAAAGCTGTTCCATCTGCTCAGGAGACAGTGGTCTCTAATAAATTCCAACCTTCATATCACAATACTCGGCCAAGAATTATGACTATGTGTAATGCGCTCTTTTCGAGTTTTGGTATTTCACTCCATCCCCATTAACAACTAGCTCCAGATACAGACAGCCCACGCCAAGCTATAGGTACAGTACCAAGGAGTTGCCCAGGCTCAACCGACGGTCTCTGTTGATCCAGAATCAGCCGCAAGTTGACATCTCCGACGACACTTCGAGCTAAAGTGGCAACATGGGTCTGTTAGGCTAGTGATATTGCATTGATTTATCTATAGGCTGGACCAAATCTTTGGGTTCTGCCATCCTGCCGTCCTCACGAGTAAGGAATCTGTGCCGCTTCCCTAGCTTCTTTACTTTGATTCGACATTCCCCAGTTGGAAGTCTATATAGGTGTGCATGAAGCAGAGGTACTCTACGTTACTGAACGCCATGTGGGCCGAGTATTCTGGCCCCTTCGTTGGTTTGTTGGCTGTTCAGAGCAGGTGTCCAATTCGACCGCTGAACTTCCAGCAATCAGTATCAGTCAGCCTGCACGTCGTTTCCACCCCATACCATTCTTACCGTTCACGTAACATCAGACCTTGAGACATCGCTCGATTGAGGAGAGGCTCCAAGATGGGTAATTCTCGATTGACGACCCGCGTGCGGGGCCCCAGCTCCCTCGTACAAAAAGCCAAAAGCTCATGGACGAGATCTGTTGGTGACAGCCCAGTGGCTGGATGTTCTCTCGATTACCGGTTACCCAACGTTATATCCGTTTTACCCAATCCACCATTGGGTGGGTAATACGTGGGTTGTCGAGCTTTACCCTTCTTGGCCAGAATAGGGTTACACTGGCTAGGATAATGTGCATCCTGGGTGCGTGATACCCTTACTATTCGCCCCTCCTCTCCTTTAGTCCAGAAGTTTAAGTTTGGGAGATATATGAGCACTTGATTCCCGTCCGGGCTGGGAGCTTCTACCCTCGCCAGTTTGACTTGACTGTTTTTCTGGATTCGTCACCAGAAGTCGTTGCACAGCTTCCGGTCAAATTGTAATTCACTTTCTGAGTTTGGGACTACTAAATCGCATAGATGGGTTTGTTGCAAAGGGTTGTTAAGAATGAGGCGATGAGGACGTGAGTACAATTATAATTTGGAGCTGCATAGGTGCTGATTTTCTCCGACAGAGATCCTTCCGAGATCTACGGATGGCGGATCTTCGTTTTGGGTATGTAACATGATTCTCTTCCAAGTCAGGCATACATGAAGCCATCCCCAAACCCCACCTACTTTATATTTGGGAGGTCCGTAGCTAAATTTTCACAGCATGCTCAGGTAAGAGAGAAAGAATCCGGCACTTATACAAAAGCGGGCCTACAGTGGTTGCAGGTGGAGTGGGATTTTCCTTGTGAGTACGGGGTATGCATGGGCTGGACTGACGGTTCACAGCTTGCTTTGGTGGGATGTTGTTTGGATGGGATATCGGTTCTATTGGTGGTATCATCGTGATGGAATCGTTCAAGAAGTATGCATATCCGACGGGCATTCCAACGAACACAAGCTAATCTGTCATAGGGAGTACAACATCACCAAGGAGATTGCTGCTACCTTGAACAGCAACAGTAAGTTAGCAGACTCAAAATCACGAAGGTTCACTAATACTCTTGCAGTCGTCAGCACTCTTCAGGGAGGATGTTTTTTCGGATCCTTGATCGCCTACTATGTTGCAGATAGATGGGGAAGAAGACCATCTCTTTTACTCGCGGCTGCAGTAACATGCGCTGGTGTGACTATTCAATGTGCTACTAAAGGCTTTCTGTACGTTGATTGCTATTTGCACACACAAGACTAGCTACTGACGAATATTAATAGCGATGGACTCTACGTCGGACGACTCGTTGCGGGTTTCGGCGTCGGTGCCGCCAGCATGCTTACTCCCCTCTACGTTAGCGAGAATGCGCCCCGAGCCATCCGTGGTGGTTTGACCGGTCTCTACCAATTGTTCATCGCAACTGGTGTTATGCTCAGTTTCTGGGTCAACTACGTACGCAATCCCCAATGCCTCCTTCACATGTATTGTGTATTTTCATCGCATCGAAGTCAGCCTGACACCTCTCAAAGGGAAGCTACAGAAACTTCAAGCCCCAAATGACAAACAATTCGACTTGGCTCGTCCCATTGGCCCTCCAAGCCATTCCAGCGCTGTGCCTTTTCGTTGGCGTATTCTTCTGCAATGAATCTCCCAGATGGCTGGCCAAGAACGATGACTGGGAGCAAGCCACCGCAGTTATATCTCGCATCACCAAGTCAGTCTACTACACGACAATGATTTGAAACCAACTGAAGACTTGTAGCCTTCCTCAAGACCATCCTTACGTCCAGATGGAGCTCGAAGAAATGAGACAACAGCTTGAGAACGAGGTGAGAATCCAAAGCGTGATTGTTTAGGACGAAGCTAACCAACATCTCAGCGTCGCTTGATTGGTGGTGCATCGTTCTGGGACTTGCAACGCGAGATGTGGACGATCAAGGGAAACCGAAATCGAGCTTTGATATCCATTGGACTCATGGTCTGCCAGCAGATGACTGGAACGTAGGAAAACTCTCACCTTTTCTTGGATTCTCGAGCATGAGTCTTGACACTCGTCTAGCAATGCCATCAATTACTACGCACCCCTCATCTTTAAGAATTTGGGTATCACCGTATGCATCTTCGTTTCCCCTTTTACCCATACACTTCTAACATTCCCACAGGGAACTGATACCGGTCTGTTCGCCACGGGAATCTACGGTGTCACCAAGATGGTAACCTGCGCGGCCTTCCTCCTGTTCGCAGCCGACTCCCTCGGCCGACGTCGTTCGCTTCTATGGACATCAATCGCCCAAGGCTGCGCTATGTTCGTAATTGGGTTCTACGTGCGTTTCAAGCCCCCTGTCACAGGCCAGCCAATTCCAGGAGTCGGCTACTTCGCACTAGCTTGCATCTTCCTCTTCGCAGCCTTCTTCCAGTTCGGATGGGGACCGTGCTGCTGGATTATTGTATCCGAGATCCATACTGCGAGACTGAGAGCTATGAATGTAGCCCTCGCAGCAGCGACGCAGTGGCTGTTCAACTTTGTAGTTGCACAAGCGGTACCGCATATGATGGACGATGTTGGGGAGCATGGTTATGGGACGTACTTTATCTTTGGGAGCTTTTGCTTCAGTATGTTCTTTTATGTGTGGTTCTTAATTCCTGAGACGAAGGGGTTGAGTTTGGAAAGGATGGATGATATGTGAGTTATCCTCCGGTGCTTGAGACGTGGCGAGTGATGTTTACTGATCTTGATTTAGTTTTGGTGTTACTGAGTTGGCAAAGGCTATTGGTGATGAGGAGCATGCGCATAGTCATATTGAGAAGACCCCTCATACCGAAGTCATTGAGAATACGGCCAGACCAAGACTTCAACAGCAGACAAGGGACAGAGAAGTAGCGATCTAAATTCGCTCCAGTCTTTAAGAGAACGAGCTAGGTGAGATTTCATATTGCAGAGGGAAGGTATTGAAAGATCAACGATTTTGATTGGGGAAGTGTCTAGCTATAATACAGAGGTGTAGATGCTTCGCTCTTGCTCAACTATGACTAGCCAGTCATGTTGGTTATGTTAAGCACTGCGGAAAAAAAAAGGAGAAAAAAAAATGCCAGCGTCAGGAAGAGTTTACGATTCTGTGACCAAGCGACATGCAATGTATGTCTCGCAAAGCAGAGAAGTGAGAATGTGACCGAATGGCTCCTCGCAACATGTGCACGGAAGCAGAAGGTCTGTGAATATCAGGAAGTCAAGGTCATGATGCTAAAGCTTGGCTGCTCAGTATAACTCCCACCCTTCCTCAATCAATCGGTTGAGCTCTGGTGAAAAACACCAGCCATTCTCAGCCAAGTATTGGAACTGACCAATCACTCCTCCAGTTGCCTCATTGATAATTGGAGCTCCACAAACTCCATCTCGGACGTCCTCCGCACCTCCACTAGGAAACATGCCAAAATATACGCTCGCTGGTTCAAGTGTGGACAAGTCAACGCGGTTCAGTGGATCGTTCCGGCCTTGGATCCATCTGGTGCCGGAATATCTCATCGCGATCTTGCCTGTTGTCATGCCGTCGCAGACATTCCATTCAGGCAAATGCTCAATGTCTTCTCCTTTGACCAGATGAGTTGGGGTTGGAGTTTCGAAGACACGAGAGTTGCTGTAGGTGATGTGTGGTGCAATTTTGGCGAGCGCCCAATCTTCGTCGAGATAGCGTTCGAGAATGTCGGCGAAATTATCTCCGCCGGCTTCATCTGGGTGGTAAACATACTGGCTGTCTTCTACGGCATGCGCTGCCAGCATGACTCTGACCTGCGCACCTTTTCTGATTCTCACACCTGAAGATGACGATCTTGTCGTTCCTTCAATCCGGATTCCTGGTCCAACTATGCCGTCGGCAACGCGCAGATAGTTGGTGGTGTCTCCCTGCGGAAAGCTTTGCCAATCTTCTGCCTGGACGTTTCTCAATCTCGCTCTCATTGTTGGTTCACTCCAGTAGGATCCAACGTGGTAGAGAACCTTTCTGCCAGCTAGGACACCTGGTAGACTCTGACCACTGTAGGTGGATTCGGTGCTGAGTTCGACGATGATATCTGGGGAAACAAAATTGATCGCAACTGGCGTGCAGAACTCAAGCAGTATTCGGAATACTGCCTGTACCTGGTCTCTGGGGGGTCGTGGTTGCCATCGTGGAATACGGAATACGCCGCTCAACAAATCTTCAATGTTGCGGCAAATCAAGTTTCCACCGTTAGCAGCAGGCAGTCCAAACTCAGTGGCAGAATCAAAAACATCTGGTGGCATGAAGATCACCGGGCAGCATCCTAGCGTCAGAGTGATTTGGCCATTGTGCGCTGGCAGAGATGGGGTTGCTGTTGCAATAATCAGAAACGGAGCAGCTAATTTTCCTCCAGTTGCACCATAATTCTCGTGTATCCAATTGGTTTGCATTCCCGTAGGCCTGGTGTAGTCTTGAGCGGCTTCGTTCCAAAGCGAGAACGGTGCAGTGTCAAGAATATGCCTCGAACCTATCTTCTTTGCTGTTGCCCAGGCCTTTGGCACAACAGGTTGCGGCGGTGCCACAGGAGGGTCGCGTTGAGTTGGATGAGAATGCATGTTGTCGTAGTACATTCCATCATACCAATTGAGATATGGCGACCTAGTTCGAAGAAGTCTGATGGAGCTTGCTTCCCTGGGGCGTGAAGTCATTGTTGCTGGCATCTCGACTTGGAGTTAATTGATGAAAGATCTATCTGGAGAGGAAATTTGTCTTTGGCTGGTCGTGGACTTTGTTCAATCTTGCTTCCGTTAGCTCATGCGCTGCAGTTCATTTTCAAATCGATGACTGACTCACAGCTTGACTGTCTCCGCTGGAGGTCCGTTTCGAGGCGGTGCAGTGTGGTGTGGTGTTAGCGCACTTTTTCCTATGATGTACTGCAGGTATTAAATTAATGACATAAAAACAGTCTTGCGCCGAATCTGATGGGAGCCTTGCCTTAAATTTATGATGTCACTCCAGCTTGTGCTCCTGCTATCGCCAGGCACAAACCGATTGCAAGTTGTATTTGATCAGAGTGTTCAGTAAGTTAGCTGAAGGGTAAGCTGGTAAGCTAGTTGGCGATTTAATGTAAGCTAATTAGCTTAAAGATATTTTTAAGCTAATTAGTTGTAATAATCTTAGCTTATTAATAGCTTATAAGCTAGAGGCATTTTTATAGTTGATTTTGGAGTAAGTTTGATAAGGGGATTAATGCTAATTTGATGTTTTGTTTACTAATTTAATAAGCCTTGGGGTGGAATAGTTTTTTTGATAAGCTAAATTTAGGCGGTGAGGTGAGGCAGGATAATTGAAGAGCTTTTAGGTAGTATTGTTAATATATATTAAGTTAGTAATTTTATTAAAAATTATTAAAATTATTATGTTTTATTAAACTTCATTTATTAATATTGATAAAACTGCTTTTAGAGCTTTCAAAACATCATTTATTGCCTTTACAATTAATATCTTTAATTATATGATAGCATTATTAAATGCATTAGCATTATTAAATGCATTAGCATTATTAAATGCATTAGCATTATTGGCATCAACAGCTTTTTCGAATTTTTGTAACATTTGCTTATAGCTTATATTATAATATAATAAGTTATATAATTCTTATAATTTTTAGCTTAATAATCTATTTGCAACTTATTTTTCTTATATAAATGGTTAACCCTTATTCAATAATTAAGAAATTATTTTAAAAAATATACCCTAAAGGAAATTGATTGCTTTTACAATTAAAAAACTAAGAAGGTTTTAGGTATAAGAGTTAAAATACATATTTATAAATTTTGAGCATTTAAAGAAATATTAATATTAGGCTTATAAATGCTATAAATTATGGTTTTATAAATTTTGGGATGTGAATTCTTATTAATAATATTAAATTATTATGATTAAAAAAAAATTGATATAAAAAAAGACTATAAAGTAATTGGCGCAAGCATTTAAATTTGTGGGTAATAATCTTAATTATTTTCTTTTCTTTTAATAAAAAAAGTTCAAAAACGCCTTCTTAAAATAGGTTATTTTAAATAATATAAAAGCATAAAAAGCTGCCTTAAATTATCTTAAAATCTTATTTTGGATAGCTAATAAAGCTTTTATTAATGCTATTTTAGCTTTTGCGTTTATAATCGCAATTTAGGTTAATAAGATGTTTGCATATTTTGAATTATAGCTAATTGTAAAAGTTGCAAATGCTTAATTAAAAATATTAATTACTTTTAATAAATGGGGATTTAAAAAAGAAAAAATTAGCATGGTGGCAATAATCTTTTATTTTATTAATAAAAAAGGATAATTGATTACGCGCCTTATAAAATTGCTAAAGCTTTTAAAACATAAAAAAATAGGCATTAATATGTATAAATAAAGTACTAGGCATTAATTTTGATTTATTATAAAGCAATGTTTGATTATTTTTTCTTTTTTATAACAATTCGGCATTACCGCCTAAATTATTAGTTGGTTTATTTTTAATAATGCGCTTAATAATAATATAATGCTTATGAAGCTTGCAAAAGTTTATAAATTTGATCTTAAACAATAACAATTTTGCTATATAAAACATATTCTTAATTTAATTATAAAAGCATATTTATTTAGCTAAAATAGCGTAAGCTTTAAAAAGGAATATAAGGCCGTAAGAGCACTTGTATATTGTCAACTTTGAAAATAATATAAAAAGCTTGAAAAGCTATATAATTTGATAGCATATGTAATGGCCTTTAATAAGCGTATTAAGCTTTTTATTAAATTGTAAAAAGAATGGAATAATAATAATGTTATAAGCTATATGTCGAGTACCGTAGGGGAGGAGCTTCAGGAAGTGTGAAAGTCTTGAATTGTAAAGGAGTGTAGTAGAGCTCCCTTTAAGAGGGAGCTCTAAAGATTTAGTTATATAAGTAGCCTTAATTGGCTATAGCGCTATTAAAGCTCTGTTAGTACTATTAATTGACAAACCCTTATTTTATATAATACACCCCTTTAGTTAAAAGTAATTATAAAAGTAATAAGAATATTTAAATATAACTTATATAATATAGTAGTGTAAATATAAACCGTTATATAGTTGGGAGTAATATTAATATAACTAGTTATAATAAAAGCGTTATTATTAAGGTAATAGAATTAAGCGAGTGAAGTTATATTAAAGTTTTTATGTTAAGAATTTACGTTTTTTAATGATTATATTATTAAAAATGGCTCATATTAAAAAGCGCGCCTTCGTTATTACCCTTGAAGTATTAAAAAAGAAGAGAATAAGTTTTAAACGTTTAAAAGTTTAAAATTAATATATTAATGTGTATAATATAATTAACCGGCGCCTTTCGGGTTATCACCCCTCAGGTTATTACCCCTCCCCCTTGTTCACCCTTCCCGCCCTTATTAACCCTTTAGCGTTGTGCCGTGGCTAGGGAAACTCATGCCATGCCGTACTCTTACTACATTCATAGTGACATACGTGACACACGGGGTAACCCTTATTATAACAAGGCGTCATTAATACGGTGTTTTTATTATTATAAAAACAATAAAACTAACTGTGTTACCGCGCCTTAAGCCGTTGCCGCCCTCTTTACCGCTTACCTAATGGCAAAGTTAGTGTTAAAGAGCTCTTACGTACATACATTGTCTTATATAATATTAGATATTATATAAAAGTAATATGTAAAGCTCTTATTAATTAGTCATAAGCCTTTACTACTTGTTAAACTATTATTAAGGTTATTTTAAAAGAGAAAAAAGTTAAAAAAGCTAAAGATAAAGATAAAGATAAAGAAAAAAATGACTTTACTTTTGGTTTGTCATTTTATAAATACTATTCCTGTTATTTTAAAACGACATCTGACATATTATAGCCTCTTTTTATTAAGAGACCGCCGTGCCCCCCCCGCCTTGTTTTTAGTACTAGAATAAGTGGTAATAATAATATAATTATTATTATTAATGTCAATGGACCTTTAGTCGCCGCTGTCATAACATGTGTTACCGCTCGTGCCTCTATTTTAGTGGAAATTGACGTTTTAACTAGTGCCGCTCAGTGGTTAGTGGACCTTTTATTCTTACTTTTATGAGTTAAAGTGGCTTTACAATCTGTAAATCATAGTTTAAGAACATTACCTTAATAATAAAGCGGTTTTATAACCCTAAAGTCGTAACTTAAAAACGTTTTCTTTATGTTATTATAAAAATTACGGGTATATTAAAGTGGCTTTATAACTTTAAAGTAATAACTTAAAATCAGGTCTTTGGAATTCATATAACTCTCCTTTATATTTATTGTTTTTTTATAACGTTAGTTTAAAATGACATATGAAATGTATTAAATGTAAATGTAAATATGTTTTGGTACTTTTAACTTAAGTGAGTTCTTTAATAACGGCTTAAACGGCTTAAACGTTCAAGAGAGTTACGAATACTTTAAACTTTTGTTAAGATAAGTTCTTTATTAAGTCATTTATTAATATGTTTTTAATAAGGAAATATATTACTTAAAAGCTCCCCTTTTTATACTTTTGTTATAATTATATGTTTTATATGTCAACGTCTCTTAGCTTTATTAAGATATGTTAATTCTTTTCAATTATTAATTAAATTGTTTATTTATTATTATAAAATATATTCTACGGAGTTTTTATATTAAGTGTTAATTCCTTAAAGAAACGCTAGAGCGTTATTACTTCCTTCGCTGTCCTTATTACCCTTAGTAACTCCGTTTCTATTATTAAAGTAATCATAGTGTTTTGCTTTAAGGCTTTTTAAATAATCGTACTTTTAAATAATATTATAATAAAACCTTAAGAAGAACGTCTTAACTCTTTGTCATTTATGAATAAGGCGTTTGAGGTTATTAATAAATATATCTTTTAATTTTTGTATTAATAAATTATTGTTAAAAAACGTGATTTAAATAAGTATCTAATGGTTTATTTGATTACTTTTATGTGTTAAACGCTTAGATTCATTAAGAAGTACGATAGTTAAGACGTTATAAATATGACATTTAGTCTTAATATAATGATTATATATAAGACTAATTTAACTTTCTCTTAATATTCTTTAATTTGTTTTAATGTGGCGATTTCAGGGTTTTTAACTAAGTCGTAATTTAGTAAAGGTGTGTTTAAGTACTTCCTATTTATTATATTAAATTTTTAAGTCACTTTTTTTTATATAAGTATTATATATTAAAGACACCGTTTTTATAGACTAATTTCTAATTATATGTACCCTTAAGAACTATTCCACATTTCCTAATATAATGAGTTCATAAGTTAAGTGTAATCCTTTAATGATTTTTTATTTTTTATTGTCGTTTAAGGTATAATATAAAACTTAAATATCGTTAACGTAAAATGCCATAAAGACTGTTTTATTAAAGTTTATAAAGATATACGGCTCTTTCGTTAAGGGGTTAAGGTTTAGTTTACTTAGTATTATAGTAAAGTCGCCGTACTATAACGTAGGGGAATCTTTTAGGCCGTATAATGCTCGGTTGATTTTTATTATTATTTTAGGTCTTTTTTAGCTATTTAAGAGGTAATATGACATTAGGGCGCTTTTTTCATTACGTTTGGTATTAATGAATACGTTGACTACGTTGAATTGTTTTATTTTTAAGTTGAATTATATTATAAGCGTTATTATTACTTTAAAAGAACGTGTTATAAGTGTTATAGTATATATTGAGAAGATCGTTAAGTTGTCTTGTATATTCCCTTATATTATGATATAAAAGCGATAACGAGTTAGTTCGCTTATTAAGTTGATTTTATATGTGAAAACCCATTTTAGTGGAATGGGCTATATGGTAATGTCTTTTTTAAGAATTATTCTTTAATAATGTCAAGCTTTTAAGTTAATGATCTCTTTTTTAATATCTTTTCTGAAATGTTTACCCTAAGCGTGGTTATTTAATTTATTTTAATTTTTTAAAGCCTTTGGAAACTTCCCTTAATATGGGTTGTATAAGTTAAAAGCGATTATAAGGTCTACTTTTACTTTAATACTTAAAATAACTGTTATTATTACCGCATATAATGTAATTATGTTTTCGTTATTTGTTTATGTTAGAGTAGTTCCATAAAATGTATTAGTAAACTCTATTATGTGTAAGTAATTGTCTTATCATGGAGTTATTACCACGGAGTAGTAGCCCCAAGTTATGAGTTTGTCATACTCCCTCCACACTTCTCGTGTTATATAAATTCGGTTACGTTTTTGTTTTCGTCGTTATTATTAGTTTATTTTAATTAATATTTAAAAATCGTTATTTATCCTAGTCATTATGAACGGAGTTTTTAGTAATTTAAAGACTTATTACTTAAGGTCTTATGGCTTTTAATTTAATATTATGACTTAAGGGTATATTTAATGTATTTCCTTAATATTTAAGTTTATACTTTCATTATGTAAGGCGTTCTTTTTAAGTTGATCTTTAATTATTTAATCTTTAATAAGTCTTAAAACGTTTAAATTTAACCTTTTATAAAAAGTTAAAACTTTATTATTATTTTTAATATTGTTTTTATAAAAAACCACTTTATTTATTTTTAAGTTTTAATTTTTATAAAGGATTATGTCGTTACTTTTCCCCTTTTAACTTTTATAAAAAACCATTTTATTATTTTATATTTCCCGGCTTTTATAAAGAACTATTTTTATTTTACTTTTTATTATCCCTGAGCTTATTAATAATTTAAGAAGATTAAAGTCCATTAGTATTATTATAAGTGGTTTAATTGTTGGGGGGAGTATTTTCATAAACGGGGGGAATACTTTTAGTATAATGATTTTTGTTTTTATTAGTTTTTTAATATATATTTTAATAGTGGCATTTAATGTGGCCGTTCGTTTTTCTGTAATATTTTCTGTAATATTACTTATGTTAAGCCTTATGTTTAAAGAGACGTCGTCTTTCTTTATTATAATAATGAACTCTTTTAAAATAAAAGCGGTTTAGTTAATTGACTTTTTTTTATTTAAAAAGTAAAACTTTGTTTTATTAAAGTAAATATTACGCGTTATAATGATACGGCGTAACTAAGGTACTTAGATTCTATATATATTAAAAGTAACGTAATTAACCAAATAACTTAAATGTCTCTTAAAGTTGATTTTAAAGCCTTTTTTATTTCTTCTAGATTTTTTATTATTCTTTATTAAGTAAGCACACGCTTTATACGCATATTCCTCGCTTTAATTTAGTCTTAAATCAATTAATAGCCTTTTTATAATTAATAGATCATATTATTAAAAATAATCTTAAAACTATTTTTAAAACACTTAATTTAAACTTTTCATTTTTCGTTATATAAATAATACTTTGTTATATAAATAAACCGTTATATTATACATCTTTAAGTATTAAAACTATTTTTAAAACACTTAATTTAAACTTTTCATTTTTCGTTATATAAATAATACTTTGTTATATAAATAAACCGTTATATTATACATCTTTAAGTATAGTTTCTTTAAGAGTTTTATTTGAACGCATATTTTAATAGATTTAGTGATGATTTCTTGTTTTATACATTTTATACATTTTAAACCGCTGATTAGTTCTTTAGTATATGTTAGGGGGTTTTCTACTTTAATCCCTTCTTTTATCATTTAGTCTTAATAACGTGTCGTTTTAGAGATTATAACGACGGAGGTGTTATTATTATATTTAATAATATAAATGGATAATTTATATTAGCGTCTTATTTAATACTTAAAGTTTTATAACACTAGTATAATGTGGTTCAACGACTTATTTACTAAGGTTTAATTAAACAGCTTCTCATTGTACTTGTCTTTAATTATTAATAACTACTGCGTTTTATTATAGCCTAAGGGGAAATTAAATAAATCTTAAAAGATTTTAAAAAATAGTCTTATTGTTTTATTTTTAAACTCTTTTCTTAAAGTGACGTTTCCGGTGTGTATTATAATATAGTCTTCGTATTTAATTCTAAAAACACTATTAAATTCTACCCTTTTCTTTACGTAAAACAACGCTTAAAATACTTTTTCTTTAAGATAGCCCGTTTTTAAGTGTTATATCTTTAATATTATATAATGAGCTCGTAATGGCTTTTTACTTAATTAGAAACCTTATTTTAAGTTATAATGGAGAATTAAGTATATTATAGTTAGGAGGCGTTTTACTATTATTAAGTTATAAAGGCGACGAGAATAATTAAAAGGCTTATATTTAAAGAAAGTAAGGTTATATTTCTGCTTTAACTTCTGAAGTACTACGTTGTTTCAAACTTCTTTATATTTTAATGTAATGTCTTTCTTTAAGTATTAAATCTTAATGTTTAATAAGAGTGTTTTAAAGATAATGTTAATGTTAAAACTAATTATAATTATGATATTATTTAAAGTTAAGTCTTATATGTTTAAATCGTCTTTATTTTTTAATACATTCTTAAAGAGTTACTGGCTTTAACCAATAATTAGAAAGCGTTATGTACTTACCTTTATATAGTCGTCGTTTTTAGATTTTATAAAAGTACTTAAGATAAGCTTTTTTTTGTTATTAATAAAATGTTAAACACTGTAATTATTAATAAGTATATTATTAAAGAGTACGTATGGATTATTAATGAAGTCTACGGTATATACTCTTATTACTTTGTTAATGTTGAAAAGCTTTAGATTAATAATAATAGTATTAACATTTCTAAGGTATTTATTTTTGTTTATTAATAACGATGGCTTTTCTTTCTCCTTTTTATTTAAGGCGACGCTTTTAATGATTCAATTAATGGGGAAGATCTTTTAACCTTCTTTAATGATTTCCCTTTATAACTTAATGTATTTTATTTTTTTAAGTCTTTTATGAGTTTCTTTAACCTCGTTATTATTGGGGTAATTCCTTAGTTTATTTATATAGTCGCCGTTATAAGCGTACCGTAGTCTCCAGCATTTAATAAGTGTTTAGAAGTGGCTATTTTTGGAATTATAGGGGTAGCCGCTTTCCTTCGATTATTTAAAGTGAGATTAGTTAAATAAGCCTTGTTTATTATAAGTGTTTAAGCTTTTAGCACTAGAGGTAATTTTAGAATTATTAGGAGTTTTTAAACGTTTCTTAAAGAAAGCGTATAACTTATTTATTGTCTTTTTACCCTTTAGATTATTTTTAAAGTACTCTTCTAAGTTAACTCCAAAAGCTAAACCATACTCTTTAAACGTTATATAATATTCTTTTTTTTAGAACGTTATCTTTAGTGATGTTAGTTGAAGCTTAAGCGGCTTATGTTTTAGTATAAACTAAAATTATAAAAAAGAAATCTCAGATATTTAAAATGCCTTATACTTTTAGAATGTTATGTGTTTTAATAAGACGGTACCTTTTTTATTATTCCTTATATTAAGTGTGAACTTTTATTTTCCCTTTTCTTTTAGAGGCACTTATTAGAGTTTTTCAATAGTTTGAGATAATAAATAACAACATAGAGACGTCTAAAAGAATAAGCTTTTGCTTAATTAATTTGATTAATGCTTAAAGTTTAACAAGGTTCTTTGACTTATTATTATTAATGGCGTTTGTTAAGATTAACACATTAATAATACTATTAACCTAATTAAACAAGTGTTAATACTTTATATTAAAAAGCGTCTATTAGGCGAGGTTATTCTAGAATTCTCTTATACGAGTTTCTTAGATTTCCTTAATATCATTGAAAGTCGCCTTTTATAATTTAATAACTTATAAAGGCTTTATAAGAGTCCTTTTCTCGTCTTTACTAATAGTCTCTCACTTATAATATATCTTTCACTCGTTATTATTTATTAACGCTATTTGTTTTATAAACCAATTGTTTATTTTAACTTATATATATTTATTAATATTAAGAGTTATTAATTAAGATTTAAAGAGGTTTAAAACGTTATGTTTATTTAGGTTAACAAAGTCGATAATACCTTTAAATTAGGCGTAATATTAAAATCTCGTTTACTATTATAGTTATTAGTAACGATCACTTAATAAAGCGTTGTCCTTATTAAGTAGTACGTCTTGAGAGGACATTTTATTATTATTAAACGTTTAAAGAGTTTAAAGAAGTGTTATTATATTAAAAAGGGAGATTATGTACTTTTAAAGAGTTTTTTAAATAATAGTAAATGTCCTTTAACATTTACCCTCGCTTTTCTTAACTTATAATAATTATATTTTAATAATTTATAGATTAAAGCTATAGCTTTTAACTATTAAGCACGGTAAGGGAGGAGCTTTAGGAAGTGTGAAAGTCTTGAATTATAAAGGAGTGTAATAAAGCTCCCTTTAAGAAAGAGCTCTAAAGATCTAGTTATATAAGCAGCCTTGATTGGTTGCAGCGCCATTAAGGCTCTGTTAGTGTTACCAGCCGACAAACCCCTATTCTATACAACACTATAGCTTAAAGCTAATGTTTAATGAAGAAATATGCTAAAATGCCTTATATGCTATGATTATGCGCGCTTTTTTTTGTAAATTTTTTGATTAATATGCTTTGAAGCTAAAAGTATTAAACAACTTAAAAAAATTTAAAATTGGTAAGCAAGATTATTTAAGAAACATGAAATGATTAATTTTAAGGCTTATTTTTAAGTAATTTGTATTTCTTTTTTGCTTTATTAAAGCATTAGAAGGCAATATTAAATTAAATAAAATTGTAGGAAAGCTATTGCATAACGCGCTTTAGGAGGTTTTATTTGCTTTTAAGAGAATATTATAATATTTTAAAAGCTTATAGCAAAATATAGCGCATAATAAGTTTGGGGGAAATATTTGCATTTAGCAGTTAATTATGCTAATATAGCAAAAGGCATAAAATTATTATATTAAAATTAACGTTTTTATTATATAGTAAGCTGCTGTGGTGCTTTATTTTTGGTAAAAATGAGTATATTTAAAAAAAAATGAATTAACGTAAAAAAAGTATTTATTAATAATAGTAAGAAAGCATTAAAAACGTTGTGAATTTTTTTTTATAAATTTGAGCTTATAATATGGCAAAAATCAGCTTTTCCTAAATTAAAGCAAAACATTGATTTTTTAAAAGCCATATTAAATAGCCTAGCGCTTATAAATAAAAGGAATGCTTTCACTTGCATTTTAAATTAAAAAGATTAATTAGTATAATATTTTAAAAAGCTATTACGTAATAATATTTTGTTATTTAAGTATTAAAAGTTCAAATAAGCTTTTTAGCCATAATTATTTGCTATGGCATTTGACTTTTTTATTATATTAGCTATAAGCTTAAAATATAAGTATGTTTTTTTTTAAAATAAATAATTTTAAAAGTTTTGTAATTGATAAAAGAGATGCTTTGGCATAAGAAATATTTAAAAAATTGGCAGTATAAAGATGCGATGGAATTATTATTAGCTTATAATGCTATTTAGTTAAAAATATAATTTTTTATAGTTTCATTTTTTACCCCTGTAGCTTATAAGCAGCTTATTAGCTCATCAATTAAATCAATCAGTTAACAAATTGTATATAAGTCAATCATTTAGAGAATCTTTTTAGCTGATGATTGATTGATTGGCTTATTGGACACTTTGTATCTAATCTAGATGGGCTATCGGTAAGCTTGGCTTTGATAATCCCAGAACTGATTTGAACCATGAGGCCAGAAGCCACATACCGCTTCAAAGTGTAATTATAAGTATGTGCCCTGATGACAGGTGAAACCCAATGGTAGATTGCGTGTGAGGTGAGGGCGAGGTTGAGGTCGGAGATGCTAGAAGGCGAGGGCGTTAATTAGAGAGCGTATGGAAAGAGTAGATGCGGCTCTGAGTTGCCGAGTACGCTACCAAGGCTGGATGGCAGATCGAGCCACGAGGAATGCAGTTGTATTTGTGGTTATGTTTATGGTGTTGTAGTGTTGTAGTGTTGTAGTGTTGTAGTGTTGTAGTGTTGTAGTGTTGTAGTGTTGTAGTGTTGTAGTGTTGTAGTGTTGTAGTGTGGTGGTTGTGGAGAGTGGGTGAGATTGTGAGGAGGAAGAGGAGGAGTCGCGTTTAAATAGATAGCGAGGGAGAACCCTCAGCCTCGCGAAGAATGAATGTGGTCATGATATGTCGCTGCAGCCCGAAAAGAGTGAATGTGAATTTCAGGAGACTAAGAAAGGCTGTTTACCAAATGTCACGAAATGGCACATATGGTATCCCCATGAACCTGCTGGCCTGTGGTCACGACCAATGCATGACAGCACGACCCCTTCAAAATGAACGTAAAGCAGAGAGCGAAACAGTGTACGAGTGATAACCAGCATCGCCAATTGTCTCGAGTCATCCTCCCGAATTAACCGCTCGATACTGGCAGAGAAGCGGCATCAGATTTGTCTTCTTCCTTTGCCTCTTCAATATCCTCAATCTTCGCCTTCAGCTCCTCAGCCTCCCGCCTCAGTCTTGAGAGATTTTCGGCTTCCTCGATATCTTGGGTGCGTTTCTGGAGCTCTTGTTTCAATCTTTGTATTTCATCAGCGCCCCTAGCCTGAGTGCCTGGTAATGGATCTAGCCTGACTCTCTTGCGCTCTCTTTTTTCTTCGATTTCAGGCTTGATACGCGAGGGCATACTAGAGGCAGGGGCTACGTGGAAGACGTAGGTTTCAAGATCGATTGGCTCAGACTGGCTTCCGGTCTGGTTTCTGATTCTTCCGACTGGCTGGCTTCGATTGTTGCGAGGTGGGGTATCATTGATTATGATGACTTGGGGCTTTGTAATTGGATTTTGGGGGGTCGAGGGACGTTGTCCGGGCTCAGCCTCATCGACCTGGTGGGGATGTTGCAGAAGGGCTTGGGCTATTGAAGCTGGGATTCGGGGAACCGCAAGTTCTCCGATCTGATCGTTGTTGGGACTATTAGAAGGCTCTGCAACAGGTAGGATCTTCTGATTCTCAAAATCGAGACGACGGTGCTTTAATGTCCTGTTAGATTATTATTACATTCACCAGAGGACGACTTACTTGAAGGGCGATAAACGACGTTTTCTTCTCAGTATTTTTCAATCCAAAGAATGCTGTCCATCTTTTTGGGACACTTCCTCTCTTAAAGAGATTATCCTTGATGACCTCAACATCGGGATTTGGTCCTGCCGCTGTTATCTTTTCGGCCAGCACCTGTTCCTTGTCTTGATCCTTATTTATTTAGTAGACTGTTGTGCTGTAAGAAATGAGGATGGTGAAATGCCTTAACATACCTGAAGGATCTTGAAAGCTTGGTGGCGCTGTTCCTCCGTGAGAAAACTCCAAGGGATTAGTTCCAAAGGAAGTGGGCACTTCAGGTACGAACGATTCTCCAAGAATTCTGGAGATGTGATTAAGCATAGTTTCTTCCTAGTGGAGACAGTGCTTTACCTTCGCTGCGACAGACGAAATCGAAAGCTAGCTGATCGGTTTCCTTTCTGAACATCTTTTTCCGGGTCGGGACTCTAAGCCTGCCTGCTATAGACCCTCCAAACATTCTTACCGAGGTCAGCACGCTCATAGGAGATTTTAGTGAGATTGGTACTTACCCGATTGCATGGGTGATTCCATCCTTGTTAAAACTCGACTCATCGATTTTCTGTGCCCGGGCAACCTGCTTTCCTTCAAATCTCGCCAGCTGCTTGGCAAACTCCTGCTCCGATATTGTCTTTTCCTCCGTCCCCGAGTATTTGAAGACTCGAATGCCGAGACCGCCAAGGTTTGGAAGAGATATTCCGGCAACATCTGTTTCCTTGTAAAGGTTCTCATCTACCGAGCGTCAGGCACAGCAGATCTCAGCGCGGTTGAGAACTCAACTGACCCATTGACAGTCCCTTGAACATCAATACCGCATTCTTGATCCACCTTCCATCAAGTATTCCGCCAGATATAGTTTCCATCAGAACCATCATATCATCTGGTAAGTTGTCCATCTTACCTTTCTCTATGACCTTCTGACCAATAAAGTTATCGGACGCCTTGTCGTATACCTTGACTCGGACGCCCTCGGAGTTGCCAAAGTTGAAGCCCTTCTTCAGAGTGACCTCGATAGCATAGGACGTGTCTTCTGAAATGATGTACCTGGTGCATCGGTTGGTTGAAGAGGATATTATGCCTGCTCTGACATTGTCAAATTCATCGAAGTACAATGGTGCAGCGTCCTCAAGACAAGGCTTTCGCAGGCGGATCTCAACCTCACCAGATGGGCACTTGAGGATAGCCATTGCAAGAGATCGAAAGTATACAGGGTTGTACTTGGAAAGACCCTGAACATCTGATCAGCCACTTGTGACTTTTAAAGTCTCCAATTGTGAAATATGGAAATCTGACTTACCAAGACTGCGGAGTTGTGACGATAACTCTGGGCCGACTGTGGAGTGCAACCCCAGCACCAGCGATCAAAGCTGAACTGATTGAACGTGGTGGAAGATGAAATGTAGGTGGTGAAGTACTCGTAGTTCGTCGTCAATCTGACTCGAGAAAGAGATCGAGATGAGCGAATGAAAAGCCAAGCAAAAGGCAAAACCCGTGAGCTCAAATGAAGAGTGATCTCATACGCGTGGTGACTAAAGCAGGCAATTATCATTCGAAAGATCGTAGATGTTGATACAGATCGCAGATGTTGAGGCGGAAAGTGAAGGTGGGGGAGATGAAGAAGGTTAAGACTGAGGACTGCCTGATTTGTTTGCCTCGCTTAACAAGCTGTTTGCCAGAATCGTGTAGAACGCAGAAGGAGCGGGAATTTCTGACAGCTCATATTCAATTGATAATTCAGAAGGAGAAGTGAAATCGATGTTTCGGAATATGTGTTGATGTTGATTGGTACTTGACAGTGACTGCTGAGAACGGAGTAGCTACTTCAGCATCGATCTCTACAGCTTCCCTTCGCCTTCAGTGTCTGCACCTCTCCTACTATACCAAAAGCCTCGCTTCCATCCAGATACACATCAATGTGTGGATTCAAGGCCTCTCCGGACTTAAAGTCAGCTCCAGGCACAAAGTGGAACGCACCCCTTGCTGGGATCTTGATAGTGCGGTTTTGAGGATCATCTTTGACGGCGTAGGTGATGGTACATGCCCGATAGATCTTGTTGCCAATAGCATCTGAGAGGCGTCAGTACATGTAAGAAAATCCAAACTGACAGTGAGGTGAATGGAGGGGCAAATCGGAAGTCGTACCTAGGTTGAAGATCTCATGCTTCATGCTTCAGGTAATGGGAAAGTAGTGCCGAAGAACTTCACAAAGACATCAGCGACTAAAGTTCTATAATCATGGGATGTAAGGAGGAAATATGGGTAAGTATTACTGCGATAATAGCATCGAGTCCATCGAGTAACTCAATGTTGGCATACTTCAATGATCTATTCTCGGTGTAGAATTTCCCAAGTCGGTCGTAGTCAAAGAATCCGACGCTCAGTGGAACTGGCTATCCATCAGTAGGTGACTACTTGGGTGCAAAGAGAATGGTGTGCACAGGTGACCTACTGCCTTCACCCACTCCGTAATGGCTTCCTGAGATGCATTATGTAGGGATATGGTTAGTTGATCTTGATGGCGGTAATGGAGATTGAAATATATGCAGAGTATTGCTGAGACAAGTACGAGGTAATGGGACATTTATGCGTCCCGTTCATCAAGACTGGATGTGAAGTGTTACAGTATCACCTGCCTCCGGCTACTATCCGGAGACAATCGTGAGATGTGCTTTGAAAACAACAGACTGATTAAAACGGAAATGGACCTGTTAGTGTTCTTGAAAGGTGAGTATGAGCTGTTATTCAGGCTTGTCAACAGAATAAACAACCCCTTTTTGGCTGCTGGCCTCTCCATCGCTAGTCTCAAGACAGATCTACCTCGAATTAATGACTACTCGGCGCTTGCTCATGAGCTATCATGTTTACTTCGCTTGATACTCCGAAAAAACTCGCGTTAACAAGAAGAAAAATATATGTCAGAGAAGAAATCTTTCTCCCCATGAATTGAAGCGGCAGCGAGAATGAGATAGGAAGTAATTTGAGAAGTCGTGAGACGGTTACACTATGCCTCGATCGCGTTGGTATGAACACATGCCGTTATTCAGTAGTATCCGATGCAAATTTGTGCAGTGAGAGTTGCGAATGTAAACAGAAGGGCTGGGGGGGAAAAGGGGAAGCGATGTCAGGTCGGCAACGCTCAACTGCCGAAGCCGTTCCTCAGCCTTGCATTTGCCGAGCATCATCCAACCTCCTCTCTCAGCCTCGCGTCACAACCTTCACTCTCGCTCTGACGTTGCTATAAACGACCAGAGACTTTTAACAATGCCTCGAGAAGTCGATTGATTTGCCAATCGTGGAGTGCAAGTCACCATGGCCGAGCGAAAACTGTCCGAGGCTGGACCCTCGAAGATCCAGATTCCTCCTGCCTCATTCCGTTAGCACCCCTCCGCAATTTTCTAAACCTACTCTAACAGCTCATAGCTACGCATAATTCTCCTCGAATATGGTTCCTCACATCTGCCTTGTCGCCCTTGGCCGTCCGGCTGACGAAGCTGCTGCTTGCGCATGGTGACTACGTAGCAGCTGGTCTACCACCCACGGAAATTGAGGATGAGGACCGAAGCGCAGAGTTCAAGGAGTTGATCAATGAGTGTAAGAGTGGGAGAAAAGATAGAGAGGGCTGGAAGGATAGGATACGTGGTATACGGTGTGATGGGAGGGTAATGGGACAATGCGGTGCAGCAGTTGCGGAAGCTGTGGAGGTGTTTGGACGGATTGATATCCTGCTCTGCTGTACCTCAGAAGGTATGAAACATCCCTCAACACAAATGAACATGCAATATCTGACAGAAACATAGCTGTCGTAGGCACAGTCGAAGAACTCTCCACCTCCTGCGCAACGCAAAACCTCGTCCGCGACCAATTCGAAATAATCTTCTTCTCGCAAGTAAACTTTATCAAAGCGACCCTTCCCCTCCTCCGCAAACGCCACAATGGTCACATCATAATCCTCACGGGGATAACAGGACATATCGGCACACCCGGTATGCCGATGTACAGCGCTGCCACTTGGGCCATAGAAGGCTATTGTGATTCTCTGGCCTACGAAATCGCACCTTTCAATATCAAACTCACGATCGTGCAACCAAATAAGGAGATTCCTGTTCTGACGAATAAGATTACGTTTGCTCCTCAGCTGCCCCAGTATGAGAGTACGAATAATCCTGCACCGGGGTTGAGAGATATTCTTACGAATGTACTGAACAGCCATCCGGATACACGGATTACTCCCAGTGACCCGAAGGGGAAAAACAGTAAAGAGGAGATCGTATCCCGGTACCCTCGTCTTCCTAGTGAGGCGAAAGATCGTCTGGTGCTCGAATCTGTACACGCCCTAACGGCGATTGGAGGACATGAGAATCCGCCTGCGAGGCATATTGTAGGGTATGAGGGTGTCGCTAGTGTCAAGGAGAAGTTGAAGACTGTTAGTGAAGAGTTGGAAGATTTTGTCGAGGTTAGCTGTGCGGTGGATATCTTTAAGAGTGATGTGGGTAGGGCGGCTTTGACGGGCCCGAAGGTTGATATGGTTGGTGGGAGTAATCCTGGTGTTGGAGGTGTACAGTTAGGTCAGCCCAGTTCGAGTTGAATATATCATTTCAAATGTCACAAAACTAGCTGGTGACATTCGTTGGGTTTTGGATGTTCATTTTCAGTTTAGATGTGACCGACCGCTCTCCAGCTGATATTGATACCACTATTTTCTATTTTCAAAGTCACAAGAAAACTCTACGGCATTTAGAATGCGACGATTGTAAGCTCAAAGGGCGATCTACCCACGCCCTTCGGATTCGAGGATCTTGGCCATCTCAAACGTGAGGATCGAGCCGACCGAGTAGCCGAAAAGTGCATATGGACCTTCAGGCTGGATATGCTTGATGCCTGCAAAATAGCTGTTGATCATCTCCGTCATAGATGTATAGTATCTGCCATCCGAGGATTCGAAACCGCGGTCGTGGAGTGCGTAGACGGGGCGATCGGTGATGTATCTCGCGAGATTCATAAATATGAGGATCTCGCCCATGCCTGGATGGATGAACCAAATTGGAGGCGTGGTACTGCCGGGATTGGGGTTGAGGACTACGACAGGGTTGTAGGATGATGGATCACCTAGCTTCGCCTGTGGGTTGATAGCCTTGGGGCGGAGATCTGTGATGGGGGAAGCGAGATCGCGAAGGATAGGGTGTGAGAAAAAGTGGGTTATTGGAATGGTGGGTAGACCTAGACACTACTGAAGACGCATCTTCAAAGTCAACAGATCGACCGAACTCGCCCCAGAGTTAGTAAGTTGTTGTTGATACCGATCTGAGCTGCATTTGCTCCGAAGAGTTCGGGGCATAACTCGACAAGAGCGATCTCGGTGTCTGTTGTTGGAGGGACGAAGAGTTGCTCGTAGTAGCTATCCATGCTCGTCTTGTCAACACGGACAAACTCGTCATACTGACCTTCCTCGTATGACTTCCGAATCTTTGGACGGGATAGCTTGCCGAGCATGGATTTTTGAAGGAAGGAGGCCTCGAGAGGGATAATGTTGTATGGTCGAGCTCCGCAATAGGTGACGATGGTCTTTGAAATGGCGGTGGCAGTTTCGCCTCGTGCTAAGACATCTGTTGGGCCATATGTAGGCAGATAAACGACCATGATGACCTCCGTGTGAGAGCCTGTGGGACGACAACTGAAGACGACTGTGTAGGTTGGAGTCACACCGGTGATATTTGCCTTTTGCACGGCCGACTCAATGCCTTGCGGCTGGAGGTTCAACTCGTTAGATGTCGCTTCTTAAATTCGAATCAGAAAGTATCCACTTACCCATTGACGATCACCGAGGCCTTTTTTCTACCAGTAAGGCAAAGTCTAGCCTTCCGTTGGTGTCGATTGTTCCCTTGTCACCAGTTCTGAACCACCCATCCGCCGTAAACGTCTTCTCAGTCTCCTCTTTGTTATTGAAGTATCCAGGAAAAAGAACCGGCCTAGACACTTGCAGCTCTCCGACTTCCCCCTGATGAGCATTCGAGCTATCTTTTCGGACAAGCCGCATTTGCAGACCTGGAATCGGCTTTCCGAGGTTGGCGAATTCGGAGGACTGATCTATATCATAGGCTGGGTAGTCCACAGCGTTATAGATGGACCCTTCACAGGTTTCTGTCATGCCAAATCCAGGGCGGATGAAGCTCTGGGCTGAGGTGCGTTAAATAATTGAAGTAATCTTGTCAGATCTGCACATGTCTGTACAACATTGGCCTCACCGCCTGAAAGCAGTGCCCGGAGACTTGACAAGTCCAACTTGTTGATTAATTGGGTGGATTCATGGCCGGTGCCTGGTACAATGTCGATCAGTGATGCGGACTCAATCGACCAGCTCTTGAGAGTTGTTGACAACGGCAATTCATTGGTGGCGGCCGATACCAAACCAGGTCGCTTGAGGAGGGGATTTCGATGGGACTTAGGCAGCTTGCAAACCAAGGTACCGAGGAAGAAGTCTGGGGCGAAGGTATAAGAGACTCGATGCTGATGGATCCTCTCGAGAAAGCATAGAGGATCGTCCAAGACCTCTGCGCCAGGCAAGTGCACTTGATTCGCAGCCAACCAGAGAACTGTGTAGGTGGATTTCGACGAGATTAGAGATATGATCAAGACCGGTCCAGTTCAAGAAGATGTCTGATTGCAGGTGCCGTGGTGTTTGCTTTTGCCCTCGACTGATGCCAAGATTTGGCTCTGGCTCAGCTGAACAGCCTTTGCATTTCCAGTACTACCGGATGCCAACATGAGAACCGCAGTGTCGCTTACTTTGATGTTGGAAGCTGGACAAGGAGGGGCAGTTCCAGCATGTGCGAGCAGTTTCTCTCTGAACGCATCGATCCTCTCAAATGTCCAGACTTGTAACCCATCTGAACCCTTGATTTCGTTGGCAAGCTTGCTGCTTGTGATTATGGTCAGGCTGTTGAGAAGATCTTGCAGCATCTTGATGTGCTTTACTTGGTGCTTGTTGTCTTTACTGAACGGAGAAGACCTGTGAACGAGGAAATTAGCAATCAGTCCAATTTGAATACCCAGAAAGCAATACATGCTACTCATTCTGGCTCAAATAATGGATGAATGGAAATATGTGAGAGATCATCTTCAAGTACTTACATGCATGGTATACCTCCTGCAGCGACAATTGACCAGAACCAATGGACGCCTTCCAAGTGTATATCCACGTGTAGTAGAACGATCTTGTTAGCGTTCATCTGCAGAAGGCCTTGAATCTCAATTGACTCCTGCAGAGTATTCTGTTGGAGCCCATCGTATGTGATCTGGTTCATATTGTCGGAGTCTTCGTAGGCCGAGAGAGTTGTTGAATAGCTTTGTCTTCCATTTCGCTTGTAGACCATGATTCTATTGGAAGAGACATCCTTTGCAGCGCGATCAAGCAATTGCAGAAGTGACTGCGGTCCTGACATTGTTTCTTGTACAGCCGTAATCTTTGCAAGAGAGGGCTGTTGTGAGAAGAGAACTGCAGATCGAAGGTTGTTGACAGAATCGATCTGACGAGCCTCAAGCAGAACGGACGTCATATCCAAACAACGAGAATTTTTGGAGCTGCAAGTGGGTCTCGTCTCTCTGTTTACTTCCATATCGGCCGCCGTCATCTCGCCTTTTCACTGAGGGCGAGGCGACAACGCCAGGAGAGAATCGTGAACTCTTGACCCCCAACATGATGAAGTCAATTGGTGTGGGGGAAAAAGCATTCCCCAGAATGCGCTGGAATCTCTCTATAGCGCCACAATTCTGGAGAGCCTCAATGATGCCATTCGGAAATGACGCATTAGGAGTCAGTGCAGGGACTTGTCCACGCGAACTCTGAAACCATCCAAAATATCGGCTGTGGCGACCTATTGGAAGTCTCAGAACCTCCCGGAAGATCAAATGGCGTTTACGACGTTGAAAACCATAGCTGATTCCCATCACTGGTTCGTGGACTAGATTAGATGCGGAGCGGGCTCGGTTGATGAAACTTGGTAGACGTCGAGTTTGGACAGAGTTTGAACGGATGTGTGGACATGTCCTTAGTACGTTTGCCAGAACGGACTAGCATATATTTGTCGAGGGGCAAAGACACCAAAGATATGCTCGCCTACGATAGAAGGTGGTATTATCTCTCGACTGAAGACGGGATGCCTGCTTCCATCGCTCGGTGACATGGTGCTATAAACATAGAGTGCTTTGATGCTCTTACTACCATCAATGCCAAACAATACAGCAGAGAACTTGTTGACTGGAAGATAATAAGGATCATATCAGATGTCGGATCTCATAAAAAAGCAGAAAAAGCAAAGTTCCACAGCCAGGCACATTTCTTCAGACGGTTGATTACCCGCTTGAGAGATTTGGAAGGAAGTCTTCTCGTGATCCTTCCTCTAAGTTTTGATGTACAGTATAAGTAGGACCTCTTCTACTCATCACAGTCTATCGCTCAAGCAGAGGGCTTGGACAGTAGGAGCTTTTCAGCATCGCGTATCTTACATTAGCAGAGTGATTAGAGCGCAGACAGCTGCTGGGAACGAGCATCTGGTTGCAGACATTATAACTTTAATCTGGACCAATCAATCCACAAAGGGGAAAGATGAATTCAATCAATGAGAGTAAAGCAGAGCGAGTATGTTGTTTCCAAGTATATGTGCAAGACATTTTTGTAACAGATTTCAGACATAATTCAAGGCAGAACAAAAAGATAAGCGAATGCGGTACAGCACAGTTATATCCTGATGTTCCATCTTGGAGAATAGAGCAGCGGAGCATATAAGCAAACGATGTAAAGGGCAAATCAAATATAGCACTGACACAAAGGTAGATACTCCAAGTTAAATACCCCGCAAAATGCCTCCACCAGAGCAATCAAATACGCGCCAAAAGTGGTTGATTACAACAGTCATGCACTTTGCAGCTGTGAAGACGTGATACCGTGCAAGCAAAGTCCCAAGTCGAAGTCTTTCCATTTCCCTGTCTTTGACTCTTCGATTGAGCCGGTGCTCCGGACTTTCTGGGGTCCTGAAGTATGGCATTGTGGTCCCATCCAGATACACCTGTTAGAGGATCTGGCATCTGCCTAGAACATTCAAAGCTGACTGTCTGTGTTCCAGAACTATTCGATTTCGTGATATTGTTAAAAAGCGAACGTGTCCAAGGAGGATGTAGAATTAAAAGGGGCTCCGGGCTAACTTCGGCAGTAGATCGCGGTGCGGTGTTACTTTTAGCCGGTGACTGTACATGGGAGATTGGTATGTCGAACGATAGCGAACCCCCTCTGCATAGAAAACAACACATTTTGTTGGAGTGTTTGGACAGAGGTTTGTTGGATCCGCGGTATCATGGACCGCATATAAAGTCAAGGACACCATCTCGCGCCACGAATCCGAAGCTCGAAACCGCTAGGCGCATCCCAATGTCCCCAGCATGCTCGACCAGCTCTCGCCCGTTGCTTCAGCAAGAGTGCGAGCTGTCCTTCTGCCAATTGGGCAAATCAAACGTGCCAGATTCCTCAGTTTCGTGGAGAGGCTACAGCCAGAAAATGTTGTGCGACTGGGGGATATCAGTCCAGATGGACGACCCAACAGGAGTGAGAGAAGCCTCTCCAGTCAGATGTTGAGTGAAGCTTGCTGGACTCGTGCTAATCTCTGTAGATATGTTCTCCCCTCTAGCCTTTGCGACGGGCATGATTGTATATGATCTCACTACCTTTTATCCGCCTCCCTCACATGTGGCGCTCTCGCCATTCGAACTTTACCGCGAACCCCTTGTCATCATAGCCCTGGCAGATGGCGCAGAGCTAGATCATGTCTCATATCGGGGAAATAGGAGGAGTCTGAATGGAAATGGAGTCCCTCGGCCGGAGCATAACATGCGGGAATTATACCAAGATTTGGAGGACCTGAGAGACAGGTACCCCAAAGCGCTGGTACACCAGATATTGCTGTTCGATCATGTCCAAGGGAAAAGTGCTACAATTCTGCCCGAAGGGCTAGTTGCGGTGCCCCCGCTAGAGGAGTGCAAGAGGACCACAATGAAGACAATCATGTGTGACATATCGTCCATGTTGTTAGCAGAGATGACTACTCTGGCAAAGTCTCTCCAAGCCCTACATACCATTGAGTCTCCAAGTCAATCTCAGATCAGTCGACAGCAAAATGGAGCCTGGCAGCAAGGTCAATCGGATGGAAGTTCGCGGCGCAACTCCCAATTCTCGCTACCTGCAGACTCTCGTTCTGCTTCCCCCGGAGGAAGCTTGGACAGAAGTCATGTCCGAATGTCTATGCCAGCACAGTTACAGAGGGTGAATTCTACTTCCTCGTCACCCGCTGGCAGATCTCCAAGTCCTGCCAATGGCGTCGCTGGGGCTCGGTCGACCGCCACTTTCGACGATATCGTGGGTGGGAGAGATCCTAGAAATACTCAGAAAGCTATCCCATCTCGGTTTGCTGGCGGCGATCCCATTCGAGATACCAGCCAGGACCGAGTGTCTGTCCAAGGATTCGGCTCTAACAGCGTCAGTGAAAGGTCGCGAAACAAAGGCAAAGGCCGAATTGGTATTGTCATTGGTTCACTTTATATGACAGCAGGCAGATGGCCGGATGCTCTGAAAGAATTAGTTGAAGGTGCTTCCATTGCGAAAAACAACCTTGACCACTTGTGGCATGCGAAAGCTCTTGATAATATTTTGGTCAGCATGCTCATGCTTGCCTGGGCTGGGCTGGATTTTCAGATTCCTCAAGTTTGCTATGTCTCTGCCGACAAAGCTCCTTCAACTCCAAGCTCTCACGATCAAAAAGGACCAGCGAGCAATCGACTTGTTTCTTTGCACAATTTGACGGTACTTTTGCCAGAATTACTTGACAGGATCATCAATTTGTACGCCCGGGCAGCTAATAATACTGGAGAAGCCTTGCCACAATTTCCATTTTCTGAATCGGTGATAAGGTTTGCAAAACTTCTGTCAGCGGTTCATTTGGCTGGAGGTACAGTCAATGACGATGTGCTGCAGCTCCTGGTTACCGGGACGCCATACAAAACGCCAGCAAATATAAAAACGCCACGGCTGAACATACATCCAACTCGAACAGAAATCGTTACAACCCTGATGCGGGCTTTTCCACCGTCGGCGTCACTAGAGAGCCTGTCTATTGTCGATCGAACTATCGTCTTGAGTGGAATCGCGTCAGTGCTTGGATCTCTCGGTTATCAGAGGAAAAAGGCCATGGTCATTCGGGAGCTTGTGGCTGTCATAATACCCGGGTTGGTACAGGCTCGAATCAAGGGTGCGGCAGATGTGGGTGTCCATCCTGCTGCTGGATTAGCCGCTCTCAGTTCTGCGAATGGGAATGCAAATGGGGCTGGAGCTCTTGACCTCGGCGAGGGAGATGTTGAGGCAGGCGTGGATAATTTCCTCGGCTTACTTGGCCAGATTTACGGTGTGGTAACTTCGAAAACCATCAAAGGTGATGGTGGAATAGTCGACGATTCTAACGAAGCAGCCATTGAGAGAATATTGCACAATGGAAATGTCCGGTCCTTTGGAGGGCAGAACCTGAAGATGGATGTTCTTCGCTCTTGTATCAACATATCAGAAGCCTTACCCGACTTTCATGGAGTTTTGAGATTCACAACGGATTTGTTAAGGACTGCCGGCAGCGGAGTGGCCCCTGGACCTCGTAGTGAAGATGCATCTCCTTCGATGAGCCGCGAAGAGCAAGTCAGACTAGCAACAAACATCTCAAGAACTCTAAGCGCTGCAAAAAACCTTGGAGTAAAAGACCTTCAAGCTGAATATTGGGATGAGTTCCTAGTGCGTGGAGTCGAACTCGAACCTTTACAACCTGCTCGGACACCAATTCCACACACAAAGAGCGAACTCCCAGGGGCGACTGCCGTGTCCGAAACTCGAGAAGTCAACCCCTTCATCTACAATCCTTTTTTGCGAACACCTGAGGCCTCGGCTGTTGATTACCTCCTGGTAGCAGGAGAAGGTGCAATTTTTCGGGTCACGCTTCAAAACCCATATGAGTTTGATGTTGAGATAGAAAGCATCAAACTTGAATCAGAGGGGGCCGCATTCGAGTCGGCAATTCAAAAAACAGTTATTGGCCCATACCGAACACAAATCCTCACCATATCTGGGACACCAAAAGTGTCTGGCCAATTCAAGATATCAGGATGCATAATACGCGTTCGGGGATGCAGGGAAAGACGATTCCCAATATTCGACTCACCCTGGTCCCCCCAACGACAATTGAAGGTCAAGAGCATTGGAGTTGCTAGTCTCTTCAAGCAGAAAGACAGGCCAATCAGTGTCAGCTCTGGACCTGTCTCAACAACTCCAGCCATAGTCCCGCCAAAACCTTCTTCCCTGAGTCTCAGCGTCATTGACAGGCAACCCGTGGTGGTTGTCAAGTCGTCCAGCCTTTCCCAGTCTGCTTTGATGGTTCTGGAAGGCGAGCGCCAAGTATTTTCAGTGACACTGCAAAACTTGTCCAAGGAAACGCCCGTTGATCTTGTGTTATTTTCATTCAAAGACTCAACCCAAACACCTCTTCAGACTGCAATGAGCAATAGGGATGCTTCTCCTGCTGAGCTTTATGAGTGCGAGCTTGTATTTGCTCGCAAACAAGCGCTACGTTGGAAAAGGACAGACAACGAGAAAGTATACATTGAAGCTGGTGGAACGGCTACTTTTGAGGTCGAGGTGCTTGGGCGTCCTGGATTGACAACTGCTGTAGTCCAGATCGACTACGCTCATCTTGGTGTTCCGGCTACGGAGATCCAGGAGAAATTTCATACCCGGCAAGTCAGTCTGCCACTTACGGTCACTGTCAATGCAAGTGTGGAACTGGCTAGAATCGATATTCTTTCTCTCAGTGGGAGCATTCCACGCTCAATTTGGTCCACGCTCGAAAAATCGACAGCCCTAAGCGAGGTCTTCAAGCCGGAGGACTACTGTCTGATACTTCTGGATTTGCGAAATGCATGGCCTTCACATCTTCATATTCATTTGGATATCGCTAATGGAGGGTCGATTGACGACGAAATTCTTCCTGGCAATACGTCACGAATAATGTTCCCCATGCGCCGCATTTTTCTCAAGGATCCATCAGCATCGATTCCTGCCCTAGATCCCTCCCGCGCGCGACAATTCGTTGTCAGCACCGGACGAGTATCAGCGGATTCCGAACGAGCAAGTCGAGAAGCATTTTGGTATCGTGAAGAAGTTCTCAAGATGTTACAGGGAACATGGGTCACAAATTCAGGGCCTCATCGTAATGGGGACATTGAACTCCGCGGGCTCAGGTTGAGTCAACGCATGATCGAGGCTGTCAGGATTGATGATGTTGGAATCGAGCTCTCTGTTAACAACAATACCGCCTCAAAGCACGAGTTGGTCACAGACGCATTCTCGGAACTGAAGGTCCGAATCACTAACCGGACCAATGAGTTGATAAACCCAATGCTGCGCCTACAACCCTCCCTCCGCAACCAGCCTCACAACATCTCCCTTGATCTCTCCAAAAAGCTCGTCTGGAATGGAACATTGCAGCAGACTTTGCAACCTCTCGCCGGCAAAGAATCAATCGAGATAATTTTCGGCGTGACAGCTCTCGCAAGGGGCGAGTTCGACATCGGCGCCTCAGTCGAGGAAGCGCAACTGAAAGAAAAGCCCAAGAAAGCAGAGAAGAGCGAGGGAGGCGGAAGACCAAGAGCCAATACTCGCACGATGATGGATGCCGTGCTTGGTGCAAGGGCACGACTGATCTGGCATTCTAGAGAACCATGTCGGGTTGTGGTTAGGGACGAAAAGAGTGATAGCGATGATGAAGCTGACGATCATGATGAGTAATGTACAGTACAGTATTGATTGCATAGCGGCTGGGTGTTTTGGGATATGTGTAGATGATCTTGATGTACTGTACGGGTGTGGTGATGATACCATTAGCGGCGAGGGGTGAAGTGGTTGGCTGGTTGGTTGTGAATAGATTCTTTCGTGCGGATAATTTATTAATTCACCTGATACTGCCGGCCATCACTTCCAAGACTATTGAAATAAGTACTGTCATGAGTACAGCATTTCCATTCTCCTCCAATCTCAATCCGATCCAATTACCGTATATCTTGTAACCAGACTATTACCTATTGTAGTCATTATCAACGAACAATTCTTGGTGCAACACGGCACGATAACGTTTCACTCAAAATAAGTTTGTTGGGCCCTTGGCTGTGGCACTTGAGTAATTAGTGCAACAAAGAAGACATTGGCGGGGATCTAATGACGTTTCCCCCTCACTCACCTTTATTCCGACGTCTTCCAGTCCGTCCGTCACGATGTCTTATCTAGTTATCTAGCCCCCACACATCGCTTCTCCTTCATCTCTGAATCCCCTCACCTTCATTTTACATTCATCACCCAACCAACAACACTCACAACGGAAACCAGATAACACAACATCATGGCGTCAGAACAGAATGGCACGAATGACAATGCTGACATTGACAATGTCACGCAGTTCCTGAAGGAGAGTCAGGATCGCATCTTCGTTAACAATCAGGCGTGGGTCGATGCGAAGGTCTCCGCGGACTCGGATTTTTTTGCTAAGTTGTCGAGTGGGCAGAAGCCTGATTATCTGTAAGTAATCTTATTTTCTCCATTGAACACCTTGATAGGGATTAAAAATGCTGACTGTTGTCTGCTAGGTATATCGGGTGCAGCGATAGTCGCGTGCCGGCAAATGAAATCATGGGACTTGATGCCGGCGAGGTCTTCGTCCATCGCAACATTGCCAATTTGGTTCCTAACACGGATCTGAATGTCATGTCTGTCATTGAATATGGTAAGCTCACTCGCTTCTGATCTGGGACTTTAAGGCTACCTACCTTACCCACAAGGGTCGCACCCATGTGACATTTTGCACTCTTCCAACCCCCAAATGAAAGACCAGCTAACGAATGCAAAGCCGTCGCCCACCTCCACGTAAAGCACATCGTCGTCTGCGGCCATTACATCTGCGGCGGTGTCCAAGCCGCTCTCTCCAACACCGACATGGGCCTCCTCAATCCCTGGCTCCGGGGCATCCGTGACGTGTACCGCCTCCACGAGAAAGAGCTCGACACTTACGAAGACGCCGAAGCCAAATACCGGCGTCTGATCGAGCTCAATGTCCTCGAGCAGTGCCGCAATGTCATCAAGACCGCGGTTGTCCAGCAGAGCTACACGCACAATGGCTACCCCATTGTGCATGCTTGGGTTTTTGACCTTAAGGATGGGCTGCTGAAGGATTTGAAGTTGGATTTCGAGGAGTGCTTGAAGGAGATTAAGAAGATTTATGATTTGGATGCGGGCCCGAAGAAGATCAAGTGAGAGAGCGGGCGATGTCTTTGGGAGTTAGACTGGGATGGAAAGGAGTTTGTTGTGGTGTCTGCTGGATAGGCGACGAAGGGTACCGAGAGCTTTTTTTTTGTAAGTTGTTGAGAAAAATTGATCACTGCTGCTGCGTAGAATGAGAAGATTATTTCTAGATTCTTGATGTCATACCTCAATGCTATTTCTAACGTGAAATCTGTGCAGTCAAGGACTGCGTGAATCTGTATTTCTAGTCCCCTGGACTGTAAAAATCCCTCCATAACGTCTAACCCCACCATTCCGGCCACCCCCCTATTCCGGCCACCTCGCTTAATTCCACACTTCTTATTCAAGACTCAATAACTCTATATTCTCTCAACTTCTATATATGATTTTGTAAAATCTAAATCTCCTTTAGATTCTAATTCTATAAGTACAATTTAGCGATCTCTAGCCGCGATTTAAGCCTTATAAATAATACGTGTTATCATAAACTTAAAATTTGGACTAGTTTGGACTTTCCTTTTTTTTAGCTTTAATTGTTCCAATCTTTCTTTTAATTTTTAAATTCTTATTTTTGCTTTCCCTAATTCATAGTCTTTATTATTAATTCCCTTTATCCGAGGGGCTGCCATTAGGATTATACCTATCCTAAGGCAGAATAATAATTGTTCTGAAAGAATACTAAAAGTCTGGTGTATTATTAACATATAAATAAACCCTTAATTCTTACCTAAAAATCATTAATTTTATTATTATTAATATATTAAAGGATATAATAACTAATCTTACAGATCCAAGTACTTGTAAACCAGATATTATACCACTTAAAAGTCATAAGGATCGTTTTTATCCTATACAATTACTTAATTTCCCCTTTAAGATCTACTTACCGGAGGGCGTTGATACAGATGATCCGTTGTCGTTTTTTATTATGTATTTTACCTTGGAAATTATAGATTAAATAATAGAGAAAACAAATAATCATATTTAAGAACTAAAGGATGATTTTAGTCCATATGTTTAATCCTTCCTTTAATACCCTATTACACTTAAAGAGTTTTATGTTTACTTTATTATATGAATTTATATGATTTATAATATATAATATAAGATCTCTAATTATTGGTTAAATAAGAGGTTTCTTACTTATCACAATATTATATTATATATGTTGAGAAACAGGTTTTAAGAGTTATATATATGTGTGAGGCTAGTCAGAAGTAAAGCTGAAGGACTATATAAATGAGTGAATATATAATACTTAATACCGGGTATGAATTTAATTAACTTTTAATAAATAAATAAACTATTAAAGCATGTTCAAGATATGAACCTTTTAATATATATCTTTAAACGAGATGTTGCTATAAATGAGTGTATTATCCGGTATGAGGGGTATACTAAAGAGGTTATTATAGTATTAAACAAGTTAATACCTACGGGTTTTAAAGTATAAGTAATTACTTGTTTTGGATTTATTTTTTATTAGAATTGGTATATCCTTAAAACCGGAAATGGCTTTATGGATACTCCCACACTTGTAGTACTTAGTAGTATGAAGAAATCCGGTAAAAGAGGGAATAAGACTTAGGCCGTGGTTTTAAAGCTTTTACAATAATTACCAAAGCCTCTAATAAGTTATAAATATTATTACTTCTTAAATAACCTCTTTATATTAGTTAAATTCGTCGCCTACGTAAAAACCCTTAGATTTGGTGTCACTAGCACATATTAAACTAATTTTAAAATCATTAAAGAACTCCTTAATTTAAAGAAGTTAGATAAGAATGATGTTATTTTGTAAGGATCACTTTATGCCTTTCTTATAATGGACAGCAAAACGTTATAAATTAATTAAAAGGATTAAGCTTTTGTATTATTTATAATATTAGTTTTATTCGTTGAAGATATTATTAAACGTGATAAGAAGTGTCCTAAGGAGACTAACTTTAAAGTAAAAACTTCACGGGTTATATTCAATAAAGGAGAAGCTATTAAGAAATTAAATATACCTATTATTGTTAACTAATATAATTATAAGATAAGAGTTGTAAATGAAAGGGATTACCTAATCGTTCAAAAGCCTGGTTTACGTAAAGTGTATAAGGGCGGCTATTAAGTTATTAAGTATTAAATATTCCGGCTTATCTTTATGAATTGTTATTTACTAATTAAGTATTCTAAAGCAAAAGAGTTACATAAATTATCCTTTCATAATTAATAAGAATTCAGAAGGGTATTTGTCAACGGTTTATTTATAAAGTCTAAAATTACCCCTCATTATAATTTAAAGAAGAGAGTCTTTATTATAAGTTAGGAAGCTGATTTTAAACTTCTACATACTTACTAACGTGTTAAGATAATTATAAAGGGCTAGTGTGTTATATATAAAAGAGGGAGGTTTAAAGATTAGCTATAGAAAAGAGTTATATTAAGAAAAATCGTTATAAATAAGGGTCGTTTTTTAAAGGTTAATCTCAGTTAATATAATTATAAACAATGTGATATATATCTTTATAAAATTAGGCTTTATTTTATAGAATTTCACAGGAGTTAATGAATATTTACTGTTTTTCTCTGAAATACGGCTTTTTTATTAGTCAGAATTAGCCGAGGCACAGTATAAATCTGGGCAGTATAATCCTGATAGTAACCCCTTAGATAACCTTTTTGAAAAGTAAACGTTAAGTTAAAAAGTTATCATATAACCCAAAAGCCAAAGTACAGAGTTATAAATAGATATTTTTCCCAGATTTTAAAATATATAACTTAAGTAAATGTCGAGCACCGTAGGGGAGGAGCTTCAGGAAGTGTGAAAGTCTTGAATTGTAAAGGAGTATAATAGAGCTCCCCTTAAGAAGGAGCTCCAAAAATCTAGTTACATAAGCAGTCTTAATTGGCTACAGCGCTATTGAGGCTCTATTAGTACTACCAACCAACAAACCCCTATTTTATACGACACACCCCTTTGGCTAGAAACAATTATAAAAGCCATAAGAATACTTAAATATAATTTATATAATTTAATGGCGTAAATATAAACCGCCATATAATTAGGAGTAGTATTAGTACAACTGATTATAATAAAAGCATCGTTACTGGGACAACGGAATTAAACGAATAAAGTTATACTAAAACTTCCGTGCCAAGAATTTACGTTTTTTAGCGATTATATTATTAAAAATGGCTTGTACTAAAAAGCGCGCCTTTGCCGCTGCCCTTAAGGTATTAAAAAAAAAGAAAATAAGTTTTAAACGTCTAAAAGTCTGAGATTAATATACTAATGTATATGATATAATTGGCCGGCGCCCCTCGGACTGTTATCCCTCTCCCTTCGCTTGCCCCTCCCGCCCCTACTAACCCTTTGGCGTTGCGCTGTAGCTAAAGAAACTCGTGCCGTACTGTGCTCCCACTGTATTTGTAGTAATATGCGTAATGTACCGGGCGACCCTTATTACGACAAGGCGTTGTTAGTGCGGTATTTTTGTTATTATAAAAACGATAAAGCTAATTGTGCTATTGTGCCCCGGGCCGCTACTGCCCTCTTTGCCGCCTACTTAATAGCAAAATCGGTGCCAAAAAGCTCCCGCGTATATATATTGTCTTATATAGTATTAAATGTCGTATAAGAACTGTCGTACAGGCACGGCTGCAGCTCGCCTAAACTGCTCTCTTGGCACTGCACACTTTCTAAATAGGATTCTGCCACTGTATACCGCCTTAGGGGAGCACTTCCCCCTTTCACACTTTTTACTTAGATTTTATTCAATAAATTAATACATTCTATCAATTCAAGTGCTTGCAGAGCCTGAGTCTTATCGCGCATGTTAATTATAAGCCTTGTAATAAAGCTATTAAGTTAGTATTTTTTTATATTACATGTAGCTGATTAAATTAAAGCTTCCTGAGTTTTTTGGAATTTTTGAGGTTTTGCAAGCTACTTATTGCAAAATTTTCACCGCTATTTCAATACATTGCTTTTTTAACCCCAACAACTTGCAAAAAAGCCTAAAAAAGAATTGGATTTAAATCTTTTAATTGCTCCTTCCTCACTTTTTCTTCTTCCCATTAATTCCTTGAATTCTTTAAATTTTCCCTCATGCTTTAAGCTCTCAAAAGCAACCTTTTTATAATAAACGATAAATCCATAGCTAAAAAGCTGTTGCTTACTTACAATAAGCGCACCTAGCTTATATGGTTTTAAGCTTATAAGGACTTTTGTTATTTAAATAAGGTTTGGATAAAGCTTGATTTAGATGCTTCCGACTTAATAAGCCCATTGAACACAAAACCAACTGCTTTAATATTTTTTATTGTTAAATATAAGATTAATGATATACGAAAGGCTGAAGCAATAATTAAGGCTTAGGTTGCTTGGGAAAGAGATATTAAAGACCTTGAGGCTAAGGGAGCAAAATTTGATAAAGCGAATTATAAAATAACAACCTTGAAAAAGATTGCGGTTAAATTTAAGTTGCTTTTAATAAAGTATTTAATGCTTATGCCTTCTTAAAACAAAAAGGCGAGAAATTATAAGGCTATTATAAAATAGGTTTAAGAGCATGTTAATAGTGATGTTTATAGCGCTGTTTCCTTAAAAAGCAAAAACATTTACGGGCGCAATTGGATTATTCAACAATTGGTGCAAACCTTCCAACAAAATTACGCTCCTTTAGCATTAAGTGTTTTAACTTAAATTAAGGAAAATTACATTGCAGTGCTTTATAGAGCAATCTATTAACGACTTAAGCCTATCATTTAAATTTAGGAATAGAGATATGCTTATTAAAAAGCGCTTTTTTATAATTTGAATTTTATGATAAGGGATTTAGCAACTCATATCTTCTTAAAAATAATGAAAATTTGATTAGCTCCCCAATAGGCGCAATACGAGTTCGCTGAGCTTTGGAAGAACATTACCTTAGGGAGATTTCACCCAATTATTCTGATTTAGTATAATATAGTATTTGCAGCTCTAGCTAAACAATTGCAACTTGAATCGTTTTTTGAAAAGCTTATTAGGTTATATTTAATTGCTATTCTTAATAGCAGACCAGATGTTTCCAATAATAATAATAGGTTTTCCTTTTTTTTTCGCTTTTGCTCCTCCAAATTGGGTAGCTCTTTCAAAAACTACGCCTACGCAATGGGTTTTTATTGACATAAGCCATTAAAATGCTTCCAATTGCGCTATTTTTTTGATGGTTTTATTGGAAATAAATTGCATAACCTACCTTCAATTAAAGAGATTAAGGAGATATGCTTAAAGCTAGCCATTATTTTTATTAAATTTTAAAGCAAAGCAAATAAATGTGGTTAAAAGATGTTCTTTATTTAATAAATCATAGGCTTTTCTGACAATCGCTTTTCCAATTGCTCCCCTTTAGTTAATAATATTAGAGCAACCCAATCATCAAAACCTTTAGCGCCAGCATATCCTAAAAAAATAGTTTTTGTGATAATCAGCCTTTAACTATTTGATTCTGCAATAGAAGCAATTGGAGTATATGCTATATGGGACTTTAATTGTTATCCACTTTTTAGGAGCACTTTGATTAATAACAAAATCGCAGTTCATTTAGTGAACTTAGTTAATCTCTTGATCCTTGGCTCTTTTATGAAAGCAATTGTTAATAATGCTGTTGAGGCTGGTATTTTAAGCTTGCTAATAAAGGGATGGGGTACTTGCTTAATGTCAAATGCTCTTAACGAAAAGAATGGGCCAAATATAGTAGATTTAAAGCTTATTAATATTGCTATTATTGAGGATTTTAATGTTAATATTATTTTAGAAGCTTATTTATTAAAAGAAGGAATCTGGTATAGTGGTTTAGATTATATTCTGCGCTATGGATTGATAGAGAGCAATGTGGTTGTCAAGAACTTAAAACGCTACGCAAATTTAGCCTTCTTTAAATATAAGCTTGATAATTACTCTCTTGCCCTGTTAATTGCTCTCAGTGCATTGAAACGCCTTGATTTTGGACTTTTAATGTTTTTAACGATAATAAGGAGCATTTGACAAGGTTTTTAGTCAAACAGGCGCTACCTAAGATTTTGATAAGACATAACGCACCTATGGCACTTTTGCATAAGGCACCTAAGGAAAAAAGCATTACAAGCATTAGTGAAAAATGCTTGCAATATTGAAATTTTAGGCTTTATAAGAATAAAATGCGAGCAATATGCTCTAGCAATAGCATATTAGAATATTAATCGGCAATTATTTAAAAGGAAAGCTACCTAACCTTTTTATTAAATTACCTAGGATTTATTCGATTATTTTCCCAAGTTTGATGAAAGCAATTGGCTCCTTTTAATTAAAGACAAATTCATAAGAGTTTTTTATGGCTTTATATTTAAAAGCAAAGGATTAAACGCAATACTAGCTGCTTTCCAACTTTTTGAACAATAAATAAAATGGCAATTTAGCCTTTTTATTTATAAAATTTGCTAAAATAATAAAACCTTAATTATTGGATTAAATAAAGCAATTTAATTTAAGAAATGGACCCACAAAAGCGGTATTAATCTAAAATTTATATTATTATATATTTATAAGCCAAATGAGGGAGCAAAGTGAGCAGGCAAAGAAATCATTGAAAAAGCAATTAAAATGCATTTTGCCGCCAATTTTTTTAAGGCATTATGGCTTGAAATTGTTTTTGCGGCAATATACCTTTATAATATAAGTCCTTTAATATAAAAGGCATTTAAAAGTTCAAACGAGGTGCTTTATTTTTGGTTTAGATAATATTTTAAGTGATATAACCCGAAATTACTTATTAAACTTACCATTAATTTACGGCCTGATTAAAGCGGGATTTATGCGTATGAGTTGCGCGCATATTTATTATTAAAAGATCGAAAAGCGCTTTATAAAAGGAGAGCTTTTAAAGTCGATTTAAGAGCGCATATCGAATACTTGATTAATTATATCTTATCCAATATATATAAAATCTGGGTGCCTTAATTATAGCGTGTAATAGTTATAAGAAACATTACTTTTAATGAAACCCTATTTTTTATCTTTTTTAATGTCAAGAAAGCGGTCGGCCAGCCGCGTGCAAGATTTCAAGAGATAGCTGAATTGCTTTAAGAAAACGAGATGAGAGCTTAAAACATTAAATACATATTAATAAACCGCTTAAATGCTAACGATATGCTGCAATTAAATGCTGGTGTTTTTTTTAAATAAAAGCAATTAAGTAAAGCTTTAAAAGCTATGAAAGTTAAGGAGCCTATTAATTTAGGGGTGGCAATAATGCTTTCAGTTGAATTTGAGTTTATAATCTTGGGGGTAAAGCAATTTTCTTTTGAATTAATGGATTTAGATATTGAACTTTTAATTAAGCCCTTAATTGATTTAGTGCCTATTAATGAGAACTTGGGGGTGAAAATACGAAGGAGCACTAAATTTTTAATTTATAAGCACCCTAATTAGGTCTCATAAAATGTTGATATATTAAGATAATTAGCAGCATTAAGCGCAATTGAGAGAAGTGTTTTATGTGGTATAATAAATCCCAAGAGATTTGATATGGGTGCGGAGCGCAAATCGATTTCATAAGTTGTTTTATGAGCTTGGGAGTCATATGATTTAGAGCGAGGTTTTAAAAAGCAATAAGAAATACTTAAAAGTGTTAAACCTAAGCTTATAAAAGCTCCATCTCAAGCAACTAAGGCTGAGGAGCCTTTTGAATATAATGATCTTTATGATGCTAAGCTGCGGATAGAATAGCTTCTGTTGCTTCCGGCGGAAGATTAAGATTAGGAGCTACCTGAACTTTTGAAAAAAAAGAGGGTGCCTTTAAAATTAAGTAATGAAGATTGAAAGATTAAAGTTATAAAATAATTAACGCAATCCAATTATAGTGTGTATTTTACCACAACAAAAAAATTATTAAAAGGCGCATTAAATTTAATAAGCAATTGCAAGCATCTTAATAATTTTTTGGCTATTTTTTGGCTTAATTAAAAAGAGATGCGTAGTGATGGAAAGGATTTGAGAGCAATTTATGCTGTAATTGCAGCGTTTGTTTTTAATAATATTAAAATTCAATAATTAGTTGCTTTTCCCAAAATTCATCAATTGCAATTTCCAAAGGCATTATTAAATTGGAGAGATTTTTAATACCATCCTTTTGAGGAGCACTTTAAAGCCGGAGCCATTATGGAGATTACTAATTTGGAATCGCGCAATTGCTAAAAGGTAATAAAGCATAACTATGCCTTTAAGCAACCGATTCCTTTAAAATGGGTTTTTACTTATAAAATAAATTCCGATAATTATTTAACCAAATGTCGCTTTCAAGTAATGGTTAGAGGGGACTTATAATTTAAAATCTTTATTTTATTAACATATACCGCAACTTTAGCTGCTTGCTTATTTAGAACCGCTATGGCTATGATAGCTTAATTTGATTTGGAAATGAAGCAGTTTAATGTTGTTAATGCATTTATTAATGCAAAGAGAGATGATTTAATTGCTTGCGTATGCTATTATCTTCCTAATAAATTTAAACAAAACGAAATATTAGTAGAAGTCGACCGCGCTTTTTATGGACTTAGAGACTTTTTAGCATTATGGTATAGCAATTTTATAATAACTTTTTAAATTCTTAAGTTGTTTTTTTGTAAAGAGGAGCTTTGTATGTTTATAAATGAGCAACATATAGTGTTTGTGGTGTTTTATGTTAATGATATTTAAGTGCTATATTATGCTTTAGCAATTCCAGAAGCATAATTGATAATAGATGGATTAAACTTAGCATATAAGCTTATTAAAGAATAAAAAATGGCATGGTTTTTAGGGATTCAAATTATTAGGGATCGATAGGCTAAGACAGTCTCCTTAGTATATAACAATTACATTTAAAAGATTGCTCTGCGTTTTGAATTTATTAATGGGAGCTGCCCAAGCATCCTATTACCTTATATGGAATTTATTAAGAATTTTGGGAAAGCAATCCTTAAAAAAGTTAAGGAATATTAAAAGAAAGTTGGTTTAATGCTTTACATTATAATCATGTTGCGCACAGATGTTGCTTTTGCAGCTTTAAAGCTTTTTTACTTCTTGACTAATCCCTTAAAGAAGCATTTTATTGCTATTAATTAAATAATTTAATATTTTTTTGGAACCTGATTTTTGGCGATAGTTTACATTTACCAAGTGTGCGCTTCTTATTTAATCATAGCTTTAAATATTTTTTTTGGCGATGATCTTGAAATTAGATGCTTTTTTTAAGGGTATATCATTATGCTTTTTGGTGGTTTAATTTTATGGAGAGCAGCTTGTTAAAATATAGTTATTATTTTAATTATTTAAGCAGAGCTTCTTGGGGTTGAATATACAGCAAAGGAGGTTATGGCATTTCAACAATTTTTTTTAGAATTATGCTTAGGCATAAGAACAGCTTAAACAATTTTTTGCGATAATATTTAAACAATTTGATTGATTATTGGGGAAAACAAGCGCATCTCAACCAAGCTCCGCTATGTTAATATTTAGAATATGTGGTTATATTAAGAATATTAAAAGGGTAGTTTTTTAGTGGAGTATTTACTTATAGGCTTTATGCTTGTGGATGGATTTATTAAGAACTTAAGCCGACAGAAATTTGAAGATTTTGTTGCTTTTATTAATTTAATGAATATACAGGCTCAACTAAAGCAATTCTCTAAAAAAGCTTGTTTTTAAATAGCTTTTTTTTTATACTTTTTATTTTCTTATTTGTAATATTTTTTATGTTTTTTATGTTTTTTATTGTTTTTTTTAAAGAGCTTTTGATTTTGAATTATTTGTATTACTGCAATATTTATAATTACTTTTAAGATTATTTTATTTTAGAAAAATAAATGCAATGCAAGCTATGGTAATGGGGGGACATTTTAAGGTAACAAAAGAGGTTCCCAAGCCTTAAAAAAAGCAACTTAGTTGATTGGAAGGCCCAGAACAACCCAAACAAAATCATCAAAAGAATTGGCAATTACTTTAATAATCTTAATAATTTATTGCTTTGCAATAATAGCTTTTTTGTTTGAAAGAAGGCGCACCTGGATTTCATCACCTAAAAGGGCACTAAAAAGATTAGCAAAGTCATCAGTTGCTCCCAAGCTATGCTTAGGAACAAATAAGCCCGCAGCAACCTCTCCCATTTTAGCTCAAAAGCTAATAAGCGGATTGGATTACTCCTTCTTCTTCTTCTCCATACTCTTATTATGCTTTTCTTTATTTTGAGTCTTTTTATCTATATATAAAAGCAATTGATTAATTTCATTTTAAAAAATAAATTTAGAATATTTTAATGGAAAAAGCAATTTATTATTAATAACCTAGCTAGGGCCATGGTAGCAAAAGGGGCCACCAATACCAATACCAAAAGCAACCCAAGCAGCGCAAGCTGCGGGAGCAGCAGGAATAGCACCACCTATCTTTTTTATTGCCAAATAGGCGCTTTTGAGCTTGGTTAATTCCTATATAAATTAATATATTCAATTATCTTAAATTGAATAAACTTATTTCAAAAGAGGAGCTTTTATTACTAAGAACATCCCGATACTCCAAGAACGCAGCCAAAACACCAGGGAAGGGGGGGCGGCAAGTATGATTATTGCTAGCGTAATTGAAATAGCGCGAGCCACCTACAACATTATAACAAAGGCTTATGCCTTTATTTTGGATTGCTTTTTTTATACAACCTTGGCAAAAGACCGATTTTTTCTTATCAGCAACTTTCTCCTTCCGAACTCAACCAGTGAAAGCAGCCCAAATAACCCGCTTACCCAAAGCCTTGGCTAAGGATCTTTTGGCTTATAAGCAATTAATCAATTATTTAAATAAGTTTCACATTCCTTAAATTAAACTTACAAAGGAGGAGGTAGCGCTTTTGCGAGCAGATCAACGAAGTTTAGCACTCATTTTTGCAAGAGAAGCAATTAATTTGATTATTTGTTTATTTGATTAGTTGTGATTAATATAAATTGAAAGCAAATCAAAAATCATTCTTTTATTAAAAGCTTAAAATTTACAAATAAAAGAAAGCAACTTTTTATTTGTACAACGCAATTATTTGCCTGATTTTTATTATTTCTGATAGCTTGCTTAATAGCTAATCATAATAGGAGCAACTCCTATTGTTGTTTGACTAGGGGGTGTGTTGTATAGGCACGGCTGCAGCTTGCTTAAATTGCTCTCTTGGCACTGCACATTTTTTAGATAGGATTCTGCTACTATATACCGCCTTAAGGGAGCACTTCCCCCTTTTACACTCTTTACTTAAATTTCACTTAATAAATCAACACATTCTATCAATTCAAGTGCTCGCAGAGCCTGAGTCTTATTGCGCATGTCAAGAATAATGTATAAAGCTCTTATTAACCGGCCATAGGCCCTTATTGCCCGTTGAACTATTATTAAAGCTGCCTTAAAAGAAAAGGAAGTTAAGGAGGCTAAAGATAAAGATAAGGAAAAAGATAATTTTGCCTTCGATTTGTCGCTCTGTAAGTACTATTCTTATTGTTTTAAAACAACATTTAACACATTACAATTTCTCTTTGCTAAAAAACCGCCGTATCTCCCCCCCGCCCTATTTTTGGCGCTAAAATAAATAGTAGTAATGATATAATTACTATTATTAATATTAATAAACCTTCGGTCGCCGCTATCGTAACGCGTATTGCTACTTGCGCTTTTGCTTTAATGGAGGTTAACGTTCTGACTAGCGCTGCTTAGCAATTAATAAACCTTTTGCTTTTACTTTTATAAATAAAAATGGCTTTATAACCCGTAAGTCATAGTTTAAAAACGTTATTCTAATTGTTAAACGATTTTATAACCCCAAAATCGTAACTTAAAAACGTTACCCCGGTATTATTATACAATTACGGGTATATTAAAGCGGCTTTATAACCTTAAAATAATAGTTTAAAATCAGGTCCTCGGAATTCACACAACTCTCCTTTGTATTCGTCGTTTTTTTATAACATTAGTTTAAAATAACATATAAAATATACTAAATATAAATGTAAATATACCTTAGTACTTTTAGCTCAAATAAGCTTTTTAACAACGACTCAAACGTCTTAAAAGTTCAAGAAAACTATAAATACCTTAAATTTCTATTAAGTTAGGTTTTTTGTTAAGCCATTTATTGGTATATTATTAATAAGAAAATATATCACCTAAAAGCTCCCCCTTTTGTGCTCTTGTCGTAGCCACATGTTTTATATATTGACGTGTCTTAGCTTCGTCAAAATACATTGATTCTTTTTAGTTATTAGCCGAATCGTTTGTTTATTATCACAAAATATATTCCACAAAGCTCCTACATTAAGTATTAGTTCCTTAAAAAAGCGTTAAAACGCTATTACTTCCTTTGCCGTCTTTATTACCTTTAATAACTCCGCTTCCGTTATTAAAATAATCACAATGTCTTGTTTTAAAGCTTTCTAAACAATTGTACCTTTAAATAATATTATAATAAAACCCTGGGAAAAACGTCTTAACTCTTCGTTATTTACAAATAAGGCGTCTAAGGCTATTAGTAAATATATCTCCCAATCTTTACATTAATAAACTATTACCAAAAAACGTAATCTAAATAAATATCTAATAATCCATTCGACTGCTTTTGCGTACTAGGCGCTCGGATTCGTTAAAAAATATAATAGCTGAGATATTATAAATACAACATCTGGTCTTAACATAATAACTATATATAAGACTAACCTAACCTTCTTTTAGTATTCCTTAATCTACTTTAATGTAACAATTCCAGGGTTTTTGACTAAATCGTAGTTCGGTAAAAGCGTGCTTAGGTACTTCCCATTTATTATATTAAATTTCCGAGCCACTTTTTCTATATAAATATCGTATATCAAAGACACCGTCTTTACGAACTAATCTTTAATTATACGCACCCCCAAGAACTATTCTACATTTCCTAATATAATAAGTTTGTAGGTTAAATATAACCCTTTGATAATTTCTTGCCTTTTATTGTTGTTTGAGACATAATACAGAACTTAAATATCGTCAACGTAAAACGCCACAAAGACTATCCTATTAAAGTTTATAAAAATACACAGCTCCTCTGCTAAAGGGTTAAGATTCAGTTTACCCAATATTACCGTAAAGTCGCCGTACTACAGCGCAAAAAAGTCTCTTAAGCTGTACAATACTCGGTCGATTTCTACTATTATTCTAGGTCTTTTCTAGCCATTTAGGAAGTAATATAATATTAAGGCGCTCCTTTTATTGCGTTTAGCGTTGACAAATACGTTGACTATATCAAATTACTTTACTTTTAAATCAAACTATATTATAAGCGCTATTACTACTCTAAAAGAGCGTATTATAAGTATTATGGTGTATGTCAAAAAAATCGTTGAGTCGTTTTATATATTCCCTCGTATTATGATATAAAAGCAATAACGAATTAATTCGCTTATTAAGTCGATTTTATATGTAAAAACCTATTTTAATAAAATGGGCTGTGTAATGGCGTTTTTCTTAAGAATTACTCTTTAATAATGTCGAGTTTCTAAGTTAACGATCTCTTTTTCGGCGTCTTTCTTGAAGTATTTGCCCTAAACGTGGCTGTTTAACTTATTTCAGTTTTTTAGAGCCTTCGAAAGCTTCCCTTAATATAGGTTATATAAATTAAAAGCAATTATAAAGTTTGCTTCTATTCTAACACTTAAAACAGCTATTGTTATTACTGTATGTAATATAATTATATCTTTGCCATTTGCTTGCGTTGGAGTAGTTCCACAAAATGTACTAACAAACTCCATTATACGCAAATAGCTGTTTTGTTGTAAAGCCACTATTACGGAATAGTAGCCTTAAGTTATAAATCTGTTGTACTCTTTTTATATTTCTCGTATTACGTAGATTCAGTCACGTTCTTATTGTCGTCGCTATTGTTGGCTTACTTTGGTTAGTATTTAGAAATCGTCGTTTATCTTAGTTATTGTGGGCGGAGTTTCCAATAGTTTAAGGACTTATTACTTAAGGTCTTGTGGCCTTTGATTTAGTATTATGACTTAAGGGTATATTTAGCGCGCCTTTTTAACACTTAAGTCTGTATTTTTATTATGTAAGGCGTTTTTTCCAGGCTAATCTTTAATTATTCGATTTTTAGCAAGTCTTGAAACGCCTAAACTCAACCTTTTATAAAAAATCAAAACTCTATTATTGTTCTTAATATTGTCTTTGTAAAAAACCACTTTATTTACCCTTAAGTTTTGACTTTCGTAAAGGACTATATTGTTGCTTTCCCCTTTTTGGCTTTTATAAGAAATTATTTTATTGTTTTTTACTTCCCGGCTTTTATAAAAAACCATTCTTATTTCACTTTCCGTCACCCTTAAACTTATTAATAATTCAAGAAAATCAAGGTTCATTGGTATTATTACAAGTGGTTTAATCGCCAAGGGGAACATTTTCATAAGCAAGGGGAATACTTTTAATATAATAATTTCTGTTTTTATTAATTCTCTAATATACACTTCAATAATAGCATTTAACTCAGCCGTTCGTTCCTCCATAACATTCTTTATAATATTACTTATATCAAGCCTTACGTCTAAGAAAACGTTGTCCTCTTTTATCATAATAATAAGCTCTTTTAAAGCAAAAATGGTTTAGCTAACTAACTCCTCCTCTTCCGGAAAGTAAAACTTCATCTTATCAAAGTAAACATTACGCGTTATAACAATACAGCGTAATTAAGGCACCCAGATTCTATATATATTAAAAATAATATAACCAACCAAATAACCTAAATGTCCCCTAAAGTCGACTTTAAAATCTCTTTTATCTCTTCCGGCTTCTTTATCATTCTTTACTAAGTAAACACGCGCCCTATACATATACTCCCCGCTTTAATCTAATCTCAGATCAATCGATAGCCTCTTCACAATTAATGAATTATATTATCAAAAGTAGCCCCAAAACCATTCCTAAAACACTTGGTTTGGGCTTCTTATTCCTTGTTGTATAAGTAATGCCTTATTGTATAAATAAACCGCCGTATTATATACCTTTAAGTATAATTTCTTTGGGAGTTTTGCTTAAACGCGCATTTTAATAAATTTAGTAATAATTTCTTATCCTATATGCTTTAAACCGCCAATTAATTCTTTAATATATACTAAGGGATTCTCCACTTTAATCCCTTCCCTTATTATCCAGTCTTAATAGTATATTGTTTTAGAAATTACAATAACAAAAGTGTCATTGTCATACTTAATAATACAAATGAATAATCCATATTAACGTCTTATCTAATACTTAAAGTTCTATAACACCGGTATAACATGGTTCAACGACTTACTCACTAAGGTTTAGTTAAACAGTTTCCTACTATATTCGTTTTTAATTATCAATAACCACTATGTTTTATTATAACTTAAGGGGAAATTAAACAAATCCTAAAAGACTTTAAAAAATAGTTTAACCGCTTTATTTTTAGATTCCCTTTTTAAAGTGACGTTTTTAGTGTATATTATAATATAGTCTTCGTATTCGATTCTGAAAACACCGTTAAATTCTACCCTTTTCCTTATGTAAAACAACGCCTAAAATACTTTTTTTCCAAAATGGCCCATTCTTAAGTATTATATCTCTAATATTATATAACGAGTTTGCAATGGCTTATTATTTGACTAAAAACCTTGTTTTAAATTATAACAAAGAATTGGGTATATTATAACTAAAAAACGCTTTATTATCACTAGGCTATAAAGGCGATAAGAATAATTAAGAGGCTTATATTTAAAAAAAAAAAATTATACTTCTGTTTTAGCTTCTAAAGTACTACGCTGTCTCGAACTTCCCCGTACTTTAATATAATATCTTTCCCTAAGTATTAGATTTTAATGTCTAACAAAAGCGCCTTAAAGATAATATTAATATTAAAACCAATTACAACTATAATGTTACTTAAAATCAGGTCTTGTATATTTAAACTGTTTTTACTTTCTAGCACATTCTTAAAAAGTTGCTAGCCCCGACCAATGACTAAAAGGCGTTATATACCTGCTTCCACACAATCGTCGTTCCTAAACTTTACAAAAGTACCTAAGATAAACTTCCTCTCGTTGTTAATAAAATACTAAACACTGTAATTGTCAATAAGTATATTATTGGAGAATACGTATAAACTACTAATAAAATCTACGGCGTATACTCCTATTGCTTCGTTAACGTTAAACAGCTTTGGATCAATAGTAACAGTATTAATATTTCTAGGGTATTTGCTTTTATTTATTAATAACGACGGCTTTTCTTTCTCTTTTTTGTTTAAGGCGACGCTTTTAATGATTCGACTAATAAGGAAGATTTTCTAACTTTTTTTAGTGATTTATTTTTGTAACTCAGTGTACTTCGTTTTTTTAAGTCTTTTGCAAGTTTCTTTGACCTCGTTATTGCTAAGGCGATTCCTTAGTTTGTCTATACAGCCGCCGTCATAGGCGTACCGTAGTTTTTAGCATTTAATAAGTACTTGAAAATAGCCATTCTTAGAATTGTAAAGGCAACTGCTTTTTCTTAACTATTTAAAGTAAAATCGGTTAAATAAGCCTTATTTACTGTGAATATTTAAGCTTTTAATACTAAAGGTAACTTCAGAACTGTCAAAAGTTTTTAAACGCTTCCCAAAAAAAGCGTATAACTTATTTGTTATTTTTCCACTCCTTAGACTATTTTTAAAATACTCTTTTAAATTAATTTCAAAGGCTAAATCATATTCCTCAAACGTCATATAATGTTCTTTTCCTAAAACGTCGTCTTTAATAACATCAATTAAAGCTTAAGCGGCTTATGTCTTGATATAAACTAAAGCTATAAAAAGGAAATCTCGAATACCCAAAACGCCCTAAACTTCCGAAATATTATGTGTTTTAATTAAATAGTACTTTTTTTGCCACTTTTTATACTAAGTACAAGTTTTCATTTTCCCTTTCTTTCTGGAGGCACTTATTAAAGCTTTTCAATAGTCTAAAATAACAAATAATAGCACAAAGGCATCCAAAAGAGTAAGCTCTTATTTAATTGACTTAATCAACGCTTAAAATCCAATAAGGTTCTTTAACTTATTATTATTAATAGCGTTTGTTAAAATCAATACACTAATAATACTATTGACCCAATTGAACAAATGTTAATACCTTATACTAAAAAGCGTCCATTAGGCGAAGTTATTCTAAAATTCTCTTGTATAAGTTTCCTAAATTTCCTTAATATCGCTAAAGGTCGCCTCTTATAATTTAATAACCTATAAAAGCTCCATAAGAGTCCTTTTCTTGTCTTTATTAACAGTCTCCCACTTATAATACATCTTCCGCTTATTATCGCTTATTAACGCCATTCATCCTACAAATCAATTGTTTATTTTAATTTATATATATTTGTCAATATTAAGAATTACTAGTCGAGATTTTAAGAGGTTTAAAACGTTATATTCATTTAGGTCAACAAAATTAATAATGCCCCTAAGTTAAGCGTAATATTAGAATCTCGTCCACTACTGCGGCCACTGGCGATAATCGCTTAATAAAGCGTTGTCCTTATCGATTAGTATGTCCTAAAAAAACATTTTATTATTATCAAACGTTTAAAAAGTTTAAAAAATATTATTAAATTAAAAAGGGGGGAATATGTACTTTTAAAAAGTTTTCTAAGTAACGGTAAATGTCCTTTAACACTTACCCTTGTTTTTCTTAACCTATAATAGTCGTATTTTAATAACTTATAAAATAAGGCTGTGGCTTTTAATTATCAAGTACCGTAAGGGAAGAGCTTCAGGAAGTGTGAAAGTCTTGAATTATAAAGGAGTATAATAGAGCTCCCCTTAAAAAGAAGCTCCAAAGATTTAGTTACATAAGCAGTCTTGATTGGCTACAGCGCCATTAAGGCTCTGTTGGTGCTACCAGCCGACAAACCCCTATTCTGTACGACAGTAAACTATTAGAAGCCTTCAGGGATAGTATTAGCGTATTTTAAGAGTCTTAAAAAAATAAAGTTGTTGATTTATTACTATTTTTTAATAGTAATAGACTTAGAAGAGGTTTTGTTATAGATATTAGCCATAATCCAATAGTTTTTTTTACCTAGATTTAATATTAAAAAGAGTCATACTCTTTTAATATGCTTTTTAATAACAAATAAAGAAGTTACACTTGCCAATTAATATAAAATCAAATAAAGAATTCAAATTCTATAACTCTTTCTAGTATACATATTTAAAGGGAGAGAAAATTATCAAATCCAAAGGTTATAAGACATGTAACATATATGTAAGTAAAAATAACATATAAATATTATGTTTAAGGCATTTCCAAAGGAAATCCGTAGTCTTGTGGCTCTCGTGGCTATTCAAAATAAGAAGTCTTATTAATTTATTACATAGATTCGTTTAAAGAATAAACACCTTCTTTAGCTATTCAAAAGCTGTTTTATCACTTATTTACCCATTTTTAATTACAATAAAATACCAATTACTGAAATTGTTCAATTGAAACGGAAACCACTATTATTAAACCGTTTTTCCTTTATAAATTACAGCCGGAACTATAGAAACTCCAGTTGTAAAGATATACTCAATAATTAATGTCCAACTACAAGAACCTAACTATTTCCCTTAAACCTTACGCTTTTTAATATAGCCCACGATTAACCCATTAAAACCATAGCCTTTTATAATACTAGTCTCGTTTATATTCCATTATTAATTGGCTAGAATAGCCTTAATAGCCGGGATCTCCAAATTCTAGAACCAAGGCTTAATAACTTTAAAACAAACATTATTAACACGCATAAATTCGACGTATATTTGCTTCTTAGTCTTAAAAATAAGGTTTCGTACCAGAAATCATAAAATCCAGTATCTTCTAAGTAGTAAATGATCTTTTTAAAGGAAGAGAAACCGTTAGCCAAAAACCTTGATTTACGCATATGTAACTCCATAGCCAAGAGACTTTTAAATAAGCACCCAATTAGCTAATCAATTCTCAACTACCATAAATAGCCTTTATAAATAACTAAAGGCCTCCCAGTATAATAATATTATTACATTACAATCTTAAAGAGTACTCCTTGGAACCCCCCACTCCAATAATGCCTTTCATATTAACTTGCTATTTACAACCTCCCAAAGAGTACTCCAAATATCGTACTTAGTATATTCAGGCTTCATAATTAAAACAATTCATATTCCAAATTTCAAAAAAATCAATAAAGAATTAAAAAAGTTATTAATTATTAAAATTAGTAAGTAAGAGTAACAGTAAAGTTAAGCGAAGTAGCCAGAATAGGGGGGTGGCCGGAATGGTAGGGTTAGACGTTATCTATATGCAAAGGATAAGCGAGTCGAACGAATCCCAAAAAGAGTGCAGAGTCACTCGGGGGAAAATACCATTGTGAAATATCCTGATGTCCCAGAATGTGAAATACATCAAGGAGAAAGGTTAATAAGTTTCAACATAAACATACCAAAACAGCCGTTCAAATGATTGAGATTACTCCATCAGATTTCCCACAGCTAGGTACTGACTATCATGATCTTTGAGATGAGAAAATCTCAATCAAAGACCAAGATGATTCTTAATGTATCTGAAATTAATATTGTTCAAGGATGTTCCAAATCAAAATAGAGCTACTTGCAAGTGATGTCTGGTCATCCTTACTTTAATCAGGATAAATTCATTGTAACCCTCCCGCAAGAGTCCAGTTCGTTTATTTAAAACAAATCTGCTGCTAGTAACATACCGCTCACAATAAGATGATGTTAAGTTCTATTCTACCTTAAAGTCTAGCCGAGCAACCGACATATACTGTACCTCTGTTCAAGATACTTGGATGAAACACACCTGTAAACCATTCGCTTGCTTTGCCTAGCTAAAGAACCCTGTGGCTTCGTCTATCCGCGGCGGCCAATTTATTCGGAGCACTAAGATATCTAAATTAAAAGACCTTCCCAACTCCTCCTCCAATCTTCTTTTCAAACGTCTTCTCCGGATCTAATCAATAGCCACCGCTACATATCATCACCCACAACCACTCCAACCACCCCGGACTCTTAACGACGCATCCAATTAGCGACTCCATGGTCTGAAGGTCTGTGTGATATACTTTCGGCACCTTCTTCCCCATCTGCTTCTTAGCAACTATCTCCGGTCTTCAACACAAAAGGCCGACTGCACATCCCGTCCGCCTTCCTACCAGATTCCAATGAAATGTACTTAATTTGTCTCAAGATCAAGAAGAACATGCCCTGATGAAGACTGCCTGGTGAGTTTGTATGGGTTACAAGTCTGAAAAAAATTCCTGCAAATCCTTGTTTTCAACCTCCATCCGATTCCTTGATACTATCCGGCGATGAATCGGGCTCCAAGTAGATATGAGACAACATTGGTAATTCGTTCTTGACTTCTTGATCTTTCAATAACAGAAATCTAATTCCAATGACATCACAACTAACTTAATCAATCATTTTACTGTACAGCAGACTTGTGGCAACTTCTTCCTGACAACTTCTGGTCTTTCAAAAACCAAGAAATTTACATGGAGCCACGCCCCGCACACACTAGCATGTGAACTTTTGGCCAAGAATATAAAACATTTAATACCCTTGTGGACAACTCGCTTATTGAATGTAAGGGTAACCGAAGTTTTCAAAGTCTCCTGAGTCTTGTAAGCCCTCTGCTGCGATGAATTTGTAAAGATCAAAGTCCACAAAATAGACGTCAATCAATTTCTTCCGAAATTCTGCTCTATCTTTTATCGGCAGAAATTTCCAATACAGCTACACCCATTTGATTAGCCTGTGTACAATAAACCTCGAAAACTTCTCCTCGATTTCTACTCCATCTTTCAATATCAAAAAAGCCTGACCACGGACGCATTACTAACTCAGCGGGCTTACGAACCTTTGGACTTCTACAAAACACTGTCAATTCTTTGCTCAAGGACAGACAAGTGGCCGACACTTAGCGCAAGTGCATTTCCGACGAGTGTCGGTATATATACAAGAGTACGAGATTTCTATCAACTTTTCCCGAATTCCTCTTCTACCTCTCAACAACAACCAAAATCACGCAGCCAGAATCGACCGAGATATGAAGCCATGCAGCCAGCCTACATATATTTGCCTCCGCGGATAGAAGACTCCCAGAGAAAGCTCATCTGCTTACTTAAATACCAAAACAGCCTTCTAATTCCTCGATGCTCAGAGGTAATGCATTGCCAAGAGTACTGCGGTGCTAATATATATTAGAGGAACTTCTTACCTTCTTTTTCCCGAGCTTCTTCAACAACAAACACTACCTAGGCATGTACCTATTTACCTGCCTGTACAGCCATGGGACTTCTAGCCGCACAGCCAGCCTACATGCCTTTGGTCCAAATTCCAATTCCCCAACCTACATTACAAGACCCTTACTGACAACTCACTTGCCGTATTCACGGGCAAGTGAGGCCTCTCCAGGCTTGAAACTCTCTGCAAAGAACTAAAGGAGCACTAATCTATGTACTAGATTTCTGGGAGTTTCTTCCCAAGGTCCTCTCCGACTTCTTTCAATAACAAAAAGATCCAACCAACTATCTTCAAGTTACGAACTACACAACTACATACCTGCAAAGCAAAGTTCTATAGGAATGCAAATTTAGCCCACCACTGAGGCCTAGGACAGAGCCTTCTTATTGAAAACTTGCTTGTGATATCATCCGAGGGTCAACAAAATCTCCTAAATCATCGATACTTGACAGAAGTGAAACTTTAAAAAGGCGCTAATCCGGATAAGATTACCTCTGGCAATTTCTTCTAGACCTCTTCTCTACGTTTCGACAAAAACCTCTAATCACGAAAGGGCGCATCCACGCATACACCAGACAACCAGACAACCAGACAATTAGACAATTAGATAACCAGACAGCCAGTAAAAATAATGCCTATACTACATAATCCATAACTACACAGAATCACGCTATCCGTTTACCGAACTTTGGTCCAGGACATAACACGAGTTTTTAACAACAACTCGCTTACTATACACAAAGATAAATATTAAACCATTTATGCTTCACAGAATGCTTCACGTAATATTTCAAAGGATATTTCACAGAAGGCTTCACAGGATGCTTCACGGAAGTGAATCCTGAAGAAGGCGCTGGTCTATCCCACGAACTGCCATAACACACCTAATACACCTTTTTGTGGGGTAACTGAAGGGCCTGTAGATGTTCCCTGAAGCGCAGTTTCGGACGCTGGAATTCCATCCTATGAGTGGTTGCTTTAGCGAACACTGCCCTGAAGGAAGCCTGAAGCTGATGAAGGTAGTGATATTTGAGCTCTCTGATTGGCCCTAATCCATGTCTCGCCTAATTCTGGTAGTCTGGCATCCATGGGATATGAGACACCTCTTTCCAGGTTTCTTCTCCAGCTTCCTTCAACAACAAAGAGTCAAACTACAGCACTACAGCACCACGCCGTCACACCGCCGCGATCCGAATAGCCACGCAGCCAGCCTGCATAGCCTTCCCACCCTGGATCTAACACTCCCATCGTCGATCCACTTGGGTTCTGTCAAGGACAAGCAGATTAAGTCTTTCCAGGATATGATATCTCAGGGCAGTGAATGTCAAGGAGTGCTAGTCTATATAAGATATCTCTGGCAACTTCTTTCAGACCCATTCTCTTAAGCTTTTCAACTACACAAAACTCCTACTAATCCATTAAAACACCAAAACACCAAACACTAAAACATTAAAGTATTGTAACATTATGATACCATAACACTATAACACTATAACATCACAGTATCACAGCATCACAGCATCATAATACTATAGTACCACAGCACTATAACACACCACGGCCCACGCGGATGGCCTCCATACATGCCTTTGGTCCAACAGACAGCCACCCCTCACAACTCGCTTACCCTGTCCAAGGACAAACAACGCTTCTCTCAGGCTACAACGACGGCCACCCCATTGACCACTTGTTGTATACAACAACAGACCAACCCTCTGAGGTCTTTCATGCTTCATTTCAAGAAGTGAATGTTGAAGAAAAGCTAATCTATATAAGAAACCTCCAGCAACTTCTGCTCGGTTTCCTCTACAACTTTCTACAACAAAAACTGTATCCACACAACCACAACAGCACCATAACATACGGCTATACATCTAGCCTACATACATGCCTCTAGTCTAATAACCAAATGCCTTATGGGCAACTCGCTTACAATGTCCAAGGAAAAACAAAGCCTCTCAAGTCGAGCCCACAGCCACCTTGTTGACAACTCGCTTGTCATGATATAGAAGGAAGGACAAAGCTTCCCAAACCTCTAAAGTCTTCGAAGCTATAGGACAATAAATATCCAAGGAGCGCCAGTCTATAGAACAGACCTCCTGCAACATCTTCCCGGCTTCCTCCCCAACTTCTCACGACAGAAAGGCCACCTACCCTACTCGGACAGCCCGCACCCCCTTAGTCCCATTTACAACAGTGCAGCACCCCTATTGTTGCATGACTTAAGGACACGTTGTATCTCTTAGCTGCCCAATTCCATTCGGCAGTGAATCTTCCAGGACTAGAGGTCTATATAACTTACCTCCAGCAACTTTGCCGGGATTTCTCCTCCAAGCTTTTACAACAAGAAAGCCACCCGCAACCACTCGAGTAGCCCCAGGCCATTCGTCCGCATACAATTGTGCAGTATCTTCATTGCCAGCCCATTTACCTTACTTGGGGACATACCAAGTCTCCGAACTCTTTGATTCCCGACGGCGGTGAATCTCCCGAGACTCGAAGCCTATATATTGATCCCTGGCAACTTCTTCGGGACCTTTTTCTCCAACGTCTTACAACAACAAGGCCACAAACGATCACTCCAGCAACCCACAAGCTTTTGGTACAGCGTTCAACTGTTCGATATAACACCCCGTTTGCCTTACTCAAGGACGAATTAAGTCTCCCAGCTCTTCGATGTCCGACGACTGTGGTTCAACAGGGATCCGATATGGTCTTCCGGAACTAGTGGTTTCTAACGTTCGTCTCCAGCTGTTTTCAACAGAAATTTCCGAGCTATGTCCTACGGTGGTGGTTCGGTAGTGGTTAGCTGGCGACTTTGCTGCACTAGAAGTCTTCACGAGAAGACCCTGGCAACATCTACCAGTGTTCTTATCCAGCTGTCTTCGACTAAAAACCCGAGCTATATCCTGCGGCCATGACTCGCCAGTGATCTTCCGGTACTAGAAGTCTACACAAGAAGACCTCTGGCATCCTCTTCCCGGCTTCTTCTCCAACTTCATTCATCAGAAAACGTCCAGCCACTGGATCAGACTACCTCTACTTAGAGGCATGTTTGCACGAAGTTACATATAATGTGCAGTGCGCAATAACGGCAGGGCAAACATAACGGCCAAGTTTGTGAAAGTTGTGTCCCCGTATTTCAAAATCAAACCAAAATCTTCCAGCCAGCTTGGATTCGAAGTTTCTTTCTCGATTCTACGAACCACTACGCACGACTCATTCAAGAGAAACAAATTCTTCACAAGATCAAGGACTATGCGACACTCTGCTGCAAACACACAGGTACATATAGTCTAGGACTTGGAACTTTGGAGACTTAGAAGATATCCAGTAGTCGAATTCGAGCTTTCTGTGGGTTCTTACTCTGGCAGAACTTTGCCTCACAACGGACTCTTCAAAGACCAAACAAGGAACTATCAGTGCAGCACACCCTTGAAGTTTGTTTTGTTATCATGGCAAATGGATATGGTAGGAAGACAGGCAGACAAGGACTTTGAACACATTTCAAAGGAAGTGTATTTGAAGTCTTTGTCCAACTCAAAAACCACTGGGATCAGGTAGTTGTTTGTGGCAAGACAATCTGCCAGAAGCACAGGTATGTCCTCCACGAAACCCGACACAGCCGCAGACGCCCAAACAAGATCTGGAATCCCTACGAAATGAACCAATTCAAATAACATGTCGCTAATGTTTCATCAAAGCTTTGTTTTGTTGTCGGTTACGCCTCGCTACCCCTTTTGTGTTTGAATTCCAGGCCCAAATCACCCATCTCTACCGGCTGCATTGTTTAATCTCCATGCTCTCTCTGGCAGCCTGACTCCCCGAATTTTGTCCAAAATTGTTCCACCACCGCAGCCTGCGACTGTTGAGGAAGGAGCATTTGAATTGTGGTCGACCTTGCAGGTGTGTTCAAATTGTTTTACCACCTCGGCTTTTGACTCTCAATCAACAACTTGCAGCTTTCCATCCGGTCCTGGCATGGAACCGCAGTCTAGAGCAAGCCTTGTGCCCGGACGTTGGGAGAGTTTACCTATTCGATAGGATAGAAGACTAGAAGGACCAAAAAGTTTGTAAGTCAGCCAGTGCCCACAAGTACGGATATTCAGTTGCTAATCTTCGCAGATGTCTCGGCGTCCGAGACCACAGTCTCTTACTCTTATTCCGACACTGTGTGCTTGCAGCCCCTGCCGAGCAGCTGAGCCTTGTTTGTCGACTTTGATCGAGGTTGAGGAGACTTACCGAGGAGCAAGCCTGTTCGAGCGTCATTATAACCACTCAAGCTCTCCTCTCTTGCTTGGTATTGGTGGTCGCGGTTTCAGCGCCCTTAAAATCAATGCTGGGGAGAAGCTCTGGAATCTCCGAGTGGGGAACTTCCAGGGGAGACTTACAAGGCATAGCGAGCATCCTGTGCCAGCGTGGAAATGCCATTCTCTGCTCAACGTGCAAGATGCGACTCCAGTTTAAGCCAGTCAAGAGGGCAGAGGGCGGACATTTTGCACCAAAAGACTAACCTCTGCGGTCTGTGGCAGGGTTGAGACGTTCCCTGGGGTGGAGGAAGAGTCTTGAGAAGCAGAGAGCGCTTAATGCTTTAAAATGCAATGGAACTTCTCGGTCTTCTCTACTGACCGTGCAATAAGCGAATCAGCTTGAAGCCAGAAAGAGAACGCAGAGCGCAGTTCTTTTGCACCAAAGGACCAATCTTTACCATCTCTGGCATGGTGCGAAGTTGTTCGAGGCAAAGAGAGGATCGGAGCTGACGCTTTCGAGATTTGTAGATGAGGAAATTCGTCTATGGAGGAGGATTCTGCAAGCCGAGGAGCTTTGATCAACTTGTGCCGAAGGAAGTTCGGTCTCGAGGGAGTATGAGACGGTGTTGACATCTGCGAGCTGCAGAAACTGTTGAGAGAGTGTAAGTACTACGCAATTGAACTTGAGGTTTCTTGACTGATCTGCAGACTTGCTAGCTTTAGAAGGACGGTTTTGTGGGGAGGATTTGGCTTTGGGTAAGTTTTCAGGGAGCTTCGAGGTCTGCGAGGCCTGATGCTGCCGCGGGAATGTAAGTACAAAATCATTGCAGCTGGAGAAATGGAGGCTTAATCCAGACAGACTTCGCAGTTTCAACAACTTTCTTCTCGAAGTTCAAGCTTCGAGAGGGCCTCGAAGAGCTCTTGGCTCTTCTGGAATTGTGGTATGTACTGCAAGATTCGTAAGTGCTGATCCAATATCTGTAGAGACCTCCTAACTATGCTGCAGACTGCAACCTCATGAAGCGCCCTTCAATAAAGGATGATTCCTGAGAAGTTTCCTGATAGTTTTAAGATTCTAGGAGTTTGTAGACTTGATCATGGAAGTATTGAGTATCAGTCCAAGAAAGATGGAGGTGTTCTAACCATTTCAAGCCTCGCACATGAAGAGCGAAGGGCCCAAGGAGGTCCATGGCTTCTTAGCAGACAGCTTCGACACTTGAAGATCGTCAGGGCCATCGTGAAGCAGGTATGTATGTATTGGGTTATCGGAGGTTGTTGTATGCCAATTCTTAGGTTCTGCAGCTTCGCAAGTGTCAACAAAGGCTCGAGGGTGCTTATAGATGCTATGAGGGCTCTGCGAGTCCGCGAGGCCTTGAAGGCGGAAACGATGAGTCTGTGTCAAAATTCGTATGTATCGAGATATCGGAGGAGCTTGTCCGTGGCTGATTTTTAGATTCTGCAGTTTCGTCAATGTCAACAAAGACTTTGGAGAGCTTTCAAACACTGCGGAGATTCCGGAACTCCTTGGATGCTTGCGAGTGATGATGCGGTTGAAGGAAGGAATTTCAAGCAGCTGAGTAGAATGTTTTCTGGTATAGGTATGTCATTTTCCTAAAGCAGCGATGTCAACATCGGAGTACGTATCTTCAGATAGCAAAACAGGACCCCTGTCTCGGCTCCTCCTCCCACAAAAATTTACATTCAAGCCGATCCTGACCTAACACAACAGAACCACGCGACTCGAAAGACTCAGACCCGATACAATTCACGACACGTCTCTCACGAAACAAACGCATAGTCTCCAGCACTCAATCGGTAATATTACGATCAAGTTCACTCGACAAAGTCCTCCTATCTTCCCTTCTTGATCTCCAACACAAAGACAGAAAGTGCACGCAATCGTGCAAGTAACAGACACCTCACGATCAAGACAGTCCTCTCTGCATCCCAGGCCTCCACAAACGATCACAGATTCAACTTTGAACCATTGTCCTTCTCATTTCCTGAAAATCGAGATGTGGCGCAGTCGCAACAATACTAATAGGAGGGGATCTGATAGCAGACACGGAGCACGCCCTGGACTCAACCCGCACCCCGTTGCCCGAACAAACACGACGGCTAGTACTCGTACTGGCCTACAACAACCCACCATGACGCCTAGTAACAATGGCTTGAGTGGTAATAGCAGAGAGGATTGGGGCTTAATGGGGGACGCGAGACCACCTACGCCATCAGAAGGTAGAGCACAAGTAAGAAACTCGCAGCAGAATCAAAAACAAAAACAATAATACTGATGAAGCAAAGTACTATCATCGTGTTGGCCCAGCCGAGCAGCAGAGAACTCGCACTTACGACAATGGAACGGCCCTCACATTTGGTCCCGAAGTAAGTCAAAGCATTCTGGACAATATAAACACAACTAACAATGACAACAGGATCCCGTTACGGAAGCAGCACCAGGTTCGGCCTTTGACGACCAATTTCGCCAAGTCGATGCTGCGGTCAGAGACCTCCAGGTCGGAAATTTACAGCTTCCCATGGCGCATAGCTCCTCCTCTACTAGAAGCAATGCAGCCTACGCTGGGTTCCGCACGCAGCAAGCTGATCCCCACTTCACGTCGTCTGTTCGGTTCCATAACAACGATGTGTATCGAGTAGTTCCTAGCAGATTCGCATTAGTGGAAGTCATCCCACATGTTCGCAGTTTGGTTCGTCATTCTTCTCAAGTACCAGGAGCAGCCCATCCGGGCGACACCAACGACACCCGGTTCGGCGACAACCGTGGAAATCCAATGTCGCAAGATCGTCTTGGTACTTCTGATAGAGCAGAGCAGGAGAGCGCAGGATCCTCTACCCCCCGTGCCCAAGGCACATGTTCCAATGTCACCACGGAAACTCAGGACATCGAAAATGGTCCGATTTACACGTCACGTGGTACGTTTTATGCTGTGCGACCAGTCTCCGGATACCCTCCACCACTACCCATCCCAGGTCAAACCAATGTCACCAGATTGGTATACGACATTGAAGGTCGAGCGTACGAGATCCACGGATATGAGTCCGGATCCATGCGGGATAACCTCCCTCCAAATGTCCCAAGCGGCCCCCGCAACATTGGAGGTTACCAGTCGGGCAACCATGGATATGGCCCATCCCAGCCATCCAGCTACCACCAGACCAATGTCCCAAGCAGATCTCGGCACATTGGAAATCAATACCATGGTTACGGATCCGCACCTCCCCGTCATCCCTCCCAGCCAACCTCCTCCAATGTCGCAAGACATCCTGAGGACTTTCAAAGAGGACGTCCAGTTGAGCGGGATCCGAAGTTTACCAAAAGCCACCGAAAGACCGCCCAGAAGGGTAATGCCATGTGGGCACAGGAGTTGGATGAGCGCAACGAGGCAGACCGAGCCCGGGGAGAGGTAGTTTTGGGCGGAGACGTAGATTCAGGGGAGCATTTGAGGCTTATGCAGTTCCAGGTGCCCGTTCCGGAGCGAAGAGCACCAGCAGAGGACGAGGAGGAAGCGGGATTCGTGACCCCGCGTGCCCTCTCACCCCTCCGTGTTCGAGTCACCGAACCTTCACCATTGTCCGAAAATACTCGAGGACATATGGAAGCAAGCATGCAAAGTGGTCGCCGTTCTGCTCCTCCTGGCCCAGCCAGCAACGACATGGGTGCCCTTCGGGGATACTTCGTGACTCCTCTCTACCAGGCCCTCAACGCGCAGGATACCCTCCGGCGATCGCCAACACTCACAGCAGCAAATGTTGTCCGGTCGAGAAGCGTGGAGAGCGTCGGTGAGAACAGAATCTTCGGGGAGCTTGCTGGAACCGTACGTGCGCCCAGCCAAGAGGGTAAGGGGAGAAAGTTGTGGGAACGTTAAGTTAGGGCGTGGTTTGTCGAAAGTACCAACAGGGCGTGAGGATATTGAGACTACATTGATATTGCTTTAGAACGGAGATGAAGGATGGCAAGGAGCTATAGATATCAGATCAGCTCTTGTACCAAAACCAATGCACACTATCAAGGATCAAGCATGCTAATGTGCCTTTCTATACCCAGTTTGAATGTTCTCATAGGGCATTGAACAATGGGAAGAGATCTAATAATGCTGATTGAAACATGTATCCAGGTTCTGGATCAGTTCGTGTCTAAATTGTCGGTTTGTGATTTCGGACAATGTGACAACAATCAAGAGAATCGAGGATGAAGTGACGTTGAGATTGACGGCTAATGGATCGATCACCTTACAGCGCGCCTCTCACGCGTCCTGCCAAGACACCCATCTACAACTACCTACAACACCATGAGATTCAAAACCTCCGTCCGGAATATCCAGACTTTCACAAGTATGTAGATATCTCTCAGAGGTGAATTATGGCTAATACCACATAGAGCTCACAGCTTCACTCTCCTCCCTGGGAAAGGTCGCCTGGGTACGTCTGGACGATGATGCCGTCCGCTTCACGATCATCCCTGAGACAGGCACGCAAGTCTGGGCGTAAGTATCTCTACTCCTTTCTAAAATTACATAGGACTGACGTTTGCAAGATCCCTTTCAATCGACTCCATATTCGAAGACTACACCATCCAATCCGCCGCCCCCAACAACACCATCAACCTGGAGCTCCCCCTCCCACCCCTCCACCGCGCCCTAAAATCCGCCATAAATGCCTCCTCTGCCTCCATCCGCCTCACAAAGAAAGACGGCGTGCCGGTCCTATCCCTAACAATCATCACAAACACCATCAGCAGCGGACACAGCGGCCATGGCTTCCTGAACGGGTCCGCAGACCCGTTTGGCGATAATGCGTTTCGCGAGGAGAGTCTGGATGCGAATATGGGACGGGACAGAGAGACGATCGTTACGCAGGATATACCGATTCGAGTCCTGACTGCCGATAGCGTGGAGGGGATCCATGAACCTAGAGTGCGAGAATCGGATGCTCATATTATTCTCCCGTCCCTCATCCAGCTAAAAGCTATCTCGGATCGGTTCACGAAGCTAGCGATGGCTACGACGAATGGGAGGAGTAGTACTGCAGCGCCAAAACTGGAATTGGCTGCTAACATGCATGGGAGTTTGAAGCTGAGCATTGCGACTGATGCACTGAACATCTCGAGTGTGTGGACGGGTCTGAGTAATCCGGAGCTGGACCCGAGACAGGTTGAGGAGGGCGCGGATCTGGATGAACATCCGAGTATGAAGTTGAAGGCTGCGGGGCCGGATGCGTGGTCTACGGTTCGGATCGATGGGAGGGATTGGGGGAAGGTGCTTAGCGTTGGAAGACTTGGGGGACGGGTCATTGCTTGTAAGTTTCCCTCGAGTTATGAAGTGGAGAGTGTGATTCTGATTTGTTCTAGGTTTTTCCGATGAGCATGCTTTGATCCTCTACGTGTATCTGTCAAACTATGACGGCGCTGACGAATCTGTACTGACAGTCAGTACCCTCTGTTGGATTTTGAGAAAGTGTGCTAATAATCTCAGTACTACATCTCATCATTCAGTCTATGACATTACGATTACAACTTGTGGATTTAGCTTTAGCGATAGTGTTTGGAGTTTATACCTTTGAATCTGCTGTGGATTGGCCAGGGGGGATATACCAAATGAACTCAGCTCTGGATATCTGAATGGCATTGAATATTGTAGAAATCCTTTAACTTTGAGATGTGTCTGCCTAACCCCTTCGCAGCTGCCAATGGCATCGGTTTCAAATTTGCCCCCATGGTACCATCTGTTCACACGACGTAGCGAGACTGCGATGTCATTGCGGAAATCCCTCACTCGACATCACATCCCCGTAACAGACATCTCGACCATAAAGAAAGTCGCCAACATACTAAAACACAAAGCCGCGCCCGATAATCCTGAAACATCACATCGATATCTAGCATTGCAACTGGCATTATCCATTGAAAGCGCAACTCACCAAAGACTTTCTTAAGAGGATACAAATGCATCTGCCACGATGGCACTTTGTGCAGGCGGCAGCGATCTCACATAGTCAAAGATTATCGAGGCTTTTGCGAATGCGCTTATAAATACTTCCTAGTCAGTAGTACTAGGAGAACGAGGCCTTCGTCGACCGTGCTGCTGTGACGTGAATCGGGTGTACTCTGGTCTGGTCTCTACTATTTGGGTTGTTAAAAATCGCATTGACTTGCTAGGTATTGGCTGACATGCCGTTTCACTGATACTGAAGAGATTCCCACTAAGATGATCCGCCCGGTATTGTTGAGATCGTGGGGTGGAGGCTGGTTACTACATATGTATAAAGGAGAATATAATTCAAGCCGATGACAGACAAATGTACTTTTCATTCAGTTAGTTCAGCAAGTGCCTTCATTTTAACATTTATATTGTTTGTTGGTACCAAAGGACACACACAAGAAGACTTGCTTACCAGGCAGGACCGGTATATAGCAACAGTCTTTCATTGCGAACTGCACTGTTTGGTGCCTTATGAATTGGTAAAGATCCATTCGAGATATCAGGCATGCTACCTAACAGAGGCTAAATAACAGGCTGACTATCTTCCTCCGTTCATCTAGATTATCCTGGCCCGACTCTCGGTGTGAAACTTCATAGCTTCCTCTATCACGACTGCGAAACCAACAAGGAACTACTTCCTCTGTGGCCCAGCAGAGCTTCAAATACTGTTGGAGAATTGTGGCTTAATTGAACTCTGAATTAAGTTGCTATGAAAGAGATATCAGGCGACTGAGACGGAGTCATTGAAATGCCATGCCAAGCAAGCCGAAAATCTCGGCTAGATTACATAAACATGTCCTTTCTACTGGATGGACAGGCAATCCAAGTGCATCACTTTATTGATATGGCCGTAATTCCTCTAGCTAATTCATCGCTGCAAGTTCCGAATTTGATATGCTACTGGTGGTCTCTACATATTTAGGGCTCAGGTCCCTTTTCCCACATAGATTCCTAACAAGCTGAGTGTTCGTGAAAGAGAAAGTAATAAGCAGAGGAAGCAATACATCAACGCCAAAGGAGAGGCAAGGCCAAAGCGAAGGTAGGATATGTGTCTCATGAACCATCGATGTGTTTGAGGTTCTTCGAATCTATCTCTAAGGGTATATCTCTTCTCATTCCATTACCCACTCACCCATAAAGACTCTTCTCTCTCTATCGTCTTCCCCACCACCACCAATCCAGCCCTATCATTCCCTCACCCCCCAAAGTCCATCCTCAGCGCAATAGTAGGTTCCCTCCCGCCATCTTCATCAACCATCTTGCCCGTCCCCAAACTTTGCTCCCTCCCCCTCAAAATAACACTCTCCATAAACCCCTTTTGCTCGGCACTCATGCCCGCAACCACACCCCTGAAAGCCCCCTGATCACTCCCCGCCAAATCTAACAATCTAGCACTCGTCTCCTTATACACGTCTTCGCCCTCGCTGTTCGCTCTAGCGAGGAGTGTTGGCACGATGACGGACATGGCGATGACTTTTTGCGCACTGGGTAGCGTCGTTGTGTATATTGTTAGCGCGTGAGTTACGAGGGCGCGGGCGTTCTCGGGGTCTTCGTTACTAGTGGTAGTGCTAAAGGTTATTAGGCGGGGGAGCAGGTAGCGGGATATGCTTTGGTCTGCGGGTGTTTTAGGGCTTTGGAGGAGGAGGGTGCGGATGCAGCCTGCGGCTACTTTGGCGGTCTATTTTATTTTAGTCTGAGCTGTGTGAGAAGTGGTAAGGAAACGTACCATGCGATCGCTTAGACAGTCAACAAGTTCGTCTAAGTATCGTGTGACTAGTGGCTCGCTAGCTGATATGTAGTTTACGCCGCTGGTGAGGAGGACTGTGGATGCTAGGAGGGTGTTCTTCACACATGGCAGAGACGATTCGGATTCGCGCTTCTGAGCATGGAGGTAGATGGATAGGAAGCGTTTGAGGCATCCCTGGACTTGGACAATATTGGCATCCGGTTTTCCGTTCTTTGTTGATGGGGAGATAGTCGACATGAATCGTTTGAGGATCGGAAGTGATTGTGGCACAACTACAGCTTGACAGCCTGCTGTTCCAAGTATGGTAGCGAAGATGTGGATGATGCAGGCGTGTAGATCAGTCTTGATGATTGATGGGAAGACTTCTGCTGCATCGACTAGGGCGTTCAGAGATGTGCGGACGAGACTTACAGCTTCATCCGTTAATTGATGTCGAGCTGCTTGCTTTGCCTCGATGAGATTTGGTAGAAGTCCGGCCAAGACAAGGACAATGATGCGAGTCAACTCAAAAAGCTGCTCAATATCTTCAGACAGGTCATCGCTCTCTTTATCATTTGCCTTGGTTGCCGATGGATGTGCTATACACAGCCCTCTGGCAATCTGGACAATTACTCCATGAACATCCAAACCTTCGGTAAGAACAAGTCTGTCAAGCAGGTCCATGGTTTCCGAAAAAATTGCTTCGCGATAGATTGCATGGCCCGAGACACTTGGATGGAGAATCTTCTTGAGAGCTTGTAGAATCTCCAAGGTCTGCTCTTTCGTAGCCAGAGCTTCACTTCCTGGCCGGGCCACGAGAGCCTCGAAAGCGATTCCGAATAGGACGAAGAAGAAGGCAACAGGCTCATCTCGGTAATTGATATCGCTTCCCTTCGAAAGACCATTGGAAGCAGGTGCATCAGTTTCTTTGCCATCAAGAGCATCGAAGACGAACTCGCTATCTTGCTCGATAAGACTTGCAATGGCGTCCACCAATTTGAGCCAAGACTCTTGATAGAACTTGAGTAGTGTCTCGCGATTCAGCGCGGAGTAGATTGTGTCCAAACTGCCCGAAAGAGATGGGGGACCGAGGCTCATACTGATATCCGGCTCGAATCTGAGGCGAGCAAATTCTCTCAAAGAAGCGAGCCACAGTGGTGTCAGGGTACCAATGTATGGCTTCAAAACATCTACCAAATATCGCTGCTCTGTGCTAGCAACCTGAAGTTCAGCCCAGCCAGAAAAGACGGCCATCTTCACCATCACCTGGGCGTTGGAACTGAGACCCTTCAGGTCTCCAATAGACTGGACTTCAGACTCCGTCGAGAAATTCTCAAGAGCTGTGACAAGTGTTTTGAGTATGCGACCCATTCGGTCAACATCAGTAACAATACCGGTGGCAATAAAAGCAGCACAGACATTAACTGCCTCCGAAGCTAGCTCGGGCGAGGAATCAGCAGCAAAAGCTGGAGTGAGAGCGGAACTGATCTGAGCTTGATACTGTTCCAGGAGCGGTGCTTCAGCAAAGTCAGGATCGGGCGTTTTGCCGAACATCTTGAGGACGGCATCGATGATCTTCAATCCCCAGACTCGTAGCTCAACGACGTTTGAGGTGGATGCTGAGAACGCCATGCGAATGACATCCGCGATCTTCCTTTGAAGCGCCATTTCGGCTGCGGTGGGTTCTTCCGCATCAGGTGGATTAGCTTTGCTGACAATGGCGAACATTTCAGCCAAACAGCTCATGGCAAAGGTACGAACCTGCCATCTCAATGGCTCCTGTCCAGATGCTGCAGAATTTGCTCCGTCGTCTTTTGCGCCGCCGCCGGAAGCAGCAAAACCGGCAACTTCTTCATCTTGAAGGTCAGGCATACCGCTAGCCTTGGCCGACGGCGCAGCTGTCTCTGCAGCTTTTGGTCGGGTCATCGTGAGGACTGTCTGGCATCTCTCTAGCCATCTAGCCGTTTCAGTGAGACATGATTGTCTCAGCCAGTTCCTGATCACGTTCCTGATACCATCATGGCTGGGTGCCGAATCCAATGTCAACCACAACTGATCCTCGAACCCCGTTTCTGCGGCCTTGACAACATCCTCAGAGTTTCGCTTCATCAGATTGTATAGACCATCGACAGCGATATCCCTCAGGTCTGGGTAGGTGGAGCTAAGTTCTTTCTGTAGTAGGACAACATAGTCTATGAATACCATGTGGCCAGGAGCATATAGAGCGAGATGCTCGAGGCACCGAAGACTACCTCCTTGAACCAACGCACTATCCTCTTCTTGGAACTGGCCCACAAGTGTCAATATGAGTTCTCTGGGCTTACTCATATCCTGAAGATCTGGCCCCAGAACATTAACCAGAGAGTCAACACATCGCGCGATTACAACAGTTGTCGATAGTTCCAGTTCCAGATTCGACGTGACGGCGGAGGCTACCTCCTGGTTATGAGTATCTGCAACATATAGTTGGCCGACCATGCCGAGAGTACTCGTAACATATCCAGAGAAGTTTAAACCTGCAGAATCCGCAACTCCAGAGAGTGCTGCAAGGGCCCAGAAGTGGACCGTAGGGTGCGGATCGTTGCAAAGAGACATGAGTATGCCAAGAATGGTTTTGAGATGGAAGCCAGCAGCCATACTGCCAACTTGAGCATGAATTGCTCCAAAAGCCATGGCACAACCGGCTCTCGCACTTGGTTCTCGGTTTCCGACAATAGTGTCAACCAAGTACTTGATCTCGCCATTCGTAAAGGAATTTCCAGAGCTGTTGCACAGTCTTGCAAGAGCTTCGTATCCGATACTTCGTACATATTGATCTGGATGAATAACGAATGAATGCAGGATTTCTTGCATAAGTTTTTCCACAGCGGGGTTTGTGAGGTCGCCTGCTGGTGATTGCGTCTCCTTCACAGCCACTTTGAGGGTGCTGAAAAGTGCAGTTGCTATGTTGACATTCATAGCAGCTTTTCGGCCGGGATCTCGCTGTAAGGACCCAGCGGAGAGAAATGTCGCTACTTGCTCTAGGATACTCTCCTGGATCTTGGGCGGCGTGAGTGGAAATGCGATAGCGAAGAGCTTGATGGCGATATTGACAACTTCTGTAGCTGGAGGATCCGGCATTGCGTCAACCTTCCCTAGATCACCCAAGTACAGAGCGAGTGAGTCGTGTTCCAGCGAGCTGCAGATCGGGGAGAGCAAAACTTTAGAAATGGCACTGTCAGACCCACTTTCCTTCATCCAGTCATCTTGGGAATCGCTCTCATGCTGTCCAGCCAAACTCTGAACCTTGAAGCCTCTCGCAAGACCAGTGACACCGAAACCACAATTATCGCCGACATCCCAGACCGTCTCAAAATTACCAGCAGAACTGGCGATGGATGTGCTCAGAGAACTCGGCGTGTAGTTTTCGGGATCCGCGAAGAATGACACGGCAAGCGTGAGCAGATTAGACTGCAACAATGCTTCACTCCCACCAGCAGGACTGAGATTGACCAGTTTCGCATAACACTGCAGCACACGTCGTTGAACCATGAGGTCCAAATCGTGAAGCTGTAACGATGGGAAAAGTCGCTGGGTGATATCTTCTGAAGTCTTCTTCGATGGCAGACTCCTGAGAAACGCGGTCGTGTTTTGCAGCATGGCCGCTATGCGCTTCGAAACATCTACAGTCAACAGCCTGCTGTTGAACTGGAGGAATGCTAGGATGGAGCCTAGAGCACACTCGCGTACATGCGTGAGAAATGAAGACTCGAGGTAGCTCCGCTGCGAAGTGTTGTCTTTCGCGAGTGGTTTTGGCAGAGCATTCTTCCACAGTAGAAGAAGCTGCGAAAGATGGATCTTGACGAAATTTGGTCCCAGTGACATGAGACCTCCTATCAAGATCCACGCAACTTGAATCTGAGTACCGGAAATCCGTAACTCGGATTTGCTGGATGACTTCAGAAGTCCTGTGGCGAGCGAAAGGACTCGACTGTTGACATCAACAGATCCGTAGAGCGGCTGCAGAGGAGCTGTGCTGATCATCGCAGACAGCCCATTGGCGTATCCTACACACCGCCGAGGAGAATTCCTCCCTGTGGTGAGAAGTGTCAACTCTCGGTTAACACTGTTCATACATATCGTGAGACAAGGTAGAAGTTGCTGAGGACATGCCAGAGTGAATGTCCGCAAGCAGTAAGATGTGTAAACTTGAACTGTGTAGCTCGGATGCTGGATAACTTGCAATAAACCATCTCGACAGCTATCCGAGAACGCATTCGAAGCAGATCCAAGGGTTTTGATCAACGATGCCAGCGCGCTCAGAACTGCAATAAGAGAATGCTTCCCGGGTTCTGGCCGCTCTTTAATGACCTGTGGATAATTCTTCAGAACATCGTTGATCAGAGCTTTCGCAGCATCTATCTGACCAGGCTCTCCAAGGATTGACTGGCCAATAACTTCTTCCAGAATGATCTGAATGAATCGGCGGGTGGCCAAGAGTCGGTATCTGTTGCTGGTGATATTCGGATGGCTCAAAACATCAATGGTCAAGCTGTCCACAATCTTCATGTACATTGTCTCCACAGTCCTCTCACTCAAGCTCTTGAAGATGCGGGTGTAGCAAACCGCCAATCCAGCCCTGGCCCTGTTACTAGTTGAGCTCTTGATATAGAAAGTCGACAGCTGCCTGAGAATCTCGGGTAGGGTGAGAACCAGAATTTGGCTCTTCTTTGGCCCCGGACTCTCAGGTCTTTGGATCTCCTCATCGTCGTCCAACTTCTTGGTGTTTGTCCTTTTGATCTTTTTGATCTTGGGCATTTGAGCTTCATGCGCTGGATCGTCCGAGTGACTCTTGACCATAGCCTCAGCCAAGCACTCGGCCGCAGCTTGCCGTACTAATGGACTTGACGAGTCGATTGTTTTGAAAAGTGTTGACTTCAGATTGTCGAAATCGCTTGAATTGTCGAAGTAGGGGCAATGTTTTGAAAACAATTTCAAACACTGACAACCCGCTAGCTGAACCAGCGCAGACTTGTCGGTGGAAGCAGCACTCCTAGCATATTTCCAGACATCTCTTGCAATATTATCGTCCATGCTTCCCTCGATCATCTTAACCACCTTGCCTAGAGCTTTGAAGATAGCAGCTCTCAGTCCAGAATTATTGGCAGCAGGCTTCAACAGCTTTAGGAGAGCGGAACATGCCAAAGGGTGTAATCCAATGGCACTATCTCCCGCAGCCGCAAAGACGTCTCCCAGACAATAAACAGCCGCATGTTTCGTCCTTAAATCAGCTTCCGTCTTCGCCTTCCCACTGCTGACAACGTTGACGAGATCATTGATAGACTCAAACAAGAGTTTCCTATCCCCTTTGCCCAGGATATGACCAAAACACCTCCCCAGATTATTCCTTATGACTCTCGTGGGCGGCGGCGCGGCCAGATGGAGGATCTGCATAAGCTCTTTCTTGAGATATAGTTGCTGGGATGTGCAGTCGTCTGGCTCCAGGCTTTCGACATGTTTGGTGAGGGAAGAGACGAAGGTTAGGAGGTAGATGTCTTGCTGTTCTGAGGGGAGGGCTTGGAGCTTCTTGACGTCAAGTTCGGGGTTAGATGATGGCTCGCGAGGCGGGGGAGCTTCGCCAGAGCCATTGTAAGAGCTCGGGCGTGGAGTTGAGGACATTGACACGTCGAGAGGAGGAGGGAGGAAGATGGGTGATGGACGTGTGGATTTAGTGGGAGAGGTGTTGTTGACTGAGTCTCCTTTTGTGAGGTCGAGGCTGAGCTCGCCATATGTCTACCCCAGACAAGGCCAGGCCACTCGATTATCTTGCGCCTGGGCTCCGCAAATCAGGGGTCGAGGTTGAGCTGTCTCGGTAAATACTCGGATGAACTTTATTTCTTGAGCTTCAACTCCAAATACTCTAAACAAGCCTCAAGTTCGTACCTCTTTTGGCATTACACAATTCACTCAACTATCTTTCACCATGGCTACATCCTCCAGAGGTCTTCGACCATTTATCCGCCAAAAGGAATTCATCTGCAACAAATGCCTCTTCTCAACTACCTCATCCATACAATCAGGCCATAGCAGATGGTCCAAGATCAAGCACGACAAAGGCGCCGTCGACGCAAAGAAGAACGTCCAACGCTCCAACTTCTCCCGTGAAATCGCACTGGCATCAAAACGTACGTCTGCCAGATTCTCAGCGTCCAGAATAATCTATTAAACTCAATCACAGTATGGGGCCCTGATGTCAACAATAACTACCGGCTCGCCTCCATCCTGGCAGCCGCAAAGAAAGGTACTTGATGGTACACACCCCCATTGCAGATCTTGGAGGAGACTTACACCCCACAGCCGGCTTCCCCAAAGCGCTCTTAGAAGGAGCTGTTGCACGCGGGCAAGGCAAATCCGCAAGTGGCGCAACGCTGGAAAGCATCACACTCGAAGTAATTGTCCCGCCGACAGTCGCCCTCATCATCGAGAGCGAGACGGACAACCGAGCAAGAACATTGATGGATTTACGATATATCGTTAAAAGACATGGCGGCAGTGTGACCCCCACAGGCTATCTATTCCAGAAGAAAGGACGGATCGCGTTCGAAGCGGACGAGACGAAAGGTGTGGATGAGGTGCTGGACGATGCGATTGAAGCTGGAGCGGAAGATGTTGAGACGGATGACGATGGGAGTATTGTCGTTTGGACGGAACCGAATATGACGACTGCGGCGGCGGAGGCGCTGCTGAAGAGTCATGGCTTGAAGGTTGAGAGTGCGGATATCATTTGGGACGCTAATGAGGATACGAAAGTATCACTGGAGTCTGAGGATGCGGTAGCAGCATTGTCGGCTTTCATTGCGGAGTTGAGGGAGAATCCGAATGTGCAGGGTGTGTATGCGAATGTTGCCCAGGGAAGTTTGGCGGATGATGTTTGGGAGGAATTGCAAGATAAGTTGGACGCTTAGATGGGTAAGACTGTACAGTAGATGTACGTGGATGGAAGCTAGACGAATTTATGGCCTGGGTTGTACAGTAAATGTACATTTATAGAATATTGTACAAAAGCAATGGACAATGCCCATGCCCCTCTGCCATAGCCTTCTAGAATGGAGAGTTTCATGCGATTGTCCCTAACGCCTTCAATGCGAACGCCTTTTTCATGCTCCATCCCCTCCAGCAGCAATGTCGTAGCCCCCAGGGCCAAAGACACCAGAGATTCTCATCAATACAGAGTCTGTTTCCCCTGGCCGGCTCCCCTCCCCTCTCACTCCCAATCTCCCCTCTCCCCTCTCCCCTCTCCCCTCTCCCCTCTCCTCAATTCTCAGTTCTCACCCACTCAATTCCCACCCCCCCTCGTCTGCCCATCCTGCTCCAACCTCTTACTCCTCAAATACATCCTCCTCTGCCTCAACCTCTCGAGCTCACTATGAATCTCCTCCTTATCAAACGGGATGCGATTCGTCTGCTCGGGCTTCGGCCAGAAATCCGGCACTGCGAAGCGCCTATCGAGGTTCGTGCCGTAGTAGTACATTATAGCGACCGGGAACAAGATGTACATGCCGAACTGGTTGGTGGGGATTGTTAATATACTTCTCCATCTTCTTCTTGCTAGTTGATGTGATGGGAATGATATATTGACTGATATTTGAAAGAGATAGTTTACCTTAAAGACTTCTAGATTCGGACCACCCATTTTGATAGTTTGGGGAGGTATGTATGTGGGATCGTTAGAAGTTTTTGTCTTTGGCGGGATTTGATGATGGTTCGATTTGAAATTGATGCCTCACCTGAAAAGGCTGCAGTTCCTGGGCAAACAAAACCCTGGCAAACCTTAATTTATGCCGAGGCTCAATCGCAGCTTACTTCACTTTACTTTCTTTATTACTTCACAGCCTTCATAGCAAATCAACATAAATATACAGATCTAGATTCCACATTTGTCTCTCTTGATTCATTACCTTTCAAATTCATAGTTCTACACAGATGTCTTTTTCAGGACCTTCCCCAATATCTCTCGAGCTCAAGGGCAAGATTGCCGTGATTACAATCGACAAACAGCAGAAGCTTAATGCATTGACGCAAGATGAATATTATGACATTGCCAAATACATGAGAGAGGTTGCGGCGAATGATGATATTTCAATTACAGTTTTGACTGCGAAGGGTATGTTCAATTCCGAATTTCCTTGAATACTATTGCTGACATTTTCCCGTAGGCCGGTACTTCTCAGCGTAAGTGTAGCCATTTGAAGGTTCAAGTTGTGTAATAAGTGTCTCAACTGACAGCTATACAGCGGTGCAGATGTAGGTATCTCCCGCGTGCTCCCAGAAGGAACAGACATCGGCAAGCACTGGCTCCAAACATTCGTCTCCAACAACCTCAACATAACCCACGCCTTCTACACCCACCCCAAGATTCTCGTCACAGCCCTCAACGGCCCCGCAATAGGCCTCTCAGCCGCCCTAATCGCCTTCTCAGATTTCATCTACTGCGTCCCATCCACCTTCCTCCTCACACCCTTCTCCTCTCTCGGTCTCGTAGCCGAAGGCGGGGCATCCAGAGCATTCGTCCAACGTCTCGGCATAAGCAAAGCTAACGAGGCGCTCATCATGAGTAAACGGATCCCAGCGGAAGAACTCCTACAGGTTGGGTTCGTGAACAAGATCTTTGATTGTGGGAAGGGCGAGGATGAGAAGTTCAGGCAGTTGGTGTTTGAGGAGATTGAGAATCGGCTGGGCGATCATTTGATCGGATCGAGTTTGACGAAGATTAAGGCGTTGATTAGGAAACCCGAGACGGATTTGATGGATGCGCAAGGTGTGGCGGAGGTGTTTGCTGGGTTGGATCGGTTCAATGCTGGGATACCGCAAAAAGAGTTTCAAAAGGTTGCTAATGGGCAGAAGAGGCATAAGCTGTAGAGGATTTAGAGATGGGCATTGTAAGATGATTGATTTTCGCACCTTTCGCACAATCCATCTGTGTAGATGAAGTCCATAGTTTGCCAACCAGAAGCCTTATAACTCCCAGGAAGCAAACGGTGTCAGATCCCAAGTCTGAACGCCATAACCTGCTAGACGCCCGCAATGCTGCAAAATGAACTCTCACTTCTCATCCTCCTTGACCGACTTCTCCGCCGCAGCTTTCAATCTCTCCTCTTGCTTCTTCCAGTGACTTCCTTCCTCATAGCTCTTGCTGATACCCAACGCACTCCTAAACCGATCATCCTGCTTAATCTTCGCCTCCGCCAACTCATGAACCTGATGCATCTTAAGTCCTTTCTTCGCCGGTCCACCCCCTCTCTCGCTCTCCTTCAACAGCTTCTTTCGTAGTGCATCAGTTTGTTCTTCGATTTCGTCTTCGTCGACTCTATTATCCAGGCTAACGTCAGCTCCGTTTAAAATATTGTCGAGCAGGAAAACGGAGGGAAGACATACCCCTCATCCTCCAGCAAGTCCCGCAGTTCAAACACCTTCACCTCAATCTCTCTCTTGCGATCATGCTCCAAGATATCCTTGTCGGGCTGCCGTTGGCGGTGCTTCAAACTGTCAAGGTCGGTCGAGTATGGTTTGCCTTGATCGCGGGGTTTGAGATGCGCGAGGTTGCGCTGCACGTAGCCGGACGTACCGCTACCTCTGGGAGTTGAGAGACCGACGTTTGAAGACATAATGTCGGTTATTGTCGTATGAAACCAAATTTGCTGTGCTTGATGTAAGAGTTGGCATTTAGTATGGTTTGGTGATGCTGAAAGGCTGGAGAGTTAAAGATCTCTGGGGAAAGAAGGCGGTGGGCCACTAGCTCGGGCAGAATATTTGCTGGAGCATGAAATTGCCCCTCCATCGAATTGAATATGACTCAATGTTTACATTACATATAAAGTGAATTCAGCTCTCTCTCTCTCTCTCTGAACCCTCTCCTATTCTCGATCATACAACAATCCACTTCCAAGCCTTACCGTTAAATCCAAAAATGCCAGCATTAGAGTCAACAGACGGTCCAGGACCAGAGCCAGAACCCCTCACCAAGCTCCCTTTCGAACCAGTCACAAAATCGCATATTCTGCACTGCTCCTACGATTTCTGGCACCCAAAGTATACTCACTCTTCCGATCAATATCTACAACTACTAACGTTTTCAGATACCGCACATCAGCCCTCAAGTCTCGCATCATCCCCCTCTCCCCCGCCTTCCTCTCCTACCTCCGCTCAGACGGCATCGTCCTCCCCAGCGAAACGCCGACCTTCCCTCCGCCCTCAACATACAACAATAACAGCACCAGCGACGGCTGGGATAGTGATCCCACACCCGACCCCTCCCTCGCCTTCTCCTCAATTCATCAACAGATATTCTCCACCATTAACGACCTCGGCGGACTCGTCGCCCCAAAACTCAACTGGTCAGCCCCGAAAGACGCAACATGGATCAGCATGAAGAAGAACAGCATGGAGTGCGCCACACCAAACGATATCTACCTCCTCCTCAAGTCCTCCGATTTCATAACCCACGACCTAGAACATGCCTTCGACGACTGCGCGGAGGATGAGTCGATCAAGCAAGAAGATATATCCTACGTGCTCGTCCTCCGCAAATGGTTCAAAGTGAACCCCTCCTGCGAATTTCGATGTTTTGTAAAAGAAAAACGCATAATTGGCATCTGCCAGCGCGACCTCAACCATTTCGACTTCCTGTTTCCAATGCGAGAGAGTCTAAGAGATACGATATTGGCTTATTTCGACAAGACGCTGAAAGATTCTTTCCCAGACGGCAGTTTTGTCTTCGATGTCTACCTGCCGGAACCATACGACAAAGTACGACTGGTAGACATAAATCCCTGGGCACCACGCACCGACCCGCTCCTCTTCTCCTGGCTCGAACTCCTCACCATGCCGCTCCCCAAACCCCTCCTCGGCATCCCAGACTCGTCGGCCAACCTACCACTTCCACAATCTAGCAGCGACGAAGACACATCCCACGAGGATGATGATATCGAGGAAGTGGTCTGGAAGCCGGAGATGCGGTTAGTGCGGAAAGATGATCCAGAGGCATACAGTTTTGCGAGTCCGCAATATAGCGCGCATAAGCTGCCGAGGGATGTCGTGGATGCTAGTCTTGGTGGTGAGAATGGGATGCGGGAGTTTGCGGAGAATTGGAAGGGCATGATGGAAGGGGGAGTGGAGATGCAGAGGCCGGGGGAGGACAGCGATAGTGAAGATGAAGGAGAGGAGGGAGTGTTTAGAGGAGTTCAGGATTGTAGATTAGGAACGGAGTAAACAGATGTTTAGAATAGAAGATAGAAGCCTTCAGTGACTTTAACAGCTGTCAGATGTTGCATGTTCAGCAACACATATGAAACCAAAAGCAACCTCCCTTCCCTGACCAAATTCTGCCCCCACAGCAACTCGCTTCCCACATCAAGCGAGCCCCTTTTCGAGTTCCAAGCGTCAACAACAAACATAAACCATTAAGCGAAGGCAGTCGCAGTCTATGTATTTACATCACATCACGAAACTTGCAAATAACCCGTACGTCTTTTATCTCGCTCTGTATGTTTTTGCAAATGCGTTGTCCAGCTAGTAAGTTTATCCTGCATCCTACCGCGACCACGCAAAGACATCAGAGCCGCGATGCTGGGCGGATCCGGCCATGAGGCTAATTCAAACCTACTCCAAACCAGCAATTATCTGCCAAGGATACCAGAACCCCGATGCTGGACAGATTTGACCATGCAGGAGCCATTTCTCTGGCTGTTTATCATCATCCAACCAAGGCCTAATATACCCAACCCAGCAGATATGCCAGCTCTTCCGCTCCGCTCCCGGAGGTGTAAAACAAACAAAAGAAAGAAATAGTGTCCAGTAAATACATCGATGCTTCCCGCGGCGTAAAGATGCGCTCTGCATTGCAGTAGATACCCATTAACGACTTCAAATGATTGAATTCGAGGGAGATCTTAAGAGGAGGAGACGTCTTCATCTCCGGTGAAGTCATCGCCGTAATGTAAGTGTTGAGCGCAACTGCAGTCATGAGATCGAACCCCGCGCGTGAGTATCCCATCTCAACTTAATTAAAGAACCTACAGCCTAATAAAACTGCATGAAATTCCAACCACCCAACTCATTCTCCATCTGTGACACATTGACGAACTTCAATGGCTTTCCAGCCTTATCCAGTTCAACTGTAGGAAAGTCCAGTTCCTTCATGTCGCCGTTGTCCTTGGTCTTGCCTGAACCTGGGAGGCCGTCTGGACATCGATCTCGTGGATGGTCTTGACGTCAGAGAGAAGACCTTGGATGCCCGAGTCCGCTTCTGCGGAGAGCGAAAAAAAAAGTGTGGCAGGCCGGCTTTGGCGTAGTGCTTGGCTATGACGGGAGATGGAGGTGGGTAGTTGCTGGTTACACGATGGAAGACGGTCTCGTTGAGGAGTTGGACATCTAGAAATTTGTCAGCGTCAGGAGGGGTTGGGGAGATAGAGAAAGATAGCGTACTGAACACCGTGGTATCTTCGCCATCCCAGGAAATGGCGGCATATGGATCACGTAGAATCGATTGCTTGATCATGCCTCCTACTCCAACCAACATTTCGGCATTGAGAGGGTTGAATCCGTTGAGGAGACCACCACCTTGAAGATTGAGGACAATATTGACGGTAGATTTCTGTTTGTGGTCGATCAACCCGCGATCAAGATATTAATGTACACTATAGTGAGTGTATAATGAGGAGACTTACATCTGAAATTCCGTAATGAGAAAGAAGGTGGTCTATTCATGTCCGCTAACAAGCCTCTTACATTCAACACGGCGTTACTCAATCTTCTCCAAAACGTCTGGTATTGCAGGGAAGTCTCATCTGGTCAACCGGCACATCATTCATCTTCGAGATCTCGCACGCGAGCTCGTAGACTGAAGCGTTGGAATGAATTATAGGTCACTTGCTCAGCTGATTGACGTAGGTGAACTGAATTGGCCTCCGCTTGATAAGAGTTATACTGATCTGAATCCTACTAACAGCTTCTGTCTGAGCAATTTGGGCTTCAGCAGAGTATTTTGAACTCATAGAGATGGACGCAAGCTGCTTGACTTTACTATTCTGCTTCGCAATACCATTAAGCCAGAGTTGGCCAGTGTGGTCGGGGTCAATGACGGCATAGTCTTGGATGCTGCTCTTCTCATGGACTAAGCGACTGCGGCGAAGAGTAGTGGCGAACGTCTCGATGATGGGTTCACCACTGATAGCGTTGATCCTTCTGAGAAAGACCTAGATTGCGGATAGTTGAGTGGAGTTTAGGTCGATCCAGAGGGCTTCGTACTCTATGAAAAGCTACATGAGTGAAATGTTCAACCTCCAGAACTTAGAGCAAATGATCCAAAATGAGATACTTACGGTGAACAGGCATAAAACAACCATCCTTGAGCATCATAGCCTCTGGCAGAGTCTCCTTGTAGTGAGAGATATTGTAGAGAGGGAAGTTCCCCAAGTTTGGATGTAGATCATAGGTGAAACAGTCTTCAGGCTATGTCCTCAAATCAGTCAGGATAAGGGTCGTTGACAAAGGTGAACTTTTATCCTGATAGTAAGATGGAAGGATATTGTTATAACCTTCTTGTCGGTGCCCTGGTGAACATGAAGGCGCTGGTGTGCGTTCGCCTCTGGGAGAGGGTCTCCTAAGTACACTTGGAGTTGGTTGGTAGCAACCATCTTAACATATGCGCTGAAACAAGTAAGGTCAGGTTGACCTAAGGAGAAGTCAAGATATTAACGTACGGTCAGGAGCACAATACTCCAAGACCGAGGTGTATGGTAAATAAAAGTCTGGTCGAAAGGAGAGGAGTGTGACCTGCAAGATTGGGGGAGGGGAGCAATACCTGTAGTGCTGAGACTGTTGATTACTGGCAGACTGTATGGATGAGAGTAGATGAGCGCTGTGCGGAGGTATGTCTTTTGGTGTTGTTGAAGAAGAACGAAACTGATGGGAGCTGAAGGTGGAGCGACCCTTATGTACTGTGGAAGTTGCGGTAAGCGAGGAGGCTCCAGTGTCGGAAGCAGCGATTCGCTGCGAGATAACCTCCTCTGAGGAATTAAGGCAACTGAGATTCAGTCGAAGGGGAGCGAATTTCGGATCATTCCAAATAGGACAAGAGCTTAGGGCTTGGAGACTTCCATTGTCAATTGAGGCGATTCCACAGATACCTCCCTACCAACATCATTTGTTCTACTTGACGTTGACCACCACCTTACCAAAATGACCACCAGCAAAAAGATAAATCAAGGCCTCCTTTGCCTCCGCAAAATCAAAAACTTTATCCACGACCGGTTTGATCTTGTTCCTTTCATAGAACGCCAGCATTTCCTCGAACCTCTCCCTCGGCCCATTCAATATTCCCTTCAAAGTGACATTCCTCTTCAACGCAAGCACATTCGTGTTCGTTCTGTCCCCAACCGCATCTTCCTTCCCAGACACATACCCAATGCAGTTAATCAAGCCTCCAAAGGCAATGCACTCGAATGATTTCCGTAATGTTGCCGCACCGCCGGTTTCGAATATTATGTCGACTCCCTCGTCGTCTGTCATCTTGAGAACTTCTTGGTCCCAATCTGGATTGGATTTGTAGTTGATAGTCTTGTTTGCTCCAAGCTTCTTTGCCTGTTCAAGTTTTGCATCCGAAGAGGATGTGATGATAACTGCCAGCAAGTTTAGCAGGTCTCTTTCAAATGTGACGATCCCAATTACCTTCTGAACCACTGGCTTTGGCAATCTGTAGACCACTGATAGCTACGCCACCAGTTCCCTGAATCAAGACTTTTTCTCCCTTTCCACCTGCACTACCTATGGGTCTCATCCCATTGACAGCCATCCACTTCAAGGAAGTCAGCTTTTGAATCAACAAGCTCTAGGATCACGGAATGGGTTTAAAACCGATATCCTAGACCAGTGAATAAAAGGCAAAAGGGAAGTACTCACGGCTGTCATTGCAGCAATTGGCAATGTAGCGGCCTCTTCATCACTCAGATATTCCGGTTTCCTCACCAGTCCCTCTGCATCAAATGCTCTATACTGCGCCAACACTCCTGGAAGTGGCAATCCCAGCCCACTCTTCATATCCACAGCCTTGACCTGTCCCTTGATATGCGTCTGAATGAAGATACTAAGTACCTTGTCACCGACTTTCCACTTTGGCGAATTGGACACGACAATTGTGCCGCACATGTCTGAGCAGGGAACGATTTTGGGGGATTCGGTTCCGATTGTTCTGTGGTGGTTGTACTGACCCATGATGACTTCTGTGTCACGATAGTTGAGCGCAACAGCGGAAATTTTGACGAGTACTTCGGATGGTCCTGGGACTGGCATTGATGAAGTGGTCGAGGAGAGATTCTCGAGTCCATCTTGGAGGGAGACCCATTGTTTAATCTCGGTTGGGAGAGACATTGAGATGAGAGTGGTTGAGGTCAGGAAATAAGGTAAATCTTCAATTTATCAGACAGAGGGAAGGAAATAATGGACGGTACGAGAAGCCTGAAAGAGGGCAAAATAATTACAAAGCAAAAGAGAGTTTACCCCACCATAACTCTGATCGATGTGGAGTGAAGATCGGAAGCCCGATCAAGGAAGTGGAGGTCTGCGATGGTGAGTCAGGAATGACTAACGAGGGGCAATTTTGCCTCGCCCCTTTTCGCGACGAAACAAACACTTCGCTTCTACAAGAACACCAGTACAGAACTGCATTCTCTACCAGAGTACTTTGAGCCTTCACCCGCATCCAGGCCGGGAAGTCATCTGGCTCAGATCTACTTTCTCCACTCATCCGAGCCAACATAGACCATCTTCCCAACTCTCTCCCAATACACCAACACTCCAGCAAGCGTACAAATGATGTATTTCTTGCCTTTACCACTTTCATTTTCGTTCAGGATACACAGACTCCTCAGATTTGCTATCGGACCTTGAGCCCATCTATCTCTCAAAGTGAATATAGCCAAGACATCCTTCCCTTCAACCGACTGAAGAATCAGTTGAAGGCCAACTCTCAGACACATTTACGGCCATCAATACTCGCCATCCATTGCAAGGCCCTTGGATTGCGCAGCTTCATTGTGTTCTCTCCCTCAGTATTGTATTCCGACGGAAAATTCGAGGACGCCAAGTCATGCTGTCATCGACTTTGGTGGGGATTTCAATCGAGCTGATCAATTCTGATGACTCTGCAATGTATAATTACCAGATCAAGATATTGGCTTGGAGAGGATTGCGTTCTTCGAAATGGATATTTCGAATTCATAGCATGTTGCTTCGTTGGAGTCAAGTGAGACGAAGACTCGCTTAACACGGCGGTTGAGTGTTTTCAAGCCGTATCACATTGGCATCTTGAATGGATGCTAGATAAGCTATCTGATTTTCTGTCCACAAGGGTGTGGGCATTCTCTTATAAAGAAGGGTGACTCGGTACTTTCCTTGTGATGTTCTCAATGTCGAGATTGCAGTTGGTGCAAAGTAAGCAAAGTTTTTTGGGGAAGGAAACTTTGCTTCACACACTCGTGATATCAAAGTCAGTGGTTGTATATACTGTTTCTTCGCACGCTGCTGCTGTCTGGTTGTCTAATAGATTATTGAGTCTAGGTCTTAGTCCTGGCGACTTGTTTGTGCTACATCTCTAGTCGTAGGCATGGAGATCAAGGGTGAATGCTGCGTACTAATCTCTCAAGAAATTTCTAGCAAATAATACAAGATAATTCTGCATTATATAAGGAGATGTGCAGTCGAGCTTGCTCTGCACGCTTAGTTCTTACTTAAGTCAAGCAAAACACAAGGCATACGAATCAACTCTTCAACAGCAACTTTACAACTCTACGATAATGATGTACTGCTTTTCTTTGATTTTTTTGTCCTGCTAGAATTCTGTTTGGTTTCTAAGTCAAGTGAAGTGATTCAAGATATTATTTCGAAGGCTCATAACTGCTGCAGCGCTATTAGCTGCTCGCGCATCTGCGACTATTTTCTTTGCAGGTGCTGAAGAAGCTGGTGGGTAATTTGGTGTCTGGAGTATGTGGCTTTCGTGTACGTTTTTTATGATATATGCTGACGGGATGCTCGGGTACGAATTCAGTGAAGGGCACTGGCCTTCCGGGAAGATTTAGAACAGATTTTGCATTTATCGATAAGAAGGGTGTTGATGTCTCTATTGATCAGCACAAAGCCAGTACCTTACCCATTCTATGCACGCTCATGAATGTTGACCTTCAACAAACTGACATGGCGAAACAGACCACTTTTTCTACGCAGCTTTCCTACTGGAATGCGAGTATCTGCTCTCCTACGGTGTCGGAGTAAATTTCAAAGAGACTGTACGTATTGCAATGATCCCCTTACCCCGAATGACTTTGCTGACCCTGACTTTAGCATTTCACCTACTTCGCTGAAGCCATCAACTACATTACAGAAACCAAAGGCGCCGACTGTATTCTTGATCCGCATAACTATGAAGAGACTGTTAGTGAACGATCGTGTTTTTATTACTCTTTGTTTTCTCTCGCTTAATGAGGAATATGCTTCTTCATTTAAAGTTGCATCGAGGATTTTTAAATCAAGTGATCAACGACTGGACACGCCAAGTTCTTTCTGGACATATTTTTATTCATACACAAAAATACCCAAGACAATGCCGATGACGGGACTATCCCATGGTGTGGCAGACACGACTTTTAGCGTCATTTGAAGGAAGACCTCTCTTATATATCCACACAACTTAACCACAACACTTAGGTACCAATTTATGAAGCAAAGACTTTTAATCCGAAGTTTCTTGACACTTTGGCCAAATCGTATTTTGTATAATTCTTGTACTATTATAGATGGCGCCTTTTCATATTTTCGCGCTAAAAGTCGTAGCGAATTACCAAACGCTAGGATAGCCCCTTGCCCCCTCTCCACCCCTAAACAAACTCTTCCTTCTCTCTCTCTCAACAATCCATTCGCAATCTTTCCATACCCCAACCCAAAAACCACCTCATCGATCATCACAACAGCCGAACTCACCAACTCTAATCGCCGGACCCCTGTCAAAGTCAGGCCCCGACGTCATTCCGTTCAAGGCCTGCTGAGAAGCGATAATATCTCGTGGCTGATTAAGAAAATGAAATTAAGAGGAGGAGTCTCAATGCAAAGAACTGTTTGGCATTGCAAATGTCCTTGAGTGAGAAGTGAGTCTGGGTCTTTTTCATTGGTCGTTTTATTTACTTTCGATCGATCGTTTCAATACTCCGCAGGGTGCCTGTTTGATATAAGCCTCTCCGGGTGCTACAGGGACACCCGCCACGCATTCTGGAATCCAGCTCTGGCTTCCCTTAGCTGCTACATAAGCTGCTTGGATTATCACCATCTCGAGGATCTGCGCATTCTGTTTTGCGAGTTCAGGGAGTTTGGCGTCTGCGAGACCCTGGGCTTTGGGTGAGTTGTGGTCAATACTTACCTTGCCAGACTTTCTGGAGATGAGAAAGAACTTGAGAAATATTGCTCTTTTTCTGAGAATCCTTTTGGTCCTCTAGCGTTTTGTGTACCTGAGAAAACGTGCCATGTCATATGAGTGGTCGATTCAACCTCCATTCAGCAAATGTTCAGTCACCTGGGGGAAAACCAAAGTCAAAGACAACCTTCAATTTGCTGGCAGGTAGGGTATCTGCAATTCAAATACAAACAAAACCTCGAGAAATTTTTCAATTGATCACATATCCACCATCAACAACCTATCCAACATCAGCTCAACCCGTCCAACACCCAACCAAATCAAAGCAAACTCACTAAAGCATGACCCTGCACAAACGTAGCCTTGCTACTACACAAAAACAAACACGCATCAGCAATCTCCTGCGCAGTTCCCATGCGTTTCATAGGCGCGATGTCGATAGCTAGTTCTAGGTCTTTGGTGACTTCCGGGTCGTTTTGTGTCATTGGTGTTCTGTGTTTTCATGAGTATTTTAGCATGGAATTGGAAAACGGTTGGGCATGGACGAACGCAATTACACCCGGACACACGCAATTAATTCTGATATTGTCCTTAGAGTAATCAATAGCGTCGCTCTTCGTCGTTGATATCACAGCGGCTTTGGACGCACAGTACGCAGCTACACAGTGGACCATCAATCACCATCTCGTAAGTTAAGATTAAATATGCTAGAGGGATTACTCACGTGCATTCGGTCTTGACACCACGCCTAAGTGGCTTGCAATATTCACAATACTGCCTCTGTTCCCAAGCCTCCCGTCGTGGGTAGGGAGAGGCTCTTGCTTCAGCATCTGTGTCAGCTCCGCACGAGATGAAAGCCATGTCCCGCGGTAGTTGATATTGTTGATTAAATCGAAATGATAGGCGCTGGTTGAGGTTGAGCGTTCATTGTTGCCGATGACTCCTGTGATTTTGCATTAGAACCATGGCTTTCAACTCACCGTGCCGAAGCTTGAGTTTAGTTGGGTGTGATTTTGGGAAGGCGTACCAGCGGCATTCACAGCATAGTCCACACGCCCCCATTCAGCGACAGCAGCCTGCACCATGCATTCAACTTGCTCTTCCTCCAGCATATCAACCTGATATACCATGACCTCAGCAAACGCCGACACTTCTTTCATATACTTTTCGGTCTCCAGCAGACCATCGCGGTTACGGTCACATATTGCGATTTGAGGACATCCTTCAAGAGCGAAGGAGATTGCAATGGCGCGTCCGATTCCTTCCAATCATTTTCATATCAACATGGGCAATATTTTGTGAACACAAATAGATTGGATGTGTCGAACAAAGGCGGTGAGATCATTGGGCGAGAGGAAGTGGAAGCTTGGCCATACCTGAAGCTGCACCTGTTACCAATGCAACACCTGGGAATAAGGTCATAATTTGACGCTCTACGCTCTTCACTCGCAAGACGCTGGAACAACATCAAACCAGAAGAGCAGACCAAACAGAAGTGAAGGGAATATAGCTTCACTTGAAGAACGAGAGACCAAGGGTAGAAAGGTCATCCCAACTTTGACTTTGCATGAGTGGGTCGCTTATCTCGAATCCTCGTCCCGAGGTGGATTGCCTGTGGATTGTCTCTGCATATGACCGCATTGGAGTGATCACAAGGTCCCGTCTCATCCACCAAGGTGACCGTAGGGTTCCACAACAACACAGATAATAAACGGTTCACGAACGAACGGATGGACGGTGAAGCAGGCGAGGGAAGCAGGCGAAGGAAGCAGGATTTTGCACAGTGCCTCGGTGGGTTTCACAGCAATGGCCTCATGCTCTCATTCATCATTCAACGACCCATCCTCTGCCGGCAAATTTCTTCTGCGTAACCTTCCTGGCGGGTAATGGCCATCCAATACTACCCATCCCTTCGGCCCTCAAATATGGGATCGCCCAGCACTCTCTCACGTTGGCGTCTCCTTGGCTGTTCATTTTCGGCATCACTTCTTTGATTGGCTTGCCGTAGTGCAGCAGCGGTGTCCCCTTTGCCAGCGCAGCAAGCTGCCCGCCAGTGATGTCCGTCAAGGCGTGCATCCGGGTCTTAGGGAGCTTCTCTGGCGTTGCAGCTGCAGGTGCGGCTCGTTGGAGATAGGAGTAAACGATATATTCTGGACACTCCTGTGGACTCATGTGTGCCAGTGGTGACGAGGGGTGAATGTAGACCGCCTTCTCATCGTCGTCCCGCTTGATATGCGAGGGGAAAAGCGTGACATAAGGCACATCGATGGCTCGTGTGGGTTTGCGCCTCACATCTGGAGGATTAGGTGACAGATCGGCTCGCATCGCGATGTGGTCTATGAAGCCAGCAGCTACCATTTGTTTGAGAGCCTTGACCTGCTTGGCGGATGGCGGGTCGAGCTTATCTTGGAATTTCAGTCCCGCAAAAGCTGTAATGTTGGTCCGAAGAAGATCTGTGATTTGTCTCCGAAGCTGCAGTATCTCTTTCAGAACCTTGAACCGGACAAAATGTTCCTTGCACCAAGTTTCTGTGGGTTCGTGGGCAAATTCCCCAACCACTTGAAGAAGTTTGATAGCATCGGATTTGTCGTCGAGGAAGCAGAAGTCCTTCTGCACCTTGTTGAACTGGCGTCTGATATTCAGCCGTACATCTTCTTCAATGCGATCCGCACTTGTGAAATAGGCGTCTTCTTCTCTCACGGGAGCGGCCGGCACAACCTGGTTCTCGGATATGAAGAAATCAGGTGCAGAAAGGCCAGCGACTAGCGCGATGGTGTATGGTAGGCAGTCATGCAGATGCCCCACGAGTAATATTCGAGCGAAGCGAGGAGACAGGGGAAATATTGACATCGTTGACCCTATTTGCGTAATCTGGCCAGTTGGTGACAACGCTGATAGGTATGTCAAAAGCTTCTCTGAGCTTGCAAGACTTTGGCGATCCGGCGGCGTTGGAAACGGAAAGTTTACAACATGTTGGAGGTTCATTGCTTTCAACTGTAACACGACTCCCTCGATAGGCATTCGTAAGATTTCTGGTTTCGCAAATTCTGGGAAGTCTCGTTCATAAACAGCCGAGGAGTACAGCCGATAACAATGGCCAGGTCCGGTACGCCCAGCACGACCAGCACGTTGACTGGCACTGGCTTTACTGATCCATCCGACTTCAAAACTCTGAACCCCGGTCGTTCGATCATACTTCCGCTCTTTTGATCTTCCACAGTCGAATACGTAACGAATGCCAGGGATTGTAAGACTTGTTTCTGCAACGTTGGTGGCCAATATTATGAGACGAGAATTGTCTGGCGGGGACTCGAACACTCTGAGTTGTTCCCTTGTCGGCAATAGCGAGTAAAGCGGTAGAATATGCATCTTGGTCGGACCAGTATCCGTCTCTTCATCAATGTTGAAGTCTTCGCCATCGAGGTTGATATCGACCTCCTCCTCTTCGTCGTAATCATCGTTATTATCCTCCATGGTGTCGCCGAAATCAACATCTTCTGCTTCCATCGGAGCGTCTCTTCCAGAAATCCTCACCTGCGGACCTGAAGCGGCCTGACCAATTCGAAAGGCCTCTTTCAACTTTTTGCTCAATTGGGTGATCTCGTTTTGTCCCGTAAGGAAAACAAGAAACCCGCCAGGAGGTAGCTTTTTGTGTCCTCTACTGATCTTCCGGAATGCATCTTCAACGTAGTCGTGATGCGTTTTCCGTGCAAAATGGTTTATAACTGGGTATTGCCTCCCCTCCGCTTGCAAGACCGGCGGCGGTTTTGCAAACAGAGTAGCATTTTGCGTGAAGTCTGTGATTCTCAAAGTCGCCGACATGATGATTAGCTTTAGTGGCTTGATTGTAGGATCTTCGCTTGCCATCTCCTCACGCAGCTTGACAACTCGACTCAACATTCCAACCAGAATGTCCGTATTGACACTTCTCTCGTGAGCTTCATCGATGATGATGGCAGAGTATTTGCGCAGAGCGATGTCTTGCGCCACTTCACGCAAGAGAACACCATCGGTCATGAACTTGATGGCAGTCTCTGCGCGAACGGTACCTTCAAATCGAATCTGGTAGGCGACTCGATTTCCATGATCGCCCAGCTCATCACCAACACGCTTTGCCATACTTACAGCAGCAACTCGGCGTGGTTGAGTAACACCAATCATTCCAGGCGTTGGTGACTCTTTCGTCCCGTAACCTGCTTCATACAAGAATTGAGGCACCTGGGTGGTCTTTCCTGATCCAGTAGCACCATAGACAACTACCAAGTTGTTGTTGTGTATTGCCTCCATGATCTTTTGTTCCTCGGCAACAACCGGAAGCTGCAATCGTACATCTTGGATCTCTGGCGTCCTTTTAACAGTAATACTGTACGCTTTTCGGCTACTGTTGGAAGTCGTTTGCAGTTCTAATGGTAAAGGGTCTTGCTCGGGAGCCCTAGGTTTGAATCCGGTAATTTTGGGAGTTTCTGTCGCATTTGGAATGTTTGAGATGGGTTGGTACCCAAGAGCTTCGTTCAATTGCTGATTCGCCCATGCCTTAAAGGCAGATGACCTTGGAGGTTTTGGAGATCCTTCGTCCTCTTCAGATGAAGATTCTTCTGAAGTCTCGTCATCACTCTCCGACTTCAAAACCGAATCCGATGATGATTTCTCACTCCCTTCATCATCATCTGAAGCGTCTGATATGTCGTCATAGCCTTGTATCGAAGCATCACTATCCGTATTGCTATCCATCTCAGAAGCCGAGCTGAAGCCCTCCCATTCCGGTTCCTCGGGAGCTTCGTGCTTGAATGAAAGCTTTGAATTGACTCCTCCTCTCCGTTTCCGTTTCTTCAAAACAGGCTTCCCTTCCTCATCCACCTCCAGAGGTCTTTTGAGACCTCCTCCAAGGCTGATAACGGGTTTCTTGACCTGAATTGGCACCGTAATTGGCGTTTTGAACAGCCCTCCGACCGTCTGCCCCTCCTCTTCCTCGTCCGACGATTGCTCATCCGCAGCCTCTCTCAACGTCCTCTTCTCGAACAGAAGTTCGTCATTATCCCCGTCAACATCGATCCCAGCCTTATGCTCGTTCAACGCGCGTTCCAGTCTCTGTCTCTTCGTTTCCCGACCTTGACCGAGTCTACTGCTGCTCTGATAGAGACTGGTATCTGTCTGCGCTTTTGCCAGTCGCGCAATGAGCTCCCTATTCTCGTCCTTCCTCAATTTCGTTTCTAGATACTTCTCCAATCGCTTCGCTTTCTTGCCGCTGATTTTGGGACCCTGCTTCTCGATTTCCTCCCTCATGCGACGCTTCTTCTCCTCATGTTCACTCCTTGCTGCGGGGATGATTTCCACGGCATTGGAGTCGACGGTGGCATCCTGGGAGGCGCCCTCCTTTTCCCGTATTTCTCGTTCTTTGACCTTGTGCTTTCGCTGTCGGGGGACGAATTTGCCCATCTTTGGAGTATTTCAGAACATTTTCACGTTGACGAGTTGCTCGTTTTTTTCTGGAAGTATTTCCATATTGCCCAGCCGAGATCGCTGGAAGTGGGAAGGCGGTGGGGTGACGAGGCTGAAGCCTTGCCGATTGTTACTTCAACCATGTTCGACTTCTCGACTCTACGGATATCTTCTCATAAACAACATGTCTATCCCGAACATTTCTGGAGGTCTACAAAGTATTGGGATTGGTGGTGGGGTAGAACCATCTCCATTTCCCGCATCAACAAAACACGCCGCGGGTCTTGTCAATGGACAAGAAACTGATGTGTCGTCTGTTTACTTCTCAGACAAGATTCTGATCACAATCTCTCAGGAAGGCCGGCTATCGCAATGGGTACGTGCCAATTTGCTCTCCTGTTGAATCGTTCTAATATTACATGGCACAGATTCAAGTACCCTTGTCCTCCGCTTCTCCAACCTCTTTCGATACCGCCTTACCATCAGACGGCCAGGACACGCTCCCTCTTAGCCATTTGACACCAAAGACTCTACTTGGTGCAGGCGGAGATCAGCGAGAAACTATCGGTCACCTCTACGCCAGCCAGATCGCCAGTTTGATCGCTACGAGAGACCCAGAGGATACCCGAACTGTGGTTGTTGGCTTTGGGCTGCAAAAGATAGACATGGAGAGAGAGGCTTTCTTTGACATGATGGAATTGATCCAAAAAGTCATTTGATTGGATGTTCATGGAGTTGCACATCGAATCCCTGCAATTCAGTGCCCTGTGGGGGATTGACCTGGCAGTATTGTCTGTGGCATTGGTACAATCTTCACTCCGATTATATGCCAAAAACTGCCAAACAACCACGAGCTATGAGACTACGAAGAACTATGAATACAGATGTTGAATCTCCCTTTCACCCTCTCATCAGCGATCCATCTATGACGCAACAATGACGGCACTTGGAGCGTGCGCCTGCCGAGCTTGTTGCTTTTTAAATGCCTCTTCTTCTCTTGCGAACCTTAGCTGACACCCTGAGCTAACTTAGTTATGGTCTACTCCTTTGGGGATCAAATGGCTTACAATCTCCACATGAAATTGGTTCATATTTGGGTGGGTTATCGTCGGATGTACACGATGGTACTACACCTTCAACACAGTTGAAATTGAGACCTATTCCACCGTCAGCGCTACATTCTTCTAAGGCATGATACGGTCTTACCGAAGAAGAACGGCATTGACACTCTCTCAACTGTCGATCGATTATATACCCTGTGCACGGTACTTTTGTACATGTCGTTACACAATCTCATCATGAAGTCCCCGATATTGACCACAATGGTGCCCTCAACTGGCGTAGCCTTGATCCATTGCCCATCACGATTCAAGACTTGAAGCCCACCAGTCATGTCTTGCCAAAGCAGCGTGAAGAGTTGAAGGTCAGTGTGACTCCCAAGCCCCACTGAGTTGTTCTGTGTCTCTTCCACGGTTGTGGTGGGGTAGTAATTGAACACCCCATCAGCTCCAGGATACGTTGTGCGGGTGTCGAAATAGTTTTCTTCTAAGTCAAGACTTAGGGCAAATACCTTCACCAGCTTTCTGGCCAGGGTCAAGCAAGAAGCCCAGTAGTGCAAGACTTCTTCTTTGAACCGAGGCAGGTGAGAAGTCTCTTCCCATACGAACTCCTCGCCCCGGATCCAAGGCTTGACTTCTTCAGGGATTGCATTCAGGTCTTTGGTCTCGGGGTCATATTGCGGAGCATATCGCCAGCCCAACTGTCATGGCTGTCAGCAAAGCTAGTCCATTCTCAATTGCTGTCAACTGCGTACCGATTCTTTGATATCAACACTTTCTCCGGGACTGATATTGGTACTTCTTGGACCATTGTATCCATTGAAATACTTTGATTTGTCCTTGCTCACTCTCATTTTCTGATCTGAAGATTGTTTGAAAAAGCTGACCCGTTTAGTGCAACTCGACACATTTGCGAACTTCTCAACTCACGCCAATAGCTGCTTTCTCGCATCTGCAATTGTTTTCTCATCAATGCCATGATTCTTGATGTAAAAGAACCCAGTGTTGACAGCAGCAGCTCGGATTTGCTTAGACAATTCCTTTCGATCCTCAAATTTAGACGATGACAATGGAGTCAAATCGATAATCGGTATTTCCTCAGCCGTGCAATCTCTTAGGGGCGTATTCAGGACGTCTCGAAAGACCGGTCCATACGCTGTCCGTAGCTCCAACTTTGAAGTCGATGGCGATGGCATTGTGGTTGTATTCGACATGTTTGTGGATTCTGAGACTATGTTCTGAGAAGTATACGAGAGATGTATTGCACTACAGTACAGTACGTCTACCAATGTCTGACACGAGGGTGTTTAATGAGTTTCCCCGCCTTACGGATATGGAGACAATCGTTGCCTAATAAGCCACGTACTGTTGACAAAACTTAGGTCGCGGACAATCAATCAAACTTCGGCCATCGCCGGTATCCACATTCTAAATTTGCACATGCAAACTTATCTCATCTCCAACAGCTAAGTATTCCTACCTCGCTCTTTAGCGGCAATTTTGAGGTTCTGGATGGTTCATCCCACTCTTACCCGTTTTTGGTGCATTCGCCAGCCACGTGATATGCATTCCCTTTCCAGGATCTTCTCAGGAAATACACGAGTGTTTTCAAATGTGGTTCATCGTTGGGAATTCTACTGCTCGTTGTAGTGGTGAAGATATGACAGATTTGTTAAGATATTTGTGGTGATATACTCTCTTGTCTTTCCTACCTTCCGATTCCCATACGTGATTTGAGATTGAGTTATTCAGGCGTCCTCTACGTAGTTGAAAGCTATGATTTTGAAAGTACCCAGTGGTACCAAACAATCCCATCTTTAGCTGTGACAAGTGCCACAGTACCCTGATAGGGTCTTGATCCGTCTTTACAAACAATCGCGTTGCTCTCCACTTTGATAGGGCATACATATCCCTCGGTCGCCGTGTCCATCCCAGAACACGATAAGCTCTGCACTTTTGTTTAAGAGGGACATATAATATTCTGAGTACCCCTCTTCACCTCTACTGATGCTGCGTCTACGCTGTATTTACTGTTTCTATCATTCGTCCAAGTCCCTTTCACGTCGACACAATGGCGAGCAACCTCGGCAGATGATCCAAGGACAGCATTCCCACACCACACTTAAGCATGAAAGGCACTGAGGGTGTGGCCCCAGAAGATCGATGGCTTGATAAGGACGACACAAGACCGTTAAAACTAGCTGACAGAACCTGGAATCTCTAGACATATCTGATATCTTGGTTCTCTTCTGGTAAGAGACTCGCTCCCTCGACTATTTATCTACGAGCACGCCAGTGACGAGGATATCAAATGCAACAGTTTCCAATTAGTATACGGCATCAAGTGCGCAGGCTTTAAGCCTCAGTATGTGGGAGTCCGTTACCATTACTTTCGGCGGTCAATTTCTCCTCGCCATCGTCATTGTACTCAACGGCAGAGCTGGCGCCAAATACTACATCAGTTTTCCCTTCTCAACAGAGCTGCTTTCGGTGTATTCGGTGCCTGGTGGCCTATGTTTAACCGAACTGTCAGATGAGAGGTCTGGTATACACTAAACTCATCGTCTTCATCATCTCAGGCATCACCATGCTAGCATAGAGAATTACCAAAGCAGGCGGCATTGGCGACGTAGCAAATCAACCAGGAACCGCCTCGGGTTTACCACGCACCTGCCTCCTCATCAGATTATCCATGCTAGGAGCAGCTAACTGCACAACATTCGCATCCTATGCCGCCGGCTTCTAGCGCTACGCACCTCTTCGTCTCCATCGTGGGTAACCGAGTAGGCGCAAGCAGCCCACTCGTCTTCGGCGAAGTAATCGGGAATTTCCTCAACTACCTCGACAAACCCCAAAGTACCGAATGAACTCCAGCAAACCTCGCTGGCTGTTTCTTCATCGCAGCCTGCTTCGACTACTCCCGATGTTTTCTTCCATCTTCGAGAACTCCCTCCCAGCCGGGAACGATATCACAGCTTTGGTCCCTAAATACCTCTTCGCCCACAAAGGATTCTTCATCAGCGCGATTGTATTCTTCGCTATCAATCCCTGGTAATTATTCGGCTCAGCCAGCATATTCATCCCAAGCGGCTACCTCGAAATTGTCGATCTATACACGTCTCGCAAAACAGGCGTCGACTATTACATCGGGGTTTGGAACCGGCGCGCGCATCTCGCGTATGTGGTAAGCATCATACTGAATTTCTACAGCTTTTTGAAATAACATGGGCATGTCGGCCGCTGGTGTGACCAAACCTTATTATTTCGCTTATCCGGTTGGGTTATTTGTTAGTTTTGGAACGTATTGGGCGTGTTGTGTTTGGTACTCGCCGGCGTTGATGGTACCGCTGAGTGAGTTGAGAAAGAGCCGGCGGGCTATGTGAGGCCGAGTGAGAGGGCGGTGGTGTTGGAGGGGGAGGAGGATGTGGACCATTTCGGAAGTGGGAGGAAGAGTGCGGATGGGGAGAAAGGGGTTGGTGTTGAGGGGGTTAATGTTAAGGCTGTGGAGTCGTGGGGTGTTCCGTTCTTGAATGAGTCGGTGCAGGTAGTGTTATATAATGAGAGAGAATGAGAGGTGTGATTTGTTGACATCTGAACTCGCCTATTTATGATGTTGAAACATCTTCATCACAATAATGTTTAATCAATGTCCAAAGGTTAAACTCCTTAAAATCCCCGTCTACCCGATACCAAATGCCTGTGCAAAAGCCGTTGGTTATCTATATGTTGAATCCATTCTACCAAAGAAACAAAAACGTCTTATTATTACACGATATGCTCTTCCCAACCCTAACCCAAACCAAATAAAAGAAATGGGCAATTCATCCCTGCTTTTCTCACTCCACGCCTCCGAATCCCTCCACAACCCACTTACAAAACTCCTCCCACTTAGCATCCCACTCCCTAATCCTCTGCGCTCGAAGTCCCGTGCCCTCAGCTCCTTTAGCAATATCTTCCATCCACTCATCATCACCTTGATCTTCATACGCCGACCACCTCACACTATTCTGTGCAAGCGAGCCCTGAAAAACGTCAACACACGACATCAACATCTACAACGACACCACCACACTCAAGAATAAAAAGCAAGCTCAACTCACCAAACCCGCCAGCCCCAAATTCTCCCACCCCTGCAGCGCCTGCCAAAAATCATGCGCCAATCCGGCACCCCCCTGCCCCATCATATTCGGATCATCATTCGCAATGGCCGCCTTGACACCTCTCGCCAGCAGCGCTGGCAGCGGGTGCATCTTGATACTCGCCGTATACCGCAATACCTCATTGGAAATCGGACAGCATTCCACCATGATGCCTTTCTCTTTCACCATGTCGATTAAGAGCGGGTGTTTGTATAAAGAGAAGGCGTGGCCGATGCGACGTGTCCGCAGGAGGACTGCGTCGTAGAGGTTTTGGTCCGTGGAGTCACCATCACCGACGCATTCACCAGCGTGTAGGAAGTAGGGGATAGTGAGATTCTGTTTGGCGAGTTCGTTTTGAAACCAAACAAGTACGGGCGTCAGTGAGTGTAGGGTTCGGCCGTGGTCTTCGGGACCGACGAGGTCGTATCCTGAGATTAGGGTGGGGTAGAGCTTTTTGGCTTGGATGCAGAATTCCATGTCTGTGTTTGTTAACTGTCAGTTGACCATTTTTGCTGTTGCTAAAAATGGTAGGGCAAGTGAAGATTTCAAACGAGGTAAACATAATTACCCTCAACAATCGCCTCATCCTCAAAACTCCTCAATGTATCCCAAATCAACCTCACACCCCAAAATTCCTTCCCCCCGTCACTCCCCATAAACTCATCAATCACCTCCCTAAAAACCCTCACCAGCTCCAGTCTATTCTCCTTCAACGTCTCTTCACCCTCTAACCTAAAACTACGTGTCATCCCACGCATCTCGATCCAGCGGATGCCATCCGCAGACGCCGTTTCTAGGAACCTGCGGAGGAATTTCCGCGTGATAGGCTCGTAGTAGACGATTGGTGTTATGGTGACGAATGCGGATTGTAACTTGCGCCAGATAGCGTCGACGCCAAGATGGTTCTTTACGGCTTCGGATTGTGTGATGGAGCAGCGGCTTTTCATCCATTTAAGGAACCCTGATTTCCCACCCTCAGGAAAGCTTTCCGCAGCTCGCTTTAAAGGAATTTTCCTCAATGGCTCATAACCACTTTCCCAAATCCCCTTCCCACTCCCCTCTTCCACACTCTCACAAGTACCCGAGAATTCAATCTTCACAGACACATCCATCTTCTCCCTCACTCCACCACCGACCAAAGCCTCAGAAGCATAAACGACCATCCCCTCCGTCTGAACCGCCTGCTCAAACAACCATTCCAGATCCACCATAGCACCGAGATGGCAGTGCAGGAGTGCACCTTTTGGCATGCGTTGGACGATCCGCCAAAGTTGCGTGGTTTCCATGTGGTTCTTGGCGGAGTTAAATATCATGCCCGGGAAGAGATTTTCTTCTTCCTCTTGGGCTGTTGGGTGAGGGATGTGTTGGCTCCATATTGTGGAGTGTTCGTGTTGCCGGATTTTGGAGACGATGGCGCACGCGTGTTGAGCGGTGGGGGAGAGATTTTGCCGGAAGTGAAAATCTGGGGTGAGCTCAGTATGGATGGTTTATTGTTTTGGAGCGGGAATGAGATGGCATCAGAGAGGGAGAGGGAAGGAAGTCTTACCACTTCGTTGCTGCTGTTCACGTGATATCAGACGCTCGCGATTGCCGAAGAAGGCTTGCACAGCATCTTTGTTTTCGGCGCTGTTGTGGTCCATAGCTGAGTTTCGTGAGTTTTTTCTTACAAACTTTGGGTGAGTGTTGAGTGGTGGGAGGTTGATGCGAGGTTGTGAGATGTAGAGGACATTTATCTGCTGCTGAAAGTTGGTGTTTAAAGTAAGCTTTCTTTGGAGTGACTCACACCGGCGAACTCGATTGGACTTGCTGTTCTCAGATTCGAGAAGGAGGGCTTGTTGATCAACAAGAAATATCGGGGTTTCTGATCGAGGACCAGCAGGTACCCGTGCCAAGATCTCGTGGGAGATATCGGGGACATATATCTGGATGAGAACAAAGACGTAGAATTGTTTTGCATTCCTTCTCTTACTACAGCCCAACCCACCTACGAGGTTCATTTCAGTCAACACGATCCTTCTTCCCAGAAACTTCTACGCCAACACCAACATGTTCCACGTTCCCGCTACTACCGCTGCTGTCCGGAACCAGCTCACCCGTAGCGACACCCTCAACAACCTGATCAGTCGTGAGGCCCGCCTCCTTAGCCAGGCGAAGCAATTTCCTATCTTCGACGTATTTCCTGCAGTTTTCTCGACCTTTCTCGATGTCTACAAACCAGATGACTATACTGGCTGCTGCGTACAATGTGAAGAGGAATGGGAAGCCCATCCAATTATTGTTGGAGGAGTTGATGATGGCTTGCACGACGTTGGGGCCAATGATACTCGACCGCATTTTGATCAGCTTGCGGAAATTAGGAAAGTGGGAGGTGGGAGTTGAGACTTACGGCACGGTTGGTGATACCAAAGAGCCCGAAAAACATGTTCTCGTATCCACGAGGTGTCACCTCAGACATCATGGTCTGAGCATAGGCGTAATATGGGGCTTGAAACAGCCCAAACAGAATGTTATAGATCCAGAAATCGCGCACATGGTGATACCCCACTGTCTTTGTCCAGAGACCCAGCATGCCGTAGAATGGAATGAAGACGCTGAAGAAATTGGTCACCATGAACATATGTTTTGTTTTGATCCCGAAATATTTCTGGATATACCAGAATCCGAAGGTGGATGTGATGGAGCATGCAGCTTGCGCGATGCCCAGGTAGGTGATTTCTAGGAAGGAGAATTTTACGATGTTGTTTTGGATGATGCCGACGAGGGAGCCGGTCGTGTTGAGACCGTCAGCTAGGAGGAAAAAGGCGACGAGGTAGATGAATGTTTGAGGCAGATGTCTGATTTCTCTCAAAGCAAGCCACACTTGTTTCCAACCGATCGTTGCGTAGCTACTTCCTTTTGGGATTTTGGGGCCAGGACGCGGCTGTTCTAGAGAGCCGTTAGAGGATGTCTTCATGGGAGGGCGGTTGCCGAGACATGTTCCCGCCAAGAGTAGGTACTTACGGAAAATGAACCACCAAACTCCAAGCACAACCCAATCTATCATTCGTTAGCATTCGATTCGTCATAAAGGGGGATTAGTGGCTTACACGTGTTTGTCAAGCAAAGAGCAAGGTTATTTCCAAAAGCATTTCCTTGGAGCGGAAGAAGTACGGAAAGGTTGATGACAAGTGTCAGGAGGTACCCAATGTTGGAATGGGCCGTGGAAATGCTGCTAACGTGGTTCCTCTCCAAGCTTTCAATCTTGTCGTACACGGCCTGGCTGATCTTACCCTCTTTGAGATCCTCATCTCTCGCTTTTCGCACATGAGGTTGGTATCTTGCGAGTCGCGGAAATAGTGCTGCATAGAAAACAAGAGTGGCACCCTGTCGATTGGTTCAGCGATAAAGATAGAGAGCCGCCACAGTAGGCTTACATATGCAATGTAGGCAACGATATAGATGACCATAGCAGCTGGCCATTGCTCTGGACGTCGGATTGCCATCATACCGTACTGAAATACCCAACAGATGAGAGTGAGAACCAGGAGTAGCCATCGACCAAATGTGCCGTAATCTGCAGCAGAGCCCAAGCCCACGAACATAATTGTCATGACTGCAAAGCACATTCCATTCGCAAGGAGCATCACACTTGCCACAGATCTCGTTCCTGAGCCCCATGGCATAACACATCCTGCATTCCCGCAATTGCCCTTCTGGATGGGGTGGATGTCGGGATCGTGCCCAGCACCAGTCAAAGCAGATTGAAACAGAGCTTGGGAATACGATCCAGGACCAACGCCATTATCACCCTTGTATCATCAGCAAGACTCTTGACATTACTCGATCGTCTTACATTGTAGTAAAGATAATATGACCAGAGCTCTTTCCTCGTAGTAGGCTGATCGAAAGCATCCTCATCTGCACCAAACAATTGTTCATATTTATGAAGGTTCTGCTTTATCTGATTGACCTTGTCGGCATCGACCTGTGTCCCATTTGGCAAAACATCAATATGCGTACTATGTCCAATTGAATCGTCCATATCGTTCAACAGAGGCTCGCGTGAGTCGCAGCGGGATGTCATGAAAGAGGAAGCCATCACGACTCTGCGAACCAAGTCGAATATATCCCCACACCCACCACACCCCTCTCTAGATCAACTACGGAAACCCTTATCGGGCAGTTCGTAGACACTTGCCCTATAAAGCTTGATCCCTTTCGAGTAGGCTCGAAATAGTCCGGCAGATGGGCGGGGAAATGATCTTCACGTAAAGCCCATGTTCTCGTCGAGTCTCGGCTCCACCATCCGGACAGGTCCTTTTCCCATTCGTACGACGGATCAAGAAGTTGATGACAGTGATGATACGTTGCAAGCTAGAGACGGGAGGTTTGGCGGCTGTTGAGTTCGACATCACGAGAATTGATGATGCTACCGAAGCACGTGAGATTCCCAAAGCTTATTTCCACAACCCCACGCTTCTCCCTTTCAATCCACAAGTCAACATCAAGCAATGTCACGTATCAGGGCAAAAATATCCCGACTGTAAGTATGGCTTAAGATTCTGCAGCCGGGTTATCAGAACTGCTTCGTTCGATGAGAAAACGATCTCTGAGCATCCAAGCAAGTTCCTTAGAATGGCCTCCCCTCCTGCCACTCCCTGGACTGATGAAGAGTTGAGGGATAAAGTAGGGCAAGTAAGTCAGATATTCACAATGCATCATTTCGTTAGCGAGCATCCTTCTATCTCGACTTTCACTATCAACACTGTACCTTGACATCTGTCTCTCGCTGGGTCCCTCCAATCAGATACACATACGAAGTGTTGATGCCACGTCTTATCTTAACGGACGCCTCCAACAGACAGCATATTCCAAATCCCGTGGACTGTTTCAAAGATGACTCTACTGACCAGACCCAGCTCTTCATCGTCGGATTCCATGGTCACGTGGCAAGCGAAGACATCAAGACTCTCATTCAAACCCACAAAGTTGGAGCAGTCATTCTCTTCCTACGGAATATTGACAGTGCTACCCAGCTTCTCGAGCTTACCAACTCCCTACAGGAAACAGCAAAGAAAGCTGGTCACAAACAAGGACTCTTCATAGCCATCGATCAAGAAAATGGATTGGTCACTCGTATTAAACATCCCGTTGCCGCCCAGCTTCCTGGATCCATGGCCCTTGGAGCTACAGGCGACCCGGGGAATGCATACAAGATAGCCTCAGCTACGGCTGAAACCTTAAAGAGCTTCGGTATCAACACCAACTACGCACCAATAGCAGACGTTAACTCCGAGCCTAAGAATCCCGTCATTGGAGTACGTTCCCCTTCGGACAAGCCCGAGACGGTGGGTAGGTTCGTATCAGCTCAGGTCAAGGGACTGAGCGAAGGAGGTGTCATACCATGTGTCAAGCATTTCCCAGGACATGGAGATACGGCAGTGGACTCTCACTACGGACTACCCATTATCACTAAGAGCAGGGCTCAATTGGATGCTTGTGAACTAGTACCATTCAGAAGAGCAGTAGTTGAAGGAGTTGATTCCGTCATGACTGCACATATTGCTCTGCCAGGAATTGGAGATCTGGCCTTGAGTGATGATCACCCTTCGAAAAAGTTACCTGCAAGCTTGAACCCCAATGTCATCAATATTCTGAGAGGAGAGATGAAGTATGACGGAATGATTGTCAGTGATTGCCTCGAGATGGATGGCGTCAGAGCTACCTTTGGCACAGAAAAAGGTGCTGTGATGGCACTCAAGGTTAGTACATCCAAAATTTATCGTCCGATCAGGAGACTTACCTGGGAGCAGGCGGGAACGGATTGTGTCATGATCTGCCATACCATGTCAGCACAAGTTGGAGCAATGGAGCAGGTGGTCGCGGCAGTAAGGTCTGGAGAGTTGTCTCAAAATGCCATACAAGCTTCCGTTGCAAGAGTGGAAGCTCTCAAGTCCAAATACGTGACTCATGCTAGCATTCCTGTGTCAACATCGGCGAATATCAGTGCTCGAAATGATAGGCAAGCTACCCTTGCTTCAGATATTTATGCTAAGAGCACGACAGTTGTTCGAAGTGTTGCTGGATCATTCCCAGTTGCCTCGAACTCGGCGAAGAAGATCCTCTTTATTAGTCCAGGTTGGTTCATCCCGTTTTGGTTATTGATGCTTTGGCAAACGAAATCTAATGTCGTGTCTTTGATCAAACTCGGCTATCCCCACCTGATTTGGATACCTTGAATGAGATCAGTGCTAATATGTCAAGTAGGAAAGACACCAGTCGGCGGTGGTGCTATTGAAAGTGGAGAGGAGAAGACAAGAGAACCCTACACCCCATCAACATACATCGACCTTCTTCGCGTTCATAACCCTAAACTGGTCCATGTTCGTTTTTATGACGGCATCCCACTTTCTTCAGAGAATGAGAAGCACGTCGCTGAAGCCGACATTGTCATATTCGCTACGAGAAACGCCAGCCTGAGCTTCTACCAGAAGGAATATGGTCTGGCGCTGGGAAAGAAATTCGGAGACAAGTTGATTGTCATTGCAACCTGCGACCCCTACGATTTTCTTGAAGACAAGAACGTTATCAGGAACTACATAGTCATTTACGAACCCACCATTCCAGCATTTAAATCCGCAGTTGATATCATCTTTGGTGTTACCAAGCCGTTGGGCACTCTACCTGTCGGAACCCCACCTGCGAAGTATGACATTCGACCTCTCTCAAAGTCAGACGAGGACATCATCCAGCTTTGGAACTTATGGCAGGCGATCTTCCCCAAATGGCCAATGGAACTGAAACGCCTAGCACCAAATCTGAGGCAAGAACATGGTTACCACTTCATCCATGACAAGGGCTTTGTCTTGTCTTTCTTCTTCTCCGTAGATGGCAGCAATTTCGGAAAGATCACAGCTGTTGGAGTCCTTCCTGAGTACCGAGGCAAGGGTCTCGGCACTGCTTTGATTGCTAAAGCTCGAGCAGCACTCACAGAGCAAGGACAGCTGAAGAGCTTGCAGTTCGGATCTGTTTTTCCACGGTTCTGGCCTGGCGTTCCCATCGACTTTCCTCAGGAGAACAAAGAGTTCTTGTTGCATAGAGGTGCGTCCATTGCATCGGAGTCCCTGCAAATGTATAAGTACTGATGTGGGTCCTTAGGCTTCCGAAGACCCGTTGAACCTACAGCACGCGATTTCTATCGTAATATCATGGGCGAGATTGCACCCCCTGATATTCTCGCCCGAGTCTCAAAGCTCTCTTTAAAATTTGAACCTTGGTCGCCAGAGCTCTACGATGAATGTATTACGAAGCAGCGAGCTAATTTCAAAAATATCGTCAGTGGAACTCATATCTCTCTCTCTACCCGCCCAATTTATTTTACTAACTGATGTCCTCGCACAGGGCTGGGTAGAGGCCTACGAACACCTCGCAGCTGCGAACCAACACCACGAAGCCCTCGTCGCCATCGACCCCACCACCAACGCTCAACTAGGCTGGACACTAATGTGCTCGCCATCCGCGATAGTCCTCGACGATTTCGCATTTATCTCTCTGCTTCCATCGAAGAACAGAATTGGCCTCATAGGCTGTGTTGGTGTTGACAAGGAAGCGCGAGGAAAAGGTGTGGGGTTGGCGTTACTGGTCAAGGCGATTGAGAATATGAAGGCGAGAGGTGTAGAGGGTGTGATGATTGATTGGGTCACTATTAGGGGCTTTTATGAACTGCTGGGCTTTGAGGTCGCGTGGGAGTATGAGACTTATGAATGGTGAGTGTTAAATTTGAGCAGGAGGACATTTGGCTTTTGCAGAATAAATGTTGCTAAACGCTGTATGCATGGCTGTTCTTATAGGTATCTCACCCGAACGATAAGTAGATCAATTATACCAACTGCGCTTCAATCACACTCTCCACGGAATGCGACGGCCTCCAAATCCTCACAACCCCAACCTAGCCTTCTCAACCAGTCCCATTCACTCATCCTCCGTCCTCTCCTTCGCCGACAAACACGCCGTCATCGTAACATCACTCACCGTAACCCCTGTCTCGGGCCTCACCCTACCAACAAAACTCTCATGAACCAACACCCTCGAAAACCCCTCCTCCATCGCGCCCACCACATTCCCAACCACCCCATCCGTCCAGTCATGCAGCATGTTGTACATGAAATAAATACGCACACGCACCTCTCACAGATTGAGACGTGAAGACATTGTATGCTTAGACCAGGATAGATTTGTGTGTTTGCACGTCGTGCACAACGTCAGGCAAGTCTTGCGGGATGATGCTCCTCCCGTCTGCAATCTCGGGGCGAAGAAGTCGAAATTTCTCTAAATCGTGACCTTTGCTTCCGCCTATGTCGACAAGAAGGGCTCGTACAGGCTTAGCAGCTTCAGTGGTAGTATACACCTCCGTCCACAGCGTCAAATTATACTTCGAATGACACTCCATCGCGCAGTGGAAACCAGCAGCTATTTCTGGATTGAGAGCTAAGTCTTCGAAGGAATTGTTACAACTGAGTTTTTGGAATTGCCAGTTTCCGGGGTTGATGTCGATTGGTTTGGAGAAGACCCAGTTCACCAGCAATGCTCTTTCCCCAAGCACTCGACACCACAATTCCAGACCACATCTAGATCCCCTCAAATCTCTCTATTCTCTCCATCCACAATGCGCGGCCTCCTAGTCCTAACTCCCTCCATTATTTCTCCCTGACATTGGCTCATCGCTGGCGCACCATGGACCAAGTCACAGTCAACAGCGCCATCGTCCTCACGACCGCCTCCTTCCTAATCATCCTCTGGCGCACCTTTCTTCGAAAACTCAAGCATGAGCACTTCGTTCCTGATGATTGGCTTATGATGGTCTCGATTGTGTTTTATGTGGTGTTTACGGCCACATATCCCGCTGTGGTGCGTACTTCCTGCTGAGAAGTACGGCAGAGATGGGAGGAGAGGAGGCAGGGGGGGATGTGGGCTGATTAGATGGCAGGTCTACAATGGCATCAATACCACGCAGACGAAGCCCGAAGACTTGAAGGATGATGCGGTGGTGAGAAGTACGAGAGCATGAATAGGTAAATGGTAGGAGTTTGCTAACGAGTATCAAGTCACGCTCGCCTCAAAACTTGTGCTGGTCGGGCGCGTCTTCTACATGACATATCTCTGGTGTTTGAAAGGCTGTATTGTCGGCAAAAACCTCCCCTTAATCGCACAACCGATCGATTTTGACCATTTTGCACAGTTGATATACTACACACGACTCTCGGTCCGATCCTCCGAGCTACTCCTGGTCAGGATAGTGGGCGGAATCGTGGCTGCGACTTGGATATTGTGCATGGCAACTTTATTCCTGGAATGCCGTCCGGTTGAGCTTTATTGGCAGGTTCTGCCGAATGCTCCTGAATGTGCTGCAAGTATTTGCTCTTGCATGGGATTGTGAGCATGGCTGACTATTTTTAGCTAGCTGTATGCGTGACCTCTGCGCCTAGTATGCTGTCGCTGATGTTGTGTTGTAGGTGGTCGAGATTATTGTGATGGAATCCGTAAGAGTCAGATATGTCAGACGATAGCGAATAGCTGACCACGAACAGCTGAATATCTCAACTGATGTGTTCATCATGGCTATCCCTATTCCGCTCCTCCTTCGATCTTCTCTTTCAATCAAGTAAGCCGCACCTGAGGAGACATCGTATGAGATTGAAGAGCTGACTTGGTGGCAAGGAACAAGATCGAAGTTTCATCGATCTTTCTTGGTGGCTTTTTCGTACGGCTCTTGCCTGGTGTCACTGTTCGGATTCAGCCAACTCGCTAATACAGTCGTAGATCATTCTTGCTTCCGTGTTACGTTTGCTCATCGTTATGGGAGACTTGACGACGCAGAACAAGTTGATCTGGGCTCAGGTGAACATTCTCTTTTTGTATGTGTTCAACATGAGCTGATGTTCGGGCCAGATTGAGTGCTTCGTTGCTGTCAGTACAAAAGATTCAAGGCTACTGAGAGTCATACTTAATATTTTTTAGACTGCCGTGGCCAACGCTCCGGTCCTTCACGAAATGTGGCGTCACGGCTGGGAGCATATCCGCAGACGCAGATTCGGGAAAGGCGATTGCTCACCCGGATACGACCTCGCTGTACAGGCACCAACTCAGTCTACCGGGACAAAGAATCCCTCAGGAGACCTATCACGAATACCATCGCGAGATGAGTCCAGCGACTCGGACACCGGACACGATCTCGAGAGACGAGAAACGACTTCAGTACGAGGAAGTAAAGCTCGACTTGCCATTCGGAGATCAGTACGTCGCCCACCCAGAACCAATGTGAAGGTTGTCCATTAATAAACACTCTCACCTACAGATCCGAAAAGTCAGCCACAAACTCCGAAAGAGTCTTGAACACCTTGAGATCGAAACTTCGGTGGTTCTCGTACAGCATTCAAAGACCGGAGTCATGACCCCAACACCGGGCACTGAAGCTGGACCCGCGGACGGCGACTTCTTCTCTGCTCCTACGCATGGAAAAGATGGGACCGCGCGCATTAGGACGGAGGTCACGTGCGCTCAGGATATTCTTGGTCCTAATCGTAATAAAGGTCCGAAAAGTCATATTAACAGATACTTCAGAGGAGAACAAGGATGTGGATGAAGAGGTTGAGAGAATGGTAAGTGTATGCTTGGAAAGACGTACGTTGATGCAGGGAGATGGCTGGGTATGCTCGGTCCGGTTTCCTTGGCAGATTGAGTCTATCAGGACTAGAAAATTGGAAGGACAGAAGGGAACGAAACTTGGGATAGGAATAGAACCAATTCAGGGTGAGAATAAATCGACCAATAGACCAGAATGACAGAACTGAAATGACCACTCCGGCCCAGGATCAAGAACGAAGTATCAGCCATGCGAAAATGTGACGGAAAGGGAAGAAGAGAATCCCAAATTCTATTGTGCAAATGTTCTACCTCAGCAAACCATCAATCAACCAATCGATCTACTTGCGCCTCGCTAATGCACACCACACCAATGCTAGTACTATAATGCCGAATAACCAATGCGCCTATATGCGAGAAGTGAAGTCAAGTCAAGTAAACAAAAAGCAGGAGAAGCGAAGCGAAGGCACGACGAACACCAAATGCACCCACCCACACCCCCACGAAAACAAAATGGAATTGAAATTACCAGGATCGATCCCTCTAGCCTCCGAGCATATCCGAGAATGCTACTGTCTAAGCTAATCTAATAGACTCCTGTTCTGGTTGTGGGGATGGGTTCGGTATTCGATTTGAGGCTGGGGTTGAGCTGTAGATGAAGATGAAGATGAAGATGAGGAAGAAGCATCGGCTTGAATGTAAGCCGCGCAGCGGGCCATCATCTTTGGGAAGTTGTTTGCTGCCAGCATCTCGCTGTTTTTGTTTATTTGGTTAGCAGAATTCCTTTCTTTCCTTCGATGGGAAAGGGAAGGATAGGAATTAAGGGGAATGGATAATACATACGTATAGAAACTATGCTCGGCATTATGTTCCTTCACGATATTATGCGCCAGCTCGTGCGCAACCACTATCCACCAATATGCTGCCGCTTCGCTCTTTCCCTCGACAGCTGCCATCTTCGCGACGTGCAACTGTGAATAGAATCTGAAATTGCAGAATATCGCACCGCCGGAATTGAACGCTATCGTTCCACCGCTCTCGTCGTAGAAGATATGCATAGCGCGTCGTGGCAAAGCGTACACATCACAGACGTCTTGGAGGAGGAGAGAGAACGTGTTGAGTGAGTTGACATTCTGCGTTAAGAAAGCAGTGGGGTCCATGGGCAGTGTTTTCGAGACGAAGATCCGTGTGCCGTTCGAGGCGTCAGCGAGGTAAGTGATGTTCTGCGAGGGCGTAGAGTCGCAGTACGTGGCTTGCTCTTTGACAGTTTCTGTTCGGGGTGGGGAGAAAAGTGTTGAGGAATCGTAGGCCCGCGAGGATTGGATGGCGTTGTGGAGGTTTTGCTGCACGGCTGCAGGGGAGGACACCTTTTCTGTACCTTTGTTGGCTTCGTCGTATGTGGGTGGGTTGTCTTTTTGCGTGGAATTGCTTTGGCTTCCGCTCCCAGCTCCGGATCCACCGCCGAGGAAGTTTTGGAGTTGTTCTTGCACTTCGCTACCGCTACTGCTGGAATTGTTGATGCCGAGTCGCTTGGTGAAACTGGAGAAGATGCTACCGCGTCCTTTTTTGGGGTTTTGCTGAGGCGAGTTCTCAGGTGAGTCGGCACCAAATCCACCAGGCATGGGCATATGCTCCTCACGAGCAGCGGCAGCTGGTACCATCTGACCTTGCTGTCTCCATTGCTCTTCTTGCTCTTGGATTTGTTGTTGTTCAACGGCCATTTGCTTTTTGCGTTCCTCCTCTGCCATTCTCTGCTCTGCGGCTTTGGCTCGCAAGATTCGCTCAACGTTGTATCCACGAGCTCGCAACTGGTATAAGCTGAGATTGAGGAATTGTTCGAAGGTTAAATAATCTCTTTGGCTGGGCCGGTCGAGAAGCAAACGGCTGACGGCTTGGCTGATTTGGTAGGAATCGAGTTCTCCGGCAGTGACGAATAATGTCCATCCAATTCTTTTCTCGTTCTCGAGAGCAGCTGATCTCTTCTCGTTGTGCGAGAGACTGTGGCCACGGAGAGAACGACGGAGGTTGATAGCAGTCACCACCTTTACGGTCAGGTTCTTCTCGAGCCATCTGCCATCGTGCTTGATGTTCTCACGTCTGATTTCGTGAAGAAAGAGTTTGGCTCTCTCAAGCACGTGGAGGCGGAGCTTGGTTGCAGGTTCTTGCTTTGCTGCTTCTCCACCGAGGCGAAGATCTTCTTGGATGAGACTTCGAATTGTAAGCGCACCGAGAGCGATATAGAAATCCTCAAGCTTCTCTTCTTCAGGAGCACAGATCAAGGACCCCTTGAACAAACGATAGCCAACGTAATCGTCGTTCTAATTCATATTAGCTCTCATTCTGGGTTGCACCCAGGGACACTTACAACAACAATGTTGCTTGCCACCTCCAGCTGCCACTGCTTAATAGGAGCATCTTCCATCTCCTCGTCTTCAAAGTCATCTCCACTCATCGAATCGCCATGTGGAGATTTTCTGCTGTCTTTGGTTGCAGCAATCACCTTCGTACCGAGCAGAAACTTGGAGCGCTTCATCTGCTTGAAAAGCTCCTTGTCTCGCTTCAGCTGTGGAAGCTCATCCGCCAACTTTCTCAGGACATCGAGATACTTGTCATATCCTTGCAAGATTCCCAGCAATCTGGCCGGTTCTCGGCAGGCAAGCGTAGCCAGTTCGATAGTCGTAGGCTCGTTCTTCGAACCGCATTTCAGCAAGAAGGCATTTGCTTCCATACCAAAATCTACGAAATCGAAGATCTCGTTGTAGGCCGAGGAGCTTCCAAGATAACATTGCTTCGGGGTGAGATGTCGTACGTCCGGATGACCGGGTGAAGGTTTTTCCTTGGGGTGTCCATTGGCTTCTTGTTTCTGCGTGGGGACCGGCACAATGCGAGATTCGCCAATGACAGCAACTCCTTGTTGAGAGATCTCACCTAGACGACTTGAAAAGTATCCAAATAGAGCAGTAGCATCTTGCTTCGCTTGAGGTGGCTTAGCAATGAGCTTCTGAATGCATTCGGAGATTGGTGGATCCATTGCTACTCCAAATTTCTGGTTATGTGGTTAGCAGAAGGTCAAGACCCCAGGAGCCCAAACTTACATTTGCATGTATACTCAGTTCTTTCTTCAATATACTGAAACCCAGGACCAAACATTTCTCATTTGTGAAGCACTCAGATGGAGATACCAAGCGATCGCGGCTACCTTGTATTGGTAGAAAAGCTTTATTGGACTGATGGAGGTCGAATGCCGCGTATCCGTTCATGTGATGATTCGAGATGAAGTAGTACATCGACCTAGGTCTCAAATTACCGTCCGCGGAAGCCATCATATCTATCAGCTCAGGAACAGAGGGCTGTGTTCTGAGCCCGAGAAGAGCAAGGAATCGCCCTTCCACACTACCTGGCCGATAGCTTCCCGGCGGACCTGGCCATTGAATGATTGGCAAAGCAAGTTCTCTTAGAGAGTCCTTGGGCTCAAAAAGTTCCGAGACCCGGTACAATCTTGCGGTGCCCTGAGTTGGCTCCATACCCTTGGGCCCAGCTTCGGCCGGACATATTTGGGAATTTCGCAATCTCTGTATATCTTCTTTGGGGATGTCATCCTTGACGGATGCGAGGTACTTGATGACTTCCATGTGGCGATAGTTGACAACGTTCTCACCTGGCGCTGTTGCTGCAGCGGGTGCAAGAAGACGCGCGAAGATAGTTTCCAAATCTACGGTCTTTCTGACGCCAATTGCAGCAAAAAACTTCTCCTTCACACCGGGACATGATGTGACGGTTGGGAGATCGTCGAACAGCTTGACGCTCGCGAAGAAAGACTCTCCAGGTTTCCTCATGCCCGCCTTCGTTGGAATGATTGTGAGCGGTTGAAGGAGTGTAGTGACGGTAGTCTTGGATCCTGGACTCAAGCCATCCCAAGCTTTAGACAAAACTTGCAAGACGCTCGCAGCGAATGTGATTGACGATGTCAAGCTTTGCTTTGTCGGTCGATGGGGATTCGTCTCAATAAGATATCGCAACCAAGGAACAATTTCGAGTGGTTCCCAGCCCAGAGCTTGAAGCTCATTGGCAGCCGAAGTCCGAGTAAACTGGAAGGGAATCGTGGCTGGCGGGATTGGAAACTCGGCGGGAATCTTACTGACGCTCAAGTAGCTCGTGATGGTCCCAAGAGCGATCACATCGCCTGAGCCTTCAGCATCTCCGGTCATTGCAACGGCAACATCCATCAGTGAGTGGATGGTCGCCAAGTCCAGATCTCCAGTGATGGCTTTCTTCCCAGCCCAGCCAATAAATTGCACCAATTGATCTCTGCTTAGAGCTTTAGCTTCCAACTCTTGCTTGACATCACTGAAGGTGATTTCGGTAATGAGACCAAAGTCCTTTAACTTGTTCACGAAATTGCCATCCGCAAGTGCGGCGGGTACCACTGGAATACCTTCGACAAAGCCGCTGAGATCTTCTGTTGCCAATCGCACCTTCGTGGTTGGTAGAATACCTCGTGTGCTGTAGATCTCAATGCTTGGCTTCTTGTATGCGGTCCAAAAGGCTTCCTCGATGATCTGGGAGACTTGTGAACTTGGGGTTGACTCTCCAAACGTGAAAGTCTTCAACGTATGTAAGGCTTCTGGCATGAATTGAGCAATCTCAGCCTTAGTTACCTTGGTGCCATGACCGTTGAGCTCTGTAGCACGCTTGATGCGGGACGAGAGATCGGACATCTCGCTTGTGAAGGCCAGCCTAGCCATAATTCCAGCAACACGAAGCATTTCCAGGTTCCAGGTTCTGACCCATCTTGCGTTCAGATCTATCGACTCTCGTTCGACAGTAGGGATGACAGAGGGCGCGGAAAGATGCATACCGGCTCCGGTTGTTTGATGTGTAGGGAACCCGATGAAAATGCGTCCGCCGGGCTTCTTTCCAGGCAGCACAGATGAGAAGATATCCACACCCTTGGCCACCAAATTCTCCTTGGATGAAGCGGCAGTTTCATCATAGGATGATGTGAGGATTGCCAGTTTGGTGGTCTTTGGAGGTGGCTTCTTCGTAGCACGTTCAAGCTCCGCTGCGAAGTTCGAGTTCACCGAAGTCCTTACCACGGCTGTGGTGACTCGCAAGAAGACATTGGCAACAGTGACCGCAGTTAGATCCTCGAGGACAACCTCTTGAAGAGCCTTTTCTTCCTTCATGGCTTTCGTCTTGAGTTGAGCATGACTCGTACTTGCCGTTAGTCTCGAGAAGAAAGACCGCAATGAAGGTACATCCGAAGAACTGGTGCCGTACGAGCTTTCATAGCTAGGCTTTGATATTGATGCCGGGATAGAGGGTTTCCAGCCAACCACATTCATGAAAGTGGCGTCCATTTGCACACTCTCCCGATCCATACTTTGGACTTTCATCAAGCCATCTTTCGTCTTGGTTTCCACATCTCGGGCAATCGGTACCTCGATACTTGGCGCGGACTTCTTTTCCAGGCTTATAATCTTCCAGTCATCCACCTGTAGCTCGATTTTTTGTAGAGCAACAAAGGTCAAACTTGTAGCCAGGAACTGACATATCGATAGAAGATTTGGCATAGGTGTGGTGGTATTCCGGTAGTCCAGTACAAAACTGGTGTTGGGATTGCTCTGTTCGGGTGGCAACAGGAGTCTCTTTGTGAATAGCGAGTTGGCCTTCCAGTAGAATGCCATAGCCTCTTTCCCAGAGCTTACAAACGGTTCTTCACAGTCTGCAAAGACACTGTAGAATCCTACTCCAAAAGCCCCAATCTTTGTCTCGTCCGGGTTTCCCTCTGCTATCCGCTTCAGTCTCGACCAGTCGTTGACTCCAAAAGGTTGCCCATCATTCGTCACCAGCAGACGCCGTAATGTGTGATGTAGTAGCACATGTTTCAGTACTTCCGACTGGTTCGTGGTATTTGAGAGAGGGACTGTAGGGGACGGTAGGGTTTCGAATTTGATTGTGACAGTGGTAGCTTGGGCGTCTGCTGCGTTCTGTATTAATTCTCGAAGTGTGGTCCATTCTCCAGAGTACCGAGCAAGGACCTTGTCTATCAAGGCTCGAGTATTGACTGTGACAGCCTCCTCATCATCTCCATCCTTCAGAGCCGCTGCTCTGAGCTTTGTGAAATCCATGTTCGGGATTACGAAATGAAGCCCCGTCTCCTACTCTGGGCTATTCTTATTGGCAGATAGTTTTGTGTACACCAGGTATCGCTATAGCATCTCGGGATCGTAGAATGATGTGAGCAGAGTATCTTGCGGCTTGGTGGTGGAGTTGAAAGGTGTCGAAGGGGGCGACGTCAAGTACTTAGCCCCGAGGCTGAGGAAGGCTGCGAAGTAAGACGCGGTTCGATTGTCCGGGGATGGACTAGGCGATTCGCAGACTTGAATTATATGGTCATGGGAATAACTACTGCACCAGAGGAAGAAGACTGTAGAAGCATTTCGCCATGTCGAGTCGAATAGGCAGATATATGCTGGGTTGCGTAATGGATGAATGAGGTGGCTCGTTTCGATGTTTAGAAACATTATGATACGCGAAAGTCACGAAACACTCTGACAACCACAATTCAGCAGCCTGTCAAAGACAACAACTAGTCGACCTTCTCAACCTTATGAGACAAATGTTTGGACGCTCTAAAACATTCCAAAGTTCTCCTTTATTCATGACGCCTAACGCCTCGCTAATAACAAGCCAAAATTCCCGCCCTCATCGTCTTTCCCAGCCCTCACCCCTGCTCCCTCTATAATCTCGAGTTTTGGGCGATCGACTTCTGCGTCTTTCCGGTGACCGACTCCTTCTGGGCCGTTCACGCCCTCTTTGTTCTTCTCGTTCAGGCCTGCCTCTTCTCCTGTCCGGACTTCTGCTTCGATGTCTCGGCTCCTTTCTCTCAACACTGCGATCTCTAGGCTTTCTCTCCTCCCGGTCCTCGCGAGGTCGCCGAGTTCTGTGTCTATCCCCGCTTCTCGATCTGTGTCTCCGTCGCTCGCCACTTCTCGACCGATGACGGTGACGTCTGTGTCTCCTCTCGCGGCTCTGGCTTCTGTTCTCCCTCTTTCTGCCTTCCCGGTCTCTGCCTTCCCTCGCAGCCTTCTTAGCTAATCCTCCGTCTTCTGGTAGTATAAACTCCCCTTCTATGCGATCTCCACCATCAGCCTTCCCCACGAAGCCACCAAATCCCTTCCCCTTCCCCATATCCTCAGCTTCATCCTCCTCCCCTACACCCGCTTCCTTGACAGCACGATTGACTTCCCCAACACTAATCGCATTGCTGCCCGTAACATTTCTGTCTGCAACCGGTAATCCCAGCGCCCGGGCGAGCGCATCCTCCTCAGCCTCCTTGATCCTCTTGATCTCCTCTCGTCTTTCCCTAGCTTTCCTCTCTTCAGCTGTTTCCCCGTTCTCGCCCTTGCCGTCATCGCCTTTGGCGTACCAGCTCAAATCTTTGCCTTTCTGCCATCGTCCTACTGGTGCCATGAGCGAGTGGCCGAGGTAATTTTCGCGATGCTGGGAGGTCTGGACATCATCCCAGGAGAAGTTGACTCCCCCTCGCGACCCTTGCTTGCGGATGGAGGAGAGGAGGTCCATGTTCCGGGAGTTTTGAAGTATCAGAAGGGTTCTTGCGGTCGGTGGGCGAGACTGCTAGATAACAGTTGTATTTTGAACGACGGAAGGGTTGAAGTTGACCAGCTTGGGCTCAAAAAATAGACAAGGCTGCATCCGTCACGTGCTAGTCACTAGCAGGGGAGTTCCCGCCTTAAGCTCCGAGCTTATTTTGGAGCCTCACTTCATCCCTCGCTTCAACTTCACCTTCGCCATTCCAACCTGCCCTGGTGAATGTTCCTTTCCGTCCAAATACGGCGAGAGGAAATTTCTTCCCCGCCACTTATTGCCGTATCTGGGAATAGCCTCATTATCCTCCCGCCAATGACTTCATCGGGTTAGCTATTTTCCCGTTGATCTCTTTGGCCTTAACCATGGCTTCCCTTGACATCCCTCTCGACGAAATACAGTGGAAATCACAAACTCTTGTACAACAAATGCAGGGTGTTCACGAAAACTCGGTCCTCCACTACTTCGCTAGCTCGCCATTCTTCGACCAAACTTCGAACAATGCCGTCCTGGTATCTCAAGCCATGTTTAATCCGAACATGGTCGACGTTATACAGACGCGCGCCGCCTTCGAGGGCCGTTTGAAGACGATGTCGGGGTTGGAGTTTGTCATTGCGGAGCAACCTGCGGAGATGGCACCAGGAACAGGAACGGGAGTTTGGGTCATTCGAAAACAGACACGGAGGAAGAGAGACAGAGATGAGGACGAGATCATCATCCATTCAACCTACTTCGTCGTCGGTGACAACATATATATGGCACCTACAGTGGCAGATGTGCTGGGAAATCGCACGGCAAGTGAGAATATTTTGTTTCTTACAACCTTGCTAATGTCTCCAGATGTCCATCATTTCCTCACTCACAAAATTCTTTACATCAGCCTCTGCACTCCCCGAGTTTAGTCCAGCACTAGGTCATGTCTACATACAACCAACAAGCGGAAGCCGACTCAAGAATAGTGAATCACAATTGAGTCAAGGCAGCAAAGAGAACACCCCTCTCCCAGAGTCACTGCAAGGTCCCAAAAAGCCAAATCCTTCTGCATCAACGAGCGGGGCCGAGTATCTCGATAACCGTCTTCTGGAAGAAACAATCAACATAAGTCTGAAGTACGGTGATGAGTACATGGACGAGATCCCGATCACAGGAGCGCCTGGAGAGTTCCACCTATCTTCTACTGGGAGGAAGGAGAAGGATAAGCTTATGGTGCCTATGATCACCAAAGGACCAACCCCCACACCGAGCAAACCAGCTACACCTGCACCGCCTCCATTGAAGACGGAAATACCTCCAGAGAGGAAGAACAGCAAAGCAGACAAGAGTCCCAGAACACCTGGAATGCCGAAACCGAAGCGGAGAAAGAGTAAAGGGTTGGGACTTGGTTCGGGAGGAATGAGTCCGACGACTTGAATTCTGGCACATTGAGGTCATCGGCGTTCAGGTTTGAATGGAATATACCCTTGAATTTTACAGGACATCAAAAATAGCACGCATGTTCCTCAGGCGCATGGCTTTTGGAGAGTGGATTGACGTAACATGGTGAGGGTGAAGAAGGTACGCTCTCGATTGTCGTCAATATCTTGCTACTTGTGCGACAGGGTCTCCTTCGATTCTCTCAAGGTCTGAGCCACGTCAGCATTTAGTTAGTGAGCAAGTGCATTCTTTTTCATGCGATCGATATCATTGGAGGAGGCATGATCTCTCCAATTCCCTTGTTTTCTAAAGTTTGCCAGTTATACCGAGCTCAAAGTACTTTTGAAGCAAGCTGTGCATTACGCTCTTCTCATTTCAGGGTCAATATCTCGAGAATGCTAAACATAGAAATACCGCAATCATTACTGCTTCGCTGTATGGCTCAGGTCACAGACCTAGACCTTCTTAACATCATGTCATAATATGCAAAACTCCCGCTCGAAATGCAGCATTGCAACGTCTCTATCCAAATACCGTATCTCTACTCTCATCCTTCCTTCATTACACCTCTTTTCTAACTCCAAAATAAAAAAAAGCCATCAGCGTGGCGGGTATTAAACTCAATTCCCCCTAGTGTTTTCTCGCTTCCGAACATCCAACTCCTCACAAAATAGCCATCGCCACCCCACCAGCGAATGCCCCCAACCCACTCATCCACACTCCCGTCGGCGCCGCCCCAGCCGAACTCGTACTCGTCGCCCTCCTACTCGTCTGCGAACTTGAACTCGTACTCGTCCTCGAGCTCGTAGTACTACTTCCAGTTGACGTCCGAATCGGCACCGTCGTCGCACCACTCAGCGCCACCATCGTAGTCCCCGAGATGACCGTCGTCTGACCGGAAATCGAATAACTAGGATTTATAGGCACGGTTGTCGGGCCTACGAAGACTATGTTCGAAACTCCCGATATCAATGTCGTTCCTGGGACTACGGCGTGTAGACTCGTCGAGCTGGATATTACGAGGTAGGGAGTTCCATTGATAGTCGTAGTGGTGCCTTGCAATCCTGGTGGAGCGAGGGAGAGTGGGATGGATGTCGGACCTGGGATGAGCAGGAAGGGCGTGTTGTTTATAGTTGTGGTTTGGAAGGTCCCGAATCCTGGATTCGGGTTTGGAATGGGTATATTAGTAGGACCTGGGATAATCAGGAACGGCGTCCCGTTTATAGTTGTAGTCTGCCCAGTAAGTCCTGCTGGAGCATTGGACAATGGTATCGACGTCGGCCCCCCCACAGCCAGTAACGTCACGCCATCCACAACAGTCGTTGGAAATGCACCTGCCCCAGCACCTCCTGCTGGAACCGGGATATTCGTCGCCTGCGAAACAACCAGAAACGGCACCCCGTCAATCGTCTGCGTCGTACCACTCAACCCAACCGGTGCATTCGCCAGCGGAATCGACGTGGCAGGTATAACCAGAACCGGCGTCCCGTCCACCATACTCGTGGGGAAAACACCACCTCCGCCTCCAGGCTGTTGCTGGATGGTCGTCGGTCCGGGTATAACCAAGAATGGCGTGTTTGATATGTTGATCACGCTCCCGACTGCTCCTGGTGGTGCGTTTGCGGCTGGTATTGTCGTTGCGGCTGGGATGACGATCGGCTGGGCTGGAGGGGCTGGCTGGGCTGGTCCTTGTCCTTGGCCTTGAGCGATGGTGGTCGCCGCGGGGATGATCAGCATAGGCGTGCCGTTTACATCGACCGAGTTTCCTACTGCGCCTGGTGGTGCTTGTGCGATGGGGATGGTGGTAGCGGCGGCGATTATCACAGGAGGAGGGTTCTGAGCAGGTGCAGCGAGAGGTAGTAGATTACCAAATATAGAGTTTATTATAGCACCGACTGAATTGGGATTTCCGGGATCAGCTGGTGGTTGCACTGGTGCTGGTGAAGGAGGCGGTTGGGGAACTGTGAAGGGAGGATTGGGGTTGTTTGGATTTGGATTTGGATTTGGGGGGTTGACTGGATTCGGATTTGGATTTGGAGGGTTGACTGGATTTGGATTTGGATTCCCTGGATCAGCAGGCCTTGGAGGATCAGCCGGTCTAGAACCCGTCCCAACCTCCACTGGACCCGTCGGCCTCGGTGGATTCAGCTGCTCAACAGGCAACGGAGAAGCAGGACCTTCAATCTTCGGATCCGGTCTCGGGGGCTCCATCGGTTCAGGTCTCGGTTCAGGTGTCTGAATGTCAGGTTTCCCTACATAAATCGTCGCCGAGCTCGTCAAATCACTTGCAACTTCCTGTCTAGTCGTCGAGAACTGTGCGACATTACAGCTCGTTGTCTGGATTATCGACGGACCGCCTGGGAGACAAGACACCAGTTCCGGATTCTGATTCGCGACAAGGTAATCGAGAACCCGTTGGGGCACGTACCCGTACGCTTCTTTGTCGGGTCCTTGTTCACAGTATGCTTCTCCAACTGGATCATTGCCTCGTTTAGGTTGGTAGATGAAAGGTGTTTGCAGAGCGATGGCTGTGCCAGTAGGTAAATTCCCGGTATCGACTGGCCGGGAATCCTCATCGACGTAAAACGTCCGGTATTCTACCTCCGAGCCGGTAGACGTCTCTACCACCGTCCGCTCTGTCGGCGATGTATACGTCACTGTCTCGGTAGTGGTATAGAACGACGTGCCAATCGGTATAAAGGTTTCATCAGCGATGTCGTAGCCCCCGAAATACGCTTCTGCATTGGAGTTTATCCCGCTGAATACGTCGCCGTGGGCGCCTGTTGAGGTTCGCGCGCATTGCACGTTGCCTTGTTCGTCGGTAATGGGGTCGACAGTTATTACTTTCACCGTGTTGTAGACGTAGAATGCTGCAGGTGATTCTCTGCGACCGGGGTTTTGGTTAGCTGTGTCCCCCTCAAAAACAAAAGAGGTAGGAAGGGAACTTACACCGCCACACCAGCCGTCACAATCGCCGTCCCATTCAACATCTCCGTCACGGGCACAGGACCAGGCGCCGTATTCGTCCATCCCTTCAGCGGATTCACCCCCACCTGATACGTCCATGTAAACGACGCATTAGTTGGAAAGATTAGAGTCTCTACGCTTGATGTGGTGATGTTTGGTAGATTGGTGAAGGTCGTGATGTAGGATGTCACTTTTACTTCTGTGACTGTGGAGCTGAGACTTGTTTTCGCCCACCATTGTTCGCTGATTGTGTCTTGGACGACGAAGCAGCATTTACCAGTTATGCTGGGGATGGAAGAGGTTGTGGTATTGGAAGGGGCTGTGGTGTTTGAACTTGGCGGGAGTTGGATCCCGAGATTTTGGTTTGGAGATGAGGAGGTGGTGGTCGAAGCAGAAGTTAATGAACTTTCTGCTGTCGAAGAAGACGACGAGGAAGTCAAGATGCTGACGGAGGATGAGGACTTGGACACTGAGCTTGACGAGGTCGATGATATTGACGAGTTGGTGACTATTTCAACATTCAGTACTTGTCTTGGTGATCTACACTGGGCGTGATCTTACAAGGAGCATTTCCTTGTGCTTGGATACCGGAAGTAAGGGCGAGCACCAGAAGGAAAACGCTTCGAGAATGCATCGTGCAAGACTATGAAAAGATCGTAACGACAGTAATTCAAAGCCAAACAAAAAGAACCGTGTACGTTTTCACGAAGCCAGAATCATGGCCGAGAATCATGACTGGGAAAACAAACAGGATCGAGAACCATAATAACACTAAAACCACGATTCGGAACCTGCACAGCCCAGCCAAACCTGCCCCCCCAGCCATTGCCAGCCATCAGGCAGATTTATATCCACCGTGTCACCCTTCGTTGTGCAGGTCCCGGACAACGCCAGAAGCCTCTCAGCCCCGAGGTCTGCCGAACCTTGTTTTGATTGGTGTCGTTTCCCTCGCTTAACCTCCCCTCTTTTCCTTCCCCTTATTGGACCAAACACAAGCTTAAATCGACGCCCGCCAAGAACAATATCCGAGTTGGATGCACCTCGCCTCAAGCCACTGCTCTAAATAAATATCTGCCGTCCAATAGTTCGCCACACTTCACCCCTTCCACGGCAGATGCCCAGGCTCTGATACTAAATTTCGTTTGAGTCCCCAATCAGTTCCCAGTATTGAGATCCCAGTGTCAAGTCAGTGATGGTGGTGCCACGAGATCGGAGGCAATGCCGAGAATTGGCATTGGCGCAGGGCTGAAAGCTCGAGAACAGGGCCTGTATGCAAGTTGTCGGCCTCCTACAGAACTGCCAGCCTGGCCCAGCTGAATGGGAACAATTTACACACTCATGTTTGCCTTTTTGAATTGCGTAAGACCGCTTCCACAGCAGGCTCGGCATGTGTTCCCTTGCACGACTCTTGTCTTTTCCACTGGTTGTCGAGCTTACAAGGGACATCTTCTGATCTACGACATTTCCAAGCAGGAATTCCCTTCTCAGCCTTGCTACTTCTTCGGATTTTTCCATTGGATCAGAACAGACCCTGCTCCGCCGAACGCCAATTCTTCGTCTTGTTCTTGCAATCTCTCCAGCCTTCCTCTGTTCCCATCCTGCGTCTCCTGGAATGTGTTTTGAAACAGGCCTCGATGGAGGATAGCAGGTCTTGACAATGCTATTGGCACTGCATCGTGTAGTCTTGAACTTTGCTTTTATTGTGCTTCTGAATTTCGAAGTGCCTGTTTGCGAAGGGAAGATATTTGCGGAAAGACTCAGCTCTAGGGCGACGATTCCTGCGCCGATTTCTGTTCTGCCTTCTCAAGAATGGTAACATTTCCCACGAGCTATTATTCAGATACTTTACTAATGTAATTAGGGAAGGAAATGATGGTCCATGGTCAACATTCACACTCCAGATCGGAACCCCTCCACAGAATGTCAAAGTTCTCGTCTCCACAGCGGCCACACAAACGTGGGCGGTAGCAACTGAAGGATGTGGAGCTGGAGATATAACAGAATGTCCCAAACTGCGCGGTGGACAATACAACTACACAGCATCATCATCCTGGGTTCCAAACCTTGCCAATGTTTCCAACCAGATCTATAAATTGGGCCTGGAATCTGGGTTGGGGCTGGAAGGCAATGGCCGATACGGATTCGACGACATCACATTAGGATTTCAGGGGAGTGGAGGACCGACTTTGAAGAACCAAACAGTTGCTGGAATTGCTGCGAAGGAATTTTTCATGGGTATATTTGGGTTGACGGCTAGGCCAAGTAATTTCACGAATTATGATAATCCGATTCCGAGCTACATGGAGAACTTGAGGAATCAATCTATGATACCGAGTATATCCTGGGGATATACGTCTGGTAATCAGTACCGTAAGGAGCCATAGGAATGTTAAGATCTCAGAATGCTAATACTGTACGAAAATCAGGTTTGAACGACGTGTTAGGAAGCTTGACTCTTGGTGGCTACGACAGTTCCAAGTTCACACCCAACAACCTCACATTCGACTTCCCCACAAACGACGATCCAGATCTCACTGTAAAACTCGAAGCCATAACAACAAGCTCCAGCATCTCTCTCCTCCCCTCATCTATCACTACCGTCCTCGACTCAACTGTCTCCCACATCTGGCTCCCCGTTAGCGCCTGCACCCTTTTTGAAAACGCATTCGGACTAACCTGGAACGAAACCGCACAACTCTACTTCGTTTCCGAAACCCAACATACCCTCCTGCAAGCCCAAAATCCCAGCGTGACATTTACGCTCCGGCGCGCAGATACAGTATCCGCAGCCACCGAGCGAGTCAACATCACTCTCCCATATGGTGCTTTCGATTTGACAGTTTCCTGGCCGATAGTCGAGAATAATACTCGCTACTTCCCACTTAAACGCGCAAATGATTCATCGCAGTATATTCTCGGCCGAGCATTCTTCCAAGAAGCCTACGTGATCGCCGATTACGAACGGAAGAACTTCTCTATCTTGCAGTGTAAATGGGATTCCTCACCGCAAAACATCGTCACGATCTTGCCTCCCTCAAACAGTACCGATAACCCGAGCTCCTCGACCTCATCTCTTCCCATGGGAGCTATCGTCGGTATCGCAGCCGGCGGCGGAGCTCTCCTTATTGTACTTGCCGTGGTATTGTATTTCTGCTGGTGGAGACCTCGACAGCGAAAACGCAAGACAGCTGAACTCGCTGCCAACGAAGTCACGATCCAGAACCAGACTCAAAATCAGAACCAACAACATCAGCAATTCACCAAGCCAGAACTGGATAGCAACCAAATTGATCACAAACCCGGCATCCAAATCCACGAAACGGAAGGAAGTAAGGTCTTCGCTTCCCCGCCCGTAGAGATCGGGAACCCGGAAATCGTCTACGAGATGCCGGCTAGAGAAGAAGTAGCTTCTGAGATGACTGGTACTAGTGAAAGAGGCAATGGGGTTCGAGGTGATGATGAGAGGTTTTTATATGGTGGGAGGGGAGTGGGGAGGGGCGACAGGATGCCAGTGTCTGCGACGGCGAGTAGACAGTCGAGTATTAGCTCGGGGTGGGGTTCGCCGAGGAGTATGCATAGCGAACTTGCTAGAGGGAGGGGAAGAGGGAGCTTTAATGAGGCAAGTCCGGGGACGGAGACGTTGTCGAGTGTTAGCTCGGGTTGGGGATCGACGAATAGGATGGTGGGTGGTGAGATTGTGAGTCCCGCCAGTCCAGGGCAGGTGAGGAGGGAACAGAGGGCGAGTGGGTTGCGGTATCAGTAGAGATTCTGGTGTCTTCTTACATTTCTTGTTTTTATTTCTGTATATACCAGACACCCGTACGTTATTCTATCCTCATAATTTTCTAGCCATCTTTCCGTGCATTATTTTATACTTCTTAGCAACGATTCGAATATCGTGGGTGAAGTTCAAGACAAGCTAGCCTTAATTCGAGGACGACATCCAGTCTTTGCACAATTTTCTGGAGAAGGGCATGGGTGGTGAGTGAGGTGGAAGAAGATCTAAAGTCGACATGTTGGTGTATCCTATGACACCCCCATTGTCTTCAAGATCAAGATGGTTGTAACTTTCGCTTTCATATGCAGATTATCTTCCAATTAGCTCTGTAAGACTGAGGTGCTAAGTGAATAAAAGTTTAGTGGAAGAGTGGGCCATAAACATTTTACCAAGTCCAAGATGCTGCGAGCATTCTAAATAAGCGAGGGCACCAGTAAAAGCCAGTGACTTCAATACCTTATGACTTTTTTATTACTACAGAATTGCTTTGTGGCCATGTAAATAAGTTATCTAGAATTACGATTTTAATCTTGGGGATAGGCTACGATAGAATTGCACTCTGGGTGTCTTATGAGGGAGAGTAATTTGTTCCCTCAACAATTAGCCCCAATTCCCTATCAGCAGCAGCGCGGGAAGGTTCTTCTTCATCGTACCTCGTTCTTGGAAGGGCATTGTTCCATTGTTTAAGAGCTTTGATGAACCAATAGTAATCGGCTTCATGGCCAAGGCTGGCTGGCTGGCTTCTGCTTGGTGCAGGCACAGCATGGATCAGCCCAAGAATGATCGACTGAAGCCTGAACCTCGCTTGTATTCGTTCACAATAAGAAACTGCCTGCCGGGGGTGCATGGCTTCCGAAGCTCCGAAGTCATGCCGTTCTGCACAATTGCCTCAGAATAGAACGTTAGGCGAAAAGGGCAGGCCGAAAGAGCCTCGCATTCTTCTTTCCATATATGTTACAGCCTGCCGCTCATATGAGGTGACCGGGCCTCTGTAACTAGCCTCGCGCAACATATGCCACATCATGCCAAGTTACGAAGCCGTCGACGTCGCGGACAACTCGGAGACCGCAATTCAACTACAGGACTGGCCACGAAGTCAGGCGAGCGACGCAGAAACAACGACAGCACCTCTGCTTCTGCTTCGATCACCAGTGCAGAGACTAACGAGAACTCGATACAACTAGAAGAGCACGTTAAACGAGCATCAACTTCAGATAAGACGCCTCCATTCTTCTCACGACTTCACGCAAAGTGGGTGACTGGCTGGGCTGCGGAAGTAACGAGCTGCGCACTTTCTGTTATTGCTCTAATATGCCTTGTGATAATGCTTCGTTATTTTGACGGGTATATCGTGACAGAGATACCGCTCATATCTATCAACACTTTGGTTGCGATCTTTACCGCGGTTATCAAGTCTTTGCTTCTCGAAGTGGTTGCGGAAGGTATGTGACAATAATACAAATTTCAACATGTATCTAGTTAATCTTCTGTAGGAACCAGCCAGTTAAAGTGGTTGTGGTTCACTGCATTACAACCTTTGGTCGACTTTGAGAAATCTGACCAGGCGAGCAGGGGACCTTGGGGATCATTACTGCTTGTGTTACGCCTGAGAAGTCGGTAGGTGCCCGTTGGCATTTGTTCTGGGCGTTACTGACACAAAACTTCAGACATCTCGCTGCATTGGGGGCCTGGATAACTGTGCTTGCAATCGCTATCGATCCTTTCTCACAACAAATTATCAACCCTGTCCTCTGTCAACGAATTGTCCACGGAGCTGCAGCTGGCGTACCCCGCACAAATAACTTTACAGGAGTCGCCTGGTATGTAGGCAAACGCCAGCCGAGAGCTCTGGAGACCAATCTTGCAGCCGATGTTTTGATTGGTCTTCTCAAAGATCCTGGAAGTGTTCCAGTATACTGTCCCACCGGCAACTGTACCTTTGCATATGATCGAAGGTCCAGGGCTTCTTATCAAACGCTTGGCTTTGAATCCGCCTGCATCGACGTCACAGAAGAGGTTAGGCAAACTGAAAGCAGTTCTAAAGAATTTCCGGACGCATGGTACCTGCCCACGTTCGGCAATCCCACTTGGCGAGCTTCTCTTGAACACCCAATCCTGATGATGAGCAACATCAGCGATACATACTTCCCAGGACACTGGTCCGCAAAGCACATGAATAACAACTCGTTCTTTAGCTTCGCCACACTTTCTCTTAATGTCGTCGATGAAAAGGACTACGGGGATCCAAATTGTAATATCTCTTGCTGGAAGCCGTTCGCTGCGGAGTGCAGAATTTGGCCGGCGATCCAGACTATCCAATCTCGCATCGAGCAGTCAGGTCTGAATGAGACGATCCTGTCATCTCAGCCTCTGGACTTTTACTACAACCCCTCCCGGTATCTCGTCGAGCATAATTGGGTAACTGTTTCTCCGGAGGTCTTAAGAAATGGAACCTGGGTATCATGCACTCCATCCAACACGATGACCCCAAAAGCCCCAGTAGCTATGCACAATCATACGTTGTGGTACAATGATTCCATTGACAAGCATGTGCCCCCTGAGGATATCTTATGGTATGAAAAAGATTGTGTATGGAGGGTGGATGTATCATCAGCATCTGCCCTTCGGAACAACCTCTACGATTGGTTCAAAAATAAAACAGTTACTTCATACGGCGGTGGCTTCAAAATTGTCAAAGGCAATATCTGGATCAAGACGCTATACAACGAGGCCAGTGCAAACATTTCTACCGTCGAAGCTTATGCCAGTCGGCTCGCGCGCTCATTGACCGTCCATAATCGGATCCTCGGCTTTACCCAAAAGAAGCCTAGCAGCTTCGCAAAAGCAACGGCCTTCAAGACGGCAACATGTGTCCAAATTCGGTGGGCATGGCTCACTTTCCCCTCAACACTGGTGGCACTCGCCATCATTTTCTTGGCCATCACCATGAAGAGAAGTAATCACCCCGCTCGACAAGATGGAGTCTGGAAATCATCAATTCTACCCGTCTTGTTTTGGGGACTGACAGAAGAAGTGCGCCAGGAATGCGTACAGACGGAAGCGAAGTGTGATATGAACATGCGCGCTGAGGAGCTGAATGTTTCCTTGAGACCTGGGAATGACGGCTGGAGGCTTGTCTCAGGAACTAAAATATGTGCAAGAAGCAAGCATACAGTGGAAGGAGAAGAGACACTGACGCCTGACCACTCGAGGTAGGCCTTTGAAAACATACTCCGAGTGTGAACTCTGTACAATGGGCGTCATTTAGACATTTCTAATGTCGTGCAATGACCACAGTGATTATCTTTAGTATACTAAAATTATTATGCGTATCGTCCCTCTGGGTTGCCCTTCATTGCTGGGGGGTTTTCGCTGACAACTTGGTATAAAGGACTCCGAATCTGTTTTCCCGACGTTGTGCTTATGCCAGCCACTCGGCTCAAACGCTGGGCTTCTTAGAGGCGTTTCTTAGTTTCAATTATCTCCTCTTGGTTGCTACCGAGACATATTCTGTTCGATATTGTAATTCTAAGAATCATTAGGAAAGGTTTTCCGTCCACTCGTCCTTGTAAGAGCATGTAAACAGTTTAGCGAGCTGCGACGCGCATGGGCCGCTTGAGAGACTCAACCACCCAACAACCAACGGATGTCCAACAGCACACACGTCATATCTCGGAATAGATCTCTCAGCTGCCTCAAACCCAATCTCACTGATCCTCAAATTGTGTTTCCATGTCCTGCGATCCAAGTCTAAAATTACGGCACCGTCATGAACGACTTTCTGAAAGATGTCATTGGGCTTTTCGCGTGGTAGGGTTCCAAAGATAATACTGACCGAAACCGAGAAAGAGAGAATGGCATCATCTCGAGTTCAATTCCTGGCATCATTCCCGGAGAGTCGAACCTCCAATTCTGTCCTGAGTCAAGAGATACGGACTTGTTTTCTGTCGAGAGAATACCTGTTCATCCTACTCCTCCACTGCTGTAACGAGCCTATCACCATGGGTCTGTGCTCTACAAGGCATTTTACTGATTTTTCCGGCCCCTCCACCCTTATTTGATTAAATCAACAAATATGGCTCCAATTACCCCCCCACTTAATAACTAGCAATACAAAAAGGGCTATAAAATAGTTATAAAACATAAAAAGGCTATGCGCTAATTGCATTAGTTTAAAAAGGTCTTGATTTGCGCCTTATAATACTAATATAAGGATTTAGCCAATAAACCTCTTTAAAAAAGCATTATTTGCAAATTTTTTAAATATGCAATCCTCAAGCAAGCTCATGCTAGCTGCAAAAGGCCTGCCTTTTTTTTATCCAATTAAAAAATAAATAAAATTGTCCTTCATTATATAAAGAATTAAAAAAATAATATAATAAATTAATAAATATTAAAAAAAAAATTAAGGCTAGCTTGCTTAATTTAAATACTTTAATAAAAAATGCATTAAAAAGGCTATTATTGCTGCATAGCTTGCCAAAAGCCATATTTAACACTTGCTTAAGTCATAACACAATATCTATAAAGTTTTACCCATATTTTTTAAATAATAAAATGGCTAAAAGTTCTTTGGTCCAATAAAATTACATTTTTTATTAAAAAACATACAATCAAATAAAGAGTTATAAGAAATATTAATTATGGCTAATTAAAAAGGTTTTGTAATATTTGTATTTAGCATCAATTTCATTAAGGCCATACAACACCTATTAATGCATAAAGAGCCATTAAATATAAATATAAATTGCCCCTCAGCTTTATCAAAGGTTATTGTTGGTGCAGTACCGGTGGATTACGCAAAAATATATTAAAGCAAAGGGGTTAATATAGTTTTTAATAAAGTGGGTGATAAAATTTGTGTATTCTTAAGAAAATGGGAAAGATCCCCTATTATATATTTTTTCGAATGACTCCTGTAATAGGTCTGTTATAGCTCCAATTATCCCCTAGAACTATTAGATTTATTATTTTTAATAGCCAAAGCATAACCCTTGAAAATTATCATGGTATTACTTAAATGGCGCTTCCTGTATAGCATAATAAGATTATATAACCCTTATGGATTAATATCAGCAATACCTCTTTTGAAAAAATAAAAAGGAATTCCAATATAATAAAAAAAAAGCAAGGATAATATAAATTTTAATAAGCTAAAAAAACGTTTTGTAAAGATAATGCGCTAAAAAGCATAATAGTACGCAATGTACGAAGGAAAAAAAAAGCCAAAATAGCAATAACATAAAAAATATAATATTAAAATTATTAAAAAAAAAGATCAAAAGATACCAAAAAATAAAATAATGTAATAATTTGTAATAAGGATTAAAAAAAGGTTCAAAATCCATTTATAATAGCTTTATATTAATTATATTAGGGGAATTGTTGATTTGGGGCCAAAAATTAATAATATATAGGTTAAGCAAGGTTCATTAATAATTTAAGCGAAGGCTATAAACCTTCTTATTATTCCCTTATTTTATATATACCTTAAGGGTTCCCCAAAAATTCACTTTTCCTTTTTTAGCAATAACGAATTATTGTTAATATACCAAAATTTATTAATTTTGTATTAAAGCTAATATAATCTTAAAAACTTTTTAATTAATAATCTTAATTTATTAATAATAAATTAATTATTTTTTAAATCAATATTTGGATTTGTTTTAAGGCTATTTTAATATTATATTTTAATGCTAATAATAATATAATGCTAATTCCAATGCCATTTAATGCTTTTGCGATTGCTTATTGCAAATATTGCGTTTGGTGCATCCGCGCCTAGGCGCGTGGTTTAAAGCATTTTTATGTTTTCAATAATTTCAAATTAAAAAAGTGCAATTATTATATTAAGCAAAAAAAGAAATGCTGCCTTATAAATAAATCCCTGGGAATTACCTATGATCCCGGCTTATAAATTAATTATAAATTTTAAAAAAAATCCAAATATATTTTATATTTAATATAAATATAGCTCCCTTAGTTTATTAATATTAAATTTAACATTTTGATTTATGCAATTAATGCTAAATTATTTATTTTAGCAAACCTCTTTGCCACCGCAGAATCGATTGCCGCTATATTATTAATTGCTTTGGCGAAGGCACTAAAAATAAAAGATCAGCTGGCATTTGCCTTATTAAAGGAAACTTGAGCCTTTTGGGTTAGATTGGGTTAGCTTGCTAATACCCAACTAATATATAACCTAATGTAATGTTTAATTTCAATTAATAATTGATTTAAATATAGGACTTAGGCATTTAAATTAGGAAAATGGCGATGGCTTTGGGCCACGTTAATAAAATAATATTTGGCATTTACGCCTAGGCCATAAAGGCTTAAAGCAAGCGCAAGGCTTTTACTAAAATAGGACTTAGCAATAAGCGCCTTTGCTGCAATATGCCAATAAAAAAAAAGGATTTAAAGCTATTTGCAAACGGCCCATATAGCATAAGCAATAAATAAGCCTTATTTTAAATTGGCTTTATAATAAGTTTTTCATAATAATGCTTTTCTTAAACCCTTATATGGGAGTAGCCCTTTATGATGAAATCGGCAATTAGGTCCCTATTAAAGTATTATTGCAAGGCCGCCCATTAATGCTTTAAATTAAAGAGTAAATAAATGCAAATTCAAGCTATTTTTTATTTCCGCAAATTAAATAATCATAATATGCAAAAAGAAAGGTAATAATTATACAAACTTTTTTATTATTAATTTAAATTAATTTTAATAGGCCTTTAAACCCATTTTTTTATTTTAATAATAAGCGTATTAATATTAATAAAATCCTAAAAAGCTTTGTTTAAAGTGGCTTTTGTTATAGCATTAGCAAAATTACAAGCACCATTAATTTATTGCATTTTCATAAATTCCTTGCGCTTATATAATTAGCAAATTGCTATTATGTTAATTATTAAACGCTTTTTTTATTATGATATTAAGTTTAATAATATATTTGTATAACAAATTTCTTTTATACAAATAATGATAAAAAGCCTTAAAAGATTAAGCTTATTAATTATTATATTAATAATAATTGTTATAATAATTAATATATTAATGCCGGCAATTATAGCATATAATTCCAAAGCAAGCATTGCATAAGTAATTCTTTTGCATTTGGTGAAGCTGGTATAAATAATATTGCCACTAAAAATAAATTTTGCATTCCCTTTTAATTTAATTTCAATTGCTATTATAAAATCAATTTAGGAATTCAAATTTTTGTTATTAGCAAAGGAATCATTTATGAAAACGTAAATTTTTGCCAAATATAAGTTTATAAGAATATATTGCAGGCCTTTTTTTAAATTATTTATTTACTATTAAAAACGCAAATTTAAGGCTTTAATATTATTCATTATGGGATTTTGATATTAAGCCGCCATTAAAAAATTAAATGTGGCTTTTAATTAATAAATTATAGCAATATAAGTTCCACAAGCACATTGCTTTATGTAGGCCTTTTTGTAATCATTTTTTTTAATATTAATTAGCTTGATTTTAGCCTTTTGTTTCTTTTAAAATATATAAAAATTGGGTTCCTTTATGATAATAATGCAATTATTAAATATAAGGGATTTAAAGGCGTTTAGGACTTGAATTGGCTTTATTAAAAAGTTTGCATTTGCAATTTTCATTTGTTTCCTAGCTAGGAAATTGTCATTTTTCAAAATCAGGATATTGTTTGTTTGCATTTCAATTATTCCAAATTTTTAATTATTCTTATTATTAATTAATAAGCAAGGATTATACGTAAAGGTTTTTATTTATAACTTTTTGATATAATGCTTATAATATGTATTAAATTAATAATTTTTTAATTTTGAAATGCCATATAATGGGAGCATTATTATAAATATTATGCTAAAAGGAAATTCATTTGCAATCTTTTAGGGAAGCTATGCAAAGATGTTTTAAAAAAGCTTTGTTTATGCTTGAATATAAGCTTGAGTAATATTCCAAAATGCTAAACATGATTTAAATTTGTTTTAAACCTTTTTTAGCTGCCTAATTGCGAATGCTAAAAAAAATAAGCAATTATTAGCTTACGCATTAAATTATTGAAGATTAAATTAATATTTCCCTTTTGCCCTTATTATTAAAGCATTAAACAACAAGTTTTAATTTCTCATATAATATTAAGATCTCCTTGCCTTTCACTTTATTTATCATTCTAAATTTAAAAATGCGTTAGCCTTTTACTTTAGGGTTATCCTTTTAAATAGGTATAAAAACCCCTTTTTTAATAAGTGCTTTATACTTCATTTTATAAGAATATAGACTCGCTTATACTCGCTTATACCTAAGGACCTAAGACCCCTTAAGAGCTAAGGTCCCCTAAAGGCTCCTAGGGCCCTTAAAGGCTCCTAGGGTCCCCTAGAGGCTCCAAAAGGCTCTAAGAGATCCTATAACTCTTGGATTGATGCGAGGCCTTGGCACTAAACCCAAATAGGCAATCAAAGCGATAATTAGGATTTAATATCAGCTTGAGTTTGATAATCAACTAAGCAAGGAAATCAAACAAATGCCGGTTTCAAAGCTATTAGCTAAGGTTTTGGAGTTATCAAAGCAAAGGCTTGGCTATTAAAGCAAAGGCTTGGCACTAAGCCCAAATAGGCAATCAAAGCAACAAGAGCCAAGAAGAGCCAAGGAGAGCTTGGCACTAAAAGTAATTAAATAGACCTAGAAATCCCCCCTCAATATAATAATCATTCGCACCATTATTACTTTTTTTTCAAATTATAAAATCCCAAGCACAACCTCTTTTATTCTACCTCAATTCAACCAATCAAAAGCTTCTATTCTACCTCATTTACACTCATATACTTCGCTTATACGTTATATTCTTTGTTTTTAAGTTCTATCAACTAGTTCAAGCCGAATTCTACTCCTTTATACCTTTTATTCTTAATTCTCAAGTATAAACCTATACTCCTCCTATCACCTACCTCACCTACCACACCTCCTATCACACATATTTATTAGCTAATCTAATAAAAGCACTTGATTTTCACTCAAATATCAAACACTTCAAAGTTTCTCAGCCAATATAAAATTCTTTAAATAAACCAACACCATCAAACCTTCAAGTGATACCCCTTTTTCACTTATATCAACACTTCAAAGTTTCTCAACCAATACAAGGTAATTTGCCCTATAACTTATCAAACTTACACTTCACATACTCAATAACTAACAATAAAAAACTAAACTTCTTTAAATAACTCAATTTTCCACAAATCTCAAAGTTAAATCATAATACACTTGAGCTACCCTTAAAAAAAGACTAATATATATAACAAATATGTCTTCTAATAAGATCACTATAGCTAAGCTTAACGGCTCAGCTAATTACCCTATTTAGGCACTTCGCATATCGGCCTTCCTTACTAAGAAAGCGCTAAATGCTATTATTATAACAAATAACGTAAATAATAAAATCAATGATAAAGCTCTTTCCAATATCCAATTGCTTATAAAGGATGGCCCCCTCTTGCAAATTCAATAAATAACACAAGCTTTTAAAGCTTGAGAATCTCTTAAAAAACCTCTATTCCCCAAAAAGGTTTAGCTCTAAGTTTTTGATATATAAAAAGTTCTTTAATACCCACTTATTAAAATATAACTCTATAAAAAAATACTTAAATAAGGTAAAACAGCTAAGCAATCAACTTAAAGCTAAAAACCTTGAATTACCTAAGCAGGTAATAATAGCATGGGTTCTTAATAATTTGACTAATAATTATAATGAACTAGTGTCTAATATAACTCAGTCTTTAAAAACTAATATTGATTCTTATACCCTTAAATCACTATTCTCTAATTTATTAAACAAATCAAAACGTCAAAAATCAAATAATGCTAATATTAATTAGGCATTTATAATCTCAAATGGCTATAAAAGGAAAAAACCCTATAAAATTACCAAATCCGGCGCTAGCAAAAAGTATTATACCAATTGCAAGCAACATAGCCATATAACGTCGAATTGCGCTTTCTTATTCCCCAAGAAAGCGCCGAAGGGCTGGAAGAAACCAGAAGGGGATAAATCAAGTAATAAAACCTCTATTACAAAAAAAATTGCACATAAAAAACAAGACAATAATATAGACGTCTTATATAGCACTTCAAATGCTATTGATGATTTTGGTAATTTTGACCTTAATATAAATCTTATAAAAAATATACAGGTATTAATGACTATACCCCTTACAAAAACTAACAAAATAACTAATATTAATAATATAAGCCCCAATTCAAGCTCTTTAAATAATCACGGGATTGGGAAATCATATGTAAATAATCAAATAAAAACCTTTGCACTTGATACAGCCGCAACTAAGCATATATATTATAATTTGTTATATTTTAGTAATTTTAAAACTTGTAATAAACTAATAAATTAGGGAAAAGCTAAACAAATAACTATAAAAGAATATGGAGATATCTTTATAAAATCAAATATTAATAATAAAATATATAAATTACAAGATTATCTTTATATGCCTAAATTAGGAATAAATTTAATAAGCCAAAGCCAATTAAGTAAACAATATTATAGTATATTCAATAACTCTTTCTCTTATATAAAAGATAATAAAACAAATAACTTAATTATAAAAGAATCAATCAAAAATGGATTATATATATTAGATATAATTCCTTTTAAAAATAATAATAATAATATCTTAATTATAACTGAAAATAAAAGTATTAATAAAATGAACCTACATAATAAACTAGGTCATATAAGCTTAGCTTATTTAGATAAAATAATAAATCAAACACTTGATTATAATAACATAATATCAAATAATATAATAAACCAACAAATATTAAACTGCAAAATTTATCTTCAAAATAAATTTACAAATAAAATAAATAAAATAACTAATAATAAAAGTTTTAAATTACTTAAAAAAATTGCAAGTGATTTATGTAGGCCTATTACGCCTATTACATATAATAAATATAAATATATTATAACATTTTTAAAATTTAAAACCAAATACCTTAAAATCAAGCTATTAAATAATAAATATGAAGCTTTATAAGCTTTTTTAAAATATAAAAATAAAAACAAAAATAATTCTAATAATAAACATATAAGCATATTTGCAACTAATAACGGGGGGGAATACGTAAATAATAAATTCAAAAAATATTTAATAAACCATGGTATTACTCATCAATTAGCTCCTGCTTATACAAAAAAGCCAAATGGTGCCATAAAACGTATAAATCGTACTATTCTTAATAAAGTAAGATATTTATTAGCCTTTGCTAATTTACCTAATATATTTTGGGGAAAAGCTGCAATTACAGCTACTTATTTATATAATAAAACCCCTCATTCAGCAATAAATTATAAAGCGCCATATAAGCTTAAATTTAATAAAAAGCCAAATATTAATTATATTAAAACCTTTAGTTTTATATGCTTTTATAAAAATAAAAAAAATCATATAACAAAACTAAAACCAAAAGCTAATAAAGCCATTTTAATAAAATTTAATTATCCTTTATATAAAATCTTCAATATAAACAACAAAAAACCTATATGAATTAAAGATATTAAAATATTAAAAAATAAATTTATAAATACTCCTAAAAATAATATATTTCAACCTTATAATAAAATAAATATAAGAGAATTGAAGAATAATACTAATAATAATAATATTATTAATACAAGAATAGTACAAAGACGTATAAATAACAATAATAAAAGTAATAATACAAGAATAATAAGAAGCCAAACTAATAATAATAATAATAACAATAACAATAATAATAATAATAATAATAATACTCCACGATCAAGTTACCCTCAAGTAATAATAAACTCCTCAAAGCAGGCTTTAATATTACAATATAACCCTAATATTATAAATGACCCTACAATAGATTTAGCCTTAATAATAAATATGAATAACAAACCTAATACTTATAAACAAGCTATTAATAACCCTAATAAAGAGAATTGGATAAAATCCATGAAATTTGAAATAGATGAATTAGAATTACAAAATACGTGGAATTTAATTAAATTACCACTTAATCAAAACTACCTAAAAGGTAAATGGGTTTATAAAATAAAAACTGATTTAAATAATAATATAATAAAATATAATTCTCGATGGGTTATAAAAGGCTTTGATCAAATATTAGGTCTAAATTACCTAAAGACTTTTTTCGCTACATGTAAACCTAAATCTTATAAGCTAATATTTATAATAGCTATGTCTAATAAGTGGAAATTATTACAATATGACATTAAAAATGCCTTTGTACACGCTAATATAAATACTAATATATATGTAAAACAACCAATAAGACTAAAAAAATACTATAATAAAAATAATAATAAATATGAATTAATAAATAATCAGTCTAAACCAATACAAAAACTATTTTATAAATTAAATAAAGCTTTATATGAATTAAAACAATCCCCTAAATTATGATATAAACACTTATTAAGTGCTCTTACAAAATTAGGTTTTAAACCTTTACCATATGATAAAGCTATATTTGTACATAATATATTAAAAATAATAATAATATATCACGTAAACAACTTAATATTTACAAAACCAAATAATAATAAAATAAAAAATATAATTATAAAATTAACTAAAACAATAAAGATAGAATATATAAGCAAAGTCCACCAATTTTTAGGTATGAAAATAAAGCTAAATTATAAAGAACAATTAGTATATATAAATCAAAATAAATATCTTAATACTTTATTAAAAAGATTTAATAAAAAGGATTTAAATCCTGTAACAACTCCTATTGAAGCAGGGGTAAGACTACAAAAAGCAACTGATATAGCTAGTAAAGCCGATTTACAGTTATATCAACAACAAATAGGCTCTTTAATATATTTAGCCACTAAAACAAGGCCTGATATAGCATTTGCTGTAAATCAATGCGCTAGATATATGTCAAATCCTGATTTATCACATTTTAGAGCGCTAGACCGTATATGGAAATACCTTAATAAATATCCTAATATAGGAACATATTATTTATATGATAAAACGTTTCTAGAACTCTTAGGATATACTGATGCTGATTGGGGGGGTGATATAAGCTCCCAAAAAAGTACTAGCGGCTTTTTATTCTTTGTAAATAACTGTATTATAAGCTGGCTAAGCATAATACAAAAAACAGTAGCTTTATTAAGTTATGAAGCTGAATATATGGCTTTTAAAAAAGCCATAAAAAAATATTATACTTATATAACTTAATTAATTATTTCAATAATTTTTTAAATAATAATATAACCCCTATACCAAAACTATTAACAAACAGCAAATCAGCTTTGAAATTAGCTAATAACCCTAAATTCCATAAAAGAAGTAAACATATAAACATAACTTATCATTTTATAAAAAATGAAATAACTAATAATAAATTAAATTTATTATATGTAAATACTACAATACAATTAGCTAATGGATTTACAAAAGGATTAAATAATAATAAACAACTTAGATTTATATCTGCCTTAAATTTAAAATAAAAATAAGCACTTCGCATATAAATACAAATATTAAAATCAAAAGGATAGCTTACATGTAAAAAATAAAAAATAAAATAAATATAAATAAATAATATATATCTTACGGGGGGCTATAAGAATATAAACTCGCTTATACTATAAACTCACTTATACTCGCTTATACTCGCTTATACCTAAGGACCTAAGACCCCTTAAGAGCTAAGGTCCCCTAGAGGCTCCTAGGGCCCTTAGAGGCTCCTAGGGTCCCCTAAAGGCTCCAAGAGGCTCTAAAAGATCCTATAACTCTTGGATCAATGCGAGGCCTTGGCACTAAACCCAAATAGGCAATCAAAGCAATAATTAGGATTTAATATCAGCTTGAGTTTAATAATCAACTAAGCGAGGAAATCAAACAAGTGCCGGTTTCAAAGCTATTAGCTAAGGTTTTGGAGTTATCAAAGCAGAGGCTTGGCTATTAAAGCAAAGGCTTGGCACTAAGCCCAAATAGGCAATCAAAGCGACGAGAGCCGAGAAGAGCCGAGGAGAGCTTGGCACTAAGAGTAGTTAAATAGACCTAGAAATCCCCCCTTAATACAATAATCATTCGCACCATTATTACTTTTTTTTCACATTTAACAAGATTATTGGAATGATGCTTTAGGAATAATGATTTTGCTTTTATTTCAAAATTTAATAAAAAGCTTTCAATCTCTTATTTCCTTTTTAATTAAAAATATCTTAGCATTATAGCTATTATTAATTATTAATAATTTATGAATAAGTTATATAAATAAAAGCTCTACAATAATCTGGGATAATTTTAGTATTGATTTAAGCATGCTATTAATTAATAATTTGAGATTAGCAATTATTTCTATGAAATCCTTTAGCAATTTTTTTTTAATGCTTAATGCCCAATGTATTTATATTAAATAAGCATACAAATATTAATTAAAATATGCAAATTCGATTATTGTTTATAGCAATTTTGCAAAATTTGTTATTTATTCTTAAAAACTTATATAATCCTTTTTATCCTTTCTTTTTTTTTATACCAAAACTTAATCTTTTAAGTGTAGGTCATATATTAAAATAATATTAAGGCCGTTTTAAATTGCTAACATATTATTAATTTTGCGGATTGCATAAATTTTTTTATTTTTTTTATTGCCTTTTTAATAATAATAGCACATTGCTTAATAAACAAATTTAAAAAGTTTAATTCCATTATTTTGGGGTAAGCTCCAAAAACAAGCAATATAAGAATCAGCCTATTAAATCCAGCTATATTATTCATTGCTTTAATTGCTATTTGCAATCAATTTTTGTTACTTAGCTTAAGGTGCTTTTTTATAATAATTTCATAAGCACGCTAAAATGAATAATAATATTTCTTCATTTTGCTAATCAAATGATATGCTTTTATAAAAATAAGCTTTGAAATACTTCTAATAAAGCGTAAAAAGCTGCGGAATTCCTTAAAATTAAAATTGGTCCCATAATCGTATATTATAAAATTAGGGGGTTTAATATATGTGTTCATTTATGCTGATTTAAAAGCATTAAATATAGCCTAAGCTATAGCCAAATCAGATTTTTTTTAAAAATAGCTTTGCTGCTTTAAAGCTGGTGGCTTTATTAATTATATAAAAAGCTTTTTTTTTAAATTATGCTATATTAACATAAATTATATAATTAAAATTTACGTCATTTTATAGCTTAAATTAAAATTTATGTAAAGCATTTACGTGTTTTTGGCAATGTTTATATATTTTCTTAATTTTGAGTATAATTTCAGAATTAGGAATATGGCTAGCCTGGTTTAATAAGTATTGTAGGCGTTGTACCAAAGGATGCCCAAATTGCTTATGTAACTTCCAAATTTTCATTTTAATTAAATAATACGCATTAATTATATTAATTAATAAATTTAATAATTGCTGGTGCTAATTTAAGAGAAGCTATGGATGGCTTCGTTTTTATATAATCAAATGTTTTTTTTGCCTTAAATTAATATATTTTATAAATTGTTATATTAGGCATTAAGCTTATTTAGCTGCTATAAGCATATTAGGAATAGGATGTTTGCATTCATAATTATAAACTTTATTAGTTTAATAAAAATATTAATTATTGCTATTCCCATAAATAAGCAAGAACCGGCTTCAAATGTGATTTAACTTTGCTTTGCTTGGCTTATATTAAGCTTAACGTTTTGAATCCGTTGCAAAGCTCGCAATTGATTAATGCTTTTAGTGTTTTTGTTTAAGGCTTTAGTATTAATAAATAAATTTAAAAAAAATCAATTTGTTTATTACGTTGTGTAGGCCTTATTTTATAAAGGTTTCCTAATTTTATTCTTTAAAATGTGGGCTGTTTTCCGTTCTTCAAATTATAATAACACCTCCCGTGCATTATATTTGGTTTCACTTGCCATAAATACAATTATAAAATTTGCTATATTATTGCTATTATTGCTATTTAATTTTTTTTTAAAGATTATTATTATTTGATAAAATATTTGATTTATTATTATGGGGTTTATTCTTATGTTCTTCAAACTAGGCCTAATTCAGGTTCAAATCAGGTTTATATTCTTTAGCATGTGTTAGGTAGGCTTTAAATAAAAAATTTATAGCTTTTATTTCTTTTGCTTTTTAATTAGCAAAGTATTTTGTTTTTGCAGTATTTTGTTTTTTTTTAAAATGTTAGCTATTATAGCAATCTTTCTTTTTATAAATAATACACCTAATATAGCCTGGTTTAGGCCGGAATTTGTTCTTATGCTTATTATTTTATGAGAACTTTATTTTTTTATTTAAATAATATGCATTTTCATTAGCTACATAAAATTAATAGCAATTTAAATCCAATCCAAAAGTTCTTCCAACCCATAATCCCGGCTTATATATTATTTTAATGCTAATAGCAAAGCGGAGGCCATTTATTAAGGTAGGGAACATTGATAGTGCTTTGAATAAGGCCATTTTAAAAAATGAGTTGTTTAATATTCCTTGCAATAGCTTATCTTAAAACGTTTTGTTATTTTTTATATTATTATTCTTAAGACCTAATTAAAGGCTTTGCAATTCCCTGGCAAAGCTCTTTAATTAACTTAGCATTAATTTACCCTTTTAATATGATTTAGCTTAAAATAACAAGAATATTAAGCCAAACCATTAGCTAAGGAATTTATTTGCATGCTCTTTTATTTCAAAATTGCTTTGGATAATTATAATAAAATCCTTAAAAAAATACCCCTTATTTTAAAAATATTAATAATAATATACATTGGCTTTATTTTATAGTATAAATAAAAAAGCTTGGTTTTAGATAAAATTGTTAATAAAAGCTCATTAATATAAATTGGCAAAAATGTATAATTTCTCATTAAGGTAATCCTTGGCGCTATTATACTAAAGCTTTTTTAAGTACATTTTGCTAAAATTTATTAAAAACTTGGTTTGATTTAAAAATAATAGGTTTATTATAAATTATAAAGGCCATATTAATTTAAAATAAGGTTTAATAAGTTTTGATGTTATTATAAAAAAAAATATATATATTTTTTAAGTAAACATTTGGCAATGGTGCTAAATTAGGCAATGCATTATCATTTGGTCTTCACTTTAGCTTATTTTCTAAGGGCCCCTTATTAAGGGTAAATAAGAATTCCCTTTTTAAATTAATAAATAGCGTTGCATTATACAAATCCTTTTTTATAATATTGATTTTAATAAGGGCAAAGGTGCTAAGCAAATTGTTTTAATATTTTAATATAATACCTAATGTTTTTTCTTTTAATACTAAAGGTGTTTGATCCTTTTTGGTTTTTGGCATAAAGGAAAAAGGGGTTTGCGCAAGTATAAGAACCTTTAATTAATTTTGGATAAGCCATATAAAGGATGTAAATATATTTCGAATATAATTTGGAATAAATCCTAAATGCATTCGGTTTTGCATTTTCAATTATTCCCTAAGCCATTTATTTTTATTAGCCTTTATTATTTCCTTTAATATATTTGCAACCTTTATCCGCTTCGCTTTTTGCATATAACAATCATAAAATCTAAGATCATCTTTTAATTACGCCTTCTCCTACTTATAAATCTTTTTAAAATTGGCAATTGTTTATTTGCCAAAAAATTCCCAAAAATCCTAAAACAGGTACTTTCCTTTTGTTCTCCTATTATAATAGTACTTTTAAAACTTTCGCAAATACTTTATGTGATTGGCTGGCATATTATTAGCCCTTAATAATATATTATTTATTGGTTTTTAAGTTAATGAAATAATATTATTTTTCATATGCTTCTTTGCCAGCTTTGCAATGCGCTTCCTTAATTAAGATATTATATTAAAGTAAGTTTGAAGTTGGTCCAAATATAATTTCCTAAATAATTTATTGGTCCGGGTTGAAGATGCTAATTTAACAATTGTTGCTAAGTAATTATTGTATTGTATTTGCTATAGGTTATATAGCTGTTGGATTTTTAATTGGTTAAAGTGCTTTTACCAATGTTTTTAAAAGGGGGAAATTATTTGTCCCTTAATCTAATCAAATGGCTAAGCCTTAATTAAAAGTACAAATAATTAAATGCTTCGAGTTGATTTTGCAGTTTGAGATTTTATTGTTTGTGGTATAAATTAACCACTAATTAATATCAATGCAATACCAGTGGATTACGCAAAGATATATTAAAGCAAAAGGATTAATATAATCTTTAATAAAGTGGGTGGTAAAATCTATGTATTCCTAAAAAAGTGGGAAAAATCCCCTATTATATACTTTTCCAAATGACCTTTATAACAAGTCCATTATAATTCCAATTACCCCCTAAAACTGTCAAATCCATTATTCTTAGTAGCCAAGGCATAACCCCTGAAGACTACCATGGTATTACTCAAGTGGCGCTCCCTGTACAGCATGATGAGATTACATAACCCCTGTGGACCAACAGTTATAAAAAGAATAATGCCTTTTTACAAAAGAACTATTTTACACAGCTTTTGAAACTATTTATATAAATAATCTTAAAAGCTTTCGCTTTTATTACATATACCCTTTGCCTATCTGCAAAGCCATTATTCATAAAAAATAATGATACAGCACATAAGCACAAATCAACAACAAATTGCTATGCCAAATTTTATACAAAACACAGCATTATCTTAATACCACATCCTTTTATATCACCAAATATAAACCCAATTAAAAAATGCTAATATTAAATTAAACAAGCTCTCCATCAATAATAGCACCAACCTACTACTATAAAAAAATGCGCCAAACTATCACAAAAAAGTGGGAAGCTATACCTCAAAATTGGATTAATTAATTAATTTTAAAGCAGAAGCATTAAATTAATATACTTATATAACGCCACAAGTGGTCTACTCCTAATTAAATTAAATTATGGTTCATAATTTTAATAAATTAAATTGCAAATGCCCTGTAACGCACAAACCTATAATGACAGGCTCATAAGGACTCCGAAATCTTGACCTTAGAACCACAAGAGTTCTGTTACAGTATCAACGTGCTTGCTAACTACTCCAGCAATAATTACATTGATATATATCTCTAAGGTATTATGTGATCTAGGAATCAAGCAGCGCCACTTACTAATGTTAGGCTGCTGCATGGGGCCCCATGGGTTTTTTTATATCCCATATGGGAGATTTTCTTTTATAAAAATACATAATTATTCACAATTATTTATTAATACTCATTTAATACCCATAAATTGTTGATTTTATTTAATAATTTCATAAATAATGCAGATTTTATATAAAAAAATCCCCCATGGGGTTTTCTCCTTTATATATCCTACCCATGGGGCCTCATAGGCGGGGTAAGGGGAAAAAACCCACGAAAAGTTCGCCCCATGCAGCAGCCTAACTGATTTCCATCACAGGAACATTTCTTCAAAATATTACGAAAAACGCAACCTGGGAATGGAACATCAGAGACACCTACATAGACGACCCAGGCGAATCAGGTGTGCATCAGTTCTGCGATGCGATGGAGTGGTTTGAACAGCCTGACAAAAACCATCATCCTCGCTGCCCGCCTGAGAAAGGCTTCGCGATGATGAGTGTGCACACCTGGGTACCTTGGTTTGTTGGAGAGGTGAGAGTCTGCCCCTCAGATTGTGAGGGGGATTAAGCTGATATGGAGGTCTTAGGGGAACTACACCGTCAAGTTTGACGCGAAGACGAAAGAGGGAGAGAGAATCTATTGTTATACTGGCGAATTTGAGTTGATATATCCGGAGAGGATGGATGGGTTGGAACTCAAGTAATGGGTTATCGTAACAAAGCTATTCCATGGTTTTGAAATGCTACATCAGTACTGAACTCTTTTATGGTTCGTGGAATGGTTGGCAGTGCCGTGCCTTCCAGCACACTCTGCAATGCTAAATTCTTGTTTGCCCACTAATCTGTCCCTACGCATTCCATCCTGCGTGCCTATGAAGTCTCTATACCACCCAAACACTTCTAAACCGACATAGTGGCTATATTATAACGGGCCATTGTTGAAAATTGGAAGCGCCTCTCAAATGGCATTACGTGAAGATCCTCAAACACCAACAAAAACCAACATCAGGATCCTGAAGAATCATATCACCAACAAGAAAGAACCACTTCCCAGAAACACCCAACGTCATGAGTCGTGATCTAAGCAGCCACCTCACCTCCAACTTCTACCTCTCGCATCGTTTATTAGCTCACCAGAATCAAACCGCACTGCCATTCGTTTGCGAATCAGCACCAGCAATGACTAGATTTCTCACAGAATTGTGAGATTCCTGACCTGGAAAAGCTTAAAGAGTTCCGATACCGTCTCATGGTCGATCCCAGGCGATATTCCCAGCTACTGGCAGGGTTGCACTTCGCTTCAGGCTATTGCCACAGGGACCAGCCTCCTTTGAAGGCCTTGCTACGACTGGTAATCAACAATCAGGTGCAAGGTATGCTACCAACAAAATTCAACACCGCGACGCATATTCATCAAATATTGTCTGGATGCGATGCCGTGCAGCTTGGGTGCTGGCAACATACGCCCGCGTCCAACAATTCAAAATAGACGAGGCGCAGCAGAACGGAGTCCTCGACATAACTTTTCTGATCTTAGGCCCTCCCATAATCTTTCGTCGCTACTGAAGATTTTCTGAACTCGCACAGTAACACTCAAGATACAAAGAATGCGATCAATCATCAAGAGAAGCTTTGCTTTATTTGCAAGCTTTCGTGCACAATCATCGATACCACAGAAGCCACTGGACCACAATGCAATGTCTCTATCTATCCCGGGAGATATTCCAGGGCTCTCGAACCTAGGATATTGTCCAGAGTCTAAGTCTACCGACCTATTCTCTATCGAGCGGTTGGAGATCCATCCCACTCCCCCTCTCTTGTATGTATTGTTCCATTTGTTTAGCATACGACTGACAGAAGCTGTGAAAGCGAGGAGGATGTCCGCATCTACGTCTACGGTACGTCTCGCGTTATTCACACATACATCGAGAAGTTTGAACATAACATTAAGTAAAATGTAACAGGCACATTCCTTCAAAATATCACGCGTCAACGCAACATGGAACTGGATAGTCGACGTCCAGCGAGGACCAGACCACGGCCACCAATCAGGCTTCCTAGACTTCTGCGACGTCATGGGGGAAATTGAACAGCCGGATCCTCATCGTGAGAGGGACTGTCCACCTGAGAAAGGTTGGGCCATAATGCATGCTGGTTCTTTCTTGCCGTGGTGGCTTGGCTCCGTAAGTCGAATTCTAACGCCGTGGACTTGTTGGAGGATCGTGTAGGTGTGAAGAAGCTTGCATTGGAATGACTGTCTGAAGTGAGGACTATATACAGGTACGCTAAGCCAGGAGCACCTTCCGTAACAGGACTCCAAATGTAATGAATGACGCTGATGACAATAGAGTAATTATTCTGTGAAGCCTGATGCGAAGACGAAAGAGGGGGAAAGTATTTATTGTTTGCAAGGGGAATTTCCGTTACTGACGAGGGATGGGGGGACAAGAAGTGTAGATGAGCTAAAGTAACTGAAAGCTCTGGTTTTCGCAGAGCTTTCTCGTTCCTGGTGAAGCCGGATCATATATGGGTGTGCCTGTGAGTGGATATCCCAGGATCAGACATTGAGAGAGGGGGAAGGGAAGCATGGGCAGATTAAAATGCAAGTGTTGCGTAGAATTTCATCATCATCTTTAGCATGTGGTTCTGCCTTTTTGAATGGTGACAATACTGTAGCATTCTATCACAAGCACATGTCCGCTCTCATACGTCATTCAGTGCAAGAAGGGAGTAAACAAGGTTCAAACTCGCGAATACGCCGATAGTTTGTTCGCTTCCTCCACAACACGACGACAAATTGTTGAAAGAAGCCAGCGCTCCGCAGCCACAGATGTAACTACAACAAAGAACGTATCCGCTGATAAATGTAGCTACCAAACCAATGCACCCAACCCCAGCCAAAGGAGTTTTGCAAATCCTTTGATAGGTTGCACTAACTCTCTAAGAGCATCCATCAGATCATGTGCCGGGAAGTACAGGTACCCCCAAGCTGCGTATATCTCGCCAAGCCAGAAACACCACTACCGTTCGAAGTTCGCACAGTTATCCAAAGCCTTAAAACCAGTTTTCACGAAATGCCTCACTACCCCACGGAATAGAGCGTTGGCTCAACTGATGCAGCAGGTACCGCAGCAGGCTGTTGACCGTGATCAATACCTATCTACCCACTTAGGCAATTTCTGAAGGTGGGTTTCGGCACCAGGCAGACGGAATTAAGTGATATTTCAATTTGACTCGTGACAAAGAGCAAAAGCTAAGTATACGCCAAAATCCATAATTGACACTGCATGCAATAGCAGATTCCATATCAACACCATCATACGCTGCCACTAACCCTCCTTCCAATAAGTATAAACCTTAACCTCCCAATGCATCAACGGCTCCCGTCCCACCCACCCAGCAGGCACATTCCGTCCCTGAGTGACTTCTCTCCAACCACCCCTCTCCCTTTCCGGCCAGTTCGGAACGAAATATTCACTACCAGGCGTATCGTAATCCGTGAAGTTGGCAACCACAACAATAGGTTCATGATCTGGCGCGCCTCGTTTCCAAGCCATGATCTTCCCGCCACGGCTGGAATCCACGTGGAAGAAATCCGTATCGTTGTGTCCTAGAGCTGGGCAGACTTTGCGTAGATGGATGAGAGTGGATACATAATTGAAGATGCGGGACCGCCAGTCTTCGGATTTACGTTCGTAGTTCACGGGATCAATTTGCTTGTGTGAGGTATCTCGGTCGTGTTGGTCGAGGAATTCTTCACCGGCGAAGATCATGGGAATACCGACGGCGGTCATGAGAAGTGCATACGCAAACTTAGCACGACGTTCCATGTCAACGACACGATTGCTGGAGAGGAAATTGTAAAGGCGCTCTTTGCGGAAGCCTTCGGTGTCGTGGGATGTGATGTAGTTGACAGCTTGGGCTCCATCCCAGAACGGATGGTTTGAATCAAGTCTGCAGTCGACCATTTTGCGGACCGTGGACTCGAAATCGTGATCAGCGGATTCGCCTAGGATGACGGCTCTGATTCTTGCTTGGAAAGGCTCGTTCCAGAGTGAATTCAAGCAACCGGTCTGAATAAGATCGAGTGGACAGCTGAGTTCTTCGCCAATGACGAGGAACTTGGATCTCGGTGCGCTGTTGTGTTTCGACTGATATACGTCCATTGCGTGTTCCTTGTATGAGCGAACGAAATCGTAATTCGCAATGTTGTTCACGCTGTCCAGTCTGAGACCACCGACACCAAAATCTGACATCCAGCGATGAACGTGCGCTTTGTGGAAAGCCCAGGAGGGAGTCACATCCTTGACGTTTCCTGTACAGCTATCAGCATTATCTAAAACATCAGCAAGACGCTGGAAACCCACCTGACTCTGGATCGTACGTGTTCGTTGTCCGAACATAACGCCAGCTTCTTCCGCCATATCCGTCCCGCAATTGACTGTCATCTGTATGAGGAGTGTGCGACTGCCAGCGCTCATGATTATCAAACTCTGCCCGCGACTTCGGATCGATATGAAATGGATCGTAGGCGACGTATACATAAGGATCATGCCCGAAAGCCATGACTACATCGGTGAAGAACCGGACTTGCTTGTCATGGATCTTATCAACCAGATTTACCAGAGAAGTTGCAGTCCCTAGGTCAAAATCTGTGGCGAAGTAGTTTGCAGTGGCATATCCCCACTCGCCTGTTGGCCTCGCGTCTGCGGCTGGAAGGAGTTCGAGGGCGTTTATGCCTAGGTCGGCAAGAAGAGCCTGCGTGGCAACAGCAGAGACACCTCTGAAGCGATCACCAGTAGAGGCCGAGTCAAAGAGAGCGAGAACATCGGTAAATGTTCCAGTATCAGTTTCTACATCGCCAACTTTCGAGTACCTCGCCCAGGATGTTGGCAACTCGTAGATGACCAGGTGATTATTGTCTGGGATGGTCGCGGGAGTTGGGACTGCGGGGGTGTCAACTGTGCTCAATAATCTAAATGCTACGCAAAGGATGCGTTCTCAAGCAGTGGCCTTCAGGAGGATGTGCGACTTACTTGTCACCTGACCTGGTTCATGACCATCTCTGTCGCAAGGCCAAAGCTTTCCATCTCGAAACTTGATGACTGAAGCTGGCTGTTTCTTGTCTCCAGTGAGTCTCGAGATTCTGTAATCGACATTGTATGCAATTGGATCCGTAACCTGCACAATTCCTAGGTTTTCGGGAGATGTATCTTGGACCTCGAACCAATAGTGATATATGCCATCAGTCAATGTCGGTCTGATATCATTGGGATCAAGCTCCCATAGATCTTTGATCGTGATCGTCAGTGGACCTCGGAAAACTTGGTTGTATGTTGCGACGGTTGCAGGAGGGCTGGGATCGAAAGTACCAAGAACCAGTTGAGGAGGTCTTGGATTCGAGGGCTGGCCGGGAATCCAGAGGACGAATTTGGACTTTCTTCGTTCCAGGAGATCGTAAGACATCGTCGGTTGTACTCAGTGGAAACTCTCCGATGCGGATTTCCAGAATGATTTTTGGTATGACGGAGAGCAGCAGCCTTTTGAATGAAGTGCAAATAAAGAGAGAGTGAAATTTGGCAACCAGCCCAAAGCCAACTTTGCAAGAAACTGAGAAGCTGAAAGTAAGCTGCAGATGGGATCATCAGCTCTCACGATGAGGAGGGCTGAAGTTTATGACACATTGAGAGAGGTGCAGAAGCCAAATTGATGATGCTGCATTCAACATATGCAGGGAGTTACGACCCAGGGGTCACAGGCATTTGTGAGAGGTCGACACTGCCAGCCACAAAAGCACGGGAAGGCAAGAACGTAACACAAAACTGCTTACAGCACCTTGTAACAGTTGATTCTCGGAGTATTCCATCGCTTGATGAAGCCTCGAATTTTGACTTCCGTAGGACAAGCGTTACAAGAGGGTAAAGTCCTTTGAGAAGCGAGTTGGATTGTTTGCCATGGCACTTGTACAACCTCCGTAAATCACTAGCATCGACTTTGTACATCGACTCCATCAAAGAGATGCCATGTGAGTATACGCAAATGCTACGATGTGAAGTAATACTGTGGGTGTTGTGATCATGAGATGAATAAAGTGAGAGATTCCCTGGAAACGAAATCAGGGGCTGGTGCTGGCGGACACGCCCCACACGAGCTCCATATATCCATCCCCTGAACCTCGGACATTCCGGACCTCCAAAGTTCACAACGACATCCAACAACTTCCAAACCGACATTTCCCATAATCAACACGAATATTCGAATATACCATTCTCACTTCCATCATGTTCACAAGCACAAAGACTCATATGGACAGGCGTCTCCTGAGTCTTGCATCCGCGAGGTTGATGCGTCTTACATGGTCCATGGACCCCGACCTTGACGCTCTTTTGCTTCGGTATCTGGAGCCTTCGGACATATCGACTTCTCAAAAATAGCACTGCCGTATTAGAAACACGGACTATTATCGCTATCGTATCACATCATGTAGGACTCAACCCGAGAAGCGTGTATAAGAGCCGCCTATTGCTTCCCCCGCTCCGCTGCATTAGATTCCGGACGGACTTCCAGTAGCAAGGCTACGAGCAAGTTGCCCGCATTGACGACTGATATATAAGTATCACGGTAGTGTCTCCGACTGTTCCTTTACGCTTGAATGTCCGTTGTGTCGTATATCGTCAATTTATCTCTTGTCATTATCGCTCACTCAGTATGTCCAAACCAGCAGGAATTCCAAGTGGATCACCAGGTTTTCCTCCATTCGAACCACCTCTCTCAACCTTGTCCGCTCTATCTTCATTGATCCAAAATTCAATCGCAGAGTACGAAAATGCAAAGAATTTAAAAGAGAAAGTTGTGGCGCTGCAAAAGATTCAGGCCAGCTCCACCAAGCTCTCTCGATCCACAACTCCTATTCAACAACAGTTCATGCAGATCAACTTCGGCCCCAATGTCAACGTTGCAATACGAATCGGAGTTGAGATGGGTCTTTTCGTAGGACCCTCATTCCTCCCAATATATTATGCTAACAATCCTAGAATGCACTCCCAACATCCGGCGAGCCCTCCACCGTCGCCGATCTAGCACAAAAGACAAAAGCACAAGGAGAATTCCTCTTCCCCATAGCACGAACCCTCTCCGTCTTCGATATCCTCCAAGAATCCGACTCTCCCTCGTCCGATCTGCCATCTTACAGCCATACACCCTACTCACGATTTCTCACTCTGCCACCCGCAGAGGCTTCAACCCGCCACCTCTTCGACAATATGCTACAAGCACAAGTCAATTCCGCGAAGGGTTATTACCTCAAATACGGCTTCAAGAATCCCGAAGATGCGAAGAACAGTCCTTTCAGCTTTGCGAATGGGAAGGGCGATAAGGGTATCTTTGATATATTGGAAGAGCAACCAGAGAGGATGAAGCTATTCAATAGTGCTATGGCTATACAGGCTACAATTGGACTGAAGGAAGTCATACTTTCCTACCCGTTTGATAAGTTGGAAGCCAATAAAGAAGGAGTCGTGCTAGTCGATGTAGGATCCGGGAAAGGCCAAATAATCAACGAGATACAGGCGGTATATCCAAACCTGCAAGGTTCGATGGTGCTAGAAGACATGGATGTCGTCCTACAAGACGGAACAGTAGTCCCAGAATCAATCGCCAAACAACCATACGATTTCTTCAAGCAAGAACAGCCAATAAAAGGTCCTCTCCCCGTCCCCCTTTCAACAGACCATAACTGACCATCCCAGGCTCCAACTACTTCCTCAAATCCATCCTGCACGACTGGCCCGATTCCTCCTGCCTCCAAATCCTCAAGAACCTCGCACCTGCCATGCGCGGCTCCCCAAGTTCCCGCCTTCTACTCTGCGAACTCGTCCTCCCCGATCGCAACCCCACTATCGGTCATGTACTCCGCGACATGAATATGTTGGTTATTGCGGGCAAGGAGAGGAACAAGTTGCAGTGGCAGAAGCTCCTTGGTCAGGCTGGGTTCAAGATTTTGGGGTACTATGGGCTGGATAGTCCGAATAGTAGTATTATTGAGGTGGTGCTTGATGATTGAGTTGGGTGGACTGTGGGGCTTGGTGGAGGAGGATGGGAATCTCTACTTCGTTGTTGATTTTTGAGTCATAGTTTCTTCCGCGATGTACATGCCACTCGACTCAAAACAACAGAAGGTATTCAAGACTTCGGTTGATATACGGCTCGGCGTGTTTTGTAGGTGGATACGCCGGGAGTTTATTGACATCTAAGCGAGTTACTAAGGGGGACGGACCGACCATTTGAGAAGAAACCAAAATCAACCATTCTCCCCTCCCCTCCACATACCATCTTAATCTCTACTCATATCCATCCCGAAATCCATTTCCTGGAAGATATCCCATCACAATGATCTGCCCATCGCAAGCGCAACTCGCCTCATCATAAATCCACAATCGCGTGGTACTTGCATGAAACGTCGTCGGTAGGCATTCACGCATGAATCTCCCCATGGAGACACTCTGTCTGTCTTCCGTCTTTGCAGCAGAAGATTCGATGCTCATTCTGGGGACTTGGGAGGGGAAACCCTTCTCGGTGACGGATTAGGAAAACGGTCACGTGCCGTCATCCTTCGTTTCACGGACCGCCTGCGTCTTCTCACCCCACCATTTCACAATCAATATATTCTTCTAGGAACGTCATTCTGTGTTACATTCCGCTATACATCCTTTTGTTAGTTGATAATTCAGTTATATCAAACGTATCTTCAGACCGCCGTGTGCCCGCGCCTTATTGCCCAACTTCTTGGAAGATCCGAAACGGGGTTGAGGCTCATGTTGGGAGTGAGCAAAGCAAGCGGGGCTTGATTCGTAACAACACATCGAACGGTACCCACAACTTTCTGCAATTTATACGCAAAGTGATTGTTGTTTGTACGCTTGAGCAGAAGAACTGGCGCAGGACTGCTCACTGACTTCAAGTCACCTGACCCGCTTCAATTGTAGGTGGGGACACGCAAGAGGAAGCCAGAGCTTCCAACCGGAGGAGTGTAGGGACTTGAGGATAGTTTCCTGGAAGACCAGTACTAGATAACGTTGAATGATGAACTGATATGTGTCATGGATCCTCCTCCATTCATCAAGCTGTACCCGGAGCAGCGACATGGTTCGAAAAGCTCAGACACATCTGATGGATTCAGCATACCGAGCTCCCTGTCAGGAGTAAGTCCTGTTCCGATATTACTTTCTGTCATAGCTAAGAATTCATCAATAGTCCCAAAGCACTGCTCAATCATCACCGCCCAGCAGTCCTCCAGCAGAACAAAGCACCCACAACACTTCGCGAGCCAGGTATCACATGAGAGACATCGGAGAATTCGCCCAAGCCCTTGAAACTGTAATTATCTCCCCCAATGTCTTTTTCACGAGTCCTAAATTTGTCTCCAGTCTGCCAACCGAGCGCTTCCGAACCGCGGACTCACTCGATACAAAGATGTCCAAGTCCTTCTCTTACGATGGGAAGAAGACGAGTTAGAAGTCGAATGGGAACTTAACGATCTAGCCAAAGTTTTTGTTGAATATGGATTTACCACCGAAACCTGGTTGATTCCAACTAAATCTCCTCTTAGGAGGATGATGGGGAAGTCCCTTGAGTTTATTGATGATAATGAAAGTCCAGATACGCTTCTCATTGTGTACTACGGAGGGCATGCAAAGATAAACGAGGCAAGACAGTCTACTTGGTCGTGGTAATACCCGACTATTCTCAGGTGTCTACATACATTCATGACTTACACTACACAGTACTCGTAACATGAGCTACAGCTCCTTCGAATGGAATGCCTGCCAAAGCTTATTCGAGCAATCAACATCAGACACCCTTTTCCTTTTCGATTGCTGCTCCGCAGCCGCTGCAGTTTCGTCCGTACCAAGCCGATCGAACGCTATCACAGAAACTATTGCCGCATGTGGCTGGGAAACATGGGCTCCAGAACCTGGACGCCACTCTTTCACCAATGCGTTGATCGAAGTGCTGGAAGAATGGATCGATCGAAAATCATTCTCGGCTGCGATGCTGCACAGTGAGGTTCTGTCTGTGCTGAAGGCAACGAGACCGAAGAAGAGATTGGAGATTAGCAAGACGCCGATTTATATCGTCACCACGTCAAATCCCAAGACTTGCAGCATTGAAATTCGTCGGCAAAATCAAGCGTCTGTGAGCATGAGCGAGAGCTACGCCCAGGCCGAACATTCCACCGCAAGCCAGCCTTCCACACAAGCCGCCGCATCTGAGCCAGTAGAACTCGAGGATAAGTTTGACCTATCATCTCTAGTCAAAACGCTACCGGACAACACATTTGCATTGCCCCACATCATCATGTCGGTAGCACTTGAGACAGACCAAAAGCTAGACATGTATGCATTCGAACAGTGGATGAAGGAATTCCCCGCCCTTGCAAGATACGCCAAGATTCAAGGAGTGTACCAGAGCTATTCAACACTGGTTCTACTTTCTGTACCTGTTGTTGTGTGGAACTTACTACCTGAGAACTCTGCGTGCAACTTTGTGGGTTACACAAAGTCGGACAACTTGCTCACGCCTGGACCTAATTCTACCAAAGTTACAGAAGGAGCCGAGGGCATTGATAATGTTGAGCCTATCAAACGTCGTCTGGTGGAGATGTCTTTTGAAGAGGCGATGTAAGCACATGATTCTTTGCGTGACAGAATCTCGGAAACCAAATATTCCTTTGAAATACCAACGTCCCTCTCACTAATGAAAACCATTGTGTCTATCAAGTGCTAATCCCTCATCTAGGTTGTCCGTGCCTTCCGTAAAATTCAAACCCCCTGCGACGACGGGGCTTCAGTGGCCATCGCTTGATCCGTCAATGCTAACACCAAGAACTTCGCGAGAGACATCACCACTGGCAAGCAAGTACACACAAGACCCGATCTCCAGCTCTCGACCAAATTTCCAGACAGCTATCACGCAAAGTCTTGGAGTGGCGCCAGAACATTGGGTGCTCGTAGTCCAGCATAGGACGGGCGAATTGAAGCGGTTTACGTCCTCGTCGCTTGCACCATATTGCGACGAGATATTGTCGACCAAGTTCACCAAGAAATTTCAGAAGTACACTGAACGTGCTGCTGGTTCCTTACCGCAACAGGTTGAATACAATTCAGGTCAGTACTTCGTCAGAAAGCTCGAGTCCACGGCTAAATAGTATCCAGGCTATTACAGCGAAGAATCCAACACAAGCATACGCCCACAATCCCGAGTCGGCTACCACGATTGGGACTCCGACGAATCTAGTGAATTCATCTCAGCTCAGAGACGCAGACAGCGTCAGCCCCACTGGAATTCCGATTCCGAAGAATCCGAAGAAGAACTCTTCGCACCCCTTCCCAACACCAAACAAAAGCCCACAACTCTCCGAATCGGCAACGATAAAGAGCTGGAGAAATTCTACCAGGTACGGTTCACCGAGCTTCGGTCTTTGCCGTGCAAAATCCTAGCGAAGGCTTTCGTCAAAGTCGTCGAGCCGAGGAAGTCATCTCGATATCCATACAGCAAGGGACAGATTAACGCCCCACCCTGGTGGCCGGCATTGAGCGGGTCGGTTTCGGTACGGCATAAGGATCCTGATCATCTCTTCAAACAAGGCAGGTACCCTAAATGCTCTAATTAATTCATACTAACAAGATGCAGAGCGTATACGACTCCTTATCCACATCCTTCGCATGAGCGTCGAGCCCGTCATATCCCAACACCCCTCCTTCCAAGAACAAGATATCAGCGTCCAGAAACTCGAAGATGTCTCCTATGAAGCACTGTCATCATGGTCCAAAGACCCTCAGAACCCTGAAAATATGTTCAGCAGACCGTTAATCAGAGAACTGTTCAAGGTTGCGAAGTATGAGGAGCGGTTCAAGAATGGTGAAATTGGTAGGTTTATTTTGAATGTGCGGACTAGTGAATGTGGCTAATATGCTTGTAGATGCCGATACGAAGGTCTCGGTTATGTATTTGGGCAGTCTGGAAGAGGAGTCTGGCGAGGATGAAGACGTGGCTGGTACTGAGGTGACGGGTTTGTCAGCCTCAGGGGGGTCCGGAGAATGAGAAGCAGGAGGGGACGTGGTAGAAAGCTACTTTAAGGTTAGATTGGATTCATAGTTTCCTCTATCACGAAACATGAGAAAACATTCAAGCTGCATGCACTCTTTGATACTTTCAAGTTCGCGAACGCGACGGAGCCTGCACCCCCAGTGTCGTCGCCCACCCGTACACCAACCGACCTCGCTTAGCCGCCGCCCCACAACGTCAACATCAACATCAACAAAACAAAACCGCCCCGGGGAAACCTCGCAAAGGGGATCGCCACTCCCGTCGCTTTCCAAATAAAACAAAAACAACAATTCACAGCAGAAAAAAACTGCAAAACTCAACTGGAAGCTCACACTCAGACGCGTGTGAGGTTCCAGTTTACAAACGTAATTTAATACGTTCTTCCGATTTCGATCCGCCGCGCGTGAGCATGGTGTTCGTATACGATAATGTGAGGAGGGGGGTATCGGCGAAGGATCCGCCGAGCGTGAGCATGGCGTTCGTATACGGTGGGATTGGATGGAGGAGGGAGGAGGAGTGGGGGGGGACCTGTACTGAGTTAGCCAACCGGTTCGGGCGTTGGCGCGGTTTTTACGCGCGCCAACTCCGGTTGTGGTTGAGATGTGATTATTTGATTATATAGACACGTTAGCGATTGTGTGGTTTTGGGCTGGGCCGGGTATTAGCCGTACTTGGGAACTTTGGGAATGGGCCGATTCCGAGTATACTTGGGGTTTGAGGTTTGATATGTACGGCCGGAACTTCATCTTACACGAATAGGTCTCATGAGTAGGAAAGCTTGTGTGATTTGTTTCAATGCTATCGGTATGCTTCTGCATCCATTTTCGTGATTCTTCCGCTTGTGGCTTAAAATTTACATGGTCTTCAAGCACTCGCGAAATGACTTCAACGACGAGAAACACACGCCGCCAGATCCGTCGACGCCAAAGAGTTCAACGCTCTGCTTATTCCACATAAATGAATGCTGCATATAATTCCACTCTAGAAACCAGTATCGATATCACGATTCTCATCCAAGCTTTCGCCGCTGCTGATTGCCCCCTGTCTCAAGCATCACCAATGCGTCGCCTTCGGCCAGCGGAGCTTCAATCTCAACAGTCCGCCGACAATTTCCCACATCAATCTGCAACAAGTCATTGATTTTCATATTTCGTTTTTCTGGTAAGCCCCCGTGGCTAGGGACAGTCGATTTGACCAAAATCTGGATATGATCTCCTCCCAGCTCGCCCGCATCTTGCAACTCACGACTCGGAGCAGACGGACGTTTTGACCTCAATAGATTTCCCAATCTACTTCCCAGTTCTCGTGTCTTGCTCGACTCCCATGTCACAATGTGAATGCCCTCTTCGGTTTTGGATACTTGTTGCAGGAATCCTCGTTGGTTCAGCCAGATTTTGTCGCGCGAATCTGTAGTATGCGGTACCGTGAGTTGAGTTTCGAAGACCGTGAACTCTTTCGCGGTCGTGGATGCGGAATAGTGAGAATTGCACATCGCAATACAAGGTACCGCAAATCCTTGGTCGCTTGGAACCAGGCAGCTATTATTGACGATGGCATAGACTGCCGTCAGGTGGGAGTCTTCCAGAAACTCCACCCATCGGTTCAAGCGTGGCTGAATCGGCATAGACAGCTCTCTCTGTCGACTCAAAAACGCAGCATTAAAGCCAGAAGTGGACATCCCAGTCTTCTCCAGCATCTCCAGGACACAACATACCAGTTCCGCCATCTGCCCGCGTGATTTATGGTGCTTCAGCCAGACATCCTCAATAACATCATCCGACGAACTATGCAAAGCTAGCTGAAACCCCGTCCCAAATTCTGTGTCTTTCCAATCGGGAAACTGGCGTTCCAGTACGGCCTGGACCTGTTTCATGGCGAGGATATCACGAAGCTTCACGCGCCGGGCGTTGCCGGTGCAATGACTGATTTCGACGCCTAAGTATGAATTCAGTATGCGGGGATTGGCTCGACTTGGTTGGTTCGTCCATTTGTTCCAGATGGCTTGCTTCTGGGTGATACAAGGTAGCTTTTTCTGCGTTCCCATGACTGTAATCCCGATATACTGGGATGCCGAGAATCCAATTTGACGCTCGTCGTATGTCCAGCTGGCGGCCAATGTCCCAAGCGGGGTCATGTACAGCCCATAATCGCGCTCCAGATTGTCAAGCGTATAAGGGCATTTATCATTGATCCCCAGAGACGATTTGAAACTCCCACCAATGAGCAACTTTTGATTCTTGGGGATGAGAGCGTTTTCTTGCAAGTCGAGTGCAGCCAGGCGGGGCAGCGAGGAGCCAAATGACCAGTGGCACGACACAGCTCCTTCGACCGGGCAGGGGGAATATTGTTCTGCTCGAGTTATTGTCCCTGTTCCAACATGGATTTGCCTATAGTGGTCTGGATGGCTACTTCCTGCTGATACTAGCCACATTGGTCCCCATGTATCCGCCAAAGCTCTGAGAGTAGTCAAGATTGACAGGGGTGATTCTGATGTTCCGCTTTCGGCTATCCACTACAATTTCAACATACGGAGTGAGCTTTGAATGATCCTGTAGTATTGGAGAAGAATAGTCTGGGGAAGACGTAGAATTGATGAAATTACTAGCTTACTATTGGTTGGAATGTCCACACCTTTTGACCGTCCACGAAGTCATCAAGGCAGGCTAGTCGTTGAAGAGAACAACGAAAGCCAATGTTTGCTCCCAGATCAACCAGTATGTCCGATTTGTCTTCATCTACGTACTCAAGATCGAATCGAGTTCCATGTGATCCCATATAAGAGACCAAGCCCAAGTCAAGCATCGAAACGAGACTCCTGCAAAGAAGTAGAAGGTTGCAACTTTCGAGAAGTTCCTCGGATGCCATACCCAATATTTCCATGCATATATGCAATGCGGGGAGAAGCATCTCAGTCATGACTGCAGTAGTCGTTCGATCTGGCCTGGGCTGCCCGCCTCTGAAAATCCCGAGGATCGTATCCCCAATCGAGTCATGTAAGTCAACGATCAGGTCTCTGGTCACTTCAGCCATCTCAGCGATGCCTTGCAGTCGAGTAATGAGAATCGTGAAGAACTCAATCTTCACATCTTCAAGCATATCAAGGACATTGCACAGGATCATATAACTCTTCCCAAGGCTCATTGCAGTTCCCGAACCAGCCTCCATCTCAGACGAAGGATTGCCATCGAAATATCGATCGAAACATCGCCAAACTTCCAAGCTACAATGGGCACTGGCATACATGCCCTCTGCGCTCTTGATGCCGTCATGGCAGTATCTTCCAGATGTGTGAAAGTATTCCGAGCTTTGAACAACCTTCATTTCGAGATTGTCGAGCTTCTCATAGTAAGTTGCCGGGCTCAGCAGGTATTCGTCGTCGTCAAATGTATCGCTACGCTTGGTGCCAGCTTTCGCCCCAGTTCTAGAAGGCTCTCTTCGCTCCCGTCTAGAGGTGCTGTGCTGCTCTGATGAATCTGTTCCTAGTTCTCGTTCAGGATGTTCGCGGAAACGGGATTTGTCATTGTCACTAGGAACTGCTCTGTCGGCGCTAGATCTGATTACTAGATGAATCGATGCATGCTCCAATATCTGATAATGCGATAGAGGATTCTCGTCTGTCATCTGCTTCCCGGAATAAATCAATCTCTGGTCATCTATGCTGACGCCTTCTTGGTCCTGGACCTTCTTCTTCAGAGCGACGACAGTGTCATCGCCACTGACATCGACTTCTATGGAGCCTGAAGAACAGTCAGCAAGGTGATGAGAATACTGAACTAGGCCGCTGGATTTTAGGGTGTTTCGAGGACCTAGCTAGGCAGGAGGCTGAAAAAAGATCGCGAACTTACGACCTGTCAGTGTTTTTACGTATACGCGCATCTTGTTGTATACTGTTTTGAATTGATTGTGTTGGATTGAATGATGAGTGTAGTTTAATTGATGAGGTGCCCTGCTTTGGTAGGTAGTGTGGTTCGAAGACAGGGCTGAGGGGCTGAAAACTTGGTGGCTTTGTGGCGGTCATGTGGTTTTGTGGCTTCTGTACCACACATGGTGTGACTTGTCCAACGTGTCAAGGCGTATTGTTTTTGGATTGTGAAACATTGCTGAAATTCTTTCATATAGCCGGAAGATAACATAAAAATTCGTCAAGCAACTTCTTGAATTCTGAAGGGACTCGGTAACAAGGCTTGATTTGATGCAAATAGAGGTTTGTAATAAGCAGTTGGTCGCCTCGCTCAGCTATTTTTGTGCACCTATCATAACACTTGTTAGAAAAGCGCTTTGACTTGTGACATAGTATGTTTATCTTTAGACAAGTCTAAGTGGAAGAACGAAGGATCGATTGGAAAGGCGATAAAGATGGTTGGGTGAAGGAACGTAGGGACTTTGCCCCCTGTAACGCCCTCGGCTAGCCCAAGCTCAGGGGAGGATCAAAACATAGGAGGGTGGATGTTGTGAATTACGCAGATCAAATATGGTGGGGGAGTAAAATGAACGAAGAGCCAAAAAAGAGTAGTAGAAGCAGTTACATTGACAAGTATATGCGATGATACCGGGTTTAGAGACTGCTACTACGCACTTCGCAACTGTCTTATGTTGAAGTTCTAAGCAAAGAAACAATTTCTGGGCATTTTTCTGGAAGACGCCGATTAGGAAAACGAAAAAGAAGTATATCCAGATACCCAACGAACATAATCGGAAATGAATTGGAAAGATGAACGAGAAATAAGACAGATATGGTGCACTAACAGCATTTAATAATCTTGTTCTGAGTCCTTCCACACCGTCCTCTAGCCGTCACAACAATCGCCTCCCCCTCAATGTTCTCAGGGTTCTATCCATTGCTGCCATAGTGTCTATGCAAGGCATGTCCACTCGAGACTGAGGTTTTGAGATCAAAAGCGCAGTACGAGGGATGAGGATGCGTTGGATCATATCCGCACCTTCTCCTCGCGGCTGAGTCGTGGGCCACGATGATATTGGAGACTGCGGAAGACTCGCGATGCATACCTTGTTTAGCTGCGCAAGTTCTTCAGACTGCTCTTAGTATTTTGTATTATCATCAGTGTCATGATTGTCAGATTGGAGTTGAGGGATGTTTTGGGTGTCTTGAGATGGAAAGAGGGATGAATCAGACCTTCCTGACTAGAAGATGGCTCTTTTTGACAGACAGCAATTGGTGAAACACGATCAAGGACAGATCAATACAAGCTACTGCACCAGTTCTTTCGTCATCTCAATTTAGGAGAAGGCTTCCGGTATTCTAACTATTCAAACAAGTTTTGATGTCAGAAGGTTCGGAAAAGAGAGAGCGCCGGGTATGCCCATGGGTCCATCTTCCTCAGTGGGTTCGTCCCTGAATGTAGCGTCTGGGGACGGAGGTTCAGTAGATTTTCACAACATTTCTTGTTCTTCATCCAGTAACGTAGAAATGATGCAAATAAAGTTAGGCATCATAACTTTGGGGTTGCAACCAAATTTCGTTCACAGTTAGACGACCTTAGCATTCGTTGAACATTCTTGGGCTTCTTGGCTGGACGATGCGCCGAAACTATTTCCTAGATAGGAACATGCCCCGCGGAAGAGACTTCGAGGTTGCGTGGAAGAAAGAGCTGTCTGAAGTCCCTCTTGACTCTTGTCACTTAATCGTCTTTGAAGTATCTTGATTTAATATTCACATGCACTTCGCCACTTTATGTTCTATGCATTTGCTTTATTAACCTTCGATGGATATCTAGACCGTATCTTGCATTTGCATTTGATTGATCGATATCTTGGCCAACTGAACCCTGTCTTACTGTACAGCTACCCCGCCTGTCGGGACCTCTCACGACATTGAGATGGGCGATACCACAGACGACGTTCCACAAGATGGTGCACTTCCCGTCATCATCATTGGTGCCGGTAGGTTCCCAAATAGAAGCACCGTTCTGGTCAGCAAATGACTGAAAGCTATTAGGCTGTACCGGCCTTGCGATAGCCCAAGGACTGAAGAAGGTACGTATCTCAGAATCTCCCATTTCCAGAAGCACCATTCCAACGACGCACAGGCTGGTATACCAGCTATCATCTTCGAAAAGAATGCCGCTATATCCTCACCCGGTGAGAGAGATTGGAACATGGGCCTTCATTGGGGCGTACCTATCCTGAAGTCCCTGATATCAGACTCTTCCAGCGCCCAGCTTCAATCCGTACAAGTCGACCCAACACCCCAACGAAACCCATCGACACCTTAACCTTCCTCAATGGCGCCACAGGCGAAATAATGAATGCACCCGAGACTCCGAACTTTCATCGCCTGCGGCGCTCGAAACTGCGAAGCCTGTTATCGAAAGACCTGGATATACGGTGGAACAAGCAATTGAAGGATATATTGTTCGGACAGGACGAGAAGAGCGTGACGGCTGTGTTTGAAGATGGTGAACATGTTCCTGGGAGGCTGGTAGTTGGTGCAGATGGTGCGAGATCAACAGTTCGATCGATTCTCCTGAGACCAGAAATCTCTGCTTTGACTCGTCTCCCATATTCAGCCACTTTCGTGCAATCCAAATTCACAAAAGACCAAGCACTCTTTCTTCGCTCATTCCATCCTCTGTACATAGCTGCACCCCACCCAGATGGATATTTTGCCTTCTTTGGGCTTCAAGATGCGCCGGAAGTAGACAAACCAGAGGACTGGACGTTCTTCTTCTATAGTCGGACCGCTTTAAACACGGTAAAAATTTAAGCGCTAAAATATTAAGAATTTATTTAATTTATAATGTGCGCTTTATTAAATAATGATATTTAGCTTCTTGGTTTTTTGTATTTTATTATGTAATTAAAAAGTTATTTTTTAATATTATTAGGTTTTTAGCGGACTTTTAAAAAAAAATGATCCCCTTGGCTTTAGCAATAATATAAGTATTATTTATTAGGCCTGATTTGGATAAAAGTGGGTTTTTTAGAATTCTTTTAATTAGGGTTATAATTTGAGTTAAATGGTTTTTTTTAATATGGACGTTTAATACTTAATTATTATTTTAATTTTTAAGCTTAGTAATTAAGCGAAAAGAAATATCTTCAAGTTTAACATCAAACCTACATTATATTCTTACCTTTTAAGCTATTATAACCGCCACATTTTTATAAGAGCTAATATGGCTTCTTTTAAGCAAAATAAAAGTTTTACGCTAGCAAAATCATCCCCTAAATCATCTATTAAGCCAATCACAAAGCGGCCTTGTTAAAAAACATTTGAAATAATCTCTTTTTTTTTTAATTATATTTCATTTACCTTTACGGCTTATCAAGCTTATTACTATTTTTACGCCTATTGCTTTTAATAGTAGTCAAATCGACGAATTAAAGAACGAGGATGATATACGGTTTTGGTTAATTAACGAATTAGAGAATAAAAAGAGTGAGTTGGAGAGTGAAGAAAAAGATAATATTATTTATATTAATAAGTATTTAAATCAAGATCTTAAAAAGCTAGGCCTGGATAGGTTAAATAAGGAAGATATTAAAAATAAATTATTAATAGAGTTTAAACGCTTTAGGTTCTTTAATTAATCAGTTATTAATTCAAAAGGTAATTGGAGTATATTTTTTGAAAAAGTAATTAATACGCCAATTTTTAGTAAATACTTAAATCCTTTTAATTTAATTAATTAATTAATTTATAAATTAGCTCTCAAAGGCTTTTATAAGAATAAATTAATGTTTATTAAAAATAAAAGCCATTTTACTTATAAAAAGGCTAAACGTATTTAAAAAGAGTTAAATCAACAAATCTCTTTTTAAAAACCTTTGCAATAGCCTTTAAATATTAAATCAATTATATAATAATTTTTTACTTCCTTTTTTATGCCAAAACCTTGCTTAGCTTTTTTATTAAAAGCTTTCGCTTTTTTATTATTAGTTGAAATAAAAGACGATATATTCAAAAATATCAATTTTAACGACGACAAGAATTCAAAATTTAACGCTTTAAAAAAGGCTGAATTTAAGGCTGAAAATTATGCAATTAAGTTAAACGATTTGAATGATATTAAATTCGTTGATAGTGGACAAAGCGAGCTTTTATTAGATTTACTTATTAGCGATGCTATTAATACGTTTTCAGAGGCTTTTTTAATGCTAAGGACTTATAGAGAAGTATTAGACTTAATTAAGAAATAAGTTAATAATAAGCGGATTCTTTTATTATCTTGGTTATGCTTTGAATACTCGCTTATTTAATAATATGTTTAAAACCTTTTGAAAAAGAGTCCCTGAAGAGGTCAAATTGAGGCTTCTTTTTTTATAACTTAAAATAATCACCTTATCATTGATGGAAAAACTCTTACTCGTAAAATTAGAGCCTTATTTTTTTATTATTAAGCGTACGGATTATTATCAATAGAGATTAGAAAAGGTAAATGCAAAAATTGGTTTTATTTAAACAATGAGGACGTTTTTTAAGCTTACCGAGCTTGGTTATTAACTCAAAAATTTATTATGATTATCCTTAAAGGCTTTTGATATGCTTTTAATTTAGAAATTATGCCTTGCTTATTTATTAGCGCAAAGAAGGCTAAAAAGCCTTTGATTAGACATATTATTAGAATACGCAAAAACCTTGGTAAAAAGCCAAAAGAGTGGAAACCTTTTAGTAAATCAGCTATTTATAAGTGGTTAAATTGTTTTAGATTTTATATTATTAAAAAAAAGGGGTTTATATTAATGGCCATAAAAGAACTGACGTAACTAATTATTGTTAAATGGTTAGTTATACTTTTTTGCTTAGGAAGTATTTATTAATTAATTGATTTAAAAAGAATTTTTATCAAAAATGGCTTATTATTAATTATTTATAGTAAATTATGAAGAAGACGCTAATAAAGTATTATAATCTTTTACATTTGATTTATTTTTTAAAGAGAAAGAACACATTATATATTACCATAACAAAAGTTGTTTTTATGCTAAAGAGTACTTTAAATAAATTTAATTAAATGAAAATTAATAAAAGATGCTTTTAAAAAATAAAAAAGGCCTTATTTATTACTTTAATTTTATAAGTTTTGAAGGGAGATTTGTAATTGGCCAGAAAGATACTTGATAAATCATTTATTCCAGAGGTTTGCAAAAAACGCATTATTAAGATATAAATCAATTGCTTAATTAAGTTAAATGAACTATTAATATATTTAAAGAAAAGCACCTAAATAAAGTAACTGTTTTTATATTCAATTAATCAAGTGCTTACATTAATAAAGGAGACAGAATTTTAAACGCTTTTATAATGAATTTAAATAAAAGCGGAGCTTTTTTATCTTAAAAGGTTAATTATATCTTCTTTTTTAAAAAATAATTAATATAATTTTTTAAAATATAATTTTTTCTTTTAATATTAGCGAGGCTAAGCGAACTTGTGGATTGGTTGATATAATTCAAGAATTGAATTATATTATTGAAGAGATTATTAAGGTAGCAATTAAAAGCCACCTTAATAAAAAGAAAGTTAAAAAGACTATCACAAAACTAGTCCTAAAGAGGATTAAACAGATTTTAGCAAAAAGAGGCTGTTTCCTAATAAGTAAATAGCTTTTATTTATAAAATAATATACTAATTTTAAATAAGTAAAAAGATGCCTTTTGTTAAGTGCTTTGGTAAGGTTAAAAAAGTTATAATCCAATTTTTTTTAATCTCTTAAAAAGCCTATGATTTATTACTTAACGAGAATCTTAGCCAATTATAAAGATTTTTTTGAGCAAAAGTCAATGCTTAAAAAGATCTTATTAGCTAAAGGCCATAAGTACTTATTTCTACCGAAATTTTATTATGAACTAAATTTAATTAAAATATATTAGGCTTATTATAAAAATCTTTACCAGCAAATTTAAAAAAAGACGTTTTCAGAAGTATGTTTATAATTCTTTTTTATTTTATTAACTTATTAATTTATTAATTTATCTTTTTTAGGTTAGAGAAGCTTGTTTTAAAGCTTTTAATTCTTATTCTTTTAATATATTATGAAAGTATTATAATAGAGCTTTACGCTTTATAGACACTTATTACAAAGGGCTTAATGTTAAGCAAGCCGCTTAATGTATTAAAAAATAAAGTGACCATAGAACAATTTCAAAGATTATAATAAAGGAATTTAATATAATTTTAAAGGGTAAGCAAAAAGTAGATGAATTGGCTTAATTAGTTAGATTTTATATTTATTTACTAGCGCGGTAATTAGCTTAGCAGTTATAATAGTGCTTTATAAAGAGTAATAATTCGAATTTGAATTAATTACCTTTTTTTTAATTCCATAAAATTGTCTTTTAATTTAACCTTTTTAAAGGTTATAATACCTTTAACTTATTAATATAATAAGCCCAAATAATTATCTACGATCTACTTTTGCCTCCTTGTAATCACGCTAGCCTTAACCTTTTTTTTATTTGTAATAGAGCCTTAATAAGCCTTTTAATAGCTTTGGTAATTTATTTAATGTGAATTTTAATTATTATATTTCCTTTAATAGAAAAATAATAAAAAGATAAACCTATTAAAAGTAAGCTAAAAATTCCTTACTAAATATTATAGTTAAAATTATAAGAAAGTTAATAAAAGAAATAAAAAAACTATCTTTAAAAAGGAAGCGAGTTAATCGAAAAAAGGGAATTCAATATTTAATATCATAAATTTTGCTAAGAGGAAATTGGCGGCTATTAGCGAAATCGCTAGAAACGTCTAATCTAAAATAATCTATTAATAATAGTCTTTAAAATGGGTTAATCATTTATAGATAATTTTCGCTTAATTAACTATACTTATTAAGTGATAGCGTTAAAGTACGTTAAGCGAAGTTAATGATATTTAAAAAAAACGAAGGATTTAATTATAAAGAAGTTATTTTATAATTGCTGGACAAGACTAAATACGCTAATTATTAAGCCACATTGCATTTAAATATATTAATTAATTATTGTTATTATTATTTGTTTTTGTATTAGTATAAATATAAGAGTTATATTTAAATATTAATTTTTGATTAAATTCTTTATTATTAAAATTATATTCACTTAGATTAAGTGGGTTTGGCTAATATGTTCGAAGTTTCTTTTTAGCCATAAGCTGTATTATTATTTATAATGATTTTATAAGCAAAAATAATCTAAAAATATTCATTATATAGTTTTTAAAACATATAAATAAAAGAAATAAAAATCTCAAAATTTATGACCCCCCCACTTTTAATTGATATAAGTACCTAAATTCGAGGACTAGCCCGATCGGGACAAAAGTGGGTCTTTATGATGCTAGCATTTAGGCGCAGAATTTGGGTTAAATAGATGTTTTTTAATATCACTTTTATTTTTTTTGTTGTGTTTGAAGCGGTCCGACTGTACATCTCTTGGAACTCCCCGATTGAACAACAAGATGAAGAGAGGAAAGCTTATGGAAATAAGGAGAGACTCGCTCAAGTGAAGGGAAAATCAAGAGGGTACTGCGAACCATGGAAGAGTGCTTTCGAATGGGTGCCTGATGATCAACCTGCCTGGTACTTCGACCTTTCGGTCTGGGATCCCAGCGTAGCTGAACATGAGTGGGATAACAAAAATGGAAGAGTGACTCTCACTGGAGGCGCGACTCATCCAATGACTTACCGTCAGTTTTCCTTTCCCTACTTGAGAGTAAGCTGTGCTAATACGTATACAGAACGCGGTCAAGGCCTCAACCATTCCATCGCCGATGCAGGCAGGCTCGTCGAGTCATTGGCCGCCTCGCAACCACAAGTCTTCTCAATAGAAACATACGAAGCTGAGATGAAAGCCAGATCTGGAGAGGAAGTTCGACTAAGCGTCCTAAACACCTCCATGTTACATGACTGGGCGAAGGTGCTTGAAAGTCCAGTCATGCGGTCTGGCTTGAGCAAGAACAAGTAAGATGAACAAACAATTTCGACATTGATCTGCGGTTCAGCCTGGATATTCCAGTCGAGTTGCTCGCGGGACTGCGAAATATTGAAGCCTTGATGCCTCTTGGTGGCATTGCTTATCGTTCTGCTGAAGAGCGGGTATGTAGTCAGCATTTGATGACAACATCGCCATAATGTCTCACACTCGCACTCACCTGCTCTATCACCGTGTCTGACTCTTGCGCTTGCAAGATCAAACCCCGTCACCGAGTTCATCTCCTCCCATCATTTTAATACCTGTCAAACAAAGGAAGGAAGCAGAAAGCCGTTTCTAAAATAATCCATGGTGATACGAGCCCCATCCCATGACAGCCCGCTTTTCTCGGCACGCCTTGTTACTAATTCCCACGGCCCCCAAATAAGAGTACCATATTGTACCGACTATCCCATCGTGTGGCAGTTCGGCTACGGGTTTTAGCGTCTTGGCGGGGAGATCCCCCACCAAAATTTGAGGGCATTCAGACTGCAACCACAACGCCTTGATTATTTGCTATGATACCGGGTAAAACAATTGCTGTCCTTACAAAGGGAGACCATACACACTTTACAGCCAAATATAGACATTTTCCTGCATCCGGATCCTGTCACATTTGGTGGGACATTCGTTGAAAGCTCCCCCAAAACCTTCCTTCGTACTACCCGAGAAACACCCTCTTTTAAGCACACAATACACTCCCGCGAGTACTCCATACGCTCTAGAGAGTGGTCTCCTTCCTCTTCTGACTCTTCAATAATAAAAATTGAAGATCTTTTGCGTTTTCGGCGGCTCTCAGTAGCGATCTCAAAACATCTGTCAATAATCGCCGTTCTGAACATGGTTTGGTCAGTCCATTTCTCCTCCTCTGGCACCTGCGAGTGATAACTAAGCTTATAGGCGTTGGTAATTGCCGTATCTTCTAGCCACGTAACTAGAGATTGCTGACCACCCATTAGACAGACCCGTGTCAAGGTATTTGTTGCCTTGAGTTGATTCCCTTGATCTACAGCACCCATTTGGTGGTTGTAATCGTTCTGGTACTCAGGAATCTCAAGCCAGGCACGGGCATGTGTCCCGAAGGGTACTCTGGCTGTTTTGGCTGAAGATGAGGTCTCGGAAGGCCGTTTGCGTAGCCTCTCTACCGTCCTTTGAGCATCAGAATGAGTCGACATCGAGAGCACTAAAGCGTTGTCTTTCCAGGCCATCATATTGATCAGATTGTCCTCGGTAGCTTCCGTCCATAGAGAGCCCCAAGAGATCTCATCCCTTTTCGCATCTTCAGCTTTCATCGTAGAGAATCGCTTTAGGATGCCACTTTTAGCTGTGCACGTGCCTGTAGCTCCCCATCCTCGCTCTCTCCCATATCGTAAGAGCTTGATATTTGTAAATAAGTTATCGAGGTAGACCACGTTGCCTTTGCCTTGGTTGGGGAGCCTTGCCATAAAGTGCGCGACGACAGCGGAAGAGGTATTGGTGCCGAGAGCCTTCGGTTGGGTGACCTTCCAAGGACCAAGCCTACCTCTCGCTGGATCAGTGACTTTGGTACCTTTTCGGTGGTAAACCCAGTCAAAAAAGAAGCCCTGATCAGCTAGGACCCAGACCTTGTAACCCCGATCAATCGGTTTGCCTGGGATCTTCAATGTATCCTTCGATCGGCCTTGGAAGCGTGCCATAGCCTCATCTACCGCAATATCTCGACCGGGGGTCCAAAGCCGACGTGAGGTCTCCCGAATATAAGTATTAAGAGGCTCTAACTAATGAACTGTCAGAATGAATGCCGGATCATTGAAAGAGAGGCTTACCCGGTCAAAAACAGCCTCAAACTCATGGTCCGGATCCGCGGTACATAGCCTGAATGAGGTGTGTAGAGCCTCAAACCTCTGAAGGCTCATGACAGCTGTAACTTTCTGATCCGGCCACGCTCGACTCCCTGGTTTCCAATAATGCCTAGCCTTGTTTTCTTTATGGATTCCGATATACATACGTATTCCTATGTATCCGTAGGCTTCAGCGACAGTCACAGGTCTCCAGTCGTTGATCCGAGCTTGCTTGGGTAGCTCATCTGCCTCCATTCGGTCCTGAAACTCCCTTGTTTTACGTGCATTCGTATTATCACATATGATCCGGATCTGATCCTCAGGGAAGAATAATAGAAACAACTCCCAGGCGTCGATAGGTCTTACATGAGGTGGTAGGTTGACAGTCGATGAAAAGCGGGGTAAATCCATAGGTATAAAGCCCGAACCAGTCTTTTCAACCGGAGGTAAATTAGGTCGTGTAGTTGCAGGATCAGTGAAATCAGCGACAACTTGTTGCATAGCTTTAGGGGGCATTTTGGTGGAGGTAGAATGATAATTATTTACTTTGTTTACATGGTTTGTTGACGTGCACTTTGGTGGGGTTCCAGCCAAGACGCTAAAAGCCGGTCTGCCACACGATGGGATACACCTCAGCCCCGTCGAAAATATATCTTCAACTATTGATCTGCAACATCGCTGCCTACTGCCAGGTCTCTGCGGCATTGCCTAACCACTCGGTCCCGTCTAGAACTTCAGCCTCATTCTGTCATCCCCGTAGCGAGGCGAGACATTCAGTTCATTCGAGCTCTCGTAAGGTCTTTACAAAGGTGTCGACGTGGGTATCGTAATCCTGCCCTTCATTCCGACCCCAATCCAATATCCAAACGACTTTCTGCTGACAACCGCAAGAAATGCTGACAACACAAGTCCCGAACCCAATTGTTCCTCCTTCCACGTGTCTCACATTGGCAGAAACGCAACCACGTTTTCCGTTCCTGACTACTGTATACACACGGATATCCACCTCCAATCAAGCAAACCAAAAATACTCGCTTCAAACACAGGGTTAAATTCCAAATACCAATACCCAAACCCAGCAGAAGACCGTCTGCATATTCCCTGAATAATCTCCGGCAAGCACTCTCCAAATGCCACCATCTAATCCCCTCTTTGACCCGAATCCGGGAATCAAGTCCCTATTGCCAATTACCAATCCTCAAGATCAACTTTTCAAGATCAATCCAATCCCAGGTATCAACGGCGCACTCAGAGAAACAGCATCCAATCCCAGCCAAATCCGACCCACTTCGATTCGGCCCCGCGGCCCCCTCCCGCCTGACTCCCGACCCAATAGCCTGTTCCCCTTGGCAGATTTTGTTTGATTTTGTCTGGAGTAGGTAGCCTTCTAAACCAATGCACCGAACATTCTACTCACTTATTAATTCTCCAGCGTGCATGCGCAGACGCCCGCTTCGAAGCGGATCTCCACTCCACTCAACTCAACCCAAACCAAACCAGGAAACTCAAAGCAAGACGAGGAAAGCGAAAGGCTCTTTTGCGGACTTTCACTTGTTTGTGCCATCCCGTGAAGTGGAGAAAGAGAGGCACAGTAACTGTCTCGGACTTTTTTTTCATACTTGTGGACTTTTTTTGTTGCCCCCAATCCCAAGGCTTAGATCGATGGCGACATCGATATCCATTTCCCCTTCTGGGGCTTGGTGTTTTCTCCACAGTCACACAACGCACACATGCATCATGGAAGGCACACTCCTCGACGCTTCGACGCTTCCATACATGCAGCTCTTGGTTCCAAAGAGCAGTACATACATGGCAGGCTATGCCTGCTGTGCCGTACATAAGTGCCTACTAGCAAGACCCCAAACCAAGCCCTCAACGTGCAAAAAACGTGTCTCCCCTACATTCTCCACCTCTTATTAATTCTCCGATATTACTTCTCTACTGTATCTCTATCTCTATCCGTCGTCATCGTTCGAGTCTCCAGAACCCCCACGACCTAAACAGGACAACGTGAAACCACTCCGCATATTGAAATGCCAGCTTGGCATCTTTCAAGTGAATGACTATGTCACTCAAGTCTTATGCTGCTTCCTTTCCATTCGCGAGAGAGGATTGGCAAATGGGATGAGGTTTGGCATTCTTCTTGTTCTCTTGTTGTGGCTTGCTTGGGCTTGCTTGATGGGTGGATATAGAGGTAGAGATGCAGATGCAGGATCAGATAAGAATGTTGAAATCGGAGACAGAGAGAAGGAGGAGAGGGCGAGATGCATTACACTGCATTCCATCCCATTAGCAATTCATGCAAAGGAAATCGAAAGCCTTCAAATGGCAGGTAAATACAGCCTAGTGCTTTCTACCTATTCTGCTTCCTCTCCTACCTGCCTGATTGTCTGTCTGGTTTGGGCAAGCCGAGCAGAATCATTGCGCATAGTCAATTAGGAAGTTGGAGACTCGTTAATTGAATCCCATCTATAGTTCGGTACCTCTTATCTAGAAGTTGAAGAGGTTGAAGAGGTTGAAGAGGTTGAAGAGGTTGAAGAGGTTGAAGAAGTTGCAGAAGTTGAAGAAGTTGAAGAAGTTGAAGTCGAGCACCAGGACGTTAAGCCACCCCACCCAATACTTCCGACCCGCTTTCTTCTCCGCTATCATTCATGGGCAAGTCTTCGCTTGAAGCTAATCACAACAAAGAAATTGTTGCTTCATTAGTAAACGTGCACAAATGCCTTTCCAAATCGACATCTGTACTGTGCAGTACTTGCGAAATGAAGTTACCGACTTTCCCTCTTCAGGTATCTTACTCCGACGGCTCGAGATCCGTGGATGCAGATTAGGGATTCGCATACCGGTACTGATAGTGAATGCTTTATTAGCTAGAGGAGAGAAGTTCGACCAATTGAGAGACTTGAAACAATCCTACATCTCCATACCTTCGTACTAGACTCTGCAATACCAACTTGAATCGGATCTCAGTTCTTCCTTCATGATATGCAGCTCTCGAGGCTTCAACCACATCTCAATCCCTTCCTATCCAATAATCTGGTAGCCCATCGTATCCTGTGACCAAAATGGTACCACAATGTCCAGATAGCTCATCATTCGTGAAACCCGACCTTTCATATGTACCGCAGCTACCGCAGCTACCGCATCTACCGCATCTACCGCATCTAAATAATCCAGATACCCGGACCTAATGCCGAGCCCAATTCCCCCAATCGTCTCGTTCTCTGTGGAAAAGAAGAAATCGGTAGGGAGAATAGTCAGGAATAAGAAAGTCAACTCCAAAATCCAAGAAGGAAAAATAAAACCAAAATTCGATTCCTAGAATTGCACACCTTTCTGCTCTGCCATGATCTCCACACCCAAAGAAGCTGCCAAAGAATACACCTGGCTCGTGGCCGTAGGGATGCTTATTTGGCCGCCCAGGCCGTCAAAGTTTAGCTTCAGCTTCTGGAAATACTGTAGATACGTTTGTACTTCCTCCACATATCGAAACTAATCGATAAATTGAAGTCTTCCAAGTACTTATGAAGCGATTTGTTCACTGGGTTACGCCACTAAATAGGTGCAATAGGTGTTTTCGGAGCTCCGTGACCATCGGAAACAGCTCCGCACTTATGGTGTAATGTTCCTTTCAGCTGGTGGAAAGCTGACGCATGATACTGGATTGTTCAATCAATCTCGAGGTGTCGTATTTTAGTTGGAAAGAAACAACAGGGGAAGTGGTGAAAGCCACCGAATCCCACGAATTTGAAAACGCCATTGATCTCCGGAAGGATTGCCCTGTTCCCCTCTTTCGTGCTGTTTACCCCTCCAAGTCTCGCCTACCACATCCAAACCATGAGCAAAAAATATCGTGGATCACCCTTAGACATGGGAATATCCGTATATCCAAGCGACAGAGCATTAACAGAAAAATGCACACAGAAGGAAACGTAACGTAACGTAAGGTTCGTCTCGACTGCAGCCCTCCTGGAAGACTCATCGGCACTTCTTCAAACTTCCTCGGACTAATTTTCCAGCTCAGTACAAAACGTCTCAAAATTGTCTTCATGCCCTGAGAATATTAGTAAGCCAAGAAAACAACTTTAGATTTGCATCGTGAGATAATCTCCCCTTCCGATTCTTTTTCGATGACTTCTCTCTGACGCGCATACGGAGCGTCCGCGTCAAATCTGTGTTTGTACCTTGTTCATAAGATCGAAGACCTACCTACCTACCAACCAACCAACCTATTCCCTACTGTACCTGAGACTCCACTCCATTCAGCCAGCCTCAAAAGCATGAGCCACAACGGTCACGACAACGGCGATCGACGCGATGCGCCGGGGACCGGATGCGTGCGATGTGGCGCGTGGAAAGGTACAAAGGGGGAAGAATAAGTAAGCGGGGAGCTTGATGTTGGGGAATTTCGGAGGGGTTTGGAGAAGGAGGCTGGCTGAGAGAAGGGAGAAGTGCCGACAGAAGAGTTGGTAAGAGTCAGATATCAGATGATAAGATCCGCTTTCATACAGAGAGAGTATCGGAGGCCGCCGACGCCGAGGTGGAGATGCTGTTGGTATGCAGATATCGTGAGATTTGGTGGAGGAAAATTATTTGATGTTTGAAAATGAATTGTATTCGTGTTGACAGGGTGGGAGACAAGATTTGATGCGCGCAGGGGTTGAGGGGTTGCTTGGCCCTGCCTTTAGACCAAGACCAAGGTTCAGGGTGCAAGAAACAAAGCTTGCCCGTCAAAATTTAGGGGTCCAACAAACAAAAATTGACGCTACGCAACAAGACTGTAGATCAATACAGTCAACAAACTAACTAAAACTCGAAATACCGTCCCGAACAAAGGAAGAAGGTACTTTTGTTTGCGTTTCAGGACGTGAAGTGCATTACTGTACGCAAATGTATCTTGTATTCGCATTGTGGGGATGGTCCTTTTGCCGTGTTTACCATCAAAGGTTGTTCGCGAGGATCCGAGGATGCGAAGCATGGACTTTCGTAGCTAGTCAGGAGCTGGTTGAAGACTGCGCTGAAGCTTCAACCCCCAACTTACGAAGATGCACATGCAAAGATATGTTGGTTTTCCTAGACATTGCATTACATCACACATTGCGCCACACCCTAACTCCGAATTGCACTTTTGCTTGTCTGCCTGGTATCAATCCATCATCCCCTCCGCGAATCCCACCATCTAAACAATCGTCCCTTGGCCAAGGGTATGTACGTGAGCACGCACGACGCACAATCACGCACAGCGCACAATATTCCCCTTACCGGATACCAGGAAGAACAGATGAAGCACTGTGATGCAATTGTACTTCCTTGATGACTCGCCGTACACATCTCCGTTCCTTTTTTGTTTATGGTATTGCTTTTCTTACTCTTGATCTCACACTTACTATCAGACCGTGTAGGTCTTTTCTTACCTATTCATCATCATGTCCTGTGATATGAAGACAAATCGTCGCCGAAAGAGTCTTCACACACACGTATTTCCAAATCACCGATGCCGACGACCCGTGTGCAACTTGAAGCGTACCTAATATTCTGCTCTTTACAGTCGTGAGAACTTGGGACCGTTCAACTAACCAATCCCGGTTCAGGCAATGCGAGGCTCCTCGCCGACTTGAAGGGTAAACCCCCACTATGTGTTGCACAGGAAATGGGAAGAGAATGAAAATGGAGATGCAGGGTCCGCCAAGTCCTTCCAAACTTCTGCCAATCTTCCATGCATCGAAGTCCTCACCCAGTTGCCAAACATAGTGGGGCATAACCCCTCCATAGGCAAGACAAGGCAAGACACAAAGATACACATTCTAGCCTTGGTATTCTTTCCTGCACCTACACCTGCATCTGGATCTCTTCCACTGAACATTCTGTATCCTCGTTCCTAAGTCCCAGTAACCTCAGGCCCAACATCTAATCCCATCGTCAGTCAGCTTACAGCCAGCCACCCAGCACACATCCAATCACACCCCTCGCTTACAACCCGGTTATTTATACGCTGTGGCTGTGATGTCCCCTCTGCCTCTTACAATACCCTCTCAAGCCCCAGGAATCAGTCATCTCTAATTTGGGGTCCGTCACTCTCCCCTTCCAAGCCTTCGTTTCAAACAAAAGTTCTCACTCCAGGGGAAAAGAGACGCCGAGGATATTAACAGCGACCAGGGTAAGCAAACCGAAGCGCGCATCCCCTCCAATCAGCACCCATAATCAGCCCAAGAAATCGGGAGTACCGTGCTTTCAGCCCTATGGCTCGAAGCTTCCGTTCCATTTCTAGAAGATCTGATCTGACCGGCCCGTTGACAGCTTTACTTGGCCTTGTAAAGTAGTGTAGCGTGGTACAGATCGCTGGGTCGGAATAGAATGTTGGTTTGGAGGGTTTGATGAGTTGGTAGGACAGGAGACCGCGTGGAAAAGAAAGGTCGCCTGTCGTTCCTGCAGGTACGAGGCAAATCCAAACCCACGCATCTGTCACCGCTGTAGGGGGGTTACACATTGCCTTGCAGAGTGCAGATATATCCCGTTCAGGCTTGGGCTGGTGGGTTGTGAAGTGCTAGCCACCCCCAACTGATGCAGCAATCATCAAAGTACCGGTAAACTATTGAGATGGTGAACTGTTCCGGGCCCATCAAGAAGTGCCTAATAAATCTCCGTACGGGCTTTGTTGATTAGGTGATAGGACATACATCGTGAATTGGGGTCTATGTACAGTGCTGAGCATTTCCTATGCCTACTGGGTCTTGGGACTGTTCGCTAAGCAAGACCCATCTTAGGAAATCAAATCAAATTGTAAAGCGGACACTCAATTGAACGGGTAGGCTAATGAAGACAGGGATGGAATGGATCGGATTTAGGTTTTCCTCGCAGCTGGTACTGAAACGAATACAGAAAAAGAGTAGGCAGACACATCCCTGTCGCATGTCGCCAGTCTGGTTGATTACATGACGCTGATGACTGTGACGCTCTCTGATGGTTCGGGGGCTTGGGGCTCAGGCTCGGTTGACGGTTGACGCTTGACGGAGTGTTAGTGTTAGTGTATGGATTTGGTAGGCAGGTAGGTGACTTTTCTTACTTGCACCATTTGCACTTGCGTATGGATGGATGCGCAGTAAATAGGTATGTGAGAGGAGGGAGGTGACAAGTATATAGAGGGGCTTGGGCCTCGTTGTTTCATTCCTTTCTGTTCTCATCATCCACTCATCAACAGCTTCACTTCAGTCTTCACTTCGCTTCATCTCCAACTTACTTACTGACCTATTCATCAACTTCATCAACACACCAACCAACCATCTTCACCTCAACACCACTTCAAGCTACCACACACACATCTTCGCTTCCTTAATACCTCACTATCAACCAACCAAACAAACCAAAACAGCCTCCAAAATGGCAAACTTCACCACCACCACCACCACCACTCAAACCTTCACCAACTCCGGCCGCGGCGGCTACAATGGCCCCGCCTCAACCTCCGACTCAGACGACGAATCCCGCACTCTCTCCACCACACCCGTAGACTTCGGACGAGGCGGCTACAACAAAGGCCCAGACGATGACGAGGAGGAGGATGGACGTGGTGGCTACAACTAAATCCTCTTTTCTTGGCATCGGATTTGGAGGATCAGAACGTGAACTCGCTTCGCTGCCTCGCCTCACCCATCCTTCTGGCAATTCCATTGGTCAGGACGAGGAGATCGCGCCTTTTCCTCCCTTCATTCCAGGTTCGCCAATTGCTTCATTTTTTAGCATTTTCGCACCATCGCATCGTATACATCGCATAGAATAAACGCATAGTCTCACGACCAACATTTCGGAGTTTTTCTTTTTTTATTGTCGCATTTACACCAGCATCGCATCGCATCATATCGCATAGACAGTGCAGCATTTACACCACTCACCAGCATTTTCACAGCATCAGCATCAGCATAGACCGGCGTTTTCAGAGGGATTCTTTTTAGACGCATAGACTCGGCGCAATTTTTTTTTGCAGCATTTACATCCGCGCTCCTAGACACATACCTCGTACATCGGCATCAGCATTTTCCGGCGTTTTTTTTCTTTTTTGGGGCATAGATAGCAGTTCTCTTCTTGGGGAGGGAGTTTTGGGAAGGTGGTGGATTGGTGTGCATTGTGCTGCATTTTCGGGGATCCTGCTTCTTCTCTTCTATTTTTTTTGGTCTCTTTGGGATTATCTTGGGTGAAGAATGGGTTTGTGGAAGTGGAATGGCTGGGATATAAGGTAGGAGGGGGAAGGGGGTGGATAAGATGGGGTGGGGTGGGATCGGACAGGATTGGATGGGATTGGATAGGGCTGGACTTTCTTCTTTCCTTGATTCATTCATTCATTCAATCTTCTAGGGTTATATATTCTCCTTACTCCTCTCTTTCTTAGGACAATGATAATTTAGATGTTAATGAAGCAATTCTTCTCATTTCACTGCTTCCTCGTTCGCTTTCTTCCCATTGAGTAGTCGGTCAGCTGATAACAAACAACGTGATTAGTCTCTGGTCTTCGATATCATAGTTTACCGATTTAACGAGATGCCTCTAAAACTGCTTGGGGTTAAAGCTTGCATAATTTTGCTCTTAAGGTTTCATTTGTGAGCATACCAATATACAATTGCTGACTCCGATACCATTTTGAATCGAGAACATTTTGAGTAAGTGAGATCAAGAAGAAATGGAAGATCGGATAATTAAGAAGCAGCATTAGATATAAGAACCGTAGAGCTTTGCATCCCAACCCACGCATAGAACTCGGCACCTGAATTTTTGATGTTACACCCACTCTCTGTAGTACAGAAAAGAATGTTACAGCGTCATTTTATCTGCATGCTGCATGCACAGTATTTCCAACACATTCCCCTCAACCTCCAAATGCATCAATACACTGGCCGGAATTGCAAAACTGACAATAGAGGACATTAGTCAGATAGACGTCGATAGTAGGGATTACCTAAACATACCACATTACCACAGGAGCCGCAATTATTCATGTCTGTTGCCACGTCCACGTAACAACGTTCGTTTTCATATAATCCGCAATTCGTCAGACCATTGCAGGGTTTGACACAAACTCCACGTGAGCATCTGCTGTCTATGGAGCACTAGGGCTCATTAGCAGAGTTTGACCGTGAGATCGAAGGCAACTGAGTAACGTGCTCGGTTGCCACATGATCCACAGCTGTCATTGTCGTTGTTCAGGTTTCTGCAGCTCGTTCCACCACATGTGTCTAGATTACCGTTGCCCGTACATTTATACGCTATGGATATGGCGGTGGCGGAGGTGGTGCTATAGTTTTGGTAGGGCCCTGAAGAGTTGTTGTTCTAGCAGTGATTTTACGGAAGGGTTTGTTAGCTGTCATTCGAGCTATGCCCTTGACCAATATGATCGGACATACCCCAGGCAAGAGTATGCACTGCTATAAGCAGCGGTATCCTTGCAGACAGATTGAGCATAAAATGGCACAACGGCTGCCTGGCGGCGAATCTTCTGTTGGTAGGATATTTTCTGTGTTACCGTTATAGTTACTGTGATCGTACTTAGAATTATAAGCGGGTGATTATAAACTGGAGTGAGTTTCAGTAGTGGTGTGTGCTAATTATAGACTGCATGAAGCTGGAGCAGTCTGCTTATCGAGAAGCCAAGTTTGGTTTTTATTAGCACCAGTGCCTGTGACTAAAAGAAGACAGTTATTCGCATTGCAAATGCCTCGTTCGAACACGTTCGATGAAGATACCAGAGTACGGAGGCCAAGAGCGAGAAGAGCAGTGATGTGCATTTTGAGCCAAGACGAACAAATTGATAGGAACTTGAAAAATAAAAATTGGGATAAACTGTGAAGTGGTCGAGGGGATAAAATTGTAGCATCTATTGATCGGTATGCCTACGTCCTCTCCACATGGTCGAGAGTGATCCGGGATGCTTCCAGCTACGCCACACTTGCCCTAACAGAAGCCTCGAAGCAGGTCCCCTTTCCACCTTTCGCCTCACCACAAATTATCGCAAATCATTTTTGGTTCTTGGTTCAAACATTATGTCTGGGTTTATTATTTATGAACAGATTTATAACTGTTGTTCAACACTTCTGGTGCTTAAAAATGCCTTGAGGTATACTTTTGAACTCGACAGTTTCCTGCTGTTTAGCCACGTTGAATAATGATTGGCGTCGGTATCTATCCGAAGATGCAATCTACTTTTGTCAGCCGCTGCGACTAAGAATCGCCTCTATATTTGATTTAATACCAAGACTAAACCTGATATACTAAGTATCGATAGCTTAAACGGTACTATTGAGGTCTGGCTCGCCTCGCTTAAAAAGTGCTGAAATGGTGCCGGAGTCTCCTGTTCAGGGGAATTCAAGAACAATAGAAGCCTTTCAGTTCAGGCTAACTAGTTCTTTTGGTCCCTGGCATCTGGCTCTTCTGTCTCGTAGCCTGGGAGCAAGTCTCGAACTCTTGGCGAGCTAAAGTACCTAAAATCGCGAGGCAATCCACGCCAAGCTGTTGACTGCACTTCTCCACTCTCCTCGGATTTCGAATAACCTCACTGGTAGTAGCTCGCTGTTTCATGGCTATCGGCGAGGGACATATTCGTTGTGAATTCCACAATCTTGACGGTATGTGATTTCTGACCAGCGCTTCCAACAGGTCGGTCAGTTTTGAGTGAACTGCTTGAACTAATCATTAGTAATGGTTACAGTTGAATGATTAGTGAGAACTGCTTTATATCGGATGGTTCTAATTATTCCGTTAATTGAACCGCTGAACTGTTGGTTCTTAGACACCCTGAATAGTTAGGGATGAGTGAGAGAGGCGGGAGGGATCCTCCAGTACCTCAAAAATCGATAAATTCTCAAATAAAATTGCTTTAAACAACAGGTATATTTAGTATTTTCGATAATTATGACTTAAGATCTTATATAACATAACATAAAAGTGTTTCAAATTATTAGAAAATGTTCCATACTTCTAGAAATAACCACTAACTCGGTGTCAACAGTTATAACCATTGAGAAACCAAAACCAGCTGGACTAATTCAGTTCAGTTTATCCCCCTTAGCAAGAAGTCCCTATTCAACGCTTTACTTGCGCAAGCAGCTCTCAATTTAGCGCCTCGGGCATGGCGATAAAAGAATCCAATTTCTTTTTACGAAGCCTTGTTTCTGATTATCAGAGCGATTATGGAAGCTTGATAGCATGTATCATGATATCGATGTTCGTTGAGGTAAGTTTGCTCGCAATTTCAAACGATCTTAAATCTAATGCCCTAACAGATCAAGAAGCTGGAACTCTCGGAGATCGCATTCTGATGCTGCGTGGTCTGTCTTGCAAAGTCATGAAATTTCACAGTCGTGGACCGCGACAACATTCGAAGCAACATCAACTCAGAGCCTCTGTGTCGTGAACATCATCAGCGGTACCCCAAGACCATATCATATTCATGCCAAGGACGAAGAAGACTGTCGTGATAAGTTGATCAGCGCAGCCTCTTCGTTGGAACCATTCGGCTTCGCGATAGGAGCCAATGGTTTGCCAATATTTTGTATCAATGATATCCGACATGTGTCTCGCGGCATCATGTTTGGGGAACCTGTGGCCGCCGAAGCTGAAAATCAGGTTCTCTCACGCGCTAGAAAAGCTCTCTATGAAGCTAACCTCGAGGAGCGGCCTTGAGAAGGATTGGCTGAGAAGGGCCGGTGTCAAATTGCTCTTGGTACGTGCTCAAACTGTTTCATATTAAGGAGATCCTTTACAAGGGTAATCTTCTCAGAGGCGCGAGCTTTTCACGGTTCGATTGGTTTGGTTTTGATCAGTTATTAGAGTAAGGAATTAACACTACGAGGGAAGACCACAAGGGAGACTACAAGTACAAGGTAAGACTGAAATGGGAGACTACGAGGGAGAGTATAAGAAGAAACTACGAAAGAAGGCAAGAAGATGACGAAAGTACTTGAAACAAAAAAGTGCGAGAAGAAAGGAAGTAAGGCGAGGACAAGAGATACATTTAACAAGATCTAAAGCACCCTAAAGTATCAGCTGCCATTAATCTCCACTCAAAATCAAGTGAAAACTTATGTTCAAGGATAAAGGGGCTTGACCAAGCACTTAGCTAACATGCCCCCCTTGATTTCGCCCATAAGGCTCTCCACACACGCTTCGTTTCTTGAAATAAGGCCCTTGACACAAATTTCGATTTCCATCATTGTATACACCGTCCTCCTTCAGTCTGTCTACGCAGTAATTACAGAGGACCTCGAGGAATAATCTCGTGGAGTGCTTTTCTAAAGACCGCTCAACACTACGGTGGCAGGGGCCCCAGATACTGGGGAATTTACCCAGATACTAGTAAAAACCCCTAGATATTGGGGGTTTTTACCAGATTATGGGGTTTTTTCCTAATAATCAAAGGGCATTCGAGTATTAAAAGTGGAAAATTCTCAGATTTTGGGGTTTTCATAAGATTTTGGCTATTTTATAAATATTATTATATATAAGAGTTCTTAAAACAATAATCAAATTTTAAATTTATTATTTTATATTATTTAAACCTTTTAATTCCTGTCTTATTTTCTTTTTTTTTATTCATTCTTTTATATAAAAAGTTTTCCTATATTATAAATCCCCTTAATTAAATCCCATAAGTTCTTTTATATAATAAGTCCCTTCAATTATACCTCATAAATCCCCGTGTATAATAAGTCCTTTCGTGTAATAAGTCTCCTTATATAATAAGTCTCCTTATATAATAAGTCTCCTTATATAATAAGTCTCCTTATATAATAAGTCTCCTTATATAATAAGTCCCTTTATATTATTAGTTTAATTTTTTTTAATTTTAAATAATGGCATTTTTAAGGCCATGGCGATAATAAAAAGGGCAATAGTAAGGAGGGCAATAGCAAGGGGGGCGATAGTAAGGGGGGCAATAGCAAGGAGGCGACAATAAATCAATAGATAATTAATATATAATTTTAATTAAACTCAAATCAAGGCTTTAAGGGCTTTAGGAAAACCTTAAAATCTAGGGATTTTGTTACGGACCCCTTTGCACCAATGAGTAGTTGGCACCAGGATACTAATGGTACCACCAAGTGAATGGTATTATGAGAATATTGGTATTAATAAGGGATTGGTATAATCTATGAACTAATATTAATTAAAAAATGATACAAAATAACGATTAATATCATTACATACATCATAATCACAATTTCAATTATAATAATTATTTAAATCACGATAAATATTAAGTTATATAATAATTAGAACTTTTAAAGCTATAAAAGCCAAGGCGCCTAAAACCTTAAGGCCAAAGGATTTAAAAAGAACAAAAGTTTTATATAAAATTAGCATATCTGCTATTAAATAAAAGCTTTATACTCAATTTTAAATAATATTCTTAATCATATTAATAATTATTTTACCCTATACATAACATACTTATTCCTTAATCATTAAAAATCAATCGCAGCTTTTTATATTTATATTAAATAAATAATAAACCATTATATTTTAAGCACTTTTTTATTAAAAATATTAATTTATATATATAACATAGCTTTTAATTTTTTCACTAAGGCTTTGGCCATTATTAATGCTTTTAATTCAAAAAACGTTCCCAAAATCGCATTCCCAGATTTTTATTATAAAAACCAATCCAAGTTTAAGGCCTATCTTATTTAAATAAAACTTTATATTAAATTTAATAGTTATTAATTCCCCATAAACATAAACAAAATCCTTTAAGCTACGTCTTTTTTTTTTATAAGGCTGCTTTTAATTAAATTAAAACCTTTTTATTTAATTATATTAAAAATAAAACCAAAAAAGGAAAGGTTTTTATTATTATATTTAAAAAATCTTAAAAAGTTTTTTTAAACTTTAAAAGATTTAAAAAACATATTAATTATATTTTCAATAATATTAATTAAAACCAAATAGCCAAATGTAATATTCAAAACCTAAAATAAATTAGGTTAACAATTATATATATAACCGCTTTTTAACAATTTGCTAATTAAATTAATTAAAATAATAAAGCACTTAAAACGCAATATTATAAAAAATTGAAAAATAAAATCAAAAATAAGATTGCTAGGTTAAATGCATTTTTTAATTTACAAAAGCTTATTAAAATGGCTATTAAAATCAATAATTATAACTTTAAATATGATTTTAAATAAAAAAGCTAATATTATTTTAAAACACATATACATTAAAACAAAAAAAGTAAAAAACCTTTTTACCCCCGCAAAATAAAATTAAATGCCATATTTTAAAAGTAATTAAAAAAAAGCCATATAATAGCAAACTTTTTAAAAAAATCATAAATAAATATTAATAAAATAAGCTATGTTTTAATTATAATTTTTTAAATTATATAGCCAGCTCCTATTACTAAAAAAATCATAATTAAAAAAAAGCAAATTAATACAATAAAACAAGGTGCTTATAATATTATTAATATTTTTATGCTATTATACCCCATTAGGCAGTTTAATGCCTTAAGCTTTTAATACATAATTATTAATAAGCTTAAAAACAATGGAATCCATGCCTAAATGGAAAATAATAATAGCATAGCATAAAAAAATAAAAAAATAAAAAATAAGAAACTTTGCTAAATCTTGAACCTCAGGCCATATTAGCTATTACTCTTTAAATCACTGCAAAGCAAGATTTAGGAAATTACTTAACGGAAGAAGAACTTATACTTTTAAGCCTTGAATTTTTAATATTAAATTAATAAAATCATAAAGGTCACCTATAAAAAACCAAAACTAATTTTTATAAAAAAAACCATAATAAGGCAAAAAATACTAGGTAATTTATTAGGACTATAAACATATTAAATAAAAGCAAATCAAGTATAGCAACAGCTATTTTTAAACTTATATGTAAATTATTCCTCAAAAACCATTGCCTATTTTTAAAAACCAGAATAAGCTAAAAAAAAAGAATTTTGGGAAATCATATTAAAAGGCAATTAATAGTGCCTTTAATTTAATATAGCTAATAATACCTAAATATATTAAAAACGCTTTACCCCATTAGCTTGAATTTTAGGAATAAATTAGTTATTCACGATTATAGCTACAAAACCAAATCATCAGATTTAAAAAAATATCCTAATAAAAGACTTTTATTAAAAGGATTTCCTTATGCGCTAATTAGCGGCAATAAAAGATCGCCATTTGATTATAAAAGCGAAAATCAAAAAAGTAATTCTTAGGGCCATAATGAATTTTAAGGTATAAAAGAATTTTATATTTTTTATTATTGTGCTTAAGCATTTATTGCCAATTAAAATTAAAAAAAAAGAGTATTAGTTGGTATTTGCCAATAAAAACGCTGCCGCCAATGAAATAATAAATATGCAAACTTAAATTTTGCATATAAGCATTACTAGCCATTTTAAAAAAATTCAATTTAATATTATTTAAATTAAAATACATAATATTATTCTTGGACTTTTTTAAATAAAAAAACATAATCTAAAAATTAATTAAATTAAAAAACAATTAATATTTAATTATTATAAAAACTGCTATTAGAACAAAGCAAAAACATTAATTATTTGAGAGATTTGCGCTACTTTCAAAAAACAAATCAAATACCAAAATAAAGGTTTATTAATAAAAAATAGACCATTAATATACCACAAGTTTGCAGTATTATTAAAAAAAACAAGGTATTAAGGCCTTGCTTAAATATCAGAATTATAATCATTGAATCAAATTAAAAAAGGATATTAAACTAATATTTTAACCATTTAGGAAATATTTGGCAATAAACTTATTAATGATTAAAAAATATATTAATAAAAACTTAGCAAAAGGATTTATTAAAGAATCCAAATCCTTATAAAAAAAAAAAAATTTACAAAAAAAAACAGCAAATAATAAATATGTATTAATTATTATTAATTAAATAATGCTATAAAAAAGATTATTATGCATTATTATTAGCTAAGGAATTGTAAAATAAGCTTGCAAAAGCCAAAATCTTTATTTAGCTTAATCTAAAAAACGCATATAACCTTATTAAGATAGCTAAAAAAGAAAAAAAAAACAGCATTTTGCACTTATTTTGATTATTATAAATACATAATTATGCCATTTAATTTAATCAACATATTAGCCACATTTTAGCGTTTAATTAATAATATTTTGCGGCCATATTTGGACATAATATGCATCTGCTATTTGAATAATATATTAATTTATTTCAAAAACAAAAAGCAGCATATAAAAAACATAACAGCAATTTTTTAAAAAACTAAAAACCATTTTCATACTTCTTAAACTAAAAAAATATAATTTTTATATAAAAAAAATCATTTTCCTAAGCTATATAATTATTATTATAAAATTAGCTATAAATCCTAAAAAGATTTAAATAATTATTAATTAAATTAAATTTATTAATATCAAAAAATTACAATTGTTTTTTAGATTTGCTAACTTTTATAAGTGATTTATTAAAAATTATTTAGGAATTGCTAAGGTATTCACAAAATTAATCTATAAAAACAAGAAATATATATAAACAAAAAAAGCTAACGTAGCTTTTAAAGCTCTTAAAAAAATATTTATTAAAAAACCTGTTCTCACATTTTTTATACTTAATAAAAAAATATACATAAAAACAAATTTTTTAAATTACACTATTAGCGCTATGCTTAGTCAATTAGGCAAAAACGGCAAATAGCAATCAATTGTTTATTATTTGTAAAAACTATTATTAGTAAAATTTAATTATAATATTTATAATAAAAAATTACTAGTAATCATAAATGCAGTACGCAAATAAAGGGTATATTTTAAAGGCGCGGCCCATAAAATACAAATCCTAATAAATCATAAAAATCTTATTTATTTTATTATTACCAAAAAATTAAATCAATATTAGGTTTACTAATATAAAATGCTTTTTATTATCAAACTTCGAATTTTTTATATTAAAAGAATAAAAAACGCTTAAGCTAATGCTTTAAGCAAAAAACCAAAATATTTTGCAAATAAAACCCACAAATCCTATATTATATTATAAAAAAATAATAATTCGCTAATTATTAATTATCAATAATTAGCAGCAATCAATTAATTAATCATAAAAAAAACCCGAAAAAGCTATGCTAATAACCTGATCATAGCTAAATAATGTAAATAGTTAAATAAAAAATTCTTCTTTGTGCCAAATAAAACCTTTTAATTCCAAAAACAAATATATATTCCCATTTAAAAGCAAATCAAGTTTATTATAAAATACCACAGGCTGCCGGCTTATAATTATCAAAAAATAGCCAAAATATTATTAAAGCTATTCAAAGATTATTACTTTTTAAAAATAAAAATAAATAATAAAAAACATAATATTATTATGCAATATATGCATTTAAAATAAAGCAACTCATTATGTTTCATATAAGCTCATAAAATCGCCAGCAACACTATCATGCTTATAAAAATTAATCGCTTTGGACTTCGTAATTAAATTATTATCCTTAAAAAATCCAGCCATAAGAATTGCATATAACTTAATTTATATTATTATAAATAAGTTCACTAAATATACATATATAATATTAATACTAAAAACACAAAATGCGCCTACCATGGCGCAAGTATTTCTTCAAACGATTTTTGCGAATTACAAAATACTAAATAAGATTATTTTAAACAAAAATAAGCTTTTTACTTTAAAATTCTAAAAAACTTTAATTGCATTTTTAAAAATAAAACAAAAAATATTAACAGCTTTTTACCCTTAAATAAATATATAAATAAAACAAATTAATTAAATAATAAAAACTTATTTTTAATATTATATAAATTATAAGCAAAACAATTAGGTTCAATTACTCCCATTTGCTTAATTTGCATATAATAGCGCAAATCAAAAAACCATTAAAATATTGCTATTTTATGCAAATTATAGGTATAACCTAATAATATATAATACATTAATTACAAATCAAAAAACCGCGCAAAAAGCCATACTATAAAAAAATAAACTAAAACAATTACATAAAAAATTATTAGTTAATATTTTATTTATAGTATAAAAATCAGCAATTTATTATAATAAAAAGCATAACATAAGACTAACGCTTAAAAAAGGGAATAAAATTTATTTATTCTAAAAAAATATTGCAATAAAACAACCAAATCATAAATTGAATCATAAAAAGCTAAAACCATTCAAAATTGTAAAAATCAAAAAATTAATCAATTATTAATTAGCGCTTTTTAAGACAATAAACATTTATCTAATATTCCACATATTTCTTCTTAAATCAGCATTATCAAAAGCATTATCTGCTTTTGTTATCAAAATATAATCAATTAATCCAAACGCCAAATACAAAATAAAAACTATTTTTAATTATTAGAACTTTTATAACAAAGCCAGATATTTAATTAAATAAAAAAAGCACTTATAATCAAAAAACACCTAAAAACCCAAATCTAATCTTCATTGCCTTAGGCTACTTTAAAAATTTTTTTAATAAAACCTAGGTTTACCTAAAAAAAAATCCCCAAAATCTAATAACATTTTGCTAACGCATAGAAAAATAAATAAGCTATTATTAAATTAAAAAATAAAAAAAGCACATTGCTTTTACTCTTCCGCCTTTTGATAATCTTTTTTCTTTATTATATCTAACTTATTAAAAGTTTTTAAGCCCTTATAAAACATCTTCCTGCCTTTTTCCCTTAATTTAGCTTAACGCAACTCAAACTCACAAACGTAAGCAAGGCCAATTATAGCCGCTTTAAAAACCATATTCTTTTCAAATTTTAGCCTATCCTTTTTTATTTAAAAGCTTTAAAAATTATTAACAAAAGTTTAAAAAACATCGCATTTTATATCACAACAAACATATTTCTCATAACATTAGGACTTCTTATTTAAAACTATGCACTTTTAATAATATTAAACATAATTAAAATACGGCATTACAGGAAAGCCATAAAAATTTATTATTTTAGTAAAACGCTATGCGTTATTTATATTTTGTTATTTTGAAAAGCATAATAATAAAAAAACAGCCATAGGCAATTATTAATATTTCCTTTGGCATACTTAAACATAAAGGCTACGCTAAGCAAAAAAGGAAATAATATTACGGACCCCTTTGCACCAATAAATAATTAGCACCAAAATACTAATAATATCATTAAGTAAATGGTACTATAAGAGTATTAATACCAACAAAAAATTAATATAATCTACGGGCTAATACCAATCAAAAAATAATATAAAATAATAATTAATATCATTGCATATATTATAATCGCAATTTTAATTATAATAATTATCTAAATTATAATAAACATTAAGTCACATAATAATTAAAACCTTTGAAGCCATAAAAGCCAAGGCGCCTAAAATCTTAAGGCCAAAGGATTTAAAAAAAACAAAGGTTTTATATAAAACTAGCACATTTGCCATTAAATAAAAGCTTTATGCTTAATTTCAAATAATATTCTTAATCATATTAATAACTATTTTACCTTATACGTAATACATCTATTCCTCAATTATCAAAAATCAATCGCAGCCTTTTATATTTACATTAAGTAAATAACAAATCATTACAGATTTTCACTAAAACCACCCATAACTTCACTTTTAAATCATGTTTCATTTTATATAAGCTTAGTCTTAAATAATGGGGTTTTTCCCCTAATAATAGGAAAAAACCCCATTATTTGGGATCCTTTTTAGTTATAAAAAAACCCCAAATACTAAGGAAAATCCCCAGTATCTGGAGGTCATTGCCACCATAATGCGAGCACATCCGCTCAATGGCATCGAGGCACATGAAAGCACCTTCAGATTCCGTGACCATGTCAGCAGAAACAAGATGGCCTTGTACCATCTTAACGCATTCATCCACGCGATATACATACACCATTATCGCACGATGCTTAACTACTGACCACGTTCAGTCAAGCGTCACGTCAAAGCAGTATTCAAAAACATCACATCATTATTCTCCTTCGGAGATAGGGACCTGACATCATGGTCCGCTTTCATCGCAGCAATAGAGTTTTATTATTGATATGATGAGCTAGCTTTTCCGCCGCAAGATCATGGCTTATCACAGCTTCGTAAGTAGGTATGGAAAGCCTCCAGAAAGTCAACAGCATCGTGGAGGAAGCAAGATGACGAAACGAAAGCGTTGCACTTAAATTTGGCCCGGACATCAGAGATAACATCATCGATTGGCAGTGCGTTATGTCTGACAATCTGAACTCCATCAGGACATTCTCCTCGTTTGAATTCATGATTTATACTTGTGCCAAACCTTCCGATCGCATCACAACCAAGTCGCATTGCCTCTACTCCCTCCGGCTCGACGAACAAGGCCGACGCTTCGGCGTAAAGTAGCCCCTCAATATCTTCGCTTTTCATGCATCCGCGCACTTATGCTTTTCTTCTCCCTACCTTCTCGCATGTCACTTTCCATCAGCGTTATCGCAGGTAGCTTGATCGGTGCTCGAACTGAGATCTGTTGGTTGGCTGTGACAGAGAATTGGTTCGGAGGGTGGGGGAAATACGCTCGTCTCATGCCTGTTTGACACAGCTAGTTAGCGATCATTGTGAGTTCAAAAGTTTGACGCGGACTACTTCCACCTGCGATAGAATAAAGGTCTCGATGCCTCAGATCCGTACATACACTCATCCAACAACACCGCAAGCACACCGCCACGGAAGATTCCTCCCTGACCAGCCAACGGGGAAGGTGGTTGGGGGTGTTGAAGATGGAGGATGGTGTGTAGTTTGATGCGAGGGGAAAGGAAGGAGACACGACGGTGTGAGAAGAGAGTCTTGAAGAGTTGCTTACTGCATATCTGCACTAAAAGATTTCAGCCAATAGGTGCTGCTCACAAAATCCAAGGGATCTAGATAGGATGAAGTGGACCAGGTTCAAGAAACCCAAGTCGAAGCCAGTCTGTCTTTGTAATACCTGATATTTTAGAATATCGACCCAGCCAGACCTACTGGCTCTCAACTGCACCGTGACACCTGCCTTGAAATGGCTCAATCTATTTAAGAAAGGAAAAGGCGGTGCTAAACCACAAAATTGCTCTCATGCACCTCCTCTACTCAATGATCCTTCACTAACACCGAGATCATCGAGCTCACTATCGGCATTATGGTGTCGCTTTCAACAAGTCTCCGGCCAAGGAAGTTTATCCTAACCGTAAGCTGAAATGTCTCCGAGCATGGCTGTGGTGGCTATGGCAATTGCATGCACAGCGTCGCAAGGTGCTCGCCAACCTTAAATATCGTCAGAGCTGTAAGTGGAGATTTGTTGTCGTGTGAGATTGTGAATGCATTTTAGTGATGCTGCTTCTCCGACATAAGTGGCTCGCGCGACGCCCCCTTCGTAAAGAGTGGTGTTAGTAGTGTGAGAAAGATGGATGAGCGAGACTACATGAATGAGATCTTGTCTTTCTTGGTCTCTTAGTGTTCTGCTACTGAAGATGAGCTTGACCAAGGCAAGTGTTGAAATCTGCTCTCTTCACTTCATTTTCTAGACTTCAGGATTCATAGGTTCAAATATTGACCACGTAATGTCTGAATTGAGCTATCCGCAATGCGCTTTGAAGCTCATTGGTGGGAGAAAATGTTCACTGTGGATCCCGTTTGCAACCATTGAGACCACAATATTGTGATTTGCAACAACGGTACTTCCTCCGCGGTAAGGCTGGCTGTTCTGGCTTGGCCTTAGGAAGCCAACCGCCAATCACGAAGCCTGAATCGTAACTTTCATCGAGCAGCATCTGATAAGATGTCTCATGCATCACTTGTGGAAGACTAATGCACTCACTACCCAAGAGAAGGAATAGGGTGACTACGTGAAACTTCTCCCAGAGACTCAGACGCTAAGTGACGTGCCTTGCATAGTTGAGGACTACCTAGCTATGGCTCTCAAGCTATTTTGAGACTGAAATGGGAAGTGCTCCAGGAAACTTCTCTTTCCTTGACATGGTTCGGCGATAAGCCCATCTGGGTAAACTAGAACGCCGAAAGTAAAGCGAATTAAAGCAAACCCATAAGGCGCAGTTGGAAGATCTTGCTTTCCTGCAGGCCAAGACGTCGGAACCAGGTTATTGTCTAGCATCTGAGATATGGGGATAGCTTTTCACAGGAGCTCAGCCTGCCAAGAGCCACTACTCGTAAATGCAGTCCAACGACAACCCCTCAATTCTGCCTCTCGGGATGACTGCCTTAGAGCTGGCGTCCGGTCACCGGCGCGGCTACCCTTCAAGTTCTTGCCTTACGATCGTTCCACTTTTCATGTCAATATGGCATAGCGACCCATGTGCGATTGGTGAAAGAATAGACGCGCTTTACTTGGCAATTACTTCATCCTGCTGCTCATGCAAGAGCGTATGCAAGAGCGGGTTGGTGTTGGTGTTTAAGTGGCTTAAGCGAGGCGAAAAGGGGGGTAGTCGCTAAAGCCTGCTGATCCAGGGGGCGCCAGGGCTGACTGATGGGGGCGGGAACAACTCTAAAATTATGCTTGTTCTGAGAATATCACTGAGAGATCTACATCCCACGTACTGTACCGGCCGTATTTCAATTTCTGGATTGGTGGGTGACTCAATCATTTGTCAGGTCAAGTTCTGCTGCAGTAAGCAAGAAGTCTTGGGAGATGTTGGAGATGAAGCTAGCAAGCGCAGTGCGCGTTCGGGTTACGGCTCCTCTGTTTTCCCGGCCGAAGTATGGTGTCCGAATGGCTGAACGCCCCTGCTACAAGCGTCATACCAAAGTTGTCCTTTTCACTCAAAGACAGGCCAGGCCCAAGGCCACTTGTCTATATTTACAAATGGTATGTCGTTTTTCGATGTCACATTTTGGAAGACTGTTACGCACTCATATCACGGCTTTTGTTGATACAATATGATTGCCGCTATGGATGACTCGCTTGCTACCCCTGCTGCTCGGACTTCTCCTTCAAAGGGAGGTGGTGATCAGAATGGAGACGTTGAGACTGCAAGGTGGGCGTGCACTATTTGTCGTGCTAGAAAGGTATGTTTCTTCAATTTTCAAATGTCCTTGAGACTCATATGTCTTGTCTGAGACTTGTTGTTGACTTTGCTTTAGGTCAAATGTGATCGCCTACTTCCGAACTGTACGAATTGCATCAACAAACCTTCAGGATGTCGATACGAAACAGCGCGAAAAAGGGTGGTTCGCCGCTCGTAAGTTCCATTCATATATTATAAATGTGTTGGTATTAATCGATCAACCAGAGCATACAAAGATATGGTCGATCGCTTGGCCAAGATGGAAAATGTCGTGAAAGATTTCTCCAGGACAAAATCGTCAACATCACCAAGTAATAGCCTGGACAACGAAATCCACCAAAACCCAATAAACTCGATAGAAGTAGCATCTCCAGAACGTCGAGCTTCAGGCTTGGTCTTTGAGGATAATGAGACGGTCAACATGTGGGACCCGCCGATGTCGATTAATGGCTCGTTGGGTTCAGCCGAGGCAGAGGCAATGAATTATGCAGATGAGGCCGAGATGGAGGAAATGGAGTATACAGGTAACTTCTATCTCAAAATTGACGGTATTAAACTGACTTTACACAGGATCATTCTGTGTTTTCTCTCCCACAGGCATTCGGTGGGTGAATAACCTGGTCGGAGACACCCTCTTCGGTCGAGAAGTGTCTACCTTGGCATTATCATCACGGCCACGAGACCACTGCGACAAGCGCATCACATCTACGCATCCACTTCCAAGCAGAGATGTAGCAATAATTTGTGTAAATGGTACGTTCCTGAACCTTCCAACCAAATTTCCACTCACACAAGGTCAGATTACTTCTTCGCACTCAATAGGGACATGCCTGTGTTTGACAAGCAAGAAATCATGGATGGTGTTGAAAAATTCTACTCGACAGGGATCGCACCATCTCGGGGTTGGTATGCTGCCATCAATGTCATATTAGCACAGGTTTTCCGCATCAACAGCGAGAACAAAGATTCTGTTGATGCTAAGAAGTACATGGGCAATGCGATGAGTATGGTTCCATCAATTTTGATGTCGAAACCAAACCCATTAAATGCCGGGGCTTTGGTTTCAATGGTAATTTTCATCCAGCTGCATTACATCTGAGTACACGACTAACTTCAACAGGCACTATTTTTCTTCTTGGTTGCAGAGAATCATTCCGCAGTAATGGTGCTATCATCGGCAGTTCAATTGATGGTTCTTGGAGGATATCACACGCCATGTAAACGATCTAGACAAACCGAGCAATCCAAACTACGCGAAAGACGACTTTTCTGGCAGGCCTTCATCTTCGACCAAGACCTAGCACTGCGCATCGGAAAACCACCCATGATAGGCCCAGACTTCACGATAGACCTCCCGGAAGAAAGACCCGCAGATGGAGTCGGAACACTGACATTCGACGAGAGCGGTGTCACCCTCAACTTCATTCGTGAGCAGGTCATCCTCGCGAAAATGCAGAGTAAGGTCTATTCAACGCTGTATTCCAAAGAAGCGCGGAAGAGGCACCTCCACGAGGAGCTTCAAATCATCTCTGAACTTGATTCCGAACTATGTACTTGGAAAGCACGGATTCCGGAGATCACTAAGTCGACGAAAGCGCCCTACTTCGATAAAGATCCTGGACTGATCAATCTGACGGTCTTGCATTATGCGTACTATCAACTGGTTATTGTGATCCATTCGTTCATTTTCCAGAGTTCGAATTTGGAGCAGTTGAGGGATGATTTCGATCGTATACACTCAAGTGTTGCGCTCTGTGTAGGTGCAGCAAGAGCGCGGATCTCGCTGTTAAATTTTCACGAGGACAGCCATATGTTTTCATTGTACGTTTCCCCTCATTTCCACTCTTACCGGAGACTCACTCTAACAATTTGTTTCATAGACACCTCCTCAACAACGTCTCCTGGAGTCTGGACGTAGTGTTCATCAACATTCTGCAAAACAAAGGCACGCCCTCCGCGCGCGAAGACCTCAACCTCCTCGGCCGCGTAATCTCCCGCTTCAAGAAATTCGACCCGAACTACCGCGACGCAGTCGCCTTCCGCACCGCCAGCCTCTTCCACCAAGTCGCCTACCGCGCCCTACAAAATTTCGCTAACTCGCAAAACCCAGCGCCGAATCACATCAATCGTCCAGATTCGTGGCATCGGTATGATGAGCAGAAGACTATCCCGTCGTACCCTGAGACGGAGCATGAGATCGCGCCGCCGGTACCGACGTATCCGGTACGGCCGGTGGTTTCGCCGCTTTTGGGAACCGGGTTGAGTAATGGGATGGGGATGAGTGGGGAATTGGATGCGATGCAGGATTTTACGTCGGATTTGCAGATGGGGACGGATTTCTCCTTGCCGACTGATGAGCAGTTCCTTAATTTGAGGCTTGATAATCCGTTACCGATGAGTGTGAATGGAAGTGCAGGTGATCCTTTAGCTTGGACTGGACAGCAGCATATGGGCCCGGATGGGCAGTGGAGGCTTTCGTTGGGTTTGGATCCGCAGTATTGGCAGGGACTCTGGACGGATTTGCCGGCGGAGGATGAGTGGATGCAATGAATGATTGGGAAATTTTATGATCGAATTGGATTCTGTGCGGCTAGTTGTGCTTAGACTTGCGTTTGAGAGTTGGAATAAATGGCGTATTGTGGACGGTATACCAGAGGGAAAATTTTGATGGGAGGGATGGTACTCTATGATACCGTTTGGACGTCCTCTCAACTTTGGCGTCTGGGTATCTGGTTCTAAGAGTCTCAACTATACTTCTATGTTAGATGAATATAATGATTTTGATCACGATAACTCTTGCCAAGCTCTGCGACGATGCTTGCTTCCCAAGAAGGGCGAACTTTTCAGTTGTTTACTTCCCATCCTCGGCAGACAATGCCTCCGCAATACCATCACGACCCCATGACGCATAATAACGCCACGTGTAAGCCCCCACCGAGCACGAATAGAATCCATCTCCTCGTAACCCACCAAGAATCACAACACCTTCCCTTACCAACCTCAATGATTCCTTGCCTCCTTTAAATCCCTCCACAAGCGCGAAGCGAGGAGCCGGGAAGGCGCGCCAAGCATCCGTTCTCTTGGGGTTTAGCGTCGCCGAGCCCCTATTTATCTCGCGTTCGCGTTGAGCTCAAGCCACCCATGCAACGACTGCATCTACCTCAGATCTCATCTTGCCTGCCTGCTCACGTTATGATCCTTCGGCTTAACGCCGTATAGAGAAGCGGTGATTACTGTACTGTGTTATTCCTTAAGTTTTTTTTTGGTTTGGAAGGCTAAGTGGATATTGAGTTTCTTGGAGGGCTGGTTGGGCGATAGCGGGGAAGACTTCGGGAGTGAGTGAGTGACTTGTGGGTGGAGATGGTGTTCACGGGGAGAATGAGTAGAGGATGTGAGAGTTGCAGGTAAGTATCAAGGACTGGTTGATAGGAACCTTGAATTTGTTCCAACTTGAGAGAGTTGATTTCTGATAATTTTGCACAGAAAGTTGCATACGAAGGTTAGTCTGACTCCATTGGGAAAATGTGGAGTGTATGTTGATTTGAATGTGCAAGTGTGATGAAAAACGGCCAGCTTGTGAGTAGATGGAAGATCCAACGTTTTTATCTTTCAGACAGCTTCTTCCGCCCCTGAATTATGTCCTATCCCACTATGTAGAACATTCCAAAAGCAGTGCTGATGTATCCCCCACCTCATTAGGTTCAAGATGTCTGAGAATGAACAGGCAATGTACCGGTTACAGAGAAGAGAGCGACCTCATATTCCGCCATACATCTCCCAAACCAAGATCAAAGAATGGCCATGCAGCGACGGATGGCGAAAATACAACCCGCTCTCTTTCCAAGTCACATGACCTCACTGAAAAGGAACGACGTATCCCTCCCCATGGCCCTGGGAGAACTCTATTACCCTCGATAGAAGACGAACGACTATGTTTCTTCTATCAAACGACGATGGAGAACTTAGTCGACTCAGATCACACGCAATATCTCCATGCCCAGCTTCCCACGCTGTTCTCACGCACTAAAACAGGATCCGCGCTTCATCTAGCAACGCAAGCCATATCGCACGCTGTCTGGAGAAAGTCTCGTTCGCGTGGTAATGCTTTATGTTTGAGTATTGGTAAACGCTATGCGCAGGCCCTGTCGGCGACTGCGATGGCTATTCAGGATCCAATTCAGGCGAAGAGTGATGAGACTTTGTATGCAGTTCTGCTTCTTTCGGGATATGAGGTGAGTGGTCCAGCTGTGTTCTCGATTGAGCGCTGTGCTATCAATGTCTCACGGCTAAATTCGACTCAATGTAGACAATTATGTTCAATCCAGAAGCATTGCCTGCGTGGGGGACACACATCGACGGCGCCGCTGCTCTCGTCAAGAATCGTGGCCGCGGGAACTTCATTACCCCTCTCTCATGTATGATGTTCCTCTTCATTCGGCGGAGCGCTGTAAGTTCACACCCCTCAAATTCCCATGCAACCAAATTTCACACATATTGCAGATTCAAAGCCACGTCCAAACGTCCACACCCATCGACCCAGTTTTCGAGAAGGGCGGTGAGCTCCTGTCGCCATACGAGAATATCGAAGATTATCTTCTTTCGAAAATGACGTGTGTTCCCAAGCTACAGGCGAGGGCTAATAATTTGCTTTCTCAATCAAGTTTGGAGGTTGATGATGAGTCGGTGTCACAGCTACTCCAAGACGCTGAAAAGCTGGATTATGGTCTCGCGGACTGGGCATGCCAGATTCCTACACAGTGGTTCTTTGCCACCATCACGAAGATGGAAACCCCACAAACCCCATTGACTACAAATACTGTATTTGTTCCAGATGAGATCCATCGATATCCGGACCTCTACGTGGCGCGAATGTGGAATAACTATCGCGTGTCACGGCCGATCATCCAATCAATCATATCCCGTATCTCCTGCCTGAAAACCACCCCAGGAACCCAGCCTCACGATCGAACATCCACCATCAACCAAGCAATGGTCTCCGGCATCAGCGCCAGCATCCCTTTCCTCCTCGGCTACTCCTGCACCGACCTGAAACAAATCACCCCTCCACCCACACCCAGCGCTCTTTGGCCACAATGCTCATCAAGCATTCCGAAAGTATCAAGCAACACCGGAAAGTTCTCTCTCATTTGGCCTGTATATGTGGCGATCAGCGTCAAGTCCACGCCGGAAATCCAAAGGGCTTGGTTGAGGGAACAACTGGATTGGATGGCGGGCACCGGGGAGGCGCATGCGGAGGTTCTGAGGGCCTGCAAGAGTCAGACGCTGATGGGGAGGCAGGAGATGTTTAGGTTTGATTGTGTGTGAATCATTGTAGTGGAGCCCATGACTGGGTAGCAAGAAAGCCACCAAGAAGTTTCAGACATCCAGACATCAATTGTCAGACAGAAAATTGCATTCAGGAAACGCCAAACTTCTCCTTCTCGCCGTCACACTCGCTATCTGAAGGCCAAGGCAAAATCTGCAAAGCATGACCCATCAACAACGCTATACTTAGATCTTCTAGCGCTATTGTTTCGCCGCTTGAAAATGTCTACACCAGCAGCTCTCTTCGTAGTCAACATTTTCTGAAGACCCAGTCTTTTTTTCTCAAAGACTAATCTGTGGGGAAATTATCCTCGATGGCCTCAAATTCCGCCTCCCCAGCGCTTTGTGTACACATCCCCAGTCGGCAACTCCAAGTTCACTGTTCGGGCATTCCTGATGTACATGAGCCGACGTGGTGGATTCCATGTGGAGAACTCGAAATACAAATAGACTGTTAAAGTGGAGATCTGGCTTGGAGATGGCGGAAGCTGAAATCGCGGGCAACATATTTATTCTGACAAAGACCCAACGTTACCCTTCTTTCAAATTTCGATTCAGCTGTCATTCTTTAAGACTTTGGTGAAGCATTCCATAGCATTTGATTATTTCAGAATTTGTGTTTATTTTGATGTTTTTTTCTCTAAAGAAAACACTGCAGTCTGCGAAGCAAATGTAGATAGATGCACCTCATTTGCCCACTTCAAGACGCCATCCCAGCTTTAGCTGCTCGTCCGAAGACATGTCTGAGAAGTGAAAATGATGGACCTGTAATCCCAGAACTTCGGTTCAGGAACCATATCTGATAGTTTCTCGTGTGTGGAGCCGCGCCACTGTCAGAGTTTCATCAGGGATATGGGCTCGCCATGCTTCATGATTCAGACACCATACCCGCGGCGAACAACGAAAGTTGTGACCTCTTACTATCGATATTTGGTGTTGAACTCCTACAAATGTTGAGCTGAATGTCCTGGCATAGACAGCTTCAAATTGGCGATGAAGTCGCGCAGAGTTGGAGCGCCTAACATGATTTGGCCCTTTTCTCACTTTCACTGGCAGCGTTATGCTGATTCGAAGGTCTTCGTTTCCGTCCCCCAGTAGCTTTCACCGGCAGTCGTCTGTCCCCCAAAGGCGGCATCAATGTTCTCGGCTACTACATCCCTCAAGGTACAGTCATAACCACACAGTCCCTATCATTGAGTCGCCAACGTCCAGACCTGTTCCCCAACTGCGACGCCTACGATCCACAGCGCTGGCTAGACGAGTCCAGACTCGACGAGCGTCGCAATCTGACTGCTCCGTTTGGTGTGGGCTCTCGTCGTTGTCCTGGAGGAAATATGGCGACTTGTCAGATGCGTCTTCTGATTGCTGCTACGATTCGGGAATTTCATGTCTTGCTTGCGCCCGAGACTACCCCGGCTTCCATGGAGCCGTTTGAGGCGAATGGGTTTCGGTCGAGATATGATGAGTGCTTTCTCATTTTCAAGCCTCGCCATGCTTTGAGAATAGAGAATGGTGGTGTAGAGTAACGAGGATAGAACTACGAGCTTAGATTTGCAAGGGGTGAATTAAAAAAAAAAGAATTGACTTGAATTACCTCTAATGGTCAATCGTGATAATTGAGTTTTGAAAGCGAGCTCGCCAAAATTCAGGGGAAGATCGTTAAAATTAAAGGGATGACAACATCAACAAACTTTCAGAAGCACTTTCACAGTTAGTTCCATTTAGGCCGCTTGCCTCCTCAAGCTTCGATTATGTGCGTGAGCATTACTCAACGCTTACAAGAACAAGCAATGGACACATCCACCTCTTTCCGACTTAAATAACCGATTTCGCAAGAGGCACAGCAGCAATGTGAATTGTTCAACCTGTAACGAGCCTTGGCATGGGGCCAGGGGGCAGAGACCGAATGCAGCGGTGTCAATCTTAACCCCGCAGAGAATGAAGATTGTCCGAATGGCAGTTTGGTGCTACATTCACCATTGCCATTTTCTCTCCGAGCCCTCGTCAATTCTGCAGAAAGCTCTCGTTCGATTGCCCCAGCAACAATAGCAAAATATATTTCACACATTCATCCTTGGCGAGCTACTGGCAGACGGGGCCACAGCGGCGCACTCATCATCAGCAGCTGCCACAGAATGTAGTGAACTTGCTTCTAATATCCCAGATACCATATTTTCTAACCAGCCCGAAGAATTCGTGAATCTGCTTATCCAGCAAGAAGCAGTCGACACTATTGCTAATCTGTATGAAACATCTGTCATTCAAGTAGTCAGTCACCTGTTCCCAGGGTGGGGATAGCCTCAAGTTTCCTGCAACACTGTTTAATTTAGATTGTAGAAAAGCTCATCGACTGTTTACTGGGACTCATGTGCTCCGTCCGTGGCAAAACGATACTGTCCTTCAGGCTCTACACCTCCATTCATCGGAATGACTCTCACACACAGTGCACATGGCATGCGGATGACCCATAGTTAAGAAGGATGGTAAGACCGTTTTGGTATCTCATTCATTCCAAGATTCCTTATCTTCAGACTTGGGTTCACACTTCCAGGTCTGTCTCTGAATCATGTGCCTTTGCAACAACGGCTGCATCATGAGCAACATGTACAGTACCAACTACTGGTCTGTCGGGCACAGCGCAGACGAACTTCACGACCAAACGTCGGATTCGAGTTCCGATCAGTATACACGCGTTTATTACTCAAGTCTATCAGGGGGTGAGTGGTGGCTTGAAGAGCGGAGGACCCCGCCATTTGTTCCTGTGTCAATCAATGCAGGAACAGAGAAGCTTGTTGGCAGTGCTAGCAGAACTAAGCATATATCTAGTAGAGTGTTCGCCCCTACGACATCTGCTGGTTTATCATCAACAAATAGCAGGGTTCAGAAAGAGGCTCTGTGACGGCGGCTCCAGCAAGGACTCAATCTGCTGAACTATCGCGAACTTCGACCTCAGCTGCAGCGAGCGAGACGGCAAACTCGACTGTGTGGGTGAATAGGAACTTAGATGTGGAGTTGGCAGCTGGAGTCTTCATCGTTGTAAAAATTGGAACCTATCTTCTATAACGCAATACGCTGTGCTAAGGAAACCACCCCAAAGGATTTTCCTTGTAGTACATGCTTCAAAACAAAACCACAACATGACCGGCATTAGAAACGCTTCCTTACTTGGCGTGACTGAAAGTTTGGTTTTCAAGTTGCACCTCACTTCCCGACCCTCGACTCGCCCTCTTCTCTCTCTCCAGATACCCTCTGATCTCTCCAGGGTGTAGCCAACAGAACAGTACCAACACACCAAGCATAAGGATCGCATCAAACACATACATGAACACCTCATGCGAAAACAGATACCCCGCATTCCCCTGCAAGAACTCCACCACACGGAAGATGCTTCGGATCAGAATCAGAGCACTGGAGATATATAGTGCCCATAGATGTTTTCGCCATGGTACTGGGTGGGATAATGTCGTTGGCGACTTTTGGAGACGGGTGTGTAAGACGAATGCCACGATGACAAAAAGTCCGAAGAAGAGGATCTGGAATATCAATCCACCGACTACGATATACTCGCCGGTCTTGGCTTTGGTGGGCGACGACATGAGGCCAGCACCTATATCGATTTAGAGCTGTTAGCATTTATTCCGATTGAAAATCGGCTCCTAGGTTAATGGAAGCATCTTACCTCCGGATTGCAACAGAAACGCGAAAATATCTCCGCAGACGAAAAGCTTCGTCAACCATTTCTGTCGCACTATGGAATATCTTTCTCCATCTGTCATCAATATGACCCGACCAAGGATCATGTAGATACTGCCAGCAAATAAAGCGGGTGCCACAAGTGTAAGGACTGATTGGATGATGAAGGGACCGAGACTCCAGTCTGGGGCTTTTTGGGAGGCGGAATATGCACGAGCTGCGAAGCCGATTACTTCAACTGACGGACTTATTAGTGGAGCTCGATGAATCGTGAACAAAAAAGGGAGGGCGGTCTACTAACAGATTCCTCCAAGTACGAGTGGCATTAAGAACCATGCTCGGCTCCGGTACATCTGGAAAATGTGAACTCCGGTCACGATCGCGAATAGTGCAGATGCAACTGCAGCAGCTGCAATACAAGGATTGTATCGGTAAAGGAGGTACACATCGTTATTATCCGCCATGGCGAAGTCTTCAGGATTTTCTTCTTGAATCGCGAGCGATAAACAAGCTGGTCGAAGCCAGAATAGTAGTTGGCGTTTAGACGGCGAGCCACCAGTGTGAAAGATATCGAATTTTGACAGAGAGGGAGTTCAGAATTTAGATCCGTAGATAACTTTGGTTTTCCTCGACAACAATGATAATGATAAATACCAGGAACTCAAGTGCAGCTCCTCATCCTATATAAGACCCATTCTGGACCTCTTGTATACGTCGTTTAACCGTGTTCGTTTGTTTTGACGGGCTCGTTTACTAGTGTACGAGCAATACGGCGTATTCATACACAGCCGCGCCACCAGTTGATCTACCCGTCAAAAGCTTCGCGCTTAGCACTTGGCAGTTGCGCGGCAGGAAGACATAAATCGTACACTTCTCGAAAGTGTTGTAGAAATAAAGGTCTTGGGAGGAAAGACGGCTGGATTGTACCGCCTTCGAGACATTTGTTCCGCTTAGCTTACGAAGTTACCACGGGCTCGGCCTCGGGGCCTTTGTTTGACTGCCTGGCGTGATGCTTGTGAGCCTGTAGGAAAGGGGCTATTTCCAGCAATTTAAAAAATCGCTGCCCTAATATGCGGAAAGCTTTCGATCGCCGGGATGTTGACGTTTAGTGCTCGATGAGGAGATTCAAGTGCTGCTCGCCAAAGCCAAAGCTGGGGAAATTGAGAATTCTCTTGCAAGATTGTCTCCCAATTGTTTTGACATACAAAATCTCCTTGCAAGCCCATGGATTTCACAGTTCACCTGTTCCTAACTAAAGTCAGTTTGGCACCAGAATCTTCCTTTATGCTTAATTTTCTTCGAGCCTTACGAATGACCCTGCCTTAAAAAATTTCGACTGCAAGCACGGTGAAGATTCCGTTTGTGACCCACCACTTTACAATACCCTTCACTCACCATACAAAATTCGAATCATCCGCTAGACTCAAATGGTAGTACTGTGGTCAAGTATGTTTTGAAAGCCATCTTAGGGACATTCCTTAGGTACGTTTTGAGATGAAGCCCACAATATGAAGAATTCTAGACTTAACGTTGTGAGTGCTTCAGAGAGGCCGAGGTAAACATTAGCATGGAATAATCGAACCTTTCCCCACCTTGGTCAACCCCCGCTCTCGAGACCACATGTCTTCCATTCTAATATATCGCAATAACAGTCAAACAATACAATGGCGAAACTCTACAGCAGCATACATTCCGGAAGTGCCTATAAAGTCCGTCTCTTGGCCTCCCTCATTGACGTGCAACTCGAGATAACCAATCTTGACCTCTCCAAATACGAGCCCCTTGACCCCTCCTTCCTCGCCATCAACCCCAGGGGCGAAGTTCCAACTCTCGTCGATGGGTCCAGCACCATCACCGACTCCTCAGCCATCCTGGTCTACCTCGCTGGCAAGAACCCCGAGTCCAAATACTGGTCGGCAGACATCGTCGAGCAAGCTGCAATGGTCGATTGGCTAGCTTTTGCCAACAGCTGGGTTTATTTCGGTGTTTCCACTGCGCGAGCTATTATTTCGTTCAATGGACAGTTCAATGGCTTGGGTTCCTCGATGTCGCCAACTGCTTATGAGCAGAGTGTAAAGCGTGGGATTAAGTCTCTGGAGATTTTGGATGAGAGGTTGAAAGAAAGAGAGTGGCTTACTCTGGATCGACCGACTATTGCCGACATTGCAGTGTTCCCTTATGTCGCGATGGCGCCCATGGGAGATATTTCACTGGAGAGGTATGAGAATGTTTTGAAGTGGATTGAGAAAATAAAGGGTCTGAAAGGCTTCATTCCTGCAATGGGGATGGATGATCCGATGTATTATAGGCGAAAGTAAACTCTGGATTGAAGCCATGCTAGAGGCAAGTGGTCGAGCTACCTTTGATGGAGGTGGTACATCTCGTACGTAGCAGTTGAATAGCGGCTGAAGCTCACTGTGGTAGTTGCGTCATTATAAGATAGAAAGAACATAGTATTTGAGATTTCTGTATATGAGGTGGTGTTTCTGAACCCTTTGTTGGTTGTAGAAGCGGTTGGTAATCAACAAAGTCTGAAAAAATGCCTGGTCCAAATCTCTGTGGAGACACCCCGATGGGGACTGGCTTACGAACCTCCATTCTCGAGTGCAGTGTAGGCGTAGCTTCCGCAGGAAATGCTTTACGGATTTTAGGCATGGCAAACGCTCCTTTCCAATGCTATGTGGCTATCACTTTGCAGTACTCAAATAAAAATATGCCTTGCCCTGATGTTCACAGACCGTCCGCTGAAAGAAAGCACCTCGTAAGCTTTCCCCGAAAAGGATGGTTTTTGAGCACTCCGCTATTGTACTGTACGTCAAGAAACGTGCCTCGAGTCTAATATATCATGATTTTTGTTCCTATTCAAGCATATTGCTCCTTATCATAACTACATCCTACCCGTTTCACCTCCATCGCCGAAACTGATTCTCCCATCAAGCTTCATCACGCCTCCAGCTTTTGCTCCCGTTCTAACAATTGTATGGACCATTCCCACGATCCCACCCACTTTTATAGACTCCGTACCATCATTAGACGCAGACTCTATTGTCACAGTCTCGGACATCCAACTTGTAAACTACTACTCCCTCATCAAATTTAGCCCCTTAGCCTGCGACTCCAACATCTGGATACAAGTCGCACCACGAGAAGCATTCAAGCACCGCTTTCTCCTATATCGTGTCCTCGCTCAAGTTGCACTATTCAAAGGCCATTCGTCCCTGGAAACAACATCCCAAGATATCATTCTCGCCATCAGCATTTTTCAGAAGCGATACGACTCATTTCAGTCCGTGCTAAACAATGTCCGACCTGACAGTGGGGTTGCAGCGTGCTTGCTAGCTTCAGTGATAGCACATATTTCTAGCTATGTCGGTTGTTCAAAGGACTAGTCAAGGGAATAACCTGCTATTGTAACCTTCTGAGGTCATGCAGCATTTGTTTGATATATTGGCAGCTGCGGAGAGGGATGCGCCATATCTCGGCAACGGGATGGCCATCCTTTAGCGCCACTTTTCAATTTGAAGACCAATCCTCCAGGCATGATATTTCCCAAGGAAGATGAAACCCAAACAAGTCGATTAGAGACATGCGTTCTGTCATCTAACGACGGTGAAAATAGAGAATCGATCTATGTCGAAGCTTTGTAGAAGTTCAGGCAGTTTCCTCCGCTTCCAGACAGCCCAAGCCCGGAAGCTCTCATTCATACATGTCCTACAAAAAGAGTCTCTCCTTCGTGTTTGAAAGAGATGAAGGATCGCAAATCAGCAGCCATTCTGCTCTTCGCCTATCATGGTGCATTGTTACATAGAATACCGGACTGCTTTGGCTTGGAGATGCGGGTCGGATGTTGGTCTTGGCTGTTGATGAGCTACCGCCGCCTGGTTTCGAGTATGTTGATGAGTTGGCCAAATCAACATTTCAAACGACTCACCAAGAGCTAGTTACGGCAAACCATATGGGTGTTGAGTGTAACACGTCGAATTCGTCGGAAATCCTTCTCTATTAACACGTAAAAAAAGTGATTAAGGCTCAGAATCGATTTATAATTGTTGAAGTTATAAAAGAGGATGTTATACCAATTTTTTTATGCGGGGTGATGCCCATTCATCCCACCCTCGCAGTTCAATTAACGTTAGAATATTAGAAATGCCCTTCCTATTATCCCTTAAACGCCTCTTTTTCTTTTACCTCAATAGCCTCTCACATACTCCTAAATGCTATTATCACTAATTAAAGCTAAGGCTTATAATACTACGTTATCAATTTACGTAAAAAGAGTCTGGTAATATAAGGGGAATTCCAAGAATCTCTCAAAAGTTGGGTGTTGCACTCAACACCCATATGGATTGCGCTAGCTAGTGCTCGCTTGAATGACGCTGACTAATCACAGTCTCATCACACAGGGGCGGGGTCTTCATCCTCATCGATATCTAGGTTTATCCTCGACCACGAAGACGGCATCGAGACATCAACAGATCAACATATCAACAGCTAATTTGACGCCCTTAGCGTGGACATGAGCAACCAACAATGGGGACCTTCAACGCTTTTCCAGGCGATATGCTCCTGAACATCATTGAATTCGCACCGCATGATGCACTCCTCTCCATGGTTCAAGTGTCCAAAAACTTGAATCGATATTCCACACCGTACCTCTATCGATACGTGCATTACTGGGAAAAGACGCCATACCCACTCGAACGACCATCTTTCATCGAGTGGCCAAACAACCTCCACCAGATGTGTTGTGCCCCAGCCAGAAGCACACGTATTATCAACCTCGATATTTTTTATCAGGTCATTACCGTACACCAAGGTCTACGAGCATATGTACATTGAGCAAGTTTTGAGTCTCAGGTCAAGAGTCATGATGATCGCCTTGTTCCCCGTCTCATCAACATTCTGGCGAGATCCGCCAAATTTATCCATGCTGCTCCAGGAATGTCTGTTGCCTCCTCGAACTACTTCAAACACTTGACAACTCTGCAAGTTGACGTCTCTTATATGGCAATCTACCTGGGAAAGAGTAAGACCATTCGGGAGAAGCTCTATGATCTCTTCTGTCTGCCGCTGCTTGAAACGCTTGCCGTGGTTGGTGTTAGACGGTGGAGCCGTTCCCATACGAAGACAGCTCATCTGGGGAGAGCTGGAACCTCGAAGGTGAAGAATTTGCTCCTTCGTGACAGCGGAAGTGGAGGGACGTGGTTGGAGGAAATACTCACGTGGTCGGAAGCACTGAAGTCGTTCCGATTAGAGCTCAAGGTCGATGACTTGGGCCGACCCCAGGGCAATACACAGACCTTCTGTGCTACGCGTCTCAGTCATGCCCTGCTACCTCAGGCGTCGAGTCTGAAATAACTTCACATTTACGGTGATTTCGGATGGGACAACCACGGGGGCGTTTACAATCCTCCGTCTACTGTCGACCTGCGTCATTTCACCAAACTGCGACGTGTTGGTCTTGATCTCTCATCCTTGATGGTGTACAAATCAGACATTGAAACATATGGCCAAAATCGCGAGGACATCCTTCACATGTTCCAAACACTTCCACCAACATTAGAAGAATTGCAAATTGAGATGCGAGATGAGTTTCCATCGTTGGTGTTCTTCGCACCTGATCCTAGGTGGGAGGTTGACCTTCGGGCTGGCGAGTTGAGCTCCACGATGATCGAGGTATTCTGGAACAAAGAGACAAACTACCCGAAGTTGAGAAGAATCGCTTTCTTTCAGTGTCGAGATTTTGCTGGTGCGGACGAGCTTCGCAATGTTCCAGGATGTTCCCAGATGCTGGACTATTCTATTGCTGCCGGAGAGGATGTGTCTTGGGACAGTTGTGAGGTCCCACCACTCTTTGCCTCATGAAATTGCTCTACTTGAGCCTCAATATCCTGTTCTCGCTGTCAACTCATACCCTGGCAAAATTCGAGTCCAGGAAAGCTGGCCATGCCATAACCAATCTGTCGTCTTGAACGTCAGAGTTGCATTTTACTATCGAGGACGGATTCTCCAGCAAACAGGCAGGCGTGACCGCAGGTGTGGTCGGTGGTCCCATGACCACACCTGGTTCGTTCTTTCCCTGGTTCGCTGAGCTCTTTAGCTCCTACGAGCCTACTGCAATCCGTTCAAGTGTATCGCCCAATTCAATATCTTCAAGACCTTATCACTAGTCAGTACTTCAACGCATTCAGTGTTATCTCACCACTGTCAATCTCTCAACACCAGACGATATCACAACAAGCGAGCTGTGACGACTGGAGCGGCTTATGTTTCATCAAGACACAATACGGAACATCAATAAACCCATTTCTCCTGCTGTCTCCAGTCATGAAAGAGGCAGTCTCACGGTATCTGAAGTTGATGATCCATTCCTTGTTCGGGTTCTACCCCGACCGATCACACCGCAGCGGCGCAGCATGGCGGAACCGCAGACTGCGAGACTTGAGGGCAATCTGGAGCAGCAACGCGAAAATGAAAGTCATGCTAGGGATCATCGCTACCTCTTTTTATCTTTCTCGCAAGAAGGTTTTGACGAATCGTCCCTCACGAAACTTGCGTCCACTTCTTCGCCACCTCCGTCGATCATGGGACATGATCCCCCCCAGCAGTTGAATGAAAGACATATACGCTCACCCGCTCCTTCGCCAGAATCGCCACCTGGGTCGATCATGGGAGATCATCCACCGCAGCAGTTGAATTATAGACACTCACGCGAAGTCATAACGACGAGTCCAAGCCCCCCGAATAACAATATACTGGCCAGCTTGGTTGACCAAGCTACATATTCGATGGATGTCAAGAGTCATTCAAGGTACTTGTCAGAGCCTCCAGAGAAAGACATGGAAGACATGAACCAGCTTGCAGTGAAACGAGGACTTGGACGGGCAAGAGGGTCAAAGGATACGAAACCTCACAAGCCACATTTGAAGAGGATCCATCATTTTGAGAGCAGTACTGGCATTGGAGAGGGCACCCCAAAGACTGGACCTGTACAGGTAGAAGAAGAGAAGGGCATATATGCCGCCACCAAAGAGTAATGATGGGCGGAGAAGTGGGAGCTATCCTCTCCGGGTTGTCGTGAAGTGGTTGACTTTGCTGGTGAATGGAATTCAAAGAGCGTTCGAGACGTGCAACCAAACCCCTCCTCAAGCAACATGAAGAACCACATCTCTGAAAATCCCAAAATTGGCTTCACTGAGGCTCACTCAGCGAATCAGGATCGTCAAGCTTCACACCTTTCCTCACCACAGGTCACTTCCCCTCCCGTACCCATGAGTCAGGAACTTTCTCTAGGGTACAAATTTCTCTGGCGAGATCTGCGATGCATCAGCTTTAGCTGTGGATGAGTGAGAGTTTCGTACACGAAGGTGGTGAGCAGACTGCGCTACTATTGGTCATCGGAGGAAAAGAGTTTTAGTTTCTATCCGCGAGGAACGACACGAGAACCAGGTCAAGCACAAGATCCTTATTTCCTATTGTACAGCGGGTTATATTGTTCGAAACCAAAAGTCTTGGTCTCATTGTACTCAGCGTAGAAAATGACAGCCCTTGGAGATGATCAGTCCTGGCTTCGATGCAGCAAAGTTGACACCTTCAAATCTCAAATCACCCAGAGCTCATCGTTCCTTGTTACCTCCAGACGCCCCGAGAATTGGTTTCGATCTCAACGACTCAGTCGTAGCTTCTCATTGACGAGCCTTCTGCCGAGACCGGATTTGCTTCGTTTTGGACGTGCCTGCCTGAATTGTTGGATAGAATACAGTGTACCTGCCACAGTCCAGACACGCCCTCTTTTCTCTGCTCCCTCTTCCTCCCCATCATATCTGCACAATCCTTTTTCAACACGATCATTGCAAACAACACTACCTACCATCTAACATCTCCATACCTCCATGAACTACGCCACCGACTGCATCAACGCCAGTCATCGTCACATCAATCAGTTCCAACACCTGGCGACACTCCAAGCATCTCTCGCAACCCAGCAGCAGCATTCTCAGAAACAAACCCAAATCACTTCCAAACCCCAACCATCCAATCCCTCATCCAACATGGGCCTCCTTAACTTCTGGTCCAACGACCGCCCCGACCCAACGGATGACAAGAAATCCAAAGACTCCAAGCCAAAGCCACCACCCCTCCCGCGCACCAAGTCCTCCAAGTCCATCAAAGACAAGGACGGCAAGTCCACACCCACTCCCAAGACCCCCAAAGAGCCAAAGCCACCAAAAGCACCCAAGACTCCAAAGCCTCCCAAGGAACCAAAGAAGCCCAAGGAGCCGAAGAAGTCGAAACTTGAGGAGTCGAAGAAACGCAGCTGGTTCTCCCGTCCGCAGCAGTACGAGCCTGCTAAGCCTCCTGTCAACCTCACGAAGGCCCCGAATTTCGATAGTTGTTCCTCCATGCCTGGTGCGAAGGACGTGAAGTCGGGTGCAGAGGGTTCAAAGGGTTCGAAGAATACCAAGGCGGCGGATAGGAAGGGGAAGAAGAGTAAGGAGCAAGAATCATCTGCTGTAGACGTTTGTGAATGTCCTCATGATTAGACGGTGTGGCGAGATGGAAAGTTGCATGCGGGAAGTACTTCTTGGGTGGACTGGCAAGGCCTGTTGCGAAGTAGTGAGGAACGGATAGGCAACAGATTGGACTTGAATGGTGTTCTTTACACTAGGGGTATGTCTAGAGCTGCTTGCTGTTTTTCTTGTTTGTGGCATTGCGGCGGAAAAGGTCCACGCTCATGGATATTCAAATTGAATTCTAAATGCCCATTGTATATTCATCCTGTCTTTGATGACGGCGTCAATGCCATGTCTCGGTTTGTGATCTGTTCCGAGTCAGCTCTCTTCTTCCCACCGTTCACGACCAATGTCCTGCTCCTCGCCATCACAATAATAACACACCCCACCCCCATATACCACCACCAAAGGTTTTTTTTCTAGCCCCCTAACCAACTCTCAACACCTTCTGAACATCCACCAGATTATATTCCACCCTTTTTCATGCTCGTGCTTTTAATGTGATGTTACCTGTGCAGTCCTCTGTGACGCATAATGAGAAAGTCCAAGCATCGTGAATGCCGGATTGACAGAGCAATCCAAGATGCAGTCTATCTCGAGACCATCAGACTCAGGATCTCGCTCGGGTATTTAACATCACCGCTCCACTGATGCTCGGTCTCACTCAAGCTGGCTTGACATCGTTGCTTGCTTGGGCCAGAAAACGATACCCATAACACTCTTCATGGAGTTCATACTCATTACCTCGTCGATTCACAGCCGTCCTGGGTATCATGCCGCTAAACAAGCCTACATAGTGCAATCCCAGAAAAGCCATCTAACTCTCTTCTTAATTTCTCAACACCGATCTCCACAGCGAAAATCGAGAACCCAAGTCCAAATGGCGCGGTTGGAAATCAAATCCATGATGAGAATCGCCCTGGAGCCCAAAAAAGAAAACGGAATACAAGGAGATTATACTAGAGACGACGCTATGGAGATAGAAGGGGACAGTGGATATGATGGCGATATCTCGGATTCGCAGAGGATGTTGAAAGGGAGAAAGAGACGGAAGGTCAAGAGTGGGAAATCTGATGGGGAGGTGGTTGCAGGGAATGAGAGCGAGGAGATGAAGGACAGGCTTGAGAGTGAGGAGAAAAAAAGAGGTTTATATGCGGTGTTGTTGGGATATCTGGGGCTTGGGAAGAGTTATGCCGGGCGGGTGAGGAGGCGAGGAGATTTTCTGTTCACGAGAAAGAGGGAAGATTGCAACTACGACTTTCATTGTTCTGATGATTATCTTTTGGGCTATTCCCGTCGCAGTGGTTGGAACGATCAGTCAGATCAACTACTTGACCGATAGTCAGTAGCTCCTCTACTAAATTTCCTCGAATTATGGCTGATGTGTTTTTACCAGAGGTTCCTTTCCTGAGTTTTATTAAAAGCATTCCCCCCAAGATCTTGGGTGTTGTGATGGGTCCTTTGCCCTTAGTCATGCTCACTGTATTGATGGCACTTGTATCTATTGTTTGTCGATGTAAGTAGACTCCTCGTTTAGAACATGACTACACACTGACAATATCTAGGGATGAAAACTCGGTGGAGTGGTCACTCGCCCAGCCATCGAGGTGAAAACTCAATCCTAGTACATGGCATTCTAAGTTATCCAAGTTTTTCTCGTTGCCATATTTTACTATGTAATTAAAAAGTTACTTCTTAATATCATCAGGTCTTGGCGGGTTCTGAAATATTTTGGACCCCTTAGCCTTAGTAATAATATAATTTTTTTTTACTAGGCCCGATTTGAATAAAAGTGGATTCTTTAAAATCCCCTTAATTAGGGCTATAATTTGAGTTAAATAATCTTTTTAAATGTGGATGTTTAATATTTAATTATTATTTTAATGTTCTAGCTTAATAATTAAGCGAAAAAAAATATTCTCAATTTTAACATTAAACCTACGTTATATTCTTACTTTTTTAGTTACCATAATCGCTACACGTTTATAAGAGCTAATATGGCTTCTTCTAAGCGAAATTGAAGTGTTATGTTAGCAAAATTACCCCCTGGATCGCTTATTAGGCTAATCATAAAGCGGCCTTATCAAAAAACACCTAAAATAGCCTCTTTTTCAAGCATATCTCACTTACCCTTACAGCCTATTAAGCTTGCCATTACCTTTACGCCTACTGCTTTTAATAATAATCAAATCAATGAATCAGAGAGCGAGGATAATATGCGGTCTTGATTAATTAATAAATTAGAGAATGAAGAAGAGAGCGAGTTGGAGAGTGAAGAAGAAGATGATATTACTTATGCCAATGAGTATTTAGATCAAAATCTTAAAGAGCTAGGCTTAGATAGGCTAGACAGGGGGGATATTGACGAATCAGATGCTGAAAATGAATTACCAATAGAGTTTAAACGCTTTAGGTTTTTTAGTTAGTTAGTTATTAATTCAAAAGATAATTAAAGTATGCTTTTTGAAAAAGTAATTAATACGCCAACTCTTAGTATGTATTTAACTTTTTAATTAATTAATTATATAACTAATATTTAAATTAGGTTTTCGAGGCTTTTATAAAAGCAAATTAATTTTTTTTGAAGAAAAGCCTCGTACAACTCGTAAACAAGTAAAAGCGGCTAAAAGAGAGTTAATTCAACAAACTTCTCTTCAAAAACCCGGAGCCGCGTTTTTAGCTATTATAATAATAATTTAATAATCTCTTTCTGCTTTTTTTAAGCCAAAACCTCTATTTCCACCTTTATAAAAAGACGATATATTTAAAGATATCGATTTTAGCAAAGATGACAATTCCGAATTTGATGCTTTAAGAAAGGCTGAATTTGAGGCTAAAGATAACTCAATTAAATTAGACGATTTAAACAATATTAAATTTATTAATAATAGGCGAAGCGAGCTTTTATTAGACTCTTTAATTGGTAATGCTATTAATACCTCTTCTAAAGCCTCTTTTACGCTAAGAACTTATAGAGAGGTATTAGACTTAATTAAGAAACAAATTAATGATAAGCGAGTTTTTTTTTTACCTCGGCTACGCTTTGAATATTCGCTTATTCAACAATACGTTCAAAACCTCTTAAAAAAGAGTCCCCAAAGAGGTCGAATTAAGGCTTCTTTTCTTATAGCTTAAAGTAATCACCCTACCGCCAATGGAAAAACTCTCGCCCGCAAAATTAAAGCCTTATTTCTTTATTATCAAGCGTACGGATTTTTATTAATAAAGACTAAAAAAGGTAAACATAAGAATTGGTCTTATTTAGACAATAAAGACATCTTTCGAGCTTGTCAAGCTTGGTTATTAACTCAAAAACTTGCTATGATTATTCCTAAACGCTTTCAATACGCTCTTAATTTGGAAATCATGCCTCGCTTACTTGCTTCAGCTAAAAAAAGTAAGAAACCTCTTTTAGGAAGTACTACTGGTACACGGAAAGCTCTTGGTAAAAAGCCAAAAGAGTGGAAACCTTTTGGTAAAACAGCCACTTATAAGTGGTTAAATCATCTTGGATTTTATGCTATTAAAGAAAAAAAAGGAGTTTACGTTGACGGCCATGAAAGGGCTGACGTAATTGATTATCGCCAAACGATAAATTATATTTTCTTATTTAAGAAGTATTTATTAACTAATTTAAAAGGAATTTTTACCGAAAATGGCCTATTATCAATCGCTTACAATAAACTATGAAAAAGACGTTAATGGAGTACTATAACCTCTTACACCTGATCTACCTTTTGGAGAGAAAGAATATATTATATATTATCACAATGAAAGCTGTTTTTATGCTAAGGAATACTCTAAGCGAATTTGTTTAAACGAAAATCAACAAAAGATGCCTTCAAAGAGTAAAGGAGGCCTTATTCATTGCTTTGACTTTATAAGCCTTAAAGGGAGGCTTGTGATTGACCAAAAAGACGCTCGGCAAATCATTTATCCTGGAGGTCCGCAAAAAATGCCTTATTGGGACACGAATCAACTGCTTGATCAGGTTAAGCAAGCTATTGATATATTCGAAGAAAAGCACCCGAATAAGATAGCTGTTTTTGTATTCGACTAATCAAGTGCTTATGCTAGTAAGGGAGATGGAGCTTTAAACGCTTTTGCGATGAATTTAAGTGAAGGCGGAGCTCCTTTGCCTCAAAAGGTCAGTTATACCTTCCTTTTTAGGAAATAACTAATATAATTTTTTAGAATACAACCTTTCCTCTTGATATTAGCAAGGCTAAGCAAGCTTGCGGATTGGTTGGTACAATTCAAGAATTAAATCATACTATTGAAGAAACTATTAAGGTGGCAATTAAGGGCCACCCTAATAAAAAAAGAGTTAAAAAGACTATCACAAAGCTAGTCCCAAAGGGGATTAAATAGATTCTGGCAGAGAGAGGCTATCTCCCAATAAGTAAGTAGCTTTTATTTATAAAGTAATATATTAACTTTAAATAGGTAAAAAGATGCCTCCTATTAAGTGCTTTAGTAAGGCTAAAAAGAATTGTAATCCAATTTTTTTTTGGCCTCCTAAAAAGCCTATGACTTATTGTTTAGCGAGAATCCTAGCCAATCACAAAGATTTCTTTAAGCAAAAATCAGCGCTTAAAGAGATCTTATTGGCTAAAGGCCATAAGTGCTTATTTCTACCGAAATTCCACTGTGAGCTAAACCCAATTGAGATATATTGGGCCTATTGTAAAAACCTTTATCGATAGGTTTGGAAAGAGACGTTTCCGGAGATATGTTTATAACTCTCTTTTATTTTCTTAACTTATTAATTTATTAATTTATATCTTTTAGGCTAAAGAAGCTTGTTTTAAAGCTCTTGATTCTTGCCTTCTTAATATGTTATGAAGATATTATAATAGAGCTTCACGCTTTATGAACGCTTATTGCAAGGGGCTTAGCATTAAACAAGCCGCTTAGTGTGTTAAAAAACAAAGCGGCCATAGAACAATTTCAGAGACTATAATAAAGGAATTTGATATACTTCCAGAGGGTAGGCAAGAAGTGAACGAATTGGCTTGATTGGTTGGATTTTGTATTTATTTACTAGCGCGGTAGCTAGCTTAGTAGTTATAAAAGTGCTTTATAAAAAGTAATAATCCAAATTTGAGTCAATTACCTTTTCTTTAATTCCGTAAAATCGTCTTTTAATTTAACCTTTTTAAAAGTTATAATACCTTTAGCCTATTAATATGATAGGCCCAAATCATTATCCATAACCCACTTTTGCCCCTTTGCAATCACGCTAGCAATAAGCCTCTTTTCTGCCTATAATAAAGCCTCAATAAGCCCTTTAATAGCTTCGATAATCCATTTAACATGAATTTTAATTGTTATACCTCTTTCGATAAAAAGATAATAAAAAGATAAGCCTATTAAAAGTAAGCTAATAATTCAAGTAAAATATATTATAAAAGAAATTAATAATATAATTAATAAGAAATAAATAAACCAGCGTCAAAAGGGAAGCAAGTTAATCAGAAAGAAGGAATTTGATATTTGATATTATAGCTTTTATTAATAAAAAATCGGCGGCTATTAATAAAATCGCCAAAAACGTTTAATTTAAAATTAGCTATCAAGAATAAGCTTTAAAATGGATTAATCACTTACAAATGATTTTGGCTTAATTAGCCATAATTATTAAGTGATAGCGTTAAAGTATAATAAGCGAGATTTTAGATTTTTAAAGAAAATAAAATATTTGACTATTAAAAAGTTATTTTATGATTATAGTATAACGCTAATCACGCTAATTATTAAGCTATAATACACAATAATATGCTATTTAATTATTATAACTTTTATTAATATATTATATAAGTATTAATATTTAATTTATATTTAATTTATAATTTTTAATTAATTTTTGGGTTTTCAAAAGTATATTTATTAAAATACAGTGGCTTTCACTAATATTTCTGAGCTCTTTTTTTAACTAAAAGCTGTATTGGGATTTATAACGATTTTAGAGATAAAAATCATTTAAAAATATTCACTATAAGTTTTTTAAAACATATAAATAAAAAAATAAAAATCTCAAAATATTTTGGACCCCTCTGTCACCGCCAAGACCGCCCTTATATAAGTACCTAAATTCGAGGACTAGCCCGATCGGGACAAAAAGTGGGTCTTTATGACGCTAGCATTTAGGCGCAGATTTTAGATTAAATAGATATTTTTTAATATCACTGTTAATTTTTTGTCGTGTTTAAAGCGGTCTGACTGTACATTATCGTGTTAGGTCTGGGTATCGCAGCTACAAATCTGTTAAACATTGGAGCATTTGCCATATTGACTATCGTTGGAAAATTCGTAGATAAGTCTCCACGGAAGATCTTTAATCGTTACATTACTTTAGCCGGTCTTAGATAGGGATCTCTGTATCCCAAGTTTGGTAACATGGGAATTATCAGTTCGTTTTCTACCTTCTGTGTCTGACTGTCACAAGACTGATTTTATCTTCAAAGCAATTGCCTACTCCATCATCGCTCCCCTAGGTAATGGGCTTCGTTGCCGTCGGTTTCGGTCTCATCTACCTCGCAGTCCGCTATAATTCATTCTATGTTCTTACTAATAACGTCGACACCAAAGGAGCTGCTTATGCCAAGGCTCTCTAACAACTCATGACTGGTGTTTACTTGGGAGAAGTTTGCTTTCTTGGACTCCATCAAATCTCCTTTTTCACCACCACCGACCACAAGTCTTATGATTATAAGAAGGTTAGGGTCCCTCCAACCGAGGCACAAATGGGCGAAGCATCCAAGTTTGGCGCCATGAAAGCGAATTGGTTCACCAAGTTCTGGGATCCGCGAAAGTTCAAGTCCCATTCCAGAGTGCAGTCATGGTGCCAGATTATCCACCACCGCAATACACCGCAGAAGAGGAAACTCTGGCCTACTACGACCCAGCACTTACGAGCCAAGTGCCAAGCCTGTGGGTTGTGTAGGATATCATGGCACGCCGAAACCGCACGTAATGTGGGTTGGATGCAGTGATAGCTTGATCGTTGAGACGGAGACATTGGGGGTTCCGCCAGACGAGATCTTTGTGCATAGGAATTTAGGAATATTTTAAGCAATGGGGATTTGAGTAGAGAGAGTAGGATAGAATAGTGTGTGGATTTGTTGAAGGTAGGTTTGGAGCTTGGGAGTGGAAATGCAGCTGATGTATGGAAAGCTGACCTGGGGAGGAATAGGTTGATCATATTGTTGTTTGTAGACATTATGATTGTGATTTGATTGACAAGGGAAATGGTAGTGAATTGGGAGGATGGCACAAGTACGGCCTCGATTTAAGATTGAATGGCAGATGCTAGACTAATTGAAGATACAGGAACATCACTAAGCTCCACCATATGAATGAAAACCACCTCGAGAAATCTAAGTCAAGATTAGACGATTACTGCCGACATCAAAGACTTGAGAAGGTATATGTGTTAACAGAGATTGGGTGGTAAAAGAGGCAGACGAATGTACAGAAGGCTATTAAGGAGAGAGGACTCCAGATACATACATTCGTATACGGCAAAGCGAAGAATGCTTGTGTTGAGCTAGTAGAAGATGAAGAGAATTGAGCGCGGCCTAAAAGGACTTGTCTTGAGCATTAGAGGAGAGTTGGCCGCGAGCATTGTTCGAAGCTTCCAAAATTGATACCCTTTGAAGCCTGGCAACACCAAGCAATGATGAAGAAGTGTTTGATAGATGCATAGTCAGAGTTAAGAAAAATACACAGATATATCTGTTCTCCCTTGAGGCTGGAACTAGTATCACTTGATGTTCCCTCGTTTATATTGTAGAGCCTCAGCGCTGACTGTGGATTTGCCTAGGGTGGCACAACAACATCAAAGCTGGTGTGGGAATTTGAACCCCCGAATACCATCACAATAATCACCATGGCATGCGAGCAAGTATGTGAAGATGCTTCGCTTGAAAATATACTTTTAGGTTGGATGGGTCAATCTCCAAGGCTGCCAACAAGCCGCTAAACCCCAGCAAGCCAACCCCGCGAGTTGGAATTGAACGATATGCCATGTCCTCAATTCGCTCATACCACCGACGACTGGCATGACAGCGATCGACTTCTAGGACCATAATCCTCATTCCCTTCTCATATCTCTGATCACTTCTGTCATTGTCAGAACTTGCAGACTAGCCAGCAATTGAGCAGTATGCTTTACGGCATCATTCCCAGGAACGTTGTCTCGTTCAATACAGAGACCGACATCCCATCTCTTGAAGGCAAAGTAATATTTATCACTGGCGGTACGAATTTCATGTCTCCTCAAATGATATGCTGATCTAACCCTCCTCCCAGGCAATGTTGGGCTCGGAAAGCAAACGATACTCCAACTCTCCAAACACAACCCTAAGCGCATTTATCTCGCCGCGCGGGCCCAATCGAAGGCCGAAGCTGCAATCAAGGAGCTTCAATCTCTCATTCCATCAGCGCCGATAACATACATCCACTGCGATCTCACGTCTCTGTCGTCGGTGCAGGACTGCGCGCGGCAGTTCACGACGAAGCAGGGGAGGTTGGATTTGCTATTTTTGAACGCGGGGATGATGGCTACGCCACGTGCAACGACTACAGAGGGATACGATACAATTCCGCACAAATCATGTTGGACATGCGCTCTTGACGAAGTTGCTGCTTCCTACGTTAGTCAAGACTGCACAGGAACCAGGCTCTGATGTTAGAATTATCAGTCTCTCGTTGATTGAAATCACAAGATTCAAATTACCATCCTCGGAGCTTCTATGGAGCTTCACAATCGCTCTGCGTTGTAGTAGATGTTTTTGATTAAATCTGCCTCTCCTCCGCCTCTCCTAATAACTTGAACATTCCTAGCCTGGCCAGCGACACTAGCAAGGCAGGGAAGGGCAAGTGCTCGCGCTGCTCACCCAAACGTTCCTGCCGAGCCTCAAGGCCATCCCCGCATATGCTACAGACTCTCCCATCTACCATACACCGCAAGCAGAGCGGTTTTTAGTAGCGCAATAGGTATCTGAAGGACCTGCAAGTGGAGAACAACGATTTCCGGTTGCTGAACCACTGTCAGCTAATAAGATTGATTAGCTAAGTGTAGTTCTAGATTGAGAAGAAAAGTCCTACGGTTACAGTACAGCGATCTCGAAGGCCCGGCACCTTCGCACCTGCAGCAATCCGTGTTTTTGCGACATTGCCCTAATTCAATGTAAGAAAAATATCACAAGAAGATTTCATTACTTACCTCTATTTCCAACTTGAGCTAGAGAAAGCTCTATTAAAACCATAAGAACTATAGCAAGCTTCATTTTGAATAATCTGAAAGAATTTGGTTGTGCAAAATAAGACTAAATAAAAATCTGGAGGACTATTCGGTCTCTTATATATTAGTCGTAAGCTTTACATTGGCTCTTCAATCACTCTTCAAATGCCTGCGCAGGTGCCGGGGGTAAACTATGTCACCGCCTTTTTCTGGTCGGTGCAGTTTTGTGTGCGCAGAATTAAGGTTGTTAGAAAGGCGGTGACATAATTTACCCCCGGCACCTCCGTACTCTCGTGTTTAAACTTTTATCAAACTGTAGTTTGCGAGGAAGCTTTCTTCATACTAAAGTAGCCTTTTGAGACGTACCATTCATACAGCGGATGACTCGGGTTTTCTGGTTTCTATAGCCTAATACGGGAAGGTTTCGTAATTTATATCATCAACGCTAGCTTCACCGCCACTCAGAAATTATAGTGCTGTGCGGATTCTATAAGAGCAGGAAGCAAGTTCAAGGTTCGTCAAGGAACTGCGTGTACCCCTATCCACAAAGGCGTGACAATACTTACCTACTGCACCTGCGTATCCTTGTAGCCTCTCCGGATGACCCGGAGTTGGAAAGGAAACTAATCTTTATCCTTGTCGGCAATTTTTAAAAAGCGTGAACTAGAACAGCACTAGACTGGGTCAGGATTTGAAATCCGCCAATATCTATTCTATTCCTCCTATATTGAATTCTTGTAGCTCTCAGGTAAACCTCCAACGTTATTTATATCGTTTAAATGAGAAGTATTATAGTCTTTTTAATAAGACTTTTTAATATATCTTGAACAACTAAATTAAGCACGTGAGTAATACATAGCGTATCTCCTTGAAATTTAAATTAAACTCAGCGTTAATCAAATGATTATAAAATTACATCACGATTTTATTTTAGTTAGCTGAAGCCGGCTGCAGCGGCTGCAGCCTCGTTAGCCTTGTTAGCACAGACCCCCCTATGACAGCCGGCCGTTAGCCGAGCAAAAAGTGGGCTATGCTGTCAGCATAGCCAGTAGCTAATGGTGCTGAGATATAGGGGGTTTACCGAGATAGCTGAGCCAATCGAAAAGTGGGCCTGCCCCATAACTTGTGCAAATATTAAAGGGCTACACATATTATTATAATATGCCAAAGGCCTTTAATGTATTATTATTAGTACTTGATAAAGGCTTTATTATTAACAGCTTTAGCTGTTTCTACGTTTTCTTGAATTTTAGGAGCCTTAGGCATCTACTTAGTCACGCGGAAATCTCTATGTGGATATGATTGTCTTATTAGCAAAAAATTTCGGCGCCAAAAAATTAACCAATCGGCTAAATCAGCTATTTTAGCGGTTTAACGCTTTTAGCGCAAAGGCCACCTTTAAGCGAGTAGGTCTTTTTTTAACGGCCTTTTAGCGAATTAAGCCGAAGCTTAATAACCTTTGTGCTAATCAGAGTAAATCATCGATTTATCTACTTTAAAACTAAAGCTTAATTACACCTTGGCGTATACAGTTAATAAACTAACTTCACTAAGCCTATTACGCTATAAATATCCACGCTAATAAAAATCCAATAAACGCACTAGCTTTTTTAAGCAAAGTTTAGTTTAAGTAAATTAATCACGTGTATATATCCCCACAGTATACCCCTTAAATACTCTAAGTACTTAAAGCCTTAAAATTTTTTTTAGGTTTATAAGCCTTATAAATTAATGGCCCTTTTGGCGCCAAAAGCGCCAAAAGCGCCAAAAGCGCCAAAAAAAATTAGTATAATGCTCATTTGTCCTTAATTTTTTCGATATGCAACTTTTTTATCAAAAGCGCCAAAAGCGCTAAATCGGCGCTTTTAGCGCCAAAGGCCGACGCCTGCGCCAGGAATTTTTTGCTGATACTAGTAGTGAAAAAATCTCTTAAATTTTATTCTCTTCTAATTAGTTATTAATACGTGAACTGAGCTTTGACTGCTTTGTGACTATCTCGTGACCCTTAAAGAATATAAAGCTGTCAATAATAAAAGGTGGTGTTAATTATACGACATATAACAAAACCTCGCTTAAGTACGGGAGTACGGGAATGCCCGCGTTTAGTATTAAAAAGCCCTATTTTTAAAGGGGAATTTATTTAAAAGTCGTGTATTATTACGAGTTTTTGAGTAAAGTATAAAATAAGACCTATTTTAAAATCAGCTTAATTCGCTTATTAAAATGGCTTTTTTGGATTTATAATAAGTAATATAATTATAAAGATATTAATTATTAAAGAAATATTTTTAAAGAATATTTATTTAAAAGTTGTATATCACTATGAGTTTTTAATTAAAATATAAAATAAGACCTGTTTTAAATCCATCTTAACTAGCTTATTAAAATAGCTTCTTTAAATTTATAATAACTAATATAATTTTAAAGATATCAGTTATTAAAAAAATATTATATAATTATAATTCAACTAATTTTTATCTTATCTTAATATATAAGCTAATAAATAGCTATTTATAAGATATATAATTAATAAAACTTATTAAATTAGAAAGAAACATATTTAAAAATAAAAAATTTATTATTATAACTTAAATATTAAGCCTAATATGTGACGGCTGGTACGGATCGGAGGGCATTCAAGGGAGCTTTCCTAATTAAGCATTACTAAGCGCCTAAGCGAAATTAATTCGACAACGCTTCTTATATATAACCCCTTTTCCCTCCTTATCTTCTTTTTTCCTTAATTATAAATTCTAAAAGAATCTTAATTACTTTTACTACTTTTTACGTAATATGTAAGGCCTTTATTAGATGTTAATACTAGTTTTTATAAAGTAAACGTCATATTATCTACAACTTTTTTTAATTTATTTAAAAAGACAATAAACATCTTTCCCCTTTCTTATTGTTTTATAAATTCTTATTATAAAAAGAGTTCTTTATAGAAAAGGCCTATACTAAACACAACTTAATAAATAACACCTAAACAACCGATAAACCCAAAGAAATTAACGACATTGGTTTCCCTTTCTTACGCCTTTTTAATTCAATTAAGCTAAAAAAACAACATCCCCTTTTATATAAACGTACTCTTAATGCGTCATATAAAGCCTAAACCTCTTATAATAAAGTATTCTTTAATAAAAGACGTTAATATGTCTTTTATTTTTACTTCATTTGTTCCCCTTATAAGATCTTTCTTTTAACCCTTTTTCTCTTTTAGCATAATACAACTTACCCCTTAAGGTAATTAAACTATTATAAATATATAAATAATAAAAAAAATAAAAAAAGGCAAAAAAAACGTTTTAAGTAAATAAATAAAGACTTATTTATTATATAAAAACAATTTTAAAGCCTTAGCAAAAATTATACTTCTTCTAAGTCTATTTCCTTTAAAAACAGCCCCTTTTTATCCAACCCTTTTTTTTAAAGAAAATACCAATGTCCCTACTAAAAAAAAGAATAAGCAAATCGCCGTTACCCTTAATTTAAGTAATAATAATAATAAAAACAATAACGAATTAAACTATTACTATGATAATACTCTACATTATCCTTTCCTTAAAGACACTTCTCAAGTCCTGTCTTTTTTTAAAATCTTTTTTATGTCTTATATTACTTATATTAAAAAGATTCTAAACCTCTTAAATAAATTTTTCAATAATATTAAGTATTCTCTAAAGCTATGAAAAGTCCAAGTACATAATGCTCTACGTTATTATGCCACTTACTTTATTAATAAAAAACACAAAAAAGATTGATTATTAAATTAAACCAAAGAAATAATATAAATATTTTTAAAACCAATCTTTTTAAAACCTAAATTTAATGAAAATAATATGCCTATAAACGCCTTAGATTTAATAAAACAATTTGTCTCGTTTTTATCCAATCTTCACAATAAATAAATAGCCTGTTCTAAGTACTCTGCTTTTCATATAAATTACTAAAACTTTTTTTTAAAGCTTTTACCACGACTTTAGAACTCTTATTTATACTATCGGCATTAACAACAAATCCGTCTTAAAAATAGATTTATAAAATAAGCTTTCCCCCTAGCTATACAAGCAACTATTTCAATAATAGAAGACCTCTTAGTCCTTAAAGGAATATGTAAAAGCAATTTAAACTAAAAACTAAAGCGAATTAATCAAACGAACTTTCCACTTAACTTCCAAATCTTCAGCCCTTATTAAATCAAACTCTCGTTAAACCATAAATATAACTTCTCAGTCTTTTACTCCCTTCTATAATTACACTAATTATAAGGCAAAAGAACATCATAAACAAAAAAGCTCTCAGCCTTAATAATAATAGTACCAAAGACCATTAACCCTTCTTACACGTGCTAACAACCCTCACGCCCAATCACCAGCAAATACACCTCGCCACTACACTATACAGCCATCTCAACAACTTTCTACTCCTTATAAAATCAATAAGATTAACACTAGCTATTCCTTTAACAACTAATCTAAAAATAACAATAAAAATATACACAAAAATACCGCTAAAAAAACAAATGCCACCTCCTTTAATAAAAGGCTAAGCTTAAAAAAAAACTCCTTCTTAAATATATTAAAAAATATACAATATCTTAACTTAATAAAGCTTTTTAAAAAACAATCCTTTATTACTCAAATAACCTTTACTAAAAATAAATTATCATATAAACTATCCATACTTTTTAATTCTAAAACAAATAATTATTATTTCATTAACCGCATTCTTTTAAAATCTTTTTCTTTCTTTTTAAAACCTTTAATTCACCTTTTATTAAACGTTATTATTATCAAAGGATTTAATGGCATTAATAATAGAAAAATCAGCCACTACATCACATTAAACCTAATAATAAATAAGTGCTTACAAGCCTTCACCCCCTTCTTTATCACTCAATTAAGACATTATAATATTATCCTTAAAAGAACATAATTATTAAAACATTAAGTCCTCTTTAATACTGCCAAACAACGTATCATTTAACCAAAAGCCTCTCCCCTGTGACGCCGGTGATTAATCGATATAGCGGAGGTAATAGCTTTCACCACTGAGCCAGCTGAGCCAAAAGGCTACTAAAATAAAATGACTCTATTTTGTTATTACGCTATATAAGATATTGATCTAAAAGCCGACTTAGCCATTATACTACCTCCGCTTTCGGAGAAAGCACATGAAACGGGCTGTTTTACCCTCAGAACCATATAGCTTACTATAACCTACTACAAGTGGTTCTTGCTTTATGTACAAATCAAACATGCTTAATTAATTAAACCACACACAATTCGCATAACTTAAACTCGAAAAGGTTTCAATAACGTAATCCTTACTAAGCCTGAAATACCAGGCGGGCTCAATCCTACAACGTACATTATTAGGTTATTCTATTCTACTATAACGCCAATGATTAACCAATATAACGGAGGTAATAGCTTTCACCATTGAGCTAGTTGAGCTAAAAGGCTACTAGAATAAAATGACTCTATTCTGCTATTACGCTATATAAGACGTTGATCCGAAAGCCGACCCAGCCGTCACATCCCCCAATTACCACTTATAATACTCTAGTTAAAATTCAAGATCTCTGCTATTACCGCATTTAACAGCGCCATTAAAGAGACATTAAACAACAAAATTAAAAGCTCAATTAATACTAAAGTAAACACGATATTTAATCTAATAAAACTAAAAGTACTTAATTACTTAACCCCCGTCAACTTTTATCTAACTATAAAGGCAACCTTTTCAGCACCCCTCTTCTTACTCTTTATAAACTAATAGTTATTATAAAGAAAATAATAAAAAAAGAGAACTTAATTAAATTAACGTTAAAAAAATATCAAAGCCTTAAATCATACTTGGTCTTAAGACTAGATATTTAAAACTATTCCAAAAATGTCTCAAATAAGACTCACAACTTCTTCCTCATCAATTACGTCAGCTCCTATTATTGTCAATTCTACCTATATTATTATTCCACTAAAAAAGCAAATATAATTTAACTTTTACCTTCTTTAGATTCCGCATAATAAAATAGCCTCCAAAGTAGCCTCTAAAACAACCTCTAAAACAGCCTTTCCTCCAATATTATATAACAAGATAATAAAAAATTTAAAAAAGGACTTTCCCTTTTACCCTTATTACTACTTCTACTAAAACATTTTTTTTTAACAACAAGGCTAAACGTTAATTTTAATAATTATTATCGCCGTTTCCCCTGGTCTTAAACTTAACTAATTATGTCAATAATTACCATTATTAAACCTATTTCCATTATTATTTCTGCCCTTATTACATTTTTATATTTTTGTACATATTAAGATATAAAAAAGCCATTAAATTAAGTATAAAACAACAATAAAAATAATATAAACACTAATAAGAGCACCATTTTAAAATAAATTGTGTTATAAATAATAAGCATAACTTTTATTTTAAATTATCTTATAAATAACAACTATATTACCCCTTTTATTTTAATAAAAACCTCTCTTTTATACTCATTAAAATTAATACTACCATATAATAAGACCTCTTAATTCACTCTTTCTTTACATTAAATGTAATTATACGATTTTATAACTTTATTTTATAAAATATAAAAACAACTCTTTGAACCGCTTATAAATACCTTCTCTTCCCTATTAATAAGTTTTTACTAATGACATCAATTAAGAAGATTAACCCGGTTATATAAACCAATTGTTAAAATCTACTTGATTAATACCGTGGCATTTAATTTATTATTAAGACAAAAATCCAAAGATAAGATATTTATAATAATGTTTTAAAAGATTAAGTTTTTAATTAAATAAAGACATAAAGAAGATAATACTATCGTTATTATTAATGATTTAATTATTAAACTTATTATTTGTTACTAATCCCCAGCGCAGTTTATCGTCTTCTTGGCCAAATTAAACATTAAACCTACGATTTCACTTAAATATATTAAATAAACTTATATATTTAATAAAGTAATAAGTAATATACTCTTTTTATATTGTTTATATAATTATTTTATTAAATTAAAAAGCGAAAACAAAATAATTTTCAAATATTCCCTATTATATAAAATATTTATAATAAAACTTAAAACTATTAAAGACTATATTATTGACAATTTAAAAAAAGGGTTCATTAAACCATTTTAAGCATTATTCGTTATCCCTATTCTTTTTATTAAAAAGCCGAATAGATTTCTATAGTTATATATTAATTTTTGAGTATTAAATTCTTTTACTTGTAAAAATTAATATCCTTTCCCTTTAATTAATAAAACATTAACTAAAATAATTAATGTTTACATTTTTATTAAGTTAAACATTTGTTAAATATTTCATTAAATACGAATAAACCTAATATTAAAAGAATATATAACTTTCCGTATAAGATATAAAGCATATAAGTATAAAGTTCTTTTATTTAAATTCACTAATAACTTTACCACGTATTAATGCTACATAAACGATATCCTTTTTAACTACTTTAATGATTTTTATACAACGTACTTCAATGACATCCTCATTTATTCTAAAGACCCTTTAAAACATTAATTATATATTAAAAAAGTCCTTTAAAGACTTTTCAATGTAAGCCTCTAAATAAAAAAAAAATGAGTTTATTGTTATTTATACAAAATATTTAAGATTTATTATTTTAACCTTTAAATTAAGGGTTAATCTTAAGAAAGTTGTTGTTGTTAATAATTAGACTTACCTTAATACTGTTAAAGGTATATAATCCTTCCTTAAGTTTTATAATTTTTTTATAAACGTTTTATTAAAAACTATAATATTATAATAAAACCTCTTATTTAATTTATTAAAAACAATATTCCCTTCCGCTTTATTACTGAATATCAAGATACTTTTGATCACCTTAAATATACCCTTACTTTTGCCTCTTTTTTAAGACATTATCGCCAAGATCTACAGTACTTCTTAAAGACGAATATAAATAATAAAGTGATTATGAGGATTTTTTTATAAAAGTATAATAAGGACTAGTTTCCCGTTATTTTCTTTTCAAAAACTATATTCCTCGCAGAACTTAATTATATTATTTATAACAAAAAAATAGAGTTTATAAGAACCCCCCATTAAATCCGCATTATTATAAATCACAAAGCCTTAAAATACTTTATAACCTCCAAATAACTGAATGCCTAATAAATACGATAAACCGAACTATTAGCTGACTACTATTTTATAATAACCTATTAGCTAAGTGTCTATAACCTGTTAATAAATGCGTTTTCTTATAAATCAAATAAACTTAATAAATAAAATTTTATTAAAAGAGTATAATGCCTATAATAGCTCTTATGGGAAGATCAAATAAATCTTATATTTATAATTAAGAATCTCCGCTTTCTCAGCTAAAACGACAGCCTCACCCTTAATGTTAAAATAACAGATTTTTCCCTAACATTCTTAATAATATATTAAACACTAAAAGCTAACCGTATAGCCCCCTCTCTCTAAATACTATAAAAACAAGCCTTATTAAATCAGCCAAATATATTTAATATGAAAAGCGATTTATTACTCTTTAATAGCCGTCTTATGGTCCTTAACGTCACTCATTTCTACATTCTCCTTATTTAAGAAATATATAATTACGTTAATACAATTCACCCTAGTGTTAAGAAGACCTTACTAGGGGACCAATCAGAGATTAATAGGTGACAGCTTTAATATAATCTTATTAAAAGTAATATTATAATTAATATTCAAGTTATAACTATAATAATAAATATAATAATAAGTATTTTTTAATTTTTAATGCTTCGCAGGCTCTTCGGGGAGCCCTTCGGGGGCTTTGCGAGGCCTTTATATTAATTATAATTATATTGACTTAAAGAAAAGCTTATTTTTAAAATTATTAAACTATTAAACTATTAAACTATTAAACTATTAAACTATTAAACTATTAAACTATTAAACTATTAAACTATTAAACTATTAAACTATTAAACTATTAAACTATTAAACTATTAAACTACATAAATAACTTAATAAGTACTTTATTTAATAATGTATTAAAGATTTTAATAATTAGTTTATCTTATAGTTTATTTAATAGTTTAATAAGTAATATTATACATATGTTTATTAATTTTTAAATCGATTTCTTTTAAAAAAAATCATTAAAGTAAATCTTTAATATTTAAGTTATAATAATAATATTTTTATTTTTCAATATAGCCTTCTTATTTTACTAACCTTTGTTAATTACATTTTTTATAAAAAGTTATTTATTAACTTATATATTAAAATAAGATAAAAAGAATTTAATTTTAATTTTTTAATTAACTATTAATATAATATTTTTTCAATAATTGATATCTTTGTAATTATATTAGTGATTATAAATTTAAAAAGGCCATTTTAAGAGGCTAATTAAACTGATTTTAAAACAGGTCTTATTTTGTATTTTAATTAAAAACTCATAGTGATATATAACTTTTAAATAAAATTTCTTTAGAAATTTTTTTTTAATAATTAATATCTTTATAATTATATTAGTCATTATAAATTTAAAAAGCTATTTTAATAAGCTAATTAAGCTGATTCTAAAACAGGTCTTATTTTGTATTTTAATTAAAAACTCATAATAATGCACGACTTTTAAATAAATTTCTTTTAGAAATATTTCTTTAATAATTAATATCTTTATAATTATAATAAATATTATACATTTAAAAAGGCCATTTTAATAAGCTAATTAAGCTAATTCTAAAACAGGTCTTATTTTATATTTTAGTTAAAAACTCATAATAATATATGATTTTTAAATAAATTCCTATTAAAAGTGGGGCTTTTTAAACTTCCCGCACTCTTAAAGTTTTGTTGTATATCGTATAATCAATACCACTTCTATTATTACACTTTTAAAGCATTATAAAAGTCACATTTTAATTACGACGGAGTCAAAGCTCGGTCCACGTATTAATAACTAATCAAAGAAGGGTAAAATTAAGAAATTTTTTCACTACTGGGAAAATCAAACTGGTATAGGGATTAACCCGTGATCAAGTAAATGCCTAAGGCTCCTAAAATTCAAGAAAACTTAGAGACAGCTAAAGCTGTCAATAACTTTTATTTTTTTAGTACTAATAATACGACATCACGTTAATAGTCTAATAATATTACCGCAACTGTCACACCTATTAACGTATTCAAGTCCCCTAAGATAAAAAACCCAGACTCCTCTAACCTCTCCCTGTCCCGTCTTAACCTTAAAAACATATCACTGTGGATTATTATAATTTTAATAAAAATAAACATAAGTTTAATAATGTCCTCGTTTTTATTAACCGTTTTAATAAATAAACTATAAACATCCTTTACCGAATTTTTTTTAAATACCTGCAATCTTGTAAAGTTATACATATATTATATATACAAATACTTTAACCCCCTAATTAACATCATTTCCGACAAAAGACCTCAATTTATCTTCCGCTTTTAAACCGCCTTTTTTTTAATCCTTAATATTAAAAGACAGTTTTTTATAACTGATTATCCTTAAATTAATTGTCGGTGCAGTACCGGTGGATTACGTAAAGATATATTGAAGCAAAGGGGTTAATATAGTTTTTAGTGAAGTGGGTGGTAAAATCTGTATATCTTTAAAAAAGTAAAAGAGATCCCTTACTATATACTCCTTCAAATGACCCTTATAATAGGTCCATTACAGCTTCGATTATCCCCTGGAATTATTAAATCCATTACTTCTAATAGCTAAGGCATAACCCTTAAAGATTATCATGGTATTACTCAAGTGGCGCTCCTTGTACAGCATAATAAGGATACATAATGTAACGGTCGTGTATTTACTCGGTAAACATAGGAAGGCTGATTGATCTTAATAATCAAAAAGTAAATATATCACATATAATGAAAAACAATTATTAGTATAATTAAAAATACTATTTAAATTAAACACAAAGCTTCTATTTAATGGCAAATGTGCCAATCTTATATAAAACCTTTATTCCTTTAAATCCTTTTAAAGCCTTAAGCCCCAAGGCTTTTAAAGCCTTAAATTCTAAAAATTTAAAAGATTTAGCTATTACATAATCCTTGTCCTTGTAATGCTTTCTAGTCTTGGCTTTTTTATACAATATGGGTTGCCGAGCCTTAAGGCCAAAACACACGTGATACCCCTACCAAATATGTTCATAATATTATCCCCCTCTTAGCCTAGCGTAATCCCCATGCTTAAATATGCCAAAGAAAACATCAACAATAGCCCATGGCAGTTAATCGCTTTGGATTTCGTGGTTAAACTACTACTCTTAAAAGATCCAGCCATAGGAATCGCATATGACTTAATTTGTGTTATAATGAATAAATTCATTAAGTATGCGTATATGATATTGGTATTAAAAACGCAAAATGCGCCTATCATAATGCAAGTATTTCTTCAAACAATTTTCGCAAATTATGAAATATTAAATAAAATTATTTTAAACAAAAATAAGCTTTTTATTTCAAGATTCTAAAAAACTCTAATTGCATTTCTAAAAATAAAACAAAAAATGTTAATAGCCTTTTACCCATAAACGAATGCATAAACAAAATAAATTAATCAAATAATAGAGACTTATTTTTGTTATTATATGAACTATAAATAGGACAATTAGGTTCAACTACTTTCATTCGCCTAATTTACATATAATAGCGCAGATCAAAAAATCATTAAAGTATTGCCATTTTATGCAAATTATAAGTACAACCCAATAGCATATAATACACCAATTGCAAGTCAAGGAATTGCGCAAAAAGCCATGCTATAAAAGGATAAGCTAAAGCAATTGCATAAGGAATTATTAGCCAATATTTTGTTTATAGCACAAAAATTAATAATCTATTATAATAAAAAGCATAGCATAAGACCAATGCTTAAAGAGGGGGATAAAGTCTACTTACTTTAAAAGAATATCGCAATCAAACAACCAAATCACAAGTTGAATTATAAAAAATTAGAACTATTTAAAATTACAAAAATTAAAAGACCAATCAATTTTCAATTAGCGCTTTCAAAGACAATAAACATTCACCTAATATTCCACATATCCTTCCTTAAACCAGCACCACCAGAAGCACCACCTGCTTCTATTACCAAAATACAATTGATTAACCCAAACGCTAGGTACAAAATCAAAATTATTTTGAATTATTAATATTTTTATAGCATTATCAAGTATTTGATTAAATAAAAAGGGTACCCATAATCAGAAAACACCTGGGAACCTAAGTTTAACCTCTATTACCTTGGGATATTTTGAAAGTTTTATCAACAAAACCTAAATCTTCCCAAAAAGAATCCCCAAAATCTAGCAACGCCTTGCCAACGTATAAGGGATCAAACGGCGCATCGCCGGAATAAGTAGTAGGAAAGGCATATCGCTCCCGCTTTTTTGCTTCCCGCGCCTTTATCTCCTTTTTATTTTTCTTTTTGGCAATATCTAACTTATTCAAAAATTTTAAACCACAATAAAGCATTTCTTTTTCCTTCTCACAAAATTCCGCTTAGTAAAGCTCAAGCTCGCAAACATAGGCAAAATCGGCCATGGCCGCTTTAAAAGCCATATCTCTTTCAAATTTCAGGCAATTCTTTTTTATATATAAGCTTTGAAGATTATTAATCAAAGTTTAAAAAGCATCATATTTTATGCTACAGCAAACACACTCCTTATAACGCTAGGACTGCTTATTCAAAATCACATAATTATAATAATAGCAAACATAATTAAAGCAAGGCATTGCGAGGGAATTGTAGAAATTAATTGTTTTAGCAAAAGCTACACATTATTTATATTTGGTAATTTTGGAAAGCATAATAAAAGAAGAAAATGGCCATAAGCTATTATTAATATTTTCTTTAGCATACTTAAACATAAAAACCATGCTAAGCTAAAAAGGGAATAATATTATAAATATACTTAGTAAGAGTATCACATATGTTTTGGCTTTGAGGCTTGGCAACCCATATTGTATAAAAAAGCCAAAATTAAGAAACATTATAGGAATAAAAATCACATGATAGCTGGATCCTTTAAAGCTTTAAAATCCAAAGCTTCAAAAGCCTTAAAGCTTAAAGCTTTAAAAAAATTTAAAGAAACAAAGGTTTTATATAAAATTGGCACATTTGCCATTAAATAAAAGCTTTGTACTTAACTCAAATAATATTCTCAATCATACTAATAACTATTTTTCATTATACATAATACACTTATTTCTTAATTATTAAAATTAATCAGCCTTCCTATGTTTACCAAATAAATACACGACCGTTACACATAACCCCTGTGGACTAACACCGGTAATACCTCTTTTGGAAAGACAAAGAGGAATTCTAATATAATAAAAAAAAAGTAAGGGTAATATAAACTTTAATAAGCCAAAAAGAAACATTCTATAAAGACAGTGCGTTGAAAAGTATAATAATACGTAATATATAAAGAAAAAAGAGCTAAAATAATAATAATATAAAAGATATAACATTAAAATCATTAAAAAGAAAGACCAAAAGATGCTAAAAAACAAAATAATGCAACAACTCATAATAAGGGCCTAAAAAAGGTCTGAAATCTATTTGTAACAGCTTTATACCAATTATGTTAGGGGAGTTGTTGATCTAAGGCTAGAAATCAATAATATGTAGGTTAAGCGAGGTCCATCAACAGCTTAAATAAGGGCCATAGACCTTCCTATTGTCCCCCTATTTTATATATATACCCTAAGGGTTCCCCAGAAATTCACTCTTCTTTCTTTAACAATAACAAATTACCGTTAATATATTAAAATCCATTAATCTTATATTAAAATTGACATAATCCTAAAAACCTTTTAATTAACAACTTTAATTCATTAACAATAAATCAATTATCCCCTAAATCAGTACTCAAATTTGTTCCAAGGCTATTTTAATATTATATCCTAATGTTAATAATAACGTAGTATTAATTTCGGTGCTATTTGGCGCCTTTGCGGCTACTCACCGCGAATATTACATTTAGTGCATCCACGCTTAAGCGCATGGTTTAAAGCACTCTTATGTCTTCAATAACTCTAAATCAAAAAAGTACAGCTATTGCACTAAGTAAAAGAAGGAATGCCGCCCCGTAAGTAAATCCCTAGGGACCACCCGTGATCCCGGCTCATGTATCGTCTTAATGCCGACAGCAAAGCGGAGGCCGTCCATTAAGGTAGGGAACATTAATAATGCCTTAAATAAGGCCATTTTGAAAAGTGGGTTACCTAATACTCCCTATAATAGCTTATCCCAAAGCGTCTTATCATTCCTTATATTATCATCCTTAAAATTTAATTAAAAGCTCTGCAATTCCTTAGCAAAACTCTTTAACTAACTTAACACTGGTTTACCTTTTTAATATAATTCAATTTAAAATAATAAAAAGGTTAAGCCAAATCATCAGCTAAAGAACTTATTCGTACATTCCTTTATTTTAAAATTGCCTTGGGTAACCATAACAAAATCTTTAAAAAAATAACCTTTGTTTTAAAAATACCGGTAATAATACATATTAGCTCTATCTCATAACATAAACAAAAAAGCTCGGTTTTAAATAAAATTATCAACAAAAGCTCGCTAACACAAATAGGCAAAAATATGTAACTTCTTGTCGAAATGGTTTTTGGCACCATTATATTAAAGCTCTTTTGAATACATCTTATTAAAATTCACCAAAAATTTGGCTTGGTCTAAAAATAATAGGTCTATCATAAACCATAAAGGCCGTATTAATTTAAAATAAGATTTAATAGGTCTTAATGCCATTATAAAAAGGGGTAATGTTTTATCCCTTAAGTAAACACTTGGCGGTAATACTAAATCGGGCAATGTATTATCGTTCGGTTTTTACTCTGATTTATCTTTAAAAGGCCCTTTACCAAGGGTAAATAAGAATTCCTTTTTTAAATTAATAAGTAGTGTTATATTATACAAATCTTCTTCCATAATATTAACTTTAACAAGGGCAGGGGTATTAAGCAAGTCATTTTGACGTCTTAGTGTAACACCTAATATCTCTTTTTTTAACATTAAAGGTGTCTAACCTTTTTCAATCTCCGGCATAAAGAAAAAAAGGGTTTACGTAAGTACAAGGACCTTTGATTAATCTTAAATGGGCTATGTAAGGGGTATAAGTATGTCCCAGATATAATTTGAGACAAATCTAAGGTACATTTAGTCTTACATTTCTAATTATTCCTTAGGCTATTCGTTCTTCTTAACCTTTATCGTGTCCTCTAATACATCTGTAACCTTTATTCCTTTAGCTCTTTATACATAATAATCATAAAATCTAAGATTATCCCTTAATCAAGCCCTCTCTTGCTTATATATCTTCTTAAAATCGGCAGCTATTCATTTGTTAAAGAACTTTTAAAAGTCCTAAAACAAGTATTCTCCTTTCATCTTTTTATTATAATAGTGCTTATGGAACTCTTATAAATACCTCATATAATTAATTAATATCCCTTTAATTCTTAACAATATATCATCTACTTATTAGATTAATGAGATAACACTTTCCTGCTCTTTTACCAGCTCCGCAATGTGCTCCCCTAACTAAGACATTATATTAGGGTAAGTTTAAAGTCGATTCAGATATAATTCCTTAAATAATCCATTAATTCGGTTTTTAGGTATTAATTTAACAATTATCATTAAATAACTATCATATTATGTTTATTATAAATTATACAACTATTAAATTTCTAATTAATTAAAATATCTTCACTAATATCTTTAAAAGGGGGAAATTATTTGTCCTTTAATCCAATTAAATGGCTAAGCCCTAATTAAAAGTACAAATAATTAAATGCTTCAAATCGACTCTGCAATCTAAAACCTTATTATCTATAATACAAATTGACCACTAATCAGTGTTAATATAACACCAGTGGATTATGCAAAGATATATTAAAGCAAAGGGGTTAATATAGTTTTTAATAAAATGGGTGGTAAAATTTGTGTATCTTTAAAAAAGTAAGAGAAATCCTTTATTATATACTCCTTCAAATGACCCCTATAACAGGTTCGTTATAGCTTCGACTACCCCCTGGAACTATTAAATCCAGTACTCCTAATAGCCAAGGCATAACCCCTGAAGACTACCATAATATTACTCAAGTGGCGCTTCTTATATAGCATGATGAGGATACATAACCCCTGTGGACCAACATTAATAGTTAAATTAAAGTATATAATTAATACTTTTAATGTAGATTCCGCCTTTTTGTTTTTTATTATTAAGACAATTAGTTTAAGTTTTTATTTATTATAAATTATACTTAAATGTTTCTCTCATATGACTTTTTAAAATGCCTCTTACTATTTAAAGTAATTTATAAATATATATCATACGTTAATTAAGATTAAAAAATCAATTTATTAGATTTAATATCCCCTATTAATAAATTAAATACATAATAAATTATAAAATATGTTATGGGCTATTATATAGTATAGAATACAATTAAGTCTAATCTTTTAAAGTCTTAAGCAAAAATGGCCTGGTCTTAGAACCGCTTTTATTATATAATTAATTTTAATATAAACGATTTTATTTAGTTTGATATATGTTATTTCTTAACTATTCGCCTTTTAAAAAAACTAGACTTTTTTACTAATAGTCCATTCTAAGTATTAAAGAAGGTTAAAAGCTCATATTACCTAGAATTATTAATGAGTATAAAAGTACATAATGTCTTCCTTATGGTAAAACTTAAGAAAGACCTTAATGACCCCTTAATAAATTAATAAACTACGCCACCTTTACTAATTAATATTATCAAAAATGACGAATAAGAAATCAAAGACTTACTCGCTTGCCAAAAACAACGTGGTAGCCTTTCTTATAAAGTCTTTTAATTAAACCAAAACATTAATCTTATTTAATATAACGCCTCAAACGTTAAGTACGCTTTTATAAAGATTTAAAAGTTTTATTTTAATAATCTTATGTAAACAAGTCCCCTTATAAAACTATTTTAATGGCTTAAGGCGTTTTATAATAAAATAAACGACTACAACCACTTTAATAAAGACAAAGAAATAAATAGACACTTAAGGACGAGCTTTTTCTAAAAAGGGAGGTAATATAACAATTAATATAAATCAGAGGGCATTTAAAGGAGCTTTTTTAATTAGGCATTACTAAACGCCTAAACGAGATTAACTCGACGATGCTTTTTATATATAACCCCTTTTCCTTTTTTTTTACCTTTTTTCCTCTTTAATTATAAATTTTAAGAGAATCTTAATTACTTTTATTACTTTTTACGTGATATGTGAGGCCTTTGCTAGATGTTGGCACTGGTCTTTATAGGGCAAGCGTCACATAATATATAATTAAAATAAATATTAAAGATTTACCTTGATGATTTCTTTTTATAAAAAATCGATTTCAAAATTAATTAATATATATATAATATTATTTATTAAACTATTAAGTAAATTATAAAATAAGGTACTTATTAAATTATTTATAAAATATAATAATTTAATAGTTTTTTAATAATAAACGCTTTTTTAATATAATTATTATTAATACACAGGCCTCGTAGAGCCCCCGGAGGGCCCCCGGAGGGCCTGCGGAGCATTAAAAACTAAAAAATACTTATAATATTACTTATAATATTACTTATAATATTACTACTTTTAATATTACCACTTTTAATAATATTATATTAGAGTTAAGTAACATTAAAGCTGTCACCTATTAATCTCTGATTGGTCCCCTAGTAAACTATAAAGGCTGTATTAACTCAGAATGAGGTTTAATAAGTCTTAGTGCCATTAAAAAAGGGGGTAATGTCCCGTTCCTTAGGTAAACACTTAGCGGCAGTGTTAGATCGGGTAATATATTATTGTTTAATCTTTATTTTAATTTATTTTTAAAAGGCCCCTTATTAGGGGTAAATAAAAATTCCTTCTTTAAATTAATAAATAGTATTATATTGTATAAATCCTTTTTTGTGGTATTAATTTTAATAAGGGCAGGGGTCTTAAGCGAGTTATTTTAATGTCTTAATATAACGCCTAATGTTTTTCCTTTTGACGCTAAAGGTGTTTAACCTTTTTTAATCTTTGGTGTAAGGGAAAAAGGGGTTTACGCAAGTATAAGGACCTTTGATTAATCATAAATAGGTTATATAAAAGATGTGAATATGTTTTAGACATGATTTAGGACGGATCTTAGGTATATCCGGTTTTATATCTTTAATTATTCTTTAGGTTATTTGTTTTTCTTAACTTTTATTGTTTTTTTTAATGCGTTTATAACTTTTGTTTATTTTGTTTTTACCACATAATAATCGTTAAACCTAAAATCATCCCTTAATTAAGCCCTTTCTTATTTATAAATCTTTTTAAAATCGGCAGTTATTTATTTATTAAAAAACTCTTAAAAATCCTAAAATAAGTATTCTCCTTTTATCTTTTTGTTATAATAATACTTGTGAAACTCTTACGAATACTTTATATAATTAGCTGGCATATCATTAGCCCTTAATAATATATCATCCATTAATTCTTAAATTGATGAAATAATATTACTCTCCACATGCTCTTTTACCGGCTCTACTGTGCGCTCTTTTAATTAAAACATTATATTAGGGTGGGTTTAAAGCCAGTTCAGACATGATTCCTTAAATAGTCCGTTGGTTTAGTTTTAAAGTATTATTTTAATAATTGTTGTTAAGTAATTGTTGTATTGTGTTTATTATAAATTATACAATTGTTAGATTTTTAATTAATTGAAGTGCTTTTACTAATATCTTTAAAAGGGGGAAGTTATTTGTCCTTTAATTTAATCAAATGGTTAGGCCTTAATTAAAAGTACAAATGATTAAATACTTTAAGTTGACTCTATAATTTAAGACCTTATTATTTATAATATAAATTAACCACTGATTAGTGTTAGTGCAATATCAATAAATTACGCAAAGATATATTAAAATAAAAAGGTTAATATAATTTTTAATAAAATGGGTAATAAAATTTATGTATTCTTAAAAGAGTAAGAAAAATCCCCTATTATATATTCCTCTAAATAACCCCTATAACAGGTCCGTTACAGCTTTAACTACCCCTTAGAACTGTTAGATCCATTACCTCTAATAGCCAAGGCATAACCCCTGAAGACTACCATGGTATTATTTAAGTGGCGCTCTCTGTATAGCATGATGAGATTACATAACCGCTGTAGACCAACAGGTTAAGTTACGATTCCGGCGATTGATTATGATTTATGCAAATAACGCCTGGGTCATCGCGCGCATTAATAATAATATAAATAATATAAGTAAATCTATGAGTATTAACCATTATTTATTATTAAGGATAATGCGTATAATAACCTAGGCGCCATTTGTATTTAAAGGTTAAAAATGGCCGTAAAACACCGGCTAATGCTAACGTAGTTATTAAACGCCAATTTAATTCTGGGCCACGCTAGAAACTTTTACTGATATTAAGTTTAAATACAAAAAATGCTTCCTCTTTAATATCTTTTCTTAAAGTGGTATTATTTCTCATATCACCCTGAGGTCAGCCGTAACATTAAAAACATGATTTATTATAAAACCTTATGTTTATAAAATTATCTAAAAGCCGCATAAACATAAAATTGATAATATTTCTGGCATATACAAAGTAACAATATTTCACCCAAATACCAAAGTAAATCACGTCCATTAGCCGCAATGGCACAAAAGTGGGAAACGTGTGAGATAACTAACTAGCTTTTCAATTTCCTTTTTCATTAACTAACCAGTAGAAGAGTAAGCTGCAGGGCAGGTATGAACTCAGTATTAGGTTTCAGAACCTAGACTTATTAATGAATTGTGTTGGACATCGTGCCATTGACCGCAGCTCTTTCTTATATATCATTCCTTTATCGAATGAAGACCACATTCATCCCCGAACCTACCCGTTTCAGGGCCTCGGCGTGCGAAGCGCGCGTTACCAATTAGAATACGGTGAGTTGTTTGCCGAGAGCAAAGAGGTCCGACTTCTTGAGGTCTAACTCTGACTTGAGGTATGACCCCACAATTTCGGCTTTATCACCAGATTTTACTATTAAAGAGCTCTTTTCTTAATATATATGAAATTATATAAGATTTTAATTAAAATCATTAAATTAAAAGAAAATAAAGATAGAATAATATAAGGCTCTTTATTAGCTTAGTTTTAAATGATATAATTAAAAGAAAGAGCTCAAAATTAAGGTTTTAAAGGGACTTGAAATTTAAACTAATCTCATGATTTCAAAAAAGAGCTTCCAAAAGAGGGCATTCCCAGTTCTTGGCATGACTCCCTGCATCGCTGTATAGTGCAAAGTAAGTGTACAATTGATGATTCCCTGCATCTGAAGCCAGATATATCTCTTAGTGCAACACCACGCAGTGTGCTTAGGTAGTACAGTAGCCTCGGTTTCATGTCCGCAACGCGGCTATCATAGTTGACCTCTTTGGTACTCTCTTGCCATGAGTCACGGGACTCTATCACATGATGCTTGACTCATCTATTTCCTTTGTTGCCTACTTCTGCCTATTGTATGTAGATGCATACTTTGGTAGTTGGGGGATTTATTGTTAATTCTGTGTCTGTGCGCTATTCTGGTGATTTCTGGAGGTTTCTACTTTAGGGGGGTTGTACAGGGGGTATTACCCAATGATAAAATTATGTTAATTTGCCGCTTTTTAGGCCCAAATTTAAGATTTTTAATATGAAATCCTCATTAAGTATATCTACGCCAAAGACTCCAATAAAGCAAACCTCTTGCAACAAACGATTATGCTATCAAACCCTCTTTTTTAAAGCCGGTTGGACTCAAGACCAAATTGCCCTCTAATTAAACTTTACCCGGCGTCAGGTTTAATACGCATTATCAACTCGATTGACACCTCAAAACCATCGTCGAGGGTGTAAACCTCATTTAAATATACCTCAATGAAAGCGTCTGATTCAATGGGTTATTGCTTCAAGAACGAATCGGCAAGTTCCATGAATTGAAATCCCTTCTATTCTTAAATGGAATGTTGGTCTTAACGCTATTCGAGCTGCATTTAAAAGAGAAGGCTTTGTTTGTCGAGTTGCACGCCGAAAACCAGCCCTTACATATACAAATCAAATCTCACGACTTTAATGAGCTATTAAGCATGAGGATTGGACTGAAGAACAATGGTTTTCGATTTGTTGGAGTGACGAAACGTGGGTTCAGCCTGGGAAACATATAAAGGATTGGATTATTCGAATGATTGGGGAAATCGAGTTATACCATCCGGATTATGTAATGGATCAATATCAAAAGAAGATTGGGTAAATATTTTGGGGGACAATATTAGGGAAATATGGTTGGCATAAGGGGTTATTTTGGGAGAAGGATTGGGAAACGATTAATGAGGGTTTATATTTAAGAATCATTATCCCAAAGATTTAAGAAATATTTGAGAAGTTCCCAGACCTTGAATTTCAGCAAGATAATGCCAAAGGGCACGCTTTTAAGTTCTCTCTTTCAATACTTGAAGCAATTGGCATTATTCCTATCTTTTGGCTAGCGAATTCTTTTGATTTAAATCCAATTAAGACGATTTGGGACAATATGAAGGATTATATTAATCTAAATTATCCTAAGATTCATAGGAATTATAAACGATTACGAGAGGTTGTAATAGAGGCATAGGAATTTATTTTAATTGATTGGATTAGAGAATTGATTAGGCAAATGCCACAAAAATATAAAAATGTAATTACAGCTAAAGGAGGCTTTACAAAATGGTAGAGAATTTAATAAAAGCAGCATTGCCAAATATCTGATCAGCATGGGGCCTTGCATGGACTAGAATTGTACACTAAATACCCATAGTACGAAGTATAAGCACCTGTAGTTATAGTCTTAGAACAGTAACTCTTCCGCTACTAATCTCCCAGAATGATTGGTGATCTGACCCGTGACCTGCTTTGATAACAGTCACAGGCTTATCTCAGTACCTCAGGCCGCTTCTTTGTTTGAGACTAGTGCATGGCTTATTTTTATTGGCCCACTTATTTTAATTTATTAATTAACGTTAAGCTATAACTTAATAAGGCAAGTAGTTAATACGTTTATGGTGTTAAGTTGTGAAGCGTTTGAGGGAAAATAGTAATAGTTTATATGACTCGCGCTATTAATTTAATTTTTGGTTTTTAATTATTTAAAGATATTTTAATATGTAATATATTAAATGATTTTGGATATATTATAAGATTTTGATATTATAATTATTTATTATATGAATATACTTTTTTATTATATTTTTTTTTTTAATTAAAATAGACTTGTTAAAATTAAGGTGTTTAGAGAGTTTGTGCTGTCATGTTAAAACTTGATTAGAAAGCTTTTTATTATTTTATAATCACATATTTTATTAATAAATATATTATTTTCTAAGGATGAGATATATAAAAAGAACTTTTGTATGGTATTTTTTTTATAAATTGAGAGTGTATTAATGGAATTGTAAATAAGTGGGTAATATTAATAACATAATTCGCATACTTTTGGCTAAAAAGCGATTTGTTATTTCATAATTTAATTTGTTTTTTTTATGTAATATTGTTTTATTATATAATAGATATTTAAAACAATTATACATTGTTTTTAAAGAGATTAATTAAGATTTTATTAAAATATTTATAGATGGGTAATATACCGCTTGTTTTTTATTTCTTTTGTTTTCTTTTAAATTTTCTTATTTTTATATATTTTTATAATTAGCTTATTTATTTTTAATAATAAACATTTTAATTATGATTTTATATTTTATATTTTTTAATTAGCTTACTTATTTTTATTTACTTAAGGCTAAGGGCATTTTTGCTTAAGCAGGCTTTTGCCTTTTTTTTAATAACCCCTTCTCTTAATTAGCCCATTTATTTTTATTTACTTTTTAGCGAGGAGATAATTATTATATTACCTTTTTTTTATAACTTTTTCTTATAATCTTGTTTTAAAATGTTTTTTTTTCATTAGCCCATTTATTTTTATTTACTTTTTAGCGAAGGTATAATTATTATATAATTATTGTGATATAGAAAGTGGAGCAGGTCTTTCTAGGTGTGAGAGATCTCTATGATCATTGGAAGTGAGAAGTATGTAAGTATGTTTAATAAATTGAATTAAGCGTTATCATTTTTAAGATAAGATTATAAGCTAGAGATATATATATATAATGCTTATATAAGCATATATTAAATTTTATCAAATATGCTAATATAATAATAAAGCTTATTGCGCAATATATTCTTATGGTAAGATATTATTTACATAATTAAAAGCTTGCCATTCCTAATGCGCAATATACGATTATAATTAAAAAGGATAATTATATTAATTATATATTTTAGATTATAATGCATTTATTATAAATTATCTGAATAATTGTATATAGGTATTATGCAAATTTAAAAAAAAGGAAATATATGGGTGCATAGTTAATATGCGTAATGAGATTGTATGATATAAACAATTGTTGCGTTTAATATAAATATGATATTTAGTGGTAAGCATAAGGTTTAATAAATGAAAGTAAATAATAAATACGCAGTTAAAGCATATTAAATCAATATGTTAAAATATATAAAGAAATATGTAATTATAAGCTTGATATAAAAGAAATAAGGGATTGTACATTATTATTATTTTATTTGATTTCAAATACCTGATTTGAGTTCAAAATAGTAAAGCTTTATGCAAGTGCTCCCGGCATTAAAATAATATTATATTTATATAATTAATGCTATAATTGGGTGATTTAAAAATGGAATGATTGCTTTAAATTAAGTTTGCAAGAAGTAAAAATGAATCATGCTTATTTATTAGCTAAGTTAAGATTTATTACATGCTTTATTACACATTGCTTATTGATTAATGTATTATTAGGTGGCCTAAGCGCGTCAGCTAATAATTAAGTGATTGCGCTTATTAGGCTGATAATCATATAAAAAGTATTTGCTTTAATAAATAATAACCTTTTTTTAATATTAATATTATATATATTTACGTTTGTGCCTTTGTTTTTTGCCTTTTTTATTTTCTCTTTTTTAATTTTCACATATATTATTTGAATGATCTTCATTATTAAAATGCCTTTCAAATTAGCCAAAGAAGTAAGCAATAAATATTGCAAGCTTTATATTAATTAAGTAAATATCTCATTTTCTTTTTACCCTTATTATGTATTTTATGTATTATGCTTTTTAGCTTTAAGCATTAAGTTAACCAATGATATAATTATAAATGAATATCTCCAAAAATGAGCTTGCCTAATCACTTTTTTTTATACTATTTTTTGTATAATAAGTTGTGCATTTAAATTCCCTTTTTTTTAAATTAAAAGATTCTTTTTATTTGGACTTTAATAATATTTCGCTTATTTCATTTGCCTATTATTGTTTTGCATTTAGTGGCAAATTTAATATAATTTTTTTTTATGTGCCTTTTTTTATTTAAGCTCCTATTACCCATAAACATCTTATGTTCTTTTGTTTTATTTTCCTTTTTCCTATTTTTGCCTTATTTTTTGCCTAAATTATTATTCCATAAATTCCTATAAGCAAAAGCAAAAATCATAAAATGATTAATAATTATAATACTTATATATTTATTAAAAAAAAGTTGAGAAAATCACAGTATTGAAATAATAAAAGCTTAAATCAAAAGCGCTTAATTATGTTTTTATTATTTATTTTAAATATACTTTCGCATTCTTAAAAATCTTTTCGCAAATTTTACATCTTCTTAAAATATAATTTAAGATTTAAAGCCTTGCTTATTAAACATAAGCATAATATATATTTTTTTATTATATTTTATGCTTATTTTTATTGCATAATTATAAGCAAATGTTAATATATGCTTATAGGTTAATGATTTGCTAAGCCTTATTTTTTATATGTTCGCTTTTGTTGGTGCAGTACCGGTGGATTACGCAAAGATATATTGAGTAAAGGGGTCAATATATTCTTTAGTAAAATGGGTAGTAAAATTTATGTATTTTTAAAAAAGTGGGAAAAATCCCTTATTATATACTCCTTTAAATGACCCTTATAACATGTCCATTATAGCTTTAATTATCCCCTAGAACTATTAAATTCATTACTTTTAGTAGCTAAGGCATAATCCTTAAAAACTACTATAATATTATTCAAATAGCGTTCCTTATATAACATGAAGAGATTATATAATCTTTATGAACTAATACTAATAATTTTTTTTTGAAAAAACAAATTGGAATTCTAATATAATAAAAAGAAAGTAGGGGTAATATAGACTTTAATAAGCCAAAAAGAAATGTTTTATAAAGACAATGCACTGAAAAGTATAATAATACGCAATGTATAAAGTAAAAAAGAGCCAAAAATAGCAATGACATAAAAGATATAATATTAAAATTATTAAAAAGAAAAACCCAAAAATATCAAAAAACAAAATAATGCAACAATTTATAATACGGGCCTAAAAAAGATTTAAAATTTATTTATAATGGCTTTATATTAATTATATTAAGGGAATTGTTGATTTGGGGCTAGAAATTAATAATATGTAAATTAAGCAAGGTCTATTAATAATTTAAGCAAGGTTTATGGATCTTCTTATTATTCCTTTATTTTATATATATTTTAAGGGTTCCTTAAAAATTTGCTTTTTTTTTTAGTAATAATGAATTACCATTAATATACCAAATTTATTGATTTTATATTAAAGCTAACGTAATTTTAGAAACCTTTTAATTAATAACTTTAATTCATTAACAATAAATTAATTATTCCTTAAATTAATATTTGGATTTGTTTTGGGGCTATTTTGGTACTGTATCTTAATATTAATAATAATATAATGTTAATTTTGGTGCCATTTAACGTTTTCGCAATTGCCCATTGCAAATATTGCATTTAATGTATCCGCGCTTGGGCATGTGGTTTAAAGTATTTTTATGTTTTTAACAATACTAAATCAAAAAAATGCAATTATTGTATTAAGTAAAAAAAGGAATATTGCTTTATAAATAAATTCTTAAAAACTACCTATAATCTTGGCTTATGAATTAATTATGGATTTTGAAGGGGATCTAAATGTATTTTGTATTTGATATGAATATAGTTCCCTTGGTTTATTGATATTAAGTTTGATATTTTGGTTTATGTAGTTAACGCTAAACCATTTATTTTAATAAACCTTTTTGCTATCATAGAATCAATTGTTGCTATATTATTAATTGCTTTGGTAAAAGTATCAAAAACAAAAGACCAGCTGGCGTTTGCCTTATGAAAGGAGACTTGGGCCTTTTGAATCAGATTAGGTTAGTTTGCTAATATTTAACTAATATATAACCTAATATAATATTCGTTTTTAATTAATAATTAATTTAAATATAAAACTTAAGCATTTAAATTGGGAAAATGGCAATGGTTTTGAGTTATGTTAACAAAATAATATTTAGTAATTATGCCCAGGCCATAAAGGCTTAAAATAAGCGTAAGGCTTTTATTAAAATGGGATTTAGCAATAAGCGCCTTTATTATAATATGCCGGCAATAAAAAAGGAAAAAAAGAAAAAGGGTTTAGAGCTATTTATGAATGGCTTATATAATATAGGTAATATATAGGCCTTATTTTGAATTGGCTTTGTAATAAGTTCTTTATAGTAATGCTTTCTTTAAACCCTTATATGAAAGTAGCCTTTTATAATAAAACCGGCAATTAAGTTCTTATTAGAATATTATTGTAAGGCTGCTTATTGGTGTTTTAAATTAAAAGGTAAATAAATGCAAATTTAAGTTATTTTTTGTCTTGTAAATTAAATAATTATAATATGTAAAAAATGAAATAAAATAAATAAATGAAATAAAAAACGTATCCTAAGGAAAGTATACGCAAAAAGAAAAATAATAATTATATAAACTCTTTTATTATTAATCTAAATTAGCTTTAATAAGTCTTTGAACATATTTTTCTATTTTGATAATAAGTATATTAATATTAATAAAATCCTGAAAAGCCTTATTTAAAGTGGCTTTTGTTATGGCATTAGTAAGATTATAAGTACTATTAATTTATTGCATCTTTATAAATTCCTTGCGTTTATATAACTAGTAAATTGCTATTATATTAATTATTAAACGCTTTTCCTTTATAATACCAAATTTAATAATACATTTATATAACAAAAGAAAGTCTATACAAACAACGATAGGAAGCCTTGAAAGATCAAGCTTATTAATTACCATATTAATAATAATCGCTATAGCAATTAATATATTAACGCTGATTACCATAGCATACAACTTTAAAGCAAGCATTACGCAAATAATTCTTTTGCATTTGGTAAAGCTAATATAAATAATATTGCCATTAAGAATAAACTTAATATCCCCCTTCAATTTAGTTTCAATTGCTATTATAAAACCAATTTGGGAATTCAAATCCTTGTTATTAGCAAAGGAACCATCAACAAAAACGTAAATCTTTGCTAAATATAAGTTTATGAGGATATATTATAAACCTTTTTTTAAATTATTCATTTGCTATTAAAAACGCAAATTCAAGGCCTTAGTATTATCCATTATAAAATCTTAATATTAAGCTGCCATTAAAAGATTGAATATGGCTTTTGGCTAACAAATCATAGCAATATAAGCTTTATAAGCGCGTTACTTCATATAAGCCTTTTTATAATCACTTTTCCTAATATTAATCAGCTCTATTTTAGCCCCTTATCCTTTTTAAAACATATAAAGATTATCTCTTTTTATAATAATAATGCAATCATTAAACATAAGAGGTTTGGAAGCATTTAAGACCTAAATTAGTTTTATTAAAAAGTTTATATTTGCAATTTCCATTTGCTCCTTAGCCAAAAAATCATTATTTCCCAAAATCAAAGTATTATTCATTTACATTCCAATTATTCCAAATTCTTAACTATCCTTGATATTAATTAACAAACAAAAATCATACGTAAAAGTCTCTATTTATAACTTCTTAATATAATATTTATAATAAGTATTAAACCAATGATTTCCTAATTTTAGAATATTATATAATAAGAGCATTATTATAAATATTATGCTAAAAGGGAATTCATTTACAATTTTTTAGGGAAACTATACAAAGATATCTCGCAAAAGTCTTATTTATACTTATACATAAGCTTGGGTAATATCCCAAAATGTTAGCCATAATTTGGATTCATTTTGGACCTTTTTCAATTATTTAATCGCAAATGCTAAAAAAATAAGCAATCGTTGGCTTATACATTAAATTATTAAAAATTAAATTAATATTTTCCTTTTGCTTTTATTATTAAAACATTAAACAACAAGTCTCGATTTCTTATATAATATTATTATCTCCTTGCCTTTTACTTTATTTATTATTTTAAATTTAAAGATACATTGGCCTTTTATTTTGGGGTTGTCCTTTTAAATAGGTATAAAAACCTCTTTTTTGATAAGTGCTTTGTACTCCATTTAATGAGATTATTGAAATAATGCTTTAAGAGTAATGATTTTGCTTTTATTCCAAAATTTGATAAAAAGCTCTTGATTTTTTGTTTCCTTTTTAATTAAAAATACCTTAGCATTATAGCTATTATTGATTATTAATAATCCATAAATAGGTTATACAAATAGGAGCTTCACGGTAATCCGGGATAATTTTGATATTAATCCGGGCATACTATTGATTGGTGATTTGGGATTAGCAATTATTCCTATAAAATCCTTTAGCAAATTTTCTTTTTAATACTCAACGCCTAATGTATCTATATTAAATAAACATATAAATATTAATTAGAATATGCGAATTTGATTATTATTTATGGCAATCTTGTAGGATTTGTTATCTATTCTTAAGAACTTATATAGTTCTTTTTATTCCTTTTTTTTCCTTTATACCAAAACTTGATCCTTTAAATATAGGTTATGTATTGAAATAATACCAGGGCTATTTTGAGTTGCTAGCGCATTATTAATTTTGCGAATTATATGAATCCGTTTTATTTCTTTTATTGCCTTTTTAATGGTGATGGCGCATTGTTTGATGAATGGATTTAAAGGGTTTAATTTCGTTATTTTGGGATAGGCTTTAAAAACGAGCAATATAAGAATTAGCCCATTAGATTTAGCTATATCGTTTATTACTTTAATTGCCATTTGCAGTCGATTTTTGTTACTTAGCTTAAAGTGCTTTTTTATAATAATTTTATAAGTACGCCAAAGTAAATGATAATATTTTTTCACTTTGCTAATTAAGTAGTATACTTTTATAAAAATAAGCTTTGAAATATTCCCAATAAAGCGTAAGGAACTGCGGAATTCTTTAAAATTGAAATTGGTCTTATAATTATATATTATGAAATTAAAGGGTCCAATATATGTGTCCATTTATACTAATTTAAAAGCATTAAATATAGCCTAAGCCGTAGCCAAACCAGGTTTTTTCTAAAATAGCTTTGCTGCTTCAAAGCCGGTGGCTTTATTAATTATGTAGAGGGCATATTTTTCTTCAAATTGTACTATATTAATATAAATTATATAATTGAAATTTATGTTATCTTACAGCTTAAATTAAAATTTATATAAAGCATTTGCGTGTTTTTAACAATGCTTTTATATTTCCTTAATTTTAAGCATAATTTTAAAATTAGGAATATGGCCAGCCTGATTTAATAGGTATTATAAGCGTTATACCAAAAGGTGCCCAAATTGCCTATACAATCTCTGAATTTTAATTTTAATTAAATGATACACATTAATTATATTAATCAATAAATTTAATAATTACTAATACTAGTTTAGGAAAAGCTATGGATGGCCTTGTTTTTGTATAATCAAATGTTTCTTTTTGCTTTAAATTAACATATTCCGTAGGTTGTTGTATTAGGTATTAAGCTTATTTAGCTACTATAAGCATATTAAGAATAGGATATTCGCATTCAAAATTATAAACTCCATTAGTCCAGCAAAAGTACTGATCATTGCTATTTTCACAAATGGGCGGGAATTGGCTTTAAATATAATTTAACTTTGCCTTGCTTAGCTTATATTAAACTTGACATCTTAAATCCGTTGTAAAGCTTGCAATTGGTTAATGCTTCCAATATTCTTATTTAAAGCTTTAGTGTTAATGAGTAGATTTTAAAAGAATTGATCTATTTATTGCGTTATGTAGGCCTCATTTTGTAAAGGTTTCCTAATCTTATTTTTTAAAATGTAGGCCGCTTTTTGCTTTTTAAGCTATAATAATATTTCTTGTACATTATACTTGATTTTATTTGCTATAAATATAATTATAAAGTTTGCTATATTATTGCCATCATTGCTATTTAATTTCTTTTAAAGATTATTATTATTTAATAAAATGTTTGATCTATTATTATAGGGTTTATCCTCATATTTTTTGGATTAGGCCTAATTTAAGTCCAAATCAGATTCATATTTTTTAACATGTGTTAGGTAAGCTTTGAATGAATTTTCCGTAGCTTGGATTCCTTTCGCTTTTCGATTGGCAAAATACTTTGTTTTTGCAACATCTTATTCCTTCTTAAAATGTCGGCTATTATGGCAATCCTTTTTTTTTTACAAATGATGCACCTAGTGTAGCCTGGTTTAGGCCAGAATTTGTTCCCACATTTATTATTATATAAGAATTTTATCTTCTTATTTAAATAATATGCATTTTCATTGGCTATATAAAATCGGTGGCAATTTAAATTTAATTTAAAGGTCCTTTTAACCCGTGATCCCGGCTTATGTGTTATCTTAATACTAATAACAAAGCAAAGGCTATTCATTAGGGTAGGGAACGTTGGTAGTGCCTTGAATAGGGCCATTTTAAAAAATAGGTTTCCTAATATTCCTTACAATAGCTTATTTTGAAGCGTTTTGTTATTTCTTATATTATTATCTTTAAAACCTAATTAAAAGCTTTACAATTCCCTAGCAAAGCTCTTTAATTGATTTAACATTGGTTTACTTTTTTAATATGGTTTAGCTTGAAATAACAAGAATATTAAACCAAACCATTAGCTAAAGAATTTATTTGCATGCTTTTTTGTTTTAAAATTGCTTTAAATAATTATAATAAGATTTTTAAAAGAATATCCCTTATTTTGAAAATATTAATAATAATACGTATTAGCTTTGTCTTATAGTATGAACGGAAAAGCTTGGTTTTAGATGGAATTGTTAATAGAAACTTGCTAATATAAATTGGCAAAAATATATAACTTCTTGTTAAAGTGGTTTTTGGCGCTATTATATTAAAGCTTTTTTAAATACATTTTGCTAAAATTTATTAAGGACTTGATTTAATTTGAAAATAATGGGTTTATTATAAATTATAAAAGCTGTATTGATTTAGAATAAGATTTAATAAATTTTGGTACTATTATAAAAAGAGGTAATATTCTATTTTTTAGGTAAACATTTGACAATGGTACTAGATCAGGTAATGCATTATTGTTTGGTTTCCACTTTGGCTTATCCCCTAAGGGCCCCTTATTAAGGGTAAATGAGAATTCCCTTTTTGAATTAATAAATAGCGTTGCATTATATAAATCCTTTTTTATAATATTAACTTTAATAAGGGTAAGGGTACTAAACGAGTTATTTTAATGTTTTGGTATAATACCTAATATTTTTCCTTTTGATACTAAAGGTGTTTAACCCTTTTTGATTTTTGGCATAAAGGAAAAAGGGGTTTGCGCAAGTATAGGGACTTTTGGTTAATTTTAGATGGGCCGTATAAAGGGTATGAATATATCCTAGACGTGATTTGGGACGGATTTTGGGTACATTTGATTTTACATCTTTAATTATTTTTTGAACTATTTGTTTTTATTAGCCTTTATTATTTTTTCCAATACATTTGCAACCTTTATTTGCTTTGCTTTTTGCATGTAACAATTGTAAAATCTAAGATTATCCCTCAATTACGCCCTTTTTTATTTATGGATTTTTTTGAAATTGGCAATTATCCATTTACTAAAGAATTTCCAAAAATCCTGAAATAGGTATTTTCCTTTTGTTCTCTTGTCATAATAATACTTTTAAAACTTTTGCAAATATTTTATGTGGTTAATTGGCATGTTATTAGCTTTTAATAATGTATTATTCATTGGTTTTTAAATTGATAAAATAATATTACTTTTTATATGCTTTTTTGCCAGCTTTACAATGCGCTCCCTTAATTAAGATATTATATTAGGGTAGGTTTAAAGTTGATTTGAATATGATTTTTTGAATAATTCATTGGTCCAGTTTTAAAATGCTAATTTAATAATTATCGCCAAGTAATTATCATATTATATTTGCTATAAATTATATAACTATTGGATTTCTAATCAATCAAAATGCCTTCACCAATATCCTCAAAAAGGGAAAGTTATTTATCCCTTAATCCAATCAAATGGCTAGGCCTTAATTAAAGGTATAAATAATTAAATGCTTCAAATCGACTCTACAATCTAAGACCTTGCTGTCTATGATATAAATTAATCACTAATTAGTATTGGTATAGTACCGGTGGATCATGCAAAAATATATTAAACAAAAGGATTAATATATTTTTTAATAAAATGGGTAGTAAAATCTATGTATTTCTAAAAAAATGAAAAAAGTTTTCCTATTATATACTCCTCCAAATAACCCTTATAACATATCTATTATAGCTCCAATTACCCCCTGGAATTATTAGATCTATTACTTCTAGTAGCCAAGGCATAACCCCTAAAAACTACCATGATATCATTCAAGTGGCGCTCCTTATATAGCATGGAGAGATTACATAACCCCTGTGGACCAACAGCTTTATAACATATGATCATAATAATAAAGGCAAATGCTTTGTTAATACCCTTTTTGCTAATGTGCGCTATTATAATTGTATTTTTAGGCATACTTATTATATTGCTTTTTTTTTGATTTTTTATTATGGCGTTTGATTAATTTTCTTTTTAAAAGCTAAAAATAGCTCTTTTTTTTGATAAGCTTTTTTGAATTTTTTGTGAACATTTCATTAATATTATATAAAGTATCCGCTTAATTTGCACGACCTTTAAAACCTTATTAAAAAAAAATTTAAATGATAAAAATGGGGAAAAGAAAAAAGAGAAAAATTAAAAAATTAAGATTTTACTAATCAAATCTCATTATTTTGGTTTTGGGTATGGAAAAAAAGATAAGGATAATAATAATACTATTAGTAAAGCTGGTGTTGTTATTGGGAAGATCTTTTAAAGGGATTAATTATTAGCGGATTTATTAAAGGGAATTGCATAGGCCTTATGGTTTTAAATAAGCTTTTATTAGGTTTTGCATAGGCTTAGGTTTTTTGCGGTTTTCTGCGCTGGATTTTTGCTTTTTTTTATTTAAAATAATAAAAGATACCTATTTATTAAAATTAGAAAAATTAGTTTAATAAATAAAAATGCGCATAAATCATTAATATGCTTTTAATAAATGTGTTTAAAGCTCCTTAATTTGAGATTTATAATTTTTAAAATTTAAAGAGCTTTAAATTGCTCAAATTTTTAGCAAAACAGATTTTTCATAAGCCTATTAGCAAATATATCATTTATTAATAAATATATAACTTTAAACAAGCCCCAAATAAACTTTTATTTAAGCCATATGTTTTAAATATTTATATGGCATAATTTAATAATAATCCTTTTATTATCATTTATTATAAGTTTAATTATTTGCTAATTATTATAAAAAATCTTTTAAGTTTTGCTAATGTCCAAAAATAAGTCCCTAAAAGATTATTAAAATGCCATAGCTTTTTTCCCCATATGCTTAAAAAATAGCAATTCCGCTTTTATTATAAAAATTATAATTATAAATTATTAAAATGCTTTCCAAATTATTAAATCACCAAATATTAAAATCATATATTCTTGCAATAATTATTTTATTTTAAAATCATTTGTAAATAAAGCATTAAAAGCAATGAATATAGCCTGTATTTGATTGTTTTTAAACATAATTTTTAAAAAGCGCGTTTTAAACAAATAATAAATAAGCTAATATATGGCTGTGAAATGCTTTAATTTAAGGTTTATGGCAAATTATGAAAGTAAAGCTGCAGCATATGCAATATTTAATTATGCAATAATTATTATTTATAATATAAATTTAACCTTTTTTTAATATGCTTTAATAACTTTTTTTAATGCTTAATTATTAAATTTCATAAGCTTAATTTAAAATAATAGGATTATGGAACATTTCCCATTTGCTTATTTAAATTTGTGAATGATCTTTTTAATATATTGGTTATAAATAAGGAAAATAGTTTTATACTTTTGATTGCGCATTATTTTGATTTTTAGAAATTGTTTAATATTTTTAAGATTATGTATATTATATATTTGATTAAGTTTTTTAATAAGTTTTTTGCTAAGCTTTGCATTATCTTAATAAAAGAGCATTTAAATATTATTAATATAAAATAATACCAAAATTTTGTGCTTAGGGTTTATGAATATATAAGACTTTTTAAAGCAAGAAAATAACCTCAAATTTATTAAAGTTTTGCTAATATGCTTATATTAAAGGTAAGGGAAATTGCGCATTTTGTAAAATGTATAATTAACCTGCAATATCTTTTTTGGCTTTTGGAATTTGAGGGGAAATTTATAGTATATTATTTCTTTATTTATATTTTGAAAAATATTAATAAATGCGTTAATTATATTAAAGCACTTGATTTTTAAATCGAATTTAATTGCAAGCGCTATGACTATTTTGAATAATTTAATTGCCAAAGTGTTTGCATATATTAAAATGATTATAAATTTGCTTTAAAAGTTTTTGCATATTATAATATGTAATTAATATTTTAAAATAAATTTGTTTTTATTGAGTTTATATTTAAATATTTATATAAACAATATAAGCATTAATATAATATTTAAATTAAAGTATTTTAGCATTTAGCATTTGTATTTATTTATATTATTTATTTTTAAATAAGCATTTTTAAAAAATCTCGTTTTTATTAAATAATTCTGAAAATTATTCCACTTTTTAAACTTTGGCAACAGATTTTAGATCTTGATTTTGGGAAATGGGATTTTCCCTTTTAATAATAATTGTCTTTTTAAGCAATCTGCCTAAATGGCTATTGTAATTATTATATGTATTATTTTTATTATTTGTTTTAATTCCTTTTGGTTTTTTAAAAACATATGCTAATTAAGCATTAATTCATTAAGCATAAGATTTATATATAATATAAAATCATTATGCAAATTAAAAAGGTGCTTTTTTTAATATATTACTTTTAAAATTACAAATATTCCCAAAATTAAAATATTTTTATTAAAATCTTATTTTTTTTAAAATTATGTTAAGTATGGCAAACACTTTAACATATCTTTTAAATTATTTTCCTTTTCCTTTGATAACTTTTGGTAGCTTGCTTTAAGTGCTTAAAAATATTGATTTAATTAGCTAAGCTTCAATTATTACAGCTTAAAAATATATTGATACTTTTGCTGATTTAAAAAATTCGGATTTTAATTTTTTATAATTTAAGGATAATGCATTTTAATGCACATTTAAATTATATAATAAAATTTAAACTTTAAGTCTTAATGCTTAAAGCAAATTTATTACTTAATTTTAGGGTATATTTAATGCCTAATTAATAAATTGCATATGCTTATTTAAATAAAATGCTTTTAAATTTGGATTTATGCTTAAATCAGGCCTTAGGTTTAATATACTTAACAATTGCTTTTTTGCTTCTTGCGCGTTTTTATTTAAAATAGGCGTTACTTTTAAAATCAAAAATCCAACTTAAATATTAAGGTTTTTAGCATAATCTTTTATTTTTATATTTTATATTTTAAAAGCTTTTATTTGCTATTTCATAATTTTAAGTAAAATTTTTAAAATACCTTTTCTCATAGTATTTTGTTTTTTGATAACTTTATTTTTTACTTTAAAAATTCCAATTTAATTACTAATTAATTCCTTTTTTTTAATAAACTTGCAAATTGATTAAACTTTTAAGATTGAAATCCCTTGCTTTTTATTAAAAAAAAATATAAAAGCTTTTTTTATTAAATTGCATATTGCAAATAATAATGATTTTATTAAAGCATAGCATTCAAATCTTATAAATATTTAAAGTAATATATTTTATTAAGTATTTAATATGTATATGCGCATTTATTTTAAATGCTTTTTTATTTTTTCCTAATGCTTATTTTATTATTAATGCATACGCTTTACACTTAAATACGTAAATTTTATTTTAGTTTAATTTAAAATTAAGAATGATTTTTACTATAAATGCAGGATTATATTATTAAAAATAATTGCGGAATTATTTATTGTTTTTCTTAATAAGTAATCGCTAATTGTTTATGCGCTTTAAGCTTTTATTATATAAATAAATACCTGCAAATGCGCACTTAATGCTTAATTTAATAAAAAAATTAAATCCTAATCGTATTTTTATCTTTTTATTAATTGCTTTTTAGCCAGCCCTTTTGGCTCCGTTATTTGACTTATGGGTTATAATTGGGGAAAGCTCAAGTTTGATTCTAAGCTTAAAAACCTATTTCTCATATTTTATAAATTCTTTAATTATAATAATAGCCTTTTTTTTAATTATATTTAATTTTATATATTAAAAGTTCAAATTGTTTTTAAACTTAATATTTAAAAACCTTATTATATTCTTTTAAGCGCAAAATATATTTAATTAGCATTTTGCTATATTCATATTTAAATATTAATAATCAAAATATGCTTTTAAAGCAATTTAAGTAATTAAAAAAATCTTATATAATTTTTTAAAACAAATATAATAATTGCTAATAAATTAGGCAAGTTGAATTAGTATTAAAAGCATAAGTAAATATATATTGCTTATATTTTAAACGCTTAATTTTGTTTATTATTTTAATATTCCTAACTAATTTAATTAATTTTCTTAATATATTTAAGCCTAAGTAATTGGCGTGTAAATGCTATATTATTTTTATATTCAATTAAAAGTTCTTATGCTTTTAATTTGCTTTAATGCTCATTTAAGCTTTTGCTTTATAATTGCATAAATCATAGTTTTTATAAAGCTTAAAAGGATTTTATATAAATAATTTGAATGTTTTTTATATTTAAAAAATATAAGGTTTTATTAGCATTTTAACTAATAAATAATAAAATGGTTTATTATAAACTTACTATTATTGCCTTAGCATAAAATACAGTTTATTTCACAAAATCAAAAATCTTGCTTAAATAAATAAGCTTTTAAAATAATATTAATATAAAATCTTTTCATAATAGCTATGTTATAAAGAATAAGATTATATATTTGATTATTATTATTTATAAAAATATTTTTCATAATTTGAGTTTTATGCCTTAAAATAGGAAGCTAACTATTTCCTTCTTTTATAATATTATTTGGCTTTGCTTTAATAAAAGATTCAGGTTTTAAAAACAAAATTTTATTAATCAAATTAATTGCTTTATAATTATTCAAAAATATTAAATTAAAAAAAAAATATGGGATATTTCCTTAAAAAAATAAACTCTTGATTAGGCCCTTTTCTTAAAATTTAATAAAAGCACTAAAAACGCATTATTTCCTAATCCCGCCAATTTATTAAAGATATTATTTAGGAATCTGAATTTGAGTTTCCCTAAGCTTTTTAAATTCCTTAATTTTTTAATCAAATCTTTAATTAATAAAAGTATAAGCTTGTTTTAGTTAAATTGGCTTTGCAAGCTTTTTTATTTGTTTTTTGTAAATTATTAATAAAAGTTTTTAATTTGATTTTTGTTTTACTTTAAACCTAATTTAGGCAATCCATTAGGAAAAGTTTTAAAGGTTTTTTTGACAAATAGTAAGCTGGAGTTTTATACAATAGCTAAGGGATTACCTATATAAATTCTTAAAGTATGGGCATAATCGTTTTAGAGTTTGTTAATTTAATGAGCTTTTAAAAGATTTCTTATTTTGGGCTTTGGATAAGCTTTTGTTTTTGAATTTCGTATTATTTGATCTTTTTTAGAAGATGGCATAATAATTAGTATATGATTTGTTATTAATAAGCTTATAATATATTAGATTTATTTTATTCGCATAAAAAAGGCAGCATAATTATTTTAAAATGTATGGAAAAGGGGTTTCAAGCTTATTAGCTTTTTTGATCTTTTGATATTAATTAGTGGATTATTTATTATTAAATTATTTAATAGTAATTAAAAGGTTTGTAAACTTTTAAGATTTTTTAATATTAATGATTTTGTATAATTTGGCTTTTTGAAAAAGGACTTAATATACTATAATCCATTTGGTTAGATTGATTTTTTTTTTTTACTTGGGCAAGCGAGGCAGTATATTTTTGTTTAATATTAGCTTGCAAAATTTGATTTATTTATTAAAGCATAAAATAAAAAGGACAAATAAGTGTTTGAATGTTTATACGCTTTTTTAAGATAAACTATAATATAGCAATATTAAAGTATTTATATGTTATGATTTTTTGGATTTATTTATAGAGTTTAAAATACGCAATTATTTAGGATTATCAAATTGCGTAATTTAATTTTTAATTTTTTTCCTCATTTTTGGCATTAAAAGTGCATGATTTTGGCCTATTGTCGGTGCAGTACCGGTGGATTACGCAAAGATATATTGAAGCAAAAGGGGTCAATATAATCTTCAGTAAAATAGGTAATAAAATCTATGTATTCCTTAAAAAGTGGGAAAAATCCCTTATTATATATTCCTTTAAATGACCCTTATAACAGATCTATTATAACTTCAATTACCCCCTGAAACTATTAGATCCATTACTTTTAATAGCCAAGGCATAACCCCTAAAGATTACCATGATATTATTTAAATAGCGCTTTTTATATAGCATAATAAGATTATATAACCCTTATGAATCAATATCAATAATACCTTTTTTAAAAAAACAAAAAGGAATTCTAATATAATAAAAAAAAGCAAGGGTAATATAAATTTTAATAAGCTAAAAAAAACGTTTTATAAAGACAATGCGCTGAAAAGCATAATAGTATACAATATACAAAAAAAAGCCAAAATAACAATAACATAAGAAATATAATATTAAAATTATTAAAAAAAAAATCAAAAGATACTAAGAAATAAAATAACGTAATAATTTATAATAAGGGCCCAAAAAAGATCTAAAATCCATTTGTAATAGCTTTATACCAATTATATTAAGGAAATTATTAATCCAAGGCCAAAAATCAATAATATATAAATTAAGCAAAGTCCATTAATAATTTAAATAAGGGCAATAAACCTTCCTATTATCCCCCTATTTCATATATACCTTAAGAATTCCTTAAAAATTTACTCTTCTTTTTTTAACAACAATAAATTACTATTAATGTACCAAAATCTATTAATCTTATATTAAAGCTAATATAATCTTAAAAAACTCTTAATCAACAATTTCAATTTATTAATAATAAATCAATCATCTCCTAAATCAATATTCGAATTTGTTCCGGGGCTATTTTAATGTTATATCCTAATGTTAATAATAATGTAATACCAATTTCAATACCATTTAGCGCTTTTACGGCTGCCCACCGCAAATGTTGCATTTAGTGCATTTACGCTTAAGCGCATAATTTAAAGCACTTTTGTGTTTTTAATAACCCTAAATTAAAAAAGTGCAGCTATTGCATTAAGCAAAAGAAGGAATGCCGCTTTATAAATAAATCTTTTAAGAATCACCTGTGATCTTGGCCCATGAGTTAATTATAAATTTTAAAAAGGATTTAAATGTATTCTGTATTTAATATAAATATAGCTTCCTTAATTTATTAACATTAAATTTAATACTTTAATTCATATAACCAATGCCGTATCATTTGTCCTTATAAACCTTTTTATTACCGCAAAATCAATTGCTGCTATATTATTAATTGCTTTAGCAAAGGCACCAAAAACAAAAGACCAGCTGGCGTTTACCTTATTAAAAAAGACTTAGGCTTTTTAGGTTAAATTAGGTCAGCTTGCTAATACCCAGCTAATATATAACCCTTCCCAGTATAATATTCAATTTTAATCAATAATTAATCCGTATATAAAACTTAGGCATTTAAATTAGGAACATGGCAATAGCTTTAAGCCATATTAATAAAATAATATCTGACGTTTATGCTTAGGCTAAAAAGGCTTAAAGCAAACACAAGGCTTTTACTAAAACAGAACCTAATAACAAGCGTTTTTATTATAATGCGCTAATAATAAAAAAGAAAAAAAAAAGGGTTTAAAGCTATTTGCAAATAACCCATATGGCATAAGCAATAAATAGGCCTTATTTTAAATTGGCTTTATAATAGATTCTTTATAACAATGCTTTCCTTAAACCCTTATATGGGAATAGCCCTTTATGATAAAACCGGCAATTAGGTCCTTATTGAAATATTATTGCAAAGCCGCCTATTAATGCTTTAAATAAAAAAGTAAATAAATGCAAATTTAAGCTATTTTTCATTTTTGCAAATTAAATAATTATAATATGCAAAAAAAATGAAATAAAATAAATAAATAAAATAAAAAACGCATTTTTAAGGAAAATACACGCAAAAAGAAAGATAATAATTATATGAATTTTTTCATTACTAATCTAAATCAGCTTTGGTAAGTCTTTAAACCCATCTTTTCATCTTAATAATAAGCATATTAATATTAATAAAATCCTAAAAAGCCTTGTTTAAAATGGCTTTTATTATAACATTAGCAGGATTATAAGCACCATTAATTCATTGTAGTTTCATAAGTTTCCTACGCTCATATAATTAACAAATTGCTATTATATTAATTATTAAATGCTTTTCTTTTATGGTACCAAATTTAACAATATATTTATATAACAAAAAAGAGTCTATACAAACAATAATAAAAAGTCGTAGAAAATCAAGCTTATTAATTACTATATTAATAATAATTGCTATAGCAATTAATATATTAACGCCGGCAATCATAGTATATAATTTTAAAGCAAACATTACGTAAGTAATTCTTTTACATTTAATAAAGCTAATATAAATAATGTTACTATTAAAAGTAAACTCTACATTCCCTTTTAATTTAATTTCAATTGCTATCACAAAACTAATTTGAGAACTCAAATCTTTATTATTAATAAAGGAACCATTTATAAAAACATAAATTTTTACTAAATATAAATTTACGGGAATATATCGCAGGCCTCTCTTTAAATTGTCCATTTGCCATTAAAAACGCAAATTTAAGGCCTTAGCATTATTTATTATAAGATTTTAATATTAAACTGCCATTAAAAAATTAAATATGGCTTTTAGCTAACAAATCATAGTAATATAAGCTTTATAAGCGTATTGCTTTATATAAGCCTTTTTATAATTACTTTTTTTAATATCAATTAACTTAATCTTAGCCCCTTATCCCTTTTAAAATATATAAAAATCGGTTTCCTTTATAATAATAATGCAATCATTAAACATAAGAGGTTTAAAGGCATTTAGGACTTAAATTAGCTTTATTAAAAAAATTGCCTTCGTAATTTTCGTTTATTTTTTAGCCAAGAAGTTATTATTTCTCAAAATTAGGGTATTGTTCGTTTATATTCCAACTATTCCAAATTTTTAACTATTTTTAGTATTAATTAATAAGCAAGGATTATATGTAAAAGTCTTTATTTATAATTTTTTAATATAATGTTTATAATAAATATTAAACCAATAATTTTTTGATTTTAAAATGCCATATAATAAAAGCATTACCATAAACATTATACTAAAAAGGAATTCGTTTACGATTTTTTGGGGAAGCTATGTAAAAATATCTTAAAAAAGCCTTATTTATGCCTAAACATAAGCTTAGGTAATATCCCAAAATACCAAACATAATTCGGATTTATTTTAAATCCTTTTCAGCTGCTTAATCGTAAATATTAAAAAAATAAGCAATTATTGGTTTATACATTAAATTATTAAAAATTAAATTAATATTTCCCTTTTTCCTTTATTATTAAAGCATTAAACAACAAATTTTGATTTCTTATATAATATCAAAATCTCCTTGCCTTTTATTTTGTTTACTATTTTAGATTTAAAAATACATTAGCCTTTTATTTTAGGGGTTTTTTTTTAAATAAGTATAAAAACCCCTCTTTTAATAAATGCCTTATACTCTATTTAACAAAATTACTAAAATAATGCTTTAAAAGTGGTAATCTTGCCTTTATTTTAAAATTTAATAAAAAGCTTTTAATCTCTTATCTTTTTCTTAATCAAAAATATCTTAATATTATAGCTATTATTAATTATTAATAATTCATAAATGGATTATATAAATAAGAGCTTAATAATAATTTGAAATAATTTCAAAGTTAATTCGGATATATTATCAATTAATGATTTAAGATCAGCAATGATTTTAATCAATTTGGGTATACTATCGATTGGTGATCCAAGATCAAGAGTTATTCTTATAAAATCCTTTAGCAAATTTTTTTTAATGCTCAACGCCCAGCGTATTTGTTTTAAATGGGCATATAAATGTTAATTAGAATATACAAATTTGATTATTATTTATAGCAATCTTGCAAAATTTGCCATTTATTCTTAAAAACTCATATAATCCTTTTTATCCTTTTTTTCCTTTTATACTAAGATTTGATTTTTCAAATATAAGTCATATATCGAAATGGTACCGGGGCTATTTCAAATTGTCAGCGCATTATTAATTTTGCAAATTGCATAAATTCGTTTTATTTCTTTTATCGCCTTTTTAATAATAATGGCGCGCTGTTTAATAAACGAATTTAAAGGGTTTAATTCCATTATTTTAAGGTAAGCTCCAAAAACGAGTAATATAGGAATCAGCTCATTAGGTTCAACTATATTATTCATTGCTTTAATTGCCATTTATAATCAATCTTCGTTATTTAATTCAAAGTGCTCTTTTATAATAATTTCGTAAGTATATTAAAGCAAATAATAATATCTTTCTACTTTACTAATCAAGTGGTGTGCTTCTATAAGAACAAGCTTTAAAGTACTCCCAATAAAGCGTAGGGAACTACGGAATTCCTTAAAATTGAAATTAGTCTTATAATTATATATAACAAAATTAAGAGGTCCAATATATGTGTTTATTCATGCTGACTTGAAAACATTAAATGTAACTTAAGCCATAGCCAAACTAGGTCTTTTCCAAAGTAGCTTTACTGCTTCAAAGCCGGTGGCTTTATTAATCATATGAAAAGCATATCTTTTTTCAAATTATGCTATATTAATATAAATTATATGATTAAAATTTATGTCATCTTATAATTTAAATCAAAATTTATATAAAGCATTTGTATGTTTTTGGCAATGCTTATATATTTCCTTAATCTTAAGTATAATATTAGAATTAGGAATATGGCTAGCTTGGTTTAATAAGTATTATAGGCATTATATTAAGGGGTACCTAAATCGCTTATGTAACCTTTAAATCTTTATTTCAATTAAATGACACGTATTAATCGTATTAATTAATAAATCTAATAATTGCTAATGCTGGTTTAAAAAAAGCCATAAATGGCCTTATTTCCGTATAATCAAATGTTTCTTCTTGCCTTAAATTAACACATTTCATAAATTATCGTATTAGGCATTAAGCTCATTTAGCTACTATAGGCATATTAAAAATGGGATATTCGCATTCATAATTATAAACTTTATTAATTTAAGAGGAGTACTAACGATTATTACTCTTATAAACGGGCGGGAACCGGCTTTGAATATAATTCGACTCTGCCCTATTTGGCTTGTATTAAGCTTAATATTTTAAATCCGTTATAAAGCTTATAATTGGTTAATGCCTTCAATGTTTTTGTTTAAGGCTTTAATATTAATAAAAAAACCTTAAAAAAATTGGTCTGTTCATTATGTTATGTAGGCCTTATTATATAAAAGTTTCCTAATCCTATTCTCTAAAATATGGGCCGCTTTTTGTTTCTTAAGCTATAATAACACCTTTTATGCATTATACTTAGTTTTATTTGCTATAAATACAATTATGAAGTTCGCTGTACCATTGCCATTATTATTATCTAATCCCCTTCAAAATTATTATTATTTAATAAAATATTTAATTTATTATTTTAAGGATTATTCTTATGTTCTTCAAATTAAGTTCAATTTATATTTAAATCAGGTTTATATTCTTTAGCATATGCTAAATAAGCCTTAAATAAGCTTTTTATAGCTTTTATTCCTTTTACTTTTTAATTAGCAAAATACTTTGTTTTTGCAGCATCTTGCTTTTTCTCAAAATGTCGGTTACTATAATAATTTTTCTTTTTATAAATAATGCACCTAAAATAATCTGGCTTAGGCCAGAATTTATTCCCACGCTTATTATTCTATGAAAATTTTATTCTCCTATTCAAGTAATATGCACTTTCGTTGGCGATATAAAATTGGTAGTAATTTGGATCTAATCCAGAGGTCCTTCCAACCCGTAATCCTGGCTTATATGTTATTTTAATGCCGATAATAAAGCGGAGGCCGTTTATTAAGGTAAGGAATATTAATAATGCCTTAAATAAGGCCATTTTAAAAAGTAAGTTACCTAATATTCCTTATAATAGCTTATCCTAAAGCGTCTTATCATTTCTTATATTATTATTCTTAAAACTTAATTAAAAGCTTTGCAATTCCTTGGCAAAGCTCTTTAATTAATTTAATATTAATTTACCCTTTTGGTATAATTTAGCTTAAAATAATGAAAAGATTAAGCCGAATTATTAGCTAAAAAACCTATTTACACGCTCTTTTATCTCAAAATTACTTTGGGTAGCCGTAATAAGATCCTCAAAGAAATAACCCTTATTTTAAAAATACCGGTAATAATATGTATTAGCTTTATTTTATAATATGAATAAAAAAGCTCGATTTTAAATAGAATTATTAATAAAAGCTCATTAATATAAATCGGCAAAAATGTATAACTTTTTATCAAAATAATCTTTAGCGCTATTATATTAAAACTTTTTTAAGTATATTTTATTAAAATTCATCAAAGATTTGGCTTAGTTTAAGAATAATGAATTTATTACAAACCATAAAAGCCATATTAATTTAAAATAAAATCCAATAAATTTTGGTGCCATTATAAAAGGGGGTAATGTCCTGTCTTTTGAGTAAACACTTGGCGATAATACTAAATTGGGCAATGCATTATTATTTGGTCTTTACTTTAATTTATCTTCAAAGGCCCCTTATCAAAAGTAAATAAGAATTCCCTTTTTAAATTAACAAATAGCGTTACATTATATAAATCCTCTTTTGTGATATTAACTTTAATAAAAGCAGGAATGCTAAGCAAATCATCTTAACGTTTTGGTATAACACCTAATGTTTTTCCTTTTAATATTAAAGGTGTTTAACCCTTTTTGATTTTTGGCATAAGGGAAAAAGGGGTTTACGTAGGTATAGGGACCTTTAATTAATTTTAAATGGGCCATGTAAAAAATATGAATATGTTTTAAACATAATTTGGGATGGATTCAAGGTATATTTAATTTTATATTTTTAATTATTCCTTAGGCCATTTGTTTTTCTTAGCTTTTATTGTATCTTCCAATGCATTTGTAACCTCTATTTTTTTAATTCTTTGCATATAATAATCATAAAATCTAAAATCATCCTTTAATTAAGTCCTTTCTTGTTTATATATTTTTTTTAAAATTGGCAGTTGTCCATTTGCTAAAAAATTCCCAAAAGTTCTGAAACAGGTACTCTCCCTTTGTTTTCCCATTATAATAGTATTTACAAAACTCTCATAAATACCTCATATAATTAATTAACATTCCTTCAATTTTTAACAATATATCATCCACTTTTTAAATTAATAAAATAATACTTTCTTGCTTTTTTACTAGCTCCGCATTATACTCCCTTAATTAAAACATTATATTAAGGTAGGTTCGGAGTTGATTTGGATATGATTTCTTGAATAGTCCATTGGTCCGGTTTTCAAGTGTTGATTTGATAATTATTGTTAAGTAATTATCATATTATGTTTACTATAGGTTGTATAATTATTGGATTTTTAATCAATCAAAATGCCTTCACCAATGTCCTTAAAAGGGGGAAATTATCTATCCCTTAATCTAGTCAAATAGCTAAGCCCTAATTAAAGGTACAAATAATTAAGTATTTCAAGTCAATTTTATAATCTGAGACCTTACTATTTATAATACAAATTAACCATTGATTAATGTTGGTGCAATACCAATGGATCACGCAAAGATATATTAAAACAAAAGGGGTTAATATAATTTTTAATAAAATAAGTAGTAAAATCTGTGTATTCCTTAAAGAGTGGGAGAAATCCCTTATTATATACTCCTTTAAATAACCCCTGTAACAAGTCCGTTACAGCTTCAATTACGCCCTAAAACTATCAGATCCATTATTTCTAATAGCCAAGGCATAACCCCTAAAGACTACCATAATATCACTCAAGTGGCGCTCCCTGTACAGCATGATGAGATTACATAACCCCTGTGGACCAACACCTATATAAAATTGCTATGATTGGGGCTTTTAAGATGATAGGAGCAAAAGGATTTAGAGTTGATTAATTGATTTTGCTTTACTTGATGTGGTAATAGTAGTCTTGCTTTAAATATTATTTGCTAATACAGCCAGAAGATTTAAATAAGCTTTTATTACTATAGCCCAAATAATAAGATTTGCATTATATTAAGCTTATACAATTTGAAAGTTGATTTATAATTAAATAATTTTTGCTGTTATAATTTGCTTGGCGCTTTTAAGAATAAAATTAAAGACTTTTACAGAAGTATAAGCATTTATTGTGTTAAGATTAATTAAAGGCTATAATTTAAGGATATTTATATTGAAAATAAAATGAATATATTAATTGGCTTATTGCTTGGGTTTTTTGTAAATGATATTTGTATTTAATGTTTTAGTGCTGCTATTATTTATAAATATATTAAAGTGATTAAGTGATTATTAAGCAAGGAAATTAAAAGATTGAGAATGAAAAAGGATTGTAAAAATAATGAATGAAAGATTTAAATAAAATTTAAATTTGTATATGTATTAGATAATGGTAATAGTTTATAGTTTTTAATTATAATATAGAAAATGAAATAAGTTTTTTTTAGGTATAAGAAATTTTTATAATTATTGGAAGTAAGAAATGTGTAAATATGTTTAATAAATTAAATTAAACATTACCCTTTTTAAGATGGGATTGCAAGCTGGAGATATATATATGGAATGTTTATGTAAGCATACATTAGATCTTATTAAATATGCTGACATAATAATAGAGCTTGTTGCGCGACAATTACTTTCTAGAACTTCTTCTTTTTTTCATTAGCCCATTTACTTTCATTTATTTTTTATTAAAGGCATAATTATTATATAATTATTTCCTAGAACTTCCTTTTCTTTTTATTGGCCTATTTACTTTTATTTATTTTTTATTAAAGGCATAATTATTATACAATCATTTCCCAGAACTCCTTCTTCTTTTTATTAGCCCATTTATTTTCATTTATTTTTTACTAAAGGCATAATTATTATATAACCATTTTTTAGAACTTCCATTTTTTTTTAATTGGCTCATTTACTTTAAATTACTTTTTAGTAAAGGCAGGGTATGGCTTAAAATCCCGTTTCCTTTTACCTTTTTTACTTATTCTCATAATTACTTCTTAAAACTCCCTCTTTTTTTAATTGGCTCATTTACTTCAAATTACTTTTTAGCAAAAGCAGGGCGTGGCTTGAGATCCCGTTTTCTTTTACCTTTTTTATTTACTCCTATAACTATTTCTTAAAACTCCTTCTTTTTTTAATTGGCTCATTTACTTTAAGTTACCTTTTAGCAAAGGCAAGGCATGGCTTAAGATCCCGTTTTTTTTTTTACTTTTCCACTTATTCTTATAACCACTTTTTTAAAAAAAAATCTTTTTTTGATTAGCTTATTTACTTTAAATTACTTTTTAGTAAAAGCAGGGCGTGGCTTAAGATCCCGTTTTCTTTTATTTCTCCCACTTACTCTTATAACCACTTCTTAGAATTCCTTTTTCTTTTAATTGACCCATTTACTTTAAGTTACTTTTTAGCAAAATAAGGCGTGGCTTTAGATCCCATTTCTTCTTACTTCTTTTATTCACTTTTATAATCACTTTTCATAACCTTCTCTTAAAATCTCCCCTTTTTTTGATTGATTTATTTACTTTAATTTATTTGTTGAGTAATAGAAAACTGGTTTAATTAATCTATTATATTTGCCTTTTTTGTTATTGCTTTAATGGGTCGAATTGGTTTTTAGTTTTTTTTAATATTTTTTCATTTTGACTTATATTTTTTGATGTTTTAGTAAATATTGTTGCATTAACTTTTAATATTTGTTTTTTTAAGAAGGATTTTTGATTTGCTTAATAAAAATGAAATAATGCTTGAATCATAGGACTATTTAATAATAATAGAGCTATAAGGTGATTTAGTAATAAAGTAAAAGGGCGATTTTAATAAGCTTTTAAAGTCCAATTTATATTACCTAAATTTGAAGGAACATTAGATTTAATATAGTATATGCTTGAAAAAGGTTGTATAAGTATTGGAAATAGTGTTTTTTAGTGAGTAAGTGTTTGTGGTAATAGAAAATTTAATGGTATTTGTTTTTTAAGTGAAGGGAAAACTTATAATTGAGGAATAGTTTGTGTACTTAAGCCTTTTGATTTAATAGTTTATGATTTCCCAAGTCGGTTTGCCATAATTAAATGAAAGATTAATAACCTTTTTAATAGACTTATTCTTTAAGACGCTTAGTATTCTTAATTATTAAGTAATAGGACTTGTAATAATAAATCGTCTTAAATAAGCTAGCCGAAATGCGTAAGGTTAAGTTTAAAGCCAATATATGCTATTATTGTTATAATTTTAATTGATTTTGGTATAAACATATTTAATGTAAAGTAAAACCGGCTATTTGGGAAAAAAGAATTAAAAACAAAGGCATACTTAATAAACCATTTTATTAATACTTGAAATATAATTTAAATATAATTTCTTTTTTTAAATATAGCTGACTTTAAGTAAAGTTTTAATAATGGTTTTAATAATGAGGAAGCTAAGTTTAAATTATACTTTATATAATAAATTGTTTACATAGGTTGGTTTTGTTACGGCATTATAAATAAGCCTTTTTTAAGTTATTTAAAAATACTTTTTAATGGCATTTTACATTATAAATATTATGGTATGTAAGAGCCAAATTATCCCTTTAGCTTATTTTCGATTTTATTTATAATTTAATCCTTGATTATTGACTTGGGCTTTTTTATTTCTTTTAATTATATGAGCACATTTACAATTATTAATATTATTTATTGTACTTTTGTTATTATAAGTAAAGTTTATATTATTAATATATATATTATTTGAAACCTTGTTTATAATAATATTCTTACATAGTTTTGATTGAGCTTAAATCACTTGGCGATTTTTAAGTAAAAAATGGTGTAAATTTTGTTATATTGGTTTTTGGCGTGGGGTTAGCGTTATTATATTATTAACTTTTTTTATTAAGTATTGGCCTTTATTATTTATGATTTAATATAGTATAAAGACGTGTACTTTATTGGTATATTCCTTGCTTTGATCACTATGCCCGATTTGCTGCCAAAGCTTATTTAGCTTGGGATTAATAGGCAGCTTTTATAATATTACTTATTAAATATTAAGGACATTTATTTTGGTTTTTATTAATATTGTAATTATTATTATTTGGCATATAAATCTTTTTATATAAAATATATTATAATGAGATATTTTATTAAATATAAATATTTAAGAGTGGTATGTTTAAATTAACCGAACAATGCTTGAAAAAAGAAGATTTGATGAGGTATTGTGGAGTTGGCTATATTGTAGTTTTAAGTATAAAATAATATTAAAGCTAATGTGCTAAAGTTTTGCATTGCTTAATATTGTTAATGATAATAATAGTTTTGAGGATTTTTTTGGGGGGTTATTTATTATGTGTTAATATTAATGGCTTGATTAATTAAATAATATAATTGATTAAAGATTATGAGTTTTTCGCGTAGTATAAGATTGAAGAATAATGATAGATTTTTTTGATTTATTAAAATTTGAATAATAATAATTATATATTATGGAAGTCCATTTGTAAAACGCCGAAAGCCTGTTACATAAAGGATGTGTGATATCTGATCCATTAATAATGTTGCTGTATACTTAAATTAAATAATAAATTTTAAGAGTATAAATTTAAGCTTTTTTAATATTATAAATTATATTCGGAAGTCCTTTTATTATTTAATAAAGTGTAGCTTATTAATGGCTATAAGTCTAATTTAATAATTAAAGCTTAGGGTTTTTAATACCTTCCGGAAATTCTTATAAATTGCTTGTTTTAGAAATAATAAGATATAATCGTATTAATTGTTATAAATATGTTGTAATAAAGACGGGTTCTGTTATTGCGTTTTATTAGTAAATAAACAAAGGATAGTAATTTTAAATTAACTGACCTTATTTAAGTGCTTTTTTTTCAGGCGATTTAACAATGTGATTTAAAAGCAAATAAGCCGGGTAAGTATGTAATATGTTTAAAAAATAATGCTTTTGTTAAAGCTAATTTAAGTAATTAAAATAGTGTTTTTTTTAATTGAATATTAATCTTTTAAGGGTAAACACTTACTCATTACGTGGAACGTGATTTTGATTTGGGAATAAGTGCTTTAAGATTCGTTTTAAGCATAAGTAGATAACTTGATCCTAAAGTAAGGGCTTATTAAAAGTAATAAAGATAATATTGTAAAGTTTAGATAATGATATGTTGTGTATAGTATTAATTTCTTTTAATAAAGTTGGATTTGAATTATGTTAGAGACGGCTTTTCTAAGCTCGTTTATCCCTTTTTTGTAGGGCCATTTGATTAGTTAATTTATTTTTATAAACGCTTATTTATTGTGGATTAGGAGCAGTTATGATACGTATAAAATTAAATAAAAATTAGAAATTAAAAGTAAAAGCAAGAGAAATGTAATTAAAAAAAAAAAGGGAAAAAGGATGGTAGAATTAAAAACAATAAGGTAATAAAATATTGGAAATTAAAATTTATTAAATAAATTGAAATAAATAAGCCAATTAAAAAGCTATATTAAACAAACAGAATTTAAACCTTTAAATATTAATTTTATTAAGAATCATATTTGGTTTGAGTAATAGAAATTATAAGTAAATAAATCAATTATATATTTGTTATAAGTAAATGGGCTAATCATATGGCTGCAGTTAATAAATTAGATATTAAGGCTTTTTATAATATGAGGAAGTTTTGAGAAATGAGTAATAGTTTTATAAGATTAAATGACCTTATTATATTATTAGGAATTATAATCGCAGGTTTACGGTTTATATAGTCTTCAGGAAATAAAAGTTTAATATCACAGGTAAGAGAAGAAATTAATTATTTATAATTTTGCTAGTAAAGAAGCTATTTTAGTGAGGTAAGAATCCGAACTTATATAAAATAACGTAAAAAAGTAAACGAACATAGAGAATTTAAGGCGTTGTTATTGAGGGTTGTTATTTCTGGGGTATATTCTTAAGCTTTTAGCCTAAGGGGCCATTTTAGGGGGACAGGAATTCAAACCTGTATAAAGCAACGTACATAAAAAAACAAAAACAAAACAAAATTAAATAGTGTAAAGCGTTATTATTAAAGGTTATTATCCCCGGGATACGTTCTTAAGCATTCCTTGAACTTTTAAACTATAATTAATATACTAAAGGATTTAAATCCTTTACCTAGGCCCAAAGGCTTTAGTAAAATGGAGGTTGATTTATTTAGAAGACTAAAAGGGCTTTTTAATTTAGGCTTTCTTTTATTATAAATAGAAAGCGAATAGCCCTTTATATATGGCTCAAATCGGCATTAAGCATAAGTATTCCTCGCGTTAAAGATCTTGCCTTTAATTAAAAGCGAATATTTTCAATACTTATAGCCATGATTAACGTATTAATCATAAGGCTTCTTTTTTTTAATCCCGCAATTTATCTTTATCATTTTAATCGCATGAGCTAATTGGTTTCAAATTAAGTTAGCCATAATTTGCAGTTATTATTATGTTTTATATTATTAAGCTTTAATTATAATTAAAGGAGAAGGGTTTTGGGCCATAGTTATGTAATTAAAAAGTCCTTAATTTTTTTATAATATTTTTACGAACATAGGAGCCTGTTGTTAAGTGTACCCAACGGCGGACAGAATAATAATAAAAGCAACTATAGCTGCACTTATAGCTATGTTAAAAAAAGTTAATATATATTTAAATAAAATATTAAATAATAAAAGGGAAAAAAATGGCATAAAATAATAATAAAAGATAAGTGAAAAGTATTTATATAACCGGAGTATTTGTTATTTTAATATCCTTTCCTTTTTTATTATTTAGACTAAAATCACTACTTAATTATTAGTAATTAACTTGCTTAAGACTTAAGAGGATTAGAGGGATTAAACTTACTTTCCTTTATCTTTAAAAAAATCATTATTTTTCATTTTTTTCATTTTTTTTTACTTTTTTCTTTATTATTACTACTGTTGCTACTGCTGCTGCTGAGGTAGCAGGGGCAAAGGCAAAGGCAGGGGCCGGGGCCGAACGGGTGAAAGCATCATTATATATATAAATATATGCTTTCAAGCTTATAAAATAAAGCTCTTTAACTTATAAAAAACCACCAAATCTAGTGGCTTCCCTTAGGAAAGGGCGGGCCAGGCATAAAATGGTTTTTTTTAAAATTGGGAAATTGATTTAATGCAAAAGCACTTAAGCTTAGGAAGGCATTATTGCTATTATTATTATTATTATTATTATTATTATTATTATTATTATTATTATTATTATTATTATTATTATTATTATTATTATTATTATTATTATTATTATTATTATTATTATTATTATTATTATTATTATTATTATTATTATTATTATTATTATTATTATTATTATTATTATTATTATTATTATTATTATTATTATTATTATTATTATTATTATTATTATTATTATTATTATTATTATTATTATTATTATTATTATTATTATTATTATTATTATTATTATTATTATTATTATTATTATTATTATTATTATTATTATTATTATTATTATTATTATTATTATTGTTACTGTTATTAGTGTTGTGATATAATGTAATGTGATGTGATGGAGGTTGTTTGATTTTAAAGGAATAAAGTAAAGGGAATGAAAGAAATTATAAACTTATTTACTTATATTAGTTTATCTTTTATTTAATAATGTTTGCTTTTTATTAAAGTAAACGGCTGACTTTCTATTGTTTGTAATATATTACAATACTTACTTTAGTAAGATTAAGTGAAGCTCTTTGAGTGGTCTATTTATATGTATGTATTTTAATTTACATGGGGGGCCCCGCATTTTATGTCTTATTGCGTTATTAAATGTTAAGACTAAGCCTTAAAGATATATTTTGGATTTTGTATTTTATTAAATTAGTATATTAATCAATTCCAGGCATTATATTATTTGCCTATATAAACTATTTGATTATAAAATCATTGTTATTATTCTTTTATGCTTTTGTTTTATACTTTATTATTATATTTGCAAATGCAGCAATTGTTTAAATAGTGTTGTTTAAATAAATCCTTGTTTGGTTTTATATTTAAGAAATATAAATCTTATTAAAATATGAGATTTTATTAATTAATAAGTTCATACTAGGGGACTAATCAGAGATTAATAGGTGACAGCTTTAATGTTATTTAACTCTAATATAATATTATTAAAAGTGGTAATATTAAAAGTAATAATATTAAAAGTAATAATATTATAAGTAATAATATTATAAGTAATATTATAAGTAATATTATAAGTAATATTATAAGTAATATTATAAATATAATAACAAGTATTTTTTTTTTAGCTTTTAATGCTCCGCAGGCCCTCCGGGGGCTCTGCGAGGCCTGTGTATTAATAATAATTATATTAAAAAAGCATAAACTATTAAACTATTAAACTATTAAACTATTAAACTATTAAACTATTAAACTATTAAACTATTAAACTATTAAACTGTGACGCTTGCCCTATAAAGACCAGTGCCAGCGTTTAGCAAAGGCCTCACATATCAAGAAGATCGTAGTAAAAGTAATCAAGATTCTCTTAAAATCTACAACTAAAAAAAAAAGAAAGTAAGAAAAGAAAAGGGTTATATACAAAAAACGTCGTCAAGTTAATCTCGTTTAGGCGCTTAGTAATGCCTAATTAAGAAGGCTCCCCTAAATGCCCTCTAATCCGTACTATTTGTTACACTACCCCCCCTCCGGAAAAAACTCGTCCTCAAGCGTTTATCCATTTCCTTGTTTCTATTAAAGTAGTCGTAGTTGTCTACTCTATCGTAAAACGCTTTAAGCCATTAAAATAGCTTTATAAAGGGACCTGTTTATATAAGATTATTAAAATAAAATTTCTAAATTTTTACAAAAGCGTATTTAACGTCTAAGGCATTATACTAAGTGAAATCAACGTCTTAGTTTAATCAAAAGACTCTATAAGAAAGGCTACCACACTGCTTTTGATAAGTAAATAAGTCCTCGATTTCCCATTCGTTGTTTCCAATGATATTAATTAACGGAGGTAATACAATTTATTAATCTATTAAAAGGTCGTTGGAGTCTTTCCTAAGCTTTGCCGCAAAAAAGACATTATATATTTTCATACTTGCTGGCAGTTTTAGGTAATATAAGCTTTTAACCTTTTTTAACACTTAGAATAAACTATTAATGGGGAAGTCCAGTTTCTTTAAAAAACAAGTAATTAAGAAGTAATATATATCAAGCCAAACAAAATCGTCTATATTAAAATTAACTGCGCGGCAAGAGCAGTTATAAAACCAAGCCATCTTTGCTTAGGACCCTAAAAGGCTAGACTTAGCTATATTTTATATCGTACAATAACGCGTAATATATTTTATAATTTGCTATATATTTAACTTATCAGCAGGGAACATTAAATTTAGTAAATTAATCTTTTAATCTTAATTAATACATAGTATATATTCATAAACTATCTCAAATAACAAAAGGCTTCCCAAAGAATTACATAAAAAAGACATTTGGGCATAATTTATAATAAATAAGAACTCAAACTAATCGTCTTAATAATAAAAAACAAAAGGGTAAAGTCTGCGTTAAAAGTATTAATTGTATATTTTAGTCTAATCATTAGTTTAAGGGTAGTTAGCTATAAAAAACTGTCTTTTAGTACTAAAGATTAAAAAAAAGGCAGTCCAAAAGCGGAAAATAAATTAAGATCCTTTATTAAAAGTAATATTAATTAAGGGGCTAAAATATTTATATATATAATATATATATAACTTTATAAGATCGCAGACATTTAAAGTCTTCCAGTAAAAAATGCTTATAACTTGTTTATTAAAATAAGGATATTATTAAATTTATGTTTGTTTTTATTAAAATTATAGTAATTTATAGTAATATATTTTTAAAGTCAAGATAAGATAAAGAAAAATTAAAAGAATCCAGGTTTCTTATCTTAGGGGACTTAAATATGTTAATAAGTATAATAGTTGCGGCAATATTACTGGACTATCAACGTAAGACTATATCATTAGTATTAAGAAGATAAAAATTACAGGATCTTTTTAGTATTAGGATAAATTATATTAATATAGTTATATACTTCTTAGATAAAGAAAATACAAAGATAAACAATATTAAGGATCATAAGACGGCCATTGGAAAACAATAAGTTGCCTTTTATACTAAGCTTACCCGGCTAATTTAATAAGGCTTGCTTTTATAATACTTATAAAAAGGGGCTATACGATTGGCTTTTAGTATTTAATATATTATCGAAAATACTAAAGAAAAATCCGTTATTTTAATATTAAAAGCAAAGCTGTCATATTAACTAAAAGAGCGGAGATTCTTGGCGACGAGTATAGGGTTTACTTGATTTTTCCGTAAGAGTTATTATAAGCGCTGTATTTTTTTAGTAAAGTTTTATTTATCAAACTTATTCAATTTACAAAAAAATACATTTACTAATAGGTTATAAATACCTAGCCAATAAGTTATTATAAAATAATAATCAACCAATAATTCAACCCATTATATTTATTAAATATTTAATTGCTTAGAAATTATAAAGTATTTTAAGGCTTTGTGATTTATAATAATACAGATTTAATAAGGGGTTCCTGCGAACTCTGTTTTTTAATAAATAAAAAAGCGTATAATAGCAAGTATTTCTTTATTATAAACAATATAATTAAGCTTTGCAGAGAACATAGTTTTTAAAAAAAAAGCAATAGGGAACCAGTTTTTATCGTACTATTAAAAAAGGACCCTTACAATAACTCTATCATTTGCATCTATTTCTAATAAGCAAGGCAAATGTTACTAATAATACTAAAAGAACGGAGCCAATATAAAAGTATGTTTTAAAAAATCAAAAGCATTTTTACATTTGTAAATAAAACAAAAAAAAACGTTATTCTTTATTAAATAAACAAAAGGTTTTATTATAATACTATAATTTTTAATAAAACGTTTATAAAAATTACAAAACCCAAAAAAAGATTATATATTTTTAACAATACTAAAATAAGTCTAATTATTAACAACAACGACTTTCTTAAAATTAACCTTTAACTTAAAAATTAAAATAATAAATCCTAAATACTTTATATAAATAACAACAAACTCACTTTTTTTAGATCTACTTAAAGGCTTATGTTAAAAAGTCTTTAAAGGACTTTTTTAATATATAATTAATGTTCCAAAAGGTTTTTAAAATAAATAAAAATATTGTTAAAGTATATTATACAAAAATCATCAAAGTAGTTAAAGAAAATGTCGTTTATATAGCGCTGGTATATGATAGGGCTATTGATGAGTCTAAATAAAAGAACTTTACACTTATATACTCTATATTTTATACAGAAGGTTGTGTATTCTTCTAATATTGGGTTCATTTATATTTAATAAAATACTTAACAAATATCTAATTTAATAAAGATACAAGTATTGGCTATTTTAGCTAATATCTCATTAATCAGAGGGAAAGGATATTAATCTTTATAAGTAAAGGAATTCAGTACTTGGAAGTCAATATATAACCGTAGAAATTTATTTGGCTTTTTAATAAAAAAAATAAAGGCAGCAAATGGTGCTTAAAATAGTTCAATAAACCCTTTTTTTAAATTATTAGTAATATAGTCTTTGACAGTTTTAAGTTCTATTATAAACATTTTATATAATAAGGAATACTTAAAAGCTTTTTTGCCTTTGCCTTTTAATTTAATAAAATAATTGTATAAACAATACGAAAAAAATATATTACTTTTTGTTTTACTAAATATATAAGTCTATTTAATATATTTAGGTAGAATTATAGGTTTAATATCCAATTTAGCCAGGGAAACAGCAAACTACGCTAGGGATTAGCAACAAACAACAAGTTTAATAATCAAATCATTAATAGCAACGGCAATATTGTTTTCTTTATGTCTTTGCTTAGTCAAAAACTCAATCTCCTAAAGCGTTATTATAAATATCTCATCTTTGGATTTCCGTCTTAACAATAAATTAAATATTACGATACCAATTAAATAAATCTTAACGATTGGTTTATATAAACGGGTTTATTTTCTTAATAAATCTTGTTGTCGAAAGCCTATTAATAAAAAAGAGAAGGTATTTATAAATGGTTTAAAAAACTGCTTTTATATCTTATAAAATAAAGCTATAAAATTACGCAATTACATTTAGCGTAAAGAAAAAACGAACTGAAAGATTTTACTATATAATAATATCAACTTCAATGAGTATAAAAGAAAGGTTCTCATTAAAACAAAAGGGGTAATATAATTACTATTTATAAGATCATATAAAACAAAAGCTATGTTTATTACCTACAACATAATTTGTTTTAAAGCGGTATTTCTATTAATGTTTGTATTACTTTTATTATTGTTTTATATTTGATTTAATGGCTTTTTTATATTTTAATATATATAAAAATGTAAAAATGTAATAAGGGCAAAAACAATAGCGGAAGTAAGTTTGGCAGCGGTAGGCGTTAACATAATTAATTAAGTTTAAGACTAAAATAAACAACGATAATAATTATTAAAATCAACGTTTGGCTTTGTTGTTAAAGAAAAAAAAGAATGAATAATATGTCCTAGTAATAGTCTAACTGGCGAAGGCAAAGGGGAAGGTTTTTCCTTTGGAGTCTTTATCATTTTATTGTATTGTATTAGAGGAGAGGCTACTTTAGAAGCTGCTTTAGAAGCTGTTTTATTATACGGAATTTAAAGGGCGTTAAGGTTAAATTATATTTACTTTTTTGATAAAATAATAGTAAAGGTAAAATCAATATTAACAAAAGACAATGTAATTAATGAAAAGGAAGCTGTGATTTTTTTTATTTTTTTTTTTACTATAACCATTGATTTATGAAAAGCAAGGAAAAGGGTACTGAAAAAATTGCTTTTGTAATTAAACAAAAGTTAATAAGGGAAAGGTAATTGATTACCTTTAGCTTTATTAAATCAGATATTATATTTATTTCAATATTAATTAAGTTTCTGATCTCATTATTCAACGTCCTTTTAATAATACTATTAAATACAATAATAACTGACATGCACGATAAAACTTAGGCTCTGCAAGCATTTGAATTAATAAAATATCTTAATTAATTAAATTAAATCTAAGTAAAGAATATGAAAAGGGGAAGTGCTTCCTTAAGGCAGTATATAATAGCAGAACCCTATTTAAAAAGTGTGCAGTGCCAAAAGAGCAATTTAGGCGAGCTGCAGCTATGCCTATATGACATACCCCTTAATTAAATAATAATGGGAATTGCTTTTATTATAATTGGCTATTAAGCAAGCTATTAAAAATGATAAAAATTAGGCAAACAATTGCGCTATATAAATAAAGAGTCGCTTTTTTCCATTTGTAAACCTTAAGCTTTTAATAAAAAAACGATTTTCGATTTGCTTTTGATTTATATTAATTATAATTAATTAATTAAATAAATAATCAAATTAATTGCTTCCTTTGCAAAAATGGGTGCTAAATTTTATTAATTTGCTTACAAAAGCGCTATTTCCTTCCCCATAAATTTGATTTAAGGAATATGAAATTTATTTAAATAATTAATTAATTGCTTATAGGCCAAAAGACCTTTGGCCAAGGCCTTAGGTAAGCGCGCTATTTGAGCTGCTTCTATTAATTGGATTTAAAAGGAGAAAATTGCTGATAAAAAAATCGATCCCTTGCTAAGGTTATATAAAAAAAGCAATTCAAAACAAAAGCATAAGCTTTTATTATAATATTATAAATAGCTTGCGCTATTTTAATTATGCTAGCAATAATTATGCTTGCTACCCCCCTTTTCCTAATGTTTTGGCTGCGTTTTTGGAATATTGGGATGCTTTTAGCAATAAAAGCTTTTTTTAAAAATAAGTTTATTTAATTTAAAATAATTAAATATATTAATTTATATAAAAGTTGATCAAGCTTAAAAGCGCTTATTTGGCAATGAAAAAGATGGGTGGTACTATCCCTACTGCTCTTATAGCTTACGCTGCTTAGGTTGCTTTTGATATTAATATTAATAGCCTTTTTTGCTATTATAGCCTTAGCTAGGTTATTAATAATAAATTGCTTTTTTTATTAAAATATTTTAAATCTATTTTTTAAAACGCAATTAATTAATTGCTTTTATATATAAATAAAAAGATTTAAAATAAAAAGGAATATAATAAAAATATAAAATAAAAAAAGGAAAAGCAATTTGATTTGCTTACTGGCCTTTGGGCTAAAATAGGAAAAGTTACTGCCAGCTTATTTATTCCTAAGCATAGCTTAAAAGCAATTAATAGCCTTACTGGTTTTTTTAATACTTTTTTAAATAATGAAATTTAGATACGCCCTTTTTTAAAAAAGAAAGCTACTATTGCAAAGCAATAGATTATTAAAATTATTAAAATAATTGCCAATTTTTTTGATAATCTTATTTAAATTACTTTAGGCCTTTTAATTAATTGAATTGCTTTTTTTAAGGCTTGGGAACCTCTTTTATTACCCCAAAATATCCTTTTGTTATTATAACTTACGTTGTATTTGTTTTTTTAAATTAAAATAATCTTAAGAACAATTGTGAATATTATAATAATATAAATAATTCAAAATCAAAAGCTTTTTAAAAGAAATAAAAAAAAATAAAAAAAATATTATAAATAAAAAAATAAAGAATATAAAAAGAAAGCTGTTTAAAAACGAGCTTTTTTAAAAAATTGCTCCAATTGAGCTCATATATTTATTAAATTAATAAAAGTAATAAAATCTTCGAATTTCTATTGGCTTAGGTTTTTAATAAGTTTATTTGCAGGCATAAAGCTTATAAATAAATATTTTACTAAAAAACTATTTTTTTGATATTTTTAATATAATCATATATTTTAAATATTAAGATAGCAAAGCTTGGTTAAGATGCGTTTGTTTTTCCCAATAATTAATTAAATTATTTAAATATTATTGCAAAAGATTATTCAAGCTGCTCCCATATTTAGGCATAATTCTAAAAAGAATTATTAAAATACTATAACCTTTTTTACTATATGTTCAACCTTAAAAAGCTTTGCTTAAGTAATTAAAATAGTGATTATATTTTAATAAACTGCTTTTCATAAAATTAAATTATTAAAAAGCATAATAATATACCTTTAAGAGGAGCATCTAATTTTGAGATTATTATTAAAGGAAGTATTTGAGGCTATAATTAAATGGGAAGCGCGCATTTGGCAAATATAAATTATTGCCAAAAATCAAGTTTTAAAAAAATATTGAATTATTTAATTAATAGTAATGAAATGCTTTTTTAAGGGATTAGTTAAAAAGTAAAAGAGCTTTAAAGCTACAAAAGCAATATCCGCGCATAATATAATTGCAATATAAAACATTAAACCAACTTTTTCTTAATTTTTTTTAATTTTTTTAAAGGTTGCTTTTCCAAGATTTTTGATAAATTTTATATAAAGTAATAAGGTGCTTAGGCAGCTTTCATTAATGAATCCAAAACGCAAAGCAATCTTCTAAATGTAATTATTGTATATTAAAGAGATTGTTTTAGCTTATTGATTTTTAATAATTTAAATCCCTAAAAACCATGCCGTTTCTTATCCTTTAATAAGCTTATATACTAAGTTTAATTCATTTATTATTAATTGCGCTTTTGGAATTGCTAAAGCATAATATAGCATTTGAATATTATTAATATAAAATATCACAAACATAATATATTACTTATTTATAAACATATAAGGCTTCTTTTTATAAGAAAGCAATTTGAGAATTTAAAAAGTTATTATAAAATTGCTGTATCATAGTATTGGGGAGTTTTTTGAGTTTATAAAGAGCACGGTCGACTTTTATTAATATTCCGTTTTATTTAAAGCCATTAGGAAAATAATAACATTCGCAAGCAATTAAATCATTTTTCTTTATATTAATAAATACATTAATAATATTGAATTGCTTTATTTCCAAATCAAATTAAGCTATTATAGCTATGGCGGTTCTAAATAAGCAAACAGCTAGAATTGCAGCATATATTAATAAAATAAAGGTTTTAGATTGTAAATCTCTTTTAATTATTATTTAAAAGCAATATTTAGTTAAATAATTATTGGAATTTATTTTATAAGTAAAAATTCATTTTAAATGAATTGGTTGCTTAAAAGCGTAGCTGTGTTTTATTACCTTTCAGCAGTTGCGCAACTTTAGATTAATGATTTTTATAATAGCTCCGGCTTTGAAGTGCTTTTTAAGAAGGTGATGTTAAAAATCTTTTCAATTTAATAATGCTTTTAGAAATTGCAATTAATGAATTTTGGGAAAAGCAATTGATTATCGAATTTCGATATTATTAAAAATAAATACTGCAATTATAATATGAACTACTTTTAAATCCTTTTTATTATTATGCACCTTTTTTTAATTAAGCCAAAAAATAGCTAAAAAGTTTTTGAGATACTTGCGATTGCTTATTAAATTTAATGCGCCTTTTAATAACTTTTTTATTATAATAAAATATATATTATAATTGGGTTACATTAATTATTTTGTAATTTTAATTTTTTGACTTTTATTATTTAATTTTAAAGGCATCTTTTTCCTTTTTAGGGGTTTGGGTAGCTCCTAATTTTAATTTTTTACCGAAAGCAATAGGAGCTATTTTATTTACAGCTTTGTATTATAAAAATTATTATATTTAAAAGGCTTTTTAGCCTTAATTGCTTAAAGTAAAGCTTTTATAAGCTTAGGTTTAATATTCTTAAGTATTTTTTATTGCTTTTTAAAACCTTGCTTTAGATTATATAATTCCTAAGCTTATAAAACAATTTATAAAATTGATTTGTATTTCGCATTTACATTAAGTTTTTTGGGATTTATTATATTATGTAAAATATTTTTTTTAATTGCGCTTAATGCTGCTAATTGTTTTAATGTATTAATACTTTGTGAGACCTAATTAAAGTGCTTGTGAATTAAAAGTTTAATGCTTTTTTATATTTTTATTCTCAAGTTCTTATTAATAGGCATTAAGTTAGTTGAGGGATTAATTAAAGGTTTAATATTTAAATTTATTAATTTAGGGGGAAATTGTTTTATCCCTAAGGTTATAAACTTAAATTTAATTAAAGGCATTATTGCCACTCTTAAATTAATAAGCTCCTTAATTTTCATAGCTTTTAAAGCTTTATTTAGTTGCTTTTGTTTAAAAAAAAATATTAGCATTTAATTACAGCATATTATTAGCATTTAGGCGGTTTATTAATATATATTTAGTATTTTAAGCCCTTATCTTATTTTCTTAAAGCAATTTAGTTATTTTTTGAAATTTTGCACGTAACTGGCCAGCCGCTTTCTTAATATTGAAAAAGGTAAAAAATAGGGTTTTATTAAAAATAACGTTTTTTATAACTATTATATATTATAATTAGAGCATTTAGATTTTGTATATATTAGATGAGATATAATTAATCAAATATTCAATATGCGCTTTTAGGTTAATTTTAAAAGCTCTCCTCTTGCGGAGCGCTTTTTAATTTTTTAATAAAAGGTATGCGCATAACTTGTACGCATAAATCCCGCTTTAATTAGGCCATAAATTAGTAGTAAGTTTAATAAGTAATTTTAGGTTATATTACTTAAAGTATTGTTTGAACCAAAGGTAAAACACCTTATTTGGATTTTTAAATGCCTTTTATATTAAAGGATTTATATTATAAAAGTATATTATTGCAAAAATGATTTTAGGCTATAATGCTTTAAGAAAGTTGGCAATAAAGCGCATTTTGATTGCTTTTTCAATAATTTTTTTGCTTACTTATTTTGCTTTTTTATTTAGTTTATGAATATATAATAACATAAGTTCTAAGTTAATATTGCTTTTATAGGTCCATTTTTTAAATTAAATTATTTTATTTAATTTAATAATTAAGGTTTTATTATTTTAGCGAATTTTATAAATAAAAAAGCCAAATTGCCGTTTTGTTTATTATTTAAAAGATTGAAAAGTAATTAATATTACGTTTAATCTTTTGCTTTTAAATATAAAGCCATAAAAGTTTTTATGAATTTGTTTTTGATTAAAAAGAGCTAATTGCTTTTGTTAAACCTAGGAAAATAATTAAATAAATCCCAGGTGATTTAATAAAAAAATTAGGTAGCTTTTTTTTTAAATAATTGCTAATTAATATTTTAATATATTATTGCTAAAGCATATTGCTTGTATTCTACTTTTATAAGGCTTAGAATTTTAATATTGCAAGCATTTTTTATTAATGCTTATAATGCTTTTTTTCTTAAATGCCTTATGCAAAAATGCCATAAGTATGCTATGTTTTATTAAAGTTTTAGGTAACGCTTGCTTAATTGAAAATCTTATTAAATGCTTTTTGTTATTATTGGAAATATTAAAAGTTTGAAATTAGGGTGTTTTAATGTATTAAGAGCAATTGATGAGGCAAAAGAGTAATTATTAAGCTTATATTCAAAAAAGGCTAAGTTTGCATAGCGTTTTAAGTTCTTAATAATTATATTGCTTTTTACCAATCCATAGTATAAAGTATAATTTAAATCATTATATTAGATTCCTTTTTTTAATAAATAAGCTTTTAAAATGATATTAATATTAAAACCCTTAATAATAACAATATTAATAAGCTTTAAATTTATTGTATTTGGCCCGTTTTTTTTATTAAAAGCATCTAATATTAGGCAAATACCCCGTCCTTTTACTGGCAGGCTTGAAGTATTAGCTTTAATAGCGTTGTTGATAGTTGCTTTCATAAAGGAGCTAAGGATTAAAAGATTAACTAAGTTCATTAAATGAATTGCGGCTTTATTATTAATCAAGGTGCTTTTAAAAAATAAATGATAATTAAAGTTTTATATAGCATATACTTTAGTTGCTTCCATTGTAGAGTTTAGTAGTTGAAGGCTAATTATTGCAAAGACTATTTTTTTAAGATATACTAGCGCCAAAGGTTTTGATGATTGGGTTGCTCTAGTGTTATTAATTAAAAGGGAGCAATTGGAAGGGCAATTGTCAAAAGAGCCTATGATTTATTAAATAGGGAACATCTTCCAGCCATATTTATTTGCTTTGCTTTAAAGTTTAGTGAAAATAATAGCTAGCTTTGAGCATGTTTTCTTAATCTCTTCGGTTAATGGTAAATTATGCAACTTATTTCCAATAAAATTATTAAAGGAATAGCACAATTGAAAGTATTCCAATGGCTCATATCAATAAGAATTTATTATATAAACACAATCCTTAAAAGAACTACCTAATTTGAAAAGGCAAAAGCAAGAGGAAAAAGAAAATTTATTATTATTATTAAAAGCATTTGGTCTACTATTAAAAGTAACAATTGAATATAACCTAATGGGCTTTTCAGAAAATGATTCAAATTGCAATTATTTAGCCAAAACTACAAACATTATATTATATTAGATTAAAATAATTAAGTGAAGTTTTTTTAGGGTAATATTTTTTTAAAGCTTAGCGGATTTGTGTTACGCTTATTGGGGAGCTAATTAAACTTTTATTATTTTTAAAAAGATATAAGTTACTAAATCCTTTATCATAAAATCTAGATTATAAAAAAGCGCTTTTTAATAAGCACATTTTTATTTCTAAATCCAAATAATAAGCTTAAATTATTAATGGGTTACTTTATAAAACATTGTAATATAATTTTTCTTGATTTAAGTCAAAATACTTAATGCTAAAAAAGCATAATCTTATTAAAGGGTTTACACCAGTTGTTAAATAATCCAATTACGCCCATAGATGTTTTTGCTTTCCAGAAAAACAGCGCTATAAACATCACTATTAACATGCTTTTAAACCCATTTCATAGCGGCCTTATAACTCTTCGCTTTTTTGTTTCAAAAGGGCATAAGCATTAAATATTTTATTAAAAGCAGCTTGAACTTAGCCGCAACCTTTTTTAGGGTTACTATCTTATAATTCGCCTTATCAGGTTTTGCTCCCTTAGCTTTAGGATTTTTAATATCTTTTTCCCAAGTAACCTAAGCTTTGATTATTGCTTTGGCCTTTTATATATTATTAATCTTATATTTAATAATAAGAAGTATTGAAGCAGTTAATTTTGTATTTAATGGGCTCATTAAATTAGGAGCATTTGAATCAAGCTTTATCCAAATCTTATTTAAATAATAAAAGTTTTTATAGGCTTGAAATCATATAAGCCAGGTGCGCTTGTTATAAGTGAGCAACAGCTTTTTAGCTATGGATTTATTGTTTATTATAAAAAGGTTACTTTTAAGAACTTAAAGTATAAGGGAAAATTTGAGGAATTTAAGGAATTAAGGGAAAAAGGAAGAATAAAAAGCAACTAAAGGATTTAAATTCACAACTTCTTTAGGCTTTTATACAAGTTATTAGGGTTAAAAAAGCGGTATATTAAAATAGCGGTGAAAACTCTATAATAAGTAGCTTGCAGAACCTCAAGAATTCCGAGGAATTTAAGGAGCTTTAATTTAATTAGCTGCGCATAGTATAAAAGAATACTAACTTAATAGTTTTGTTATGGGGCTTATAATTGATATACGCAATAAGACTTAGGCTCTGCAAGCACTTGAATTAATAGAATGTCTTGATTAATTAAGTCAAATTTAAATAAAAAGTATAAAAGGGGGAAATACTTCCCTAAGGCGGTATACAATGGCAGAACCCTATCTAAAAAGTGTACAATGCCAAGAGAGCAGTTTAGGCGAGCTGCAGCCGTGCCTATACGACAATAACAAAAATCTTGAATTTTAATTAGAGTACTATAGGTAATAATTGGAGGAAAGGCTTTCGGCTAAATAATACGTCATTTAGCGGTATTAAAAAGAACTTAATATTCTAATAATTATACTTTTCTAAAAATAATACTATAATATTTTAATCAAGTAATAAAAAAAGGAGTAAAGGCTTATAAGCGCTTATTTACTGTCAGGTTCAGAGTGGTATAATGGCTGATTTTTCTATTATTGGTATTATTAAAGCCTTTAACAACGATAACGTTTGGTAAAAGGTGAATTGAAGGTTTTAAAAAAAAGAGATTTTAAAAGAGTATAATTAATAAAACAATAACTATTTGCTTTAAAATCGAAAAGTACGGGTAGTTTGTATAATAGTCTATTCTTAATAAAGGTTACTTAAGTAATAAAAGATTGTCCTTCAAGAAGCTATGTTAAATTAAAGTATTATATAGTTCTTAATATACTTAAAAAAAAGTCTTTTCTTAGGTTTGGCTTTTTATTAGAAGAGGTAGTATTTGTTTTTTAGTAGTATTTTTGTATATATTTTCGTTATTATCCTTAGATTAATTGTTAAAAGAACAATTAACATTAATTTTGTTAATTTTATAAAAAGTAAAAAGTTATTAAAATAGCTATGTAGTATAGTTACGAGGTATATTTGCCGGTAATTAGGCACGAGGGGTGTTGGTATATATAAAAGGGGTTAATAGTCTTTGGTACTATTGTCAGGACTAAAAGCTCTTTTATTTACGGTACTCTTTGGCCTCGTAATCGGTATAATTGTAAGGGGGAACAAAAGACTGAGATATTGTATTTATAATCCATCGAAAGTTCGATTTAACAAAGACTAAAGATTCGGAAGTCGAATGGAAAGTTCGCTTAACTAATTGGCCTCGGTCTTTGGTTTAAATTGCTTTGATGTACTTTTTTAATAATCAAGAGGTCTTATATTATTAAAATAGTTATTTGTATAATTAGGAAAGAAGCTTATTTTATAAATCCATTTTTAAGACGGATTTATTGTTGATGTCAGCAATGCGAGTAAGAGTTTTAAAATTATGATAAAAGCTTTAAAAGGAACTCTAGTAGTCTATATAAAAAGTGGAATATTTAGAACGGGTTGTTTATTTATTGTAAAGATTAAATAAAAATAAAACAAGTTGTTTTATTAAGTTTAAGGTATTTATAGGCGTATTGTTTTTATTAAATTCTGGTTTTAGGAAGACTGGTTTTAAGAATATTTGTGTTATTCTTTTGGTTTAGTTTAATAACTAGTCTTTCTTATGTTTTTTATTAATAAAGTAAGTGGCATAATAATGTAAAATGTTATATACTTGGATTTCTTATAGCTTTAGGGAATATTTAATATTATTAGAGAATTTATTTAAAAGGTTTAGAATCTTTTTAATATAAGTAATATAAGACATAAAGGAGATTTTTAAAAAAAAACGGGACCTGAGAAGTGTCTTTAGGGAAGGAATAATATAAAGCGTTGTTATAATAACGGCTCGACTTGCTATTATTTTTATTATTATTATTATTAAGATTAAGGGTAATAGCGGTTTGTTTACCTTTATTCTTAATAAGAACACTGGTATTTTCTTTGATAAAAAAGAAAAGAATAAATAAAAAGGGGCTATTTCTAAAGGAAACAGACTTAGAAGGAATACAATTCTCGCTAAAGCGTCGGAACTGTTTTTATATTATAAGTAAGTCTTTATTTATTTGTTTAAAACGCTTTTTTTTTTATTTAGCTTTTTTTTTATTTCTTTTATTGTTTGTATATTTATAATAGTTTGGTTACTTTAAGGGATAGGCTATATTATACCAAAAAAAGAAAAGGGTTAAGAAGAAGATCCCATGAAAAAAACGAAAAAAGCATAGGCAAAAGACATATCGGCGTTTTCTATTAAAGAATGCTTTGCCGCAAGAGGTTTAGGCTTTATACGATGTATCAAGAGTACGTTTATATAAAGGGGGATGTTGTTTTTTTGGCTTAATTAAGTCGAAGAGGCATAAAAAAGGGAAGCCAGTGTCGTCGACTTTTTTGGGTTTATTAGTTATTTAAGTACTATTCATTAAGCTGTACTTAGTATAAGCCTTCTTTATAAAGAACTCTCTTTATAATAGGAGTTTACAAAGGAATGGGGAAGGGGAGGATGTTTATTGTCTTTTTAAACGAATTGAAACGAATTATAAATAATATAACGCTTGCCTTATAAAGACCAGTGCCAGCGTTTAGTAAAGGCCTTATATATCAAAAAAATCATAGTAAAAGTAATTAAGATTTTCTTAGAATTTACAACTAAAGAGGAAAAAAAGTAAGGAAAGAAAGGGGTTATATATAAGAAGCGTTGTCGAGTTAATTTCGCTTAGGCGCTTAGTAATGCCCAATTAGGAAGGCTCCCTTGAATGCCCTTTGATCCGTACCATCCGTCACATAAACTATTAAACTATTAAACTATTAAACTATTAAACTATTAAACTATTAAACTATTAAACTATTAAACTATTAAACTATTAAACTATTAAACTATTAAATTATTAAATTATTTAATAAGTACTTTATTTTATAATTTACTTAATAATTTAATAAGTAATATTATATATATATTAATTAATTTTTAAATCGATTTTTTATAAAAAGAAATCATTAGGGTAAATCTTTAATATTTATTTTTAATTATATATTAGGCTTAATATTTAAATTATAATAATAATATTTTTATCTTTAAATATATTCTTTTTATTTTAATAAATTTTACGAATTATATTTTTTTTTATAAATAGCCGTTTATTAGCTTATATATTAAGATAAGATGAAAATTAGTTTAATTATAATCATATAATATTTCTTTAATAATTAATATTTTTATAATAATTTTAATTATTATAATTTTAAAAAAGCCATTTTAATAAGCTAATTAAGCTAATTTTGAAACAGGTCTTATTTTATATTTTACTTGAAAACTCATAGTAATGCACGACTTTTAAATAAATATATATTTTTTTAATAATTAATATTTTTATAATTATAATAATTATTATAAATTTAATAAGGCTATTTTAATGGGCTAAGCAAGCTGATTCTTAAATAGGTCTTATTTTATATTTTAATTAAAAACTCATAGTGATATATGACTCTTAAATAAAATTTCTTTAGAAATATTTCTTTAATAATTAATATTCTTATAATTATATTAGTCATCGTAAATCCAAAAAAGCCATTTTAATAAGCTAATTAAGCTGATTTTAAAACAGGTCTTATTTTGTATTTTAATTAAAAACTCGTAGTGATGCACGACTTGTAAATAAAATTTCTTTAGAAATATCTTTTTAATAATTAATAGTCTTATAAGTATAATAATTATTATAAATCTAAAAAAGCTATATTAATAAGCTAATTAAGTTGATTTTAAAACGGGTTTTATTTTGTATTTTAATTAGAAACTCGTAGTAATATACGACTTTTAAATAATAATAAATTTAAAAAGAAAATCTTTTAATAATTAATATCTTTATAATTATAATAATTATTATAAATCTTAAAAGGCCATTTTCATAAGCTAATTAAGCTGATTCTAAAATAGGTCTAATATTATATTTTAGTTAAAAACTCATAATATTACACAATATTTAAATAATTCCCCTTTAAAAGTGGGGCTTTTTAAACTTCTGGCACTCCTGCACTCCCGTATTCTTAAAGTTTTGTTACATATCATACAATTAACATCACTCCTTTATCCTTTATTAAAGATTCTTTCTTATAAGTCACGTTATAATCACGCTATACATAAAGCTCGGTCCACGTATTTATGACCAATTAGAAGAGGGCAAAAATTAACAGATTTTTTCACCACTGGGAAAATCAAGCTGGTGTAGAGATTTCCGCGTGATTGTAAGTGCCTGAGGCTCCTACATTCAAGAAAACGTAGAGACAGCTAAAGCTGTCAATTATATGTGAAAATATCTTTTAATTTAAAAAGTCTTATAGGTAATGGCTCTTTTTTTAATATTGTGAAATTGTTAAACATAAGCTGGTAAGCTTTATTAAAAACATTATTAAACGTATTTATAATGGTATAATATCCCGGCATATCTTTTTTAATTTGAATTTTTAGAGTAGTCCAAATAGCGCAAATAGCTGTGTTTGTGATATAAACACGATTAAATATGATATTAACATTATGAATAGAATTTTTATAATATTTTATCTTAATTTTGATTGTATTATTTAAGTGCTTAAGTGACAAGTTGATCGGCTTGAAGGTTATTTGTTCCCTTAACCAGTTGATCAGCCCAGATACTAATATAGCCCGTTGAAGCTTAATTGTATAAATGTCGTTTTTGAGTAGCCATTTATAATATAATATCTCATGAGCGTAGTTGATCTGATGGGTATTAAGAAATGTGATGATTAATGGATTTATATAATGACAAAGGATTTTGATATTCTTATACTTAATATTTTGCCAAATAGTAAGAAATAGTTTTATTTTTTAAAGGTATTAATATATGGTTGTGAAGGTTGGGTCTTTATGTTTACTGCTATTACTTTGTTTGCCGTTTTATGCGTTTTTTGTAAATGCTTAAAGCCGAATTGATTTAATAATAAATAGAAACCTTTTTAGTGTGAGGCGATTAATAATTTTATTAAATGTTACGCGGTGAGTTAAGTTAGCTTGGTTATGATTTTGTAATTCTTTTATACTTAATGTATTATAAAATAAAGCAAAAACCCTAGCCGTGAAACTTTAAGTAATAAATGCTTTTAGAATATAGTATTTAGGATTGTTTTTAGTTATTAGATTATAGCCTTATAAAGCCATATCATATTGAATGATATGCTTGCCTTTTTTAGTTTTAAGTGCTAAGGTTTAATAAGTATATATAATTAATAAAAGTAGGTTTAATTAAATATAAAATTATATAATGATTTTAAAATGTTAATTATGTTAATTATGTTAATTATATGTTTGTTCAAAATGCTATTGCTTATTTTTGATTAATTTAATATAATGTGTTATAAGTTGGTTTTTATGAAGAAGCCAAAGTCGAGATTTGAAAGCAATATTTGGGTTTAATTATAATTGTTTTTGGAATATATTATTATGAATATTTATTATATTTGCGAGAGTTTTTTTATTTTTAAAAATAGCTTTAAATTAATAATATTTTGTTTTGTAAATTAGAAGTAGGTTGATTTTTGGCAAAAGGGGGAATAAGCTAAAAAATTTAATAAATATTATATTTATTATTATTAAATGAATATGTTTGATAGCATTTATAAGAAGAAAGGTCGTGATTTGTTTTTTAAGAGGGGCTAAAGGCCGTTTTGCTGTAATAGCTTATGGAAGTGTTGGTAGAGTTGTTTTTTTAAGAAGTTAATTATTTTTATTAGTTATTTTAGGAGAATATATAATATTTTTTTAGTTTAAAGTGATAGTAGGATTATGTATTGATTAATTTAATTTAGTAGATGGTATTTTTGGGTAAATAATAATTATAGTAGTTGTTATAGCTTGTTGATTTTTGATATGATTTAATGCCTTGTTTCGCTTTTTGTTTTGAAAGTTGATGTTATTGTAAATAATAATAATTTAAGGATCATGATCTAAAATTAGTAATTAAGATTATAATATGTTAGCACTAGAAGTAAATTGAAGTAAGTGAATTAATTAAAAGAGAGGAGCTTTAAGGAAAGGATATTAATATTAGGGTGAGGGGAGCGTTGCCTTTGCTTAGGAAATAAGTTAAAGTAAATGGATTAATTAGGAGAAGAGCTTTAAGGAAAGGACACTAGGGCGAGGGGAGCGCTGCCTTTACTTAAGAAGTATATTAAAGTAAGTGGATTAATTAAAAGAGAAGAGTTTTAAGGAAAGGATATTAATATTAAGGCGAAAAAAGCGTTGCCTTTGTTTAAGAAGTAAGTTGAAGTAAATGGATTAATTAAAAGAGAAAAGCTTTAAAAAAAAGGATATTAATATTAAGGTAAAGGGAGTATTACCTTTGTTTAAAAAGTAAATTAAAGTAAATAGATTAATTAAAAAAGAAGAGCTTTAAGAAAAGGATACTAGTATTAGGGTAAGGGGAGCGTTGCTTTTGCTTAAGAAGTAAATTGAAGTAAGTGGATTAATTAGAAGAGAAGAGTTTTAAGGACATAAATAAATAGTAGGTAATAATGCCTTTAATTAGAAGTAAATTAAAGTAAAAAGGCTAATTAAAAAAAGATTGATTTAGGCTTATTTTTGTAAATGTTGTAAGATTTTTTATTGTAATATTCTTTGTTTTGTACGTATAATATATTTTAAGGTTAAATAAGATTTTAATAATTTATTATTTAATATTAAATTTAAAAAGATATAGATTTAATAATGATTGGAAGTAGTTGGAACTTTTTTTAGATTGGGCAAATGATATTATATTTGTGATTATAAAAATTGTCCTTTTAATTAAAGACCATTTATTATCCTTATTATTATTATATTTTTTAATGAATACGTGGGTTTTATAGTAATGATTAAATTAAAGTAAACTATATAAGGGCTTTGATTTGAATTATAAAAATAACCTTATTAAAATTTATCTTATTTGTTGCTTATGTAATATTATATTAACTAAAGTATTGAGTATGATAAAGTTCTTAGAACTCCGGGCTTAAAGCTTTTATTAGTTTTAGGATAAAAAAAGCAAATTTAGTGTGTTTTAAGATATTATAGAATATTTAATGTTATTGTTTAATTATTTATATATGTTTTGGAAGAATATATTAAAGATTGTCTTTTAAAATAAATGCAATAAAAAAGTTATAAAGTGTTCACCTTTTCTTATAAAGTAGTTTAAAAATAGTGTATAATATTAGCCTTTTAATATTCTAATTTGAATTACCTCTTATTTGTTTATAAGAACCACCTTTTGCGTTATTTTATATATTGTTTTTTAGGTTGGAGTTAGAGTTATAGTTATAATTGAAGGAAGGAGGAGGAGGAGGGGTAAAGTATAAGTTAGAAAGTTTGTTAATAAGATAAAGGGAAATGAATTATAAATTTATGAGTTTATTTGTAAATTGAAGTGTTTTTGGAGGATGTGGTATGTGATGTATTATAGTTGAGGAGAAAAGTAATAAAGAAGGACTTGAAGGTGGAGGTAGTTAAAGAGGGGTAATTAGATTGGAGGCTTTATTAAAGGACATAGCCTTTTTAGTTTGTAATTAATCATAAACACTTGGACAGCTAAGAATGAGAATTATTATAAGAGATAAAAAAATTATATGAGCTTTTAAATGTACTTTTAATAAAAGTGATTAGGCGTAATTAAAAGGCCGAAATATAGGTTTGAAGTTAGTGTTATAATAATTGAATTTTTTCATTAAAGTGGTAGCGCGAGTTATTAAACGGTTACTATTTTCCTTTAAACCTTTTGAGGGAAATTCAAAGTTTTGGCTTTTAATTGGCTCATTTATTTTAATTTATTTTAATTTATTTTAATTTATTTTAATTTATTTTAATTTATTTTAATTTATTTTAATTTATTTTAATTTATTTTAATTTATTTTAATTTATTTTAATTTATTTGGTATGGCGTTAACTCTTGCTTATGTGGGGTAATGCTTGAATTTACTACTTAGGAGGGTCTGATTTATGAGATAATCACAGGCAGCCATTTGGATCAGCTGGGGTCTCGGCAGTCCTTGACAAACCAATGGACTTGGTGGCCATTGCATCCCTGATCAACTCCCTCTTCTTTTGGGTTAACTAGAAGTGAGTTGAAGAAGAAAGAATGACTGCTATGCGTATATAGGATGGCATAAAGGGCTGAATACTCAAGCCTTGAAGACTTGCTTTAGGCTGGGCAACAGCAGCCATGCAAAGGCTTTATTAATTGGAAGAGACTTCGGAAGCGAGAAAACCCAACGTTTCTAACGCTTTTGAATTTCACTCGCTTCGCATTGAGATTAATCAGCGACTGCTCAACTGCTTCTGAGAAGGCGGTTTGTAGCAACGAGGGTTTCTTGGATGCCATTTTTTTTCGAGGCCGTGTAGGCCGAGCTGTTGAAGGAGTGGGGTTTGTTGTGGTGGTTTAACTTTGAGTCTTGAGCGAATTCGGAATAGTGGCGCGAAGGCGCTGTCGGTGGGTTTTTGGTCTGCGTTAAGGTGGGTTGTTTTTCCAATGGAGGAATTCAATGAAAGTAGAAGCATTGCTTTGTTTTATCATATATATAGACGAGAGGAGGGAGGACGCGCCGGGCTGCTAGACCAGGCGGAAAGAGCAAACCCGCTAGTAGGGGCGACAAGTGAGAAGTTGTTTTCATATCTTGTCAATAGCACAGCACTTCTGTATCTTGTTCTGTCGAGTGATTCAATCAAGTACTTGCGATTTTCAAAATGATCAATGGAAATCAATCCGGGGAGTAAATAACTCCATGCATTTCCATAACTCATATAACCCCATCAATTATCATTACACCCCCGCTCCCCCTCCCCTCATTACGAACAAACATTCAACCTCGCCACACTCGGATCATGATCACTCTTCTGTTCCGGCAACGAGCTCCAAGTATTAACATGCACATGCTCAAACGCCGCCCCCAGGATCAACGCCGGGCTCACAAACATATGATCCAGCGCCTGGCAATTCATATCAAACATATACGTGTACCGTTCCGTCGTAGGCGTGAGCGTCACGTCGTCGAGATCGAGAAGCTTGGACACGCGCTTGAATGTCTCGAGGGGCTCGACGAATGTGAATTCGTTGAAATCGCCTGCGACGATTATTTTCGCCAAGGGGTTTTGCTGGAGGATTTGCGAGACGAATGTCTGGTGGGTGTTAGCTTGTGTTTTTAGGGAGGGATTGGGGGAGATCTTACGGCTGTGATATTCCCCTGCGCAGAGCGATCGGCAACCCCTCCATTAACAGGAGGACGCGCATCTCCCACCAGAGGACTTCCACCACCTTTACTGCCCTGGTGCAAGTTCACCGTGAAGAACTTGTTCTTCCCATCGAGCGTCTCCCATGCAGCAGCCAGCGGCTTACGGCTCGCGGTGAATGCAGGGTTAGTGGGTTCGATTCGGCCGGGGTTGAATTTGAGTTCTGGGCCTGGGAGGACCTCGTTTGCGTCGAGAGGGCCGCCGAGGTTGGGCTTGCGGAGGCGGAGGACGGCCGGTTTGTACAGGTAGGCTTGCCGGATGTTTCCGCCGGGCTCGCCGCCGTCTTGGAGGTTGGTGGGGAGGACTTCTGTGAATGCGTATTGCACACCGGAGATGTTGAAGATTGCGTTGACGAGGGTGGTGAGAGTCAGGTTTGCGGTGACGACTGAAAATTGTTAGCACGTGGTTATGTCAGAGGAGGCGGGGGAAATACCCCCGTTATTTGTGGCTCCATTGTCATCCTGGATTTCTTGGATGAACATAAGATCTGGAGTCTTCAAATAGGTTGCGATGTGATCAGCAATCGATGGGAGCCATGCTGATTTCGGTGTCAAGTTCTCCACGTTGTAATCACCGACCGTGAGCTGCTTGCAAGTTCCGGAAGATGTGAGAGTGGTTGGTGGGTGGGTCGCTGGCGAAGCCGAAGCCAACACTTTCACAGCAGTCTGAGGATTGATGCTGTAGTATCCAAAAGCGTAAGTTATGACACCTGTGATTTCTTCTAAGGTGTCACCAAGCTTGACGGTTTTTGGATTCTTGGTCCCATCGAGAGGGTCGATGACTACGAGTGCCTCTGGGTTGGAATCTGAAACTGGGTGTCAGAAAGGTTCTTGAGATTTCAGGATTACCGTACCTCTGTCTCTCATGGTCAAACCACCACGTTTATTCTTGCCCGAAGTTCTCCACGATCCAGCAATCCACACATTTGCAAATCTGTTGGACTTGGTGATTGCAACCGGGAGCTTCACAGTCACGAGTTCTCCAGTCAAGCTTTCCCAAAAGTCCATACCAAAGAGAAGTGGCTGCAGAGTTGGGTTTGCGGTAGAAACCAAACTCTGGTTATTTGGGAGAGAGTAGACATCCCAGTTGTCGAGAGACGAGAATTGCTCTGTTGGTGGGTAGACGAGAAGATCTTGACCGATGACCACCGGCTTGACGGCATTCCCGCTTGAGAGAACTTTGACGTTGTTTGGGGAGGTCAATTCCGTTAAGAACAGGTGAGTCGAAGTTGATCGGTATTCGGCGACGGTTGCATCAACAGTGATTACGTCTCCGACTGTGACATTCTTGAGAGCTTGACTGCCGAAGACATAGATGGAATTTGATGATCTGATGTCGAGGTTGAGAGTCGTGTCCCTCAGGAAAAATCCAGATGGTCCCTTAGCGGTCACCAACCCCTTGATTCCAGTCAATGTCTGGCCCGCGAAAGGCGACAGATATTTGATGCCATTGATCTGGTTGATAGTAACAGCGTTCGCGACGGCATTGAGAGCCAAGGCGGCAGTAGCGAGAGAGAACCTCATGATCGCTAGCTAGATTCAGGGGTTATGGCAGAATGACACCTAACTCAAAAAAGCCGGGAATCAAAAACTCTTTATATCCTCATCCTGCAGGCCAGCACAGCCTTGAATCCATCGTTATCTTTCAAGGCCGAGTAAGGAAACAGACTCCGACCACGTTTATTTTGCCTCTTCGGACATGCCATGGTAGCTGAACGGCTGAGCGGAGCCGAAGAACTTGGCGATGGGTTCCTGCAGCTTGTTTGGCGCAATGTCGATATAAGTGCTTGGCGGCCTACCCACTAAGGGAAGGTGAATGAGGATTGACAGGCGATAGGTGGGGTATAACCTTCAGCTTACCTTCTCCAGCCCAATTGAATCAACATGCGGACGACTCCGAGAAGTGCCATGGGGAAGCGATGTTTTTATTAGTACGGAGGTTGCCACTTCTGGAGAGCACAAAAAAGGCTGGTGAGAAGCTGATTGGTGTCGGTAGGACAGCCAAGAGGAGAAGCTGTGTGTTCGTTCGGCCCCCTTTCTATTCCGAGATGGATTTGAATAGAGATCTAAAGTAACAGAACGCGAGTCATAGATTGGGGATCATAAGCATTTGAGAGAACTTCAAGTTGCAATTGCAATGAGAAGCATGTGATGATGAGTTCTCGGGATTGGATTTCATGATATGAAGAGTGGAAGAGGATTGATCAAATTCAGAGTTAGTTTGATAGTGATGTTATGCGACCATTTGCAATAAGAAGCTTTTTGAGGTGTGGTCCAATCCGCGGGACCAAGGTTATTCAGACACACCCTTTTTCTCAGCGAGAAGACCCAACCCACAAGGGCCAGATGCCTTTTTGGGGTTCCATATAATTTTGAGAGATGACATACGTCACCTTTAAAACAGGGGCCTCCATCTCATGCCAGCAACACTTGGGGAACCTCTACGCTAAAATAAAGCAGTACATCTCGCTTAGACCTGTCCCCACAAGCAAGACTCTGAGGTCAAAACCACACCAAAAAGAAAACATTTACAAAAATTCAAGGCTTTTGTCCTCGGAGAGACTCGACTATTTTACATTAGATATCATCATCCAGCCTTGCGGAACAGTTTAACATACACTCTCGACCTTTGGATCACGTGATTCGAAGTTAACTTCAATGTCATATTTAGTATATATGAGACCAACGCTCTAACCAACTGAGCCACGAAGACATGTCGTTTTTAGGCGTATTATGTCACGATTTTCGCTTATCTCGTCATATACGACCAATAAAATTTTGCAAGTGGTGAGGTGAATCTGTGGTCGATTGGTCAGCACAGCCAATAGCCACAGCGTAAGGGGGCTGGTGGGGTGGGCGAAAAGTTTCAACAATACTACAAGTAACGAGAATTAGGTTTGAAAGACTAGACTGCGGGGAGTTTGCTACCAAATGTCCGGAGAGTAATTCGGTACGTGTGTTGAGAAATTTCTCTGAAATGCGTCGCTACTTTGCAGTAAGACCGTAACGCATTATGCAAGAGATTTTTGAGCAACTGTCACAACCCCACATCTCTTTAGAAAACCCACGATCTTCTCGGACTAAACCATTTATCCCTCGCCCCCTTCACGAACGTCCCATCTCTCACTAAAACATCCCTCCCTACCTCACCACCAATACTCCCAAACTCTTCCCCAGCTTTTCCCACCCCCTCCAACATCCTCCTCTTCATAACATCCCTAAATTCACTCTGCATACTCAGTCTATCATTCCACTCAATCCCTTCCCCATCCCTCTCCCCCCTAATCCTCAAATCTGGCCTCCTCCCCAGATCAAACGTCCTCTGTCTCCTCCCCTGCCCAACAACAACCACCTCTCTCAAATTCCTGAACCGCTCCTCGTTCAAGCCACGCACCAGCACGACACAACTCCTCTCATATCTAATCGCCAGCCGTGAGATCTTCTCCACTTCCTCCTGGCAAATCACTGTATGAGTAGACGTCCCTTCCACAAATACGGAAACCGTACATTTCCTCCCCATTGAAACAACATCGTTGGTGAAATTGACGTACACTCTCGGCTGCCCTCCAGGGACAGCGAATGCCAATTCATAATTTTTGAGACCTTCGATCCGGGATTCTCGACATGTATGCAAGACAGGCGGGATTTCGGCTCTGCTCCAAATCCCTTTGATTGCGACTGGTGAGCGAGCGTGTTTCCGCTCGTCGGAGGTTGTGCGAAGTTGAAGCTCGATAACCCGTGGTTCGGTAGCGGCGAATTGCCAGATCAATTGTCTGATTTCCAGGGGAAGGTCGAGGAATTTACCGAATTCTGGGGGAGGTGCGAGATGGAGGAAGTGAGAAAGCCTGCGAATTTTTATTTGCAGTGTGTAGATTGCTGAATTCATGCTATCACATATCTGGTCGTAAGAATCGCGGATTTTAACGAGTGTCCAGCGGTAAAGATCTCGCGAACCGACAAGAATGAAGAAGCCGATGAGGTGGTACCATCTGACGCTGTTTGGGAGACCCATACTGACTGGTTGCCTTTAGTCTTGTTATTGAGATGGGTTCTGAAGTTGTGGGGTAGTGAATGATGATGGGGGGTGTTGAAGTTGAGGGGAGGTTCCAAATATGGAAGCCTAAATGTTGACGTCTCGCGTACGTGGATGCTTGCCACATCTAGTGTTTCTGGTCAACAAATCCATTGGTTAATTGAGAATAATACCTCGTTTAGTTGTCTGGGTTTATTTGAAAACGATTTATCGCGCAAGTATAATTATCCATTGTTGAGCAAATTAAGGCAGTGTTCAGGAAGGTGTCATGTGGGACAAGTGTTTTCCTGTTGGTTCAATTCTCTTCAATTCTCGTCGTCGAACGACACTGTTGGACGGGAATTTATCTGTGAGTCAGTGCAGCAATATGGAAATGTTTGATGGCTCAGGTTCTGTGGGTATTCGTCTGCCACAGCATGAAATATATGTATCGTCACCATCTCCTGGCATGCCATATCCAACACGCCTCTTTTGAAAGTTGAAATATGTACCGAAAAAGTTTATACCTTCCTGACTCCACGTCATCTCGCCCTCCTCGCTCACCTCATCCCCCTCAACTGCTCCTCCAATCCTCTTCACATCCCTCAACCACACAGAGATTTACTCTTTGCCAGAACATCCATGGATCGACATCGCTGCATCAATTTGCTAAGTCAGTTGGTTCTTCTGGGCGAAGATGGGCGGGGTAATTGTTCGGCTAAACTCGCGAGAGATTTGTCGAAGTAGATTACGAGTATATGCTTGCAAGAACGTTAAACTTCATAACCACATCTCTATCCAGAATCAGCATAATCCTATCAACCTTCCACTCTCAACTCACACTAACAATCGTAAATACACCGACAACCAGAGATAATTCTCTCTCACCCTCACTTCAGACGGATGATATGCATCCGCTAAAGACCATGACATTCCACCTGAAAAGTAGGTTGGCGGATAGCAACTAGCACAATTAATCCGCGATTTCCAGATCTTACCAAAAGATATGACACTGGCTGCGCATGTTGGAGTGAAAGAGATTATGTCGCTTCTGGCGATACTGTGATGTACTTAAAAGGAGCTTTATGGTCTCGAAAAGTTTGCGCTCAAAGCTTTCGGTGGGTGTTGCGAATTGTGAACAACTCTGGAGCCACGATCTTTGAGAGAAAGTGAGATTGCTGGTTATGCGAGTTGGGTCCGCTGATGTTATTTGAGAAGTTGTTGGTATGGAAGGTTACGTTTCTTAACTGGTAGATATCTCCCTCACAAATGTTCACCATGGTTAATTTATCAAGTTTGTCGAGGGTATTATCTGGCAACATTGCATCACCAACGCCATAGCCAACATCTAAAGAAGACTCATATATACTTACTTACACAGTAACCAGAGCCTTCCCTCTAACCATCGCCATCGTCTCTTCTCCTGGTCGCACTTTCTATACCTGACTGATATATTCTTGACACGGCATCTGCTTGTCACATTTCACATTTCTCTTTGATTCGCGCATTTGAGACGATACAGCCTCTTGGTACTCATTATGTTGCTCCGACGGATGTGAGATGCTGTTGAGGTGAGGCCATACCTGGAGAGAACGAGGACTGGCGGGAAAGTATCCGGACAGGCTGCTTGCCGTGAGCAGTTGGTTGTAATTGAGGTTGGCTTGCTTCATGATTGGTTAGGCTAGGTGGGAGTGGGAGTGGGAGTGGGAATTCTGCCTTCAATTCAGCTTCATCTGTCTTATACGAATGACTTTTCTTCTTTTTTTTCTTATGGAGCATATATACACTTGAGGTTCCCAGCCTCGGCTCTTCATTCCCCCCTCCCCCCACCCACTTTTGCACCAAGATAAAGCCAACCCACTTACGCTTCATACGAAGTACTTTTCAACACCAAATCGCTCATACCCAGAACCTCAGCTGTCCTTCCCAATTCCCCAAGTCAAACGAGATGCTGATCTTTCCTCACTTGCATTTTCCATTTCGAGAAAGCGCCAAGGAGTCACCAAGAAGCGTTTCAGCCGAGCTGTTACGAGATGGATGTCCGTGTCCGGAGTCTTGCCCCGATTCTGAGGTCGATCCAATAAGGTAGCATCTTGATTCTGCGGTACTTCCCAAGATCGATTGTTTGATTTTTAGCGTTCTGGATCTGGAGCTGGGAAGATAGGCTCTGGTTCAGATAACCCGGTTTTGGGGTATATCACGTGAGCATTATTCGGCGGCAATTGAGACAACTCGGGATGCACCGTCGGCCATAGGAATGGGAGTTTCACTTCACCAGAGCTCATCATCAACACAAAGTCCCCTCCAAACGTGCAATACCTACCCCTGGATCCCCCTCCCATCACCATCACCACCACCACCACCATCCCCTTCCTCCTTCCACAGCTGAGGTGATTTCCCGACTTACAACTAAATCGATGGCATCGTACCTCTATCTCACTCGATCCATAACGCGCCCGCGCCTTCAAGCGCCCAGACCAAGCTTCTTGATCTCGCTCTCGCTCGGTTCCTCTGCACTTTTTACTTCGGTACAGTACTGTAGGAGGCTCAAACATGCCATGCCATGCCGTCCCATCCAAGCTGTCATCCCAAACTCTCGTCCTTGTCCCGATCAGGGGGGTGTTTCCCGTCTCAGATCCTTGGTTGATGATACTGTATTCGCTTAATTAGTGGAGGGGTGTTCGTGCGCGCCCCTGAAGATCGGAAGCCAGAAAACAGAAACCTTACTCCCTCGATCGTGGGTGTATTGACAGGCAAAAGATCATTCTGTGAAAATAGACATTATTGAAGTACCAAGAGCAAGAATAGATATAACGATTTAATGGGGTGGTTTATACACGATAAATAATTCGCCATATGTGTGCAGATAGCCGCGACCCAAATCTCAAACACACGTACCCAGATCTCGCTCGCTTATCTCCTCCACGTCCTGGAAAACCCAATATCCGAGACCAGCCCCTGTCCATCAACACCTACCTCACGTCTCAGCCTTCACATCCCATCCACTCCCAACCATTCCCACGGCACGCCACCCTTCACCTCCCGTTAAACTCCAGACAAGCTTTGTCGGACGACAGTTTAGTTCGGTTCTGCTGCGATCTAGTGGGCCGGTTCGGTCGCTTCGTTCGAGCTTTCGGCCGCTCGAGTCAGGATGCGACGAGACGTCCGATCTGCTTTTCGATGCGACGGTGGCTTGCTCTCTGGACTCTTAGTCGTCTGGAAAGAGTAAGGGCTCAAGACTTAGGAGTCTGGAGGGGTGAGAACTGACTGGTGAGGAGGAGGCAGGAGGAGTGAGAACTAGGAACCTGCCATCCAGTGTCCGAAGACGTTAGGACGTCAGGTCGGAGGACGGGACGACTTGTCTTGTTTCGGGTGTGAGCCGTGGGGATGCTTGTCTTGTCGTGTCTCTCTTCCCTTGTCTCCCTTCCCTCGTCTCTCTTCCCACTTCTGGGCACCAAGGTAGAGCGGCTGGTAAGTTCGTTCCAGTAGTCAGGTACAGTCCATACATAGCGTGGGTATTCCCCGTTTGAGAAGCACGCTTCTTCCTTTCTTTTCCTTTTCTGCTTCACCTCTCTCTTCGTCGTCGTCTTCGTCTTCTCTTCTCTTCGATTCTATTCTCTCTATCTGCTTGCAGTATTCTTTTCTTGGGGTGCATTTGCTGTTCGTTATCCGTTCGATCTATTTTGGAAATTTAACACTCGTTGCTGGTCAACCGACGAATCCGATTCTCATTTTCATTTCAATCTCGATACCCTTTCGATCGAACTGTCATTTTCTCCATCAAGGCAAATCAAATCATATCATATCAATCGTCTCTCTCGCCCTCCCTCGGCCTCTTCTCTCAACCAGCAATCTATAATCAATTCCTAATCCCACACACCTTGTTCTCCACCCATCCCCAACCCCCACAATGGGCGCCAACCTCTCCGACCTCACCCCGTACGACACATCCGGCGCCGTTCTCTCGCCCGGAGATTTCGACACTCTCGCGATCCGACTCCCGATAATGTGGGGTGGAGCCATCTACGCCATGTTCATGATCATGGCGACGTGCATGTTGGCGGATAGATGGCGTGGACCGAGGGGTGATCGCTCGCTGAGTACGGCGAGTGTGCTGGCTGCGGCGGTGATGAGTAGTGCGTGGCCGGTTGTGGTGGTGTATTTGTTGGTTAGTGGGTAGTGAGTGGGGTTTTGGGGGGAGGGGGGATGGATGGAGGATGGATGGGGAGGAAGGTTGAGGCGAAAAGAGAGCGATTGTAGTAGGAAAGGAAAGCATGTGGTGGATTGAGGAGGATGGATGTTGTGGGAGGGCTCAAGTCACTATGACGGATTGTCGAAATGGGGAAGAATGCACACTGGCCAGGGAAAGAGGTCTCATCAAGTCAAGCCCAGTGATGCTTGAGGGGTTGGTTTGTGGAAGGAATGTATATACCCGTTCGTTGCTATTCATACAAGGCTATCGTGCGGCGCACAAGTTTCTTATTTCTGACCGTTCTTCGCTGTCAACGTATTACCCACCCTTTCCAAAACAGCACTGCACTTCTCAACGATCTTCAGACCCGCCTCGTTGTACTGTACGGTCCTTCTTGAACACTTCTGCTTGGACCAATCGAGAGATCAGGTAGGTTATCAATGCCCCTACCTCGACACATTCTCAGGTCGAGTAAGTCATGTCCTGAACAGTTCTGACAACATTGGGAGTAGAATTTCTCGCTGCAAAAATGTATGTATGTACCAATCCACGCTTAACCCCAAACTCCCCCAAACGCCAATTCCGGGATTTGCCTGGGCTTCATCAATATCGCAACAGCCACACAGCACATTTAATCACTTCTTGAGACTCGACAAGCCCTCACCGTCCTTCCTAACAACCTTCCGAGGCAAGACCTCTACCTTGCGACTCAGCAGCCCTCTGAGCTCGGGACTGATAACTTTCGGTCTCTGTTCTTCCAACTCGGCACTCTGTCGTTCATCGCTCTTTCCCTTCCCCTTCCCCTTCCCCCTCGCATTTCCCTTTGTTGCACTTGTATTTGACGGACTAGACGCGCTCGCTCCAGGACTTCCACCACCTGTTGAAGCTCCGCCATTAGTACCGCCAGCAGTGACAGTATCAGCACCCGACGTATTCGCCGAAGTTGACGTCGGGGAATCAGAACGCAGCGATTGTGTACCTCCTAATGAAGCATTCTGTATCGCAGCCGTATTCCGCTGTCGCAGTTTTGGGGCGGGAAAACTGGACTTCTTGTCGATGGCTTCAACAGTTCGTTGGAAACGGCGGTAGAGGGCTTCTGCGCGGACGAGAGTCGATTCTAGGTCGATTGTAGTGGAAAGCTCGTTGACTGTTGTTGGTTAGCTAAAGTTGGTTAGCCAGTGAAGGGGAATGAGCCTACCGTATTTCAGCACCTCGTCAAAATGTTGGAGATGCTCCATAATCACGTCTCTATGCTTCTCCAGAATCGCCAAAGCGATAAAAAGGTGGAATCCACTGCTCAAATAATCCGTCCACAACACTTCCCACAGATGCAGAATATCTAGCCATGGGAACTCGCGCTTGTACCAGACGAGCAGCATGCGGAAGAAGAAGAAAAAGTTGGTGGAGTCGGCGCTTTGGAGATGCAGGTAGAGTTTCGGATCCATGAGTTGGACAAGATGGTCGAGAGTAAGAAGCTGATTTCTCATGCCACTCTGATCGCGGAGGAAGTTTCTTTCCATGCGGTCCATAAAATGTTGGAATCCCCAAAAGGCAATGGCATCATCTTGCATGACGGCGTAAATCGGGGCAAGAAGATCAGACATTCCTTGAACGTAACCCAAGTCGCGATTATACTCGTTGTAAGTCAACAGCATGTCTTTCATCTGCTCCAAATGAACATTTGTTCCTACGTCTGCGAATGGTGATGATGGATCTGGATGTGGTGTGTCTTCCCCTGCGAAGAGCGGAATGGTGCGATCTGTTCGATGTACATCTTTTTCTATTGTAAGAACCCCAAGAAATGGGATATGTTAGTCTATACTGCGACCTCATAAGTGAAATTTCAGGGTGACAAACCTATTCGACCTTTCTGCTCACGCCACCACTCGCCTTCCTCGCCCTCGCCACCAAGATCAATCAATCTGTCCCACCAAGCACCCTTCAACTTCACGTACTCGTCTCGTAGTCTAGCACCCTCGGTCTTTCGTTCCTCGGCTGAAGAGTGCCAATCGTAAACTTCGAGAAGGAATAGCCATGCCTCTTTCCGCACACCATCTTCAGGATCAAGTCCACCATGGAAGATTCGCTCTTTGACTTCGTCAACGGTAACTTGCAGTCTTCCCGTTCGTTGGTCGAAATAGCTGTTCCACTCCTTTAAAGTAACGGTCTTCCGCTTCTCCTTCATGCTCAATGAACCCATTTCGGTATCCAGTAACTCAAAGTCTCCCACGTCGGTCTCCTCCATTTCCAAGACATCCCTGGCTGTCCATATTCTCTGATTCCGGTCCCGTTCACTCTGTTCTGCAATACCCATTGCCCATCTCGCCAGGTATATCCTCGCACTGTCAAATTCCTCCTGCAAAGTCTGAACCTCGGGATTCTTCAACAGTCTCCTCATCTGCGGTGGCATCTTCGGATTGTCGATAACTGAATCCGCCGTGCGTCTTGTAAATGTTGTGACCTTGCTAAATTTCTCCATCAAGTTCCATCCTGCTTCCTTGACAAACTTCGTCACAGGATCCATAGCAGCATCTCTAGGACCCCTCGAATTCGACCCAGCTCCCGAACCTGCCGCGCCTGTCACATTCGCACCACTGCTACTTGGTCTCACCAAAGCAGCCGTAACAGGCTTTCCACCAAACGCTTCCTTGTCCTCCAGGCTGGGCTCAATTAAATAGATATTCGGTTCCGCACCACTACGTTCAATCTCAACGTATCTTCTCAGCCATCTCAGAACCTCATCCCCGCCCCAGAACATCTCCCCATTCGCCCCAAAAGGATCGAAGTTCTCCCTTGCATGTTTCTTCTTTTGTAAAATCGTAGACTGGCATTCGGAATCGTGGAAGAAAAGGGCGGGGAAGGAGTCGCCTGCCCTGCTGTTGATGATGACGCTGCCAAACCACCATCCTAGGCTCGGGGGTCGTACCAGCAGACTGTAGATGGCAGAGACGGGTATAGCGAAAGCATAGTGGCCTATGGAGCTCGAGTGTGTGGTCGTAGTTGGGGGAGGAGGGACGAGGTAGGATTGTTTTGGGGGAGAGTCGCCTTCTGCCAGATCCACCTTCACGTATGTATCTCGGGCATCTCCCAGCGAGTGTTCGGGTACCCAGGCGAGGAGGAGGGAGGATGCTGCTTTGTTTCTCGTAGATGCTGATTCTGCTGAAGAGGAGGTAGGTCGGGAGTCGGGAATAGGTTTTTGTTGGAGGAGTGCAATGTATCCTGGGATATTGTCCTTAGCTGAGGGCGTTGGGTGGATGTAGACCTAGAGTGGGATTCAATGTCAGGAAAATGTCCGAGGACATTGCAGGGCGCAGAATAGCGTAACATACCTTGCTTTTCGAATAGAGGAGCTTTACTCCCCTACCAGATGCCGTGTGGGTGATTGTGTTGCTGTTGCAGTCAGCATTGCCGTCTGTCATCTGAGTTCAAAGTCCCCAGACACATTCAGGACATTCAAGCTGAGAAATAGCCCCCAAAAGCTGTGTGCCCTCCCTCCTACTAGGAAAAAAACGGATACTTACTACTCTCCTTCCTCGTTGTCGCTCATAGCGTAGAAGCTATTCGATGGAGATGCTGCCCGCGCGGGGTTCTTTGACGACGTCATTGTCATCGTCGTTGTTCTAGTTAGGTATTTCAAAGTTGGCAGATTGTCGAGTTGTTTGTTGAAGCTCTAGATGAAGAGCAGGAAGTGAAAAGTTCAGGTCATTTTGTAAGTATGGTGTGGTGTGGCGGACTCGAGATTGAATGTCCTCATGACGCGTTGGGACTTGCGTGGTGGGGCAGCCAGCACGAGATAAATTCCAGGCAGCCTCAAAACCGCCTTCAGAGGACCATTGATAGAGGAGAGTATTTGAGATATTGAGATAATAGGAGTCTGTCAAAGGGTACTTCTTGAATACTGATCTAGTGAAATATGAATTTAATTTGTAGATGGAATTATTACACGATTTTTGGGGATCGATCGACTGGCACAACACCTCCCTCTCGAAGTGGTGAACAAACCTCTTTGTTCGAAATCGGAAAGAACAAAATATAAAATACATGTAGCAATGACACAAACATTTAATTCCAAGAGGTACCGGTACAACATCAGCACCACAACGAAGTTTTTCAGATCTGTCTAGACATTTGTACTTCATTATTCAGAAACACGGAGGCACATGCAACTAAATATCAACAAATTCTCGCTTAGTCAGCGCCTACCAACGCCTTCTTTTCTCCCTTCTCCTCCTTCCCCTTCCTCTTCCTCCTCCTTGGTCCCTGTCTGCTCTTCTGCTTCTCTCTCAATCACCCTGCCATCAACACAACATGGGCCAAATGCAGCAGGTCATTACAATCCGTCCAGGAGGATTTGAGAGCCCTGCTCCACTTCTGTGCAACATTATACTTATTTCTCGAGTCGAATCACCCAAAATGGACCCCGAAACCGACTAATCAAAGGCTACGGATTCTGAATCAAAACATCCCGAATTTGATTCGTTCGATTCATGTTTGGTTCGAAAAATTCGAAAAATTCGGCTTCAAATCTCAGCGGTGTCCGTTGCTGTGTGTTGGGGTGGGTCCGGGAGGTCTGTTTGTGTGTCCATTAAGTCAGACATGCTGAAGGAGATCTTAACAGGTCTCTCGGGTGCTGGTTGCTGGTTGCTGTTTGTGATTGGTCGTATATATGTTTGGGGAGGTGTGGTGGCTTGAGGAGGTGGTTTGCAAGATTTTCACGTGAGTTGAGTATTTACTAACTCAACCACCAGTTGTTTTGGACAACTGGGGAGGGTTGCAAATGGCTCTGTGAGCGTCGGTCAATGGTTTGGGTTAACTTATTTGACAAATTTCGAAGGAAAAAAATCTCCCAAAATGAGATGTATGTGAACATAAGAGTTGAGGCCACTGCTTCTGGGCACCTTTCGCGAAACACATCCAAAAACCCACTTTCAATACCTATTTCCAAACCGCTGTTGTTAAATGAAGTCATATTATTTTTACTCTAAATTTAGGCACGTCATAAAAATTTACTCCTAGTTATATATTTTAGTTCTAGTTTCATCAAAATGCACCTTATTAAAGTGCGTAGAAGTTCAGATTTTTGGTGTTCTCATACAAATTCGCTTGTATTTCCAAGTAACGAGCCTGCCGACAAAAATCCGTGTTTTTAGGGCATTTCGCTAAGGAAATAACCCCATAACTAGTTTAGAAGCTTTTGTTTTATATTCTAAATTATTTTTAAAGGGTTTCCAAATCTACTCTGGCTTATTATATCGTGTGCGCTTGAATTATATTAAGTTCTGTTTTATAATCATCTCAAATCTGTGATGTGAAGTGGACGACTTTGGTCTTGTGAGGCCTGAAAACATCGCTAAACACACAGACCTATGTCAGCAGGCTCGTAAATCTCTATGACATATCTCACAAATAAAAATTGGACCTTGGGACTATTTTATTCAATTCTGTTTCAAAAGGGTGAAAAATCGGCGTTTTTTGGTGTGTTTCGCTAAAGGTGCCCACGAGCCGTGGCCCCAACTCTTCCAAGCGAAGGGATAGTAGAGTAATGCTCGTTGATCCCATTTGTCTCCTACTGAAGGCCCTCCCGAGTAATCTCAATGAGCGACAGCTCTCCTTGTTCTGGACGATGAATCTTTTGCACGCGAAGTTTAGGCGTCACAACGTTGCATAAATCTTCAAATGCCTTCCTTGTCCGCTCGCGCCCGTTCAGATTCATCAGCATCAACAAATCTCGGTCACTTGTAAGTAATATCCGTTAGTCTTCAGTTATCTGCAAGGACACACATAAGACTTACTGCATTCGGCGCTCCCTCTCGCGAATCTCTTGCCCTGGCTCCGGAACCACCACATCATTGATAATGATACGATCTTGAGGCCGCAGACAGGATGCGAGTTGTTGCAGGATCTTCTGGGCATATTTATCGCTCCAGTCGTGCAAAATGAAGCGGCAGAAGTATGCAATGCCCTCATCGGTGGCGACGGTATGTTTCGGTTGTGGCGTCATGAAGTCGTGAGGACGGAAGGTGATGCGCGGTTTTAGATGCTCTGGACAAGACTCCGCACCTACCGCTGCAGTCTCTGGCAGGTCCTGCACTTCGAACCGCAGCTTTGGGTACTTCTCAGCCAGAGCCATAGCCACATGCCCTGGTCCACCGCCGACATCGACTACCAGGTGGCCGCGTCCCTGCTCCAGCAAGTGCCATGGATATCCGCCATCCACTGCATGCCGTACATCGTACGCACCTCCTGCTGAGATGCCGCGCATTGCACGAGCGAACATCTCGTGGATCTTGTGGCCATCAGCTTCACGGAAACGTTGGAACTGCGAGATTTTTCTGCCAATAGATGCCCCATAGGCAGACTCGTCCGACTCCATGCTGTAGCCATACTGCTCAAGGGCCTTTGGTACAGCCGCTCCGGCTGGGTAAGCAATGGTAGCGCTCAGATCCATCCATGCCTCAAGGTCCGGGTCGGTTACAAGCAAGGCCGACATGGCATTGTGCGCGACACTACCGCCTGGCCGAGCATCAAACAAGCCGAATGATGCTGTGTGCTGGATGATACGCCCAACGAGCGCAGGCGTCACTTCCGACTTTCCTACGGCTTCGGCAATGGCCGCGTATGTGGTTGTCCCTTCAAGTGGGATGAGGCTGGCCCATTTGTACTTCAAGACGATCTGCAGAGAAGCTGTGGCGCAATGCTCGAAGCTGAGCGTAATCAATGCGTCTCGCGGTCCACGCACAAGGCGGATAATCTGCTCGGCGGCTTCAATAATGGTGCTTTTGGCGTAAAAGTAAGGTGCGTTGTCTGAGGTGAGCTCGATGCTTGGTGCAGTAGCAGCAAAGGAAGGCTGTTGAAGACCGCGCTTGGTCACGAACTTGTTCAGGTCCGCGGAGGCTGAGAGAAGGGTTGAGACAAGCTCGAAGAGCTCATCTCCTTGGACGCGGCTATGCATGACTGGGTGATGTGGTAGATTTAACTGAGGTGATCGATTGGCAGAACTAGAAGCTGGCAGACGTCACTTCGTTTGTTAAACTAAGGAAATTTTAGAGATATGGGTATCAGTTTTCTTATAAGATCAAAGCCACGCTATCCCGGTATCATGCTTTCCGAGCTGCTTGATCGTGAATCGAGCCGGTCTTAGCAGCCGTCCTTTGCGAAATCCGGGTTCAAATCCAAGTTAAACGTCGGCTTTCGCTTAGGTAGCCTCTACGTTGTGTTCACTCTTAGTCGGGGAAAGTGAAATGTGTAGATAAGCGAGTTGTGCAATTTTGATTTTATACATAATTTTTATTTATAATACCTGGGTATGTGTGAGATTATGGATTTTTAGCATAAAACTCTATCTTAAAACTAAATAAGTTCTTAATCTTAGAAGTTATATTCTATTTATAATGATTTGAATTTTTATTTAAGGGAATATCAAGAAATTTTATATTTTTTTAATCTTTTCTATGTAAAATTCTTAAGATTTGACTGTATTTTAAAATTAGTTTACCTGCTTATGTATTTCACTTTCCCCGACTAGGAGCGAGCACGACATATTAGCCGGTCCACCTTCTGTAGCTCGGGGCTCGCGTATAATCGGGGAAAGCGAATGTAACGGGAAAGCAAAAGTGTCACAGCCCAGATTCGCGACGCGCCTGAATTAATTGTATTTTATATCTTTACTATGATGTGTTAACAATCCCTCTTCATTTAAACAAACGAACCCTAAAATGCGGCAGTAGGAGAATTACTTTAACAAGTAACGTCTCACCCCCCCGCCCCCCTTCCGCCCACCTCGCTTACTTCCAGCACTTCCTATTCAAGACTTAATAACTTTATATTGCGTCAACTTTTATACAAGAAATTGTAGAATCTGAATCTGCTTCAGGTTCTGATTCTATAGGTACAATTTGACGATCTCTAGCTGTGATCTGAGCCTCCTAAATAACATGTGTTGGTATAAACTTGGAATTTGGACTAGTTTAGACTTTCCGTCTTTTTCTCGGCTTTAACTGCTCTAACCTCTCTTTTAGCTCTGTAATCTTCATATTTGCCTTCCCTAATTCGTAATCCTTATCATTAATATCTTTCACAATCTTAAAAAGCAAACATTGCGTTGGAAATTGATCATGTGACCCGCTTGCCAAGGTACGTATTTGTAAGTAAATACATTTGGAGTTATAACTCAATTGAAGTGCTAGAAACCTTCGGAAGTAGTGCTGGTACGTCTTGAGACTCTGGCGTATTTGTCGATTGATTACTATTCTCCAATAGCATGGGGCTCATCAAAGGTTTAGCCACAGATACTGGCCATAATCCACTAGTTCTTCACCCAGCTGTGATATTAGGAGTAAAACAGGAAGTTGCGCTTGCCAATTAATGTACAATCAAGTAAGGAACTCAATTTCTGTAGCTCTTTCCAGTACGCACGCTTAAGTACAGAGAAAATCGTCAAATCCAAAGGTTGTAAGACGTGGGACGTATATACAGGTAAAAACAAAAGGTATATATCATGCTCAAGGCACTTCCAAAGGAATTCCATAGTCTCGTGGCTCCCATGGCCGTTTCATTCATTCATTCCTTTATTTATTTATACTCGGTTCTAGCTGTCTACCGTAGGACTGCTATGCCGGCATGGTCCAGCTTCGGCGCCAGTTGCCGAAGTGCGCGTTGCCGCATTTGGTAATTCGCACTTCACTTCATTACTTTGCAATGACTAGCAACCTCCTCCACTGGACGGTCTGGCTCTTATCTACGACTATTTACATAAACGCCTCGGGGAGTGCTTTGTTTAATTCTTTGACAGTGTGTTAGGCTCTTTGGCTGCCGCTTCTACTAGCCATCTCGTATCTCCATACCTTCAGTCTCCCTCCATCGCTCCACTTCATCTCTTTACACCACATCATAACTCTGAAACTACCCAAGGATGCGCGTCTGTTCTATAAATCTAATTGCCTTTGTGACTAGTTTTGGCTCGTTCAAGATTGCCCTCCAACATCTGCACTGCCCTAGGACATGTAAATGGTGCGCGTGGTATTACCGCAGGTATTGTTGTTGATCCAACCGGTATGTCTACCATTGATAAAGTGGTAAGGTACTAATCGTAGGCCTACTAGCTGAGTTCTTTGAGATGGATGATCTTTACATCTTGTGCACAAACCCCCCAGCGTGTGTTTTATTTTAGCAAGACAATTCAGTGCACTTTAAGTTCGACGATCTTGATGCCAAGATTATCCCCGTTTTTCCATTAGAAAGGTCTATCACCGTCAAAGGACACTCCGTGCGAAGGAGACAGGTGCTCATTTGCCCTGCATTTAGCTTGACAGATTATAAAGTACAAGGGTGTGACGATTCATACGTCACTGACTAGATGACTCACTGACCGATGAGTTATACCAAGATGAGTCATACCGAAATGAGTCATATATTGAGGACAGTTGCTGACTTAGGGCTTGGCATATGTATATAGTCTTCCTTTCTTGTTAACCTTTTTTCTATCCCCGTTTATTGTCTTTTATATATAACATAGTAATACATCAATATTCGCGCCGCCTCAAAGGGTCGACACTTAAGGCTATAGTTCTTGATCTCAAACATGACCCAAGAGCTAGAGGCCAAGATGCGTACAAAAAATACTGCTCTAACTATGTCCAACTATCACGACTTTGATCTTTAAAAGGACTCTATCTGCTACCAAAAACTACTATGGAAGATCTCTAATTCCGCCCAAACGAGTGACTGCTCCTAAAAATGGAAAGGCTTGAGGGACTTGAGCGGGAAACGATAGCTGTATAAAGAGAGCAAAGTTAGTTGTTTGGCTCGTTACAAAATCATATTGGCGAATTAGCATTTATACCTGTTATACTCTTTTTCTATGCTTTATAATAACATATTAAGAAGTTTCGCTTGCCAATTAGGGCAAAATCTGTTATCGAGGCCAAGAGATTGAGGTATTTTCAGTAAGCTGCTTTGAGAGGAGAGAAAATCAACAAATTCAAAGGTTATAAAACGTAGTACATATGTGCAGATAAAAACAATAGATATATATCATAACTTTCATAGCCGTTCAGAATCAATAATCGAGGTTTTTGATCACGTGGTTACGTTTGAGGGATAAAACCCCTTTCCAGCTATTCTAATACGGTTGTATTGTCGGTCCATTCATTCTCTATTACTGTAAACTTCTATTCCTTGAATAAGTTGAGATCTATTAGGAACCATTGTTGTTAGACCAATTTCCCTTTATGTATAACAAGTGGAGTAGTCTTACTGCCGATTGTAAAGATACACTCAATGAATAAGGTCCAATTCCGGGAACCAGGCTGTTTACGCTGAATAAAACGTCAATTTATATAATTAACAACTAAGCCATCAACTTCAAAGCATTTCATCATCTTTGCCTTATTCATATTCCATCGATTTTCAGGTAAAATCGCCTTAATAACTGAAATCTGCAGTTTTTAGAACCAAGGCTTAATAACCTCGGATGTCGCATTATTAACACGTATAAAATCAATAAAATATTACTTCTTAATACTAAAAACGGGACTCCACTTAAAAAACCGCTATACCCATCGTTTTCCGAGTAAAAAGGGGTCCCCTTGAAGTGCACAAAGTCGAGTCCTAAAAAGCCGCACCTGCGCATGGGTAACACTGAACCCTAATGTCTCTTGAGTCAAAATCCAATGCGTAAGACGCTTCTTTAACACCGTGGGTAGTCTTTACAAATGACTAGCAGCTTCTTGATGGGTATTTGTAGCATGAGATCGGCCTTAAAGAGTGGACTATGGTACACCCCACTCCTTGGCAGCACATTATAAGGACTTGCCATTTGTAACCACAGTAAGAGCCAAAACAACGTCGTCTTCGGTATATTTCAGCTTTATTATCATCTCAATTGATATTCTAAAATTGAAGAAAATCAATAAAAAAATAAGATAATTATTAATTGTTGAAAATGGGTAAGTAAACAGCGGTGTGTTAAGTGAGGTGGACGGAATGGTTGGGTGGGGAATTAATAACCACACCACATTTTTGTCTTCCCATCGCTAATTAATCTACTAACAAGGACATGGCTTCAAGATGAGGGGTATTCGAACTCAATATTCAAACCTATGTACTTCCGTACTTCATAGAAACGAAACATACAAAGTAACATTCAAGCCAGGGGGGAATACTAGATATGTCGATGAACACCCACCGATTTCAACATATTACCAGTCACTATTACAATGGCAACCCAAACTCCCAGCGACGACATGAATCATGTCCATAACCGCAAACAACGGAAGGTACGCAACTCCTGTAACGCTTGCAGTTCTCAGAAGATTCGTTGCGGCAAGGAGCGCCCAAAATGTCACCGCTGCGCCACGAAGAGACTCGAATGTGAATACGGCATTTCAAGGCGTACCGGAGAGCGTCCTCGCGTTCCTGCTTCGCCCCCTACCATGCCTGAGAGCCAAGGCACAACATCGCTGCTGATGAGAGACACTCCACCATCGACAATGTCGAACACGCCTTCCATATCCCAACTAGAACAGTCGTCGGAACAACCTGCAGAGCAACTGTCGGGGCTACAAGACGACATTAGCTGGATGCTGTGTGCGACGCCGGACATTCAAGGGGACCAGAGTCTGTGCTTTAACACAACAGCGCTACATGACTTTGGCTCTCTAATGGATTTTAACGACCGATCTGCTCCAGTGAACAAGTTATCTGGATTGATGCCCACTCCTCCAATCCAAGAACATGACCTCAACTACACTTTCGACCAATCTCATGATCACAGGCCTCAGCCATCAGACATGCCGCTGAGGCGTTCAGAGGACACGGATTCCGTGCACGCCAGCTCAAGCTCCTATTTGGAGAACGGAATTCCTCGTCGAAGAAAGATCCATGATTGTACGACCGAGGCCTTGGGCATCCTGGGGGATTTCCATTTGTCGGCGCAAAGTTGCCTCACTACAGCAAAAGATCCAGCTTGTGCGATGTATTCGGAACGCTCACTCGATGATACTCCTCGAGAAATGGGTACAGTGTTGTCGCACAATCGCGAAGCCCTACGAAAGCTCAACAATCTTCTCGAATGTCGATGTTCTCTGAGACAGGAAGTACTCGTGCTAGTCTATTTGGCTATCTGCAAAGCTGTCAGCTGGTATGCGGCAATCCTGGATGATGATAGTGAATCACAAGATGATCAGTCACAATCTCCGCTTTTTGGCCGGATCGCAAGAACACCCTCATTCATGGGAAGCTACTGCTTGGACAGGCAGGCACAACGGCTTTTGAGTGCACATCTGGTCTTAACACAGCTCAGAGAGCACATCGACCCTCTCATGAAGAGATTAGGCCATTGGCACTCTTCAGCGGCCAGCCATACGTCGTTATCGTCAATATCACCATGTCCAGATTCATCGTCTTCGTCGATATCGGCCAGGACATGTCGTGAGTCGAGCGTCATCGAACACCATCATCAGATCCTCCAGGATGAACTTAATCGGATTACTTCTAAAGCCAACAGTATCAAGCATATATGAGGCGTTTGCGTATTAAGTTGAATGCGACATCTTTTGAATAGCTGGGAGACCTTTCACTATTATACACCATTCTACAGTTCGATACATGTCAAGGGAGAGCTCACGCAAGGTCTAAGACTCATGAATTTGATTGATCACGAAGAGGGAAGAAGAGCTTGAGAGCTCGTAAGGCTAGGTATAAGAGGATCTTGAGCCACGATTATTTATTATTCGTGTAATTCAGGTACTGCGGGTTGGGCCTCAGTATCCTGCGACCACGGTTGACGTGACGGACCGGCAGGACCGCCCGACCTCCAGAGGTCCAGCGGTCCCAGCGGTCCTCAGGACTATGAAGTTTGTATATAAGACTGGCACTTCTGCCATTAGATAGAAGCTTCGTGCGCAACTTTAAATAGTATCTTTACCCATACTTAGTAACTGTCCTCGACCGTACGTGATACACCTATCTCTTGATCCTCCAAGATCCCCACCTTACGGGGGTTTAAATATAGACATGCCTACACTTTATACAGGCATTATCTATAAATAAGCCTATTTTTATAAAAATCTTCCCAAAAGTATAAACAATGTTTATATTTTAAAGTAATAGATTTTACTATTTTAATTAAATTTCTTTGATTTTCATTTAAAATACAAATAATACCTAAAAATTTATAATTTTATAAATAACCACTGCGTTGTCCCATATACTAATTTTTCAAATAATACAGCCCCTAATATATATACGCCGCTGGCGTATTTTTATAATATTTAACGTTATTATATAACGCCACGTTTAATTAATTTAAAAAATATTAATAAAAGATTTAATTAAATTCCACAGTTTATTACGGTTCACTCCATAGGCTACTTTACGGGCTTCGTTAGATTATAGGCTATTATATGACAGGCCATTTTACCGGTCACTTTGTAGGCCACTTTAAAGGATAGGTTATTAAATGATAAAAGGGAAAACGGTATGACTTATAGCTTTAAGTGAAAGATAACGTTGAATGAGTCAATTACTTTTAAGGAAAGATATATAAGGCCTTAGTTTGTTATATAAGGTATATATCTGCATTTTTTTAATGGTAAATGGCCGCCGCTAGCGGCTTTTTACGCTTTTAACGCTTTTGGCTAAAAGGTTACATATTAAAAAAATTAGTACTAAAGGCCGTACACCAAAAAAATTCCGCGTTAAAGGCGCTAAAAGCGCCAAATTTAACTTATAACGTTTATTTTAATAATATATATTTTTCTTTTTTACTTTTAAGGTTTTAGCTATTATATAAGGTAATATACATGTATATATACATATAATTAACACTAATTAAAGCAAACTTTACCCGAAAAATTTAATACCTTAATTATATTTTTATTAAGGTAGAAATTCATAATGTAATAAACTTAGCGAAGCTAGTTTTTTAGTTATATACACTAAAGTGTAGTTAAGTTTCAGTTTTAAAGCGGATAAATCAATAATCCCTTTTAATTAGTACAGAGGTTATTAAGCTCCGGCTTAATTCACTAAAAGGCCGCTAAAAAATAGACCCACTCGCTTAAAGGCGGCATTTTATATTAAAAGCGCCAAACCACTAAAATAGCCGATTTAGCCGATTAGTTAATTTTTTGACGTCAATATTTTTTGCTGATGTACTCTTTTACTCTTTATCTTTTTTTTTGACATTAAGCATAACCTTAAGTTTAAATATAAAATAAGCTTCTTTTTAGTGTTTTCTCTTAGAATAGTGTGATTTTTTATATTACTTTAAAGTTAATTATAGTATAAGAAAAGATCAACTTTTATTTTATTATAAAACGTTAAATTTTAGCTTTAAAAAGAGCACTGTCGTTTTATACGACCGTAGTATTACTTTCACTTGTTTATATAAGTAAGTGCCTCTTATTTTATTTTTGAGAATAATTACTTTTAAAAAAGTTAAAAAACCCTGTTAATTTCGTCTTTTTAAATTAACACTTTAATTATCCGTTAATACGTTTATTATATAAAAAATAAAATAAAAACACTTATATATGCTTCTTTAATAAAGCACTCGTGAGACCCCACATCAGCAAAAGAATTTGAGCGCAGATAGCGGGTATTACCCGTTATCTGTGTACATCACAACTATGGCTATATGTCCATATTATTAGGCTGATTTATAGCCCGTACTATACTACGTTATATAACGTAACGGCCATTATACCTATGGCTATGGACACTACTATAAGTATAAAATGTGTAATAATAAAAAAATAAAAAAATTTCCTTTAAAGCCTCTTCTCATAACCCCTTAACCCTTTAACCCTCTTATATCATTAGCCCTAGCCAGCCTCATTCCTAATTACACACGCGTATATAATTTACCTAAAAATCATTTATATTATTTAGTTTTTTTTTAAAGTAAAAATTCATAATATAATATACTTAACAAAGTAAATATTATAAACGTACACTTTAACGGCCGTATAAGTTATATAAAGGTTATATGTTATTAGGTTATGATTTTAGTGTCGATGCAGTACCGGTGGATCACGCAAAGATATATTAAGTAAAGGGGTTAATATAATCTTTAATAAAGTAGGTAATAAAATCTGTGTATTTTTAAAAGAGTAAAAGAGATCCTTTACTATATACTACTTTAAATGACCCTTATAACAGGTCCATTACAGCTCCAACTACCCCCTGAAATTGGTAAATCCATTATTTCTAATAGCCAAGGCATAACCCTTAAAGACTATTATAATATTATTTAAGTGGCGTTCCTTATATAATATAATAAGATTACATAACCCCTATAAATCAACACCAGTAATACTTCTGTTGAAAAAACAAAAAGGAATTCCAATATAATGAAAAAAAAGCAAGGGTAATATAAGCTTTAATAAGCCAAAAAAAAACGTTCTATAAAAACGATGCGTTAAAAAGCATAATAATACGTAATAGATAAAAAAGAGCTAAAATTATAATAATATAAGAAATATAAACTCCAAAATTATTAAAAAAACCAAAAGATGCCAAAAAACAAAATAAACGAAATAATTTATAATAAGGGCTTAAAAGAGGTTTAAAATCCATTTATAACGGTTTTATACTAATTGTGTTAAAGGAATTATGAATTTGGGGCCGAAAATTAATAATATGTAGGTTAAATAAGGTTTATTAATAATTTAAGTGAGGCCTATAAATTTTCCTATTATTCCCTTATTTTATATATATCTTAAGAGTTTTTTAAAAAAGAATTCTTTAGTAATACAATTTGGATTTACGCTATTAAATTCAAAGACGACGCTTTTAATATATTAGTCGATTTTTATAATATGATTAATAATCAATTCAATAAAGAATTATCAAATTCTAAATTTAAAATCAAAATGCTAAAACTTAATAATACCGGGGAATTTAAATCAAATAAATAGACTTATTATTATAAAAATAAAGGTATTATTTACAAATATACTAGTCCTTATTCTCCTTCCCAAAACGGCATAACCGAACGATTAAATCGATATATAATCGAAAGGCTTATTAGCGTTTATAAAGCTAAGAAAATACCACTTTTCCTATGGCTTTAATTAATTCAAACTATTACTCATATTAAAAATCGTTCTTATAACTCTATTATTAAGAAGACTCCTTATGAAGTTTTATATAATAAAAACCCCAATATTAGTCATATTAAAATATTAAGCTCTTTGGCTTATGTCCTTAAGAATAAAAAGGAACATAAATTAATAGAGAAATCCGAAACAGGCATTTTAATTGGCTAATAGTGGGCTAATAACGTCTTAGTTTATATTCCAAAAGCTAAGAACGTGATTAACTCTAAAAACGTTCTTATAAAAGAAGACCTTGTTTATAAAGACGATATAATAGACGAGAACGATTATCCAAATTTTAAAGTAACACTTAATAATATTTCAAGTACTACCGAAGATACTACTATTATAAGGCAAAATAATAGTAATATTAGTCCTAAAGTTATTAAAGTATCAGACGAGTCTGATAATAATCAATCAGAGGACGAGAGTAATAATAATATCGAAATTAATGAGGATTTAAATCCTGACGATACTATTATATTACAAACTAAAAAGTCTCGCTCTAAAAAAGACTATTCTAGTTAAAAACCAAATGTTACTACTCGAGGTAATACTACTAATAATCAAGGTAGTTCTTCAAATTTAGCTATTAAAGATTATAATAATCTTTTAATTACTAAAGAAAAAGAAGCTCTTTCCGTTTATAAGAACGTTACAGGGCTAGCTTCATTAACGCTTATAAGCTCTAAAATCGATGAGAATTTAGACCAAGGCCTAATTAAGACTTCCAAAGAAAATAATAATAAGATCTTAATTAAAAAGACCTCTGATAAATTACAAATTCAAGAGCCTAAGAACTATATTAAAACAATTAACTCTCTATATAAAGACTATTAGTTAAAAGCTATAAATAAAGAGACTAACTCCTTAGAGAGTCATAATACATAGTAAATAGTCTCAAAAGACGTTAATAAAGCGTAAAAACCATTAAAACACACTGGGTTTATAAAATAAAAGAAACCCCTAATTATTACGAATTTAAAGCTCGATTTGTTACTAAAGGATTTGAGCAATTATATGGCTTAAATTACGTAGATACTTTTGCTAGCGTTATAAAACAAATGGCTTAGCGCCTTATATTTGCGCTAATAGTCTTATATGGTTAGTTTATATATAAAGTAAATATAATATTAGCTTTTACACAAAGTGATATTAATATTAATTCGCTTTATATCGTACTTCCTAAAGGAAATAATCCAAAATACGCTAATAAGCTATTACTGCTTAATAAAGCGTTATACGGCTTAAAACAATCCGCTAAATTATGGTTTATAACTCTTAAAGAAGTGTTAATTAATAAATTTAATTTTCAACTAATCATATCTGAAAATTATATTTTAATTAATAAAGAGTTACAAATTATAGTCTATATATACGTGGACGATCTCGCTATTATTAGCCCAAATATTAATGTTATTAAATCCTTTATTAATGAACTTAAACAGTTCTTTAAATTAAAGGATTTAGGGCTAATTAAGGATTATTTAAGAATTAATATCAAATATGATATTAATAAGGGTACTATGAAATTACACCAAGAAAGCTATATTAATAAGGTACTAGAGCGCTTTAATATGGCTAATTATAAGCCTAAAAAGACGCCTATAAATTCTAAGGTTAAATTAAAACCTAATCCTAATAAAGCGTTAAAAGAAAAAATAAATATATTTTAACAAATCATTGGCTGTTTATTATTTCTTGCACTAACAACTAGACCTAATATTACTTATTATGTAATAAAACTAGCTCGATTTACAAACAATCCTAGCGAATTATACTTAATTACAATTAAAAACATACTTAAATATTTTAAAGGTTCTACGAAATTAGGGCTTATACACTCAAAAAGCTCTAATAAATACACTAGTGGTTATTATGACGCAGATTACGCCGGAGACATAAGTACGGCTAAATCGACCAATGGATTCTGTTTTTACATAAGAAATTGCTTAATATCTTAGAAGTCAAAGCCTTAAAGTATTATAATACAAAGTACGACAGAATCCGAATATATAACTATTAATTCAATTATTAAAGAAGCAGTTTATATTAAACAGCTTTTAACTGAATTAGGCTATTATATACAAGATAAATTCCCTGTATATACTAATAATAACGGCGCTCTCTTACTAGCTAAGAACCCTTAATTCCATAAGAGGACTAAGCATATAGCCGTTAAATATCACTATATTAGAGACTTAATAAGTAAAGGCATTATTGACCTTATTTATATAAGTAGTTTAAATCAAAAAGCCGATGGCTTTACTAAAGCTCTTAATAAGCCTAAATACTCGGAATTTATCAAGTATTTACAGCTAGCTTAATAAAGCAAAGCTTTTTGACTTATAAGAGTCTAAATTGTCAGAATGCCACGATTTAAATCTGGCCTTTATGTAGTTATTTTATTTTAAAGGGTAACCTAAGTTTAAAGGATTTAATTAAAGTATTTCCACTCTTTTATTATATTAATAAATTCGGTTTTAAAACTGGTTTATTAATATTAAATAAGCTCGGTTTTAAGACCGGCTTATTAGTCTTTTAAGTTTATTAACTTATTAGGCTCTGATTAAAGGGGCGTGTTGGATTTGTAATCATCGCCACTTAGATGTTTCCAGAGCCTTCGCCTAGCTTCGCTTAGCTGTCACATGATGTAAACACGTCAGCCATTACGCAAGCTATTACGTGGCTTATTAATAATCAATGACATAAGTGGAATGCTCTAAAAGGCCTATTACAGTGTATATAAGGAGCCTTAAGCTCTACTCACTCGCTCCTCAAGCAACTCAAGAATCGTCTTTTAATCACGTGTTTCCTGCACTTCCTCAGTTGATATCGCAATTCCACATAAATAAATATAAAAATCCCTTTTTTAATAAATGCCTTATATTCCATTTAACAAAATTACTAGAATAATGCTTTAAGAATATTGATTTTACCTTTATTCCGAAGTGTAATAAAAACCTCTTAATTTTTTATTTCTTTTTTCATTAAGAACACCTAAGCATTATAACTATTATTAATTATTAATAATTCGTGAATAAGTTATACAAATAAAAGCTTAATAATAATCTAAAATGATTTTGAAATTAATCTAAATATATTATTAATTAATAATCCGGGATTAAGAATTATTTTCATGAAATCCTTTAGTAAACTTTCTTTTTAACACTTAATGCCTAATATATCTATTTTAAATAGGCGTATAAATGTTAATTGAAATATATAAACCCGATTATTATTTATCACAATTTTGTAAAACTTGCCATCCATTCCTAAAAACTCATATGGCTTTTTCCATTCTTTTTTTTACAATAAGACTTGATTTTTTAAATATAAATTATATACTAAAATAATACTGGGGCCGTTTTAAGTTGCTAACGTATTATTAACTTTAGGAATTATATAAATCCGTTTTATTTTTTTTATTGTCTTTTTAATAATAATAACGCGCTATTTAATAAATAGATTAAAATGGTCTAATTTTGTCATTTTAAGGTAGGCTCTAAAAACGAGCAATATAAGAATCAACTCATTAAGTTTAATTATATCGTTTATTACTTTAACTACTATTTGCAGTTAATCTTTATTATTTACAGTCGGACCGCTTCAAACACGACAATTTTAGAAATTAAGTATTATAAAATATTTGTTTAATCTATAATCTGCGCCTTATTAAATAACGCTATTTAGCCTTTTAGCTTTTTTTATTTTACTATATAATTAAAAAGTTATACTTTAATATCATCGAGTCTTGGCGGGTTTTCAAAACTTTTGGCCCCCTTAGCCTTGGCAACGATATAACTTTCTTATTAAGACCCACAAAAAAAAACTAATAAGTGCATTCGACGCCCCTAACTTTCTTCTATAATCTAGATTAAAAGATTTTTAAAATTGTTGAGATTTGAAATCTAATTATTTATTTGTTTTCGCTCTTGGCACTTAAGCGAGTAAAAATATCTTTAACTTCAACATCAAACCTATCTTATATCTCTTACCTTTACAACCACCACAGCTATCACACCTTTATGAGACCTAATATGGCTCTTTCGAAGCGAAATTGAAGCGATATGCTTGCTAAATCACCTTTTGGATCGCCTATTAGGCCAATCACAAAGCGTTCTCGTCAAAAAACACCAGAATCCACTATTACCTCTATTATACTTCCCTTACCCTTACGACCTATAAAGCACCCTCCTACTTATACGCCTACTGCTTTTAATAGTAATCAAATCAACAAATCAAAATCTGAGAAGGAAAATATAGTAGCTTAAGCGATTAGCGAATCAGAGAGCGAGGAAGAGATTGAGAGTGAAGAAGAAGATGATATTATTTATAATAACGAATATTTAAATCAAGATCTTAAAGAGCTAGGCCCGGATAGGCTAAATAGGGAGGATATTAATGAATCAGATGTTGAGAGAGAAGTAAACGAAGAGGTTAAAATCTCTAAATCCTTTTCTCAGTTAATAATCAATTTAAAAGGTAATTGGAGTATATTTTTTAAGAAAATAATTAATACGCCAATTTTTAGTAAGTTACTTTTTAATTCTTTATTATATAATTATTTAACTTATAAATTAAAACCTAAAGGCTTTTATCAAAGCAAATTAGCTTCCCTTAAAAATAAGAGTTTTAATACTTAGAAAAGAGCTCGTTGTGCTTAAGCGGAGATAAATCGATAAAAGGCTTTTTAAAAAGCTTTTCAAATGCCGTTGAATATTAAATCGATTATTTAAAAAGCTTTTACTAGCTTTTTTACGCCAAAACCTCCACTTTTATCTTCATTTTTATTATTACCTCAAGAAAAAGAAGACGATATATTTGAAGATATTGAATCAAGTGACAAAAATTCTAAATTTGATAAGCTTATTAAAAAGGAATTAAGAGCCGAAGATTATGCTATTAAATTAGACAATCTTAATGATATAAAATTTATTAACAGTGGACAAAGCGAGCTTTTATTAAACTCTCTAATTAATAACGCTATTAATATAGGCTTTTTAGAGCTTAATTTAACGCCAAGGACTTATAAAGAGGTTCTTAACTCGATTAAGAAGCAACTTGAAAATAAGCGAATCAAGCTCTTACCTCGACTCTACTTCGATTATTACTTAATTTAACAATACGTCCAAAATCTCTTAAAAAAGAGTCCTCGCCGAGGTCGAATCGAAGCCTCTCTTCTTATTGCCAAGAATAATTACCTTACAGGAGATGGAAAAACTTTTGCCCGCAAAATTAAAGCTTCATTTCTTTATTACCATACGCATAAATCTTTACCAATCGAAACTCAAGAAGGTAAATAACAAAATCGGTCTTATTTAAATAATGAAGACATTTTTCGAACTTATAGGATTTGGTTATTAGCTTAGAAATTCGCTATTATTATGCCAAAAAGGTTTTGCTACGCTCTTAATATGGAAATTATGCCTCGCTTACTTGCTTTAGCTAAAAAGAGTAAGAAACCTTTTTTAAGAAAGACTACCGGTACACGCAATAACCCCGGAAAAAAGCTAAAAAAGTGGAAACCCCTTAGTAAAACAGCTACTTATAAGTAATTAAATCGCCTCGGATTTTATGCTACCAAAAAAAAGAAAGGGGTTTATATAAACGGCCATAAGAAAGCTAACATAATCGAATATCATCAAATAATAAATTATACCTTTCTTTTTAAGAAGTATTTATTAACTAATTTAAAAGGAATTTCTACCGCAAATAGCTCAATATCAAGCTCTTTTTACTAACTACGAAAAAAACGTTAACGAAATACTACAACTTATTACACCTGATTTACCTTTAGGAGAGAAAAAGCACGTTATATACTACCATAACAAAAGTTGCTTTTATACTAAAAAGTACTCTAAGCGAATTTGGTTAAACGAGAATCAACAAAAAATGCCTTTAAAAAGTAAAAGAGGGCTAATTCACTGCTCTAACTTTATAAGCCTTAAAGGAAAGCTTGTGATTGGCTCAAAAAATGCTCGGCAAATCATTTATCCCAAAAGCCCTAATAAAACGCCTTATTGGGATATAAAGCAACTATTAGCTTAAGTTGCTAGCGCTATTAATATATTCGAAGAAAAGCACCCGAATAAGGTAGCTGTTTTCGTATTCGACCAATCAAGTGCTCATGCTAGCAAGGGAGACAGAGCTTTAAACGCTTTTGCTATGAATTTTAATGAAGGCGGAGCTCTTTTACCTTAGAAGGTCAATTTAATTATACCTTCCCTTTTAGGAAGTATTTATTAACTTTAAGTTTATAGAATACAACCTTTCCTCCTGATATTAGCGAAGCTAAGCGAGCCCATGGATTAGTTGGTACAATTTAAGAGTTGAATTATAAGGTGGAAAAGATTATTAAGATGGCAATTAAAGGCTACCTTAATAAAAAGAGAATTAAGAAAATTGTAATTAAAGAAGTCCCAAAGGGGATTAAAGCAATCCTTGCCGAGAGAGGTTATTTACCAATTGGTAAGTAACTTCTATTTATTAAGTAATATATTAATAATTAATAGGTAAAAAATGCCCAGTTACTAAGTGCTTTGGTGAAACTAAAAAGAATTGTAATCCAATTTTTTTTTGGCCTTTTAAAAAGCCTATAACCTATTGTTTAGCAAGGATTCTAATTAATCACAAGGATTTTTTTAAACAAAAATCAGCACTTGAAGAGATACTATTGGCTAAGGGCCATAAGTGTCTATTTCTACCAAAATTTCATTGCAAGCTAAACCCGATTGAGATATATTGGGCCTATTGTAAGAACCTTTATCGACAGGTTTGGAAAAAGACCTTTCCGGAGGTATATTATATAATTTAATCTTTTAATTTATTAACTTATATCTTTAGGCTAAAGAAGCTTGTTTTAAAGCTTTTAATTCTTGTCCTCTTGATATGCTACAAAGGTACTGTAATAGAGCTTCACGCTTTATAGATGCTTACCGGAAAGGGCTTAGCGTGAAGCAAGCCGCTTGGTGTGTTAAGAAACAAAGCGGCCATAGAACTATCTCAGAGATTATAATGAAGGAGTTTGATATTATCCCCGAAGGTAAATAAGAGATAGACGAATTAGCTTAATTGGTTGGATTTTGTATTTATTTGCTAGCGCGGTAGCTAGCTTAGCAGTTATAAAAGTGCTTTATAAAGAGTTAAACTTTAAATCTGAATTAAAGATCTCTTTTTGACTTTATAAAATCGTTGGCTTTTAATTCAATTATTTATTTAATTTCAAAAATAACTTAAAAATAAAAAGTATAATATAAAGTGAGTCTATTTAATAATTCTTAAAAAGGTTTTTTATTAAAAGCTTCATTCTATTTAATAATTATTTTACAAAGAAAAATAATTGAATAATATTCATTATTAAAATTTAAAAACATATATATATAAAAAATAAAAATCTCAAAATTTTTGGCCCCCTTGTCACGGCCTTGGCAACATTATAAGTATTTAACCCTAAGCTCAATCGGGATAAAAGTGGGTTCGTTAGAGCGTCAGCAATTAGGCGCATAATATAGGTTAAACAGATATTTTATAATACTTAATTTCTAAAATTGTCGTGTTTGAAGCGGTCCGACTGTAGCTTAAGGTGCTTTTTCATAACGATTTTATAAGCACGTTAAAACAAATGATAATATTTTTCCATTTTACTAATTAAGTGGTATGCTTTTATAAAAATTAGCTTTAAAATATTCTTAATAAAACGTAAAGAGCTGTAAAACTTCTTAAAATTAAAATTAGTCCCATAATCATATATTATAAAATTAGGGGATTTAATATATATGTCCATTCATACTAATTTGAAAGCAATAAATATAACCTAAACTATAGCCAAACCGGGTTTCTTCTGAAGTAGTTTCGCTATTTCAAAGCCGGTGGCTTTATTAATTATAAAAATGGCATATTTCTTTCTCAATTATGTTATATTAACGTAAATTATATAATTAAAGTTTACGTTATTTTACAGCTTGAATTAAAATTTATGTAAAGCATTTGAATGTTTTTAGTAATACTCATATATTTCCTTAATCTTAATTATAATATCAAAATTAAACATATGGCTAGCCTAGTTTAATAAATATTATAGGCATTACAGTAAGGGATACCCAAATTGCTTATATAAGTTTTAAATCTTTATTTTAATTAAATAATACGCATTAAGTGTATTTGTTAATAAATTCAATAAGTACTGGTGCTAATTTAAAAAAAGCTATGAATAACCTTATGTCGAGCACCGTAGGGGAGGAGCTTCAGGAAGTGTGAAAGTCTTGAATTATAAAGGAGTATAATAGAGCTCCCTTTAAAAAGGAGCTTTAAAGATTTAGTTATATAAGTAGTCTTAATTAACTATAACGCCATTGAGGCTCTATTAGTGCTACTAGCCGATAACCCCTATTCTGTATGACACACCCCCTCGGCTAAAAACAACTATAAAAACAATAAGAATACTTAAATATAACTTATATAATATAGTAACGTAAATATAAACCGCCATATAGTTAAGAATAGTACTAGTATAACTAGTTATAGTAAAAGCGTTGTTATTAAGATACCAGAATTAAACGAGTAAAGTTATATTAAAGCTTTTGTACCAAGAATTTACGTTTTTTAGTAATTATATTATTAAAAATGGCTTATATTAAAAAATACGCCCCCACTGTTACCCTTAAAGTATTAAAAAAGAAAAAAGTAGGTTTTAAATGTTTAAAAGTTTAAAATCAACATATTAATATATATAATATAACTAACCGGTGCCTTTTGGGTTATTACCCCTCCCTTTCGTTCGCCTTTCCCGCCTTTACCAACCCTTCGGCGTCGCGCCGTAATTAAGGAAGCTCGTGTTATACCGTATTCTTACTATATTCGTAGTAGTATATGTGGCGCGCCGAGCGACTTTTGTCATAATAAAGCATCGTTAGTACGGTGTTTTTGTTATTATAAAAACAACAAAATTAGCTATACTATTGTGCCCCAAGCCGCTGCTGCCTTCTTTATTGTTTATTTAGTGGTAAAGTCGGTGCCAAAAAGCTCTTATATATATATATTGTCTTATATAATATTAGATATTGTATAAAAACAATATATAAAGCTCTTGTTAACCGGCTATAAGCCTTTATTACCCGTTGAACTATTATCAAAGCTATTTTAGAAAAAAAATAAGTTGAAGAAGTTAAAAATAAAAATAAAGAAAAAAATGACTCTACCTCTGGTTTGTTGTTCTGTAAGTATTATTCCTGTTGTTTTAAAACGACATCTAATAGATTACAGCTTTTCTTTACTGAAAAACCGCTGTACCCCCCCTTTACCCTGTTTTTGGCGCTAAGGTAAGTAATAATAATAGTATAACTACTGCTGTTAGTGTCAATAAACCTTTAGTCGCCGTTGTCGTAACATATGTTATTGTTCGTACTTTTACTTTAATAAAAGTTAATGTTTTAATTAATGCCACTTAGCGGTTAGTAGACTTTCTACTCTTACTTCTATAAATAAAAGTAGCTTTATAACCCGTAAGTCGTAACTTAAGAACATTACCCCGGTAGTAGAACGGCTTTATAACCCTGAAGTTGTAGTTTAAGAACGTTTCCTTTGTGTTATTATAAAACTATGGGTATATTAAAACGGCTTTATAACCCTAAAGTAATAGCTTAAAATCGGGTCCTCGGAATTCACACAACTCTCTTTTATACTTGTTGTCTCTTTGTAATATTGGTTTAAAATGACATATAAAATGTACTAAATATAAATGTAAATGTATTTTAGTACTTTTTTAACTCAAGTGAGTTTTTCGACAACGGCTTAAATGTCTTAAAAGTTCAAGAAAACTACGAATACCTTAAACTTTTGTTAGGGTAAGTTTTTTGTCAAGCCATTTGTTAATATATTATTAGTAAAAAGATATGTTACCTAAAAGTTCCCCCTTTTGTACTTTTATTATAGCCATATGTTTTATATATTAACGTGTCTTAGTTTTGTTAAAATATATTAGTTTTCTTTAATTATTAACTAAATCGTTTGTTTATTATTATAAAATATGTTTTACGGAGTTCTTATATTAAGTATTAGTTCTTTGAAAAAACACTAGAGCGCTATTACTTTTTTCGCCGTCTTTGTTACCTTTAGTAACTCTGTTTCCGTTGTAAAAATGGTTATTATATTTTACCTTAAGGCTTTTTAGACGATTGTACTTTTGAATAATATTATAATAAAACTTTGAGAAGAGCGTCTTAACTTTTTGTTATTTGTGAATAAAGCGTCTAAGGCAATTAGTAAATGTATTTCCCGATCTTTATACTAGTAGATTATTGCTAAAAGCGTGATTTAAACAAATATTTAATAGTTTATTCGACTGTTTTTATATGCTAAGTACTTGGGTTCGTTAAAAAGTGCAATAACTAAAATATTGTAAAAGTAACATCTAGTCTTAATATAATAGCTATGTATAAGACTGACTTAACCTTTTTTAGTAGTCTTTAATCTGTTTTAATGTAGCGATTCCAGGGTTTTTAATTAAGTCGTAGTTTAATAAAGATGTACTTAAGCATTTCTTATTTATTATGTTAAATTTCTGAGCCACTTTTTCTATATAAGTGTTGTATATCAAAAACACCGTCTTTGCAGACCAATCCTTAACTACATGTACTCCTAAGAACTATTCTATATCTCTTAATATAATAAATTCGTAAATTAAATATAATTTTTTAATAATCTCTTGTTTTTTATTGTCGTTTAAAGTATAATATAGAACTTAAATATCGTCAACATAAAACGCCATAAAGACTGTCCTATTAGAGTTTATAAAGATATATAGCTCCTCTACTAAAAGGTTAAGGTTTAGTTTGTTTAGTATTATTGTAAAGTCGTTGTACTATAGCGTAAAAGAGTCTCTTAGGCTATACAATACTCGGTCTATTTCTACTATTATTCTAGGTCTTTTCTAGCCATTTAAAAAGTAATATAACATTAAGGTACTTCTTTCATTATGTTTGGCGTTAACGAATACGTTAACTATGTCAAATTACTTCACTTCTAAATCGAACTATATTATAAACGCCATTATTATTCTAAAAAAATATATTACGAGTATTATGGCGTACATCGAAAAGATTGTTAAGTCGTTTTATATATCCTTTTATATTATAATACAAAAACAACAACGAGTTAGTTCATTTACTGAGTCGACTTTATATGTAAAAACCCATTTTAGTAAAATAAGCTATATAATGGCGTCTTCCCTAAGAATCACTCTTTAGTAATATCGAGCTTTTAAGTTAATGATCTCTCTTTCGGTGTCTTTCTTGAAGTATTCGCCTTAAGCGTGGCTTTCTAGCTTATTTTAGTTCTTTAGAACCTTCGGAAGTTTCTTTTAATATAAGTTATATAAGTTAAAAACGACTATAAGGTCTGTTTCTACTTTAATACTTAAAACAACTGTTGTTATTATTATATATAATATAATTGTGTCTTCGTTATTTGTTTGTGTTAAAATAACTCTATAAAATATATTAACAAATTCTATCATACACAAGTGGCTGTTTTATCATAAAGCCACTATTACAAAATAATAGCCCCGAATTACAAGTCTATTATATTCCTTTTATATTTCTCGTATTATATAGATTTAGTTATGTTTTTGTTGTTGTTGTTGTTGTTGGTTTATTTTAGCTAATATTTAGAAATCGTTGTTTATCCCAATTGTTATAAACAGAACTTCTAATAGTTTAAGGACTTATTACTTAAGGTCGCATAGCCTTTGACTTAGTATTATAATTTAAAGGTATATTTAACACGTTTCTTTAATACTTAAGTTTATATTTTCATTATATAAGGCGTTTTTCCTAAGCTGATCTTTAATTATTCGATTTTTAGCAAGTCTTAAAACGCTTAAACTTAACCTTTTATAAAAAATCAAAACTCTACTGTTGTTTTTGATGTTTTTTTTTATAAAGAATTACTTTATTTACCTTTGAGTTTTGATTTTTATAAAGGACTATATTATTGTTCTCTTCCTCTTAGCTCTCATAAAGAACCATTTTACTATTCTTTATTTCCCGGCTTTTATAAAGAACTATTCTTATTTTATTTTTTGTTATCCTCAAGTTTATTGGTAGTTTAAGAGAATTAAAGTCTATTGGTATTATAACAAGTGGTTTAATAGCCGGGGGGAGTATTCTTCTAGGCGGGGGGAGTACCTTTAGTATAATAATTTTTATTTTTATTGGTTTTTTAACATATACTTTAATAGTAGTATTTAGCGTAACCGTTCGTTTTTCCGTAATATTCTCTGTAATATTACTTATATTAAACTTTATATTTAAAGAGACGTCGTTTTTTTCTATTATAATAATGAGTTCTTTTAAGGCAGAAACGGTTTAGCCGACCGACTTCTCTTTATCCGGAAAATAGAACTTTGTCTTATTAAAGCGAATATTATACGTTATAACGACACGGCATAATTAAGGCACCTAGATTTTATATATATTAAAAGCAACGTAATTAATCAAATAACCTAAATGTCCTTTAAAATCGACTTTAAAGCCTTTTTTGTTTTTTCCGGCTTTTCTGTCGTTTTTTATTAAGTAGGCATACGCCTTATATATATATTCTCCGCTCTAATTTAGTCTTAGGTCGGTTGATAGCCTTTTTATAATCAGTGGATTATATTATTAAAAGTAACCCCGAAATTATTCTTAAAACACTTGGTTTAGGTTCTTTATTTTTTGTTATGTGAGTAATGTTTTGTTATATAAGTAAATCGCTGTATTACACATTTTTAAGTATAGTTTCTTCGGGAGTTTCGTTTGAACGTGTATTTTGATAGATTTAGTGATGATTTCTTGTCTTATATACTTTGAATTATTAACTGATTCTTTAATATATACTAGGGAGTTCTTTATTTTGATCTTTTCCTTTATTGTTTAGTCCTAATAACGTGTTGTTCTAAAGATTATAACGACGGAAGTGTTATTGTTATACTTAATAACATAAATAGATAGTTTATATTAATGTCTTATCTAATACTTAAAGTTCTATAATACCGGTATAATGTAATTTAGTGATTTACTTACTAAGGTTTAGTTAAATAGTTTTTTATTGTATCCGTCTTTGATTATTAATAACTATTACGTTTTATCATAACTTAAGGGGAAATCAAACAAGTCCTAAAGGATTTTAAAGAATAGTTTAGTTGCTTTGTTTTTAGATTCCCTTTTTAAAGTGACGTTTTTGGTGTATATTATAATATAGTTTTTATATTCGATTCTAAAAACACCATTGAATTTTACCCTTTTTTTATATAAAACAATACCCAAAGTACTTTTTTTTTTTTAAAATAGCCCGTTCTTAAGTACTATATCTTTGGTATTATATAACAAACTCGTATTAGCTTTTTATTTAACTAAAAACCTTGTTTTAAATTATAATAGAGAATTAAATATATTATAGTTAAAAGGCGCTTTACTGTTATTGGGTTATAAGGGCGACAAGAATAGTTAAGAGGTTTATATTTAAAGAAAGTAAGGTTATATTTTTGCTTTAATTTCCGAAGTATTATGCTGTTTTAAACTTCCCTATATTTTAATATAATGTCTTTTCCCGAATACTAGATCTTAATGTCTAACAAAAGTGCCTTAGAGATAATATTAACGTTAAAACCAACTATAACTATAACGTTATTTAAAGTCAAGTCTTGTATATTTGGACTGTCTTTATTTTTTAATATATTTTTAAAAAGTCGTTGGTTTTGTTTAATAATTAAGAGGTGTTATATATTTGTCTTTATATAGTCGTCGTTTTTAGACTTTATAAAAGTACTTAAGATGAGCTTTTTTTCGTTATTAACAAGATACTAAGTATTATAGTTATTAACGAGTGTATTATTTAAGAGTATATATTGACTATTGATAAAGTCTGCGGCATATACTCCTATTGTTTTATCGACGTCTAAAAGCTTTGAATCAATAATAGCTATATTTACATTTTTAAGGTATTTACTTTTATCTAACGATAACGACGTCTTTTCCTTTTCCTTCTTATTTAAGGTAACGTTTTTAATGATTTGACTAATAGGGAAAATTTTCTAACCTTTTTTAATGATTTCTTTTTGTAACTCGGTGTATTACGCTTTTTCGAGTCTCTTATAAATCTCCTTAATTTCGTCGTTATTACGACGACTCTTTAGTTTGTTTATATAGCCGCTGTTATAGGTATACCATAGTCTTTAGTACTTAATAGGTGTCGAAAAGTGACTAGTTTTGCAAAGGTAACCGTTATCTTTTGGTTATTTAGAGTAAAATCTGTTAAATAAGCCTTGTTTATTATAAGAACTCGAGTTTTTAACTTTAGAAGTAATTCTAAAACTATTAAGAGTTTTTAAACGTTTTTTAAAAAAGGCGTATAATTTATTCGTTATTTTTTTACTTTTTAGACTATTTTTGAAATACTTTTTTAAGTTAGTTTCAAAGGCTAAACTATACTTTTTAAACATTATATAATATTCCCTTCTTAGAACGTCGTCTTTGATAATATCGGCTAAAGTTTAAACGGCTTATATCTTAGTATAGACTAAAACTATAAATAAGAAATCTCGGATGTTTAAAACGCCTTATACTTCCAAAATATTGTGTATTTTGGTAAAACGGTACTTCTTTTACTATTCTTTATATTAAATATGAGTTTCTATTTTCCTTTTTCTTCCAGAAGTACTTATTAGAGCTTTTCGATAATCTAAAATAACAAATGACAATATAGAAGTGTTTAAAAGAACGAGTTCTCGTTTAATTGACTTAATTAATACTTAAAGTTTAACGAGGTTCTTTGACTTATTATTATTAATAACATTTGTTAAGATTAATACACTAATAGTGTCGTACAGGCACGGCTGCAGCTCGCCTAAACTGCTCTCTTGGCACTGCATACTTTTTAGATAGGGTTCTGCCACTATATATCGCCTTAGGGGAGCACTTCCCCTTTTTACACTTTTTATTTAGATTTTACTTAATTAATTAATATATTTTATTAATTCAAGTGCTTGCAGAGTTTGAGTTTTATTGCGCATATCAATTATGAGCCTTGTGACAAAGCTATTAAGTTAGTATTCTTTTATATTATGCGCAGTCGATTAGATTAAAGCTCCCTAAGTTCCTTGAAGTTCTTGAGGTTCTGCAAGCTACTTATTGCAAAGTTTTCACCGCTATTTCAATATACCGCTTCTTCGACCCCAATAACCTGCAAAAGAGCCTAGAGAAGAGTTGGATTTAAATCCTTTAGTTGCTTCCTCCTCACTCTTCCTCCTTCCCATTAATTCCTCAAATTCCTCGAATTTTCCCTTACGCTTCAAGCTCTTGAGAGCAACCTCTCCACAATAAACAATAAATCCATAGTTAAAGAGCTGTTGCTTATTTATGATAAGCGCACTTGGCTTATATGGTTTTAAGCTTATGAGGACTTTTGTTGTTTGAATAAGGTTTGGATAGAGCTTGATTCAGATGCTTCCAACTCAGTGAGCTTATTAGACATAAAACCAATTGCTTTAATATTTCTTATTGTTGAATATAAGATTAATGATATATGAGAGGCTGAAGCAATAATCAAGGCTCAGGTTGCTTGGGAAAGAGATATTAGAGATTTTGAGGCTAAGGGAGCAAAACCTGACAAGGCGAATTATAAGGTAGCGACCCTGGAAAAGGTTGCGGCTAGGTTTAAGCTGCTTTTGATAGAGTATTTAATGCTTATGCCTTCTTGAAATAAAAAGGCGAGGAGTTATAAGGCTGTTATGAAATGGGTTTAAGAGCATGTTGATAGTGATATTTATAGCGCTATTTCCTTGGAAAGCAAAAACACCTACGGGCGCAACTGGACTATTTAATAATTGGTGCGAACCTTCCGATGAGATTACGCTCCTTTAGCATTAAGTGTTTTGACTTGAATTAAGGAGAATTATATTGCAGTGCTTTACAAAGCAACCCATTAAGGAGAATTATATTGCAGTGCTTTACAAAGCAACCCATTAATGATTTAAGCTTATTGTTTGGATTTAGGAATGGAAATGTGCTTATTAAGAAGCGCTCTTTTATAATCTGGATTTTGTGATAGGGGATTTAATAATTTACACCTTCTTAAAAATAGTGAAGGTTTGATTAGCTTCCCAATGGGCGTAATACGAGTCCGCCGAGCTTTGGAAGAACATCACCCTAGGGAGACTTTACCCAATTATTCTGGTTCAATATAATATAGTATTTGCAGCTTTGGCTAAACGATCGCAATTTGAATTATTTTTTAAAAAGCCTATTGGGTTATATTTAGTTGCTATTCTCAATGGCAGACCAGATGTTTTCAATAATAACAATAAATCCTCCTCTTTTTCTCGCTCTTGCCCCTCCAAATCGAATAGCTCTTTTAAAAACTGCGTTTGCGTAATGGGTTCTTATTGATATGAGCCATTTGAATGCTTCCAATTGCGCTATTCCTTTGATAATTTCATTAGAAACAAATTGCGTAACCTACCTTTAACCAAAAAAATTAAGAAGACACGCTCAAAGCTAGCTATTACCTTCACTAAACTTTAAAGCAAAGCAAATAAACGTAGCTGAAAAATGCTCCCTATTCAACAAATCACAGGCTCTTCTAACAACCGCCCTTTCAATTGCTCCCTTTTAATTAATAACACTGAAGCAACCCAATTATCAAAATCTTCAACGCCAACATATCCTAAAAAAATAGTCTTTGCAATAATCAGCCCTTAATTGCTTAACTCTGCAATGAAAGCAACTAAAGTATACGCTACATGGGACTTTAATCATCACCCACTCTTCGGAAGCACCTTGATTAATAACGAAGCCGCAGTTCATTTAATGAACTTAATTAATTTTTTGGTCCTTGGCTTTTTTGTAAAAGCAATTGTTGATAATGCTATTAAGGCTAGTACTTCAAGCCTACCAATAAAAGGACGGGGTATTCGCTTAATATTAGGTGCTTTTAATAAAAAGAATGGGCCAAATATAATAAACTTAGAGCTTATTAATGTTGCTATTATTAAGGATTTTAATATTAATATTATTTCAAAAGCTTGTTTATTAAAAGAAGAAATCTGATATAGTGGTTTAGATTATATTTTGCGCTATGAATTGGTAAAGAGCAACGTGGTTGTCAAGAACTTAAAACGCCACGCAAACTTAGCCTTTTTTAAATATAAGCTTAATAATTACTCTCTTGCCCCATCAATTGCTTTTAATGCATTGAAATGCCCTGATTTTGGACTTTTAATATTTCCAATAATAACAAAAAGCATTCAACAAGGTTTTCAATCAAGCAGGCGCTATCTGAGATTTTAATAAAACATAGCGCACTTATGGCACCTTTGCATAGGGCACCTAAGGAAAAAAGCACTACAAGCATTAGTGAAGAATGCTTGTAATATTGAAATTCTAGGCCTTACAAAGGTAAAATGCAAGCAATGTGCTCTAGCAACAACACATCAAAATGTTAATTGGCAATTATTTGAGAAGAGAGCTACCCAACCTTTCTATTAAATTACCTGGGATTTATTCGATTATCCTCCCGGGTTTGATGAAAGCAACTAGCTCCTTTTAATCAAAGACAAATTCATAGGAGTTTTTTATGGCTTTATACTCAAAAGCAAAGGATTAAACGCAATATTAGCTGCTCTCCAACCTTTTAAATAATAGATAAAACAGCAATTTGGCCTTTTTATTTATAAAATTCGCCAAAATAATAAAACCTTAATCATTGAACTAAATAAAGCAACTCAATTCAAGAAATAGACTTACGAAAGCGGTATCAACCTAAAACTTATGCTATCATATACCCATAAGCCAAATGGGGAAGCAAAGCAAGCAGGCAAGAAAATTATTAAAAAAGCAATCAAGATGCGCTTTGCCATTAACTTCCCTAAGGCATTATAGCCTAAAATCGTTTTCGCAGCAATATACTTTTATAATATAAGTCCTTTAGCACAAAAAGCATTTAAAAATCCAAATGAGGTGCTTTATTTTTGGTTTAGATAGTACTTTAAGTGGTATAACCCGAAGTTACTTATTAAATTTATTATTAATTTATGGCCTGACTGGAGCGGGATTTATGCGTATAGGTCGCGCGCATATTTATTGTTAAAAGATCAAAAAGCGCTCCGCAAAAGAAGAGCTTTTAAAGTTGATTTAAGAGCGCATATTGGATACTTAATTGGTTATGTCTTGTTCAATATATATAAGATCTGGGTGCCTTAATTATAGCGTGTAATAGTTATAAGAAACGTCACTTTTAACGAAATCTTATTTTTTACCTTTTTCAATGTTAAGAAAGCGGCTGGCCAGTCGCGCGCAAGATTTTAAGAGATAGCCGAGTTGCTTCAAAAAAACGAAATGAGGGCTTAGGATGCTGAGTATATGTTGATAAATCGCCTAAACGCCGATGATACGCTGCAATTAAATGCTGGTGTTTTTTTTGAATAAGAGCAATTAAGTAAAGCTTTGGAAGCTATGGAAGTTGAGGAGCTTATTAATTTAAAGGTGGCAATAATGCCTTTAGTTGAATCTAAGTTTATAACCTCAAGAGTGAAGCAATTTCTCCTTGAATTAATAGACTTAAATATTGAACCTTTAATTAAGCCCTTAATTAACTTAATGCCCATTAATGAGAACTTGGGGGTGAAAATATGAAGGAGCATTAGACTTTTAATTCATAAGCATTTTGATTAGGTCTCATAAAGTATTGATACATTAAGACAATTAGCAGCATTAAGCGCAATTGAGAGAAGTGTTTTATGTGGTATAATAAATCCTAAGAGATTTGATGTAAGTGCGGAGCGCAAATCGATTTTATAAGTTGTTTTACGAGCTTGGGAGCTATACGACCTAGAGCGAGGTTTTAAAAAGCAATAGGAAATATTTGAGAGTGTTAAACCTAAGCTTATAGAAGTTTTATTTTAAGCAATTGAGGCTGAGGAGCCTTTTGAATATAATGATTTTTATAATATTGAGCCGCGGATAGAATAGCTTTTATTGCTTTTGGCAAAAAATTAAAATTAGGAGCTATTCAAACTTTTGAAGAGGAAGAGGGTGCCTTTAAAATTAAGTAATAAAGGTTGAAAGATTAGAGTTATAAGACAATTAACGCAATCTAATTGTAGTGTGTATTTTATTACGATAAAAGAGTTATTAAAAGGCGCGTTAAATTTAATAAGCAATTGCGAGCATCTTAATGACTTTTTGGTTATTTTTTGGCTTAATCAAAAAAAAATGCGCAATGATGAAAAGGATTTGAGAGCAGTTCATGCTGTAATTATAGCATTTGTTCTTAATAATATTAAAATTCGATAATCAATTGCTCTTCTTAAAATTTATTAATCGCAATTTTTAAAGGCATTATTAAATTGGAGAGACCTTTAATACCACCCTCTTAGGGAGCACTTTAGAGCCGGAGCTATTACGGAGATTACTAATTTGGAGTCGCGCAATTGCTGGAAGGTAATAAAGCACAGCTACGCCTTTAAGCAACCGATTCCTTTAAAATGGGTCTTTACTTATAAGGTAGATTTCGATGGTTATTTAACCAGATGTTGCTTTCAAATAATGATTAGAGGGGACTTATAATTTGAAACCTCTATTTTGTTAATATATGCCGTAATTTTAGCTGCTTGCTTATTTAGAATTGCTATGGCTATAATAGCTTAATTCGATTTGAAAATAAAGCAGTTTGACGTTGTTAATACATTTATTAATGCAAAGAGAGATGATTTAGCTGCTCGCATGCGCTATTATCTTCCCAATGGCTTTAAATAAGATGGAATGTTAGTGGAAGTTGATCGCGCTTTTTATGAACTCAAAAACTCCCCAGCATTATGATACGGCAACTTTACAACAACTCTTCAAACTCTCAAGTTGCTTTCTTATAAGAAGGAGCTTTGTATGTTTATAAATAAGCAACGTATAATGTTTATGATGTTTTATATTAACGATATCCAAATGCTATATTATGCTTCAGCAATTCCAAAAGCGCAATTAATAATAAATGGATTAAATTTGGCATATAAGCTCACTAAAAAATAAAAAATGGCATGGTTTTTAGGGATTCGAATTATTAGGGATTGACAAGCTAAAACAATCTCCTTAATACACAACAATTATATTTAGAAGGTTGCTTTGCGTTTTGGATTTGTTGATGGGAGCTGCCCGAGCACCCTATTACCTTATACAGAATTTATCAAAAATCTTAGGAAAGCAATCCCTAAAAAAGTTAAGGAATATTAAAAGAAAGTTGGTTTAGTGCTTTATATTACGATCATATTGCGCGCGGACGTTGCTTTTGCAGCTTTAAAGCTCTTTCATTTTTTGACTAATCCCTTAAAAAAGCATCTTATTGCTATTAACTGGATAATTCGATATCTTTTCAAAACCCGATTTTTGGCGATAGTTTATACTTGCCAAATGCGCGCTTCCCATTTAATTATAGCCTCAAATACTTCCTTTGGCAATAATCTCAAAATTAAATGCTCCTCTTAAGGGTATATTATTATGCTTTTTGGTGGCTTGATTTTATGGAGAGCAGCTTGTTAAGATATAGTTATTATTTCAATTACTTAAGCAAAGCTTTTTGGGGTTGAACGTATAACGAAGGAGGTTATAGCATTTTAATGATTTTTTTTAAAATTATGCTTAGACATGGGAGCAGCTTGAACAATCTTCTGCGATAATATTCAAATAATTCGACTAATTGTTGGGGAAAACGAGCGCATCTCAACCAAGCTCCACCACATTAATATTCAAAATATGTGGTTATGTTAAGAATATTAAAAGGGTAATTTTTTAGTAAAGTATTTACCCATAAGCTTTATGCTTGTGGATGGATTTATTAAGAACCTAAGCTGATAGAAATTTGAAGATTTTGTTGCTTTTATTAATTTGATGGATGTACGGGCTCAATTGGAGCAATTTTTTGAAGAAGCTTGTTTTTAAATAGCTTTCTTTTTATATTTTTTATTCTCTTATTTATAATATTTCTCATGTTTTTTATTATTTCTTTTAAAGAGCTTCTGATTTTGAATTATTTGTATCACTGCAGTTTTCACAATTGCTCTCAAGATTATTTTATTTCAGAAAAACAAACGCAACGCAAGCTATAATAATGGGGGGATATTTTGGGGTGATGAAGGAGGTTCCTAAGCTTTAAAGAAAGCAACTCAGTTGATTGGAAGGCCTAGAATAATTCGAACAAGATCACCAAGAGAATTGGCAATTATTTTGGTAATCTTAATAATTTATTGCTTTGCAATAACAGCTTTCTCCTTTGAAAAAAAGCGCACTCGGATTCTATTACTTAAAAGAGCATCAAAAAGACCAGCAAAGCCATTAGTTGCTCTTAAGTTACGCTTAGGGACAAATAAACCGGCAGCAACCTTTCCCATTTTAGCTTAAAAGCCAGCAAGCAAATTGGATTGCTCTTTCTTCTCCTCCTTCATACCCTTATTATGCTTTTCTTCATTCTGAGTTTTTTTATCTATATATAAGAGCAATTGATTAATTGCGTTTTAAAAAATAAATTTAAAATATTTTAATGGAAAAAGCAATTTACCATTAATGACCTAGCCAAGGCCATAATAGTGAGAAAGGCTATCAATACCAATATCAAAAACAACCCGAGCAGTGCGAGCTGCGGGAGCAGCAGGGATAGCATCACCCATCTTCTTCATTACCAAATAAGCGCTTCGAAGCTTGGTTAATTTCTGTATAAATTAATATATTTAATTGTCTTAAATTAAATAAACTTATTTCAAAAGAGGAGCTCTTATTGTTGAGAGCATCCCAATATTCCAAAAACGCAGCCAAAACACCAGGGAAAAGGGGGCAGCAAGCATGGTTGTTATTAGCGCAGTTGAAATAGCGCGAGCCACCTATAATGTCGTAACAAAGGCCTGTGCCTTTGTTTTGGATTGCTCTCTTCATACAACCCCGGTAGGGGACCGATCTCTCCTTATTAGCAATTTTTTTCTTCCAAACCCGATTAATGGGAGCAGCCCGAATAGTCCGCTTATTTAAAGCTTTGGCCGAGGGTCTTTTGGCCTATAAGCAATTAATTAATTGTTTAAATAAGTTTCATATTCCTTAGATTGAATTTATGGGGGAGGAGGTAGCGTTTTTGCGAGCAGATTGATGAAGTTTAGCACCCATTTTTGCGAGGGGAGTAGTTGATTTGGTTATTTATTTGTTTGGTTGGTTGTGATTGGTGTAAATCGAAAGCAGATTGAAAATTGTTCTTTTATTAAAAGCTTAAGGTTTATAAATGGAAGGGAGCGACTTTTTATTTGTATAGCGCAATTGTTTGCCTGATTTTTATTATCTCTAATAATTCGCCTAATAGCCAATCACAATAGGAGCAACTCCCATTGTTGTTTGATTGGGGGGTGTGTCGTACAGGCATGGCTGCAGCTCGCTTAAATTGCTCTCTTGGCATTGCACACTTTTTAGATAGGGTTTTGCCATTGTATACCGCCTTAGGGGAGCATTTCCCCCTTTTACACTTTTTATTTAGATTTCACTTAATTAATTAACATATTTTATTAATTCAAGTGCTTGCAGAGCCTGAGTCTTATCGCGCACGTCAAATAGTATTGTTAACTCAGTTAAACAAATGTTAATACTTTGTATTAAAGAACGTCTATTAGGTGAGTTTATTTTAGAATTCTCTTATATAAGTTTCCTAGATTTTTTTAATGTCATTAAAAGTCGCCTTTTATAATTTAGTAACTTATAAAGGTTCTATAAGAGTCCTTTTCTCGTCTTTATTAATAGTCTTTTACTTATAATACATTTTTTGCTTGTTGTTGTTTATTGACGTCATTTATTTTATAAACCGATTGTTTGTTTTAACTTATATATATTTGTTAATATTAAGAATTATTGGTTAAGATTTAAGGAAGTTTAAAATATTATATTTATTTAGGTTAATGAAGTCAATAAAGCCCTTGAGTTAGGTATAGTATTGGAATTTTGTCCACTATTACGGCTATTAGTAATAATCGTTTAATAAAGCGTCGTCCTTGTCGATTAGTACGTCTTAAAAAGACATTCTATTGTTATTAAACGTCTAAAGGGTTTAAAAAAGTGTTGTTATATTAAAAAAGGGGAATATGTGCTTTTAAAGAGACTTCTAAGTAATAGTAAGTGTTCTTTAATATTTATCCTCGCTTTTCTCGACTTACAGTAGTCGTACTTTAGTAACTTATAGAATAAAGCTATGGTTCTTAACTGTCGAGCACTGTAAGGGAAGAGCTTCAAGAAGTGTAAAAGTATTAAATTATAAAAGAATATAATAGAGCTCCTTTTAAGAGGGAGCTCTAAAGATCTAGTTACATAAGTAGTCTTGATTGGCTACAGCGCCATTGAGGCTCTGTTGGTGCTACCAGCCGACAACCCCTATTCTGTACGACACCTTATTTTTATATAATCAAATGTTTCTTCTTGCCTTAAATTAACACATTTTATAGATTATTGTACTAGGCATTAAGCTTATTTATTTGCTATAAACATATTAAAAATAGGATGTTTATATTTATAATTATAAACTTCATTTACCCAGTAAAAATACTAATTATTGCTACTCCCATAAATAAGCGGGAACCAGCTTTAAATATAATTTAACTTTACTTTGTTTGGCGTATATCAAGCTTAATATTTTAAATCTATTATAAAGTTCACAATTAATTAATGCCTCCAGTGTTTTTATTTAAGGCTTTATTATTAATAAAAAAACCTTAAAAAAATCAATTTATTGATTGTATTATATAGGCCTCACTTTAGGAAGGTTTCCTAATCTTACTTTTTAAAATATGAGCCGCTTTTCGTTTCTTAAGCTATAATAACACTTCCGATACATCATATTTGATTTTATTTATTATAAATATAACCATGACATTTACTGTACTATTGCTATTATTATTATTTATTTCTTTTTAAAAATTATTATTATTTAATAAAATATTCAATTCATTATTATAAGGATTATTCTCATATCCTCCAGATTAGGTTTAATCTAGGTCTAAATCAGGTTTATACCCTTTAGCATATGCTAGGTAGGCTTTGAAGAAGCTATTTATAGCTCTCATTCTTTCCGCTTTTTATTCAATAAAATACTTCGTTTTTATAGTATTTCATTCCTTTTGAAAGTGTTAGCTATTATGACAATCCTTTTTCTTGTAAATAATACACCTAATATAGCCTGGCCTAGGCTAGAATTTGTCCTTACATTTATTGTTCTATAAAGACTTCATCCTCTTATGTAAATAATATACATTTTTATTAATAATATAAGATCAGTGGTAATTTAAATCTAATATAAAAGCCTTTTTAACCTATGATCCCAGCTTATGTATTATTTTAATGTTAACAGTAAAGTAAAGGCCGTCTATTAAAGTAAAAAATATTAATAATGCCTTAAATAAAGCCATCTTAAAAAGTGGATTGCCTAATACTCCTTATAATAACTTATCTCAAAGCGTTTTATTATTTCTCATATTATTATCCTTAAAACTTAATTAAAAGTTTTATAATTCCTTAGCAAAGCTTTTTAATTAATTTAACATTAATTTACTTTTTTAATATAATTCAGCTTAGAATAATAAGAAGGTTAAGCTAAACTATTAGTTAAAAAACCTATTTATATATTCTTCTATTTTAAAATTACTTTGAGTAACTATAACAAAATCCTTAAAAAAATAACCCTTATTTTGAAAATACTGATAATAATACGTACTAGCTCCGTTTTATAATATAAACAAAAAAGCTTGGTTCTAGATGAAATTATTAATAAAAACTTATTAATACAAATCAGCGAAAATATATAACTTTTTATTAAGGTAATCCTTGGCGCTACTATATTAAAGCTCCTTCAAATACATTTTACTAAAATTGACTAAAAACTTGGTTTGGTCTAAAAATAATAGGTCCATTATAAACCATAAAAGCCGTATTAATTCAAAATAAAATCCAATAAATCTTGGTGCTATTATAAAAAGAAATAATATCCCATCCTTTAAGTAAATATTTGGCGGTAATATTGGATTAAGCAATGCATTATTATTTAATCTTTATTTTAATTCATTTCTAAAAGGCCCCTTATTAAAAGTAAATAAGAATTCCCTTTTTAAATTAATAAATAATATTACATTATACAAATCCTTTTCCATAATATTAACTTTAACAAGGGCAAAAGTCTTAAACAAATCATTTTAATATCCTAATATAACACCCACTATCTCTGCTCTAAACGCTAAAAGTATGTAACCTTTTTAATTTCTAGCATAAGGGAAAAAAGGGTTTACACAAATACAAAGACCCTTAACTAATTTTAAATAAATTATATAAAAAATATAAATATATCCTAAATATAATTTAAAATAAATTCTAAATATATTTAATCTTACATTTTTAATTATTCCTTAAGCCATTCATTCTTTTTAACCTTTATTATATCCTTTAATGTATTTATAACTTTTATTCCTTTAATTCTCTGCATATAATAATCATAAAATCTAAAATCGTCCTTTAATTAAGTCTTCTCTTATTTATGTATCTTTTTAAAAATTAGCAGTTATCCATTTGTTAAAAAACTCCCAAAAATCCTGAAATAGGTATTCTCCCTTTATTTTCCCATTATAATAATGTTTGCAAATTTCTTATAAATATCTTATGTAATTAATTAGCATCTTTTCAGTTTTTAATAATATATTATCTATTAATCCTTAAATTAGTAAAATAATACTTTCTTGCTTTCTTACTGGCTCCGTAATGTGCTTCTTTAACTAAAACATCATATTGGGGTGGGTTTAAAGTCGGTTCGATCATAATTCCTTAAATAATCCATTGATTTAATTTTAAAATATTATCTTAATAATTATTATTAAATAACTATCATATTGCCTTTGCTATAAATTATACAGCTATTGAATTTCTAATCAATTAAAGTGCCTTTACCAATATCCTCATAAGGGGGAAGTTATCTGTCCCTTGATCTAATCAAATGGCTAGGCCTTAATTAAAGGTACAAATAATTAAGTGCTTCAAATCAACTTTACAATTTAAAACCTTATTATTTATAATATAAATTAACCATTAATTAATATTAATGTAATACTAATAAATCACGCAAAAATATATTAAGTAAAAGGATTAATATAATCTTTAATAAAATGGGTAATAAAATCTGTATATTCTTAAGAGAATAGAAGAAATCTCTTACTATATACTCCTCCAAATAACCCCTATAATAAATCCATTACAGCTCTAACTACCCCCTAAAACTATTAAATCTATTACTCCTAATAGCCAAGGCATAACCCCTGAAGACTACCAGGGTATCATTCAAGTGGCGCTCCCTGTACAGCATGATAAGATTACATAACCCCTGTGGACCAACATTTAGCGATTAACTGTGATTTATATAAATAACGCTTAAGTCGTCACACGTATTAATGGTAATATAAGTAATATAAGTAAACTTATAGGCACTAACCGTTATTTATTATTAAGGGTAATATGTGCGACGACTTAGGCGTTATTTATATTTAAGGGTTAAAAATGGCCATAAAACGCCGGTTAATACCGACATAGCCGTTAAACGTTAATTTAATTCTAGGCCACACCAAAAACTTTTGCTGATGTAGTCCTTGTATGACTTAGGTTTATTATTATTATTATTAATATACCTGTATGATACGGAAAGTGGAGCAGGTCTTTTAAGGTATAAAAGATTTTTATAATTACTAAAAGTAAGAAGTGTGTGAGTGTGTTTAATGAATTAAATTAAGCGTTACCTTTTTTAAGATAAGACTATGAGTTAAAGATATATATATATATAATGCTTACGTAAACATATATTAAACCTCATTAAATATGCTAACATAATAATGGCACTAGTTATGTAACATACCCTTATAATGAAGTGTTATTTGTATAATCAAGATCTGGCTATCTTTAATACGTAATATATGATTATAATTAAAAACGACAATTATATTAGTTATATACTTTAAATCATAGTACACTTATTATAGATTATATAAATGATTATGTATAGGCGCTGTGCAAATTTAAAAGAAAAAATATATATAAGTATATAATTAATGCGTGTAATAAAATCGCGTGATATAAACAATCGTTACGTTTAATATAAACACGACACTTAATGATAAGTGTGAAGTATAATAAATAAAAGTAAATAATAAATATATAGTCAAAAGGTATTAAACTAATATTGCAAAACATATAAACAGATATATCATTATAAGTTTAATGTAAAAAAAGCAAAACATCATATATTATTATTATTTTATTTAATTCTAAGTACTTAGTTTAAGTTCAAGATAAGAAGGCTTTACGTAAGTATTTTCGGCGTTAAAGTGAGATTATATTTATACGGTTAATATTATGATTAAGTAATCTAAGAATTAAGTAATTATTTTAAATTAAGTTTACAAAAAATAAGAGTAAATCATATTTATTTATTAATTAAGTCAAGATTTACTTCATGTTTTATTACATGTCATATGTTAATTAATGTATTATTAAATAGCTCGAGCGCGTTAGCCAATGATTAAATAATCAGGTCTATTAAATTGATAATCATAAAAGGAGTGTTTATTTTTAATAAATAACAACTTTTCTTTAATATTAACATCACATATATTCACGCTTATGCCTTTGTTTTCTACCTCTTTTGTCTTTTCTTTTTTAATCTTCACACACATTATTTAAACGATTTATATCATTAAAATGCCTCTTAAGTCTATTAAAAAAGTAAACGATAAATATCACAAGCTTTATATTAATTAAATAAGTGTTTTTGTTTACCTTTATATATGTTTTATATATTATACTTTTTAGTTTTAAACATTAAGTTAACTAATAATATAATTATAGATAAATACTTTCGAAGATGAACTCGTTTAGATATCCTTTTTATATTACCTTTTATATAATAAGTCATATGTTTAAATTCCTTTTCTTTTAAGTTAAAAGATCCTTTTTATTTAACTCTAATAATATTTTATTCATCTTATTCGCTTAACGTCGTTTCACATTTATTGACAAGTCTAACATAGTCTTCTTTTTTACTTGTGTACCTGCTCTTATTTAGGTTCTTGTTTTTTATAAACGTTTTGTGTCTTTTCACCTTTTTCTCTTTTTTTTTATTCTTACCTTGTCTTTTACTTAGGTTATTATTCTATAAACTTTTAAAAGTAAAAGTAAAACTCGTGAAATAATTAATAATAATAATATATATATATATTTATTAAAGAAAAGTCAAGAAAATCATAACATTTAAATAATAAAAGCTTAAGTTAAAAACGTTTAATTATGTCCTTATTATCTGTTTTAAACATACTTTTACGTTTTTAAAAATCTCCTCATAAGTCTTACATTTCCTTAAAACATAGTTTAAGATTTAAGGCCTTATTTATTAAATATAAACGTAGTATTTTTTTTTATTTATGTTTTATGCTTGTTTTTATTATATAATTATAAATAAATATTAACATATACTTATAAGTCAACAATTTATTAAGCCTTATTTTTCGTATATGCGCTTTATTATATATAATTATAGTAATAAAAGTAAATATTTTACTAATACTTTTTTATTAATTCACGCTATTATAACTATACCTTTAAGCACACTTATTATGTCACTTTTCATTAAATCTTCTAATATAATATTCAATTGATTTCCCTCTTAAAAGCTAAAAACAGCTTTTTTTTAAATAAGCCTTTTTAAAATTTTATAAACATTCTATTAATATTACTTAAAATATCCATAAACTTCGTATGACCTTTAAGACTTTATTAAAGGAAAGTAAATTAAATAATAAAAGTGAAAAAGAAAAAAAAGAAGAAGATAAAAAAATCAAAATCCTATTAATTAGGTCTTATTATTTTAGTTTTAAGCGTAAAAAATAATAAAGATAATAATAAAGCCGTTAATAAAGCTAGTCCCGTTATTAAGAAAATCTTTCAAAAGGATTAATTATTAACAAATTCATTAAAAAGAATTATAAAAATATTACAATCATAAGTAAGCTTTCATTAAGTTTCATATAAACTCAGGGTCTTTTATGGTTTTTTACACTAGATTTATACTCTCTTTTATTTAAAATAATAAGGGATACTTATTTATTAAAATTAAAGAAGTTAGTTTAATAAATAAAAATACACATAAATTGTTAACATTTTTTAATAAATATGTTTAAAGATCTTTAATTTAAGATCTATAATCTTTAAAATTTAAAAGAGCTCTAAATTATTTAAATTTCTAATAAAACAAATTCTTCATAAACCCATTAATTAGTATATTATTTGTTAATAAATACGTAGCTTTAAATAAGCCTTAAATAAACTCCTACTTAAGCCATATGTTTTAAATATTCATATAATAAAGTTTAATAGCAATCTTTTCACTATTATTTATTATAAATCTAATCATTTATTAATTATAAAAAATTTCCCAAGTTTTACTAATGTCTAAAAATAAGTCTTTAAAAAATCGTTAAAGCGCCATGGCTTTTTTCCCCATATATTTGAAAGAGAACAACTTTACTTTTATTATAAAAGTCATAATGATAAATTATTAAAATGTTTTTTAAATCATTAAACCATTAAATATCAAAATTACATATTCTTATAATAATCGCCTTATTTTAAAATCATTTATAAATGAAATATTAAAAACAATAAACATAACCTATATTTAATTGTTTTTAAACATAATCCTCAAAAAACGCGTTTTAAACAAGTACTAAATAAATTAATATATAATTATAAAGTATTTTAATTTAAGGTTTATAATAAATTATAAAAAAGGGCTATAATATATGTGACGTCTAATCATATAACGATCACTATATATAACACAAATCTAACCTTCTCTTAATATACTTTAATGACTTTTTTTAATACTTAACTATTAAATTTTATAAGTTTAATTAAAAATAACAAGGTTATAAAACACTTCTTATTTATTTACTTAAACTTATAAGTGATCTTTTTAATATATTAGTTATAAATAAATAAAATAGTGTTGTACAGAATAGGGGTTTGTCGGCTGGTAGCACCAACAGAGCCTTAATGGCGCTGCAGCCAATTAAGACTGCTTATGTAATTAGATCTTTGGAGCTCCCTTTTAAGGGGAGCTTTATTATATTCCTTCATAATTCAAGACTTTCACACTTCCTAAAGCTCCTCCCCTATGGTGCTCAATAGTTAAGAGCCATAGCCTTATTCCATAAGTTATTAAGGTACGATTATTATAGGTTGAGAAAAGCGAGGGTAAGTGTTGAAGAACATTTACCGCTATTTGGAAAACTCTTTAAAAGCACATATTTTCCCCTTTTTAATATAATAAAACTTATTCAAATTCTTTAAACGCTTAATAATAATAAAATGTTTTTTTAGGACATATTAATTAATAAGGATAACGCTTTATTAAGCGATTATTGCCAATGGCCGCAATGGTGGACGAGATTTTAGTACTATGCCCAACTTAGGGGCATTATTAATTTTGTTGACCCAAATGAATATGATGTTCTAAATTTCCTTAAATTTTGATTAGCAGCTTTTAATATTAATAAGTATATATAAGCTAAAATAAACAATTGGTTTGCAAGATGAATAGCGTTGATAAGCAATAGCAAGCGGAAGATGTATTATAAATGGGAGATTGCTAATAAAAATAAGAAAAAGACTTTTATGGAGCTTTTATAGGTTATTAAATTATAAGAGGCGATTTTTAGCAATATTAAGAAAATTTGGGAAGTTTGCATGAAAGAATTCTAGAATAATTTTGCCTAATAAACGCTTTTTAGCATAAGGTATTAATATTTATTTAATTAGGTTAATAGTATTATTAATGTGTTGATTTTAACGAACGCTATTAATGATAATAAGTCAAAGAACCTTATTGGACTTTAAGCATTGGTTAGGTTAATTAAGCGAGAGCTTGCTTTTTTGGACGCTTTTATATTATTATTATTTATTTTAGATTATTAAGAAGCTTTAATAAATGCTTTTAAAAAAAAAAGGAAAATGGAAGCTTGCATTTGGTATAAGAAATGGCAAAAAAGATATTGTTTTGCTAAAGCACATAATATTTTGAAAATGCAAAGCGTTTTAGGCATTTAAGATTTTTTTTTTGCAATTTTAATTTATGCCAAAATATAAGCTGCTTAAGCTTTAGCCAATGTTATTAAAAATAATGTTTTGGGAAGGGAATATTATATAATATTTAAGGAATATGGTTTAGCTTTTGGAGCTAATTTGGAAAAGCATTTTAAAAATGATTTAAGAAATAAAAAAAATTGCAAATAAGCTATACGCCTTTTTAGAAAAGCATTTAAAAAATTTTAATAGCTTTGAAGCTACTTTTAATGCTAAAAGCTTAAGCATTTAAAGCAAACAAGGCTTATTCAACCAATTTCATTTTAAATAATTAAAAAAAAGCGGTTGTTTTTGCAATTCCAAAAATGGCTATTTTTAGGCATTTATTAAATGCTAAAAATTATGATACGCTTATAATAGCGGCTGTGCAAATAAATTAAGAAATTGCCTTAGCAATGATAAGGTTAAAGAAATTCGCAAAAGATTTGAAAAAGCGAAGTACGCTAAGCTATGAAGGGAAATTGCTAAAGAAGATTGAAAGATTTTTTTCATTAATCGAACCATTAGAAGCGTTGCCTTAAATAAGAAGGAAAAGGAAAAGCCATTATTATTAATAAATAAAAGCAAATATTTTAAAAATATTAATGCTGCTATTATTAATTCAAAGCTTTTTGATATTAATAAAGCAATGGGAGTATATGCCGCAAATTTTATTAGCAATTTATATGCATTTTTAAATAGCATATTTATTAATAATTGCGGTGCTTAGCATTTTATTAATAATAAAAAAAAGCTTATCCCAAGCACTTTTGTAAAGTTTAAGAATAATAATTGTATAAAGGCAGGTATATAATGCTTTTTAATTATTAAATAAGGCTAGCAACTTTTTAAGAATATGTTAAAAAGCGAAAATGATTTAAATATATAAAACCTGACTTTAAGCAATATTGCAATTGTGATTGGTTTTAATATTAATATTATTTTTGAGGCGTTTTTATTAAACATTGGGATTTGATATTTGGGGAAAAACACCACATTAAAATATAAGGAAATTTAAAATAGCGTGATGCTTTAAAAGCTAAAGCGAAAATATAACCTTATTTTTTTGAATACAAGCCTTTTAATTATTTTTATTGCTTTTATAGCTTAATAATAATAAAGCGCCTTTTAACTATAATGTATTCAATTTTTTATTATAGCTTAAAATAAGGTTTTTAATTAAATAAGAAGCTATTGCAAGTTTGCTATATAATGCTAAAAATATGGCATTTAAAAACGGGCCATTTTAAAGAAAAAGCACTTTAAGCGCTGCTTTATATAAAAAAGAAAATAAAATTTAATAGCGTTTTTAAAATTAAGTGCGAAAATTGTGCTATAATATACGCCGAAAACTTTATTTTAAAAAGGGAATTTAAAAATAAGGCAGCTAAATTATTTTTTAAAATTCTTTAAAACCTATTTGATTTCCTTTTAAGCTACAATAAAACGCAGTAATTATTGATAATCAAAAACGAGTATAATAGGAAATTGTTTAACTGAATTTTAATAAATAAATTGCTAAATCATATTATGCTAGTATTATAAAATTTTAAGCATTGAATAAGATATTAATATGGATTATTTATTTGTATCATTAGGTATGATAATAACACTTTTGTTGTTGCAATTTTTGGAATGATACGCTATTAGGATTGAATAATAAAGGAAGGGATTAAAGTGGAGAACCCTTTAGCATATATTAAAGAATTAATTGGCGGTTTAAAGCGCGCAGGATAAAAAATTATTATTAAATTTATCAAAATGCGCGTTTGAGCAAAATTCCTAAAGAAACTATATTTAAAGGTATGTAATGCGGCGATTTATTTATATAATAAAGCATTACTTGCATAACAAGAAATAAAGAGCTTAAATTAAATGCTTTAGGAATAGTTTTGGGGCTATTTTTGATGGTATAATTCATTGATTGTAAAAAGGCTATTAATTAACCTAAAATTAAATTAAAGCGGGGAATATGCGTATAAGGCATGTGCCTATTTAATAAAAAATGATAAAAAAGCTGGAAAAGACAAAAAAGGCTTTAAAATCGATTTTAAGGAATATTTAGATTATTTGATTAATTATGTTGCTTTTAATATATACAAAATCTAAGTGCTTTAGCTATGCCATGTTATTATAATATGCAATATTTGCTTTAATAAAACAAAGTTTTATTTTTTAAATAAGAAAAAGTTGATTGGCCAAATTGCTTTTGCTTTAAAAAAGCTTATTATTATAATAAAAAAAAACATCTTTTTAAACATAAGGCTTAATATAAGCAATATTATAAAAAATATTGCGAAAAAATAAATGGCCGCATTAAATGCTATTATTAAAGTGCATATTGGAAAATTAATGGAAATAGAAATTATTGTATTAAGAATGCTTTCCCCGCTTATAAGAATGCTTCCCCCGGCAATTAAACCACCTGCAATAATATTAATAAACCTTGATTTTTTTAAATTATTAATAAGCTTGGGGATAATAAAAAATGAAATGGGAATGATTTTTTATAAAAGCCGGGAAATAAAAAGCAATAAAATGGTTTTTTATAAAAGCCAAAAAGGGAAAAGCAATAATATGGTTTTTTATGAGAATCAAAATTTGAAGGTAAATAAAATGATTTTTTATGAAAATAGCATTAAGAATGATAGTAAAATTCTAATTTCTTATAAAAGGTTAAGTTTAGGCGTTTTAAAATTTGCTAAAAATTAAATATTTAAAGATTAGCTTGGAAAAAATGCCTTATATAATAAAAATATAAATTTAGGTATTAAGAAAGCGCGCCAAATATACTTTTAAGTTATAATATTAAATTAAAGGCCATAAGATTTTAAGCAGCAGGTTTTTAAATTATTGGAAGCTCCGCTTATAGCAATTGGAATGGATAATGATTTTTAAATATTGGCTAAAGCAAGCTGATAATAGCAATAACAACAAAAACATAATCAAATTTATGCAATACAAGAAGTGTGAAGGGAGCATAATAGATTTGCAATTTGAGGCTATTATTTTATAATAGTAATTTTATAATAAAATAGCCACTTGCATATAATAAAGTTTGCTAGCATATTTTGTGAAGCTATTTTAACGCAAGCAAATGGCGAAGATATAATTATATTGCATGCGGTAATAGCAATAGCTATTTTAAATGTTAAAGTGAAAGCAGATTTTATAATTGCTTTTAATTTATATAATTTATATTAAGGGAAGCTTTTAAAGGCTTTAAAGAATTGAAATAAGCTAAATAATTATGCTTGGGGCAAACATTTTAGGAAAGATGCCAAAAAAGAGATTGCTAATTTAAAAGCTTAATATTATTAAAAAATGATTTTTAGGGAAGATGCTATTATATAGCCCATTTTATTAAAATGGGTTTTTATATATAAAATTAATTTAGTAGGCAAATTAATTTATTATTGCTTTTGCATTATAATGCAAGGGGATATGCAAAATAATTTAATAATTTTTTTGATGTACGCCGCAATATTTGCAGCACGCTTTTTTAAAGTGGTAATAGCATTTGTAATATAATTTAATTTAAAAATAAAGCAATTTAATATAATCAACGCATTTGTCAATGCCAAACGCAATAAGAGGAGCGCCTTAATATTATGCTACCTCTTAAATGGCTGAAAAAGATCTAAAATGATAATGGAAATTGATTAAGCATTATACGGCTTAAGAGATTCCCTTGCGCTATGATATGGCGATTTTGCAGCAATATTAAGCAAATTAAATTTTAATCTTTTGGCAAAAAAGCCGTGTATTTTTATAAATTTTAATAAAACAGTTTTTGTGGCGTTTTATATTAATAATATTCAAATTTTGTATTATGCTTTAAACAATAATAAAGAATAAGAAATTATTAAAAGTTTGCATTTAGCTTATAAGCTTATGATATTGGGAAATATGGAATGGTTTTTGGGAGTGCATATAATTAAAGATTGATTTGCAAAAACGGTGTTTTTGATGCATGATATTTATATAGAAAAAGTGGCTTGGAAATTTAATATAATAAATGGGAAATGCCCAAATACGCCTTTGCCAAATTATGATTTAATTAAGAATTTTGAAATTGCCATATTAAAGCAAATTAAGGAATATTAAAAAAAGATTAGGTTAATTTTGTATATAGCCATTATGCTAAGGCTAAATGTTGCATTTGCAGCTTTTTAGCTATTGCATTTCTTAATAAACCTAAGCGCTTAATATGCAAAAGCAATCAAATGAATTATTAAATACTTATTTGGATTACGCTTTTGGCAATTGTTTATTAATGCAAAAATTGGGAAATATATTTATTAATAGCCTTAAATGCCTTATTTGCAAATAATAAAAAATAAAAACGCTTTTCTTAAGGTTTTATTATAATATTATTTAAAGATGCAATTGTTTAAAAAGCCTTAAAGCAAAATATTATGATTATTTTAACAACAAAAGCGAAATTATTAAGAATAGCAAAAATAGCAAAGGAAATAATAGCGCTTTAGCGCTTTTTTAATAAATTAATATTTAATGTGGGAGCTTTATGAAATATATTTTATAATAATAAATAAATAATTTGGCTAATAATTAAAAAGAATTAACGCATTTTAATGAAGTTAAAATATATTAATATATAAAATATGTGGCTATAATAAGAGCATAAAAGGGGGAGCTTTTAGATAATATATTTCCTTATTAATAATATGCTAACAAATGATTTAATAAAGAACTTGCCCCAATAAAAGTTTGAGGTATTTATAGCTTTTTTGAATTTTTAGAATGCTTAAGCTATTATTAAAAAGCTTATTTAAGCTAAAAGTGCTAAGGTATATTTATATTTATATTTAGTATATTTTATATATTATTTTAAATTAATATTGCAAAAAGACAATAAGCATAAAAAAGAATTGTATGAATTTTGAGGACATGATTTTAAGCTGCTATTTTGGGGTTGCAAAGCCATTTTAATATATTTGCAGTTTTATAATAACATAAGGATAACGTTTTTAAGCTGCAATTTATGGGTTGCAAAGCTATTTTTATTTATAAAGGTAAAAGCAGAAGGTTTATTAATTGCTAAGCGGCGTTAGCCAGAACATTAACTTTTGCTAAAGCAAAAGCGCAAGCGGCAGCATGCATTGCAATAACAGCAATTAAAGGTTTATTAATATTAATAGCAGCAATTATATTATTATTATTACTTATTTTAGCGCCAAAAATAAGGCAAGGGGGGGGCACAGCGGTTTTTTGGCAAAAAGAGGCTATAATTTGTTAGATATTATTTTAAAATAATAAAAATAATATTTATAAAGCAATAAACTAAAGGCAGAATTATTTTTTTCCTTATTTTTATTTTTAGCTTTTTTAATTTTTTTCTTTTTTAAAGCAGTTTTAATAGCAGCCTAATAAGCAATAAAGAATTATGGCTAATTAGCAAAAGCTTTATATATTGCTTTTATATAATATTTAATATTATATAAAATAATGTATATACGCGAAAGCTTTTTGGCATTAATTTTGCCATTAAATAAGCGGCAAAAAAGGCAGCAGCGGCCTAAGGCGCGGCAGCGTAACCAATTTTATTATTTTTATAATAACAAAAATATTGCATTAATAATGCCTTATTGCAATAAAGGTTGCTTAGCGCATTATGCATGTTATTGCAAATGCAATAAGAGCATGGCATAGCATGAGTTTCCTTAATCACGGCGCGATGCTAAGGAGTTGATGGGGGCGGGAGGGGCAAGCGAGGGGGAGGGGTAGCAGCCCAAGAGGCGCCGGCTAGCTATATTATGCATATTAGCATATTAATTTCAAATTTTTAAACGTTTAAAACCTATTCTTTTTTTTTTAATACTTTAAGGGCAGCGGCAAGGGCGCGCTTTTTGATATAAGCTATTTTTAATAATATAATTGCTAAAAAACGCAAATTTTTGGCATAAAAGCTTTAATATAATTTTATTTGCTTAATTCCGTTGTCTTAGCAATAACGCTTTTATTATAATTAATTATATTAGCATTATTTCCAATTATATGGCGATTTGCATTTATGCCATTATATTATATAAATTATATTTAAGCATTTTTATTGCTTTTATAATTGCTTTTAGCCAAAGGGGTGTATTATATAAAATAGGGGTTTATTGGCTGATAGCATTAATAGAGCCTTAATAGCGCTGCAGCCAATCAAGATTGCTTATGTAATTAGATTTTTGGAGCTTCCTTTTAAGGGGAGCTTTATTATATTCCTTTACAATTCAAGACTTTCACACTTCCTGAAGCTCCTCCCCTACGGTGCTCGACAAATAGTCTTATGCTTTTAGTCATATATTATTTTAATCCCTAAGAATTACTTAATGTCTTTAAAATCATATATATCATATGTTTAGTTAATGTTTTTAATAAGTTCTTTATTAAGTTTTATATTGTGTTAATAAAAAAGCACTTAAATATCATTAACGTAAAATAACACTAAAATTTTATACTCAAGGTCCGTGAATATATAAGGCTCTTTAAAATAAAGGGATAATCTTAGACTTATTAAAGTCTTATTAATGTGCTTATATTAAAAGTAAAAGGAGTTGTATATTTTATAAAATATACAATCAACTCATAATACCTTTGTTAGTTCTTAAAATCTAAAAAGGAATTTATAATATATTATTTGCTTGTTTATATCTTAGAAAATATTAATAAATACGTTAATCACGTTAAAACACTTAACTTTTAAGTCGAATTTAATTACGAGTATTATAATTATTTTAAATGGCTTAACTATTAAAGTGTTTATATATATTAAAATAATCATAAATTCACTTTTAAAGTCTTTATGTATTACAATATATAATTAACATTTTAAGATATATCCGTTCTTATTAGGTTTATATTTAAATACTTATATAAGTAATATAAGTATTAACATAATGTTCAAGTTAAAGTATTTTAACGTTTAACATTTGTGCTTATTTATATTACCTATTTTTAAATAAATATCTTTAATAAACCACGTTTTTATTAAGTAATTTTTAAGATTATTCCACCTTTTAAGCTTTAATAAAAAAAATTAGACTTTAATTTTAAGAAATGAGATTTCTTTTAATAATAGCTATCTTTTTAAGTGATTTACCTGGATAGTTACTATAATTATTATATATATTGTCTCTGTTGTTTATCTTAATTCCTTTTGTTCTTTTAAAGACATATGTTAATTAAACATTAATTCATCAAATATAAGATTTATATATAACATAAGATTATTATATGAATTAAAAGAGTGTTTCTTTTCTAATATATTACCCCTAAGATTATAAACACCCCCGAAATTAAAGTATTTTTATTAAGATCTTATTTCCTTAAGAATCATATTAAGTGTAATGAACACTTTAATATGTCTTTTAGAAGATTATTTCCCTTTTCTTTTTATAGTTTTTAATAACTTACCTTAAGTACTCAAAGATTTTAGTTCAATTAATTACGCTTTAGTCATTATAACTTAAGAACGCGTTAATGTTTTCACTAATTTAAAAGATTTAGATTTAGATTTTTTATGATTTAAGGGTAATATGTCTCAATATATACTTAGATTATATAACGGGATTTAAAACTTAAGTCTTAATATTTAAGGCGGATTTATTATTTAATCCTAAGGTATATTTGACGTTTAATTAATGAGTTATATACATTCACTTGGATAAAATACCTTTAAGTCTAGATTTATATTTAAATTAAGCCTTAGGTTTAATGTACTTAATAATTACTTTTTTATTTTTTATGCGTTTTTATTTAAAATAAGCGTTACATTTAAAGTCAGAAGTTTAATTTAAATACTTAGGTTTTTAACATAATTTTTTACCTTTAAGTTTTATATTTTAAGAGTCTTTATTTGTTATTTTATGGTTTTTAATAAAGATTTTAATATGCTTTCTCCTATAATATTCTATTCTTTAATAGTTTTATTTTTTACCTTAAAGATTCTAGTCTAATTATTATTTAATTCTTTTTTTAATAAACTCGTAACTCAATTAAGCTTTTAAGACTAAAATCCCCTGTTTCTTTTAAAGGAAATATAAAAACTTTTCTTATCAAATCACACGTTATAAGTAATAATGATTTTATTAAGGCATAATACTTAAATCTTATAAATATTTAAAATAATATATTTATTAAGTATTTAATATATATATACATATTTGTTTTAAACGTTTTCTTGTTTGTTTCTAATACTTGTTTTATTATTAATATATATGCCTTATATTTAAATATATAAATTCTATTTTAATATAGCTTAAAATCAATAGTAATTTTAATAATAAACGTAGGATTATATTATTAAAAGTAATTATAAAACCATTTGTCGTTTTTCTCGATAAGTAATCATTAATTGTTTATATGCCTTAGGCTTTTATTATATAAATAAATACCTATAAATATGTACTTAATGTTTAATTTAATAAGGAAATTAAATCTTAATCGTATTTTTATTCTTTTATTGTTTACTTCTTAACTAGCCCTTTTAGCTTTACCATTTAACTCATAAGTTATAATTAAAAAAAGCTCGAATTTAATTTTAAGCTTAAAAACCTATTTTTTATATCTCATAAACCCTTTGACTATAATTGTCGGTGTAGTACCGGTGGATCACGCAAAGATATATTGAAGTAAAGGGGTTAATATAGTCTTCAATGAAGTGGGTAGTAAAATCTATGTATTATTAAAAGAGTAAAAGAGATCTCTTATTATATACTCCTCCAAATAACCCCTATAATAAGTCCGTTATAACTCTAACTACCCCTTGAAACCATTAAATCTATTATTCTTAGCAGCTAAAGCATAACCCTTAAAAACTACTATGGTATCATTTAAGTGGCGCTTTTTATATAATATGATGAAATTATATAACCCTTATGAATTAACACTAATAATACTTCTTTTAAAAAACAGACAGGAATTTTAATATAATAAGAAAAAAGCAGTGGTAATATAGACTTTAATAAGCCAAAACAAATGTTCTATAAAAACAATGTGTTAAAGAATATAATAATACATAATATACAAAAAAAGAGCCAAAATAATAATGACATAAGAAATACTAGGGGACTAATCAGAGATTAATGGGTGACAGCTTTAATATTATTTCATTTTAATATAATATTATTAAAAGCGGTAATATTAAAAGTAATAATATTATGATTAATATTATAATTAATATTATAACTAATATTATAACTAATATTATAACTACTATTATAACTAATATTATTAGTATAATAATAAGTATTTTTTAGTTTTTAATGTTCCGCAGGCCCTCCGGGGGCCTTCCGGGGGCTCTGCGAGACCTTTGTATTAATAATAATTATATTAAAAAAGCCTTTTGTATTAAACGATAAATTATTAAACTATTAAACTATTAAACTATTAAACTATTAAACTATTAAACTATTAAAACTATTAAACTATTAAACTATTAAACTATTAAACTATTAAACTATTAAACTATTAAACTATTAAACTATTAAACTATTAAACTATTAAACTATTAAACTATTAAACTATTAAACTATTAAACTATTAAACTATTAAATTTTATAAATGATTTAATAAGTACTTTATTTTATAATTTACTTAATTGTTTATTAAGTAATATTATATATATTACTTAATTTTTAAATCAATTTTTTTAAAACAATAAATCATTAAAATAAATCTTTAATATTTATTTTTAATTAGATATTAGGTTTAATATTTAGATTATAATAATATTTTTATTTTTAAATATGTTCTTTTTATTTTAATAAATTTTATTAATTATATTTCTTATAAATAGCTGTTTATTAGCTTATATATTAAGATAAGATGAAAATTAGTTTAATTATAATCATATAATATTCTTTTAATAACTAATATCTTTATAATAATACTAATTATTATAAATCTGAAAAGGTCATTTTAATAAACTAATTAAGCTTATTTTAAAACAGGTCTTATTTTGTATTTTATTTAAAAACTCATAATAATGTACAATTTTTAAATAAATTTCTTTTAAAAATAATTCTTTTATAATTAATATTTTTTATAATTATATTAGTCATCATAAGTCCGAAACAGCCATTATAATAAGCTAATTAAGCTGATTTTAAAACAGGTCTTATTTTATATTTTACTCAAAAACTCGTAGTAATACACGACTTTTAAATAATAAAAACCTTAAAATATCTTTTTAATAATTAATATCTTCATAATTATAATAATTATTATAAATTTAAAAAAGCCATCTTAACAAGCCAATTAAGCTGATTCTAAAACAGGTCTTATTTTATACTTTAGTTAAAAACTCATAGTAATGTACAACCTTTAAATAATAATAAATCTAAAAAAATCTTTTAATAATTAATATTCTTATAAGTATAATAATTATTGTAAAATTTAAAAAGCCATTTTAATAAGCTAATTAAGCTGATTCTAAAACAGGTCTTATTTTGTATTTTAATTAAAAATTCGTAGTGATGCACGACTTTTAAATAAAGTTTCTTTAGAAATATCTTTTTAATAATTAATATTCTTATAAGTATAATAATTATTATAAATCTAAAAAAGCCATATTAATAAATTAAATAAGCTGATTTTAAAACAGGTCTTATTTTGTATTTAAATTAAAAACTCATAGTAATGCACAACTTTTACATAATAATAAATTTAAAAAAGTCTTTTAATAATTAATATTTTTATAATTATAATAATTATTATAAATTTAAAAAGGCCATTTTAATAAGCTAATTAAGCCGATTTTAAAACAGGTCTTATTTTGTATTTTAGTTAAAAACTCATAATATTACACAATATTTAAATAATTCCCCTTTAAAAGTGGGGCTTTTTAAACTTCCGGCACTCCCGTACTCCCGCATTTTTAAAGTTTTGTTGTATATCATACAATCAACACCACTTTTTATTACACTCTTAAAGCATTATAAAAATCATGTTTTAATCACAACGGAGTCAAAGCTCGGTTTACGTATTTATGACCAATTAGAGGACAGTAAAATTAATAGATTTTTTCACCATTGGGAAAATCAAGCTGGTGTAGAGATTTCCGTGTGACTGAGTGCCTGAGGCTCTTAAATTCAAGAAAACGTAGAGACAGCTAAAGCTGTCAATAAATCCGATTATTATTTATAGCGATTTTATAAAATTTACTATTTATCCTTAAGAACTTATATGATCCTCTTTATCTTTTCTTCTCCTTTTATACTAAAACTTAATCCTTTAAGTGTAAATCATATACCGAAGTAATACTGAGGCCATTTTAAATTATCAACATATTATTAACTTTATAAATCACATAAATCCGTTTTACTTCTTTTATTGCCTTTTTAATAATGATAGCGCACTATTTAATAAATAGAGTGGGGGGGTTTAACTCTATTATTCTAAAGTAATCTTTAAAGACAAGTAGTATAAGAATCAGCCCATTAAGTTTAATTATATTATTCACTATTTTAATTGCCATTTATAATCAATCTTCGTCACTCCACTCAGGGTGTTTTTCCGTAACAATTTCATAAGCACGTTAGAGCGGATGGTAATATTTCTCCACTTTACCAATTGAATAATGTGCTTTTATAAGAACAAGCTTTGAAGTACTCCTAATAAAGCGTAAGGAGCTATAAAATTCTTTAAAATTAAAATTGGTCTTATAGTTGTACATTATGAAGTTAAGGGGTCTAATATATGTGTCCATTTATATTGACTTAAAAATATTAAATATAACTCGAGCCGTAACTAAACCGGGTTTTTTTTAGAGTAACTTTATTACTTTAAAGCCAGTGGCTTTATTAACCATATGAAGGGCATATCTCTCTTTAAACTATATTATATTAATATAAACTATATAATTAAAGTCTACGTCATCTTATAGCTTAAATTAAAACCTATATAAAGTATTTACATGTTTTTAATAATACTCACACATCTCTTTAACATTAAGCATAATATTAAAATCAAGAATATAACTAACCTAGTCTAATAAGTGTTATAGGCGTTATATTAAGGAATGCCTAAATCGCTTATATAACTTTTGAATCTCTATTTTAGTTAAGTGACACACATTGATTATATTAATCGATGAATCTAGTAATTATTAGTACTGGTCTAAGAGAAGCCATAAATAGCTTTGTTTTTATATAATTAAGTGTTTCTTTTTGCCTTAAATTAACATATTCTGTAAGTTGTTATACTAGACATTAAGCTCATTTAACTGTTATAAGCACACTAGGAATAAGATGTCCACATTTATAATTATAAACTCTATTTATCTAATAAGAGTATTAACCGTTATTACCCTTATAGATAGGCGGAAACCGGCTTTAAATGTAATCTGACTTTACCTTATTTGCCTTATATTAAGTTTAACGTCTTAAATTCGTTATAAAGCTCATAACTGGTTAATACCTTTAGTGTTCTTATTTAAGGTTCTAATGTCAATAAGAAGACCTTAAAAAATCGGTTTATTTATTACGTTATATAAGCCTTATTACGTAGAGGTTTCTTGATCTTACTCTTTAAAATGTAGGCCGCTTTTTACTCTTTAAGCTATAATAACACCTCCCGTGTATCATACTTGGTTTCACTTATTATAAATATAGTCGTAAAGTTTACTGTACCATTGTTATCATCGTTGTTTATTTCCCCTTAAAAATCATTATTATCTAATAAAGTATTTAATATGTCATTATAAGGGTTATCCTTATGTCTTTTAAACTAAGTCTAATTTAAGTCTAAATTAGGTCTATATCCTTCGGTATATATTAAATAGGCTTTAAATGAGTTATTTATAATTCTTATTCTTTTCACTTTATTTAATAAAGTACTTTGTTTTTATAATATCTCATTCCTCTTTAAAATGTCAGTTATTATGGCAATCTTTCTTTTTATAAATAATATATCCCGTGTAGCTTAGTTTAGGCTAGAATTTATCTTTATATTTATTGTCTTATGAGAACTTCATCCTTTTATCTAAATAATATATACTTTTATTAACGACATAAGATTAGTGACGATTTAAATCTAATTTAAAAGCCCTTTTGACTTGTAATCCTGGCTTATGTGTTGTCTTAATGCCAATAATAGAGTAGAGGCTGTCCATTAGGGTAAGAAACGTTAATAGTGCCTTAAATAAGGCCATTTTAAAAAGTAGGTTGTCTAATACTCCTTATAATAGCTTATCTTAAAGCGTCTTGTCATTTTTTATGTTATTATCTTTGAGACTTAATTAAAGGCTCTATAATTCCCTGGTAAAGCTCTTTAACTAACTTAACATTAGTTTACCCTTTTAGTATAATTTAACTTAGAATAACAAGAAGGTTAAGCCGAACCATCGGTTAAAGAACTTATTTATATATTCTTTTGTCTTAAAGTTACTTTAAGTAACTGTGATAAAATCTTTAAAGGAGTAACTTTTGTTTTAAAAGTACTAATAATAATATATACTGGCTTTGTCTCATAGTATGGACAAAAACGTTCAGTTTTAAATAGAATTGTTAATAGAAGCTCACTAACATAAGTCAGCGAAAATATATAACTTCTCATTAAAGTGGTCTTTGGCGCCATTATATTAAAGCTCTTTTGAGTACATTTTACTAAGATTTACTAAGGACTTGGCTTAGTTTAAAAATAATAGATTTATTATGAACCATAGAAGCCATATTGGCTCGGAATAAGGTTTAATAGGTCTTAGTGCCACTATAAAAAGGGGTAATATCTTGTCCTTTAAGTAAACACTTAACGGTAATATTAAACTAGGTAATATATTACCGTTTAGTCTCTACTCTGGTTCATTTTTGAGGGGCCCTTTATTAAGGGTAAATAAGAATTTTTTCTTTAAATTAATAAGTAGTGTTATATTATATAAATCTTTTTCTGTGGTATTGACTTTGATAAGGGCAAGGGTTTTAAACGAGTCATTTTAACGTCTTAGTGTAACACTTAACGTCTTTACTCTTGACGTTAAAGGTGTCTAGCCTTCTCTTGTCTTTAGCGTAAAAGAGAAAGGGGTTCGTATAAATATAAAGACCTTTAGTTAATCTTAAAGGGGTTATGTGTAAAGTATGAATATGTCTTGGACGTGATTTAGGACAGATCTTAAGTACATTTGGTCTTATATCTCTAGTTATCCCTTAGGCCATTCGTTTTTATTAGCTTTTATTATTTCCTTTAGTGTGTCTATAACTTCTATCCGTTTTACTCTTTATACGTAATAACCGTAAAACCTAAGATTATCCCTTAGTTAAGCCTTTTCTTACTTATAGATCTTTTTAAAGTCGGTAATTGTTTATTTATTAAAGAACTCTTAAAAATCCTAAAATAAATACTTTCCCTTTAACTTCCCGTCATAATAATACTTGCGAAACTCTCGCGAATACTTCGTGTAATTAACTGGTATGTCATCAGCCCTTAATAGTATATTATCTATTAGTTTTAAGTTAATAAAATAATATTACTCTCTACATATTCTTTTACTGGCTCTATATTGCACTCCCTTAATTAAGACATCGTATTAGGGTAAGTTTAGAGTTAGTTCAAATATAATTCCTTAAATAATCCATTAGTCTGGTTGTAAAGTGTTAATTTAACAATTGTCGTCAAGTAATTGTCGTGTTGTGTTTATTATAAGTTATATAACTGTTAAATTTCTAATTAGTCGAAGTACTTTCACTAATGTCCTTAAAAAGGGGAAATTATTTATCCTTTAATTTAGTCAAATGGTTAAGCCTTAATTAAAGGTATAAATGATTAAGTGCTTTGAGTCGATGTTACAGTCTAAGACCTTATTGTTTATAGTACAAATTAATCACTAATCAGTGTTAATATAATACCAGTGGATCACACAAAGATATATTAAAACAAAAGGGTTAATATAGTCTTCAGTAAAATGAAGGGTAAAATCTGTGTATTATTAAGAGAATAAGAGAGATCCTCTATTATATACTCCTCCGAATGACCCTTATAACAGATTTATTATAGCTTTAACTACCACTTAGAACTGTCAAATCTATTACTCTTAATAGCCAAGGCATAACCCCTGAAGACTACCATGGTATTATTCAAGTGGCGCTTCCTATACAACATAGTGAGATTACATAACCCCTGTGGACCAACAATAATAATAACCTTTTTTAATTATGTTTAATTTTATATATTAAAAGTCTAAATTGTTTTTAAATTTAAGATTTAAAGCTCTTACTACACTTAAAAACCTCGTCATGTTTTTTTAAATGTAAAGTATATTTAATTAATATTCTGTTATATTCACATTTAAGTACTAATAACCAAAACATATTTTTAAAATAACCTAAGTAGTTAAAAATATCTTATGTGATTTTTCAAAATAAATATAATAATTACTAATAAATTAAGCAAACTAAGTTAATGTTAAAAACATAAATAAGCACACATTACTCATACTTTAAGTATTTAACTTTATTTGTTATTTTAATATTCTTAATTAATTTAGTTAACTTTTTTAATATATTTAGGCTTTAGTAATTAATATATAAATGCCACACTATTTCTATATTCAATGGAGGGTTCTTATGTTCTCAGGTTGGCTTTAATACTTGTTTAAGCTTTTATTTTATAATTACACAAATTACAGTTGTTATAAAGCTTAAAGGCATATTATACAAATAATTTAAACGTTTTTTTTATTTAAAGAACATAAGGTTTTATTAGCGTTTTAATTAATAAATAATAAAGTGGTTTACTATAAGCTTATTATTATTACCATAACCTAAAGTATAATTTATTTTATAAAACCAAAGATTTTATTTAAATAAACGAGTTTTTAAAATAATATTAATTGACAGCTTTAGCTGTTTCTACGTTTTCTTGAATTTTAAGAGCCTTAGGCATTTACTTTAATATGTGTAAATCTTTATACCAGCTTGATTTTCCTAGTAGTAAAAAAAATCTATTAATTTTACCTGCCTCTGATTGGTCATTAATATGTGGACCGAGCTTTGTGTATAGCGTGATTATAATGTGACTTATAAGAAAGAGTTTTTAATAAAAGGTAAAGGGAGGGTAAAAGGAGTAGTATTAATTATATAATATGCAACAAAACCTTGGGAGTGCGGGAATACGGGAATACGGGAGTGCGGGAATACCCGCGTTTAGTATTAAAAAGTTTAAAAAGCCTCATTTTTAAAGGGGAATTATTTAAAAATTATGCATTATTATGAGTTTTTAAATAAAATACAAAATAAGACCTGTTTTAAAATTAGCTTGATTAGCTTATTAAAATGGCTTTTTCAGATTTATGATTACTAATAAATTTATAAAGATATTAATCATTAAAAGAATATTTTAGGGTTTTTATTATTTAAAAGTCGTTCATTATTATAGGTTTTTAATTAAAATATAAAATAAGACCTGTTTAACATCAGTACTTATAACATTACTTATAATATTACTACTTTTAATATTACCACTTTTAATAATATTATATTAAAATTAAGTAATATTAAAGCTGTCACCTATTAATCTCTGATTGGTCCCCTAGTATAAAATCCTTTTATAATAGTTATATTATAAGGAATAAAATCATATGTTTAATTATTATCACTTATAAGGGCGTTTTTTATAATTCGAGTTCTATGCCTTAAAATAAGAAACTGATTATTTCCTGCCTTTATGATATTATTTAACTTTATTTTAATAAAAGATCTAAGTTCTAAAAACAAAATATCATTAATTAAATGAATTACTTTATAATTGTTTAAGAGTGTTAAATTAAAAAGAAAGTATACATCTGCAAAAAGTTTTAGTGGCCAATAGCGGCCGGTGGCGGCTTTCTGCGCTTTTAGCGCTTTTGGCTAAAAAGTTACATATTAAAAAAATTAAGAACAAAGGCCATACACTAAAAAAAATTCTGCGCTAAAAGCGCCAAATTTTACTTATAGCGTTTATTTTAATAATAGTAAAAACAAAATCTTTTTTAAGGCTTTAAGTACTTAAAGAATCTAAGGGGTATACTATATACGGGTATACACACATGATTAACGCTAGCCAAGGTAAAGTTTACCTGAAAAACTTAATGCGCTAGTTATAATTTTATTAAGGTGGAAATTCATAGCGTGGTAGGCTTAACGAAACTAGTTTATTAGCCGTGTACGCCAAAGTATAACTAAGCTTTAGTTTTAAAGCGAATAAATTAATAATCCCCTTTAATCGGCACAAAGGTTATTAAGCTCCGGCTTAATCCGCTAAAAGGCGGCTAAAAAAAGACCCACTCGCTTAAAAGCGGCCTTTTATGCCAAAAGCGCCAAACCGCTAAAATGGCCGATTTGGCTAATTGATTAATTCTTTAGCGCTGATATTTTTTGTTAATGTAACCCGATGGGTGCGATTATTTAATTATTAGCTAACACATTTGGGCCATTTAATAACACACTAATTAATGTGTGACATATAATAAAGCATAGAGTGAATCTTGATTTAGTTAATGAATGAGTATGATTTACTTTTATTTCCTATAAACTTAATTTGAAGTAATCATTTAATTTTTAAATCAGTTAATTATAATATTAATTATATAGATCTGATGTTATTTTAACGTCAGAAGTACTTGTGTAGAGCCTTATTATTTTGAACTTAAATCAGGTATTTGGAATTAAGTAAAACAACGATAATGTATAATCTTTTATTTTTTTTTATGTTAAGTTTATGATTATATATTTTTTTATATGTTTTGATATATTAGTTTAATACGTTTTGATTATATATTTGTTGTTTACTTTTCTTTATTGTACCTTATGTTTATTATTAAGTGTTATGTTTACATTGGACGTAATAATTGTTTATATTACGTGATTTTACCATACGTATTAACTGTGTATTTATGTATTTCTTTTCTTTTAAATCTATATGGCGCTTATACATAATCATTTATATGATCTATAATAGGTGTATTATAATATGAGGTATATGACTAGTATAATTGTCCTTTTTGGCTATAACCGTATATTACCTATTAAGGATAGCGAGCTCTTAATTGTACAGATAACACTTTATTATAGGGGTGTATTATATAATTAACGCCATTGTTATATTAGCATATTTAATGAGGTCTAATGTATATTTACGTAAGCATTTTATGTATATATTTTTAATTTATAATTTTATTTTAAAAAGCATAATGTTTAATTTAATTTATTAAACACATTCACATACTTTTTATTTATAATAATTGTAAAAATCTCTTATATCTTAAAAGACCTGCTTCACTTTCCGTATCACATTATACATAAGTTAAAGTATTATATGTCTAAGGCATTTTTACGATGTTTACTTTATATAATTCAATAAGGGAGTGTCATTAAATCAATGGCGGAGGCATAGGTTCTATAAGCTTCGATGATGTTCACCGCTTTACAAGGGGGGGGCGAGACCTACTGGAAACCCCCTTTCGTATAATCCCCCCCGGACATAATCTGAGCCAAGATTTTAATATTATGTCGGGGGGGGGGGGCGTAGTAGCATTGACCGCAAGATCGGAGAACTGCCAGCAGCATCCTGGTCAAGCACATGTGTCCCTCATCCCGCTCCCACTTCTACCACTTGCTGTTCTTGGTGATTGTAATACGGAGCACGCGGTCACTGCAGAGACCTTGCTCATTATGGCTCAGAAACTCTCCTCCCCGTACTGAACTTGGGGCTATGCAATCCTCCTTGTACTAGGATTGCGCAATTTATCCCGTAGGAAGGAATGCCACGGCAAAAAGAAAGTTACGGGAATCACGGAATAATAATGTCCGCCGGTTGCATCTAAGCTCTCGGCAGGTGCTCGGCCCGGCCCAGACACCCTTGTCCAACTTTATTTCAACCCTAATCAGGACAAGTCGTCCCATCAAATGTCTTGGACTTGTAATTCTTGCTTCTGGCCCCACGCAAACGGATTTAAGAACCTGGAGAAGACTGTATCTCCGTCACAGGTCAGACCAGTTGTACGTGTAGTAAGGTCAAGGCAAGTATGGCATCCTAGGACATCTCAAGGAGTGCTGGTGTTGTGAGTTATGAAGCGTTAGGGTAGAACCCTCTGTTATCATATGGCACAGTCATCTAAGGGGGACTGGGGAATAGGGGGTGGCAGCAGGGCGGTGGATAGAGTCCAACAATATACCAACAGGCCAGATCCTGTGACCATTCATGGCAGGGACATGGCTTTCCGGTTAATGTGTACCAAAAAACATCACAAACAGCGAGAACGAAATTTTTAAAATTGAACGGTGAAAACCACATTTAGTAGTCCTCCTTTTAGCTAATTGAAAAGCCTAAGCTTGGGCACATTACCTATTATGACATAGGCACTATGGCGACACTGTGGCCTTAAGTAATAATATGGTGTTGTACAGAATAGGGGTTAGTCGACTGGTAATATTACCAACTATTACGGCCAACCTTAAGGTGATACAAAAAACAATACCACTTTGAGAGAAGACACTAGAAAGGAAGCTTCTTTTATATTTAGACTTAAAGCTATGCTTAATATTAAAAAAATGAGAAATAAAAAAGTACAACTTATATAATAAGCTAAGGCCATTTTTTAAAGTAATCAATTCATTTGGCAGCTATCTTTTGCTTAAGGCTATAGGTTATATTGCTTTCCCTTTTATTATTTAATAACCTATTTTTTAAAATGGCTTATAAAATGAATTATAATATTACCCCCCTTTTTTAAAGAACTGCATCTTTATAATTGAGATCATAAGTTTATTATTCTTTAAATTGCTATAATTGTTAATTTTAGCATTATAAACCTTTAATTATTAAATAAAGCCTTTGGAAGTTCTTTTACATTTTAATATTTAAAATAAAAAGCTTTTAATAAGTGTGGTGCTATTATTATATTTAAGCAGGGGTAACAGTTTAAATCCTCATTTGTGCTTATTCATTTAATTTAATATTTAAAAATATTGCCTATTAACTTAAAGCCTAATTGCTGGTTTAATAGTCACGTTTTTAGTCAAGTGCTCGTTTATTAAGGACTTAAGGGGGGCCCTTGTATAAAGCTCTCCTTTCCTCCTTTACACATTTTACCACTAAGGAAACCACCCCCTTAATGTGTCAATTCGACAGTTATAAGCTTTAGAATACGTAGTACCACCCGGGTATAACGACACTAATATTATCTCAATTCCTTATTCGTTTTACTTCAAAAAAATTAAATTAATGCCGGTATAAGTTATATTTGTTTTGAAAAATATTACTAATATACTTTTATAAAAAGGGGATATAAAAAACAAAGTAAAGTTTTGAATCTTTAAAGAATTTAACCTTTTAATTTTTTTTTAATTTTTGCTACTATTTCAATTAATTTGTATTATTTATTTAAAAGCTTTTATAAAGGCATATTTATTTTTGAATTAGTTATGAAGATTAATAGTATATTTTTTTGCATTTTAATTAATTAACAGCTTTAACTGTCTCTACGTTTTCTTGAATTTTAGGAGCCTAAGGCATTAACTTCTTAATTACGCGGAAATCTCTACATAAACATTGTGATACGGAAAGTAGAGCAGGTCTTTTTAGGTGTAAGAGATTTTTACTAGGGGACTAATCAGAGATTAATAGATGACAGCTTTAATGTTATTTAACTTTAATATAATATTATTAAAAGTGGTAATATTATAAGTAATATTACAAGTATAATAACAAGTATTTTTTTTTGGCTTTTAATGCTCTGCAGGCCCTCCGGGGGCTCTGCGAGGCCTGTGTATTAATAATAATTATATTAAAAAAGCGTAAACTATTAAACTATTAAACTATTAAACTATTAAACTATTAAACTATTAAACTATTAAACTTCATAAATAATTTAATAAGTAGTTTATTTAATAATATATTTGATAGTTTAATAATTAGTTTATCTTAGAATTTACTTAATAATTTAATAAGTAATAATATATATATATTAATTAATTTTTGAATCGATTTTTTATAAAGAAAAATCATTGAAGTAAATCTTTAATACTTACTTTTAATTATATATCAGGCTTAATATTTAAGTTATAATAATAATATTTTTATTTTTAAATATGGACTTTTTATTCGAATAAGTTTTATTAATTCCATTTCTTATAAATAGCCGTTTATCAGTTTATATATTAAGATAAAATAAAAATTAGTTCAATTTTAACTTAATTATTATAATCATATAATATTTCTTTAATAATTAATATCTTTATAACTATACTAGTTACCATAAATCTAAAAAAGCCATTTTGACTAATTAATAAAGCTGATTTTGAAACAAGTCTTATTTTATATCTTATTTACAAACTCATAATGATGCACGACTTTTAAATAAATTTATTTCCTTAATAATTAATATCTTTATAACTGTATTAGTTATTATAAATCTAAAAAGGCCATTTTAATTAGCTAATTAAGCTGATTTTAAAACAGGTCTTATTTTATGATTTATTTAAAAACTCATAATAATACACGACTTTTAAATAAATTACCCTTTAAAAGTGGGGCTTTGACTAAACGCGGGTATTCCCGTACTCCCGTACCCCGCACTCCCGTACTTAAGTGAGGTTTTGTTATATGTAGCATAATTAATACCACCCTCTATTATACTCTTTAAACATTACAAGACCATAAGTCACGCTATACACAAAGCTTGGTCCACATATTAATGACCAATCATATAAGGGCAAAAATTAAGAGATTTTTTCACCACCGTGTAAAGGTTTACACGTGGTAAAAAAGTAAATGCCTAAGGCTCCTAAAATTCAATAAAAGGCAGAGACAGCTAAAGCTGTCAATAATATTTGCAATTAAGTAATAATTGGATTTTAATAATCCCAGCATATGTTATTTGAGGTTGTGTATGTACTTCGTACGTGGCAGAAATAATGTTAATTCTGTGTCAGTGTACTTTGCCACAGCCTTTACCTCCTTAGGTAATGAATATCATTAGATTAAGAAGATGATTCGTTATAGAACCCTGGGTTTATAAAACTATCTAGAAGCCGCATATCAGTAAAACATTTTAGCGTGGACCAGAATTGAAATGGCGTTTCCTAATAACATTATAAAATGTGTATAAATCGTAATAATGTTGGCAAAACTGTATAATTCCGCGCTATTATTGTTATTTGCCGTATATTATAGTTTTATTCTTTTTTATTCAAAATTCTTATAACTTGAAATAACTTATTATTTTTATATATATTACTTATAATAGTTTATATGGTTTTATTTTTTATAAACGTTTTCCTTATTTTAATTATTATATTTTTTTAAATAAGAGATTTGTTATTTTATTATATGTTTTTATATATTATATGCTTTTTTAATTGCTTTTTATTTTATAAAACATTTTGCTTTATTAGCCTTTTTGTTATGATTCACTTCACAGGCCATTTTCCGGGCCACTTTAAAATATAGGTTATTATGTGATAGGCTATTTTGCTCAGCCATTTTCTTGGCTAATTACGCTTAAGGCCATATTAGAGGCATACTTTATATTAATAATTTGTAAAGCCATTTTGGTTTAAAATATCCTTACTAGGCTATTTTTAAGACTTTTTTTACTGCGGGACATTTTTAAAGCTTTTTTGCTATTTAATTTCTTTTTTACTATCATTTAAATCCGTTTTGCATTTTGATACTTGTGTTTAAGCCTATTTTAATTTTCTTGTTTGTTAAATATAAGTATTTTAAAATAAAATCATTAATTAATTTAAATATGCTTTAAGATTTATTTATTAATTGTATTTTTGTATTTTATTTGCTTAATGTTATTATGATTAGATTAACTAATTGCTTGTTATATCTTGTATAAAAGTTTATAACTCTTAAAGCTAAATGTAAATTTAGCTTATATTTAATTTTTTTATTACCTTTTTTTGCTGGATGTTTTCACCTTAAAACTATTGCTTTCTTATTATATTTGTTATTTCCATTAATATTATATTAAGCATTAATACTTTTTAATATTGCTTTAAATTTTATAAAGCTTATGTTTTGCGGTCTTACATTAATTAGCGCACCCTTATTATAATTGTTTATTACTAAACCACTTAGTTCTAGTATGATTGTCTTTTTTTTTGCATTTCCAAATCTTTTTAATTTCATAATCAAATTCCGCTATTATAAATTTATAATTAATGAAGCTTTTTGCTAAACTTCCTTTTTATTTTTATTTATTGCGAATTCTTTTTTTTTATAACTTATTCGCTGCCATTTATTTGGTAAATTCGCATTATTTTCTTTTGTTAATTTATTATTTTTAAAACCTGGACTTAATATTAATATGTGTATTAAGCTTTGTATTTTATTTATTATGATGGTTTTGTTATTAAAGATTATTATACTTATTCCCAATTTATTGCTTCCCCCAATCTTATAATAATTTTATTATAAAGTTCTATTTTTTATTTTTATTTTTTAATGCTTAGCTGGCCTTTTATTTTTATAGCTTTATTATTTTTGGCGCATAAATTATTGCATATTCTAAAATTTATTGTTTTATTTTATTTCCCATTGCCCCTTTCATCCTTGTTTTAACCTTTAATAATATAGCCTTTGTAATATCTTATTTGAATTTATTAGCCAAATGCTTACTTTTAGGTTATGTTTATGCAATCCAAAAATTGCTCATAGCTATTGTTTATACCTTTACTTATTTTATAATAATAAAGCCCGTAATATTGATTAGCATAACATTTAAAGCTTGCTATAAGTTAACATTTTTATTGATTTTAATGCTCTTTTATTAGAAGAAATCATAATATTTTAAATCATCTAGCCATTATTTATAATTATTCTTATTCGAAAGCCATTGCAAAAAGCCAATAGGCTAAGATATGATTAATTTAGTTATAATACATTAATCTAATTTTATGCTATTATAAATTTGTTTTTATTTAATATTATAAATAATAATAATATAACAGCTTAAGAATTTTTGTTCTTTATTATCTTATGCTTATTATATAATAATATTCACCAACTTTTTGTTATTTTAGAAGGGTGGTGATAATGCCAAAGGTAAGCGTATGATTATTACGGCAGAATAGCTGATTTTAGTAAAATATATAAGGATCTGTGGAAATAAAATTATAATTATATTAAGTAAAGATCAAAAGAAATTATTGTGAAAATATAAAAATAAAATAATAATAATTTACAATGATGTTATTATTAAAGGCTTCTTTTGCTTATATAAGGCCAGTTTATATAAAGTGGCCTGCGCTAATTAACCTCTTAGCGCCTTTTACGGCCATTATTGCTATTTATAACAATGCGCATAAACCCATAATCCTATTACCCCTTTATCACGCGCATTTCCTCTTAATTACTTTTTCTTTTAATATTTTATAACTTCTTTTTTATATTTCAATTTTTTACTATAAAGTATTTATATCTTTTAACTTTTATTAATAATGCCGCACGTTTATGCTTTTTTAATAATGGCTTTATTATTAAATGCTTTTGTATTCTTTATAATTGTAATAAGATTATTGTAAATTAGACCTGCGGCTTTTAAATAAAACCAACCTATTATTAATAATTCTTTTTGGGTAGATTTTAGGTAAATTCATTTTATTATTTTTTTACTTTTATTAATAATATCTCAAATCTTATTATCGTATTTTTTTTAAATATATTTTCTATATTAAAGCTAACTCCTCCCCGCCGTGCTAAAAATACCACCTTTGTTGGCTTTTTAATTTTTATTAATTTTTGAATTGATTTTTTACGCGGCCTTAATAATAATTTAAATAAGCATATATAATTTTATTTAAATATGATTATTAAAACAAAACATAGTAAACTCGCATTTAAAAATATTGGCACTTTTTATTTTTTATGGGATTGTAACGGTCCAATATTTACTTGGTGTAAATACAAAAGGCTGCGATTGATTTTTGATGATTAAGAAATAGGTGTATTATATATAAAATAAAATAATTATTAATATAATTGAAAATATTATTTGAAGTTAAGCATAAAGCTTTTATTTAATGGCAATTATGCTAATCTTATATAAAACCTTTGTTTTCTTTGAATTTTTTGATCCCAAGGTCCCAGGCGCCTTGGCTTTTATGGCTCCAAAGGTTCCAATCATCACATGACCCAATATCCATCATAAACTAAATAATTATTATAATTGAAATCGTGATTATGACATGTGCAATGATATCAATCGTTATTCTATATTATTCCTTAATTAATACCAGCCCATAAATTATACCAATCCTTTATTAATATTAATACTTTCATAATACTATTCATTTGGTAATACTATTAATATCCTGGTGCCAACTACTTATTGATGCAAAAGGGGTTCGTAATATTATCCCCCTTTTTGCTTAGCGTGGCCTTTATGCTTAAGTATGCTAAAGGAAATATTAATAATTACCTACGGCCATCTTCTTTTTTTATTATGCTTTTTAAGGTAATAAAATATAAACAACGCGTAGCGCTTATTAAAATAATAAATTCCTATGGCTTTTCTGCAATGCCATGTTTCAATTATATTCAATATTATTAAAAATGCATGATCTTAAATAAGAAGTCCTAATGTTATGGAAAATGCGTTTATTGGGGTATGAAATGCGATGCCCTTTAAACTTTTGTTGATAACCTTTAAAGCCTTTAAATAAAGGAAAACAAATTAAAGTTCAAAAAGGACATGGCTTTTAAAGCGGCCATAACCGGCCTCGCTTGCGTTTGCAAGCTTAAGTTGCATTAGGCTAAATTAAGGGAAAAAGGCAGGGAGATGCTTTATAAAGGTTTGAAAACTTTTAATAAGCTAAATGCAACAAAAGAAAAGGATCATCAAAAGGCGAAAAAGCAAAAGCAATATGCTTTCCTTATTTTTTAATCCAATAATGGCTTATTTGCTTTTTTGTGCGCTGGCAAAATATTGCTAAATTTTGGGGATTTTTTTTTAAGCAAACCTGGATTTTATTAAAAAAAAAATTTAAAGCAGCTTAAAGCAATGGAAATTAGATTTAAGTTTTTATATATTTTTTGATTATGGATACCTTTTTTATTTAATTAAATATCTAGCTTTGCCGTAAAAGTTTTAGTAATTAAAAATAGTTTTTACTTTGTATTTGGCATTTAGGTTAATTAATTATATTTTGGTGACAGGAGCAGGTGGTGCTTTTAGTAATGCTGGTTTGAAAAGGGATATATGAAATACCAAATGGATGTTTATTGTTTTAAGAAGCGCTAATTAATAATTGACTAGTCCTTTAACTTTTGCAATTTTAAATGGCCTTAGCTTTTTATAATTTAATTTGTGATTTGGTCGTTTTATTGCAATATTCTTTTAAAATAAATAAACTTTATTCCCCTTTTTAAGCATTGATTTTATGCTATGCTTTTTATTATAATAAATTGCTAATCTTTATGCTATAAATAAAATATTAGTTAATAATTCCTTATGCAATTGCTTTAGCTTGTTTTCTTATAGCATGGCTTTTTGCGCAATCCCTTAACCCGCAATTGATATATTATATGCCATTAGATTATACCCATAATTTGCATAAAATGGCAATACTTTAATAGTCTTTTAATTTGCGCTATTATATGCAAATTAAGCAAATGGGAATAATTAAACCTAATTGTTTTATTTATAATTTATATAGCATTAAAAATAAGTTTTCATTATTTAATTAATTTGTTTTATTTATGCATTTATTTGGGGGTAAAAGGCTATTAACATTTTTTATTTTATTCCTAAAAGTGCAATTAAAGTTTTCCAAAATTTTAAGGCAAAAAGCTTATTTTTGTTTAAGATCATTTCATTTAATATTCCATAATTCGCAAAAATTGTTTAAAGAAATACTTGCGCCATTTATAATATGCTTTAAATTCCCAATATCAATATCATATACGCATATTTAATAAATCTATTTATGATCACATAAATCAAATCATATTTGATTTTTGTGATTAGGTTTTTTGAAAATGGTAATTTGATTACAAAATCCAAAGCAATTGATTTTCATAAGCGTGGTGATGTGGCTGGCAACTTTATAAGTTCATATAAAGCATAATATAATGCTTTATTCTGAATGCATGTGTTGCATGATGATACCATATTCTTAATTACCTTCCTTATACTTAGGAAATAGTATTCCTTAAAAAGCTTTAACAATATTTTGGCAATTTTTTAATATTCATAAGCCGGCAGCCCATGCTATTCTTTAACAAAGTTCGCTTTATTTCATATTAGAATATAAATTCGTTTTTAATATAAAAAAGCCCTAATAATAATAAAAAAGAAATCCTTACCTAATTGTCTTTTTTGCTTAATTATAATCGGGTTATGATTATAGTTTTTTCGGATTTTTTTAAAAAGGCGGCTTATTGCTGCTAATTATTAATAATTAATTATTAGCAAATTGCCATTTTGCTTAAATATGGTATATAATTTATGCGTTTTGTTTGCAAAATATTTTGGTTTTTTGCTAAGGGCATTGGCTTTAGCGTTTTTTGTTCTTTTAATATAAGAAATTCAAAGTTTTATAATAAAAAGTATTTTATACCACCAAACCTGGCATTGGTTTAATTTCTTGATAATGGTAAAATAAATGAGATTTTTGTGATTTATTAAGATTTATATCTTATAAGCAGCGCCCTTAAAATAAACCTTCCATTTGCATATTGCGTTCACAATTGCTAGCAACTCCTTATTATATATATTATAATTAAGTTTTGCTAATAATAGTTTTTGCGAATAATAAGCAATTGATTGCTATTTTCCATTTTCGCCCAATTGGCTAAATACGGCGCCAATAGCATAATTTAAAGAATTTGTCTTTATGCGTATTTCATTATCAAATATAAAAAATATAAGAACAGGTTCCTAAATGAACATTTCCTTAAAAGCTTTAAAAGCCATATCAGCTTCCTTTATTCACATATATTTTTTGTTTTTGTGAATTAACTCCATAAGTACCTTAGCGATTCTTAAATAACCTTTAATGAATTATTTATAAAAATTGGCAAATCCAAAAAAAGATTGCAATTTTTTAATATTGGTGGGTCCAATCTAATTAATAATTGCTTAAATCTTTTTGAGATTTATAGCCAATTTGATAATAATGATTATATAGCCTAGGAAAACAATCTCTTTCATATGGAAATTGCATTTCTTTAATTTAAGGAGCATGAAGGCAGCTTTTAATTTTTTAAGAATTGCTATTTTGTCCTTTTCATGCTATTTCTTATTTTTAAAATAAACCAAAATATTATTTAAATAGCAAATGCATATTATATTCAAATATGGCCACAAAATATTATTAATTAAATGCTAAAATATGGCTAGTGCATTAATTAAATTAAATGGCATAATTATGTACTTATAATAATTAAAACAAGTGCAAAATGCCGTTTTTTCTTTTTCCCTTTTAGCTATCTTAATAAGATTATATGCGCTTTTCAAATTAAGCTAAATAAAGATTTTGGCCTCCGCAAGCTTATTTTGCAATTTTTTAGCTAATAATAATATATAATAATCCTTTTTTATGGCATTATTCAATTAATGGTAATTAATGCATATTCGTTATTTGCTATCTTTTTTCTTTGCAAAAAAAACATTACTTCCCCATAGGGATTTGAATTCCCTAATAAACCCCTTTGCTAAATGTTTATTAATATAATTCTTGATCATTATTAAGTTTATTGCCAAATATTCTTTAAATAGCTGGAATATAGGCTTGGTACCCTTTTTTAACTTAATCCAATAATCGTAGTCCTAATGTTTAGGCAAGGCCTTAATGCCTTGTTCTTTTTTAAATAATGCCGCAAATTTATGATATACTAATAATATATTTTTCATTAATAAACCCTTATTTTAATATTCAATCTATTTTTTAAAAATAATGCAAACCTTTTAAATAATCAATATTCTTGCTTTATTTTAATAGCAATTCTTGCAATAACTAAATATTAATTATCTTTTAATTTAATTAATCTTTGGATTATGCTTTTTTATTTAAGGAAGTCCAAGGATAATATTGTGCATTCCAATTTAAGCAACATTAAATTGGATTTTTTTTAAAATGATCGGCAATGCTTATATGCAAAATCTGAATTTGCATATTTACCATTTCATTGGCAGCGGCATTCCCATTGGCAAATATTAGCTAATACCCCTTTTCCCTTATTTTAATTAATAGCAAATGCTCAAGCATAATAGCAAAAAATATAAAATTCTCTTATGCTTCAAAATTTATTATGGCCCTAAGAATTATTTTTTTGATTTTTATGTTTATAATTAAATGGCGATCTCCTATTGCTGCTAATTGGCGCATATGGAAATCCTCTTAATAAAAGTTTTTTATTAAAATATTTTTTCAAACCTGGTGGTTGGGTTTTATAATTATAATCATAAATAGCTAATTTGTTCTTAAGATTTAAGCTAATGAAGTAAGGCGTTTTTAGTATATTTGAATATTATTGGCTATATTAAAAAAAAGGCGCCGTCGGCTGCTCTTTAACACAACTTCCCAAAGTTCTTTTTTTTTTGGCTTTTTTTGATTTTCAAAAATAGGCAATGGTTTTTAAAAAATAATTTGCATATGAGTTTAAAAACAGCTGCTGCCATATTCAACCTGCTTTTATTCAATTTTTTTATAATCCTAATAAATTACCTAATACTTTTTGCCCTATTATGGTTTTCCCATAAGCATTAATCCTGGTTCCTTATAAGTAACCCTTATAACCTTATTGATTTAATATTAAGAATTCAAGGCCCAAAGGTGTAAGTTCTTTTTTTATTAAGTGATTTCCCAAACCTTGCTTTGCAATGGCCTTAAAAGTGGTGGCTGATATGGCCCTGGGTTCAAAACCTAATAAAGCTCCTTATTTCCTTTTTTTCCATTATCTTATGCTATTCTATTATTATTTTTTACTTAGGCGTGGATTCCATTATCCTTCAGTTTGTTAATGGCCATGTATTAAAGGCTTAAGGCATTAAGCTGCCTAATGGGATATAAAAATATAGGAATATTCATGATATTATAAGCACTTTATTCTATTGCATTAATTTGCTTTTTTCCTAATCATAACTTTCTTTAGCAATGGAAGCTGGCTATGTGGCTTAAAAAACCATAATTAAAGCATAACTTATCTTATTAACATTTATTTATAATTTCCTTAAAAAGCCCGCTATTATATGGCTTTTTTTTGGGTTGCTTTTAAAATATGGCATTTAATTTTATCTTTTGGGGGTAAAAGGGTTTCCTGCCCCCTTTGTTTTAATGCATATATGTCCCAAAGCAATATTAGCCTTTTTATTTAAAAGCATATTTGAAATTATAATTATCAATTTTTATAGCCATTTTAATAAGCTCCTACAAATCGGAAGGTGCGTCCAATCTAGCGACCTTATCCTTAACTTCATTTTTCAATCTCTTATAATATTATGCTTTAAATGCCTCATTATTTTAGCTAATTTAATTAGCAAATTGCTAAAAGGCGGCCATATACATAATTGCTAACCTAATCTGCTTTAGGTTCTAAATATTGCGTTCAGCCATCCAATTCTAATCAATATCGCCAAAAACGCGATTAATGCGTCCTTTAAACCTATTAAAGCTTAAAAAAACCTTTTGAGATTCCTTAAACATAGCAATAAAAACCTTTTCTTTTTTGGTTTTGTTTTTAATATAATTGAATAAAAAGGTTTTGATCTAATTAAAAGCATTCTCATAAAAAAAAACGCAGCCCAAAAAACCTTATCTATATTCATAAGAAATTGATGGCCATTAAATCCGATATAAAATTTCATTTGGGTAAAATAAGCCTTAAGCTTGAATTGGTTTTTATAATAAAAATCCAGGAATGCGATTTTGAGAATGTTTTTTGGGTTAAAGGCATTGGCCGTGGCCAAGGCCTTAATGAAAAAATTGGAAGCCATGTTATGTACGTGAATTGGTACTTTTAATAAAAAGGTGCTTAAAATATAATAATTCAATATTTACTTAATATAAATATAAAAAGCTGCGATTAATCTCTAATAATCAAGAAATAGGTATATTACATATAAAGTAAAATAATTATTAATATAATTAAAAATATTATTTGAAATTAAGCATAAAGCTCTTATTTAATAGCAATTGTGCTAATTTTATATAAAACCTTTGTTTTTTCTGAATCTTTTGATTCCAAGGTCCTAAGCGCCTTAGCTCTTATGGCTTCAAAGGTTTCAATCATCATATAATTCAATATTTATTATAAATCAAATAATTATTATAACTGAAATTATGATTATAACATGTGCAATGGTATTAATCGTTATCTTGTACCATTCCTTGATTGGTATTAGCCCATAAACTGTACCAATCCCTTGTTAATATCAATACTCTCATAGTACCATCCACTTGATGGTACCATTAGTATCCTGGTGCCAACTACTTATTGGTGCAGAAGGGGTCCGTAACAGGGATAACTTTTCAACATTGATTATTATTGCCATAAAAGTAGATCTATAATAGAACACTTGTGAATTAAAATAGGTATATTTAAAAGATTATAATATTAAAAAAGTGTATTATATAATTAAAACGCTTATTTAATTGTTTTTAACTATCTTTTGTTTATATAATTACGTAAAAATTATTAATAATATTGCTATAATCACACTTTTTTTTATAAACGCTAATCCTGATTAAGTTACTATTTTATTATAATTGGCAATATATTAATCTTTAAAAGGAGCGATTTTGTTTTTAAGTAATGTTGCTTTTAATTAATGCCATAATGCCCAAAACTAATTTTTTAATGCATAGTTCATTTACGAATAATATTATTTAAAACAAAACATTTCAAGTTTTCCCACCATTTTTATTAAGCCTATCATCGCTTATAAATTCACTTTTGGCTAATAATATAGGTTTATCTATTTTAAATGCTGCCCTTTTTTTGATACTAAATATATTTATTGCTTTAATAATATCTTTTTGATAATAAACTTCAGTTTTATTTAAACAATAAGCGTAAGGTAAGTAATATAATAAATTGTTTGCAAATATAGGCAATGTAAAATGTATTTTTATTAATATGCGCATAATATTAAAGGGTTAATTAGACTTTAATATTTTCCCTAATAAAAACAAGTTTCAAAAGGCAATGCAAAAATAGCAAGTAAAAGTAAAAGCAAAGCAATTTAAAAAGTATATATTTATTTATTGATATTTATGTAATTAATATTAATTTATTTATCATAATATATATAATTTAGCAAAAACAACAAAAACCCAATATTTAAGTTGTAAAAAATGGAAAAGAAGTGTACATTTATACGCCATTTATTTAATTATATATAACCTAACCTTTACATTTGTGTTTTAGATTTTGATTAATAGTTTCTTCTTATTTAATTATATGATATATTTACTATATTAATATTTATACATAATTTAATTAAAGGAATTATTTTTGCACTTGGCATTAGATTAAATAAAATTATTATCACTTTTATAACTTATTATATTTAATATATTTATAATTATATATGGTTTAATATTTTTATTAATTTAAATAATTATGTTCCTTAAAACAAAGCCAATTTATAGCTTAATTTAAAATGCCCAAATAAGCAATTTCTTTTTAAAAAATACAAATTTTATTGCCCATGCTTTAAAAGCTTATCTAACCATTTCATTAAACAAAAACTTGGCATAAGGATAATAATGACCCCTACAAAGCTATTAAACAATTAAAACAATAATTTTTATTTTTATTTTTATTTATGAAAAAAAGGGAGATAACACCTTACTTAAATAAGTGGATAATTCATATAAATATAAACTTGCACGCGCTTATAAATAAAAGCGTAGCATTTTTGCTTTTTAATAAAAAACCTTTATGTAAAAAAAATATTATAAGCTTTCCTTAATAAATAAAAAAATTAGTATTATAATAAATTCCAGCAAAAACATTTGCCAGCACGTATATAGTTACTTTGGCTTTTGTTTTTGCTTTAAAAATGGCCATATAATAATTTTCATAACATTTAATTTAATTATTATACAGTTTTGTAAACACAAAAACAATATTAAACATATTAATTATTAGTATTAATGAACGGGGTACAAAGAAACTAATATCAGTGAACGGGTTAAAAAACAAGGCCTTACATACCATTTAGCTTGGGTCAATTTATTGATTTATTATGGGTGTTATTTGGAAAAATAAATTACATCTCAAAATCAAGTAAATGTCTAGTGAAATCAAAAACATTAAGCATATTCAACATACTAATCCTAAGAATAACCCTAAATTTGTTGAATTATAAAGTCACTTTTTATATAATCTTATATCTTAGCAATTATGCAATCCATTATTATATGTTTTTATGAATGGCATGTTAATAATTAATAATTTTATTAATTTAAAGGATTATTATAAGTTTTTAAAAAAAACCCATAATGAAATAATCATAATATATTAAGAAAATGAATGGGAAATAAATGGGAAAAGGAATTCAAAACCTGAAAGATTAATTTATACCCAATTAAATAAGACTTATAAATAACTTAACGTATTATTGCAAAGATTACCTCATTTATTAAGATTATTTGATTATGCTTCATCACTAAAAGTACATTTTTTAATCATTTAATTATTTAAATGCCCAAATATAAAGTAGCCATAATAAATTGTGATTATTTTTTAAAATAATAAAAAGTAGCTAACTAAATTATGCGTAAAAAGGCCAATATATATAAAAAGGCTAATTATAAGCAATTAAAAAAGCATTTAATTATTAATAAAAGCAAAAGCGATTTTGCGCTTTTAAAATTAAACTTAAGTTATTATTATATTCTTATTTTTTGTAATATTAAGGAAAAAAGATGGGACTTTGTTTGTTTCATTAATAAAAAGTTTTGGGAAATAAGTAATATAATACTTTATATGGGTAAGGAAAGCGATAATAATAAAAATAATATATTAAAAAAGAAAAAAGGCTAAAGAGGTCTAAAAAAAACCAATTAAACAAATAAAAACGGCTTTAAAATACTACTTAAGTAATCTTTGAATTATTTTGTTTTTGGTAAATTTGACAACTTTTATTTAAATAACTTAAACGCTATTTGCGTCTTATTAAAAAAGTTGGCAAAGATTAAGGCTTTTATTAATTAAATTAATTAAATTATATCATTAAACGCAAAAAGCAAAAAACCCTGCTACATTTTCATAAGTGGATTTTATATTATTATACATATTATTAATTTAATAAATTATTAATTATTTACCCTTTGCTTAATAAATTATTCAATATTATATTAATAAAAGTTATATAATAAATAAAGCATAAAAGAAACCCGAATGTGAAGCCAAATAAAACCGCCGCTAATATTATTATTATTAATTTCAACAGCATAATCTTTAATAAACATATTATGGCCTTTGTACAATTTCATATCAATTCCTTTAATGCAATATCAATTTTATAATAAAAGACCGCATGATTTATTATAATCACAAATGCAATAATTACTATTGGCTTAACATTGGCTAAGGCGATTAATATGACTTTTATTAAAATGAATTATATTATTAACATTATAAGCTAAAAATAAAAATATTATTGCCATTAAAATAACAAGAATCCCCTTATTTATAATCTTTTGCTTTAGGTTAATAAAAACCTTATAAAAAATAAAATTTTAAAAACAAATAATTTAAAAAAATTAATCAATATCGCGTTATTCTATATTATAGCTAAAGTTAAAGGCTGAAGGAAATCTCCAGGGTTAATAGCAATAAATGTTTTTGTTTATAATAATAATAAACATAAGATAATTTCATTTTAGGATAAATTAAGTATTTTATTGCTTTTTTAAAAAATGTAAATATTAAACATAATGTACCTAATTTAGCCTTTTAAAATAATTTATGAAAACTATTTTAAAGTGCCATATATATTTAGCAATATTAATTACTTACTAAGATATTCTCCAAAATAACCCTCTAAAATGGCCCTCTAAAATAGCCCTTCAAAAGGGCCCTCTAAAATGGCCTTTTAAAATAGCTTATAAAAACCATCTTAAAATGCCGCATATATTTAACAATATTAATCACTTATTGAAATATTTTTCAAAATGGCCCTTTAAAATGGCCTTCTAAAATGGCCTTTAAAAATAGCCCTTTAAAATAGCCCTTTAAAATAGCTTATAAAAACAATCTCAAACTTAAAATGCCGCATATTTTTAACAACATTAATTACTTATTGGGATGTTCTCTAAAAGCGCCTTTCAAAAACGCCCTTTAAAATGGCCCTTAAAATGGCCTTTAAAATGGCTTTTAAAATAGCCCTCCAAAATGGCCCTTTAAAATAACCTATAAAAACCATCCCAAAATGCCGCCTATGTTTTTAATAATATTAATAATCACTTATTAAAATATTTTCTAAAAGCGCCCTTCAAAAGCGCCCTTCAAAATGGCCCTTAAAATAGCCTTTAAAATAGCCTTTAAAATGGCCCTTCAAAATAACCTATAAAAACCATTTCAAAATGCCGCCTATGTTTTTAATAATATTAATAATCGCTTATTAAAATGTTTTCTAAAAGCGCATTTTAAAATGGCCCTTAAAATGGCCTTTTAAAGTAACCTATAAACACCATCCCCAAATGCCGCCTATATTTATAATAATATTAATAATCACTTACTAAGATATTCTTTAACTTAAAAAGCACCCTTTAAAAGCGTCTTCCAAAATTACCCTTAAAATAGCCCTCTAAAATAGCCCTTCAAAGTAGCCTTTCAAAATAGCCTTTAAAATAGGTTTAAAATTAAAAATAGCTTATAAAAAATATCCTAAATTATTACATATATTTAAAGGCTTTATTATTATTAATAGCTAATTTAGGATACCTTTTAAGGGTTCTTTTAAAATCCCTTATATTACTTTTATAATACATTTATTAAAATGTTTTATAATAGCAACTACTTAAAAGTGGCCTTGAAAAATGGCCTTTAAAAGTATTATATTTTAAAAGTGCCATTTATTAATAAGATTATAATTTAAAACAGTTGTTTTAACAAAATTGGCCTCTTAATATAACCGTATATACTTAATTGCCTGCGTTATTATTAATATTAATAATTTCACTATTTTTTATATTATTTAAATCAAATATACTAATAAAAAACTTATCCTTATATTTAATAATATAATCCATTTACCTTAAACATAAATTAATTCATTTATAATCTCTCGCTTTTTATAATGCTTTGCCTATTAGCCCCATTTTATGATTTATAAATACTTACTTTATATGCCTTTTAATTTTATCTTAATATATATATATATTATTATTATAAGCCTTTTATTGTTATTTAATATAAGCATGGCTTTTATTTATAAACATAACGTATTTTTTTTAAAAAAAATATAATTAAAAAATATTCATATATCAATTATTAATAAAATCCTTGAACAATTTTTAATTTATTGTTTTTTTAATTTTTCTTACCCTTTAATTTATATTTAATACTATTATAGTTTTTATTATTTAAAAGTTTTTGCCTTAACTATTATAAAAATGATTTTGTTTTTTGTTTTTAATTTTATTTACTATTGTTTCCTTAATGCCTTTTTTATAAACTTTTATATAATAATGCTTTTTAAAATATAAATTCAATAATAATATAACTTATTTTTTACTTTTTTTTATAACTATCATATTATTATTATTTAATATTATCATATTTATCCCTAATTGATTATTACCTCATAGCCTATGATGATTGTACAATAATGTCCGACTTCTTTTTTGTTTTATCTTTACCCATTTGGCACTTTCTTTTAAAATCTTATTATACGCAATATATTAATTATTGCGCGATTTATAATTCACTATATCTTTTATGTTTGTCCCAGCCTCCTTAAGTTATTTTTTTATATTGCGTAGTATAATATTTTTTTAATCTTATTTAAATTAATTTTATAAATGCTTATTTGCCATTTAGTCTTATATTGCCTAAATAATGCATATTGCATTTATTTGTATAATTAATAATATCACCGCAATAGGGTTTATAATCGTAATTAATAATAAGTAAAGAACTAGCCTAAAGTCCTTAACATTATTAATTATAATGTCTTTTTATTATAAAAAAGTATTAAGTATTAAAATATTTAATTATGTTTTTAAATTATACTTATTTATTTATTATTAAAGGATGTTATTAAGTAAAAATATAATTACTATAAAGAATATATATTAATCATATTTTTTATAATTACATATTTATTTATGTCAATTATAGCCAATGTTTTTGTTTTAATAAGAAATTAAAATATCATCCTTATATTATATGCTTTCTTTTACAAAAATAAGCATATTATATTTGTAAGTTTTAATAATAATAATATTGTCGCCTTACAATATAAGGTTTTAGCTTTCAAAAAATAAATCGCATAATAATTAAAAAAATAAAATAGCGTATAATAATTAGTAAATAAACTAATATTATATTAAAATAACATAATATTAATTTATTAATTAAAAGTAATATGCTATAACATCATAAAGTGCGGCTAATTATTAAGAGGCCATTTTATAAAATACGCTTAATAAAAATGAATGGCCTTTAACTTGGCTTTTTTATATAATAGGATAACGCTTAAATACCCCTATTAATTTACTTTAAATATGCGCATCTTCTTAAATGTTTTGGCCATTTTTATAATATAATATAATTCCTTTTTACAAATTTTATGCAATTTTTTACTTATATCAATAACATAATACATTAATACCTTTCTTACCATAGCCTTATTATTAATAACTTCTCTATTTTTATAAGTATAATAGGACTACTACAGATTAAACTTATGGCCTTTAAACAAAATTAATTTATTATTAATAATTCTCTTTTTAAGCAAATTTTAAGTAAATTAATCTTATTTTTTTACCTTTATTAATAACATTTTAAATCTTATTATTATATCTTCTTTAAATATACCTCCTGCATTAAAGCCACCTTTTCCCCGTTACGCCAAAAATACCTCTTTTACCGGCTTTTTAATTTTAATTAATCTTTAAATAAATTTAATTCACGAACTTAATAATAACCTGAACAAGCGTATATAATTTTATTTAAATAGAATTATTAAAACAAAACATAATAAAATCATATTTAAAAATATTAGCTTTTTTCATTTTTTATAAAACAACTTTTTTATATTAATTATTATTAGCATAAAAATTAATTTATAATAAAACACCTACAAATTAAAATAAATTTATTCAAGTGAACATAATACTAAAAAGGCGTATTATATAATTACAACACCTACTCATTTATTTTTAATCATCTTCTGTTTATATAATCACACAAAAATTACTAATAATACCGCCATAATTACACTTACTTTATAAACACTAATCCTAATTAAACCGCCATAATAACATAACAATATATTTATTAATATTTAAAACAAACAAGCTCATTTTTAAAAAAGCTATTTTTAATTAATACCATAATACCCGAAACCAATCTTTTAATGCCTAGTTTATTTATAAATAGCATTATTTAAAACAAAACACTTTAAATTTCTACACTACTTTTATTAAACCTATCATCGCCTACACATTTACCTTTAACTAATAATACAAATTTATTTACTTTAAACGTTACCCTTTCCTTAATATTAAATATACCCACTGTTTTAATAATACTTCCTTAACCATAAACTCCAGCTTTATTTAAATAATAAGCACAAGATAAATAATATAATAAATTATTTATAAATATGGGTAATATAAAACATATTTTTACTAATATACATATAATATTAAAAAGTTAATTAAATTTTAATATTTTCCTCAGTAAAGACAAGTTTTAAAAGGTAATACGAAAATAATAAAGCAATTTAAAAAATAAATATTAATATGCTTTTTCTTACGTGACTAATATTAACTTATTAATCGTAATATATGCAATTTAACAAAAACAACAAAAACCTAACATTAAAACTATAAAGAAATAGGAAAAAGAGTATACGTTTATATATTATTTGCCTGATTATATATAACCCAACTTTTACATTTATGTTCCAGATTTTGATTAATAGGTTTTTTTATTTTAATTATATAATATATTTATTATAGTAATATTTATGCACAATTTAATTAAAGGAATTATTTTTATATTTAGCATTAAATTAAATAAAACTATTATTACTTTTATAACCTATTTTATTTAACATATTTATAATTACATATAATCTAATATCTCCACTAATTCAAATAATTATATTCTTTAAAACAAAGCCAATTTAAAACCTGATTTAAAATGCCTAAATAAGTAAAATTCCCTCGAAAAGTTTGGATTCTTTTACTTATACTTTGAAAGCTTACTTAACTAATTTATCAAACAAAAACTTAATGTTAGAATAATAATGATCCTTACAAGGCTATTAAACAATTAAAAGAATAAGTTTTACTTTTGTTTTTATTTATAAAAAAGTAAATAAAAAAAACAACACTAAACCTTATTAAATAAATAACTTATACTAATACAAACTTACGTGCACTCATATATAAAAACATTTAATCATTACTTTTTAATAAGTAAACTTTTATGCAAAAGAAAACGTCATAAGCTTCCATTAATAAATAAAAAAAACAGCATTTAAATAAATTCTAACAAAAACATTTGTAAATAAATATACATTTCTTTAAGCTTTTGTCCTTACTTTAAAAAATGCCTTAAAATAATTCTCATAATTTTTAATTTAATTAATATTAAATTCTATGAAAATAACATTAACATTAAACATATTAATTATTAATATCAACAAATCGCCTAAAAGGTTGTAAATAATAAACAAATAAAAGTTAACAAAAAATTAATTAAAATTCACTTTCAAATACTTATTAGTCTATAGTAATTATTGTTTAAAAGGACAAATTAACATTTAAGAATTAGTTAAATATGTAAAGAAATTAATAATACCGCCAAAACTTAGCATGCCAAATGAATTAATATACTTCATGCCAATATAATATACAGGTATTTACTATATGATTATTTATCATATGTCTTCTTAACTGTAACGCCAATAACCAACGATTTTTTGAATTTAATAAAATATTATAATTTCTTACAGCATATAAAATAGTAGCATCACAAGGTATTAAGGGAATAATTAAATGGTTAGTAGGTTAAGAAAACAAATTATTGAATGTTGAATCTAAATATGAAAAAAAAAGATTTAGCCATATATAATAAAATTATTAATAAAATCATTCCATTTATTAAAGCAATTTAGCTCCGCTTTATTACTAAAATTACCGTCTTTGGCCAGCTTATTATTTGTATGCCTAAGTATATATTTCTTATACTTTTATATAATCATCCCTTAAAGTAGTTAAAAAGTGACTAATATTATTATATAAAATAATATAAAAATATATAAGAAAATCAATTAACAGTAATAGTAAAAGCATATAGCCTATGGTGAAACAATAAAAAACTTTTAATTATTAAAGCCAAGCCATATTTAATATTAGTTTTAAATAATTACTATTTTCTTGTTCTTATTTAATTTAAAAAAAAAAGACAAGACTAATTTCAAATTTATTAATAAAAAGTTTTAAAAAATAATTAATATAATATTTTATAAAGAAAAGGGTAAAAGTAATAAAAACAAAAATAGTTTAATAAAAGAAAAACCAAAAACTAAACTTAAATCGTGTAAGAGTAAAGAATTAAGGTCCAAAACACGGCTTAAATAATTATAATATTATTTTATTCTTAATCAATTTAACGATTTTTATTTAAATAATTTAAACGCTATTTATGCTTTATCTGCAAAATTAACGCAAATTAAAGACTTTATTAATAAAATTAATTTCCAAATACCATTAAATAAAAAAGGCAAAAAACCCCATTATATTTCTATAAATAGATTCTATATTATTATATATATTATTAATTTAGTAAATTATTAATTATTTACCCTCCGCTTAATAAATCCTTTAATATTATATTAATAAAAGTTATATAATAAATAAAACATAAAATAAACCTAAGTTTAATACCAAAATAAGCCGCCGCTTATATTATTACCATCAATTTTACAAACATAAGCCTTATACAACGTACTACGGCCTTTACATGATTTCATATTAATTTTTTTAATACAACACTAATTTTAAAATAAAGAATCGCGTAGTTTATTATAACCATAAACATAATAATTACGGCTAGCCTAATTTTAACAAAAGCAATTAATGTAATTTTTATTAAAATAAATTAAAATATTAATATTATAATCTAAGATTAAGGTCATTATTATCGTCAAAGTAATAAAAATCCCGTGGTTTATAATCTTTTACTTTAGGTAAATGGGAATTCAATAAAGGATAAGATTATAAAAACAAACAATCTAAAGAAATTAATTAATGTCGCGTTTTTTATATTGTGGAAAAGGCAGAAAACTAGTGGATAATATCCAGGGGGTTAGTGACAACGATCGATATAACTATTATTAATTAATATAAATCCTTATTATAATACGGTTTTAATTTGACGTTGCTTTTAAAAGATTAATAAAATTAATAATATATAATAATACATCAATAAATATTTTAAAAATCATGGATTTAAAAATGTCCTTAATTAGCTTTGGTTTTTACCGCTATAAAAAGTTTATTTGTATAATTATTCTTTTAATTTAGCCCTTTAAATTAGCCCCTTAAATTGGCCCCTTAATTTGGCCTTTAAGCATACCCTAAATTAGCCTCTAATTGCGCCGTTTTAAGAAATTCATTTTACAATTATTTCATGAAATTGGCCCCTTAAATTGGCCCTTTAATTTGGCCCTTTAATTTGGCCTTTCAATTTGGCCTTTAAGTATGCCTTAAATTAGGCTCTAATTGCATTGCTTTAAAAAATGCATTCTATAATCATTTCACAAAATTAGCCTCTTAATTTGGCCCTTTAATTTGGCCGCTTAATCTAGCCACTTAATTTGGCCTTTAAGTATATTTTAAATTAACTTCTAATTACGCCGTTTCAAGAAATTTACTTTGTGATTACTTCATAAAACAATCCCTCAATCTAGCCCCTTTAATCTAGCCTCTTAATTTAGCCTTTAAACATGCCTTAAACTAGCCATTCACTAAAACATCAAACTTATCCTTAATATTTACTTTTTTACTTATAATAATATATATTATCATATTTTTATTCATTTTTCCAAAACATTCCCATAATATAATATTAGCTTTAATAAATTATAAAATTAGATTTAAAAGTAGCCTATATTTAACAAGCCTATTATAAGACCACTTTAACTTTGGCTTTATATAGTAAAAATAACTAGTAATTACTAAATTAACGCATAATCTCAAGAATTAAAAAATAATTAACGTTTATTATTTTTCACTTTTATTATAATTATCTTAATTACTTTTAATATAATTAGCAATTTTCATTATAAGATATGCGTTCAGCCTTTTTAAACTTTTAGCAGCTTTTGTTGCCATATGGGTAAATATAAGGTGCCCCCATAATCACAACGTAATCAGAGAATATTATTATCGCCAAAGTATATCAAAAAGAACAAGATATATATAAAAATCAATAAACATATAATAATTAATGATTATTGACAGCTTTAGCTGTCTCTACGTTTTCTTGAATTTTAGGAGCCTTAGGCATTTACTTAAGTCACGCGGAAATTTCTACACCAGTTTTATTTTCCCAGTGGTAAAAAAAAAGATAAATTTTGCCCTCCTTTGATTGGTCATTAATACGTGGACCGAGCTTTGACTATTTTGTAATTAAAACGTGACTTATAAAAGAGGTTATAATAATAAAAGGTGGTGGTGTTGATTATACGATATACAACAAAACCTTAAGAGTGCGGGAGTGCGGGAGTATGGGAGTGCGGGAGTGGCGTTTAGTGTTAAAAAGTTTAAAAAACCCCACTTTTAAAGGGGAATTATTTAAAAATCGTGTATTACTATGAGTTTTTAAGTAAAATATAAAATAAGACCTGTTTTAAAATCAGCTTAATTAGCTTATTAAAATTGCTTTTTCAGATTTATGATTACTAATAAGGTTATAAAGATATTAATTGTTAAAAGAATATTTTAGGGTTTTTATTATTTAAAAGTCGTACATCACTATGAGTTTTTAAATAAAATATAAAATAAGACCTGTTTTAAAATCAGTACTTATAATATCACTTATAATATCACTTATAATATTACTTATAATATTACTTATAATATTACTACTTTTAATATTACTACTTTTAATATTACCACTTTTAATAATATTATATTAGAGTTAAGTAATATTAAAGCTGTCACCTATTAATCTCTGATTGGTCCCCTAGTATGATAAATAAGGAACCCATGGTCCTTTTATAAAATGACGCCACTTATTTAATTCAATATTTAGCTAGCTATTAGTATTTGCTAACATTGTTATCATAATCCCTAATCTAACAAACATTTTATTTTTTAAGCTATAAAAAGATGTATTAATTCAAAAAACATTGCTTTTTTATATAACTTATAATAATAGATTAAATGATTATAATTTGGCTAAAAATCTTAAATTTATAAAGTTATGATATAAAAAGTGGAGTAGGTTTTTTTTAAGTGTGAGAGATTTTTATAATTATTAGAAATAAGAAGTGTATGAGTATGTTTAATAAATTAAATTAAGCGTTATTCTTTTTAAGATAAGATTATAAATTAGAAATATATATATGGAATACTTATACAAGTATATATTAAATTTTATTAAATATACTAATATAATAATGAAGCTTATTGCATAATATATTCTTATGATAAAGTATTATTAACATAATCAAAAGCTTGTTATTTTTAATGCATAATATTCAATTATAATTAAAAAGGATAATTATATTAATTATATATTTCCAATTATAATGCACTTATTATAAATCATATAAATAATTATATGTAAGCATTATATAAATTTAAAAAAAAAAGAAATTATATAAATACACAACTAATACACATAATAAAATCGTATAATATAAACAATTATCGTATTTAATATAAATATAATACTTAATAATAAACATAAAGTATAATAAATAAAAATAAATAATAAATATATAATTAAAGTGTATTAAATTAATATATTAAAATATATAAAGAAATATATAATTATAAGCTTAATATAAAAAAACAAGAGATTATATAGTATTATTATTTTATTTAATTTGCGTTTAAAATAGTGAGGCTTTATGTGAGTATTCTTAACATTAAAGTGACATTATATTTATATGATTAATGCTATGATTAAATGATTTAAGAATTAAATAATTATTTAAAATAAAAATAAATTATGCTTATTTATTAGCTAAATTAAAATTCATTTCATGCTTTATTGCATATTACTTATTAATTAATATATCATTAAGTGGCCTAAGCGCGTTGGCTAATAATGAAATAATTGCGCCTATTAAACTAATAATCATAAAAGGAGTATTTATTTTAATAAATAATAATCTTTTTTTAATATTAATATTATATACATTTACACTTATGCCTTTGTTTTTTGCCTTTTTTATTTTTTTTTCTTTAATTTTTATATATATTATTTAAATAATTTTTATTATCAAAATACTGTTCAAATTAGCCAAAAGAATAAGCAATAAATATTACAAGCTTTATATTAATTAAATAAATATCCCATTTTATTTTTGTTTTTATTATATGTTTTATATATTATACTTTTTAACTTTAAGTATTAAACTAACCAATAATATAATCATAAATAAATACTTTTAAAAATAAGCTTGCTTAAATATCTTTTTTATGTTACTTTTTATATAATAAATTATACATTTAGATTTCTTTTTTCTTAAATTGAAAAATCCCTTTTATTTAAATTTTAATAATATTTTACTTATTCTATTTGCCTATTATTATTTTACATTTAATGGCAAGTTTAATATAATTTCCTTTTCTACTTATATGCCTTTTCCTATTCAAGCTTTTATTCTTTATAAATGTTTTATGTTTTCTTGCCTTATTCTTCTTTTTCTTGTTTTTACCTCATTTTTTACCCGGGTTATTATTTTATAAACTCTTATAAGCAAAAGTAAAACTCATAAAATAATTAATAGAAATAATACTTACATATGTATTAAAATAAAATCGGAAAAATTACAATATTCTAATAATAAAAGCTCAAATTAAAAGCGTTTAATCATGTCCTTATTATCCGTTTCAAACACACCTTTATATCCTTAAAAATCTCCTTGCAAATCTTATATTTTCTTAAAGCATAATTCGAAATTCAAGGCCTTGCCTATTAAGCATAAGCATAATATATATTTCTTTATTATATTTTATGCTTGTTTTTATTACACGATCATAAGCAAATATTAATATATGCTTATAAATTAATAATTTGCTAAGCCCTATTTCTTATATATCCGCTTTACCGCATATGATTATAATAATAAAAGCAAATGTTTTGCTAATACCCTTTTTACTGGTTTATGCTACTATAATTGCACTTTTAGGCATATTTATTATATTGCTTTTTCTTAAATCCTTTATTATGGCGTTTAATTAATTCTTTTCCTAAAAGCTAAAAACAGCTTTTTTTTAAATAAGCTTTTCTAAATTTTTATAAGCATTTCATTAATATTATATAAAATGTTTACTTAATTTACATGACCTTTAAAATCTTATTAAAAAAAGGTAAATTAGATAATGAAAATGGGGAGAAAAAAAATAAGAAAATTAAGATTTTATTAATTAGGTTTTGTTGTTTTAGTCCTAGGCGTAGAAAAAAGGATGAAGATAATAATATTATTATTAATAAAGCTGATGTTGTTATTAAGAAAATCTTTTAAAAAAATTAATTATTAAAGAATTTTTTAAAAGGGATTGTAAAGCCCTTGCGGTTTTAAATAAGCTTTTATTGGGTTTTACATAGGCTTAAGGTTTTTTGCGATTTTTTGCGTTGAATTTTTGCTTTTTTTTATTTAAAATAATAGGGGATATTTATTTATTAAAATTAGAAAAATTAATTTAATAAATAAACAATGCGCATAAATTATTAATATGCTTTTAATAAATATGTTCAAAGCTTTTTAACTTAAGGTTTATGATTTTCAAAATTTAAGAAAGCTTTAAATTACTTAAACTTTTAATAAGATAGGTTTTTTGTAAACCCATTAATAAATATATTATTTATTAATAAATATATAACTTTAAATAAGCCCCAAATAAACTCTTATTTAAGCCATATGTTTTAAATATTCATATGGCGTAATTTAATAATAATCCTTTTGCCATTGTTTATTACGAATTTAATCATTTACTAATTATTATAAAAAATCTTCCAAATTTTGCCCATATTTAAAAACAGGTTTTTAAAAAATTATTAAAACGTTATGGCTTTCTTTTTTATATGTTTAAAAAATAGCAATTTCGCTTTTATTATGAAAATTATAATTATGAATTATTAAAAAGCTTTTTAAATTATTAAATTATTAAACATCAAAATCACATATTCTTATAATAATCATTTTATTCTAAAATTATTTATAAATAAAGCATTAAAAGCAATAAACATAGCCCGTATTTAATTATTTTCAAATATAATCCCTAAAAAGCGCGTTTTAAATAAGTAATAAATAAACTAATGTATAATTATAAAATGCTTTAATTCAAGGTTTATAATAAATTATAAAAATAAGGCTATAATATATGCAACATTTAATTATACAATTATTACTATATATAACACAAATCTAACCCTTTTTTAATATGTTTTAATAACTTTTTTGAATACTTAACCATTAGATTTTATAAGCTTAATTTAAGATAACAAGATTGTAAAACACTTCCCATTTATTTACTTAAACTTATAAGTAATCTTTTTAATATATTGATTATAAATAATGACGTACAACAAAAGTGGACCACGGTTGTAAACCGTGTATTTAGGCATATGGCCAAGTTACCGCAAATCAGCACGTGATTGCTGTACGACACACCACCCAGAGAACCAAGCAAGTGGGTCTCTGAACTGCGGTTGATTGGCTGTATGGCTTTGGCACTTTGGCCCTCGGCTCTAGCCCCGCAATAGCCCTAGTAAACAGGCAGGAATGGCCGCCCAGAAACGCCCCAGTAAACAGGCGAATCTGCGGCATACACACAGCAACTCCAAAGCTCAAAACCCAAAGGGACACAGCGGCGTCAAGTAGCTGCGGCTTGGCCAAGTAGGCCAGCAGAGCTGTGGCTTTTAACTGTGATACGGAAAGTAGAGCAGGTCTTTCTAGGTGTGAGAGATCTTTATGATCACTGGAAGTGAGAAGTATGAGTGTATTAAATTAATTGAATTAAGCGTTATCTTTTTTAAGATAGGATTATAAGCTGAAGATATATATATGGAATGCTTATGTAAACATATATTAAACCTTATTAAATATGCTAATATAATAATAAAGCTTATTGCGCAACATACTCTTATAGTGAAATGTTATTTGTATAATTAAAAGCTTGCCATCCTTAATGTATAATATGCGATTATAGTTAAAAAGGATAATTATATTAATTATATATTTTGGATTATAATGCATTTATTATAAATTATGTGAATAATTGCGTACAAGTGCTGTGTAAATTTAAAAGAAAGGAAATATATAGGTGCGCAGTTAATGTATGTGGTAAGATTGCATAATGTAAACAATTATTGCGTTTAATATAAACATAATATTTAATAATAAGCATAAAGTTTAATAAATGAAAATAAATAATAAATATGCAATTAAAGCATATTAAATTAATATGTTAGAATATATAAAGAAATATGCAATTATGAGCTTAATATAAAAAAAGTAAGGGATTATGTATTATTATTGTTTTATTTAATTTCAAATAATAAGTCTTTGCGCGGGTGCTCCCGGTATTAAAGTGAGATTGCATTTGTATAATTAATGCTATGATTAAGTGATCTAAAAATTGAGTAATTGCTTTAAATTGAGTTTGCGAAAAATAAAAATAAATTATGCTTATTCATTGGCTGAATCAAAATTTATTCCATGCTTTATTGCATATTGCTTATTGATTGGTGTGTTGTTAAGTGGCCCGAGCGCATTGGCCAATGATTAAGTAATTGCGCCTATTGGGCTAATAATTATAAAAGGAGTATTTGCTTTAATAAATAATAACCTTTTTTTAATATTAACATTATATATATTTGCGCTTGTGCCTTTATTTTCTGCCTCTTTTATTTTATTTTCTTTAATCTTCACATATATTATTTAAACAATTTTCATTATTAAAATGCCTTTTAAATTAGCTAAAAAAAATAAGTAATAAATATTATAAGCTTTATGCTAATTAAATGAATATCTCATTTTCTTTTTACTTTTATTATGTGTTTTATATATTATGCTTTTTACCTTTAAGCATTAAGCTAATTAATAATATAATCATAAATGAATATCTTTAAAAATAAGCTTGTTTAATTACTCTTTTCTATGCTATTTCTTATATGGCAGGTTATGCGTTTAAATTTCCTTTCTTCTAAATTAAAAAATCCTTTTTATTTGGACTTTAATAATATTCCGCTTATTCCATTTACTTATTATCGTTTTGCATTTAATAGCAAGTCTAATGCAGTCTCCCCTTTTGCTTATATGCCCTTTCTTATTCAAGTTCCCATTCCTTATGAATATTTTATATCCTTTTATCTTATTTTCCCTTTTCCTGCTCTTGCCTTGTTTTCTGCCTAAGTTATTATTCTATAAATTCTTATAAGCAAAGGCAAAAGTCATGAAATGATTAATGATTATAATACTTATATATTCACTAAAGAAAAGTTGGGAAAATTATAGTATTTAAATAGTAAAAGCTTAAGTCGGAAGCGTTTAATTATATTCTTATTATTTATTTCAAACATATCTTCGCGTCTTTAAAAATTTCTTCGCAAATTTCGCACCTCTTCAAAACACAGTTCGAAATCCAAGGCCTCGCTTATTAATCATAAGCATAATATGTATTTCTTTATTATGTTTTTTATGCTCATTTTTATTGCACAATCATAAGCAAATATTAATATATGCTTGTAAATTAATAATTTGCTAAGCCCTATTTCCCATATGTCCGCTTTGTAGTATATGGCCGCAATAATAAAAGCAAATGCTTTGCTAATACCCTTTTTATTAATTTGCGCTATTATAATTGTACCTTTGGGTATACTTATTATATCGCTTTTTTTCAGATCTTTTATTACGGCATTTAATTAATTTCCCTTTTAAAAGCTGAAAATAGCTCCTTTTTTTAATAAGCCTTTCTAAAAAATTTATAAGTATTCCACTAATATTACATAAAGTGTCCGGTTAATTCGCATGACCCTTAAAATCTTATTAAAAAAAGGTGAATTAAATAATGAAAATGAAAATGAAAAAAAAAGGAAAATAAGAAAATTAAAATCCTGCTAATTAAGTCTTGTTATTTTGGTCTTAGGTATAAAAAAAAGGATAAGGATAATAATAATGTTGTTAATAAAGCTAGTGCCATTGTTAGGAAGATTTTTTAAAAGGATTTATTATTAGCAAATTTATTAAAAGGAATTGTGCGTACTTTGCGGTTATAAATAAGCTTTTATTAGGTTTTACATAGGCTTGAGGTTTTTTGCGATTTTTTCCTTTAAATTTTTTGCTCTTTTTTGTTTAAAATAATAAGGAATACTTATTTATTAAAATTAAAAAAATTAGTTTAATAAATAAAAATACGTATAAATTATTAATATGCTTTTAATAAATATGTTTAAAGCTCCTTAATTTAAGATTTATAATCCTTAAAATTCAAAAAGCTCTAAATTGCTTAAATTTTTGATAAAACAAATTTTTTGTAAGCCCATTAATAAGTATATTATTTATTAATAAGTACATAATCTTAAACAAGCCCTAAATAAACTTTTGTTTAAGTCATATGTTTTAAATATTTATATGGCATAATTTAATAATAATCCTTTTGCCATTGTTTATTATAAATTTGATTATTTGTTAATTGTTATAAAAGACTTTCTAAGTTTTGCCGATATTTAAAAATAAGTCCTTAAAAAATTGCTAAAGTATTATGGCTTCTTTTTTTATATGCTTAAAAAACAGCAATTCCGCTTTTGTTATGAAAATTATGATTATAAATTATTAAAATGCTTTCTAAATTATTAGACTACCAAATATTAAAATTATATATCTTTGCAATAATCATCTTATTTTAAAATAATTTGTAAATAAAGCATCAAAAGCAATGAATATAGCTTATATTTGATTGCTTTTAAATATAATCCCCAAAAAGCACGTTTTAAATAAATAATAAATAAGCTAATATATAGCTATAAAATGCTTTAATCCAAAATTTGTGGCAAATTATAAAAATAAGGCTGCAACATATGTAATGTTTGATTATATAATAATTGTTATATATAACATAAATCCAACCTTTTTTTAATATGCTTTAATAACTTTTTTTAATATTTAATCATTAAATTTCATAAGCTTGATTTAAAATAGCGAAATTATAAAACACTTCTCATTTGTTTGTTTAAATTTGTGAGTAATCTTTTTAATATATTAATTATAAATAAAGAAAATAGTTTTACGCTTTTCATTGCGCATTATTTTAATTCCTAGGAATTGCTTAATGTTTTCAAGATTATGTATATTATATGCTTAATTAAGCTTTTTAACAAGTTCTTTGCCAAGCTTTGTATTATCTTAATAAAAGAGCACTTAAATATTATTAATATAAAATAACATCAAAATTTTATGCTCAAGGTCTATAAATATGCAAGGCTTTTTAAAGCAGGGAAATAACCCTAAACTTATCAAAATCTTATTATTATGCTTATATTATAGGTAAAGGGAGTTGCGCATTTTATAAAATGTATAATTAATCCGCAATACTTTTCCTAGCTCTTGAAATCTAAAAAAAATTTATAATATATTATTTCCCTATTTATATCTTGGAAAGTGTTAATAAATATATTAATCATATTAAAGCACTTGATTTTTAAGTTGAATTCAGTTATAAGCGCCATGGCTATTTTAAATAATTTGGTTACCAAAGTGTTTGCGTATATTAAAATAATTATGAATTTGCTTTAAAGATCTCCGCATATCATAATACGTGATCAGCATTTTAAAATATATTCGTTTTTATTAGGTTTATATTTAAATACTCACATAAATAATACAAATATTAATATAATATTTAAATTAAAGTATTCTGGCGTTTAGCATTTATGCTTATTTATATTACCCATTTTTAAATGAGTATTTTTAATAAATCATATTTTTATTAAATAATTCTTAAAATTGTTTTATCTTTTAGGCTTTAGCAAAAGATCTTAAACCTTAATTTTAAAAAGTGGGATTTTCCCTTTTAATAATGGCTATTCTCTTAAGTAATTTGTTTAAATGGCTGCCGTAATCATTATATGCATTATGTTTATTATTTATTTTAGTTTTTTTTGCTTTTTTAAAAACATATGCTAATTAGGCATTAATTTATTAAACATAAGGTTTATATATAATATAAAATTATTATGTAAATTAAAAGGGTGTTTCTTTTTTAATGCATTACCCACAAAATTGTTAACACCCCTAAAATTAAAGTATTCTTATTAGGATTTTATTTTTTTAAAAATCATATTAAATATAGCAAATATTCTAATACATTTTTTAAATTATTTTCCTTTTTTTCGCAGCTGTTAATGGCTTGCTTTAAGTGCTTAAAAAATTTGATTTAATTAGCTAAGCTTTAATTACTGCAATTTAAAAGCATATTAATGCTTTTACTAATTTAAAAAATTCGAATTCTAATTTCCCATGATTTGAGGATAATATGTCTTAATATACATTTGAATTATATAATGGAATTTGGACCTTAAGTCTTAATGCTTAAAGCGGATTTATTACTTAATTTTGAGGTATATTTAATGCCTAATTAATAAGTTGCATGCGCTTATTTAAATAAAATGCTTTTAAATTTGGATTTATGCTTAAATTAGGCCTTAGATTTAATGCACCTAATGATTGCTTTTTTGCTTCTTATGCGTTTTTATCCAAAATAAACATTGCTTATAAAATTAAAAGTTTAATTTAAATGCTAAAATTTTTAGCATAATCTTTTACCTTTAAATTTTATATTTTAGGAGCTTTTATTTAATATTTTATAATCTTAAGCAAAAATTTCGGGATGCCTTTTCTTATAATATTTTATTTTTTAATAATTTCATTTTTTGCCTTAAAAGTTTTAGTCCAATGTTAATTGGTTTTTTTTAATAAGCTTGCAAATTGATTAAGCTTTCAAAACTAAAATCCCCTGCTTTTTTTAAAGAAGGTATAAAAGCTTTCTTTATTAAATCGCATATTGCAAATGATAATGATTTTATTAAGGCGTGGTACCTAAATTCTATAAATATTTAAAACAATGTATTTTATTAAATATTTAATATACACACGTGCATTTGTTTTAAACGCTTTTTTGTTTTTTCTTAATGCTTATTTTATTATTAATGCGTATGCCTTATATTCAAATACGTAAATTTCATTCTAATTTAGTTTAAAATCAATAATAATTTTTATAATAAGCGTAAAATCATATTATTAAAAATAATTGCAAAATCATTTATTATTTTCCTTAATAGGTAATTGTCAATTGTTTATGTGCTTTGGGCTTTTATTATATAAGTAAATATTCGCAAATGCGCATTTAATACTTAATTTAATAAGGAGATTAAATCCCAATCGCATTTTTACCCTTTTATTAATTGCTTTTTAGCCAATCCTTTTGGCTTTGCCATTTAACTTATAAGTTGCAATTAAGGAGAGTTCAAATTTAATTTTAAGCTTAAAAACCCATTCCTCATATTTTATAAACCTTTTAATTGTAATAATAGCCTTTTTTTAATCGTATTTGATTTTATATATTAAAAGTTTAAATTGTTTTTTAAACCTATGATTCAAAGCTTTTAATATACTTAAAAACCTTATTATACTTTTTTAAGCATAAAGCATATTTAATTAGCATTTTGCTATATTTATATTTATATGATGAATGGTACGGATTAGAAGGCATTTAGGGGAGCTTTTTTAATTGGGTATTATTAAGCGCCTAAGCGAGATTAACTCGACGACGTTTTTTGTATATAACCCCTTTTCTTTCTTTACTTTCTTTTTTTTTTAGTTATAAATTTTAAGAGAATCTTGATTACTTTTACTACGTTTTTTTAATATATGAGGCCTTTATTATAACATAATACTGGTCTTTATAAGGCAAGCGTCACATTATTTATAACTCTTTTTAACTCGTTTAGGAAAACAATAAATATTTTCCCCTTTCTTTATTCTTCTATGAATTCTTATTATGGAGAGAGTTTTTTTATAAAGAAGGCTTATATTAAGTATAGTTTAATGAATGGTATTTAAATAATTGATAAACCTAAAAAAGCCAACAACACTGGCTTCTTTTTTTTACGCTTCTTCGACTTGATTAAGCCAAAGAAATAACATCCCCTTTTATATAGACGTATTTTTGATATATTGTGTAAAGCCTAAACCTCTTATGGCAGAGTACTCTTTAATAAAAGACGCCGATATGTCTTTTGCTTCTGCTTTATCTACTCCTTTTATGAGATCTTTTTCTTAACTCTTTTTTTCTTTTGATATAGTATAGTTTACCCTTTAAGGTAGTTAAACTATTATAAATATATAAGTAATAGAAGAAATAAAGAGAAGGTTAGATAAAAAAAACGTTTTAAGTAAATGAGTAAAAACTTATTTATGATATAAGAACAGTTCTAACGTTTTAACGAGAATTGTGCTTTTTTTAAGTTTTTTTTTTTTAGAGATAGCCCCTTTTTATTTTTTTTATTTTTTTATTAAGAAAGATATTCGTGTTTTTATTAAGAATAAGGGTAAGTAAACCGTTATTGCCTTTAATTTAGGTAATAACAGTAATAAAAATAACAACGAGTTAAGCCATTACTATAATAATATTTTACGTCGTCTTTTTTTTAAAAACACTTCTTAGGTCTTGTTTTTTTTAGAATCTCTTTTATGTCTTATATTATTTATATTAAAAAGATTTTAAACCTTTTAAACAAACTCTTTAATAATAATAAGTATTTTTTAAAGTTGTAGGAAATCTAAGTATATAACGTTTTGTGTTGTTATACTATTTACTTTATTAATAAAGAACATAAAAAAGACTGCCTATTGAATTAAACCAAAGGAATAGCATAGATATTCTTAAAACTAGCCTTTTTAGAACCCGAATTTAATAAAAACGATACGCCTATAAATGCCTTAAATTTAGTGGAATAATTTGTTTTGTTTTTATTTAATTTTCATAATAAACAAATAACCCGTTTTAAATACTTTATTTTTTGTATAAATTATTAGAGCTCTTTTTGGAGCTTTTATTATGACTTTAGAACTTTTGCTTATATTATTAATATTAACGATAAATCTGTCTTAAAAATGGATTTATAAAAGAAGCTGCCCCCTCGGTTATATAAGTAACTGTTTTAGTAATATAGGACTTCTCGGTTATTAGAAGAGTATGTAGAAGTAATTTAAGCTGAAGACTAAGGTTAATTAGTCGAGTGGACTTTTTACTCGACTTCCGAACCTTTAGTCTTTATTAAATCGAATTTTTATCAGACTATAAATACGACTTTTCAGTCTTTTACTCCTTTCTATAATTATACTGGTTATAAGACTAAAGAACACTGTAAACGAGAGAACTCTTAGTCTTGATAGTAATACTAGAGACTATTAACCTTTCTTATGTGTGCCGATACCTTTTATACCTAATTATTAGTAAATGTATTTTATAATTATATTATATAATTATTTTAACGACTTTTTACTTTATATAAAATCAACGAGATTAATATTAGCCGTTTTTTTAATAATTAATCTGAAGATAATAACGAGGACGCCGTTGAGGAGTATATGTCATTTTTTTTAATAAAAAACCGAACTTAGGAAAAGACTCTTTTTTAGGTATATTAAAAAATATGAGATACTTTGACTTAATAAAGCTTTTTAGTAAATAATCCTTTATTACTCGAGTAACTTTTATTAAGAATGGACTATTATATAAGTTATTTATACTTTTCGATTTTAGAACAAATAGTTATTGTTTTATTAACTATATTTTTTGAAATCTTTTTCTTTTTTTAAAACCTTTGATTTACCCTTTACCAAATATTATCATTGTTAAAGGATTTAATGGTGCCAATAGTGGAAAAATCAGCTATTATATTATTTTGAACTTAACGGTGAATAAGCGCTTATAAGTCTTCACCCTTTTTCTTATTATTTAATTAAGACATTATAATATAATCTTTAGAAGAACATAGTTATCGGAACATCAAGTTCATTTTAATACCGTTAAACGACGTATTATTTGGCCGAAAGCCTTTTCTCTAATTACTACTTATAATACTCTAGTTAAAATTTAAGATTTCTGTTATTATTATATTTAATAGTACTATTAAAAGGACGTTAAATAACGAGATTAGATATTCAATTAATATTAGAATAAATACAATATTTGATCTAATGAAACTAAAAGTGATTAATTATTTTTCCTTTATTAACCTTTGTCTAACTGTAAAAGCAGCCTTTCCGGTACCCTTTTCTTTGTTTTTTACAAACTAATAGTTATAATAAAGAAAATAATAGAAAAGGTCACGGCTTCTTCTTTATTAATTATGTGGTTTCTTGTTAATATTAATTTTACCTTTGTTATTATTTTATTAAAAAAATAAATACGATTTAACTTTAACGCCCTTTAGATTTTATATAATAAAACAGCCTTTAAAACAACTTCTAAAGTAGCTTTTCCTTTAATACGACATAATAAAGTAATAGAGACTCTAAAAGAAAGACTTTCCCCTTTGCTTTTATTGGTTAAACTATTATTAAAATATATTATTCTTTTTTCTTTTTCCTCAACGACGAGGCTATATGTTAATTTTAATAGTTATTATCGCCACTCACCCTAGTCTTAAGTTCAATTAGTTGTGTCAACGACTACTGTTGTTAAACTTACTTTTGTTATCATTTTTGCCTTTATTATACTTCCATATTCTTGTATATATCAAAATATAGAAAAGCCTTTGAATTAGGTGTGAAACAGCGATAATGTGGTATAAATACTAACAAGAATACCGTTTTGGAATAAGTTATGTTGTAAATAACAAGTACAGCTTTTGTTTTATATGATTTTATAAATAATAATAGTGATTATATTACCCCTTTTGTCCTGACGAAAACCTTTTTTTTTATATTCTTCAAAGTTGACACTACTACGTAGTAATACTTCTTAACTCGCTCTTTTTTTGTATTAAATATAATTATATAACTTTATAGTTTTATTTTATAAGATATATACTTAACTCTCCGATAACTCAAATATAACTGACTTGACACCCCCTCTTAATACCTCTATTATTAAGAAACAAAGGGCTAAAATACAGAGACTTTAAAAAAAACTACTTATCAAGATTTATTTAATTATTAATATGTCTTTTTATTTATTAAATGAACAAAAGTCTAAAGATAAGATATTTATAGTAACATTTTAAAAGATTAAGTCTTTGACTAAATAAAAACATGAGGAAGATAATATTACCGTTATCATTAATAATTTGACTGTTAAGCTCGTTATTTGTCGCTAATCCCTAATATAATTTGCCGTCTCTTTAGTTAAATTGGATTTTAAACTTACAATTTTACTTGAATATGTTAAATGGACCTATGTATTTAATAAAGCAGTAAATAATGTACTCCCTCTGTATTATTTATATAATCATTTTATTAAATTAGAGAGTAAAAGTAAAACAACTCTTAAGTATTCCCCATTATATAAGATATTTATAATAAAGTTTAAAACTATCAAAAACTATATTATTAACAATTTGGAAAAAGGGTTTATTAAACTATTTTAGGTATTATTTATTACCTTTATTCTTTTTATTAAAAAGTCAAATAGATCTTTACAGTTATATATTAACTTTTAAATACTAAATTCCTTCACTCATAAAAATCAATATCCCCTCCTTTTAATTAATAAGATATTAACTAAAATAACTAATGCTCGTATTTTTATTAAACTAGACATTTGTTAAATATTTTATTAAATACAAATAGACCTAATATTAAAGGAGTACATAACTTTTTACACGAGATACAGAGTATATAAATACAAGGTTCTTTATTTAAATTTACCAATAGCCTTACCACGTATTAGTGTTATATGAATGACATCTTTTTCGATTACTTTAATGATTTTTGTATAGTGTACTTTGACGATATCCTTATTTATTTTAAAAAACCCCTTAAAACATTAATTATATATTAAAAAAGTCCTCCAAAGACTCTTTACAAAGAGATGTTTATTATTATATACTCTTTTACTTATTAAAGAACAGAGCTCGCGGGAACCCCTTATTAAATCTGTGTTGTTATAAACTATAAAGCCTTAAAATACTTTATAACTTTTAAACAATTGAATACCCGATAAATACGATGGGTCGAATTATTAGTTAATTACTATTTTATAATAACTTATTAGCCAAATGTCTATAATCCGTTGATAAACGTACTTTTTTATAAACCGGACGAGTTTGACAAACAGAACTCTACTAAACGAGCGCAACGCCTATAACAACTCTTATAAGAAGACTAAGTAGACCTTATACTTATAACTAAAAATCTCCGCCCTTTTAATTAAAACGACAGTCTTAACGTTAAAATAACAGACTTTTCCTTAGTATTCTTAGTAATACATTAAACACTAGAAGCTAACTACACAACCCTTTTTCTATAGACACTGCAAAAGCAAGCCTTATTAAATCAGCTAGGTAAACTTAATATAAAAAGCGACTTATTGCTTTCCGATAGCCGCCTTATAGTCCCCGACGTCACTTATTTCTACATTTTCTTTATCCGAGAAATACATAACCACGTTAATACAATTTACCTTAGTACTAAGAAGACCTTATAACTTCTATCTTTTTAGTACTAATAGTACAGTATTATATTAACAGTCCAATAATATTACTATAACTGTCACACTTATCGACGTATTCAAGTCCCCTAAAATAAAAACCCCGGTTTCTTTTAACCTTTCCTTGTCCTGTCTCGACTTTAGGAACACATTACTGTGGATTACTGTAGTTTTAATAAAGACAAACATAGATTTAATAACGTCTTCGTTTTTATTGACCGTTTTAGTAAATAAACTATAAATATCCTTTGTTAGAAGACTTCAAATACCCGCGATTTTGTAAAACTATATATATATTATATATATAAATACTTTGGCCCCCCAATCAGTATTATTTCCGACAAAAGACCTTAGTTTATCTTTCACTTTTGGACCGCTTTCTTTTTAATCTTTAGTACTAAAAGACAGTTTTCTACAGTTGACTATTCTTAAACTAATAGTCAGACTAAAGTATATAACTAATACTTTCAACACAGACTCTGCCCCTTTGTTTTTTATTATTAAGACAATTAGTCCGAGTGTTTATTTATTATAGATTATGTTTAAATGTTTTTCTTATATGACTCTTTGGGAGGCCTTTTATTATTTGAAGTAGTCTATAAATATACATTACACGTTAAGTAAAATTAGAAAATTAACTTATTAGACTTAATATCCCCCGTTGACAAGTTGAATATATAATAAACTATGGAATATATTACACACTATTATACGGTATAGAATTTAGCTCAGTCTAGCCTCTTAGGCTCTTAAGCAAAAATGGCCCGGTCCTATAACTACTTTCGCTATATAGTTAACTTTAACATAAACGATTTTATTTAGTTCAATATATATTATTTTTTAACTATTCGCCCTTTAAAAAAACTAGACTTCCTTACTAATAGTCTATTCTAAGTATTAAAAAAGGTTAGAAGTTTATATTACCTAGAACTACTAGCGAGTATAAAAGTATATAATGTCTTCTTTATAGTAAAACTTAAGAAAGACCCCAATAACCCTTTAGTAAGTCAACAAACTACGCCACTTCTGTCAATTAATATTACCGGAGACAACAAATAAGAAATCGAGGACTTATTCACTTGCTAAAAGCAGCGTAGTAGCCTTTTTTATAGAGTCTTTTAGTTGAATCAAGACGTTGATTTTACTTAATACAACGCCTTAGACGTTAAGTATATTCTTATAAAGATTCAGGAGTTTTATTTTAACAACTCGACGTAAACAAGTCCTCTTATAAAACTACTTTAATAGTTTAAGGTATTTTACGATAGAATAAACGACTATGACTATTTTGATAAAGACAAGGAAATAGATGGATACTCGAGGACGAGCTTTTTCCAGAGGGGGGGGTAATGTAACAAATAGTACAGATTAGAGGGCATTTGGAGGAACCTTCTTAATTAGGTATTATTAAACGCCTAAGCGAGATTAACTCGACGACGCTTCTTATATATAACCCCCTTTCTTTCTTTACTTTTTTTCTTCTTTAATTATAAATTCTAAAAAAATCTTAATTACTTTTATTACGTTCTTCTTAATATGTGAGGCCTTTATTACGACGTGATATTAGTCTTTATAAGGCAAGCGTCACAATTTAAGCATTAATAGTTAAAATATGCTTTTAAAACAACCTAAGTAATTAAAAAAATCTTATATGATTTTCTAAAATGGACATAATAATTGCCAATAAATCGGGCAAGCTGAATTAGCGTTAAAAACATAAATAAGCGCACATTGCTCATATTTTAAGCGTCCAATCTTATTCATTATTTTAATATTCTTAGCTAATTTAATTAATTTTTTTAATGTATTTAGGCTTAAGTAATTAGCGTGCAAATGCTATACTATTTTTATATTTAATCAAGGGTTTTTATGCTCTTAGATTGGCTTTAATGCTTGTCTAAGCTTTTGCTTTATAATTACATAAATTACAATTTTTATAAAGCTTAAGGGGATTTTATATAAGTAATTTAAATGTTTCTTATATTCAAAAAACACAAGGTTTTATTGGCATTTTAATTAATAAACAATAAGGTGATTTGCCATAGGCTTACTATTATTACCCTAGTGCAAAGTATAATCCATTCTACAAAACCAAAAATCTTGCTTAAATAAACAAGTTTCTAAAATAATATTAATATAAAATCCTTTTATAATAATAATAATATAAAAAATAAGATTATATGTTTAATTATTATCATTTATAAGGACATCTTTTATAATTTAAATTCCGCGCCTTAAAATGAGAAGCTAATTGTTTCCTGCCTTTATAATATTATTTGGCTTTACCTTAATAAAAAATCCAGGTTTTAAAAACAAAATATTATTAATCAAATTAATTACTTTATAATTATTTAAAAGTATTAAATTAAAAAAGGGTATAAGGCACTTCCCTAAAAAAAAAACTTTTGATTAGGCCTTTTCCTTAAAACTTAATAAAAGCATTAGAAATGCATTATTTCTTAATCCTATTAATTTATTAAAAATATTACTTAAGAATTTGAATTTAAGTTTTTTCAAGCTTTTCAAATTCCTTAATTTTTTCATTAAATCTTTAATTAATAAAAACAAAAGCTTATTTTGGCTAAATTGGCTTTACAAGCTTTTTCACTTGTCTTTTACAAATCGTTAATGGATTTTCTTAGTTTAACTTTTATTTTACTTTGGACTTGATTTGGGTAATTTATTAAAAAAAGTCTTAAAAGTCTTTCCATAAATAGTAAGTTAAAATTTCATATAATAACTAAAGAACCATTTATATAAATCTTTAAAGTATAGGTATAATCATTTTAAAGCTTATTAATTTAATAAGCTTTTAAAAGATTTTTTACTTTAAGCCTTAAATAAGCTTTTGTTTTTAAATCTTATATTATTTGATTTTCCTTAAAGAATAGCGTAATAACTAATATATGATTTGTTATTAATAAGCTTATAATATATTAAATCCACTTTATTAGTATAGAAAAGGCAGTATAATTGTTTCAAAGTATATAGAAAAGGGGTTTCAAGTTTATTAGCTTTTTTGATTTTTTAATATTAATTAATAAATCATTTATTATTAAATTATCTAATAATAATTAATAAATTTGTGAACCTTTAAAATCTTTTAATATTAATAACCTTATATAATTTAGCCTTTTGAAAAAGGGCTTAATGCGCCATAAGTCATTTAATTAAATTAATCTTTCCATTTTTTACTTAAGTAAGCAAGGCAATATACTTTTATTTAACATTAGCTTATAAGGTTTAGTTCATTTATTAAAGCATAAAACAAAAAAACAAATAAGCGCTTAAATATTTATACGCTTTTCCAAAATAAACTATAATGTAGTAATATTAAAGTACTTGTATACTATGGTTTTTTAAATCCATTTATAGAGTTTAAGATATGCAATTATTTAAGGTTACTAAATCGCACAATGTAATTTTCATTTCTTTTTCTTATTTTTAATATCAAAAATGCATAATTCCAGCTTATATAAAACCGCCATGGCTAAGGCTTTCAAAATCACAAAAGCAAAAGAATTTAAAATTGACTAATTAGTCTTACTTTTACTTAATATAATAATAATAATCTTACTTCAAATATTATTTGCTAATGCGGCTAAAAGATTTAAGTAAGCCTTTATTACTATAGCTTAGGTAATAAGGTTTACGCTATACTAAGCTTGCGCAACTTAAAAATTAATTTGTGATTAAGCAATTTTCATTGTTATAATTTACTTAATGCTTTTAAAAGTAAAATTAAAAATTTCCGCAAAAGTGCAAGCATTTACTATGTCAAAGTTAACCAAAGGCCATAATCCAAAAATGTTTATGCTAAACATGAAATAAATATATTAATTGGCCTATTGTTTAAATTTCTTGCAAATAATATTTGCATTTAATGTTTTAATGCTGCTATCGTTTATAAATATATTAAAGTAATCAAATAATCATTAAACAAGAGAACTAAAAAATTAAAAATAAAAATGATAAGTAAAAATGATAAGTAAAAAACTTAAATAAAGTCTAAATCCATGTATATAGCAAATAATAATAATAGCTTATGGCTTTTAACTATAATATAAAAAATAAAGCAGGTTTTTTTTAAATATAAAAAATCTTTATAATCATTAAAAATAAAAAGTGTGTGAATATATTAAATTAATTAAATTAAGCATTACCCTTTTTAAGATAAAATTGCAAGTTAGAAATATATACATGAAATACTTATGCAAGCATATACTAAACTTTATTAAATATACTGACATAACAATGGAGCTTGTTGCGCAACAAATATGAAAAATAGTCTTGCGCTTTTAATCACGTATTATTTTAATTCTTAAAAATTGCTTAATGTTTTTAAAATTATGCATATTATATGCCTAATTAAGCTTTTTAATAAATTCTTTGCCAAACTTTACATTATCTTAATAAAAAAGCATTTAAATATTATTAATATAAAATAATATTAAAGTTTTATGTTTAAGATTTATAAAAATATAAAGCTTTTTAAAGCAGAAAGATAACCCTAAATTCGTTAAAGTCTTATTAACATGCTTATACTGAAGGTAAAGGAAATTACGCATTTTATAAAATACATAATTAATTTGTAATACCTTTTTTAACTTTTAAAATTTAGGAAAGAATTTATAATATACTATTTTTTATCTATATTTTAAAAAGCATTAATAAATGCGTTAATCACATTAAAACACTTGATTTTTAAAGTGAATTTAGCTGCAAATACTATAGCTATTTTAAATAATTTGGTTACTAAAATGCTTGTGTATATTAAAATAATTATAAATTTGCTTTAAAGGTTTTCACGTATTATAATTTATAATTAGCATTTTAAAATATATTCATTCTTATTAGGTTTATATTTAAACACTTATATAAGTAATATAAGTATTAATACTAGGGGACTAATCAGAGATTAATAGGTGTCAGCTTTAATGTTACTTAACTCTAATATAATATTATTCAAAGTGGTAATATTAAAAGTAATAATATTATAAGTAATATTATAAGTAATATGGCCTGTGTATTAATAATAATTCTATTAAAAAAACTTTAAATTATTAAACTATTAAACTATTAAACTATTAAACTATTAAACTATTAAACTATTAAACTATTAAACTATTAAACTATTAAACTATTAAACTATTAAACTATTAAACTATTAAACTATTAAACTATTAAACTATTAAACTATTAAACTATTAAACTATTAAACTATTAAACTATTAAACTATTAAACTATTAAACTATTAAACTATTAAACTATTAAACTCTTACACTATTAAATTATTAAATTTCATAAAAGATTTCATAAGTACTTTATTTTATAATTTACTTAATAGTTTAATAAGTAATATTATATATATATTAATTGGTTTTTAAATCGATTTTTTATAAAAAGAAATCATTAAGGTAAATTTTTAATATTTATTTCTAATTATATATCAAGCTTAATATTTGAATTATAATAATAATATTTTTATTTTTCAATATGTTCTTTTATGTTAATAACTTTTATTAATTATATTTCTTATAAATAGCCGTTTATTAACATATATATTAAAATAAAATAAAAATTAGTTTAATTATAATCATATAATATTTTTTAATAATTAATATCTTTATAATAATATTAATTATTATAAATTTAAAAAAGTGATTTTAATAAACTAATTAAGCCAATTTTAAAATAGGTCTTATTTTATACTTTACTTAAAAACTCATAATAATATACGACTTTTAAATATTAATAAATTCAAAATGCTTTTTTAATAACTAATATTTTTATAATAATATTAATTATTATAGATTTAAAAAAGCCATTTTAATAAGCTAATTAAGTTGATTTTAAAACCGGTCTCATTTTATATTTCACTTAAAAACTCATAGTGATGCCCGACTTTTAAATAAATTTTCTTTAAAACAATATTTTTAATAATTATTATTTTTATAATTATAATAATTATTATAAAGTTAAAAAGGCTATTTTAATAAGCTAATTAAGCTGATTCTAAAACAGGTCTTATTTTATATTTTACTTAACAACTTATAATGATATGCGATTTGTAAATAAATTCCTTATTAAAAGTGGGGCTTTTTAAACTTCCCGTACTCCCGCACTCCCGCACTCCTATATTCTCAAGGTTTTGTTGTATATTATACAATTAACACCACCTTTTATTATTATAACCTCTTTTATAAATCATGTTTTAATCATAAAGCAATCAAAGCTTGGTTTACGTATTAATGACCAATCAAAGGAGAGCAAAAATTAATAGATTTTTTTATCATTGGGAAAATTAAGCTGGTGTAGAGATTTTCGCATGATTAAAAAGTTAATGCCTAAGGCCTAAGGCTCTTAAAATTCAAAAAAACGTAGAGACAGCTAAAACTGTTAATAAAGATATTAATTATTAAAAAAATATGTTTATGTAAAAGTTGTATATTATTATGAGTTTTTAAATAAAATATAAAATAAGACTTGTTTTAAAATCAATTTAATTAATTAAAATGGCTTCTTTAAATTTATAATAACTAATATGATTATAAAAATATTAATTACTAAAAAAATATCATACGATTATAATTAAACTACTTTTCGTTTTATCTTTATATATAAGCTAATAAATGTCTATTCATAAGAAATGTAATTAATAGACCTTATTAAAATAAATAGAATATATTTAAAAAAAAAATTATTATAACTTCAATATTAAGCCTAATATATAATTGAAAATAAATATTAATGATTTACCTTATTGATTTCTTTTAATAGAAGATCGATTTAAAATTTAATTAATATATATATAATATTACTTATTAAATTATTAAATGTACTATTAAATAAAGTAATTATTAAATTATTTATGAAATTTAATAATTTAATAATTTAATAATTTAATAATTTAATAATTTAATAATTTAATAGTTTAATAGTTTAATAGTTTAATAGTTTAATAGTTTAATAGTTTAATAGTTTAATAGTTTAATAGTTTAATAGTTTAATAGTTTAATAGTTTAATAGTTTAATAGTTTAATAGTTTAATAGTTTAATAGTTTAATAGTTTAATAGTTTAATAGTTTAATAGTTTAATAGTTTAATAGTTTAATAGTTTAATAGTTTAATAGTTTAATAGTTTAATAGTTTAATAGTTTAATAGTTTAATAGTTTAATAGTTTAATAGTTTAATAGTTCAATAGTTTAATAGTTTAATAAGAAAATAAAAGCTTTTCTTAATATAATCATTATCAATATAAAGGCCTCGTAAAGCCTTTAAAGGGCCCCCAAAAGGTCTGTGCATCAGTAAAAAATATCAGCGCCGAAAAATTATTTAATCCGTTAAATTAATTATTTTAATAATTTGGCGCTTTTAACGTAAAAGGCCGCCTTTAGGTAAGTGGGTCTATTTTTTAGCGGCCTTTTAGTAAATTAAGCTAGAGCTTAATAACCTTTATACCGATTAAAGGGGATTATTGATTTATCCGCTCTAAAGTTAAAGCTTGGCTATACTTTGGCATATACGGCTAATAAACTAGCTTTATTAAGCCTATCATGCTATGAATTTCCACCCTAATAAAATTATAACTAATATATTGAATTTTTTGGGTAAAGTTTACCTTAATTAATGTCAATCATGTGTATATACCCATGGTATACCCCTTAGATACCCTAAGTACTTAAAGCCTTAAAAAAATTATTATTAGAATAAACGCTATAAATTAAATTTGGCGCTTTTAGCGCTTTTAGCGCAGATTTTTTGATATACGGCCTTTGTCCTTAATTTTTTGATATATAACTTTTTAATTAAAAGCGCTAAAAGCGGAGAAAGCCGCCGCTGGCTGTCATTAGCCACTAAATCTTTTTACAGATGTGGAGTATTAAAAACTAAAAAATACTTATTATTATACTTATAATATTACTTATAATATTACTACTTTTAATATTACCACTTTCATTTGCAAAACAATTTAGTGGCTAATAGCCGCCAGCGGCGGCTTTTTACGCTTTTGGCTTTTTTGGCTAAAAAGTTACATATTTAAAAAATTAAGGATAAAGGCCATACATTAAAAAAAATTCTGCCCTAAAAGCGTTAAAAGCGCTAAATTTAACTTATAGCGTTTATTTTAATAATAATAATAATAAAATTAAGGCTTTAAGTACTTAGGGTATCTAAGGGGTATACTATGGGAATATACACATGTGATTGACTTACTTAAACTAAACTTTGCCTAAAAAAGCTAATGCACTTATTGGATTTTTATTAGCGTGGATATTCATAGCGTAGTGGGCTTAGCAAACCTAATTTATTAGCTGTGCACGTTAAAGTACAGCTAAGCTTTAGCTTTAGAGCGGATAAATTAATAATTTATTTTGATTAGCATGGAAGTTATTAAGCTCTGGCTTAATCCGCTAAAAGGCCGCTAAAAAAAGGACTTATTTACTTAAAGGCGGCCTTTTATACCAAAAGCGCTAAACCGCTAAAATAACCGATTTAGCCGATTATTTAATTTTTCGGCGCTGATATTTTTTGCTGATATTTAATAATATTATATTAGAGTTAAGTAACATTAAAGCTGTCACCTATTAATCTCTGATTGGTCCCCTAGTAATTATTCTTAGCTAAAGGGATATATTATACAAAATAAGGGTTAATCGGCTAATAGCACTAACAGAGCCTCAATGGCGCTACAGCTAATCAAGGCTGCTTATATAATTAAATCTCTAAAGCTCCCTCTTAAAAAGAGTTCTACTACACTCCTTTACAATTGAAGACTTTCACACTTCTTAAAGCTCCTCCCGTACGGTGCTCAATAATAACTCATTTTAATATAACTCATTAATTTAACTTATTAATAAGTTATTGATGTATAAATTATTAATAAATCATAAGTGTATAACTTATTCTTCGTATGATTTATTAATCGATGACTTATTAAGTTAGTGATGTATGAATCGTCATAATACACTTAACAAAATAAATATTATAAACATGCTCTTTAATAGCCACATAGGCTATATATAGGTTATACGTTATTAAGTTACGATTTTAGCGATTAATTATAATTTGTGTAAATAACACCTAGGTCGTTATGTGTATTAATGGTAATGCCAATAATATAGGTAAACTTATGGGTATTAACTATTATTTATTATTAAAGGTAATATGTGCAACAACTTAAGCGTCATTCGTATTTAAGGTTAAAAATGGCCGTAAAACGCCGGCTAATATTAAGGTAGCCGTTAAACGCTAATTTAATTCTGGGCCGTACTTGAAACTTTTATTAATGGGTGATACGGGAAGTAATAACACTTTAGAAGCAGACACTACTAAAGAGGAAGCTTCTTTTATATTTAAACCTACGGCTACGTTTAATATTAAAAAAATGAAGAACAAAAAAATACACCTTATATAACAAGCTAAAGCCTTATATATCTTCCTCAAAAGTGGTTAACTTATCCGGCGATACCTTCGCTTAAGGCTATGGGTCATACCGCTTTTCCCTTTCTGTCACCTGACAACCTGTCCTCCAAAGTGGCCCGTAAAGTGGCCTGCAAAGTGGCCCGTAATATAAATTAGGTCAATGCCTGAACGATGTAAAGTAGTGCAAGACGCTGAGGGTTGGCATATAAAATACTAGGGATTCTTGAAAAATCAACATTGAATTGCATAAAGCGGCCATTAAAGCATAGGCCAGACGTACTGCCTTCACTCCCCCCAGGAATTATTCATCCTCAGACCAAAGTAGTTTAGCTAGAAGTGGGGCTACATAGGGCCAGCGGCCCTGTCCAGCCAACTGGAAATCATCATCATCATCATCTTGTTTCCCCGTTGGAGCTGGCTCTTTTTCACTTACCAGATTCAAGGCTTTCCCCGTGCTGTGTACAACGTACACGCTTGCAACATGAGCTTACATAGCATCTCTTTCAATGCTGCACGTCCATTCCAGCCTCTCACTTGCCCTTAAATACGCTGGGTCGCTTTCGTAGCCTAGCCGGTCCAGCGCTGGGGCGGGATGGCGGTCAGGTGGGACTTAGATGGCCTGGAGGTAGGTGTAATAGATGAGCTCGTACGGCCGCTTGATGGCGGCGCGGACTTTGGGGGTCATAGAGGGATGCATCCACGGCTCGACGACCTCGCCGATGATGTTGTTCTCGGGGAGGGCAGGTACTTTTATTTATAAAAATCTAAAGGTTAAAAAGAAAGGAAAAGAGGAAACTATCTCCTGATAGTTAGAGGCGTCATATATTATGGACTGCTCCTATAGGTCCCTTGTCGACCCAGAGCGCTTGGAGCCCCTTTATCCTTGATCCAATTCTCATCTCTACCTTCTCCTTGATATACAAACTGCATTTCGCGGCATCCTCCTGCTACTTCTTGCTCTTTCCTTTGTTTTCTTTCATGTCTTATCTGTCTCTTTTTTCTTTTTTAACGCTCTTCCATTCCACAAGGAGGGCAAATGGAACCGAGATTGCGGCCAATATCATGGCGAGCATGAATGTCCTTGTCAAAGCATGGTTGAAATCATTCAGAGCAGTCTGAAATGTAGGAGTGTCGCTACCGAATACCTTTCGTAGGTTCTCCCTCATATCCGTAACTCCACCGTCGCCATAGATAGATGCAGCAACGGACTTGCCAAAGCTTTTGGCAAGTGCCTGTTGAAAGACACTTTGAGCTACAGGAACAGACAAGGCGACTCCCAGTAGTCTTGTAAAGAGCGTCAAACTTGTGCCTTTCGGGACCTTGTCGTCCGGCAGTACTGCTTGAACAACGACGTTGGCTTGTTCAGCACCGACTCCCACGCCTGCACCGCACAGGATCTGGGCGCCAATTCTATAAGTCATCGTTAGCTGGCTGCCATGGTCGTATGAGGTTGTTGTACTCAAACTTACAGCATGCTCAACCCAGTGCCGGGATTGATACTCAGCAGGAGTGCTGCGCCAGCTGTTACAAAAAGCGAACCGAGGATCAAAAAAGGGTTACAGTAACCGATCAGCACGACCAGTCCGCCAGCTATTATTGCGCCGAGAGCCGTGCTAATACACAGTGCCAGTTGTTTTAAGCCCGATGACTCGGCACTGTCTCCATTGATCGCTTGAAACCTTGATCTCGTGTCAGTGTACCGACGGGCGTCGCCTCGTACGTAGTTGTCCACAACTTACCAGATTGGCAAATAGAAGATAAAGACTCCAAATGACCCATTTAAGAAAAGCAAGTACAAGTTCGAGGCCGCGACAGACCGTTGTTTCACAACACTGAGAGGTACTGTAGCATCATCGCCCTGGAAATACTGCAAGACCATCCAAGGGAGAAGAGTAGCCCCGAATACCACTAGGACTGCAATGACACGGCCACTGCTCCAAGGGTATTCACCGCTGCCCCACTGCAAGGCTAACATCAAGCAAACCAGAGAGGTGAGTAGTAGGGTTGTGCCGAGAGGGTCGAAACGTTGTATAATCTGCCACCACCTCATCTTCTTGATCTCAGTCGAGGTTCTGCCCAGAGATGCTGGTAGGCAGACAATGATGACGAGGATCACCAGTGCTCCAATTGGTAGGTTGACTGGGTCGATCACTTATTAGCAGTTAAATGGACGACGGTCGTGGCGACGTACAATAGAAACACCATCTCCAGGAGACCCGAGTCGTGAAAGCACCGCCTGAGTTAACAAATTAGCAATCTGTTCTGATCAAGACACGAAGGCAGGCATTCACTGACCCATGATAGGCCCAACAACACTAGCGATGGCATACGCAGCGCCAAACAAGCCGGCAAACAGGCTTCGCTTTCTGAGCGGAGTGATGCGTGCAATAATGATAAACGACCCCCCAAACACTCCTGTCATCCCAGCACCCTGAATAGCTCTGCCAGCAATGAACGCGGCTGACGTTGACGCGGAACCGCACACAGCGCTGCCGAGCAGGTACATAACAACGGAGGCCAAGAACGTCCATTTGTTGTTTAATAGTGAGTAGGCACTTCCAAAAGGAAGCTGCAAGGCAACCGCCGTGATTTGTTCACCTGTGCTGTACCATGCAATATCGTCGTAGCTGTGGAATGCGCTTGTGATGGTCGGTATCGCCGTGGCTAGGACGGTTTGGCTGACGGCAACGATGAACACCGAGGAGAACAATGCAAAGACGATGAGGGCCAATCGAAGGCCAGTGGGATATGGGGTGTTGTCGCCATCGTCTTCGGAGCGGCCTTGCCTTTGCTGCGTGTCAGCAGTCACCTCATCATTGGCTTTCTCACTGTTAGGTACCAAGTCGTGCAATTGTAAGATACTGCTCGCGCGCGACATGGCTTGATGTATTGAATTGAGCAGACAATGGAAGTGAGGAAATAGGCTTCCGAGAACATTTGATCAAATTTATGAGCGACATTGCCAAAAGGGTCAAACGAAAACTGATTAAAGCTAGACTAGAGGTGCGATCGGTGATCAGAAGCATTCATTGTAATCGCTACGGCTTTCATATCGCGACAGGGCTGGCTTCGCCGGACAGTCTCGAATGCCGTGCCAAGACACTATACTGGGGTCACCGGCACCGGTCTCCCATTTTCTACTACCTTACTATCCCCCCCCCCCCCCCCCCCACCCCCCCAGGAATAATGTTAAATGTGAGGTAAACTAGACCTCGTGTAGGGAGCTTCTAGAGGTATTTATCCAATGAATCCTCCGCTGCTTTGTAGGCTCTCGAACCTTCTATGACTTTACCAGAGACCTGATTTTGGCTCGTGCTTCAAGGACAGCAAGGCTCAGTCTCGGACCTTCGACCATTCAGAAGTAGAGAACCAGGCCTCTGATCCACAAAAGTTCACAACAGTAATCGGTAATACCCCTTGTTTGACATCTCCTGAGTTACCGATCGGCATTCAATCACCGTGGCCGATTAAGTGTTAGCATCCGCTGTGCCGGAGAACTAAAAGTTGCAAAGATGCCGAATTAGCAAGCCATTAACACGACTGTGCTAAATTTCAGGTTATTTAAAGGGCATTGTCACGCATACCATGGACGATTTACTTAGTACACAAGAACTTTCGTTCATCAATCAAGACCATCATGCCTACCCTAGACCTAAAATATGCCACCACTAACGAGCTTGCTTTCCTTGACACGGAGGTAAAGAGGAAGGTCCTCGTTTCCGGCGACAAAGTGGAGTATACTCCTACCCAAGCTATCGACGAAGCCAACAAGGAGAGAGCCAAGCTCGATGGTGTTGACAATCACAACAAACCTTCCTACGATATTACGCTCAACTACCGCCTCTGTCCGACCAAAAGGGGCGATGAGATAATCTGGGGTGGCACATTTGCCCAAATGCGCCGAAAGTATGACCCTCAGACAGTGAGAATGTACAACCTTAGCGGCCGCGAGAAGGACTTCAGTCTCGACACGACAGGTTTCCAGTTCGAACATTTCCCTACAAACTACAAGGATTTCCCATGGAGTCCCATCGACGAGAACCTCAACAAAGTGTACAATGTTGAGTGCGAGGAGTTCATGAAAAAGATGTAAGTTGGTCGTATCATCTGGCAGCCTTGTTTCTGTGTGTTCTGACTGACTCTGTGCTAGCACGGGGGCCACTGATGTCCGCGTAATCTCCCACATCATCCGCCAACGCTCCTGGGAGAGTAATCTAGAAGAAGATGCTGAGAAGCCGGACATGGCTATGACAGACGGCGGCCTTCTGTCCGCCCGGTTCGTGCACATCGACCAATCCGACCTCGGCGCTCGCCGCCGACTCTATGACGACCTACCTTCTGGAGAAGGAGCCCTTCACGACGGTAAACACCGCTGGGCTATCGTGAACTTGTGGAGGCCTTTGGAACAAGTTCATCGAGAACCCCTCGCGTTATGCGATGCAAGGTCTGTGCGGGATGATGAACTACACGATACGATGCATTGTGTTCCTTTCAGGTGGCCGCACAAGCCGTCAGAGAACCATATGTGGCAGGTTGCGCCGCCTGACAGCCCGGAGCAGCACAAGTGGTGGTTCAAGAGCGGCATGACTAGCGATGACGTAATTTTGATCAAAATCTTTGACTCGAAGAAGGATGGACGGGCGAGGCGGACGCCTCACAGTGCCACCCCTACACCCGATGACCTTGGTCCACCAAGGCGGAGTATCGAGACGAGATTCTTCCTTTTCTGGGAAGATCAGAGTTGTGAATAGAGTTCAACAGTGTTGGACTTCAAACGGGCCGAGTTAGACATAGGCGAGCTTTAGTTAGATCAATGCCAAATGAGATAATATCAGTTCAGAATTGTTCCTGCTGTTAGCCTAATGCTGCAAAGCCGTCAATCTGAATGGCTGCTATGTGGGATTGAGAGTACCGTAGAATTTGGTGTACAGTAGAACCTCGATATAAGCATGTCATCGGGAACGGCATTCGCTTGCTTGTAAGGGAGGTAGGAATGCTTGTGGAAAGGGGATTGATTATTTTGGCTTGAAAAACCTATGAGTCGTCGTCTGGTGAGCTGCAGAGACCTTATATCGTGCAATCTCTTGTGGAATTGCGATATCAACTGAGGAGGAAGTGCAGGAAACACGTGATTGAAAGACGATTCTTGAATTGCTTGAGGAGCGAGTGAGTAGAGCTTAAGGCTCCTTATATACACTGTAATAGGCCTTCTAGAGCATTCTACCTATGTCACTGATTATTAATAAGCCACGTAATAGCTTGCGTAATAGCTGACGTGTTTACATCATGTGACAGCTAAGCGAAGCTAGGCGAAGGCCTGGAAACATCCAAGTGGCGATGATTACAAATCCAACACTTAATTGGCATTCAGTACTCCGGTAAATTTTCAGTCAAGTCTTCAGCTGCCCGTCCAAGGTTCACAGTCTTCCAGCGAGCGCAGCCCAAACATCTTCTTTGAACCAATCTCACTGTGAAGAATGCTACGGTACGCACGCTTCCTCATGCCCTCCTCGAACGCTCCAACAGCCTCCGATGTAGGCGATCCGTGGGCAGCGATGAGTATCTTGGCAAGGCTGGCAGCGTCACAAATTGCAGTCTGCGCTCCAACTCCGCCACAAGGACTCATGGGATGAACTGCATCACCAAGTAAGGTCACCAGGGCCGACGGCTTCCAGGCAGGAACATCGGGAACCGAAGAAACGACGCGAATAAGTGTCGCTTGTCGTGTGTCCTGTAGTTGGAACACCGAACGGATAGAGGGATGCCATTCCTCTGTGATGGACATACTTAGTCGAGCCGACTCCGTCGCCGTTAGCTCCGCGGTTGAGCTGCCGGCTTTGTATGTAGCGCTGCCGTTATCCTGACGAAAGCGTTGCTCAGGTCCAATGAGCGCCCAATAAATGTAATCTGCTGGCAGCTGGTGCTGCAAACGGCTGGCGTCGGTGAAGCGGATTTGTTCAAGAAGCAATGTGACCGGAGCGTCTCCGATGAAGCAGGACTGGAGCATCGGTGCGTGGTCAGAGACAACCGTCATCCACCTCATGCCTTTCTCCGGGAATCTCTCAAGCACGGCAGAGGTCAGCGGGGTCTTGCCGTAAATGCAAGCAGCTCCAGTGTCCTTCAGCTTATAGCTTGGCAGGTGCTGACGACGCACCACCGAGTGCAAGCCATCTGCACCCACGAGGAATTGACCTTCGACTGTTTCGCCGTCTTTGAAAATGGCAGTGACGGTGCCTCGCTCGCTGTCGGACTTGTAAGAAGTGAGCTCCCTGCTAAAGAAGATGTGGTCTTCAATCCCAGTCATTAGGGCTGTGCGGAAGGCTGCTCGGTCGACACTGTAGTTGGGGCGCAAGCCAAGCTTCCCACTCAGCCCTCCGCCAGAACGGCTTTTGATTACCGTGCCCGTGAACGGGTCCAGGTCTGTTTCACCTATGGCGAGGATGGCACAAGACGTTTGGAAGGCGAGGTAGACATCTTCAGGTAAGCTCTCGGAAAGTGCTTCGGCAGCATCTGCTTGAAGCTTCAAGCGGTATCCCTGAGGCCGCGAATCCATGGCAGGATCTCTTTCGAAAACCCGAAAGGGAATTTTGCCTTTCTTGAGCGTCTGAGCTAGGCATAGACCACCGATGCCAGCACCCATGATGAGGACAGGTTTGTCGTTTGTTGCCCGCTGGATCGAATTCTTGAGTGGGCTGTCGTTACGCAGACTGGACGAAGGCACTTCGTCATGGTTGACGGCCGTGGTCGGCTGAAGCTGCGCAGTTAACAGTCCCATCACGCTGTCGTCGGGTTGCTCCATGTGCGTGATTTCCATGCCGGCGCGATTGACCAGTGTTTTCCAGTCGTCCAACTCGCGCTCCCTCGCATTGAAGACTTGCATCATCATGAGATCTCGTACTCTCAATTGCTGTTCCTGCAGCACAGACGTCGAACCTGGCGGAGGGAGCACTGTGTCCATTAGGACGATCCGGGCAGAGGGATTCTTCTCTAGCACTGTGCGAAGGTGTTGTAGGATAACAAGAGCATCCCTATCTGGCCAGTCGTGAATGATCATTCGAAGGAAGAAGACTTGTGCGTCTACTACCGGCTGCGGCTGGAAGAAGTCGTGCGACATGAACTGGATGCGGGACTTGACTGCAGCATCGATGCTAGTATCTGCATCGAACGCTGGGTGAGCGGTCGCGACCGTTTCTGTTAGATCCTGCACAATAAAGTTGAGATGCGGAAATTTGATGGCAATTTGGACAGCAAGCTGGCCATGAGATCCGCCTACATCGACAACCGTTGCACCGTCGGGAAGAGAAGCCCAGTCAAAGCCATCCACGGCATGCTGCAGACTCCAAGGCCAAGACGCAGTTACGTTGCGCATGTAGCCAGAAAAGACCGAAGTCAGGTCCGGTGTCGTCCGAACGTGATCGAAGAAAGGATCCGAGGTATCAAGGGCCAGGTTGAAGGCTGTTTGGTTCTTGGCATCCGTATCACCCCAGCGGCGAGTAGCATCGGCGAACTTGTACGCTACGGGCATAGAATAGTTGACCATCCAGCGGGCCCAGCTCATGAAGTTATCATCTCGGGCCAGCAGAGCCGATGCGCGACTGTGTGCCACGTGGCCGGGCAAAGGCTCTTCGAGGAAGCCGTTCACCACCGCCATCCGGGCTACGCCTTTCAGGTGCTTCTCCGGGACGCCAGCCTGAGCGGCCAAAACGGAGTAGGCGATGGACCCATTGGGAGGAAGGTGCTGGAGAACATTGAGATCCACGAGCCACCGTACACAAGTCAATTCTTGGTACTAGTCGAGATCGATGTTAGCACGCGCCGCACAGGTTCGGCACGGAGTGATTCAAGACTCACACTGTTGGCCAAATGCTCGAGGTACTCTTCGGGAATAGTAGCAAGCTGAAGCAGTCGTGTCGCTGACGCGATAAGCTTTTTGCGCGGGTTGTCGATAGATTTCAAAGTGTCCTCGGGTGGACACGATGATCCGGCTTGGGCTGTGGAGCTATTGATTGACGCGTTCTCTAAGTGACGGAGGAGCTTAGGACCATTAGATGCGATAGTGTCTAAAGAGCTCTTTAACGCCTGGTAAGAGTCCATTATAGAAATGTAAAACACGCCACGACGTTTTTGAATATGTAAGCGTGATGTTGAAACGGGTAGTTAAGATACAACACAGCAAGTAGTATATAATTTATACTTCTCTTTTCGATTCTAAAAAGCTAGGTCCCGTCGGTCATCGCATAGACCGGGAATACGAAGGTCGCGGTCAAAAGTCATTGGACATACCGAATACGATGTGGCTGCTGTTACAGGGCAACAGCCGCTGAAGGACAGATCCTTCAGGGTATCAGAGTGGTATCTCTAGGACTAGTCCGAAATAGCCAGGTTCTACGGTGCAGTCGGGTTTGTTTCATCGTAGTCTTGTTTTCTACTTAGTGAGCCGGCCTTATGTTAACTCGGCGCGGGTCGTGGATCAATTTCCGAGTGTCATCAAGTTGATACGAAGTACGATAGTCGGTTTAGCCGGTGGTACCATGGGTTGGGTTAACCCGTTCTCCAAGTACCGAAGGAGCGAGTAATCAAATTGGTATGTACAGAATAGCAGGTAGCATATGGTGCGTTCCAGTCTTTTCAATGACGAGAGACTATATCCGGTCGATAACCGCATAACCCGGGAATAGGTAAACATGATAATGTAGCCGGGTTTATCTTATCGTAGCTGTATTTTCTACTTATTGTTAGATTCAATGCCTTTCTCTCCATACCTTGGTTCACGTTTAAACTTGATTCAAGTTATCGTTCTGTCTGGGCTCTTACTTGTTTCTCGCTCTTATCTCAGCCACCTTTCTCGCTTCAACACAGAATCCTTTTCAATATGGCAGGTAGCGGGCATGTGCTCGCGTATATCTTTGGCGACCAGGCATACGATATTGCAGATACGCTGCACAGCCTTGGGCAAACACATGAAGATCCACTGGTCGTCGACTTTTTGGAGCGCAGCTGCGGTTTGCTGAAGCGCGAAGTGGCTTGTTTGTCGACAACTCAACAAGCACGATGCCCACGCTTTGCCACACTAGCAGACTTGCTGTTACCATACCGCGCCGGCACCCTCAATCCCGCTCTCGTCCAGGCCTTGACGTGCATATCACAGCTGGGCCTATTCCTTCGCCAGCATAGCAGCGGTGGTCAAGTCTATCCCGCACCTGAGGACTGCTGTGTGGCCGGGGTATGTACGGGTGGGCTTGCTGCCGCAGCAGTGAGCTGTGCTCATAGCGCGCCCAGTCTGCTGTTACCAGCGCTCCACGCGGTCGCTGTGGCAGTTCGTCTGGGAGCACTGGCATGGGATGTGGCAGACCGAATCACCAACAACTATAGCGCGTTGAGTACAAGCAGCACCTTCGAATCATGGTCTACGGCTACAACAGGATCAAGCCCTAGAGCACTGGCCGACGCCTTGAAGCAGTATGCGGCGGAGACAGCGCTGCCTGTGACTACAGCTCCGTACATATCCGCCACCATCGTAAGTTGAACCGATGCTCGGATGAGATGTTGATAGATAGCTGATAAGTGTTCCAGGGAGCGAAACAATCGACTGTTTCTGGTCCGCCTGAAGTTCTCTCCTCCTTCTTGGCTTCGCCGATTGGGAAGGCCGTGGCGCCGACGACAACGCCGATACGCATCACTGCTCCCTACCACTCCGCCATCCTTTACAGCAAAGTGGACATCGCTCACGTCCTCGCCGGAATATCTCAACATAGCTTCCCTCGCGTGCGCATCCCTATCATCTCCACCAGCGCCGAGGGTCAGACGCTCTCCGCCGCCTCAACCCTGCGCGACGCGCTAGAGGAGGCTGCACGCGACTGTCTCGAGCGTAGGATGGCACTAGACCAGTTACCGGTCCGGATCGCTGAGCATATCAAGCTTGTAACAAGACCGGTCACCGGCGACACTATCGATGTGGCTATCCAGCCCCTCGCCTTCAAAGGGGTGGAACTTCTGGTGTGCGCCGTTCGCCGCCTATTAGCACCGGATTCTTATTCTGTACGGGAGAGATCCGCCCTTGCCTCGGACGAACTCCGAAGCCCGCTGGGAGCAGAAGGAGGCGCTGCCAGATCGCCCATTGCCATCCTTGCCGCTTCCGGCAGGTTCCCGGGCTCTGCCGACACCATGGATGCGTTCTGGGATATCCTCCATCGCGGCGTCGACACGCACGAACTCGTTCCTCCTTCCCGTTGGAACGCTTCATCTCATGTGGGCGATACCAAGATCAAGAATGTCTCAGGCACCGGCTTCGGCTGCTGGCTCCACCAGGCGGCGCAGTTCGATGCCGCCTTCTTCAACATGTCACCGCGCGAGGCGGCTCAAGTTGATCCTGCCCAGCGCTTGGCCCTCTTGACTGCCGCCGAGGCGCTTGAGCAAGCAGGTATTGTGCCTTACCGCACGCCCTCCACACAGAAGCACCGTGTGGGCGTATGGTTCGGTTCCACTGGCAACGACTGGATGGAGACCAACAGCGCGCAGAACATCGATGCCTATTTCATTCCGGGCGGCAATCGTGCCTTCATTCCGGGCCGGATCAACTACCACTTCAAATTCAGCGGGCCGAGTTATACTGTCGACACGGCCTGCAGCTCGAGCTTGGCTGCTTTGCACCTGGCCTGCAATGCGCTCTGGCGAGGCGAAGTCGACACGGCTATCGTGGGAGGCTCCAACGTGCTCACCAACCCAGACATTACTGCCGGCTTGGACCGAGGCCATTTCCTTTCCCGCACGGGAAACTGCAAGACGTTTGATGACAGTGCCGACGGCTATTGCCGTGGGGAAGCCGTCGCAACCATCATCTTGAAGCGCTTGGACGACGCACAGAGGGATAAGGATCCAATCCAGGCGTGCATTCTCGGCGTCGCCACAAATCACAATGCGGAGGCAGAGTCCATCACGAGACCCCATGCTGGTGCTCAGAAAGAGCTCTTCGAGCATATCTTGGCCGAGACGAATGTGAGCGCCAGCGATATCAGCTACGTCGAGATGCACGGGACAGGCACGCAGGCCGGAGACGCAGGAGAAACGGCATCCGTGGTGACGACGCTCTCGCCGCTGACGTCGCGCGGCTCCTCTGTGCGGCCGACGACACATCCCCTTCACATTGGCGCTGTCAAATCCAACGTGGGCCACGGCGAGGCTGCCGCTGGTGTCACGAGTCTCGCCAAAGTGCTCTTGATGCTGAAGCACTCGACCATTCCGCCACACATTGGCATTAAAACGAAGATCAATCATAGACTGCCAGATTTGCAGGCACGCAATACTCGCATTGCCACAACACCAACCTCGTGGTCCCGGCCACAAAATGGCAGCCGTCGAGTTCTGATAAACAACTTTTCGGCGGCAGGCGGCAACACCGCCGTAATCCTCGAGGACGCTCCCGTCCTCGACAGAACTGGTGCTCCTGATTCAAGACGGCACCATATTGTCACAGTTTCGGCCAAGACTCCGGAGTCGCTGGTCTCCAATCTGCGCCATCTCATCCAGTGGCTGGATGGGCCGGCACCACGGGAAGATGTGAACCTTCTCCCAAAGCTTTCGTATACGACAACGGCTCGCCGTATGCACCATCGCCATAGAGTCGCAGTAACGGCCACGAGTCTGCATCAGCTCAGATCCTTGCTACAGCAACATCTGGATCGACGGAGTGGCGGCGAAAAGAGCATTCCTGTGCCGCCTAAGGCACCTGGTTTCGTCTTCACCTTCACAGGACAGGGTTCGCCTCACGCTAGAATGGGAGCTGATCTGTATGCTCGATTCGCTTCTTTCAAAACGGACTTGCAGCGGTATGACCACCTGTGTTCCCAGATGGGACTGCCGTCGATTCTTCCCCTGTTCGAACAGCCAGACAACTTTGATACCGCGTCGCCCACCGCGCTCCAATTGACACATGTTTGCTTCCAGATGGCACTCTGCAGACTATGGCAATCTTTTGGCATCGAGCCGAAAGTGGTCGTTGGTCATAGTCTTGGCGAATATGCCGCGCTTTACGCAGCTGGAGCTCTGTCGCAAGCTGACGTTATCTACCTGGTCGGAAAGCGGGCCCAGCTCATGCAGCAGCATCTATCTGCAGGCTCCCACGCCATGCTGGTCGTTCTGGCGGACGAAGCAAGTGTACTTTCCGCGCTTCCAGGAGCTGCGGGACAGGATTACGAAATCTCTTGCCGGAACGGAAAACACAACATAGTGCTTGGTGGAACGACGGCACAAATGAACGAGGCACGAGCGGACCTCGAATCCAGAGGCATGCGATGCCACGTTCTTGATACACCTCTTGCTTTCCATACCTCTCAGGTCGATCCAGTATTGGCATCGTTCTCTAAAATCGCGCATGGATGTCACATTCAAGATCCGAAGATTCCTGTCATCTCGCCAACCTTGAGCAAGGTGCTCCACCAATCTACCGATTTTGGAGATGGCTATTTTGTCCAGCACTGCCGGAATCCAGTCAATATGCTGGGCGCGGTGGCTGTTGCCAAGGCAGAGGGTATCCTGGATGACCGGACCATCGGGATTGAAATCGGTCCGGCTCCTGTCGTCACCCGCATGGTGAAGGACATCATCGGGCCGTCAATGCAGACGTTCGCATCTGTCCACAAGGGCATGGATACTTGGCAGCTGCTGACAGAAGCTCTCTCTGGAATGTACATGACTGGGGCCAACATCGACTGGAGCAGATACCACGAAGACTTCCCTGGGTGCCAGGAAGTCTTACAGCTGCCGGCGTATGGATGGACTCTCAAAGAGTACTGGATGCAATATGTCAACGACTGGAGCCTCAGGAAAGGCGATCCGCCGCTCGTCATGGGTCCTGCAACACTGGCATTCTCGTCCATATACAAAGTCGTGAAGAACACGCTGCAGGGCAGTCAAGATGGTGAGGTGATCCTGGATATTGATCTCAATTCCGAGGACGTGCACTCCATGGCTCAAGGGCACAAGGTCTATGGTGTACCACTGTGCACTCCGGTAAACTCAACAATGACCCTCCTTCCTAGAGACATCGCTGACGTTATTGCCTTGATAGTCTGTGTACGCAGACATTGCTCTGATGGTCGGAAACTATGCGAAACAGATCAGCGGCATGGCCGTGGACGAAGTGGCAACGGAGGTTGCAGCAATGCACATTCAGAGCGCTCTTGTGGCCAATGATGTCGGCAAGCAGCAAATCCTTCGCACTGGGGCCAGGTTCGATGCGGACAAGAAGACCATATTCTGTGCCTTTTCTAGCGTTGATGTAAGTCTTTCCCAATTGCATACGTTCCACGCTCAGTCATTAATGGTCGGTTTATAGAGCAATGGCAAGGTCATCGAGCAGCATGCGAATTGCCAAATCCGCTTCGCCGATATCGAGGCAACCAGATCAAATTTGAAGCGTTACGCCTCGGAAGCTCGACCTCGCATGAAGGCTCTCCAAGCCCAGGTGGGTGAGGGAGGAAACACGTTCCGATTTAGTAAAACCATGATCTACAAGATGATTGGGAAGCTTGCGGACTTCGAACCTAAATATCGCGGTTTGTCCGCCGTTACGCTTAACAATGATACACTGGAGGCCGTCGGCACCATCTCCTTCAAAGACATTCCTGATAAAGGCGAATGGTTCTCCAACCCCGCGTACCTGGACGCCATCTCGCAATTGGGAGGCTTTGTCATGAATGCGAACGAAGGCGTGGATCTGGACAAGGAGCTTTTTGTCAACCATGGATGGGAGTCGATGAAGTTCTTCGTTCCCAGGCTCGACGGGAACACTACTTATTACTCCTATGTTAAAATGAGCGAAGGGAAGGACAAGTTGTGGACAGGAGACGTCGTCTTCTTTGATCAAAACCAGAGTCTTGTCGGCGTCCTAGGCGGCGTTACGGTATGTTGTTATCGATCTAACTCGGAGTGAAACTCAAAGATGCTGACAATAAATAGATGCAAGGCGTACCGAAACGACTCATGGAGTACATCGTCAACTCAGCGAACAAGAAAGTATCGGGCAGCGCCTCATCAGAGAAACGTCCGCAATCACACCAACAGCCGTCAGCACGACCACCTCTCACAGCCGACAAGAAAGCTGCTGCCGGGCATATTGTCCACGTTAAGACAGCGGCTCCAGCTACTTCCACCACCCAACAAGGCGCCGACGAGTCTTGGCGGGTGGCACTTAATGTCTTATCCGAGGAAAGCGGCATTGAAAAGAAGGATCTCACCGACGACGTCATTTTAGCAGATATTGGTATTGATTCTCTCTTATCACTAGTCATCTGTGGCCGACTTCGTGATGAATTAGACGTGGACTTGTCAGAACGGGCACTTTTCGAAGAATACAGTACCATTGGTGATATCAAACAGTGTGTATCTGGGCCAGAGACCTCCTCATCTACCCTGTCTATAAGCTTCGATTCAGACTCTTCTTCCGCCAGATCGCCAGAATTTTGCGCCACTCAGCAAGGCGCCGACGAGTCTTGGCGGGTGGCACTCAAGGTCTTATCCGAAGAAAGCGGCATTGAAGAGAAATATCTCACCGACGACGTCACCTTGGCAGATATTGGTATTGATTCTCTTTTATCACTAGTCATCTGTGGCAGACTTCGTGATGAACTAGACGTGGACTTGTCAGAACGGGCACTTTTTGAAGAATACAGTACCATTGGTGATATTAAACAGCGTGTATCTGGGCCAGAGATCTTATCCACCCAGTCTATGAGCATCGATACAGACTCCTCTTCCGCCGGATCGCCAGGCTTGGCTGTATCCACGCTTTCGACACCTGACATTTTCCCCAAACCGACTTTGTCCTTTGAGGTCGTCGACGCCAGTTTGATCGAGCTGCACAAAGAGCAACTTAAGTCGACTGTCGGCATTCCGCCAGCCTGGTCAATGTATCTACAAGGCTCACGGAAGCGATCAACGGACACGATCTTCCTGTTTCCCGATGGCTGTGGGGCGGCTACGTCTTACCTAAGCCTTCCAAGCATCTCGGCCACGACGGCCGTTGTTGGCTTTAACTCGCCTTTCATGAAGTAACGCTTTGTTTGTCACATATTTCGTGGCAAAGCCATGCTAACTGAATCCGCCTTATGTAGGACTCCAAGCCGCATGTACGACCACACCCTACAGGAAGCACTGCAATCATACGTCGCCAGTCTACGCAGCCGCCAGTCTCACGGTCCATATCACCTCGGTGGTTGGTCTGCAGGCGGCATCCTCGCCTATGCTGTTGCTCAGGAACTCATCGCCGCGGGCGAAGAGATAGCCTCGCTGACCTTGATCGATTCACCGCCACCGAACAAAGGTCTAGATCATCTGCCCGACAGATTCTACGATCACTGTACCAAGGTCGGCATCTTCAGCACCGAAATGCGGCGAGGAGCAGCAGCGGCCGAACCGCCTGAGTGGCTGATGTCGCATTTCCGCGCCTCGACCGAATTGCTGCACGACTACCATGCCCCTCCAATGCCGGCAGCGGCCATCCGGGGCATGCAGGTGACCATCATCTGGGCTGGCGAGTGTGCGTTCGATGGCGTGCGCTATCCGCATCTGCCGCTGGCCACGATGGACGGAGAGGACGCGGAAGGCATGAAGTTCCTCACCGAGCGCAGGAAAGACTTTGGACCTGGTGCATGGGCGGACCTGTTTCCCGGTGCCGCTATCACTACGAGCGTCGTAGAAGGCGAGCATCACTTCAGTATGATGCGCGACGGAGGCGCGGAGAGATTAGTCGAGTTCATTAGGGATGGGCTTCAAAGACGCCTCTCTAAATAAACGTTGTAAACATTATAGGGCTAAGGGCCATTATATTACAATTAGTTAGCGTTTTAGGACATTAGGACGAGTGTTTCGTTGGTTACATGATCCACAACCTGGCCAATCAGATTGCGAAGAAATAAGATATATCAATTTCCTACTAATTTTTGCAGTGATAAAAGTACCAGCATTTCTCTGTAGTATAGTACATAGAGGGACGTTGCAGGTAACGACGCGCTCCTGGTTTGCGATCTTTGCGTACTCCGTATTCTGCTGCGAATTGCTGACGTCCCCTGAACTACAGTTTTCTGGTCTCCCAAATAGTGTTTCCTTTTTTTTGCATGCTGTCAGGGCATCTCCTTTGTTGATGGGCCAACAAATCGTGGCCCAAGCTCCTATTATACCTAGCCTCACGAGCTCTCCAGCCCTTCCTCCCGCTTCGTGATCAATCTAATTCATGAGTCTTAGACCTTGCTTGAGCTCTCCCTTGACACATGCTTAATTAACTCAGGGCGGATTCCGGCTAATCAGCGGGCCCCTTTTCGTGCAAATCCATAGGAATATCTTAGGAGCTTACACGGCAGAAGTTCTTCGAAAAGTGTAACGTACGGTCAAGCTGGTGTTGCTTGAGAGTGCGAAGGTAGGTGGGTTGGTAGGCAGGGATGCTGTCACTAGATCAAGACTGGTAAACATTGCAAGTTACTAACTATGGAGATACTGTATTTGAGTTGAGCACGAAGCTTCTATCTAGTTGTGGGAAGACGTCCCTTGTTATATAGAACCTTCTTTGTACCAAGGAGTCCAAGAGCATGGAGTCCATTTGACATGGAGTGCCGAGAGCAAGGAGGTACGACTTCTCAAGGTCTAACTCTGACTTGAGGTATAACCCTATAATTTCGGCTTTACCACTAGATTTTATTATTAAAGAGCTCTTTTCTTTACGCACGTGAAATTACATAAGATTTTAATTAAAATCGCTACATTAAAAGGGAATAGAAATATAATATTATAAGGCTTAATATTAGCTTAATTTTAAGTGATATAATTAAAAGAAATAGCCCACAATTAAGGTTTTAAACAAAGTTAATATTTATGTTTTAGTCTTGTGATTTTAAAAGGATAAAGGCATTGTTAGCTTTTGGTATGCCTTTTAATGTAATTGGTGTCTCTTTATATTGTTATATAATACAAATTAACTACATAAACTAATAATACCTGACATTTAAAGTCAGATAAGGGCATTCGTATACCCTCTGGTACAGTCAGACCGCTTCAAACACGACAATTTTTCAGACTTTAAAAAAGTAGAGATATTTTTTAATGAAAAGTTGCGCTTTTATATATAAAGCTATTTGGTCTGTTAGCTTTTTTTATTTTATTATGTAATTAAAAAGTTATAGTCAAATATATCACAAAAAAAAAGTTTTTCAGATATTTTGGCGGGTTTTCCTTGGCATTAATATAACTTTTTATTTAGGACCCACAAAAAAAAGGTAGTAAGTGTATTTTACTCCCTTTGATCGTGCATATCTTTTAGATTAAATAGTTTTTTAAAATGTTGATATTTCAAAATTAATTTTTAAAGTAAAGTTCTAGCTTGGCAATTAAGCAAGAAGAAATATCTTCAATTTTAATGTTAAGTCTATCTTATATTACCTTCCTTTTATAATTACCACAATTACCATATTTTTGTAAGAGCTAATATGGCTCTTTCGAAGCGAGATCGAAGTGCTACGCTAGCAAAATCACCTCCTGAGACGCCTATTAGGCTAATCAGAAAGCGCCCTTGTTAAAAAACACCAGAATCACCCTCTTCTTCAGTCACAGTTCTTTTACCCTTACGCCCTACGAAGCTTGCCACTGCTTTTACGCCGACTGCTTTTAATAGTAGTCAAGTCGACGAATCAGAGAGCGAGGAAGATATGCGAGCTCGGGTAATTGATGAATCAGAGAGTGAAGAGAGTGAAGAAGAAGAAGATGATAATACTTATTACAATGAGTATTTAGATCAAGATTTTGAAGAGCTAGGCCTGGATAGGCTAGATAGGGAGGATATTAATGAATCAAATGCTGAGAATAAAGTACCCGAAAAGTTTAAACGCTTTAAGTTCTTTAGTCAGTTAGTTATTGATTTAGAAGGTAATCTTTGCTTTAAGTTACCTTCTAAAAAAGTAATTATAAGCTCTTTTTTAAGTAAGTATCTTATCCTTTATTCTTTTACTTAATAAGAGTGTTTATTAATATATATATATATAGGAGGAGCTTATATTCCAAAGCATGCCGCGTTCGAAGATAAATCAATTCGTATTCAAGAACGCTTACGAGCTCAAAAACATCAAATAAAGCATCAAACTAAAAGGTTTAAAACCCTTATAATTATTTAATCAATAACCCAAAAGAGTATTAGCTCTTTCTTTACGCCAAAGCCTCTTGTCGAAGAAGAAGAAGAAGAAGAAGATATATTCGAAGATATCGACAAATTAAGTGATGAAGAAGACAAAGAGTTTGATCTACTTGTAGAAAGAGAGCTAGAGGCTGAAAACAACTTTATTGGGTTAGACGATTTGAATAATATAGAGTTTATTGATAGTGGACGAAGCGAGCTTTTATTAGACTCTTTAATTGGCGACGCTATTAATACCTTTTCAGAAGCTTCTTTAACGCCAAAGACTTATAGAGAGGTATTAGACTCAATCAAATAATAAATTAATAATAAACACCTTGTTATTCTGCCTTTCTATGCTACCGAAGAAAAGAAGGGGGTTTATGTCGATGGCCATGAGAGAGCTGACGTAATCGAATATTGTCAAATCAAATTTCTATCACAAATAGCTTAATATCAAGCTCTTACTACTAATTACGAAGAAGATGTCAATAAAGAACTACAACCTATCACACCTGACCTACCCTTTGGAGAGAAAGAGCACGTTCTCTATTATCACAACGAGAGTTGCTTTTATGCTAAGGAGTATTCTAAGCGAATTTGGCTAAATAAAAGTCAACAAAAGATGCCTTTAAAGAGTAAAGGAGGCCTTATTCATGTGTCGGACTTTATAAGTCTTGAAGGGAGGCTTGTGATTGGCCAGAAAGACGCTCGGGAAATCATTTATCCCGGTGGCCCGCAAAAGACTTCTTATTGGGATATAAAGCAGTTGCTTAATCAGGTTAAGCGAGCTATTGATATATTTAAAGAAAAGCACCCGAATAAGGTAGCTGTCTTTATATTCAACCAATCAAGTGCTCACGCTAGCAAGGGAGATGGAGCTTTAAACGCCTTTACAATAAATCTTGGAGAAGGAGGAGCTCCTTTACCTCAGAAGGTCAGTTATACCTTTCTAATTAGGAATTATTAACTGAATTCTTTTTAGGATACATGCTTTCCTCCTGATATTAGCGAGGCTAAGCGAGCCTGGGGATTAGTTGGTATAATTTAAGAGTTGAATCATAAGATTGAGAAGACTATTAAGGTGGCAATTGAAGGCTATTCTAATAAGAAGAGAGTTAAGAAGACTGTGATAGAAGAAGTCCCAAAAGGGATTAGGGCAATTCTTGCAGAGAGAGGTTGTTTACCAATTGGTAAGTAAATACCTTTTATTTATTTAGTAATATATTAATTATTAATAGGTAAAAAGTGTCCAGTTGCTAAGTGCTTTGGAGAAGCTAAAAAGACTTGTAATCCAATTTTTTCTTGGCTTCCAAAAACACTTACAATTTGTTGTTTAGCAAGGATTCTAACCAATTACAAAGACTTCTTTAAACAGAAGTCGGCGCTAGAAGAGATGCTATTAGTTAGAGGTCATAAGTGTTTATTTCTACCGAAATTCCACTGCGAGCTAAACCCAATTGAGATTTATTAGGCTTATTGCAAGAACCTTTATCAACAGGTTTGGAAAGAGACTTTTCCAGAAGTATGTTTATAACTTTATTTCCTTTTAATCTAATCTACTAACTTATATCTTTAGGCTAGAGAAGCTTGCTTTAAAGCTTTTGATTCTTGTTCTCTTGATACGCTGCGAAGGTACTGTAATAAAGCTTCACGCTTTATAAATGCTTACCGGAAAGGGCTTAGCGTTAAACAAGCCGCTTGGTGTGTTAAGAAATAAAGTGGCTATAGAATTATCTTTGAGATTATAATGAAGGAGTTTGATATAGTACTAAAGGGTAAGCAAAAAGTGGACAAATTAGCTTAATTGGTTGGATTTTGTATTTATTTGCTAGCGCGGTAGCTAGCTTAGCAATTATAAAAGTGCTTTATAAAGAGTGATAATCTGAATCTGAGTCTAAAACCTCTCTCTCTGACTCCGTAGAATCGTCTTCTACTAACTCAAACTTTTCAAAGGTAATAACTCCTTTAGCTTATTGACATAATAGGCCTAAATCGTTATCCGCGACCCACTTTTAATCCCTTACAATTACCTTAGCCTTAACCCTCTTTTCTGCTTATAATAAAGCCTTAATAGGCCTTCTTGAGGCCTTAGTAACTCATGTAACATGAATCTTATTAATTACCCTTTATTAATAGAGAGATAATAAAGGGAAAGACCTATTAAAAGTAAGCTAATAATATATTAAAGATATATTATAAAAGAATTATAAAATAAATAAACAAACCGTCGTTAAGAGGGAAGCGAGTTAATAAGAAAGAAGGAGTTTGATATTAGATAATAGCGAATTGGTGGCTATTATTAAAATCACCGGAAACAACTAATATAAAATTTAGTATTAATAACACTCTTTAAAATGGATTAATTACTTACAGATAATTTGCGCTTGATTAGCTATACTTATTAAGTGATGGCGTTAAGGTACGTTAAGCGAGATTTTCGATTTTTATGAAAAAAGAACGTTTGACAGCAAAGATATTACTTTATAATCATATTTAACGCTAATAACTAAGCTATACTATTATATAATATACTATCTACTTATAATAATTATTAAGTACTAATATATAAGTGGTTTTATATAAGAAATATTAAGTTTAAATTATTTTTATTAAAAAAAAAAGAATTAAAAATATATTGATTCAAATCAACTAGCGCTAACTAATATTTTAGTATATATTTTCTATCCAAAAGCTGTACTCTAATTAATAAGAATTTTACAAGCAAAAAGTTTTTAAAAATATTCACTAATCCTTTTTTAAAACATATATATATATAAAATAAAAATCTCAAATATTTTGGCGGTGCCAAGACATGACTTTTATAAGTACTTAAATTCGAATGCTAGCCTGATCGGGACAAAAGTGGACCTATTAGAACGCTAGCAAATAGGCGCATAATATAGATTAGACAGATATATTTGATTGTTTAATTCTCAAAATTGTCGTGTTTGAAGCGGTCCGACTGTATAATTAGTGTTTCCCTGTACTGCTATATAGTACAAAGTAAGTGTATAGCTGATGATACCTAACATTTAAAGCCAAATGACGGCATTCCCAGCTCTTGGCATACCCTCCGATATAATTGGTGTTTCTTTGCACTGTTGTCTAGTATACATTAAGTGTACAGCTAATGACACCTTACATTTGAGTTAAAATAAGGGCATTTTTAATTATTGGCTTTTATATATTTTAATAATATAAATTGATTATATAATTGATTTTATTATATATATTTAATATTAAATTATTATTATTATTATTATTATCTAATTCTTTTACATCGATTTCATTATAAGATTCAAATATATTACTTTTAAAAGTATTTATAAAATCATTCTTTAATATTTGAATATCTTTAACCCATATAGGTCTTTTTAGTGTTTATATTAAAAGCTTTATATAAGGAATGATTAAATTCTATTAAAATACCTTTAGTGGCTTTTGGTTCTAGCTTTGTTATATAATTCTTTGTATTTTTATAAAAACATATAAATTCAAAGGTTTAATATAATTAATGTTCGGCTTTATATTAAATCCAAGCTCACATGATGTTTTATAATCTATTGCCAAATGAGGAGTTCTATTAAATAAATAAGTAACTGTAATTGCAGCCTTTTCCTAAAATATATTAAGTAAATTAGCAAAAGCTAATAAGCATCTTATCTTATTAAGAATAATACGATTTATATATTCTATGGCATCATTTAGTTCTTTAATATAAGCAAAAGTTAATTAATTCGTAATATTATGGTTTATTAAATGTTATTTGAATTTATCATTTATATACTTCCCCCATTATTAAGAACAAAAACGTTTACACGCTTATTATTAGAATTATTCTTGTGTTTAATTTTATATACTAAGAAAGCTTATAGAGCTTTATATTTATTATTTAAATGCTTAATTTCAAAATATTTAAATTTAAGTTTTAGAAAGGTTATTATATATTTATATGTATTATATACAATTGGCATAATAGGTTCACATAAATCACTTGCAACCTTTTCAAGTAATTCAAAGCTTTTATGATTTGTTATTTGTCGGTACAGTACCAGTGGATCACGCAAAGATATATTGAAGCAAAGTGGTTAATGAAGTCTTTAGTAAAGTGGGTAATAAAATCTGTGTATTATTAAGAGAGTGGGAAAGATCTCTTATTATTGATAGCTTTAACTATCTCTATTTTTTGTTGATTTTTTTTATCACTTGTAAAACTCTACTCCACTAGTAGTGAAAAAATCTCTTGAATTTTGCCCTCTTGTGATTAGTCATAAATACGTGAACTGAGCTTTGACTACGTCGTGACCTATAGTCTCGTGGCGCTTAAAGAGTTTGTAACTATAAAAAAGGTAGTGTTAATTATACGACATATAATAAAACCTCGCTTAAATACAGGAGTACAGGAATACCCACGTTTAATATTAAAAAGTTCGAAAAGCCTTACTTTTAAAAGGGAATTTATTTAAAAGTCATATATTACTACAAGTTTTTAAGTGAAATATAAAACAAGACCTGTTTTAAAATCAATTTAATTAATTAATTAAAATAGTTTCTTTAGATTTAGAATAATTAATATAATTATAAAGATATTAATTATTAAAGAAATATCATATAATTACGACAACTATTATAAGTGCCGAGTTAAGCCGAGGTATAAAGAAGACCCCACTTATTCAATACAGCTAATCGAGGCTTTAACTCCTAGCGTTAATTAACTAAAAAGTTAAAATTGAATTAATTTTTATTTTATCTTAACACATAAACTAATAAACGGCTATTTTAAAAAAAAAATCAACTAGGGGACCAATCAGAGATTAATAGGTGACAGCTTTAATATTACTTAATTCTAATATAATATTATTAAAAGTAATAATATTAAAAATAATAATATTATAAGTAATATTATAAGTAATATTATAAGTACTGATTTTAAAACAGGTCTTATTTTATATTTTACTTAAAAACTCATAATGGTATATGATTTTTAAATAAATTTATTTCTTTAAAAATTAATATCTTTATAATTATATTTGTTATTATAAATCTAAAAACGCCATTTTAATAAGCTAATTAAATTGATTTTAAAACAGGTCTTATTTTATATTTAACTTAAAAACTCATAGTGATACACAACTTTTAAATAAAAAAAATTTAAAAAATTTTCTTTAATAATTAATATTTTTATAATTATAATAATAATTATAAATCTGAAAAAGTCATTTGAATAAGCTAATTAAGCTGATTTTAAAACAGGTCTTATTTTATACTTTACTTAAAAACTCATAGTAATGCACGACTTTTAAGTAAATTTTCTTTAAAAAGTTTTTTAATAATTAATATTTTTATAATTATAATAATAATTATAAATTTAAAAAGGCCATTTCAATAAGCTAATTAAGCTTATTCTAATATAGGTCTTATTTTATATTTTAATTAAAAACTCATAATAATATATGATTTTTAAATAAATTCCCATTAAAAGTGGGGCTTTTAAACTTCCCGCATTTCCGCACTTCTGTCCCACATTCTTAAGGTTTTGTTACATATTATATAATTAACACCATTTTCTATTATGCTTTTAAAGCATTATAAAAGTCATGTTCTAATTATAATAGAGTCAAAGCTTGGTTTATATATTAATGACCAATTAGAGGAAGGTAAAAATTAATAAAAAATTTTATCATTGGGAAAATCAAGCTGGTATAGGGATTATCCCGTAATTAAGTAAATGCCTAAGGCTCTTAAAATCCAAGAAAACTTAGAGACAGCTAAAGCTGTCAATAATAAAAATGTATAATATAAAGAATCGTCATGTTTAATATAAACATAACACCTTATAGTAAACATAGGACAAAACGAATGAAAATAATTAATAAATAATTAAAGCGTGTTAAACTAATATATTAAAACAAAGATATATAATTATAAACTTAATGTAAAAGATTTTTTTTATATATTATTGTTATCTTACTTGATTCTAAGTACTTAGTTTAAGTTTAAAATAATAAGGCTTTACGCGGGTATTCTTAACATTAAAGTAAAATCAGATTTATACGGTTAATATTATAATTAATTAATTTGAGAATTAAGTAATTGTTTTAAATTGAGTTTACAAGAAATAACAGTAAATTATACTTATTTATTAATTAAGTTAAAATTTACTTTATACTTTATTATATGTTACATTTTAATCAATGTGTAATTAAGTGGCTTGAGCGCGTTAACCAGTGATTAAGTGATTATACCCATTAGGTTAATAACTATAAAAAGAGAGTTTACTTTAATAAATAATAACTTTCCTTTAACATTAATATTTTATATATTTGTGCTTATGCCTTTATCTTTTACTTTTTTTGTTTTTTTGTTTTTTAATTTTCACATATATTATCTAAATGATTTATATTATTAAAATGCCTCCTAAGTCGTTTAAAAAAGTGAGTAATAAGTATTACAAGTTTTATACTAGTTAAGTAAGTATTCTATTTTTTTTTACTTTTATACGTGTTTTATATACTATTTCTTTTAACTTTAAGTATTCAGTTCACTAATGATATAATCATAAATTAATACTTTTAAAGATATTGAAACTTACTTAAACATCTGCTTTTATGTTATTTTTTATATAATAAGTAATACGTTTAAATTCTCTTCTTAAATTAAAAGATATTGTTTATTTAAACTTGAATAATACTTTACTTATTTTATTTGTTTAACATCGTTTCACATTTCAGAGCGAGTCTAATATAATTTCCCCTTTTACTTATATACCCTCTCTTATTTAAGCTCTTATTCCCTGTAAAAGTCTTATATCCTTTCGCCTTGTTTTCCCTTCTCTTAATCTTCCCTTTTCTTTTGTTAAAATTGTTATTTTATAAACTCTTAAAAACAAAAGTAAAACTCGTAAAATAATTAATAATAATAACGGATTTACATTTATTTTAATAAAGTTAAGAAAATTATAACGTTTACATCAGCAAAAAATATCGGCGCTAAAAAATTAATTAATCGGCTAAATCGGCTATTTTAACGATTTGGCGCTTTTGGCACAAAAGGCCGCCTTTAAGCGAGTGGGTCTTTTTTTAGCGGCCTTTTAGTGAATTAAGCCGGAGTTTAATAACCTCCATACTAATTAAAAAGGATTATCAATTTATCCGCTTTAAAGCTAAAGCTTAATTATATCTTAGCGTACATAGTTAAAAAACTAGCTTTACTAAGCCTACCACGCTATGAATTTCCATCTTAATAAAAATATAATTAACGCATTAAATTTTTCGGGTAAAGTTTACTTTAACTAGCGTTAATCACGTGTATATATACCCACAATATACCCCCCTTTAAATACCCTAAGTACTTAAAGCCTTTAAATTTTTTTTTAGGTTTATAAATTACATAAGCTAATGGCCCTTTTAATGCTTTTGGCGCTTTTAACGCGGAATTTTTTTTAGTGTACGGCCTTTGGCACCAATTTTTTTGATATGTAACTTTTTAGCCAAAAGCGCCAAAAGCGTAGAAAGCCGCCGCCGGCCGCTATTGGCTACTAAATTTTTTTGCAGATGTAATAACTCTATTTTATATGATTTAAAAGATCAGAATATAACTAAAAGCTTTTTATTATAAATTAAATAATTTAATTAAACATTAATTATTGTTCTAAAAAGAACCCATAAGGTAAAAAAGTCCATTGTCTTATAATTAAGAAAGTACTTTAATTATAACTCCATTAAAAGAGTCTATTTTTAAACGTGTTTAATTAAATACGTTATAATAGCAAAAAATAAGAGCTGATTTAAGCGTTAATCGTAATATATCTTAAACTGCCTTATAATTGTTGTTAAACTTAAAAAGAGTATCTTTTCTAATAAGGTGCGTAAAAGGATAATAAACACGGCTATAATCCTTAATAAATCGTCAGTAAAAGTTATAAGAACCTAAATAACTTTGTATTCTTTAAACATTAAAAGCGTATTTTTAATTATTAATTACTATGATTTTCTTTAAGTCGACTTTAATTTTATTTATTCTAATAATAAAGCCTAAGAACTTAGTTTTTAATATTTTAAATTTGGATTTTTCAATATCGGCTTAGAACTTATAGTTTAATAAGATTTATAAGAATTTTTAACGTATATTTCGTGTTTTTCTAAAGAATCAGAATAAATTAAAATGTCGTTTAAATATACTAAGTAAAAGTCGTCTAAATGTTTTATAAGAATATTATTAATAAAACATTAAAAAGTAACTAGGCTATTTATAAAGCCAAAAAGAAGCACCTTATATTTATATAATTTATACTTTATTTAAAAAGTCATAAAGCCCTTAAATTTAATAGTTATACGGATTTTATAAAAAGCTTATTAAATATTAATCTTAGTAAAGATCTTTACTTTAAAGATATAAGCCATTATTTTATTAATTAATAGGATTAAGTAAAGGTCCTTTTGAAATAATTTATTGAGTTTTTAATAATTTACGTAAAATCGTAATCTACTATTTACTTTTTTAATAAAAAGGTTTAAAGCCGTGAAAAGAGTATTAAAAGGAATGATAAATCCTTTATAAGTGTTTTATGTAATATATTATTTTGTCATAAACAATTGTTTATTTATGAACTAATGAAAAGGCTTAAAATAGAGGTTATTTTTAGTCATAAGCTTGATTTTATGATTTATATTAAGATGTTAAATAAAGAGTTTATTTAAGGCTTTATTAAAAAACAATCCTTTGAATTCTTTATATTAAAGTAAAAGCTTTTAATAAATCAAGTCTTAATTTAACTAATATTTGGCTTTTCAAGTTTATTTAAAAGTTAATTTGTTATTTATAATAGATAATTCTATATTGACTTGTTTTTCTTAACGTAAGACTTTTAATTTAATCTTATAAAAAAAGACATAAAGGTTTTTATTTTAGTCTTTACTTTTTTAAATTAAAAATAAAGCCAATATATAACTAGTACTAAGATATATTGAATATCCACTTTATTTGGTTTTAATAATGGCTTAGCTTTATATAAAATAATGACTTTTATAACTTTATTTATGCCTTTTAAAAATTGCGTATTTAATGTTCAATGACTGAAAAGTAATGTTTTTATATTAAATAATCCCCTTTTTAATTCGTAAATAAATGTGAAAAGTCAAGTATTAATAGTTTAACGAAGTGATTTTAAAGGCGATTTTAAAGATGATTTTATAATTATATTAAAATTAACGACTTCGGCTTTTATATAATGGTACTTGTCTTGAGCCATTAATTAGTCACGTTAATTAACGTCTGTTTAACATGACAACTCAATGATAAGCTTAATATGTGTTAAAAAGAATAAGAGGCGTTTTTTAGAACAGAGTTTTTTTTAAATATATTCTTTAATTATAAGAGTTTATTCTTTCTTTTAAAATAATCTTACTTAAGGTCATAATGTTTTCAGAATTTCTGGCTTATTAATATTTCAGAACTTCTTAAGTTAATAACTAAAAAGTGGAAATTAATTTAGCGTTGATTAATAGTTAATGTGAAAGGTATAGTGTACTTAATGGCGTTACCCTCTTTTTATTATAGCTTATAAGAATAATAAGATTAAGTAAAGTGAAAAGGGAGATTATTAAGAGTTTTTAAAGTTAATAAATTATTAAAGTCTTAATAGTATTAAAAATGTTTACTCTCCCATTAATATGTGTAACTGATTTAATATATAATTTTTTTTAATTTAATATCAACTAAGAATTGTTGTTCTTTAATAAAAGCACGAAAATCGGTATTTAAATCTTTTTATAAATTAAGGCTTTTATTATAATAAGAGCCTTTCTTATGGCTTAAGGGTTCTTTAATAAATCGTTAAATTCTATGTCTTTACTTTTAATTTTTATGATTTTATAGTTTATTTCTTTTGTCTTTTTTAACTTAAGACAATTATTAACTTAATGATCGGTTTTATGGTAATAAAAACAAGGGGTATTAGTAGGAATGGCATTTATGGATTATGCGAAAGTTAAAGTAATTAAAAGAAAGGGAATAAAAGCTTTTTTTAGTTTAATATCTCGGCGTTAATTTTCCTTTGTAAAAATGTCCTTTATATAAACTTTATAAATGTTAGTGTTTTTAAAAGGTTAAAGAAAAGTAATAATTTAATGGAAGAAATGTGTTTTAATTTAAACGTTATGAAGATTTCTGTTTATAATTATTAAAAACTCATTAAAGTGGGTATAATCATTCTTAAGCTTATATTATTGAATGAAAATATAAAGCTTTAACGTAAGTGAGATTTCTTCATAAATGTCCTTAAACTAATGAGAACGTATAATCTTTCTAATAAATGTGTAATTAATGAACTTAACGCGGAATTCGTTATAAGTCATAAAGCCTATAATGAGATAATTATATTTTACTTTTGTAGTTTATACTTAATTATAATTAAAGAATCGTTAATCTAGAGTTTTAAAAACGTCAGTTATACTATTAAAGGTACTTGTGAATTCGGGGTTTATGTGTTAAAGAATAATTGTCTTAGCTTCTCCGTTTATATACTTAAAATAAGCCTTGACTTGAGAATTGTTAGTTTTAAAGTTTCTTTTCATATATTATATTTAATATCACCATTATAATTAAAAGACGGAATATAAAAGTATTTGACTTTATTAGCTTTTATAATAAAAGTATTAAAGTCTAATAAAAGAAACTAATAGTCGGGGGATAATTAAAGGTTTATAATAAAAACTCGAGTAATAAAACTTTGTGTTATGTTAATATCCGCTGATTTTATACGTCTATCTTAAAAAGCTCTGTTAAAGGCAAGTGTAAAGACAATAACTGTTTAAATTATTTTTTATATATATGCCTTTTAAGTATTAGTGAAATTAGTGTTTATTATTAAGGCAAGTTCTAGAAATATATCATAGAGAATATTGATTTTAAAAACTAAAAGCGGGTTTTCCTTAAGTTTAATTAAAAGTTAAAATAAATCGTCTTTTAAAAGCGGTATGTCTTGAAATAAAAGTGTGTTAATGGTAATAGTAAAATCAAGTCATATAAGGACTGAGGTTTCACGGGTGTTTTATTAAAGAAGTATATATAAGTGATTGTTTTTGTTTTTTTTTATATAATAAACGTATTAATGAATAGTTAAAGTGTTAATTTGAGAAAACGAGATTAATGGGGGTTTCTAGTTTTCCCCAAGGTAATTACTCTTGAAAATAAAGTAAAAGACACTTATTTATACAAGTAAGTGGAAGTAATACTATGGTTATATAAAACAATAGTGTTCTTTTCTAGGGTAAAATACAACGTTTTATAGTAGAATAAAAGTGATCTTTTCTTATATTATAGTTGACTTTAAAGTAATATGAGAAATAACACCATTTTAAGAGAAGATATTAAAAAGGAAGCTTCTTTTATATTTAAACTTAAAATTACACTTAATATTAAAAAAAAAAGATAAAAAAGTAAAAGAATATACCTTATATAACGAGTTAAGGCCTTATATATCTTTCTTTAAGAGTAATTAACTCATTTAATGGCTATCCTTCGTTTAAGGCTATGAGTTATATTACTTTCACTTTTATCACTTAATAACTTGTCCTTTAAAGCGGCCTATAAAGTGGCCAGTAACATGGCTTGTCATGTGACGACTTATATTCTAAAGTGGCCCGTAAAGTGGCCTGTGGAACGAACCGTAACACCTTTTTATTAAAATTAAAAAAGTTAATTTAATAAATAAAAATAAATATGAATTATTAATATACTTTTAATAAATATATTTAAAGCTCTTTACAATTTAAAAACACTTTAAATTATTTAACTTTTTAGTGAGACAAAGATTTATAAACTTATTAATAAGCATATCATTTATTAATAAATATATAGCTTTAAATAAGCCTTGAATAAACTTTTACTTAAGCCATATGTTTTAAGTATTTATATAACAAAGTTTAATAATAATCTTTTTATTATTATTCATTATAAGTTTAATAGCTTATTAATTATTATAAAAGATTTTTTAAATTTCGTTAATATTTAAAAACAAGTCCTTAAAAATTCGTTAAAGCGTTATGGCTTTTTTTCTTATATATTCAAAAGACAAGAACTCTATTTCCATTATAAAAGTTATAATTGTAAATTATTAAGATGTTTTCCAAATCACTAAACTATTAAATATTAAAATCATATATTTTTTATAATAATTACTTTATTTTAAAATTATTTGTAAATAAAACATTAAAAACAATAAATACAACCTATATTTAATTACTTTTAAACATAATCGTTAAAAAGCGCGTTCTAAATAAGTACCAAATAAGCTAATATATAACTATGAAATGCTTTAATATAAGATTTATGGCAAATTATAAAAATAAGGCTATAACATATATAACATCTAGTCCTACAACGATTATCATATATAACACGGATCTAACCCTCTTTTAATATACTTTAATGACTTTCCTTAATACTTAACCATTAGATTTTATAAGCTTGATTTAAAATAATAAAGTTATAAGACACTTCCCATTTATTTATTCAAACTTATAAATGATCTTTTTAATATATCAATTATAAATAAAAGAAATAGTCTTACGTTTTTAGTCACGTATTATTTTAATCCTTAAGAACTATTTAATGTCTCTAAGATCATATATATTATATGCTTAATTAAGCTTCTTAATGAGTTCTTCACCGAGTTTTATATTATTTTAATAAAAGAACACTTAAATGTCGTTAATATAAAATAACACCAGAATTTTATATTTAAAGTCCGTGAATATTTAGGGCTTTTTAAAGTATAAACATAACCCCAGTTTTATTAAAGTCTTATTAACGTGCTTATACTAAAGGTAAAAAGAGTTACACATTCTATAAAATACACAATTAACCCACAATACTTTTTTTAATTCTTAAAATCTTAAAAAGAATTTATAATATACCGTTTCCCCGTTTATTTTTTAAAAAACGTTAATGAATACGTTAATTACATTAAAACACTTGACTTTTAAGTTAAATTTAATTATAAACGCTATAGTTATTTTAAATGACTTAATTATTAGAATACTTATGTATATTAAAATAATTGTGGATTCATTTTAAAAGTCTTTATATATTATAATATATAATTAATATTTTAAAATAAATTTGTTTTTATTAGGTTTATATTTAAATACTTATATAAACATTATAAACGTTAATATAATATTTAAGTTAAAATATTGTAATATTTAACATTTATACTTATTCATATTACCCATTTTTATATAAATATTCTTAATAAACCACGTTTGTATTAAGTAATTCTTAAAATCGTTTTAGTTTTTAAGCTTTATTAAAAAAATCTTAAACTTTAGTTTTAAAAAGTAAGATTTTCCTTTTCAATAATAATTATTCACTTAAGTAATCTACTTAAATAATTACCATAATTATTATATATATTATTTCTATTATTTGTTTTAGTTCTTCCTATTCTTTAAAGACATATACTAATCCGGCATTAATCTATTAAATATAAGATTTATATATAACTTAAGATTACTATATAAGTTAAAAGAGTGCATCAGCAAAAGTTTCTAGTGCGGCCTAGACTCAAATTGGCGTTTCACGGCTGCAACGGCATTAGTTGGCGTTTAGCGGCCCTTAGCGGCCATCTTTAACCCTTAAATGTAAATGGCGCCTAGGTTATTGTACGTATTACCCCTGATAATAAATAACAGTCAATGCCTATAGGTTTACCTGTACTATTAGCATTTGTTAGTCCACAGGGGGTATGTCTTAGCTACTAGGAGTAATGGATCTAACAGTTCTAAGGGGTAGTCAGAGCTGTAACAGACTTGTTATAAGGGTCATTCAGAGGAATATATAGTAAGGAATTTTTCCCACTGTTTTAATAATACATAGATTTTATTATCTACTTTATTAAAGACTATATTAACCCTTTTACTTAATATATCTTTGCGTGATTTATTAATATTATATTAACATTGACTAGTGGTTAATTTATACCATAGGTAATAAGGTCTTAGATTATAGAGTTGACTTAAAGCATTTAATTATTTATACCTTTAATTAGGGCTTAGCCATTTGACTAGATTAAGGGACAAATAACTTCCCTTTGTGAGAACATTAATAAAGGCACTTTGATTAATTAAAGAAATCTAATTAATAATTATATAATTAAATAATAAAAGTAATATAATAATTATTTAAGAACAATTATTAAGTCAATACTTTAAAACTGGATTAATGAATTATTTAAGGAATTATGTTTAAACCGATTTTGAACTTACCCCAATATAATGTCTTAATTAAAGGAGTATATTATAGAGCCAGTAAAAGAGCATGTAGAAAGTAACATCATTCTATTAACTTAAGAACTAACAGATAATATATTATTAAAGGTTAATGACATGCCAATTAATCATATAAAGTATTCACAAGAGTTTTACAAATATTATTATGACAGGAAGACAAAGAGAAAATACTTATTTTAAGACTTTTGGGAATTCTTTAATAAAAAAATAGTCATTGACTTTAAAAAGATTTATAAGTCAAAGAAGGCTTAATTAAAGAATAATTTTAAGTTCTACGGTTATTATGCGTAAAAAGTAAAGTGAACAAAAGTTATAAACGTATTAAAAAAAAAAAAAAAAAAAAAAAAAAAAAACGAATAATTTAAAGAATAGTTAGAAATATAAAACCAAATATACTTAAGATTTGTTTTAAATCACATTTAAGACATATTCATATTTTATATATAACCATTTTAAGATTAACTAAAGGTCTTTATATTTACATAAACCTTTTTTTCTTTTATATTAAAGACTAAAAAGGGTTAAATACCTTTAACGTTAAGAACAAAGGCACTAAATATTATATTAATACATTAATACGTTAAGATAACTCGTTTAAAACCTTTACCTTTATTAAAGTTAATACCACGGAAAAAGATTTATATAATATAACACCACTTATTAATTTAAAGAAGGAATTCTCATTTACCCTTAATAAAAGGCCCCTCGGAAATAAACCAAAGTAAAAATTAAATGATAATACATTACCTAATTTAGTATTACCGTCAAGTATTTACCCAAAGGACAGGATATTACCCCCTTTTATAGTGGCACTAAGACTTATTAGACCTTATTTTAAGCTAATACGGCCTTTATGGTTTATAATGGACCTATTATTTTTAGATTAAGCCAAGTCCTTAGTAAATATTAATAAAATGTAATCAAAGGAGCTTTAATATAATAGTACTAAAGACTACTTTAACGAAAAGTTATATATTTTTATTAATTTATATTAACGAGTTTCTATTAATAATTTTATTTAAAACTGAGCTTTTCCGTTTATATTATAAAATAAAGCTAGTACATATTATTACTAGTACTTTTAAAACAAGGGTTATTTTCTTTTTAAATTTTATTGTAATTACCCGAAGTAATTTTAAAACAAAAAAACGTGTAAATAAGTTCTTTAATTAATAATTTTACTTGACCTTCTCATTATTTTAAGCTAAATCATATTAAAAGGACAAACTAATATTAAATTATTTAAAGAGCTTTATTAAAGAATTATAAAGCCTTTAATTAAGTCTTAAAGATAATAATACAAAAAATGAAAAGACATTTTAGGATAAGTTATTATAAGGAATATTAAGTAACTCACTTTTTGAGATAGCCTTATTTAAGGTATTATTTACGTTCTTTCCTTTGATGGACGGCCTTTGCTCTATTGTTAATATTAAGACGACATATAAGCCGGGATCACGAGTTAAAAAGACCTTAAAATTAAATCTAAATCGCCATTAATCTTATGTCATTGATAAAAATATATATTACTTAAATAAAAAGATAAAGTTTTTATAAAATAATAAACGCAAAAATAAATTCCGGCTTAAGCTAAGTTATATTAAATATATGATTTGTAAAAAGAAGGATTATTATAATAACCGACATTTTAAAGAAGAATAAAATGCCGTAAAGACAAAGTACTTTATTAAATAAAAAATAAAAGGAATAAGAACTATAAATAACTCATTTAAGGCTTATTAAACATATATTAAAAGGTATAGATTAAATTTAGACTTAAATTAAACCGAATCTAAAGGACATAAGGATAACCCTCATAATAATAAGTCAAACACTTTATTAAATAATAATGATCTTTAAAGGGAATAAACAATGATAATGACAATAATACAATGAACTTTACGGCTATATTTATAATAAATGAAACCAAATATAATACACAGGAAGTATTATTATAATTTAAAGAGTAGAAAGCGGCCTACATTTTAAAGAGTAAAATCAAAAAACCTCTATAAAGTGAGGCTTATATAACGTAATAAACAGATTAATTTTTTTAAAGTCTCCTTATTAACACTAAAGCCTTAAACAAAAACACTAGAGACATTAACTAATTATGAGCTTTATAATAGATGTAAGAGGTTAAGCTTAACATAAACCAAATAAAGTAGAATTAGATCATATTCAGAACCGGTTCCCGCCCGTTTATAACAGTAATAACGGTTGGTACTCTTATTGAATAAATAGAGTTTATAATTGTAGATATAGATATCTTATTCTTAGTGTACTTATAGTAGTTAAATAAGCTTAATGTTTAGTATAATAACTTATAGAATATATTAGTTTAGGGTAAAAAAACACTTGATTATATAAAAACAATGTTATTTATGGCTTTCTTAGACTAGTACTAATAATTACTAGATTCTTCGACTAATACGATTAATATGTGTCATTTGATTAAAATGAAGATTTAGAAGTTATATAAGTAATTCAGGTACCCTTTAGTATAACGCCTATAACACTTATTAAACTAAGCTAGTCACATTCTTGACTTAAATAGTATGTTTAAAGTTAAAGAAGTATGTGAACATTATTAAAAACACACAGATATTTTATATAGATTTTAATTTAAACTATAAAATAACGTAGATTTTAACTATAGTTTACGTTAATATAATATAATTTAAAGAGAAATATACTTTTCACATAATTAATAAAGTCACCGGCTTTAAAATAATAAAGTTACTCTAAAAGAGACCTAGTTTAGCCATAACTCAAGTTATATTTAATGTTTTTAAGTTAATATAAATAAACATATATATTACACCCCTTGACTTTGTAATATATGACTATAGGACTAATTTCAACTCCAAGGAATTCCACAATTCTTTACGTTTTATTAAGAGTACTCTAAAGCTTATCCCTGTAAAAGCATACCACTCAATTAATAAAGTGGAGAGATATCATGGTTTACTTTAATATGCCTATGAGATTATTATAAAAGAGCACTTTAAGTTAAGTAACAAAGATTAATTATAAATGATAGTTAAAGTAATAAATGATATAACTGGACTTAATAAGCTGATTCTTATATTATTCGTCTTTAGAGTTTACCCTAGAATAACGGAATTAAACCCTCTTAGTCCGTTTATTAAATAACGCGTTATTATTATTAAAAAGGTGATAAAAGAAATAAGACGGATTTATATAACTTATAAAGTCAATAATGCACTAACGACTTAAAACGGCCTTAGTGCTATTTTAATATATAACTTATACTTAAAAGATCAAGTCTTAGTGTAAAAAGAAAAGAAAAGATAGAGAGAGTTATATGAGTTCTTAAGGTTAAATAACAAGTCTTATAAAATCACTATAAATAATAATTAGATTTGTACATTCTAATTAACATTTATACATTTATTTAAAATAAATACATTAAGTATTAAACGTTAAAAATAAAATTTACTAAAAGATTCTACAAAGATTACTCTTAATCTTAAATCACCAGTTAATAACACACTTAGATTAACTTTAACACTATCTTAAATCACCGTCAAACTCCCATTTATATAACTTATTTAAGGATTACTAATAATTAATGATAATTATAATATTAAGGTGTTTTTAACGGAGAAGGAAGTAATAGATCGAGAGTTTTTTATTAAATTTTAGAATGAAGACAAAATCACTACTCTTAGAGTATTATTCTAACAATTTTATTAAATAGAATACAAATCACTTATTAAAAGAGGGGTTTTTATATTTATTTAAAAAGATGACCTTAAAGTAAAAGGTCAATGTATGCTTAAATTTAAAATAATAAATAATGTTAAAGGGAAAGAGACTTTAATATTATATGAAAACATCAGTAAAAAGATTTAATCACAGATGGCAGGTATTACCCGCCATTCGTATATATCACAGTTATAGCTGTATGTCCATGTTATTAGGCTAATCCGCAGCTTGTATTATGTTATATTACGTAATATAGCGGCTATTACGCCTATGGCTACGGACACCGCTATAAGTGTGAAATGTATAATAATGAAAAAAAATTCCCTTAAAGCCTCTTATAACCCCTTAACCCCTTAACCCTCTTATATCATTAGCCTTAGCCTTTATTAATAAAAAAATTTGGGCGCGGATGGCGGGCTGTGCTCATTATCCGCGCCATCCGTAGCTGTGGCTGTATGTCCAATATATTGACCCTATTCGCACCCTATACCTTATTATGTTGCGCAATGTAATAGGTATAATTGCGGTGGCAGCAATTGCAATAATTGTAGTTATAATAGCATTCAATAGCGGTTATAATTCTTTTAACTTATTGTATCAATTGGCACGGCCTTGTTTCCTTATTATTAATATATGTAATAAGTACAACAAGTTCATTAGTATATTATTGTTTGCCTTCTTTATTACGTCTTCTTCCCCTTTAGTTTGCATCGCGAAAGCAATTATAATATTCATCTATTCCTTTTGTATTTGCGGTGGTTTTATTGCCTTAGCTTTAATGGTTTACCCTTTAGCCATATACATTCCGCATGTTTTATATAAATTTGTTGTTTCTAATACTATGACTACTTGCGGTGCCAAAATTCAAGTTGACTGGTTTACAAAATGTTTAAATTGTCACAAACGTTTGAGCTAAGTATTGGTTTTTTTTTGTATATTTTGGATTTATATCCTATTAAAACTCTACGTTTTTTATTGTTGTAATTTAAAGAATAATTATCATAAAACTATATTTAAATTATAGTTTTAATACACGTTTTTACTTTATTTACGAGATAATAACCTTTTGAAAATAACTCTCATAATTGGCTTACTCATTTTCCTCTTACCCTCTTACGAGTAAGTCTCACAATCACCTAAAGTAATTATCTGAACAATCACTAAACTAATCCCATAAATATAAACAAAACTGGCTTTGAAAGTGATTATTAAACTGGCCTAGGAAAAACCACTAAATTGGCTTTGAAAGTGACTATGAATTTAGCCTAGAAAAAAACCACTAAACTGGCCTAAGAAAAATCACCAAACTGGCCTTAAAAGTGACCGTTAAACTAACCCGGAAAAAAACCACTAAACTAGCTTAGGAAAAACCATTAAATTGGCCTCGAAAGTGACTGTTAAATTGGCCTGGAAAAAAAACCATTAAATTGGCTTAGGAAAAACCACTAAATTAGCCTCGAAAGTGACCGTTAAATTAGCCCGGAAAAAAACCGCAAATTTAGCCTAAGAAAAACCACTAAACTAGCCTTGAAAGTGATCATTAAACTGACCCTCAATTTATTTTTTAACTTAAACCTACGGTTTTCGCTTATTATATGGTCCACAATAGTCCCCCATTTGGCCCAATAGAATTAAAGCATTTTCCCCTTTTCATAAATTATTAAAAGTAAAACCGCAAAATAATCGCTAGGTCAGTGCTAAGCCCTCACATTGTTTGTACCTTATTTTTTAAAGTGGCCGGTAATATGTCTTTGAAAATGGCCGCTTATTTAAACCTTAAGTAAAAAGCAATAAACCTGTTATGGGCTTTATAAAAACTGGTTAAAATTATTAATGAGAATCATTAATTTGTACTTTTTGTTTTTAATAATACGTAATAAATTGGCTAGGTCTTTTTAATTAAATATGGCGTATGCTTTTTTATTTTAGATAATAGTTTTCTAAAAGGCTTTAAATATTTAGAACAAAGTATTTCCGTTTATGGTTTTTTATAATAAAATTACCTATTCCGTGGTTTTTGGTATTTTAAACTTGGGTACGCCTACCGTTGTTATTGCGGATTTAACCTAATGTGCCCAAAAGGCAACGCCCCAATTAAGTGATATTATTACATTGATTTTTAGGGAATATTATTAATTAGTGTATTATTAAGAAAAACATTAATTATACTCCTTTTTATCAATAATATAACCAATACCTCTTTTTATATAATATGAAAAAGTCGTCCCTTAAATGATTTTCAATTTAAGTCGTACCTATTTCCTTTGCCTTTTGTTTAATTAAGCTCCGCCTTTTATAGGCAATAAAGTATTATTAGTTTAATAACAATTAATAGAAGTACCTTTTGTGGGAATGTTTAGACTTAATAAAATATTTTTATCGCCGTTCTTGTCCTTGTCGCCGTTCTCGCCCTTTTTCACATCATTTAATGGGTTCATTTCATTTATGCTTATTTAGTTAAGGCTTGTTTTAAGTGATATATACCCTTTTAATGTATTATCTATATAATCATCACCTAGGCCAATAGTTACCCCGCCATTTATCCCCTTATTAAAATTATTATATTTAGTTATTAATTTGTTTACACTATCTTATCTTATGTTAATGTATTAAACACTAGGTTAAGTTTGTGATCTTTATACCTAATGGTCTCTCAATATAAGAGTTTTATCCCCATTTCTTATTATATTAATTATTATATGATGTTTAGCTTTAACCTGACCTTAACTTAGTTTATATTTAAGGCAAAGGCGGCTTAAACTTACTTATTGAAAATCCTTATTATTTATTAAATTATTAAGGCTGTTATTTTATTTGTTTAAAACAGGTCGGGCTTTTTACTTTTGTAATTGCATTTTAATCATACGCTGCACTTTTAATATCAAACCTTACAATAAAATTACTTACTTTTTAGCGCTCATTTATTGGAAACTTGCGCGAATAAACATAAAGATAGCTAATAATCGAGGTAAGTACATTAGCTTATAGTTATTATTGGAAAAATGCCAATAATAAAAAACATCAACTTACAAGCATCTCTTTTGGCATTGATTAACATAGCCCTACTTTTATGTAATTACTTATAATAAGTTATTATGATTATAGTACATATGATCATAAGTGTTGCTGGTCGAATAGGGATAAACCATTTTATAATCTGTGATTAAGCACCTTTTGCCTATTGTTGTTTGGTGCTTGTGTATAGAATGCATAGGCATTTGATGATAATTTGGCTTATTTATTTTTCGTATTTAATTTAATATATTTAAATTAGTTTTAATACTTATAGCCATAAGGATATATATTCACATTTGTGATGTTTAGGAAAAGAACTGTATTATTTGTGATTATCTTTTTTTTAAAAAGCTTGTGTGGTTTTGGGCTTTTGAAGGTTTAGATGCGTTTTTTATTTATACGTAACAATATTATGAATTTACCTTAACATTTTCGAGCGCTTTTTTAAAACATAATCCCTTATTTAAAAAAAAGAACAATTAATGTAATATACTTAAACCCATTGAGGTAATTATAAACCTTTTTTATAATTAGTTACTTTAATGAATGTGCTGGTACGTTAATCCTTTTTATGTTTTTTATTATTAAATCTTATACTTATATAATTACCCGGCCTAAAGTTACCTCATTTTTTTTGGGCCAAAATGCAATGCTAATATTTAACGCACTAATGATCTAAGCGAATGTTAACATAGAATTACCTATATTGATTTTAAGGCTAGAACATTAAGTGTTCCCCTTTTTAATTAGGTTGCCTTGCCTTTTATAACTGGCGATTTGTTTTTAAGGTAAACAATTTAGCAAATTATTTTTATTTAATAAATTATCATTTTTCTTATTTATATATTTATGTTTATTATAATTGTTTATAAGATTTTAATTATGAGAAGGCTTGGCTTGATTGCTTTTTTGCGAATTCCGGGCATTTTTTTAACCCTTGGATTAGAATTTCCGTACATTATTTATTATTATTTGATTATTAAACTAGAAGTAGTTAGTAATATAGTTTTATTAACCTATGATTTGAAGTATTATGTATTGAGCTGTTTATTTATGAGGACAGACCAGGCCGTGTGGCTTGTGATGATTGTATTGAAGAGGATCTTATTACACGTTTATTCTAAGTCGGTTATTAATATACGTATTAGTAATAGGTAATAATAATAAGTAAGTATAAATCTTTTAAGTTAAGTATATATTATTGTATTTACTAATTAATAAGGGTAATTTTTATCTAATTTCTTTAATGACTTATTACCCGTTTTTTTATTACCACAAGTGCCAGTATTTTGAAATGTTTGTGGCTATAATATTATAAATAAGAGCTACGTATAATTAAAATATAATATAAGGCGGTTTTTGAATAAAACAATGTTTAGATATATATAAAGTGTTTTGATGTTTATTAAAATCTTAGTATTAGGTGATTATAATAAGTAAAATCTATTAGAAAAGGGGAACGCCTAAGTAGTTGAAATTATAGGTAATGCTTGGACTTTTTTATATATAAATCAATTATCTTATGTTATTAGTTTAAAACATCTTTAATATTTAAACACAAGTATTATTACCTCGGGTTATCCATAGTGTTATTCTCTGTTATAGTTAATGTTTAAATGACTATTCCTATTGATTTATGTGAAATACACAAAAACATACCTTTCTGGGAATATGGCAATTAATAAATAATATTTTATATAATACATTTTATGGCTTTATTTATAGTATATTTAAATGTATTTTCCGTGCTTTTAATATTAAGGCCTTTTTGACTTATACCAGCTTTTGATAGGCTTGATTATGTTATTATAGCGGAGATGTTCAATTTCCAGGTGACCTTATTCTTATAATTCCACTCTTTTGGGTCTTCCACGAATAATCCCATGCCCACCCTTTTATCGCCGTTTAAAACAGCTCCTAATATTAATATAAATAATATAATTACAATATAAAAAACGCTATTAACTTTTAGCATTAGGTTAGCCACAATAATATTAATAAAAAAGGCCTTTCTTGGTTATATACTTAATACGCGTCCGTGGAATCAGAATATTAAAAGCGAGACATATACACTAAGCCACGCCTACTACCCTTTAACAAATAGTAATAAGATCCGGATTCACATAAGTATAAATTGGGGCATTAGTGTAAAAGATATTTAAATAAAGTATAAATATATAATGCAATAAATTTATAACGCTATCCAACTTCCAAAAGGTGGCTTCATTATTTTTCCATATATTAAGTGGCTTAATAATATATATTCGTTTATTATAATATTACCTAATCAAGTTTAATATTGAAATTGCTTTTTATAAGAACGCGTACGGCGCTGACTTATTTAGGGGAGCCGACTTCCGTTATTATTTTTATCTCTTTTTTAACATAATGAACTCCACCTATTTAAGAACGCATAAGACATATTAATGCCCAGGCTATATATATCCTAAACAAGCCCCCATATTAATATAATAGTTTTTAAGATCAAAGTATAATAAAACAACTTTATTCATTTTGCCTTTTAAAAAGTTTATCAAAATATTACCAGGTCTATATTACGAACATACCCAATAAGGGTATCACGTGTATCTTGGCCCTAAGGCTCGGCAGCCTTGCTGCATAAAGAAGCCAAGACTAGGAAGAAATCACGGGGTTAAGGGTCACGTAATGAATCTTAAGATCTAAGGAATCTTAGGATTTAGGGGATCCCAAGGATTTTAAGATTTTTAAGATTCAAAGAAAACGAAGGTTTTATATAAGACTAGTACGTCTATTATTAAATAAGAGCTTTATGCTTAATTTCAAATAATATTTTTAATTATATTAATAACTATTTTACCTTATACATAATACACTTATTCCTTGATTATTAAAAATTAATCGCAGCCTTTTATATTTACATCAAATAAATAATGGATTGTTATATTTTGAGTATCTTTTGGTTAGGAGTATCAATTTATGTATATAATATAGCTTCTAACTTTTTTATCAAAACTTTGGCCATTGCCAATGCCTTTAATCCAAAAAAATGTTTTTAAGATTGCATTCCTAGATTTTTATTATAAAGATTGATTTAAGCTTAAGACTTACTTTATTTAAGTGAAACTTTACATCAGGTTTAATAGCCATTAATTTCCCATAAACACAAACAAGGTCCTTTAGGCCGCATCTTTTTTTTAAGGAACTGCTTTTAACTAAATTAAAACCTTTTTGTTTAATTATATTAAAAACAGAATCAAGAAAGAAAAGGTTTTTATTACTATGTTTAAAAATTTTTAAAAAGTTTTTTTAAGCTTTGAAAAATTCAAAGAATACATTAATTGCGTTTTTGGCAATATTAATTAAAATCAAATGGCTAAACGCAATATTTAAAATTTAAAGCAAATTAAATTGGCAATTATATATACAGCCGCTTTTCAGCAATTTACTAATTAAACCAATTAAAACAATAAGGCACTTAAGGCGCAGTATTATAAAAGATTAAAAAATGGAATCAAAAATAAGATTGCCAGGTTAAACGTATTCTTTAATTTGCAAAAGCTTATTAAAATAATTGTTAAAATTGATAATTATAACTTTAAATATGCTTTTAAATAAAAAGGCTAGTATTGCTTTACAGTCACCCTGATAAAGTGTCCGTGATTTTAAGCGAGGATCGACATAAAAGCGCGATTTTTCGCATTCGCATTTCTCTTCCTCTTTTAACATTTCATAATTATGCCAATACAACGCGATTCTTTAATTTTAGGAAATAGGAATAGGGAAAAAAAGATCGAATTATTAGAATATAAGCATGGGAAAATTATAAGAATATTGGATGAGGGTGCAATTAAGGCCCATATCTTAAGGTTTTATTTGCACCCATATACAACTATATCTAACACAATTGCTTTTAAACTTTTATAATTCAATAAAGCTTTATAATCACGCTTTAGCGCCCCAAAATCATATATACTTGCAAAGAAACAACTTATTTTTCAATATATACGCCGCTTTTTAAAAAAGACTTATAAACAAACAATCCATGCATGTTGAATTATTTGCAAAAAGAATATTATTAAAAAAATCTTAAAAAAGCATGAAATCAAGAATTAGAAGTATAAACGGCAACCTTTTTTTATTTAAAAAAATGCAAATAAACGCTTTGCTTAAGCTTTTCAATATTAAGGTTGTTTGCCAAAAAAATAAGGCATAATTATGTAAAATAACAAATGCTTAATCAAAAAGGGGCGAAGTAAATGGGATAAATATTGCTTTCGAACTACAACACAAAAGTAGCACCCAAATTTTGTTCAAACTTATAAAACGAATAAAAATATAAAGGTTATGGTTTGAGGATGCTTTTGGGACCTTAGGCATTTAAATCTTTATATTATAAATCGAGATTTTAAGTTTGCGAAACATAAATATTTGGCTATGTTTTACCTTAAAATTTTAAACGCAAAACTTGCCCCAATATATAAAATCTTGAACCTTGAATACAAATTTATGCAGGATAATGCCTCTATCCATTAAGCCCATAAAATCAAAAATTGGTTTATAAATAAGGATATAATTTTACTTAAAAATTGGCCTCCTTACTCTCCAAATCTCAACCTAATTAAGCATATTTAATGAGTATTAAAAACTTATTATTATAAGATATTTCCCAAAAAAGCAGAAAATAAGTCAAAGTCAAAATTTGCGCAGCAATAATTAAAATTATGCCTTTAAGCCGCATGGGATACTTTTGAGCCAAATTTATTTAAGAATTTGGCTACAAATATAAATGCGAGAATTAAGGCTATAATTGCGGCAAATGGGTGGCATACAAAGTATTAAAATCAAATTATACTTAATTTTAAATTTGAGTTGCGCATATTATAACCCTTAATCTATGCTTTAATTTATTTTAATCGCATTTCTAATTAAAGTTGATTTCGTAAAATTATATATGTTTGCGCAAAAGTGAGAAATGTAAGGTGCGGGGTAAAAATAAAAATCATAGATACTTATTCGCTAGTACTGTAGGATACATATACATTAAAATAAAGGGGGCAAAAAACCTTTTTATCCTTATAAAATAAAACTAAATGCTATATTTTAAAAGCAATTAAAGGAAAAGCTATATAATAGCAGGCTTTTCAAGAAAGTTATGGACAAATGTTAATAAAATAAGCTATGTTTTAATTATGATCTTTTAAGCCATATGGCCAGTTCTTACTGCCAAAAAAAGTTATGATTAGAAAAGAAGCAAATTAATATAATAGGATAAGGTGCTTATAATATTATTGATATTCTTATATTATTATACCCCATTAGGCAATTTAATGCTTTAAGCTTTTAATATATAATTATTAATAAACTTAAAAACAATGAAATTTATGCCTAAATAAAAAATAATAATAGCATAGCATAAAATAATGAAAAAAAAGAAAATGGGGAATTTTATTAGATCTTAAGCCCAAAGCCATATTAGCCACCGCTTTTTAAATCATTGCAAAATGAGGTCTAGGAAATCATTTAGTAAAAGAAGAACTTACACTTCTGGGCCTTAAATTCTTAATACTGGACTAACGAGATTATAAAGGTCACTTACGAAAAACCAGGACTAGTTTTTATAAAAAAACTATAATAGGGCGAAAAATATTAGGTAATTTATTAAGATTATAAACACATTAAATAAAAGCAGATTAAATATAGTAGCAGCTATTTTTAAACTTATATGCAGATTATTTTTTAAGAACTATTGCTTATTTTTAAAAAATAAAATAAGCCAAAAAAGGGAAAATTTTGAGAAGTCATATTAGAAAGCAGCCAATAGCGCCTTTAGTTTAATATAGCCAATAACACCCAAATATATTAAGAACGCCTTACCCTATTAGCTTAGATTTTAGAAATAAATTAGCTATTTATGGTTGTAGTTATAAAACCAAATCATTAGGTTTGAAGAAACATCCTAATAAAAGACTTTTATTAAAAGGATTTCCTTATGCGCCAATTAGCGGCAATAAGGAATCGTCATTTAATTATAAAAGCAAAAATTAAAAGAATAATTCTTAAGGCTATGGTGGACTTTGGGGTATAAGAAAATTTTATATTTTTTATTGTTGTGCTTAAGCATTTGCTATTAATTGAAATAAAGAAAAAAAAGTATTAGCTAATATTTGCCAATAAAAATGCCGCCGTTGATGAGATAATAAATGTACGAACTTAAACTTTGCATATAAGCATTACTGGCTATTTTTAAAAAATTTAATTTAATATTATTTAAATTAGAATGTATGACATTATTTTTGAACTTTTTTGAATAAAGAAATATAATTTAAAGATTAATTAGGTTAAGAAGCAATTAATATTTAATTATTACAAGAATTGTTATTAGGATAAAGCAGGAATATTGATTATTTGAAAGATTTGCGCTATTTTCAAAAAACAAATTGAATATTAAAAAAAGGTTTATTAATAAAAAATATATTATTAGCATATTATAGATTTGCGGCATTATTTAAAGAAAAATAGGGCATTAAGGCTTTGCCCAAATATCAAAATTATGATTATTAGATTAAGCTAAAAAAAAGTATTAAGTCAATATTTTAGCCATTTAAGGAATATTTGGCAATAAATTTGATAATAATTAAGAATTATATTAATAAATATTTAGCAAAAGGGTTTATTAGGGAATTCAAATTCTTATGAGGGAATAATATTTTTTTTGTGGAGAAGAAGGATGGTGGGCGATGAATATGCATTAATTATCGTTGATTAAATGATGTTATAAAAAAGGATTGTTATGTATTACTATTAGCTAAGGAATTGTGAAATAGGTTTGTAGGGGCTAATATCTTTATTTAGCTTGATTTAAGAAGCGCATATAACCTTATTAGGATGGCTAAGGGGGAAGAAGAAAAAATAGCATTTTGCACTTATTTCAATTATTATAAGTATATAATCATGTTATTTAGCTTGATTAATGCATTAGCTATATTTTAACATTTAATTAATAATATTTTGCGGCTATATTTGAATATAATATGCATTTATTACTTAAACAATATCCTAGTTTACTTCAAGAATAAGGGATAGCATGTAAAAGACATAATAGCAATTCTTAAGAAGCTAAAAGCTGCTTTTATACTTCTCAAACTAAAGAAATGCAATTTTCATATGAAAAAATTGTTTTTTAAGCTATGTGATCATTATTATTAAATTGGTTATAAATCCTAAAAAAATCAAAGCAATTGTCGATTAGATCAAACCCATTAATGTCAAAGAATTATAATTTTTTCTTAAATTTGCTAACTTTTATAAGCAATTTATTAAGAATTACTTAAGAATTGCTAAGGTACTTATAAAATTAATTTATAAGAATAAGAAATACGTATGAATAAAGAAAGCTAATGCGGCTTTTAAAGCTCTTAAGAAAATATTTATTAAGAAGCCTGTTTTCATATTTTTTATATTTGATAATAAAATATACATAGAGACAAATTTTTTGAATTATACTATTGGCGCTGTATTCAACTAATTAGGCGAGGATAGGAGATAGTAATTAGTTGCTTATTATTTGCGGAAATTATTATTAACAGAATTTAATTATGACATATATAATAAAAAGTTGTTAGCAATTGTGGATATAATATGTAAATAAAGGGTTTATTTTAAAGGCGCTGCCTATAAAGTATAGATTTTAATGAATCATAAAAATTTTATTTATTTTATTATTATTAAAAAACTAAACCAACATCAAGTCCGCTAATATAAAACGCTTTTTACTATTAAACTTCAAATTTTTTATATTAAAAGAATGGAAAATGCTTAAGCTGATGTTTTAAATAAAAAACCAAAATATTTTGCAAACAAAACTCATAAATCCTATATCATATTACGAAAAAATGGTGAATTGCTGATCGTTAATTATTAACAATTAGCAGCGATCAATTGATCAATTGTAAAAAAAACTTGGAAAAGCTATGCCAATAATTTAATTATAGCCAAATAACGCAAATAGTTAGGTAAAAGATTTTTTTTTATACTAAATGAAACTTTTTAGTTTTAAGAACAAATATATATTTCTACTTAAAAGCAAATCAAATTTATTATGAAATACCACAAGCTGCCGGCTTATAATTATCAAAAGATAATCAAAACATTATTAAGGCTATTTAAGGATTATTATTTTCTAAGGATAAGAAAGGTAGTTAAAGATGTGGTATTGTTATGCAATATATGCATTTGAAATAAGGCAATTTATTATGCTTTATATGAGCTTATAAAGTTGCTAGTAATACTATTACGCTTATGAAAGTTAATTGCTTTGGACTTTGTGGTTGAATTATTATTTTTAAAAGATTTAGTTATGGGAATTGCATATAACTTAATTTATATTATTATGAATAAGTTTATTAAGTATGCGTATATGGTATTAGTATTAGGAATACAAAATGCGCCTGTTATAGCGCAAGTATTTCTTTAAACGATTTTTGCGAATTATGGAATATTAAATAAGATTATTTTAGATAAAGACAAGCTTTTTATTTCAAAATTTTAGAAAACTTTAGTTGCATTTTTAGAAATAAAACAAAAAATGTTAATAGCCTTTTATCTTTAAATAAATATATAAACAAAACAAATCAATTAAATAATGAAAACTTATTTTTAATGTTATATAAATTATAAATAAGATAATTAGGTTTAATTATTTTCATTTGCCTAGTTTGCATATAATAGCGCAAATTAAAAGATTATTGAAATATTGCTATTTTACGCAAATTATGGGTATAATCTAATAGCATATAATATATCAATTGCGGGTTAAGGGACTGCGCAAGAAGCCATGTTATAAGGAAATAAGCTAAAGCAATTACATAAGAAATTATTAGCCAATATTTTATTTATAGCACAAAAATTAGCAATTTATTATAATAAAAAGCATAGCATAGGATCAACGCTTAAGAAAAGAGATAAAGTCTACTTACTTCAAAAAAATATTACGATAAAATGATCAAATCATAAGTTGAATCATAAAAAGCTAAAACCATTTAAATTTGCAAAAGTCAAAGAACCAATTAATTATTAGCTAGCATTTTCAAAAATAATGAATATTTATTTGGTATTTCACATATTCCTTCTTGAATCGGCATTATCAGGAGCATTACCTGCTTTTGTTACTAAAATATAATTGATTAATTTAAATGTTAAATATAAAGTAGAGACTATTTTTAATTGTTAAAATTTCCATGGCAAAGCCAAATATTTGATTAGGTGGAGGGGATACCTATAATCAAAAAACATTTGGAAACCCAAATTTAATCTTTATTGTCTTAAGCTACTTTAAAGGTTTTATTCATAAAACCCAGGTTTTCCTAAAAGAAGTCCCCGAAATTAAGTAACGTTTTATCAATAAGCGGAAATTTGAAAAAGTTACCAGTAAATGGCAAAATAAGCGATTAAGTAACAAAAGCTTACTTTTCCCTTTTTGCTGTTTCCCGCGCTTTTGTTTCCTTTAACTTATTTATACTTTTCAAATCATAATAAAGCATTTTTGCTTCTCATTTTTTTAAAAACTTGCGTTAATACGCAAAGCGATTTAAACAATCAACGGCTACGGCCATAGCCTAGGCCAGCTGCGCCGCTTTATTGCAAGCTTGCTATTCTTTTATATTCAATTTGCTTTTTGCTTTTTTTAAAGCGTTTTAGTTGCTTATTGCAGGCATTTTAATATCGCATTTTTTTTAAGACAAGCGCATTTGGCGTATCAAGTTAAATTAAATGTATTTAATATAATGCATGTTTTTTTAGTCTTTTTACACAAGAAACAGGGCATAGTTTTAATTTTGGAAGATTCGATTTTGCGGGAGAGGGCCAATTGCTTATGAATTTTCTTGTTCAAATCAAAGGGCATAATGAAAAAGGAAAATAGCTGTAGGCTATTATTAATATTTTTTTAGCATATTTAAGCATAAGGATCATATTAGGCTAAAGAGGGGATAATGTTATAAATATACCTAATAAAGGTATTACATATGTTTTGGCTTTAAGGCTTGGTAGCCTTGTTGCATAGAGAAGCTAAGATTAGGAAAGAATTATGGGATTAAAGATCATATGATAAATTTTAAAATTTAAGGGATTTTAAGATTTAGGGGATTTTAAGAATTTTAAGATCCTTAAAATTTAAAAAAACAAAGGTTTTATATAAGATTAGCATATTTGCTATTAAATAGGAGCTTTGTGCTTAATTTTAAATAGTATTTTTAATTATATTAGTAATTGTTTTACCTTATACGTAATACACCTACTCCTTGATTATCAAAAATCAACCGCAGCCTTTTGTATTTACACCAAGTAAATAACGGACCGTTATAGTCTAAACCTTAATTATAATTGAAGGCCATTATTATATATTTTTATTAGGCTCTTTTTTTACTATTGGCTTTTATGTCCATAGCTCTTTTCTTTATTGCGCAATTGTTTATTATTCTTTTATTTATAACACTTTTGTTAAGAATTAAGGGGCTTATTTTAAGAAGGCTATTTTTAAGGCCATTTTATGGGCTCGCTTAACGGAAGCCCTAAGTATTCCACCCATTTGCTTCACTCGCTTTACTTCACACTTTAAGAATTGTATAACTTATAAATGTTCCTAAAAGGCCATTTTGGCGATTAATTTAGTTTTATTAATTACATAATATTTGAGTTTATATTAATAAATTCTATAATAGTTTGATGCGATTATATTACGGCTATTAGAAGGCCGATTTAAGGGACCATTTAAAGGCAGGTTGAAATGATAATATAACAGGTACTTAAAATATTATTGCCTTATAGATTTTATAAGTTATTATATTATAAAAATTACGTTTAACTTAATATTTTAAAATATAGAATATCCTTTGGCTAATCCAATTTTTGCTTTATTAACATTGCCTATTTTATATCCTAGAATAATTAGTCGTTTATGATCCGGCTTTAATATTTATCCTAATTCACATAATTATTAATATATGATACATTTTGCGGCTTTTAAACATCATTAATTTTGCTTAAAATAATATGAGCACTTTAGTATATGTTTATTATTCGGAAAAAACGCCGACATTAAAGCCGTTTAAGCCAGGTTATTATTAGAACCTTTAAAAAGATTATCTTAATTCTATCATAAATTAAATGCGGCTCCTTTAAATTATGTGCTTATGTTTTTTAATCCTTTATCTTATTTCAAAAAGGATATACATTAATTAAGGCATCATAATAGGATAGCAATTGTATGTTATAATGGTTTTATAGGAAATCAATATTTAAAACAAATAATATAAGGCGGAATTAGCTAATGCGACTTTTATTATACGGGTTAGGTTGTTTATTTTATTAATCCCATATTATGTGGGGATATACTTATACCTAGTAATAATCATTACATGGCCTTAAACTTCTCTAATTTAGGGAACATTTAAGAATTTTTTAATTTATTACCTTAGAATCATTATTGTTAGTTCCATTTTGTTTTTAATATTTGATAGCTTTGAACAGTGTGTAAAATGATTTGATTTGATTTGATTAATGGCTATTAATCAAAATCAAATCAAGTCAAATTTAGATTAATCAAATTCAAATCAAATCAAATCAAATTAATTGATTATTAATTGATTAATTTGATTAATATAAGAGCCGTATCCTAATTAGGTATAGAGCGCCAAGACCTGTCCTTATTAGGTTTAGCGTATACTAAAAATAGGAGTGGCGAGTCCTAATCGAGCTTTACTTAGCTTAGCGAGGTGATTCTAAAGCCTTTTCTATAACACTTGACTATATTAGCTAATAATAAACAAAAAAAATATTGGTAAGTATTTAATAATATATTAATAAGCTAAGAAATAGGCTAGCAAAGGATACTTTTGAGAATATTATTTGTTTTGAAAGTTGGGGTATTATTAAAGAAAAAGACGAAGAAGAGATAAGAGACGAAGCAGGTATTACGGATCAAGATCTTACTTTATTTATTATCTAGTTAGTTAGTTATTTACTTAGTTATTTAGTTCCGAAATTTATAAGTATTTTCATTTATTATAGAACCTTTTTATATTAGATTATATTCTAAAAATAGAAGTATTAATTAATCAAAATCAAATCAAATCAAGCCAAATATCCATTAATCAAATTCAAATCAAATCAAATTAATCAATTAATAATCAATTAATGTGATTAATTTTGTTCACACTGGCTTTGAATAAAATCAGTGGTAAATCTAATATCTAGGAAAAGTCACCAATGCATGCGTATGTAAAATCATATGCTAACTCAATCTTTAAATAATAATTTTTTTCCTCTTTTACAAAAACATTAAAGGCCTTAACAAATTTAGAAAGATTTAATATTATTATTAGCCTTCTAATAGTGGTAATATTCGAACTTGTGTAATTAGGGTGATGTTATCGGCGGATGGCAAGTTTTTCTTTGTTTGATAAGGCCAAGCACCTATACTACGCTGGCTGAATTGGGGTTTTTATAATAATAATAGCATAAATAATAATAAGTACTTTTATAAAAAAAAACTATAATTTAATAAATTATAATAATATGATTTATTGTTTTTATATTTATGTCTTTTATGTTATAATTGGCGATTTATATCAAATACTTATTATTCTTATTAATCCAATTATAAAACTGCTTTAATAGGAACTTGTGTAAAACTTCAAAATGTTTAATATTAAATCCATTAGGGGCCTTAAATAACTTAATGAACTTGGCATAATGGCTAAGCATGTGAAATTTAAGGAAGTTTTAATTAGCCCCATTGTTTTCTAGTGAACGATATTTGTTGAATAATCCTTTTATTATGTTTATGTGAAATAAGGCTGCTTATAAATAGCCAATTGTGTTATTATTGTGCGTTTGTTCTTATGTAATCAGAATGAAGTCGATTATTGCGCAAGTATAAGCTAAAGCAATTGATATATTGGCAATAAGCAAGGGCGTTATTACGATAATTCATATTTATAATAAATAACGCTTTTCCCCGCCTATCCATTAAATAACCTATGAAAACTTCTTAAAATGCTTTAATTCTTAAAATTTTAAAATAACATTGAATTTAACGTTTAGTTATATAAGACCTAATGATTGGGTATAACGGCGATTTCGCTTTGTTAGTTTTTGAGAAGCCCTTTGTCTTAAATAAAGGAAATGGATTAATATACAAGTTATATTCATAATATTATAGAAAACACCCTTTTATAACCCATAAAATATATTAATAATTATATTCTTATATATATTAAAGAACAGATGTGTTCAAAAAAAGAGTTAAATATAATAAAGCCATTAATAATCTTTACGTAATAATGATATCTTCTTTTAATAAGCGAAATGCTACCGCGCGCCAGCTTTAATGCAAGGAATTCATTATGTTATAATTGTATATAAATTTGGATAATTGACTTTATATTGGGCATATTGCTTATTATGCTTGATTCCGTACATAAGGCATACTTCTTTATGGTTAATACTTATTAGGCCAAGTATTAGGTAACATTAGCATATATTCCCATTTATACAAAAGATTAGCCATCCGGTTTAAGTAAGTTTTTTTTAAAGCTAGTAATAATATTAATGGCTATAAATAACCAAATAATTATAAAGCAATAAACGTTTTAAAATAATAATTATATATATATAATAAATTTCCGATTTAATAAATACAGCGCTTTTATTATTAAAAGACTTTAAAATAGATTTAAAAATTAGGAAAAGAACAAAAAGTATTGTAAATGGTATTTGTTATTGGTAACAAAGGCAACAATTATAATTGCCGATTTACAAATAAATTGGCCATGTGACCTAATCACCACCTAAATGAATTATTAATATTTTGTTTAAAATAAGTATAATTAGGATAAAAGTCCCTTTATATGATATGCGCAATTACATTTTAACCTACTATATTCTAATATATAACTTGTTATATATTCGCGTATTACTACTATCGTAAAACTTTTCTATAAAGGCCCATATTATGTTTTAAGTAAACGGCGAATGTTTTAAGAGAAATTCAATGGCTTTTTTAATAAGCTAAAATTAAAGTGTATATTTCTTAGGCTAATCGCTGGTAATCTAAGATTTAATAATTATAAGGTACTATAATCATTTATTATTATTAAAAATATTATATAAGATTGAATATATTGCATAATTAAAATTAATATAAGTTTTTATTATATTAAAAACGTCTTGATTTAATATATAAAATAAAGGGTTAGTAAGAAATTCTTTTATTAATCCCTTATTTATTAATAATTGCGTAAAGAATAATATAAGCTCTTAATCCCCCTCATAAGCAAATGACATGTATATGGTATCTGACTTAAGGTAATACTTTTTTCGTGGCCTTTTATTTAGGTCCATTTTTACTAAAGTTGCCTTGTCTAAAGTTGTTCCTATTTTAATGCCTTTTAGTTCAAATGTAATATATTAAAACGCTTTAATTAACTTTATAAATTTAAGATTTTCAGTTAGATTATAATTGTTTAATCTACTATTATAGGTTATTAAAAGAGGCAATGTTTCTTGAATTAATGTATCTTCTTATGGCTTAAGGAATAAAATGTTTATTAGATTAGGGACTATGACAATAATATTAGTAGATACTAATAGTCAACTGAATATTGGACTAAATAAATGGCATTATCTTATAAAAGGACCATAGGTTCCTCATTTATTATATAATTATTAGTTATTACACGTTTATTAGTTTCTGTGTATATATTGTCCTTTTTAATATACCTTGGCAGTGGTAATATTTTCCAATTATACTATAGCTATGGGGGCATTTTACACTTACTTATATGGCAACGAAAGCCGTTAAGAATTTAAAAAGGCCGGACGCACGTTTTATAATGGAAATTGCCAATTATGTTAATGGGGATTAAAATGATTATAATAAAAGTGGAAAATAATAAATGCTAATTATCCTCTAGTTTTTGGGATTATACATTAATTTAATGATTATTAGTTATTCTTGTTATATGAAGCCAAAGTTAAAGTGGCCTTATAATAGGGCTATTAAATATAAGCTATTTTTAAATTTAATTTCGTAAGTTGCTAGAGCTGATATTATATTATAGGAATATTTTAGGAAAATAAACAAAAATATGATAATATATATTATTATAAGTAAAAGAGCAAATATTAAGAATAAGCTTGGTGTTTTAGTAAATGGCTAGTTTAGGGCACGCTTAAAGGCTAAATTAAGGGGCCAGATTGAAGGGCCAAATTAAGAGGATAGTTTTATGAAATAGTTACAAAGTAAATTTCTTAAAGCGGCGCGATTAAAGGCTAGATTGGGGCACGTTTAAAGGCCAGATTAAAGGGCCAGATTAAGGGGATAGTTTTGTGAAGTGGTTATAAAGTGAATTTTTTAAAACGGCGCGATTAGAGGCTAGATTAGGGCACGTTTAGAGGCCAGATTGAGGGGTTAAATTAAGGGGCTAAATTAAAAGGCCAACGGCGGCGAGATTAAAGGCTAGTTTGGGGTATGTTTAAAGGCTAGATTAAAAAAACAATTATATGAATACATTAATGGGAATTATTAGTTTATATAACGAAATAAACTTTTCACAATAGTAAAAACCAAGGCCAATTAAGGACACTTTTAAATTCATGATTTTTAAGGTATTTATTAGTGTTTTATTATATATTACTAATTTTACTAATCCTTAAAGGCAACGCCAAATTAAAATCATATTATAATGAAGATTTATATTAGTTATTAATAGTTGTGTCAGTTGCTGCCATTAACCCTTCGGATATTATTTACTAGCTTTTTGCCTTTTTTATAATATAAGAAAACGCGATATTAATTAATTTCTTTAGATTATTTGTCCTTATAATCTTATCCTTTATTGGATTCCCATTTACCTAAAGTAAAAGACTATAAACCATAGGATTTTTATTATTTTAATGATAATAATAACCTTAACCTTAGGTTATAATATTAATGTTCTAATTTATTTTAATAAAAGTCACATTTATTACCTTTACTAAAGTTAAGCCAGCCGCAATCATCGTGCTTATGGTTATAATAAACTGCGCGGTTTTTTATTTTAAGATTAATATTACATTAAAAGGATTAATATAAAACCATATAAAGGCCGTAGTATGTTATGCAGGGCTTATGCTTATAAAATTAATGGTAATAACATAAGCGGCGGCTTATTTTAATATTAAACCTAGGTTCATTTTATGCTTTATTCATTATATAACTCTTGTTAATATAACGTTGAAGGATTTATTAAGTGAAAGGTAAATAATTAATAGTTTACCAAACTAATAATATGCACAATAACATAAAATCCACTCATAAAAATATATTGTGGGAACTTGCCTTTTTTGTTTAATGGCATTTAGAGGTCAATCTCATTAATAAAGTCCTTAATTTACGTTGGTTTTATAAATAAAGCGCAAATGGCGTTTAAATTATTTAAATAAGGATCGCCAGATTAATTAAAGACAAAATAATGTCGTGATCGTTTAGGCGGTGTTTTGGACCCTGATCTTTTGCCTTTACATGATTTAAGTTTAGCCTTTGGCTTTTTCTTTTTTAAATTATCTTTGTTTTTATTACCCTTGCCCTTTTTTTATGAAATATTATATTAATTATTTCCTAAAACTTTTTATTAATGAGTTTAAAATTAGTCCCATCTTTTTTTTTAAGTTAAATAAAAATAGGAAAGTAATAATTACTAAAGACTAGTATTAAACATGGCCTGGCTTTAATAATTAAAAATCCTTCATTATCCTACTATAGGTTATATGCTTTTACCATTATTATTAATTAATTTCTTTATACATTTTTATATTCTTTTATATAATAATGTTAGCCCCTTTTGGCTATTCCAAAAAATAGTTACACGAAAGTATAAAAGATATACACCTATGCACACAAACAATGGGCTAGCTAAAAAAGATAATTTTGGTAATATAGTGGAGCCAAATTGCCTTAATAAATAGAGTGATCTTATTAATAATCCTATCACTTATGGCTGGATCTTTCTTTTTTATATTTAGATTCGGCTTTTAATAATTTATTTTCTTGGCTTACTGATTATTTAACTACCCTTTTAATACCTTGTGATACTGCCATTTTGCGCGCTGTAAGAAATTATAGTATTTAACCAGGTCCAAAGGACTATTAGTCATTGGCATTACGCTTAGAAAAACATATAATAAACAATTATACGATAAATATTTCTACATTATATTAGTATAAAGCATATTAATCCATTTGATATATTGAATTTTAACGGCATTATTAATTTTTTTACACATTTGATTGATCCTTAGATATTAACTTGTTTTTTTAAACAATAATTACCACGGACTAATAAGTACTTAGGAGTAAATCCTGACTAACTTTTTGTTAACTTTTACTCACTTGCTGTTTATAATCTTTTAAGCGGTTTATTGGTACTAATAATTGACGTGTTTAACATTATTATTGTATTCATAAAACTTAATATCAACTAAATCAAAGGTTATAAGAACTATTCTAGGGCTGTTTTTAAAATAAAGACAAAAGCCCAAGAAAATATATACTTATTTGTAAATGTTCTTAATAAAATCTATTTAAATGCCGTTCTTTTCATTCATTAGCGAAAGCTCATAATATTCCTTTTTCGTATAAAGGTCCACTCATTAAAAAACAGTGATTAAATGCTTTTATATATAAGCGCGCATAAGTTCGTATTAGTACAAATTATTCACTTAATAAGGTTTAATGTTACTTCCTTTTTACTTGCTTTTCTATAAATAAAAACAAAAGTAAAACTCATTGTCTTAATTGTCTAATAGCCTTATAAGAACTATTATTATCTTAATACTAAGTTTTTGTTTAGTGAACTAGCCAGGTAAGCTTTTAAAGTATAAGTAAAAAAATCCGAACTCTTTAAAGAAACTTTACTTATTTAGGCATTTTAAATCAGGTTTTAAATCGGCTTTGTTTTAAAAAAACATAATCGTTTAAATTAATAAAAATGTTAGATTATATGTAATTGTAAATATATTAAATAAAATGAGCTATAAAAGTGATAATAGTCTTATTTAACTTAATGCCAAGTGTAAGAATAACCCCCCCAACTAAGTTATATATAAACATTAGTATAATAAATACATTATATAATTAAAGTAAAAGAAGCTGTCGATTAAAATCCAAAACATAAACGTAAAAGTCGGCTTATATGTAATTAGGCAAATGGCATATAAACGTATACTTTTTTTCTTATTTTTTACGGCTTAAATGTTAGGTTTTTATTGTTTTTATTAGATTACACATATTATAATTAACAAATCAATATTAGCCGTATAAAGAAAAGCGCGTTAATATTTACTCTTTAAATTATTTTATCATTTACTTTTGTTTATTATTTTCGTATTGCTTTTTAAAACTCGTCTTCGCCGGGGAAAGTATCAAAATCTAGCTAACCCTTTAATATTATATGTATACTAATAAAGGTACATCTTATATCGCTCATATTTATAAATAACTTGTTATATTATTTACCTTATACTTATTATTTAAATAAGGGTAGAGTTTATGGCTGAAGAGGTGTTATTAAAGCGGTGGGTGTATTTAATATTAAGGAAAGGGTAATATCTAAAATAAATAAACCTATACTATTAGTTAAAAGTAAATATATAAGCGGTGATAGGCTTAATAAAAGTAGTAGGGAAACTTAAAGTGTTTTGTTTTAAGTAATACTATCCGTAAATGAGTTATACATTAGAAAATTAATTCCGGGTATTATGGCATTAATTGAGGGTAACTTTTTTTTAGAAACGGGCTTATTTATTTTAAACATTAGTAAATATATTATTATATTATTATGGCGGTTTAACTAGGATTAGTGTCTATAAAGCAAATATAACTATAGCGGTATTATTGGTAATCTTTATATGATTATATAAATAAGAAATGGCTAAAGACAATTAAATAGGCGTCATAATTATATAATACGCCTTTTCAGCATTATGTCTACTTAAATAAATCTATCTTAACTCATAAATGTCTTATTATAAATCTATTTTTATGGTAATAATAATTAATATAAAAAAGTTGTCTTATAAAAGATAAAAAGGGCTAATATCTCTAAATATGACTTTATTATGTTCTATTCTAATGATTATATTTGGACAAAATTATATACGCTTATTTAAGCTGTCGTTGAGTCTGCGTATTAGGTATATTTAAAGATTAATTAAGATTAAAAAGCCGATAAAAGAGGTGTTTTTAGCGTGGTGGGAAAAAGATGGCTTTAATATAAGAGGTATATTTAAAGAAAACACAGTAATAAAATCTAAGATGTTATTAATAAAAGTAAAAAGATAATAAGATTAATTTATTTAAAATCTGCCTAAAGGAAAAATCATTAATAACAAATTAATTTTATTTAAAGGCCATAGGTTTAATCTATAGTAATTTTATTATAATTGTAAGGGATAAAGGAGCCGTTAATAGTGAAACCATCGTAAGAGAGGCACTAGTGTATTACGTTATTAATATAAATAAGGAATTATACGAAATTTATAAAAAGAAATTGCGTTACATTATAAAAACAGCCAAAACATTTAAAAAAACGCACATATTTAAGGCGAAGTTAATGGGGGTATTTAGGTATTATCTTACCACGTAAAAAAGCTAGGTTAAAGGCCATTTACCTTCACTAGGCCCATTTTATAAAATGGCTTTCTAATAATTAGCCGCATTTTACGACATTACGGCATATTGCTTTTAATTAATAAATTAATATTACGTTATTTTAACATAATATTATTTTATTTGTTAATTATTATATATTACTTTATTTTTTAATTATTATGCGATTCACTTTTTAGAAGCTAAGACTTTATATTGTAAGGCAACAGCACTATTGTTATTAGAACTCATAAACATGGTACGCCTATTTTTATAAAAAAAAGCATATAGCATGGGAATAATACCTTAATTTCCCGCTAAAACAAAAACATTGGCTATGATTAATATAAATAAACATGTAAGTATAAAGAATAAGACTAATATATATTTTTTATAACAATTATGTTCTTGCCTAATAGCATCCCTTAATAATAAATGAATAAGTATGATCCAAAAACATGACTAAATATTCTAATACCTAATACCTTTTTATAATAAGAAAATATTATAATTAACAATATTAAGGATTTTGGGCCAGTTCTCTACTTATCACTGGTCACGATTATAAACCCCGCCGCGGTAATACTATTAATTATACAAATAAATATAATATGCACCGTTTGAGTAATATAAAACCAGATGGTAAGTAAGCATTTATAAAACTAATTTAAATAAGATTAAAAGGACATTATGTTACGCAACATTAAAGAATAACCTGAGAGGGCTGGGATAAATACAAAAGGTATAATAAATCATAAATCGCATAATAATTGATATGCCGCTTACAATGAGATTTTGAAAGAAAGTGTCAAATGGGCAAAGATAAAACAAAAGGGAAGGTTAAATGCTATTATATAATTATCATAGGCTATGGGGTAGTAATAAACCGGGGATAAATATAATAATATTAAATAATGATAATATAGTAGCCGTAAAAAAAGATAAAAGATACGTTATATTATTATTAGATCTATGTTCTAAAAAGTGTTATTATATAAAAGTCTATAAAAAAAGGGCATTAAGGAAATAATAATAAATGAAATTAAAAATAAAGAATAAAGTCATTTTTATAATAACTAAGGCAAGGATTTATAAATAACAAAAATCGCAATGGCATTAAACATAAGTCAAAGGGTAAGGAAAATTAGAAATACAATAAATTAAGAATCATCTAAGGATTCTATTAACAATTAGTATATAGATGTTCTTTGATTATATTTATTAAAGGAATACGTTATGTTTATAAATAAAAGCCATACTTATATTAAATAATAATAAAAGGCCCGTAATAATAATATATACATATATTGAGATAAAATTAAAAGGCATATAAAGCAGGTATTTATAAACCATAAGATAAGGCTAATAAATAAAGCATTATGAGAAGCAGGAGATTATAAATAAACCGGTTTATGTTTAGGGTAGACAAATCACATCATTAAATATAAAGACAAGTTTTTCACTAATATATTTGATTTAAATAATGTGGGGAATAGTGAAACTATTAGTATTAATAATAACGTAAGTAATTAAGTATATAAGGTCATATTAAAAGGCCACTTTTAAAAGTCATTTCTAAAGGCCACTTTTGCCGGGACAATTGCTTTAAGTTGTAATCTTATTAATAGATGGCACCTTTAAAGTATAATACTTTTAAAGGCCATTTTTTCAAGGCCACTTCTAAGTAACTGTTATTATAAGACACTTTAATAAATACATTATAAAGGTGGTATAAAGGACTCTGGGAGAACCCTTAAAGGGTATCCCAAATTAGCTATTAATAATAATAAAGCCTTTGAATATATGTAATGATTTAAGACGTTTTTTATAAGTCACTTTTAATTTTAGAACCATTTTAAGGGTCACTTTGGAGGGCCACTTTAAAGGGCGCTTTTAAAAGGCGCTTTTTAAGTTAAAGGATATTTTAATAAGTGATTATTAATGTTGCTAAAAACATAAGCGGCATTTTAAAACGGTTTTCATAGGTTATTTTAAAAGGCCACTTTAGAGGGCCATTTTAGGGGCCATTTTAGGGGCCATTTTAAAAGGCGCTTTTAAAGAATATCCTAGCAAGTGATTACTAATGTTATTAAAAACATAAGCGGCATTTTAAAACGGTTTTCATAGGTTACTTTAAAAGGCCATTTTAGAGGGCTATTGTAATGGTCCGTTATTTACTTGGTATAAATATAAAAGGCTGCGGTTGATTTTTGATAATCGAGAAGTAAGTATATTATGTATAAAGTAAGACAGTTATTAGTATAATTGAGAATATTATTTAAAGTTGAATACAAAGCTCCTATCTAATAGTAGATGTACTAGTCTTATATAAAACCTTCGTTTTTATTTAGCTCCCCGTAAATCCTTAGATCTTCAAAATCCTTAAAAATCCTAAGATCTATTATGTAACCTTTAGCCTTGTGATTCCTTTTTAGTCTTGGCTTTTTTATATAATAAAGCTGCCAAATCTCAAAGCTAAGGTATGTGTGATACCCTTATTAAGTATATTTATAATATTATCCCCTTTTTAGCTTAGTGTAGTCTTTACGTTTAAATATACCAAAAGAAATATTAACAATAGCCTAAAGCCGTCTTTTTTTATTATACCTTTTAATTTGAATAAAAAGATTCGTAAATGACTGGCTTTTTCTTATAAAATCAAATCTTCTGAAATTAAAACTATACCCTGTTTTTTATATAAAAAGACCGGAAAAACATATATTATATTAAATACATCTGGTTCGACTTAATGTATTAAATACGCTTGCCTTAGAAAGAAATGTGATGTTAAAATGCTTATAATAAGTAATTAAAATGCTCTTAAAAAAATAAAACAAAAGTTAAAAGACGAAAAACAACGTATATGTACCGAAGAACGTTTGGCTCGTGAATAATATACGGTAGCTATATTCGCGGCCAAGGGATACCTAAACCGCCTTATGCGACAACGCAAGTTCCTAAAAAAACGAAAGGCAAAAATACTTTGTTGTAATTTAAAAAATATAAATAAATTAAAAAAGGTAAAAGCGCAAAAAATAATAAAAAAGGAAAAACATGCTTTTACTATTTGGTCACTTACCCCGCCATTTACTAACAACTCCTTTAAGTTCCCGCTTATTAATAAGACATTACTTGACTTTAGGAACTCCTTTTAAAAAAACCTGGGTTTCGTAAATAAAAACTTTAAAATAGCCTAAAACAATAAAGGTTAGATTTAGGTTTTTAAGTGTTTTCCGATTATAAATATCCTTTTCATTTAATCAAATATTTAGCTATATTATAAAAATACTAATAATTAAGAATAGTTTTGACTTCATACTTAGCGTTTAAGTTAATTGATTATATTTTGGTAATAAAAGCAAGTAGTGCTTTTGGTAATGCTAGTTTAAAAAGAGATATATAAAATATTAAGTAAATACTTATTGTTTTTAAAAATACTAATTAATAATTAATTAGTCCTTTGACTTTTATAATCTTAAATAGTCTTAGTTTTTTGTAATTCAGTTTATGGCTTAATCGTTTAGTTGCGATATTTTTTTAAAGTAAATAAACTTTATTTTTTTTCTTTAAACGTTAGTCTTATATTACGCTTTTTGTTATAATAAATTGCTGATCTTTGTATTATAAATAGAATATCGGCTGATAATTTTTTATACAGTTGTTTTAGCTTGTCTTCTTATAGTATGGTTTTTTGCGCAGTCCTTTAATCTGCAATTAGTGTATTATATACTGTTAAGTTATATTTATAATTTGTATAAAACGGCGATACTTTAATAGTCTCTTAATCCGCGCTATTATATATAAACTGGGCAAGTGAGAGTAGTTGAACCTAGTTGTCTTATTTATAGTTCATATAATATTAAAGATAAGTTTCTATTATTTAATTAATTTGTTTTGTTTATATATTTATTTAAAAATAAAAAGTTGTTAATATTTTTTGTTTTATTTTTAAAAGTATAATCATAGTTTTTTAGAACTTTGAAGTAAAAAGCTTGTCTTTGTTTAAGATTACTTCGTTTAATATTTTGTGATTTGTAAAAATCGTTTAAAAGAATACCTACGTTATTTATGATATATTCTAGGTTCTTAGTATTAGTATTATATATATGTACTTAGTGAACCTATTTGTGATTACACAAATCAAATCGTATTTGATTTTTGTGACTAGGTCTTTTAAAAATAATAGTTTAATCACAAAGTTCAAAGCAATTGACTTTTATGGGCGTAATAATATAACTAGCAATTTTATAAGCTCATACAAAACATAGTATAATGCCTTGTTTTGGATATATATATTATATAATAATATTACGTCTTTAATTATTTTTTTTATACTTAAGAAATAGTATTTTTTAAAGAGTCTTGACAACGTTTTAGCAACTTTTTAGTGTTTATAGGCCGGCAGCTTATACTGTTCTCTAATAAAGTCCGTTTTGTTTTATATTAAGACGTAGACTCGTCTTTAATATAAAAGAGCCTTAATAACGGTAAAAGAGAAATCTTCATTTAATTGTTTTTTTGTTTGATTATTATTAAGTCGTGGTTATAATTTTTTTAGATTTTTTTAAAGAAACGATTCGTCATTATTAGTTGTTTATGGTTGACTATTAGTAAGTTGCCATTTTGTTTAAGTATAGTATATGACTTATACGTTTTATTTATGAGATATTCTAGTTTTTTATTAAAGGCGTTGGCCTTAACGTTTTCTATTTCTTTAATATAAGAAATTCGAAGTTTCATAATAAAAAGTGTTTTATACTATCAAACCTGGCGTCGATTTAGTTCTTTAATAGTAGTAAAATAAATAAAATTCTTATAATCTGTTAAGATTTATATTTTATAGGCAATGCCCTTGAGATAAACCCTCTATTCGCATATTATGTTCATAATTGCCAATAATTCTTTGTTATATATGTTATAATTGAGTTTTATTAGTAATAGTTTCTATGAATAGTAAGCAATTAGTTATTATTTGCCGTCTTCGCCTGGTTAGCTAAGTACGGCATTAATAGCGTAGTCCGAAGAATCCGTCTTTATATATATTTCTTTATCAAATATAAAAGATATAAGGACTAGTTCTTAGATAAACATTTCCTTAAAAGCTTTAAAAGCCGTATTGGTTTTCTCTGTCCATATATATTCTTTATCTTTGTGAGTTAATTTTATAAGTACCTTGGCGATTCTTGAGTAATTCTTAATAAATTGTCTATAAAAGTTAACGAATTTGAGAAAAGATTATAATTTTTTGACATTAATAGGTTTAATTTAATTAATAATTGTTTAAATCTTTTTGGGATCTATAATTAACCTGATAATAATAACTACATAGCCTAAAAAAGTAACTTTTTTTATATAAAAATTATATTTTTCTAATTTAAAAAACATAAAGGCGGCTTCTAATTTCTCAAAAATTGCCGTCATGTCTTTTATATATTGTCCCTTATCCTTAAAATAAACCAGAATGTCATCTAAATAATAGATATACGTTATGTCTAAATATAGCCGCAAAACATTGTTAATCAGACACTAAAATGTGGTTAATACGTTAGTCAAACTAAATGATATAACCGTATACTCGTAATATCTAAAGTAAGTGTAAAATACTATTTTTTTTTTTCCTTTTAGTTATTTTAATAAGGTTGTACACGCCTTTTAAATCAAATTAAGTGAAAATCTTAGCCCTTACGAGCTTGTCTTATAGTTCTTTAGCTAATAATAATATGTAACAATCTTTTTTAGTGGCGTCGTTTAATCGATGGTAGTTAATGTATATTTATTGTTTACTATCCTTTTTTTCCATAAAAAAGACGTTGTTTCTTCACGGGGATTTGGACTTTTTAATAAACCCTTTCGTTAAGTGTTCTTTAATATAATTTTTAATTGTTATTAAGTCTATTACTGAATATTCCTTAAGTAGTTAAAATATTGGCTTAGTACTTTTTTCTAACTTAATCCAATAATTGTAATCCTAGTGTTTAGGTAAGGCCTCAATGCCCCGTTCTTCCTTAAACAATACCGCAAACTTATAATATATTGATAGTATATCCTTTATTAGTGGACCTTTATTTTGATGTTTGATCTGTTCTTTGAAAATGGCGCAAACCTTTTAAACAATCATTGTTCTTGCTTTGTCCTAATAATAGTTCTTATAACAATTAAACATTAATTGTCTTTTAATTCAATTGATTTCTGGATTATGCTTTTTTATTTAAAGAAGTCCAAGGATAATATTGTGCATCCCAATTTAAGTAATATTAAATTAAATTCTTTTAAAATAGCCGGCGATATTTATATATAAAGTTTAAGTTTGCATATTTATTATTTTATTAACGGCGGTATTTCCGTTGGGGAATACTAATTAGTACCCTTTTTCCTTTATTTTAGTTAATAGTAAATACTTGAACATAATAACAAAAAATATAAAATTCCCTTGTGCCCTAGAATCTATTATAGCCCTAAAAGTTACTTTTTTAATCTTTGTTTTTACAATTAAATGGCAATCCTTTGTTGTCACTAGTTGATATATAAAGAAATCCTCTTAATAAAAGTCTTTTGTTAAAATGTTTTTCTAAACCCAGTGGTTTGGTTTTATAGTTACAATTATAAATAACTAATTTGTTCTTAAAATCCAAACTAATAAAATGAGGCGTTTTTAATATATTTAAGTGTTATTGATTATATTAAACCAAAAGCACTATTAGCCGCCTTTTAATATGACTTCCTAAAATTCTTTTTTTTTGGCTTATTTTAGTTTTCAAAAACAGGTAATAGTTCTTAAAAAATAATTTATATATAAGTTCAAGGACAGCCGTTATTGTACTCGACTTATTTCTATTTAATATACTTATAATCTTAATAAACTACCTAATATTTTTTGCCTTATTATAGTCCTTTTATAAGAATTAGTCCTAGTTTTTTATAAATAACCTTTATAATCTTGTTGGTTTAATGTTAAGTGTTTAAGGCTTAAAGGTATAAGTTCTCTTCTTATTAAGTGATTTTTTAGACCTTGCCTTATAGTAGTTTAGAAAAGGGTAGTTAATATGGCCTTAGGTTTAAGACTTAATAGAATCCTTTGTCCGCTTCTTCTTTGTTGTCTTATATTATATTATTATTATTTTTTATTTAGGTATAAATTCCATTGTTTTTAAGTTTATTAATAGTTATATATTAAAAGCTTGAAGTATTAAACTATTTAATAGGGTATAATAATACAAAGATATTTATAATATTATAAACACTTTGTTTTATTATATTAATTTGCTTCTTTTTTAACTATGACTTTCTTTAGCGGTAAGAATTAGTCATATAACCCGGAAGACTATAATTAAAGTATAGTTTATCTCGTCAACGTTTGTTTATGATTTCCTTAAAAAGCCCGCTGTTATATGGCTTTTTTTTAGTTATTTTTAAAATGTGGCATTTAGTTTTATTTTATAGGGGTAAAAGGGTTTCCTGCCCCTTTTGTTCTAATATATGTGTATCCTAAAGTAATATTGGCCCTTTTGTTTAAAAGTACGTTCGAAATTACAATTGTCGATTTTAACAGTTATCTTAATAAGCTTTTATAAGTCAAAGGGTACGTCTAACTTAACAATCTCATCTTTGACTTTATTTTTCAATCTTTTATAATATTATGTCTTAAGTGTTTTGTTGTTTTAGCTGGTTTAATTAACAAATTATTAAAAAGCGGCCGTATATGTAGTTGTTAACCCGGTTTATTAGGTTTTAAATGTTACGTTTAATCGTTCGGTTTTAGTTGATGTCGTTAAAGACGCGGTTAATATACCCTTTGAATCTTTTAAAGCTTAAAAAGACTTTTTGAGATTTTTTAAATATAATAATAAAAACCCTTTTTTTTGGTTTTGTTTTTAATATAATCGAATAAGAAAGTCTCAATCTAGTTAAAAACAGCCTTACGGAGGAAAGACATAGTCTAAAAGACTTTGTCTGTGTTTATAAGGAACTAGTGGCTATTGAACTTGGTGTAAAATTTTATTTAAATAAAGTAAGCCTTAAGTTTAAATTGGTTTTTATAATAAAGATCCGGGGATACAATCTTAAGAACATTTTTCGAATGAAAGGTATTAATAATGGCCAAAGCCTTAATAAAAGAGTTAAAAGCCATATTATATATATAAGTCAATACTTTTGACAAAAAAGTACTTAAAGTATAACAGTTCATTATTTATTTGATGTAAATACAAAAGGCTGCGATTGATTTCTGATAATCGAAAAGTAGGTATATTATGTATAAAGTAAAACAATTATTAGTATAGTTGAGAATATTATTTAAAGTTAAATATAAAACTCTTATCTAATAATAAACGTGCTAATTTTATATAAAACCTTTGTTCTTACTTAAATCCCCGTAAATCTTTGGATTTTTAAAATCCCTAAAGATCCTGAGATCCGTTATATAACCCTTAGCCCTGTGATTCCTTTTTAGTCTTGGCTTTTCTGTGTAATAAGGCTGCCGAGCCTCAGGGCCAAGGCACGCGTGATACCCCTACTGGGTATGTTCGTAACAGCCATTTTAGGGGCTATTTTAGGGGCAATTAATATTACTAAATATATGCGGCACTTTGGGACTGTTTTTATAAGCCATTTTAAAAGGTCATTTTAAAAGGCCATTTTAAAGAACATCCCAGCGGCAATTAATACTATTAAATATATGCAGCATTTTGGGATTGTTTTTATAGGCCATTTTAAAGAACATCTTAGCGGCGATTAATATTGCTAAATATATATGGCACTTTAGGACTATTTTTATAAGCCATTTTGGAAGGCCATTTTAAAAGGCCATTTTAAAAAACATCCTAGCGGCAATTAATGTCGCTAAATATATGCGGCACTTTAGGACTGTTTTTATAGGCTATTTTAGAGGGCTATTTTAAAGGGCCATTTTAGAGGGCCATTTTAGAAGATAACCTAGTAAGCGATTAATGTTGCTAAATATATACGGCACTTTGGGACAGTTTTTATAGGCTATTTTAAGAGGCTAAATTAAGTATGTTGTGTTTAATATTCGTATTTTTTAAAAAGACAACGAAATACTTAATTTACTTTAAAATAAAACTGTTTTATGCCTATCACTATTATAAACAAAAACGTTTATTGCCATTAACCCGGAGATTTCCTTTAGCCTTTAGCCTTAGTTATAGTATGAAATGACGTGACATTAATTAATTTCTTCAAATTATTTATTTCTAAAATCTTGTCCTCCATAGGGTTTCCATTAGCCCAAAGCAAAAGACTATAAATAAGGGGGTTCTTATTACCTTAATAATAATGATGTCCCTACCTTTGGGTTATAGTGTTCATAATATAATTTATTTTAATAAAAGTCACACTAATTGCCTTAGCTAATATTAAGCCAATAATAATTGCCGCACTTATGGCCATAATAAATTGTGCGGTCTTTTGTTGTGAGACTAGTGTTGTATTAGAGGGATTAACATAGAACCATGTAAGGGCTATAATACATTTACTAGGAGTTATATTATTAGAATTAATAATAATAATATCCGCGGCGGCTTTATTTGGCTTTATATTTGGTTTTTTTTATGCTTTATTCATTATATAATTCTTATTAATATAACGTTAAATGATTTATTAAATAAAGGGTAAATACTTAACAATTTATTAAATTAATAATATATATAATAATATAAAATCTATTTATGAAAATATGACGGGGTTTTTTACCTTTTATGTTTAATAATATGGTTTTGTTAATTTAATTAATAAAGGCCTTAATTTTTGTTAACTTTCTTAATAAGGCGTAGATGGCGTCTAAGTTATTTAAATAAGGGTTGTTAAATTTATTAAGAACAAAATAATCCAAAGATTACTTAAGTGGTGTTTTAAAGCTGTTTTTATTTATTTGTTTAGTTTTTTTTAAACCTTTTTGGCCTTTTCTTTTTTTTAGTATGCCATTTTCATTGTTATTGCTTTTTTTGCTTATATAAAATATTATACCACTTATTTCTCAAAACTCCTTATTAATAAGACAAAACAAAGTCCCATTTTCTTTTCTTAACATTATAAAGAATGGGAATATGGCAATAACTCAAAATTAATAGTATATCAAGCCTAGCTTTAAAGGCATAAAGTTGCTTCTGCTTTTATTAATAGCCAAGTGCTTTTTTAATTGCTTGTGATTGGCTTTTTATATACATCGGCCTTTTTACGCATAATTTGATTAATCACTTTTTACTACTCTAAAAGATAATTGCAATTTATTATGGCTGCTTTACATTTAAGCACCTGAACAACCGGATGACCAAAAAATATATTTTTAATAATAAAGCATAATCAAGTGATCTTAATAAATGAGGTGATTTTTACGATGATATATTAGGTTGTTTATGGGTCTTATTTGGCCGGGTTAAAATTAATCTTTTAGGCTTTAAATTCCTTTTCCCACTTATTTCCTATCTACTTTTTTAGTATAGTGTGTTTGTTTTATCGTAGGTTTTTTAAAAACTCATAATAGTCTTTTAAGTTAACGGGTCCATTAATCATTGGCATACTATTTATAAAAACATATAATAGTGGATTATGTGATTATTAAGATATAAGATTATGCGGGAAATGATTTTATGATACAACAAGTTTAAGGTTGTTTTTAGGATTAATATATTAAACAAGTTTGATATTCTTAATCCCACTAAACATTTACTTAATTCTAAAATATAATTTATTCTTTCAAATAATACTTATAACGGACCAATAAATTGACCTAAGCTAAACGGTGTATAAGGCCTTGTTTTTTTTTAACCCGTTTATTAATATTAATTGTTTTGTATTCTATTAGTTAATATTAGTAATTAACATATCTAATATTATCCTTATGTTCATAGAACTTTATAATAACTAAATCAAACGTTATGAAAACCATTACGCGGCCATTTTTAAGATAAAGGCAAAAGCTAAAGTAGCCATATATGTATTAGCGAATGTTTTTATTAGAATCCAGTATAATGCTAATCTTTTTATTTATTAAAGGAAACTTATGACGTTTCTTTTTTATATAAAGGTCCTTTTATTGAGAAATAAAAATGTTATGCTTTTGTTTATGAGCGCGCGTAAGTTTGTACCTATACGGATTATTCACTTACTTAAATGGGGTATTATCTCCCTCTTGTTTTTCTTTTTATGAATAAAAATAAGAGTAAAATTCATTGTTCTAATTGTCTAATAATCCCATAAGGACCATTATTATCTTCACGCTAAGTTTTTGTTTAATAAAATAGCCAGGTGAACTTCTAAAGCATAGGCAATAGAATCCGTATTCTTTAAGGAAACTTTGCTTATTCGGGTATTTCAGATTAGGTTATAAATCGGCTTTATTTTAAAAAACATAATCATTTAAATTAGTGAAAATGTTGGACCACATATAATTATAAATATGTTAAATATAATGAGTTGTAAAAGTGATGGTGATCTTACTTAACCTAACGCCAAATGTAAGAATAATCCCCTTAACTAAATTATACATAAATATTAGTATAATAAATACATTATATAATTAAATAAAAAGAAGCTGCTAATTAAAATCTAAAATATAAACGTATATTCCTTTTCTTATCTTTTACGGCTTAAATGTTAAGTCTTCATTGTTTTTATTGGATTATACATATTATGATTAATAAATTAATATTAATTACGTAAGTACTAACGAATAAATACATATTCTTTAAGTTACTTTGCTTTTACTCTTGTTTACTATTTTCGTATTATCTTTTAAAACTCGTCCTTATCAGGGAAAGTATTAAAGTCTAGTTAACTCTTTAATATTATACGTACACTAATAAAAATACGTTTTATATTGTTTATATTTATAAATAACTTATTATATTACTTACCTTGCGCTTATTATTTAAATAAGGCTAGAGTTTATTATTAAAAAGGTGTTATTAAAGCGGTGGGTATATTTAATGCCAAGGAAAGGGCAACGTCTAAAATAAATAAACCTATACTATTAGCCGAAAGTGGATCTATAAGCGGTGATAGGCTTAATAAAAGTGGTGGGGAAACTTGAGGTGTTTTGTTTTAAGTAATATTATCCGTAGATAAGCCATATATTAAAGAATTAGTTCTGGGTATTATAGTATTAACTAAGGGTAGTATTACTTAGAAACAAAGTTACTTTTTTTAAATATTAATATATCACCGACTATAATGGAATAGTGGCTCAATTGGGATTAGTGTTCATAAAGAAAGTATGACTATGGCGGCATTATTAATAATCCTTATGTAATTATATAAATAAGAAATAATTAAAAACAATTGAATAAGCGTTTTAATTATATAATACGCCTTTTTAGTATTATAACCTTTTAAATATACCTATCTTAATTTATAAGTGTCCTGCTGTAAATTTATTTTTATAGCAATAATAATTAATATTGAAAAGCTATTATATAAAAAATAAAAAAGGCTGATATCTTTAAATACGATTCTGTTATGTTTTATTTCAATGATTATGTCTGAATAAAACTGTATACGTTTATTTAGGCTATTGTCAAGGCTGCGTAAAGGATTAGTTTAGAAATTAATAAAAATTAAAAAACCGGCGAAAAGGTTGTCTTTAGCGCGGCGGGGCGGAGTTGGCTTTAATATAAGAAATATATTTAAAAAGAATATAGTAATAAGATCTGAGATATTATTAATAAAAGTAAAAAGATAATAAGATTGATTTATTTGAAATTTACTTAAAGGAAAAATTATTAATAATTAATTGGTTTTGTTTAAAGGCCGCAAATCTAATTTATAATAATCTTATTACAGCTGTGAGAAATATAAAAGCATTTAATAATAAAGCCATCATAAAAGGAGCACAAACGTACGGTACTATTAGTAGAGGTCAAAAGATATGGATATTTTACGGCAAAAAATTAAGGTATAAAAAAGAAGTTATAAAGTACTAAAAAAAGGTGATTAAAAAAGAACGCGTGTAATAAAGGGGTAGTGGGGTTATGGGTTTATGTGTATTATTATAAATAATAATAATAGCCGTAAAGGGCGTTAAGAGATTAATTAGTATAAGCCACTTTACATAAATTGGCCTTGCATAAGTAAAAGAAGCCTCTAATAATAATATCATTATAAATTATCATTATTTTGTTTTTATATTTTTATAACAACTTTTTTTAATCTTTGCCTAATATAATTATAATTTTATTTTTGAAGATTTTTACATACCTTGCTAAGACTAATTATTTTACCATAACAACTATACGTTTATCTTTGGCATCATTATTACGCTCCTGAAATAACAAAAAATCAGTGGACATTATTATATAATAAACATAAAACAGTAAAGAACAAAAACGCTTGAGCTATTATACTATTATTGTTTATAATGTTAAATAAAAATAAACTTATAATAGCATAAAACTGGATTAATATATTGCAGCTGAACTAATCATGTTCTGGCCTACTGGCTTTTTATAATGGCTTATAAATGAGGATAATCGTAAACAATGGCTAAATAATCTAAAACACCATAATTTCTTCTAATAAAAGGGTATTAAGATTAATAAGGATATTAACTTATGGTAAGCTTTAAATGTTATATTAGTTAACATCACGGGTTTTATTGTTATAAAATAAGTAGAGGTATGGACAACTATTATGGATAATTTTTGGACTATATAAGTATAGCCTAAAGGCAAGCATTTAACCAATAAATCTAGATAAGATATTATAAAGGCTATGTTATTAAAAATTAAAACAAGGACGGAAAGGGCAATGAGAAATAAAATAAGATAACGGATTTTAGAATACGTAACGATTTATACGCCAAAAATAATGAAACTATAGAAACAAAAGGCTAACTAGGTATTAAAAAACAAAAAAAGAAATAGAACTTCGTGGCAAAATTATTATAGGATTAAGGGGGGTAATAAGTCAAGGATAAGTATAATAATCTCTAATAACAGAATCATCATAATAAATAGGATATAAAATTTAATATACACATTAATATCAAGTCTAGGTTTTAAAGGCAATAAATTAGCAAAAAAAGATAATGCGAGTTCACTAAATAAACGGCAGCGGATGGGTTACAAAGAATAAAAGAAAATAAAGTTCGCAATGGATAAAGATAAAAAGGAAGTTCAATAAAAGGCTTTGTTAATTATGAGTTTATGGTAGCGGAATTTAATTGTGAAATTAAAGGAATTTAAAGATACAGAAGAGAAGACAATCATACTAAGACTAAGTGGTTTAATAATAAATGATTATAATAGGGGTATATTAATTAACGTAAGACCGCGAAACATAAGCTTTACAAAATTTAAAACGGTATTAAAAAGTATTAATGCTTAATATAATATTAACGGGAATGGCAAATATAACAAGGAAGTAATAGTTCTAAGGTGAGAACATTTAGCGGAGAAGGGTAATACAAAGGAGATTAGATATGAACTAGACTTATATTTGGCTTTAGGGGTTATAGACTTTTATATAAGATATAATAAACGATTAATTGATCTGATTATGACAGTATTAAGCAAATAAAATATAAAAATACAATTAATAAATAAACCTTAAAGCGTATTTAAATTAATTAGTGATTTTATTTTAAAGTACTTATATTTAACAAATAAGGGAATTAAGATGGGTTTAATAAGCGCAAGTGTCAAAATGTAAAACGGGTTTAAATGGCAATAAAAGAAAAATTAAATAGTAAAAAAGCCTTAAAAGTGTCTCACGGTAAAAAGTGTCTTGAAAGTAACCTAATAAGGACATTTTAAACCAAAATGGCCTTATAAACTATTAACATGAAATATGCCTTTAATATGGCCATAGGCGTAATTAGCCAAGAAAATGGCCTAATAAAATGGCTTATCATATAATAACTTATATTCCAAAATGGCCCATAAAGTGGCCTATAAAGTAAACCGTAATAAAAAGGCTAATAAAGCAAAGTATCTTATAAAATGGAAAGTAGCTAAAAAAGCATATAATGTATAAAAGCATATAATAAAATAATAAATCTTTTATTAAAAAAGATATAATAATTAAAATAAAGAAAACGTTTATAAAAAATAAAATCATATGAATTATTATAAATAATATATGTGGGAATAGTAGGCTGTTCTAAGTTATGAAAACTTTTAATAAAAAAGAATGAAACTGCGACATACGGCAAATAGTAATAATAGCGCAGAGTTATATAATTTTACTCACATTACTACAGTCTACGTGCGTTTCATGACATTATCGGTAAACGCCATTTCAATTCTAGTCCACGCTAAAATGTTTTACTGATATTATTCCTAATTATATTAATTAATTTTTTTTTAAAGTGGAAATTTATAACGTAATACATTTAATAAAGCAAATATTATAAATGTGCACCTTAACGGCCGTATAAACTATACAAAGGTTATACGTTATTAGGTTATAATTCCGGCGATTAACTGTGATTTATATAAATAACGCCTAAATCATTACACGTATTAATGGCAATGTAAATAATATAAGTAAACCTATGGGTATTAATCGTTATTTATCATTAAGGGTAATATACACGACAACCCAAGCGCCATTCGCATTTAAGGTATAAAAATGGCCGCGGAACGCCAGCTAATGCCGTCAAACGTCAATTTAATTCTAGGCGGCACCAGAAACTTTTACTGATGAAGTCAAGACTTATAGTCTAATATTTTAATGATAAAAGTAAAAAGGAAATATTAACTTCATCTTTAATAATTTAATAAGTAAACTGACGACTAATTATTTTCTTAATATCTATGATTAGATAATTAAAAAATGTCTAAAATTGAAACTACATTTAATACTTGAAGATATTACTTAAGTTTATGTCTAAATATAAACAAGACTCTTTTAAGACATCTTTATATAACTTCTTTAAAAAATCTTAAATAACTTCCCTTTTAATATAATGTTTATAATAATATTCCCATTATATAACATCTTAAAATCAAGAAATCACTAGTTTAATACTTATTATAAACACTATACCGAGAAGTTATAAATAAGGACTTCTACATATAATCCTTACTTATTAATTAATGTTAAGGATAGTTAAGAATTTAGAATAATAAGAATATAAACGGATAATACTTTGATTTTAAGAAATAATGACTTTTTAGTTAAAGAGTAAATGGAAATTATAAATACAAACTTTTTAATAAAACCAATTCAAGTCTTAAACGCCTCTGAACCCTTTATATTTAATAGTTATATTATTACCATAAAGAAAAACGATCTTTATATGTCTTAAAAAGGATAAAGAAATAAAATCGAGTTAATTAACACTAAAAAAGTGATTATTAAAAAGCTTACATAAAATAACGCGGTCATAAAGCCTATATCACTACGATTTATCAACTAAAAGCCACATTCGATCTCTCAATGGCGGCTCAACATTAAGATCCCACAATAGATAACATTAAAGCCTGAAATTTACGTCTTAAATAAATAATTTAAAGAAAAGTTTACAATACATTCCCATAAACTTACATTTAATAACGATTTACGTCTTTATTAATGGTTCTTTTATTAATAACAAAGATTTCAGTTCTTAAATTGGTTTTATGATAATAGTTAAGTTAAAAAAGACCAAAAAAATAAATTATAAGATCGTAAAAAATTAAAGGTAAAAACATAGATTTTGATGATTTATTAAAAAACTCTTAAGCCGTGGGAAAGTCTTTTATTATAATAAAAGCTTTAATTTATAAAAGGATTTAAATACTGATTTTTATATTTTTATTAAAGAATAATAATTTTTGGTTAATATTAAATTAAAAAGAAATAAATTGTGTCGCGTAACAAGCTCCATTGTTATGTTAGTATATTTGATAAGGTTTAGTATATGTTTGTGTAAATATTTCATGTATATATCTTTAGCTCGTAGTTTTATCTTAGAAAGGGTAACGTTTAATTTAATTTATTAAATACATTCACACATTTTTTATTTTTTGTAATTATAAAGATTTTTTATATTTTAAAAGATTTAGTCTATTTTTTATATTATAATTAAAAGCCATAGGCTATTATTATTACTTGGTGTATATACGGATTTAGACTTTATTTAAGTCTTTTATTTATTATTTTTACGATTTTTTTTTTAATTTTTTAATTCTTTTGTTTAATGATTATTTGATTATTTTAATATGTTTATAAATGATAATAGCATTAGAACATTAAATATAAACATTATTTGTAAAAAACCCTAGCAGTGGGCCAATTAGTACATTTATTTTATGTTTAACGTAAATATTCTTAGATTATGGCTTTTAATTGACTTTAACGTAGCGGATGTTTGCATTTTTATAAAAGTTCTTAATTTTATTCTTAAAAGCGTTAAATAAATCGTAATAACAAAGATTACTTAATTATAAGTTAATTTTTAAGTTACGTAAGTTTAATATAACGTAAACCTTGTTACTTGGGCTATAATAATGAAGGCTTACTTGGATCTTTTGATTGTACTAGTAAATAATACTTAAAGTAGGACTATTATTATTATATTAAATAAAAATAAGATTGATTAGTCAACTTTAGATTCTCTTGCTCTTATGATCTTGAGAGCCTTAATTATGGCGGTTTTATATAAGCCAGAATCATGTACTTTTAATATTGAAAACAATGAAAAGAAGTAAAAATCAAATTACGCGATTTAATAACCTTAAACAATTATATACCTTAAACTTTATAAGTAGATTTAAAAAGTTATGACATATAAGTATTTTAATATTATTATATTATAACTTGTTTTAGAAAAGCACATAAATATTTAAACGTTTATTTGTTTTTTTTACTTTATGTTTTAATAAATAAATCAAATCTTATAAGCTAACATTAAATGAAAATACATAGCTTTACTTATTCAAGTAAAGAAAAGAAAGATTAGCCCAATTAAATGGATTATGACATATTAAGCTTTTTTTTAAAAGGCCAAATTATATAAGGTTATTAATATTGAAGGATCTTAAGGGCTTATAAATTTCTTAATTATTATTAGATAATTTAATAATAAATAGTTTACTAATTAATATTAAAAGATTAAAGAAACTAATAAACTTAAAAGCTCTTTTTTATATATTTTAAAATAATTATACTGCCTTTTTTATACTAATAAAATAGATTTAATATATCATAAGTTTATTAATAATAAATCACATACTAATCATTTTACCACTTTTTAAGAAAAATTAAATAATACAAGATTTAAAAACAAAAACTTATTTAAGGCTTAAGGTAAAAAATCAAGTAAAAGTATATTAAATTAATAAGCTTTAAAATAATTATACTTATGTTTTAAAGATTTATATAAGTAATTCTTTAATTATTATATAAAACTTTAATTTATTATTTATAAGAAAGTTTTTAAGACCTTTTTTAATAAATTACTTAAATTAAATTTAAAATAAAATAAAAGTCAAATTAAAGAAATTCGTTAATAATTTATAAAAGACAAGTAAAAGAGCTTATAAAGCCGATTTGGCTAGAATAAGCTATTGTTTTTATTAGTTAAGAATTTAATTAAAAAATTAAAGAACTTAAAAAACTTAAGAAAACCTAAATTTAAGTTTTTAAATAACATTTTTAATAAATCAGCGAGATTAAAAAATAATACGTTTTTAGTACTTTTATTAAGTTTTAAGGAAGGGGCCTAATCAAGAGTTTATTTTTTTTTGAGAAAGTGCCTTATATTCTTTTTTTAATTTAATATTTTTAGATAATTATAAAATAATTAACTTGGTTAATAATATCTTGTTTTTAAAACCTAGATTTTTTATTAAGGTAAAGCCAAATAATATTGTAAAGGTAGAAAATAGCCAGTTTTTTATTTTAAGACACGGAACTTAAATTTTAAAAAACGCCCTTATAAATGATAATAATTAAATATATGATCTCATTTATTATAACATTATTATTATAGAAGGATTTTATGAAATGGATTATATTTTACGCTGGGGCAATAGTAGTAAGCTTATGGTAAACCACTTTATTATTTATTAATTAAAATGTTAATAAAACTTTATGTTTTTTGAATATAAGAAACGTTTAAACTACTTATGTGAAGTCCCTTTAAGTTCTATAAGAATTGTGATTTATGTAATTATAAAGTAAAAGCTTAAACAAGTATTAAAACTAATTTAAAAGCATAAGAACCCTTGATTGAATACGAAAATAATGTAATATTTACACGTTGATTATTTAAACTCAAATATATTAAAAAATTAATTAAATTAACTAAAAATATTAAAATAACAAACAAAATTAAACGCCTAAAATGTGAATAATATGCACTCACTTATGTTTTTAACATTAATTTAAATTACTTAATTTATTAATAATTGTTACATTTATTTTAAAAATTCATATAAAATCTTTTTAATTATTTAGGTTACTTTAAAGGCATATGCTAGCTATTGGTGCTTAAATGTAAATATAACAGAATATTAGTCAAATACGCTTTACATTTAAAAAAGTATAATAAGGTTTTTAAATATATTAAAAGCTTTAAATTCTAAGTTTAAAAATAATTTAAACTTTTAATATATAAAATTAAACATAATTAAAAAAAGGCTATTATTATAATTAAAGGGTTTATAAAATATAAGAAATAGGTTTTTAAACTTAAAATCAAACTTGAGCTTTTTTTAATTATAACCTATGAGCCAAATGGTGGAATTAAAAGAACTAGCTAAGAAATAATTAATAAAGGGGTAAAATGCAGTTAGGATTTAATTTTTTTATCAAATTAAACATTGAATGCACATTTGCGGATATATTTATATAATAAAAGCCTAAGGCATATAAATGACTAGCAATTACCTATTAAAGAAAACGATAAGTAATTTTACAACTATTTTTAGTGATATAATTTTATATTTATAATAAAAATCATTATTAATTTTAAATTAAATTAGAATAAAATCTACGTATTTAAGTATAAAGCGTACACATTAATAGTAAAATAAGTATTAGGAAAAGATAAGAAAGCATTTAAAACAAATACGCGTGCGTATATTAGATATTTAATAAAATATGTTATTTTAAATATTTATAAGATTTAAGTATTACGCTTTAATAAAATTATTATTACTTATAATATGCGATTTAATAAAAAAAGCTTTTATATTTTCTTTAAAAAAAAGAAGGAGATTTTAGTTTTCAAAACTCAGTTAATTTACGAGTTTATTAAAGAAAAAGAATTAATTAATAATTAAATTAGAATTTTTAAGGCAGAAAATGAAACTATTAAAGAATAGAATATTATAGGAAAAGGCATTTTAAAAAATTTACTTAAAATTATAGAACAACAAACGGAAACTCTTAAAATATAAAACTTAAAGGTAAAAGATTATATTAAAAACCTTAATACTCAAATTAAACTTTTGATTTTAAAAGCAACGCTTATTTTAAATAAAAACGCGCAAGGAATAAAAAAAATATTATTGAATACGTTAGACCTAAGGCTTGATTTAAGTATAAATCTAAACTTAAAAGCATTCCGTTCAAGTAAACGTATATAACTCATTAATCAGGCATTGAATATATTTTAGGATTAAACAACAGATCTGCCTTAAGTATTGAGATTTAAGGTCTGAATCCCGTTATATAACTTAAGTGTGTATTAAGATATATTACCCCTAAAGTATAAGGAATAAGAATCTGAATTTTTGAAATTAATAAAAGCATTAACACGCTTTTAAGCTATAATGACTAAAGCTTAATTAATTAAACCAGAATTTTTAAGTACTTAAAACAGGCCATTAAGAGCTATGAAAAGAAAAAAGAAATCTAAAAGACGTATTAAAGTGTTTATTATATTTAATATGATTTTTGAAAAAATAATATTTTAATAAAAATACCTTGATTTTAAAAGTATTTATAATCTTAAAAATAATATATTAAAAAAAGAGCACCTTTTTAATTTATATAATAATTTTATATTATATATAAATTAATATTTCATTAGTATATGGCTTTGAAAAAACAAAAAGAATTAAAATAAATAATAAAAATAATATATATAATAATTATAATAATCATTTAAATAAAATTTTTAAAAGGACAATTATTATTAAAAAGGAATCTCATTTTTTAAATTTTAAATTTTAAATTTTTCATTAAAACCTAAAAAAAAAGAAATTGAAAATTATTTAATAAAAACATGATTTATTAAAAATATTTATTTAAAAATAAATAATATAAATAAATATAAATATTAAATATTAAAATATTTTAATTTAAATATTATATTAATGTTTATATTATTTATATAAATATTTCAATATAAATCTAATAAAAACAAATATATTTTAAAATATTAATTATATATTATAATATATAATTTGTTTTAAAATAAATTTATGATTATTTTAATATATATAAATATTTTAATAATTAAATTATTTAAAATAATTACAGCATTTATAATTAAATGTAAGTTTAAAATCAAGTATTTTAATATAATTAATATTCTTAATAATATTTTTTAAAATATAAATAAAAAAATATTATATTATAAATCTTTTCTTAAATTTTAAAAATTAAAAAAAGTATTATAAATTAATTATACATTTTATAAACTATGCAATTTCCCTTATTTTTAATATAAATATATTAATAAGATTTTAATAAATTTAAAATTATTTCTTTTTACTTTAAAAAGCCTTATGTATTTATAAATTTTAAATATAAAATTTTAATATTATTTTATATTAATAATTTTTAAATAGTTTTTTATTAAAATAATATAACATTTAATAAAAAATTTATTAAAAAGCTTAATTAAATATATAATATATATAATTTTGAAAATATTAAATAATTTTTAAAAATTATAATAATGCATAATTAAAAGAATAAACTTTTTTTTATAATTTTATTATTTTAAATTAAATTTATAATGTTTAATAATTAAATATTAAAAAAAATGATTAAAATATATTATATATAATAATTATTATATAATTAAATATTATATATATTATAATCTTATTTTCATAATTTATTATAAATTTTAAATTAAAGCATTTCATAATTATATTATGATATACAAAATATATTAATATGTTTAATAAATTAAATTAAGCATTACCCTTTTTAAAATAGAATTACAAATTAAAAATAAATATATATAATATTTATATAAATATATATTAATATAATAATAAAATTTAATATATAATATATAATTATCATCAAAAAGAATAATTATATTAATCATATATCTTAAATTATAATGCATATATTATAAATTATATAAATAATTATATATAAATGCTATATAAATTTAAAAAAAGGAAATATATAAATGCATAATTAATGCATATAATAAAATCACGTAATATAAACAATTATTACGTTTAATACAAATATAATACCTAATAATAAACATAAAATATAATAAATAAAAATAAACAATAAATACATAATCAAAGCATATTAAACTAATATATTAAAACATATACAAGATATATAATTATAAGCTTAACATAAAAGAAATAAGGAATTATGTATTATTATTATTTTACTTAATTCTAAGTACTTGATTTAAATTTAAAATAGTAAGGCTTTATACAAATGCTCCTAATATTAAAGTAAGATTAAATTTATATAATTAATATTATAATTAAATGATCTGAAAATTAAATAATTACTTTAAATTAAGTTTATAGGAAATGAAAATAAATTATACTTATTTATTAATTAAATTAAAATTTACTTTATGCTTTATTACACATCGCTTATTAATTAATGTATTATTAAGTAGCCCAAGTGCATTAATTAATAATTAAGTAATTACACCCATTAGGTTAATAATCATAAAAGGAGTATTTGCTTTAATAAACAACAATCTTTTTTTAATCTTAATATTACACATATTTACGCCTGTACTTTTGTTTTTTGCCTTTTTTGTCTTTTCTTTTTTAATCTTTATATACATTATTTAAACGATTTATATCATTAAAATGTCTCTTAAGTTAATTAAGGAAGTAAGCAACAAATATCACAAGCTTTATATTAATTAAGTGAATATCCCATTTTCTTTTTACCCTTATTATGTGTTTTATGTATTATGTTTTTCAACTTTAAATATTAAGTTAACTAATAATGTAATTATAAATGAATATTTTTAAAGATAAGCTCGTTTAAACATTTTCTTTTATATTATTTTTTATATGGTAAGTTATATGTTTAAATTATTTTCTTCTTAAATCAAAAGATCCTTTTTATTTAAACTTTAATAATACTCCGCTTATTTCATTACTTGTCATTGTTTCAGATTTAATAGTAAATTTAATGTAATCTCCCTTTTTATTCATGTGCCTTCTCTTATTTAAACTCTTATTCCCCATAAATATCTTATGTCTTCTTATCCTGTTTTCCCTTTTCTTACTTTGCCTTATCTTTTGCTTAAATTATTATTCTATAGACTCTTATAAGTAAAGGCAAAGCTCGTAAAGTGATTAATAATAATAACGCTTACACATTTACTAAGAAAAAATTAAAAAGATCATAACATTTAAGTAATAAAAGCTTAAATTAAAAGCGTTTAATCATATTTTTATTATTTGTTCTAAATATACCTTCATATTTTTAAAAATTTCTTCATAAATTTCATACCTTTTTAAAACATAATTCAAAATCTAAGGCCTTACTTATTAAGTATAAACATAATATATATTTCTTTATTATATTTTATGCTCGTTTTTATTATATAATTATAAGCAAATGTTAATATATACTCGTAAATTAACGATTTATTAAGCCCTGTTTCTTGTGTATTCGCTTTATTATATATGGCCGCGGTAATAAGGGCAAATGCTTTGTTAATACCCTTTTTACTAGTTCGCGCTATTATAATTACACCTTTAGGTATATTTATTGTGTTACTTTTCCTCAGATCTTACATTATAGCGTTTGGTTAATTTCCTTTTTAAAAGCTGGAAATAGCTTTTTTTTAATGAACCTTTCTAAAACTTTATGAGTATTCTATTAATATTACATAGAGTGTCTGCGCAGTTTACACAACCCTTAAGACTTTGTTAAAAGAGGGTGGATTAGATAATAAGAGTAAGGAAAAGGAAAAAGAGGAAGATAAGGAGATTAAGATCTTATTAACCAGGTCTTGTCGTTTTAGTCCTAGGTGTAGAAAAAGGGATGAGGATCATGATAATACTACTAATAGAACTAGTGCTATTATTGGGAAGATCTTTTAAAAGGATTAGTTATTGGCGGATTTATTAAAGAGAATTACAAGGGCTTTACAGTCTTAAGTAAACTTCTATTAGGTTTTTTGCGGTTTTTTACGTTGGATTTTTTGCTTTCTTTTATTTAAAATAATGAGGGATACCTATTTATTAAGATTAAAAAAGTTAGTTTAACAAATAAAGATACATATGAATCATTAACATATTTTTAATAAATATATTTAAAGCTCCTCAATTTAAGATTTAAGATTTTTGAAATTTAAAAGAGCTTTAAATTATTTAAATTTCTAGCAAGACAAATTCTTCGTGAACCCATTAATAAGTATATCATTCGTTAATAAATATATAACCTTAAAAAAGCCTCAAATAAATTCTTATTTAAATTGTCGGTGCAGTACTGGTGGATCACATAAAGATATATTAAAGCAAAAGGGTTAATATAATCTTCAGTAAAGTAAGTAATAAAATCTATCTATTTTTAAGAGAGTAGGGGAGATCCCTTAATATATACCCCTCCGAATAACCCTTATAACAGGTCCGTTATAACTCCAACTACCCCTTAAAACTGTTAGATTTATTACTCTTAATAATTAAGGCATAACCCCTGAAAATTACCATGATATTATTCAAGTGGCACTTTTTATATAACATAATAAGATTACATAACTCCTATAAACTAATACCAGTAATACTTCTTTTAGAAAGACAGAGGGGAATTCTAATATAATAAGAAGAAAGTAGGGGTAATATAAACTTTAATAAACCAGAAAAAAACGTTTTATAAAGACAATACGCTAAAGAACATAATAATACATAATGTATGAAAGAAGAAAAAAATAAAAAATAATAATAACATAAGAAATATAACATTAAAATCATTAAAAAGAAAAACTAAGAGATGTTAAGAAACAGAATAATGTAACAACTTATAATAAGGGCCCAAAAGAGGTCCAAAATCCATTCGTAACGGCTTTGTACTAATTGTGTCAGGGGAATTATTAATCCAGGGCTAGAAATTAATAATATATAGGTTAAACGAAGTCCATTAATAATTTAAACGAGGCCTATAGGTTTTCTTATTATCCCCCTATTCCATATATACCCTCAGGGTTCCTTAAAAATTCACTCTTCTTTCTTTAATAATAACAAATTACCGTTAATGTAATCTTAGAACCTTCTTAATTAATAACTTTAATCTATTAATAGTAAATCAACCATCCCTTAGATCGGTATTTGGATTCGTTCTAGGGCCGTTTTAGTATTATATCCCACTACTAACGATGACGTAGTGTTAATTCTAGTACTATCTAGCGCCTTCACGGTTATTCACTGTGAATGTTACGTCTAGTGTGTCTGTGCCTAAGCACGTGGTTTAGAGCACTTTTATATCTTTAATAACTTTAAGTCAAAAAAATATAGTTATTATATAAAGTAAAAAGAAGAATGTCACCTTATAAGTAAATTCCTAAGGACTACCCGTGAACCTGACTCATGAGTTAACCGTAAATTTAAAAAGGATCTAAATATATTCTATAACTAATATAAATATAATTCCCCTAGTTCATCGACACTAAGTTTAACACTTTAGTTCGTACGGCCAACACTAAACCATTCGTCTTCATGGACTTCTTTATCATTGTAAAGTCAATTACCGTTATATTATTAATTGTTTTAATAGAAGCACTAAAAACAAAAAACCAATTAATGTTTACCTTATTAAAGGAAACTTAGGCCCTTTAAGTCAGATTAGGTTAGTTTATTAATACTTAGTTAATATATAACCCAGTGTAATATTTGATTTTAATTAGTAACTGGTTTAAATATAAAACTTGGGCGTTTAAATTGGAAAAATAGCGGTGACTTTAGGCCACGTTAATAAGATAATATCTGGTGTTCACGCTTAAGCCGTAAAGGCTTAAAGCAAGCGCAAAGCTCTTATTAAAACGGGATTTAATAGTAAGCGCCTTTATCGCGGTGTACTGGCAGTGGAGGAGAAAGAAGAAGAGGGTTTAGAATTGTTTACAGACGGCTTATATAATATAGGTGATATATAAGCCCTATTTTAGATTGGCTTCGTGGTAAGTTCTTTATAATAATGTTTTCTTTAAACCCTTATATAAAAATATCCTTCTGTAATAAAACCGGTAGTTAAGTCCTTGTCAGAGTATTATTATAAGACCGCCCGTTAGTGTTTTAAATTAAAAGGTAAATAAATGCGAATTTAAGTTGTCTTCTGTCTTTATAAATTAAATAATTATAACATATAAATAAATAAAATAAAATAAGTAAATGAAATAAAAAACGTATCTTAAAGAAAGTATATGTAAAAAGAAAGGTAATAATTATACGAATTCTTCCGTTATTGATTTGAATTAGCTTTAGTAAGTCTTTAAACCCATCCTTTTATCCTAATAATGAACGTGTTAATGTTAATAAAATCTTAAAGAGCCTTATTTAGAATACCTTTCGTCATAACATTAACAAGGTTACGAGCATTATTAATCCATCATATCTCTATGAGTTCCCTATACTCATATAATTAATGAATTATTATTATATTAATTATTAAACGCTTTTCTTTTATAGTACTGAGTTTAATGATATATTTATATAACAAAAGAGAGTCTATATAAACGATGGTAAGAAGCCTTGGAAAATTGAGCTTATTAGTTATTATATTAATAATAGTTGTTATAGCGATTAATATATCAACGCTAGTAATTATGGCATACAATTCTAAAACGAGTATTATACGAGTAACTCTTTTACACTTAATAAAACTGGTATAGATGATATTATTACTAAAAGTAAACTCAATATCCCCTTTTAATTTAATTTTAATTATTATCACAAAACCAATTTAAGAACTTAGATCTTTATTATTGATAAAGGAATCATTAACAAAGACGTAAATTTTTGTTAAATATAAGTTTATGGGAATATACCGTAAACCTTTTTTTAAATTATTCATTTATTATTAAAGACGTAAATTTAAAGCCTTAACGTCATTTATTATAGGATTTTAATATTGAAGTATTACTGAAAGATTAAATATAACTTTTAATTGATAAATCGTAGTAATATAAGCTCTATGAATACGTTGTTTTATATAGGCCTTCTTATAATCACTCTTTTTAGTGTCAATTAGCTCAATTTTGGCCCCCTATCCCTTTTAAGACATATAAAGATCATTTCTTTTTATAGTAATAATGTAACCATTAAACATAAGGGGTTTAAAAGTGTTTAAGACTTAAATCGGCTTTATTAGAAAGTTCGTATTTATAATTTCCGTTTGTTTTTTAACTAAAGAGTCGTTATTTCCTAAAATCAAGGTATTATCCGTTTACATTTTAATTATTTTGAATTTTTAACTATCCTTAATATTAATTAATAAGTAAGGATTATACGTAAAGGTCTTTATTTATAACTTCTTAATATAATATTTATAATAAATATTAAACCAGTGATTTTTTGATTTTAAAATACTATATAATAGGAACATTACCATAAATATTATACTAAAAAGGAATTTATTTATAATCTTTTAGATAAGCCATATAAAGATGTCTTATAAAAGTCTTATTTATGCTTATACATAGGCTTAAATAATATCCTAAAATATTAAACGTAATTTAGATCCGTTTTAGACTTTTTTTAGTTACTTAATTATAAATATTAAAAAAATAAGTAATCGTTAGCTCGCACGTTAAATTATTAAAAATTAAATTAATATTTCCCTTTTACCCTTATTATTAAAATATTAAACAATAAGTTTCAATTTTTCATATAACGTTAAGGTTTTTTTTACCTTTAACTTTATTTATTATTTTAGATTTAAAGATATATTAGCCTCTTACTTTAAAGTTGTCCTTCTAAATAAGTATAAAAACCCTTCTTTTAATAAATGCCTTGTACTCTATTTAATGAGATTATTAGAATGGTGTTCCAAGAGTAATGATCTTACCTTTATTTTGAAGTTTAATAAAAAACTCTTGATCTCTTGTTTCTTTTTTTATCAAAAACACCTTAACATTGTAATTATTATTGATTATTAGTAATTCTTAAATGAGTTATATAAATGAAAACTTAATAATAATTTATAATAGTTTTAGAATTAATTTAGGTATATTATTAATTAATGATCTAAGATTAAGAGTGATTTTAGTTAATTTAGGTATATTATCAACTAATAATCTAAGATCAAGAGTTATTCTTGTAAAATCTTTTAATAAATTTTCTTTTTAATGTTTAACGCTTAATATATTTATTTTAAATAAGCATATAGATATTAATTAAAATATATAAATCTGATTATTATTTATAGCGATTTTATAGGACTCGTTATTTATCCTTAAGAACTCATATAACCCTTTCTATCCCTTCTTTTCCTTTCACGCTAAGACTTAATCTTTTAAATATAAGTTATATATTAAAGTAATACTAGGGTTATTTTAAGTTATTAGTACATTATTAACTTTATAAGTCATATAAATCCGTTTTACTTCTTTTATCACCTTTTTAATAATAATAATGTATTGTTTAATGGATGGACTAAGGGGGTTTAATTCTGTTATTCTAAACTAAACTCTAAAAACGAGTAATATAAAAATTAACTTATTAAGTCTAATTATATCATTCATTACTTTAATTACCATTTATAATCAATCTTTATTACTTAACTTAAGGTACTTTTCTATAACGATTTTATAAGTACATCAGAGCGGACGATAATATCTCTTCATTTTATTAATCGAGTAATGTGTTTCTATAAGGGCAAACTTTAAAATACTCCTAATAGAGCATAAGGAACTACAGAATTCTTTAAAGTTAAAATTAGTCTTATAATCATATATTATAAAGTCAAGGGGTCTAATGTATATGTCTATCCATATTAACTTAAAAGTATTAAATATAACCCGAGTTATAACTAAACTAGGTCTTTTCTAGAGTAACTTCATTATTCTAAAACTAATGACTTTATTAACCATATAAAAGGTATATCTCTCTTTAAACTATGTTATATTAACATAAACTATGTAATTAAAATCTACGTTATTTTATAACTTAAATCAAAATCTATATAAAACATTTACGTGTTTTTAATAATACTCACATATCTCTTTAACCCTAAATATAATATCAAAGTCAAAAATATGACTAGCCTAATTTAATAAATATTATAAACATTACACCAAAAAGTACCTGAATCACTTGTGTAACCTTTGAATCTCCATTTTAATCAAATGACACGTATTAATTGTACTAGTTAATAAATCTAGTAATTGTTAGTATTAGTTTAGGAGAAGCCATAAATGGCTTTATTTTTATATAATTAAGTGTTTTTTCTTACCTTAAACTAATACATTCTATAAGTTATTATATTAGGTATTAAACTTATTTAACTATTATAAACACACTAAGAATGGGATATTTACATTTATAATTATAAACTTTATTTGTTTAGTAAAAGTATTGACTATTGTTATTTTTATAAACGGGTAAGAACTGGCTCTAAATATAATCTGATTTTACCTTACTTAGCTTATATTGAGTTTAACGTCTTAAATCTATTATAAAGCTCGTAATTAATTAATACCTCTAGTGTTTTTATTTAAGGCTCTAATATCAATGAATAAACTTTAAAAAAAATTAATTTATCCATTATATTATATAAACCTCACTTTATAAAGGTTTCTTAATCTCACTCTTTAAAATGTGAGCCCTTTTTTGTTCTTTAAACTATAATAACACTTCTTATGTATTATACTTAGTTTTATTTATTATAAATATAGTCGTGAAGTTCACTATACTATTACTATTATCGTTATCTGTTTTTCTTTAAAAACTATTATTATTTAATAAAGCGTTTAATCTGTCATTATAAGGGTTATCTTCATATCCTCCAGACTAAGTCTAATTTAAATCTAAATTAAGTCCACATCCTTTAATATGTGTTAGGTAGGCTTTAAATGAATTATCCATAACTCTTATTCCTTCTGCTTTTTGTTTAGCAAAGTACTTTATCTTTATAATATCTTATTCTTTTTTAAAGTATCGGTTATTATAATAATCCTTTTTTTTTACAAATAATACACTTAATATAACTTAGTTTAAGCCAGAATTTATCCCCACGTTTATTATCTTATAAAAACTTCATCTTCTTATTTAAATAATATACACTTCCATTAATGACATAAGATTAGTAACGATTCAGATTTAACCCAAAAGTCCTTCCGACCTATAATCCCGGCTCATATGTTGTTTTAATACCTATAATAAAATAGAGGCCATCCATTAAAATAAGGAACATTAGTAATACCTTAAATAAGGCCATTTTAAAAAGTGGGTTACCTAATACTCTTTATAATAACTTATCCCAAAGCGTCTTATCATTCCTTATATTATCATCCTTAAGACTTAATTAGAGGCTCTATAATTCCCTAACAAAACTCTCTAACTAACTCAACACTAGTTTACTTTTTAATATAATTTAACTTAAAATAATAAAAAAGTTAAACCAAACCATTAGTTAAAGAACTTATTCACACATTCCTCTATCTCAAAATTACCTTAAATAACTATAATAAGATCTTTAAAAGAATAACCCTTATTCTAAAGGTACCAATAATAATACGTACTAGCTTTATCTCATAACATAAACAAAAAAGCTCAGTTCTAGATAGAATTATTAACAAAAACTCGTTAACATAAATCAACGAAAATGTATAACTTCTCGTCAAAGTAGTCCTTAGCGCCATTATACTAAAGCTCCTTCAAATACATCTTATTAATATTTACTAAAGACTTAACTTAATCTAAGAATAATGGGTCTATTACAAACTATAAAAGCTGTATCAATTCAAAATAAAGTCTAATAAGTCTTAGTGTTATTATAAAAGGGAGTAATGTCTTATCTTTTAAATAAACACTTGACAATAATACTAAATCAAGTAATACATTATTGTTTAATCTTTGCTTTAGTTTATTTCTAAAGGGCCTTTTATTAAGAGTAAATAAGAATTCTTTCTTTAGATTAACAAGTGGCGTTATATTATATAAATCCTTTTTTATAATATTAACTTTAACAAAGGTAAGAATACTAAGTGAGTCGTTTTAACGTCTTAATATAACACCCAGTGTCTTTTCTTTTAACGTTAAAAGTATTTAACCCTCTTCAGTCTTTAATGTAAAGGAAAAAAGGGTTTACGTAAATATAAGGACCTTTGGTTAATTTTGGAAGGGCCGTGTAAAAGGTGTGAGTATATTCTAGACGTTATTTAAGACAGATCTTGAGTATATCTAGTCTTATATCTTTAATTATTCCCTAAGTCATTCGTTCTTATTAACCCTTATTATTTCCTTTAATGCATTTGCAACTTCTATCCGCTTTGCTCTTTACACATAATAACCGTAGAACCTCAAATCATCCCTTAATTAAGCTTTTTTTTATTTATAAATCTTCTTAAAGTCAGTAATTGTCCATTTACCGAAGAACTCCTAAAAATCCTAAAACAAGTACTCTCCCTTTGATTTCCTATTATAATAATACTTACGAAACTTTTGTGAATAGTTTGTGTAATTAATTGGCATATCATTAACTTTTAATAATATATCATCCATTAGTTCTTAAATTAGTGAAATAATACTACTCTCCACATACTCTTTTACTGGCTCTACCGCGCGCTCCCTTAACTAAGACATTATATTAAGGTAAGTTCAAAGTCAGTTTAGATATAATTTCCTAAATAATCCGTTAATCCAGTTTTAAAGTATTATATTAACAGTTATCATCAAATAACTATCATATTACTTTTACTATAAGTTATACAACTATTAAATTTCTAATCAATCAAAGTACCTTTACCAATGTCCTCAAAAGGGGGAAGTTATCTATCCCTTAATTTAGTCAAATGGCTAAGCCCTAATTAAAAGTACAAATGATTAAGTACTTTAAATTAACTCTACAGTTTAAGACCTTATTATCTATGGTATAAATTAATCATTAATTAGTGTTAGTGTAATACTAATAGATTACACAAAGATATATTAAAACAAAAGGGTTAATATAGTCTTTAGTAAAGTGAATAATAAAATCTATCTATTTTTAAGAGAGTGGGAGAGATCCTTTAATATATACCCTTCCGAATGACCCCTATAACAGGTCCGTTATAACTCCGACTACCCCCTAGAACTATCAGATCTATTATTCCTAGTAGTCAAGGCATAACCCCTGAAGACTACCATAATATTATTCAAGTGGCGCTCTTTATACAACATGATGAGATTACATAACCCCTGTGGACCAACATAAATTATATATTTTAAATATTTATATGGCATAATTTAATAATAATCCTTTTGCTATTATTTATTATAAGTCTAATCGTTTATTAATTATTACAATTCTTTTTCTAAATTTTACCAATATTTAAAAATAAGTCCTTAAAAAATCATTAAAGCATTATAGCTTCTTTTCCTATGTGTTTAAAAGATAGCAATTTTGCTTTTATTATAAAAAATCATAATCGTCAATTATTGAAATGCTTTTTAAATCATTGGATTATTAAATATTAAAATCATATATCTTTATAATAATCGTTTTATTTTAAAATCATTTCTAAATGAAGCATTAAAAGTAATAAATATAATTTATATTTAATTACCTTTAAATATAATCCCCAGAAAGCGCGTTTTAAATAAGTAACAGATGAGCCAATATATGGCTGTAAAATGCTTTAATTCAAGGTTTATGGCAAATTGTGAGAATAGGGCTGTAGCATATATGACGTTTAGTTATATAATAATTATTGTATATAATATAGATTTAACCTTCTTTTAATATGCTTTAATGACTTTTTTTAATGTTAATCATTGGATTTCATAAGCTCGATTTAAAGTAACAGGGTTATAAAACACTTCTCATTTGGTTGTTTAAACTTATGAGTGATTTTTTTAATATATTAATTGTGAATAAAGGAAATAGTCTTGCGCTTTTAATTGCGCATTATTTTAATCCTTAGGAATTACTTAATGTCTTTAAGATTATATATATTATATACTTAGTTGAACCTTTTAATAAGTTCTTCACTAAGCTTTATATCATCTTAATAAAAAAGCACTTGAATATCGTTAACGTAAAATAACACCAAAATTTTATACTTAAGGTCTATGAATATATAAGGCTTTTTAAAACAGGGAAATAACCTCAAACTCGTTAAAGTCTTATTAACGTGCTTATATTAAAGGTAAAAGAAGTCGCACATTTCATAGAGTGTATAATTAACCCGTAGTATTTTTTTGGCTTTTAAAATCCGGGAAGGAATATATAATATATTATTTTCTTGTTTATATTTTAAAAAGTGTTAATAAATTTATTAATCACGTTAAAACTCTTGATTTTTAAATCACATTTAACTATGAACGCCATGGCTATTTTAAATGATTTAATTATTAAAGTGTTTGTGTATATTAAAATAATTATGAATTTACTTTAAAGGTTTCTACGCATTATAATATATAATTAACATCTTAAAATATATCCGTTCTTATCGGGTTTATATTTAAATACTTATATAAACGGTATAAACATTAATATAATATTTAAGTTAAAATATTGTAACGTTTAGCATTTGTGCTTATTTATGTTACCCATTTTTAAATAAACATCTTTAATAAACTACGTTTTTATTAGGTAATTTTTAAAATCGTTTCACTTTTTAAGCTTTAGTGGAAAATCTTGAACCTTGATTTTAAGAAGTAGGATCTTCCTTTTTAATAATAACTGTCCTCTTAGGCGATTTACCTAAATAACTACCGTAATTACTATGTGTATTATCTCTATTATTTATCTTAATTCCTCTTATTCTTTTAAAGACATATATTAATCAGGCATTAATCTATTAAGCATAAGATTTATATATAACATAAAATCATTATATAAGTTAAAAGGGTGCTTCTTTTTTAATATATTACCCTTAAAATTATAAATACCCCTAAGATTAAGGTATTTTTATTAAAATCTTATTTGTTTAAAAATCATATTAAATATAACAAATACTTTAGCACGTCTTTTAGATTATTTCCCTTTTTTTTATAACTTTTAATAACTTGCCTTAAATGTTCAAAGATTCTGGTTTAATTAATTAAGCTCTAGTTACTATAACTTAAAAACGCGTCAATGCTTTCACTGATTTAAAAGATTCAGATTTTAATTCCTCATAATTTAAGGATAATATGTTTTAATACGTACTTAAATTATATAATAAGATTTAGACCTTAAGTTTGAATACTTAAAGTAAATCTATTACTTAATCCTAAGGTACATTCAACGCTTAATTAATGAATTACATACGCTTATTTAAATAAAATGCTTTTAAGTTTAAATTTATACTTAAATTAAGCCTTAGGTTTAATATACTCAATAATTACTTCTTTATTCCTTACGCGTTTTTATTTAAAACAGGCGTTATTTTTAAAGTCAAAAATCTAATTTAAGTACTAAGATCTTTAACATAATCTTTTACCCCTGAGTTTTATATTTTAAGAGCTTTTGTTTATTATTTTATAATCTCAAGTAAAAATTCCAGGATATTTTTTCCTATAACATTTTATTCTTTAATAATTTCATTTTCTACCTTAAAAATTCTAGTCTAATTACTAATTAGCTTCTCTTCTTTAATGAACTCATAAATTAATTAAGCTTTTAAGACTAAAATCCCCTGCTTTTCTTTAAAAGAAGTGTAAAAGCCTTTCTTATCAAATCACACATTATAAATGATAATAATTCTATTGAAACGTGGTACTTAAATCTTATAAATATTTAAAGTAACGTATTTTATTAAGTATCCAATATACGTATGCACATTTGTTTTAAACGTTCTCTTGGTCTTTTTTAATACTCGTTTTATCATTAATACGTACGCCTTACACTTAAATACGTAAATTCCATTCCAATTTAGTCTAAAATCAATAGTAATTTTTACTATAAATGTAAAATCATACCACTAAAAATAATTACAGAATCACTTATTGTTTTCTTTAATAAGTGATTATTAGTCGTTTATACGCTTTAAGGTTTTATTATATAAATAAATACCCGTAAGTACGCACTTAATACTTAGTTTAATAAAGAGATTAAATCTTAATCGCATTTTTACCCCTTTATTAATTACTTTTTAGCCAGCCCTTTCGGCTCTGTCATTTAACTCATAAGTTATAGTTAAAAAAAGCTCAAGTTTAATTTTAAGTTTAAAAACCTATTTTTTATATTTTATAAACCCTTTGATTATAATGACAGCCTTTTTTTTAATTATGTTTAATTTTATATATTAAGAGTCTAAATTGTTTTTACACCTAAGATTTAAAGCTCTTAATATACTCAAAAACCTCGTTATACTCTTTCAAATGTAAAGTGTATTTAACTAATATTCCGTTATATTCACATTTAAATATCAATAGTTAAGATATACCTTTAAAACAACTCAAATAATTAAAAAGATCCCATATGATTTTCCAAAATAAATATAATAATTGCTAATAAATCGGGTAAATTAAATTAGCGTTAGAAACATAAGTGAACGTATATTATTCATATTTTAAACGTTTAACTTTATTCGTTATTTTAATATTCTTGGCTAATTTAACTAATTTTCTTAATATATTTAGGCCTAAGTAACCGGCGTATAGATGCTATATTATTTCTGTATCCAACCGAGGGTTCTTATACTCTTAGGTGGGCTTTAATACTCGTTTGAACTTTTACTTTATAATTACATAGATTATAATTCTTATAGAGCTTAAAGGGATTTTACACAAATAATTTGAATGTTTTTTATATTTAAAGAATACAAGGTTTTGTCGGCGTTTTAATTGACAAATAATAAGGTGGTCTATTATAAACTCATTATTATTACCCCAACGTAAAATATAATTTATTTTATAGAACTAAAGATTTTACTTAAATAAACGAGTTTTTGAAATAATATTTACATAAAATCTTTTTATAATAATGACATTATAAAGAATAAGATCATATGTTTAATTATTATTATTTATAAGGGCGTTTTTTATAATTCAAGTTTTATGCTTTAAAAGAAGAAACTAATTATTTCTTACTTCCACAATATTATTTAGCTTTACCTTAATAAAAGATTTAAGTTTTAAAAACGAGATGTTATTAACTAAGTTAGTTATTCTATAATTATTTAAGAGTATTAAATTAAAAAGAGGGTATAAGGTATTTCCTTAAAAAAAATAAACTCTTGATTAGGCCTTTTCTTTAAAACTTAATAAAAACATTAAAAATGCATTGTTTTTTAATTTTATTAATTTATTAAAGATATTATTTAAAAACTTAGATTTAAGTTTCCTTGAGTTTTTTAAGTTCCCTGATTTTTTAATTAAATCTTTAATTAATAAAAGTAACGGCTTGTTTTAGTTAAATTAACTTTATAAACTCTTTCACTTATTCTTTATAAATCATTAATAGATTTCCTTAACTTAACTTTTATCTTACTTTAGACTTGGTCTAGGCGATTTATTGGGAAGAGTCTTAAAAACTTTTTCATAAATAATAAATTAGAGTTTTATATAATAGTTAAAGGACTACTTATATAAATCTTTAAAGTATGAGTATAACCGTTTTAAAACTCGTTAATTTAATGTACTTTTATTTAATTTCTTTACTTTAAGCCTTAAATAAGCTTTCGTTCTCAAATCTCATATTATTTAATTTTCTTTAAAAAGTAGTAAAATAATTAATATATGGTTTATCATTAATAAATTCATAATACATCAGCAAAAGTTTCTGGCGCGGCCCAGAATTAAATTAACGTTTAACAACTGTGTCAGCATCAGCCGGCATTCTGCGGCCATTTTTAACCCTTAAATATAAATGACGCCTAAGTCGTCGTATATATTACCCCTGATAATAAATAATAGTCAATGCCCATAAGTTTACCTATACCATTTACATTACTATTAATGCGCACAACAACCCGGGCGTCATTTACACAAATCACAATTAATCACCAGAATTATAACCTAATAACGTATAACCTTTATATAGCTTATGCGGCCGCTAAGGTGCACATCTATAATATTTGCTTCATTAAATGTACTACACGATGAATTTCCACTTTAAAAAAAAACTAATTAATACAAATGATTTTTCGGGTAAATTATATGTGCGTGTGTAAATAAGAATAAGGCTAGGGCTAATAATATAAGAGGGTTAAGGAGTTATGAGAGGCTTTAAGGGAATAAATTTTTTTTTTTCATTGTTACACATTTCACGCTCATGGCAGTGTCCACAGTTATGGGTATAATGGCCGCTACGTTATACAATGTAACATAGTACGGGCTATGGATCGGCCTAATAATATAGACATACAACCACAGTTGTGATATGCGCGGATGGCGGGTAATGCCCGCCATCCGCGCTTAAATTCTTTTACTAATATATATTAGATTTATTTTATAAAAAAGGCGATACAATTATTTTAAAGTATATAAAAAAGGGTTTTTAAACTCGTTAGTTTTTTTTATCTTTTAATATTAATTAATGGACCATTTGTTATTAAATTATCTAATAGTAATTAAGAAGTTTATAAACGCTTGAAATCTTTTAATGTTAATGACCTTATATAATTTAGCCTTTTAAAAAAAGGCTTAATGTGTTATGATTCATTTGATTAAGTTGATCTTTCCTTTTTTTACTTAAGTAAAGGAGGTTATATATTTTCGTTTAACGCTAGCTTATAAGGTTTAATCCGTTTATTAGAGTATAAAATGGAAAGAATAAATAAACGCTTAAATATTCATATGTTTTTCTAAGACAAGTTGTGATGTAGTAATATTAAAGTACTTGTTCGTTATGGTCTTTTAAATCCACTTATAAAGTTTAAAGTACGTAGTCATTTGGGGTTATTAAATTATGTAATCTGATTTCCACTTTTTTTCCCTCGTTTTCAACATTAAAAGTTTATAATTCTGGCTTATATGAAATCGCTATAACTAAGGCTCTTAAAATTATAAGAATAAGAAGATCTAAAATTGATTAATTAGTCTTGTTTCCACTTAATATAGTGGTAATAGTCTTGTTTTAAGTATTATTTATTAGTACAGCCAAAAGATTCAAGTGAACCTTTATTATTATAGCCTAAGTAATGAGGTTTATATTGTACTAAGTTTCCACAATTTAAAAGTTAACTTATAATTAAGTAATCTTCGCTATTACAATTTACTCGGCGCTTTTGGGAATAAAATTGAAGACTTCTATAAGAGTGTAAATATTCATTGTGTTAAGGTTAATCAAAGGTTATAATTTGAGGATGTTTACGTTGAACGTGAAATGAGTATATTAGTTGGCCCATTACTTAGGTTTCTTATAAATAATGTTTGTATTTAGTGTTTTAATACTATTATTATTTGTGGATATATTAGAGTAATTAAGTGATTATTAAGTAAAAGAACTAAAAGATTAAAAATAAAAAAGGATTATAGAAATAATAAGTAAAAGACTTAAGTAAAATCTAAATTTATATATATATCAGGTAATAGTAATAACCTATGGCTTTTAATTGTAATACGGAAAATAAAGCAGGTCTTTTAAAGTGTGAGAAATCTTTATAATCATTAAAAGTGAAAAGTATATAAGTGTGTTTAATAAATTAAATTGAACATTACCTTTTTTAAGATGGGACTGTGAACTAGAAATATATACATGGAATGTTTACGTAAGCATACACTAAACCTTATTAAATATATTGACATAACAATGGAGCTTGTTGCGCGATATATATATTAGCTTATCTATTATTTTTTTGAAACGCGTTTTTTGGGGATTATATTTGAAAGCAATTGAATACGGGCTATGTTTATTGCTTTTAATGCTTTATTTATAAATAATTTTGAAATAAAACGATTATTATAAAAATATGTGATTTTAATATTTAGTGGTTTAATGATTTGAAAAGCATTTTAATAATTTACGGTTATGATTTTTATAATAGAAGCGAAATTGTTGTTTTTTGAGTATATAAGAAAGGAAGCTATGGCGTTTTAATGATTTTTTAAGGACTTGGTTTTAGACATTAGTAAAACTTGGGAAATATTTTATGATAATTAGTAAATAATTAAACTTATAATGAATAATGGCAAAAAAATTGTTATTAAATTACACTATGTTGATATTTAAAACATGTGGCTTAAACAAGAGTTTATTTACGGCTTATTTAAGGTTACGTATTTATTAACAAATGATATACATGTTAATGGGCTTATAAAGAATTTGTTTTATTGGAAATTTAAGTAATTTAAAGCTCTTTTAAATTTTAAGGATTATAAATCTTAAGTTAAGGAGCTTTAAGTACATTTATTAAAAGTATATTAATAATTTATGCGCATTTTTATTTATTAAATTAATTCTTTTAATTTTAATAAATGGGTATTTCTTATTATTTTAAACAAAAAAAAGTAAAAATTCAGCATAGAAAATCGTAAAAAAACTCTGAATTTACGCGAAACTTAATGAAAGCTTATTTATGATTATGAGGCCTTCGTAATTCCTTTTAATAAATTTGCTAATAATTGATCTTTTTAAAAGATTTTCCTAATAATGGCACTAGTTCTACTAATAGCATTATTATTATTCTTATTTCTTTTTTACGCCTAGGACTAGAACAACAAAACCTGGTTAATAAGACCTTAATCTTTTTTCCCCCCTATTTCTATTATTTAATCCACCTTTTTTAATAGGGTTTTAAAGGTTATGTGAATTGCGTAAACACTTTATATAATATTAGTAGAATGTTTATAAAATTTTAAAAAGGCTTATTGAAAAAAAAGAGCTGTTTTTAGCTTTTAAGAGGAAGATTAATTGAACGCTATAATAAAGGATTTGAGAAGGAGTAATATAACAAATGTGCTTAAAAATGCAGTTGTAATAGCGCAAATTAATAAAAAGGGTATTAGTAAAGCATTTGCTCTTATTACTACGGCCATATGCAATAAAGCAGACATACGAGAAATAAGGTTTAGTAAATTATTAACTTATAAATATATATTAATATTTACTTATAATTAAATAATAAAAATAAGTATAAAATATAATAAAAAATATATATTACGCTTACGCTTAATAAGAAAGGCCTTGAATCTTGAACTATGCTTTAAGAAAGTGCAAGACTTGCAAGAAGATTTTTAAGAACGCGAAGGTGTATTTAGAATAAATAATAAGAAAATAATTAAACGCTTTTAACCTAAGCTTTTATTATCTGAATATTATAATTTTTTTGACTTTACCTTAATAAATATGTAAGCATTATTTTTATTAAACATTTTACGAGCTTTACTTTTGCCTATGAGAGTTTATAAAATAATAATCTAAGTAAAAAACAAGGCAAAAGCAGGAAAAGGGAAAACAAGTTAAAAAGATACAAAACGTTCATAGGGAATAAGAGTATAAATGGGAAAGGGCATATAAGTAAAAGGGAAGATTATATTGAACTTATTATTAAATGTAAAACAACGTTAAACAAATAAAATAAGCGGAGTATTATTAAAGTTTAAATAAAAAGTATCTTTTGACTTGGGAAGAAGGGAATTTAAATATATAATTTATCGTATAGGAGGTAATATGAGAAAGAATGTTTGAGTAAGCTTATTCTTGGAAGTATTTATTTATAATTATATTATTGATTAGCCTAATGTTTAAAAATAAAAAGTATAATATATAAAACATATAATAAGGGTGAAAAAATAGGATATTTATTTAATTAGCATAAAGCTTGCAATACTTATTGTTTACTTTCTTGGCTAATTTGGAAAACATTTTAATAATATAAATTGTTTAAATAATGTGTGTGAAAATCCAAAAAAAAAATCAAAAAGGTAAAAAATAAAGGTATAAACGTGAATATGTGTGATGTTAATATTGAAAGAAGGTTATTGTTTATTAAAGTAAACATTCTTTTTATGATTATTAACCCAATAGGCGCAATTATTTAATTATTAGCCAACGCGCTTAGGCCACCTAATAATACACTAATTAATAAGTGATATATAATAAAACATAAAGTAAATTTTGATTTAGCTAATGAATAAGTATAATTTATTTTTATTTCTCATAAACTTAATCTAAAACAATTACTCAATTCTCAAATTATCTAATCATAACATTAATTATATAAATTCGATCTTATTTTAATACCGGGAACACCTATATAAAGCCTTACTATTTTAAACTTAAATTAAGTACTTAGAATTAAATAAGATAATAATAGTACATAATCCTTTACTTTTTTTATATTAAGCTTATGATTGCATATTTTTTTGTATGTTTTGATATATTAATTTAATACGCTTTGACTGCTTATTTATTGTTTATTTTTATTTGTTATATATTATGTTCATTATTAGGTGTTATGTTTATATTAAACGCGACAATTGTTTATATTACGCGATTTTACCATGCGCATTAACTGCGTACTTATATATATATATTTTTTAAATTTGCATGGCGCCTGCATATAGTTATTTATATGATTTATAATAAGTACATTGTGATCTAAGGTATATGATCAATATGATTGTCCTTTTTAGCTACGATCATATATTGCGCATTAGGGATGGCGAGCTTTTAATTATACGGATAATATTTTATTATAGGGGTGTGTTACGTAACAAGTTTTATTATTATGTTAACATATTTGATAAGATTTAATATATGTTTACGTAAACATTTCATATATATATCTTTAGCTTGTAATTTTATTTTAAAAATGATAACGCTTAATTTAATTTATTAAACACATTTACACATTTTTCATTTCTAGTGATCATAGAGATTTTTTATATCTTAAAAGACCTGCTCCACTTTCTGTATCACAAATTGTATATTCAATTAGTTATAAATATTAATAATAAAATAAACATTTTTTATATTATGAAAACTTTAATAATTTAATAATTTTTAAATCTCTTTAAAATATCTTTTTTCACTTTACTTAAGCTTATCGTCCTTATAAGTTATAACAAAAAAAGGGCAGCATTATTAAGTATATTATACTCTTTATGTTAACCATTAATTAAGGTCGAATTAATTTCCCCTTTTTAATTATTAATTTAGGGAATTCCGAAAAGTTAATAAGCCGGAAATTTTTAGAATATTATGACTTTAAGTCAAGTTAATTTTTAAAAGAAAAAATAAACTCTTATAATTAAAGGATATATTTAAAAAACTTTATTTTAAAAAACGCCTTTTATTTGCTTTAATATATATTATGTTTGTTGTTAATTTGTTATATTAAAAAAACATTAATTGACAGGACTAATTATTAGCTTAAAATAGGTATTATTATATAAGAGTTAAAGTTGTTAATTTTAATATAATTATACAATCACCTCTAAAATCGCCTCTAAAATGGGTTTTAAAATCCCCTCATTAAATTATTAATTGTTAACTTTCTACATTTATTTATGAACTAAAAAGGGGATTATTTATTATGAAAACATTGTTTTTAAGTCTTTAAACGTTAAATATGTTATTTTTAAAAGGCATAAATAAACTTATAAAAGTTATTATTTCGTATAACGCCAAGCCATTATTAAAACTAAATAAAGTGGATATTCAATATATCTTAGTATTAGTTATACACTAATTTTATTTTTAACTTAAAAAAGTCAAAACTAAAATAAAAACTTTTGTGTTTTTTTATAACAATAAATCAGAGATATTATGTTAAAAAGAATAAGCTAATATAAAATTATTCGTTGTAAATGACGTATTAACTCCTGAATAAACTTGAGAAGTTAAATATTAGTTAAATTAAGACTTGATTTATTAAAAGCTTTTACCTTAATACATCTGCAAAAAGTTTTAGTGGCTAATGGCGGCTGGCGGCGGCTTTTTACGCTTTTAACGCTTTAGCCAAAAAGTTGCATATCAAAAAAATTAGGGACAAAGGCCATATACTAAAAAGAATTCTGCGTTAAAAGCGCCAAAAGCACTAAAAGGGCGATTAGCTTATATAACTTATAAACCTATTTTTTTTTAAGGCTTTAAGTACCTCGGGTATCTAAGGGGTATATTATAGGTATATACACACATAATTAACGTTAATTAAAGTAAACTTTACCCAAAAAATTAATACGCTAATTATAATTTTATTAAGGTGGAAATTCATAGCGTAGTGGGCTTAACAAAGCTAGTTTATTAGCCATACACACTAAAGTACAGCCAAGCTTTAGCTTTAAAGCGGATACATTAATAATCCCTTCCGATTAACATGGAGGTTATTAAGCTTTAGCCTAATCCGCTAAAAGGCCGCTAAAAAACACCCACTCGCTTAAAAGCGGCCTTTTATGCCAAAAGCGCGAAACCGCTAAAATAGCCGATTTAATCGATTAGTTAATTTTTCAACGCCAATATTTTTTACTAATATATAAATAATTCAAAGGATTGTTTTTTAATAAAGTTTTAAATAAGCTCTTTATTTAACGTTTAGATGTGGATTATAAAATTTAGCTTATAATTAAAAATAATCTCTCTTTTAAGCCACTTTATTGTTTTATGTCGCGTAACCAGCGCCATTATTATGTCAGCATATCTGATGAGGTCTAATGTATATTTGCGTAAACATTCCATATATATATCTCTAATTCATAATCTTATTTTAAAAAGGGTAACGTTTAATTTAATTTATTAAACACATTCACACACTTTTCACTTTTAATAATTATAAAAATCCTTTATATATTAAAAAACCTGCTCCACTTTTCATATTATAATTAAAAGCTACAATATTATTACTCTTATTTAATATATACACGAAATTAGACTTTATTCAAGTCTTTTATTTATTAATTTTATAATCCTTCTTTATTTTTAATTTTTTAATTCCTTTGCCTAATAATCGCTTAATCACTTCAACATATTTATAAACAAAAACAACATTAAAACGTTAAACATAAACATCGTTTATAAAAAACCTAAATAATAAGCCAATTAATATACTTATTTCATTTTTAATATAAACATCCTTAGATTATAGCCTTTAATTAACCTTATATTGAGCACCGTAGGGGAGGAGCTTTAGGAAGTGTAAAAGTCTTGAATTATAAAGGAATATAGTAGAGCTCCCTTTAAAAGGGAGCTCTAAAGATTTAATTATATAAGCAGTTTTAATTGGCTGCAGCGCCATGAGGCTTTGTTAGTGCTACCAGCCGATTGACCCTTATTTTATATAACATACCCCCTTGGTTAAAAGTAACTATAAAAGCAATAAGAATGCTTAAAATGTAGCTTATATAATATGATAGCGTAAATGTGGATCGTTATATAATTGGGAATAGTGTTAATACAATTGGTTATAATAAAAGTATTGTTGTTAGGGCAACGGAATTAAACAAGTAAAGTTATATTAAAGCTTTTATGCCAAGAATTTGCGTTTTTTTAGCAATTATATTATTAAAAATAGCTCGTATTAAAAAGCGCGCCCCCGCCGTTATCCTTGAGGCATTAAAAAAAGAGTAAGTTTTAAACGTTTAAAAGTTTGAAATTAATATATTAATATTTATAATATAATTGGCCGGCGCCTTTTGGACTATTACCTTTCCCTTTTATTTATTTTTCCCGCTTTTATCAACCTTTTAGCGTTACGCCGTGGCTGGGGAAACTTATATTATGCCATGCTTTTATTATATTTATAATAGTATACGTGGCACGTCAGGTAACCCTTATTATAATAAGGCATTGTTAATATGATGTTTTTATTATTATAAAAATAATAAAGCTGATTATGCTACTATGCCCCAGGCCGCTGCCGCTCTTTTTACTGCTTATTTAATAATAAAATTAGTGCTAAAAAACTCTTACATACGTATATTATTTTATATAATATTAAGTGACGTTTAAAAGCAATATTTAAAGCTTTTGCTAATTGGCTATATGTGACGCGAAGGTAAAGCAAGTGGTTCGAATGCTTAGAATATTAAGGTACAGAACCTGAAGGGTTCTGCGAAAGGTTATATATATAGAATAGGGGGTAGCGGCTTGAGGCGCTTAAGGCACTCATGCCAAAGCGTTACATTATCTTCCCTTTTAAGGAAGAGACTTGTTCATGAGTTGAATACTTGTCTTTAAGTACTTAATATAATTTGTATATGTCCTTTTGTACCTGATATTTTTTTGGCGGGGGTAAGGTATTAGTTAATAGTCGTCTTCTTCCCGCTTCTGTATTAACCATTCTACTTGATTAAATGTATCTTGAGTTACCGTGAGTGTTTGTTGAATAGCCTTAGAGTTAGGAGAAAGAGCCGACTTAAGAGCGGTAGAGAGTTGTCAAAAGACAAGAGAGGTAAAGGAAATGAGTTTAGTTTGAAGAGCCTTTTGAGTTGGAGAGTACGTTTGTGGTAGATTAGTATGCGTCTAAGTGATTTGCCGAATTAGTTGTTTTGTAAAAGGATCGAAGTTGTGAGTAAACTGATGTTTATTATCGACGAGGGATTGAAGCCGGAAGGCGGAGTCTATGAGCTTCAGATTTATTGAGAGGGGAGGCAGAAAAGGCTTAATTAAGAGGTTTGCGAGTTGTTGTCTTTGTAGTAAGGTGCAAGTTAAAGAAGTAGTAATAAAATGTAAGTTAGAGGGGTAGTAGTAAGGTGTAAGCTAGAGGAACGATCAGTTATACGCTTTTGGTACTAAATCAGATAGCCGGCCGTAGTTGCAGTTGAATCCTTGAAGGGGGTAGTAAGGTGTGAGTTGAATAGGGGGTATTAATGCCGTAGTTTAGAGGTTCCTAAGAGAGTTGATTAAAGGAGGTATTGTTATTCAATAGAGGCTGCCGTGAAGTCGGATGTTAATATTTAACCTTAATATAATGTGACGTGAAGGCAAAGCAAGTGGTTCGAATGCTTAGAATATTAAGGTGCAGAACCTAAAGGGTTTTGCGAGAGGTTATATACATAAAATAGGGGGTAGCGGCCTGAGGCGCCTAAGGCACTCATGCCAGAGCGTTACATTATAAGCTTTTACCGCCCGTTGGGCTATTATTAAAGCTGCCTTAAAAAAGGAAATTAAAAAGGTTAAGGATAAGGATGAAAAAAAAAAGACTTTACCTCCGATTTATTATTTTGTAAGTGTTATTCTTATTGTTTTAAAACAACGTCTAATATAATATAGCCTTTTTTTATTAAAAAACCGCCGTGCTTCCTTTTTGCCTTATTTTTGGCATTAAGGTAAGTGGTAGTAATAATGCAGCAGCTGCTGTTAGTGTTGATGAACTTTTAATTGCTATTATTATAGCGCGTATTATTATTCGCGCTTTTGTTTTAGCAAAAGTTAATGTTTTAGCTAACGCCGCTTAGCGGTTAATAAACCTTTTATTCCCATTTTTATAAATAAAAGTGGCTTTGTAACTTATAAGTCGTAATTTAAGAACGTTACCCTGATAATAAAGCAGCTTTACAACCCCAAAATCACAGCTTAAAAACGTTACCCTATTGGTTTAAGTGGCTTTATAACCCTAAAGTCACAGCTTAGGAATGTTTCCCCTATGTTATTATAGGACTACGGGTATGTCAGAGCGGCTTTACAACCCCAAAATAATAACTTAAAATCAGGTCCTCAAAATTCACATAACTCTCCTCTATACTCGTCGTTTTTCTATAACGTTAGTTTAAAATAACATATGAAATATACTAAATATAAATATAAATATGCCTTAGCACTAGGTCAAATAAGCTTTTTTACAACGACTCAAGCGTCTTAAAAGTTCAGGAGAATTACAAATATCTTAAACTTTTATTAAGGCAAGGTTTTTATTCAGCCATTTGTTAGTATATCATTAATGGGGAAATATATTACTTAAAAGCTCCCCCTTTTATACTCTTATTATAGCCATATGTTTTAGCTTTATTAAAATACGTTAGTTTTCTTTAATTATCAGCCAAATTGTTTATTTATTATTATAGAATATGTTTTATGAAATTCCCACATTCAGTGTTAATTCCTTAAAAAAGCGCTAAAGCGCTATTACCTCTTTTGCCATCTTTATTACCTTTAATAACTTTGCTTTTGTTGTTAAAATAATTATAATATTTTATCTTAAGGCTTTTTAAACGATTGTATTTCCAAATAATATTATAATAAAACCTTAGGAAAGCGTTTTAACTTTTTATTATTTGTGAATAAAGCGTTTAAGGCTATTAATAAATATATTTCCCAATTTTTATATTAATAAATAATTGCCAAAAAATGTAATTTAAACAAGTATTTAATAATCCATTTGACTGCTTTTATATATTAGGTACTTGGGTTCATTAAAAAATACAATAATTAAAATATTATAAAGGTAACATCTGGCTTTAATATAATGGCTATATATAAGATTAACCCAATCTTTTTTTAATACTTTTTAACCTGCCTTAATGTGGTAATTCCGGGGTTTTTAATTAAATTATAATTTAACAAAAGCGTGCTTAAGCACTTCCTATTTATTATATTAAATTTCTAAGCCACTTTTTTATATAAGTGTTATATATTAAAATCATTATCTTTATAGACTAATCTTTAATTACATATACCCTTAAAAATCATTCCATATTTCCTAGTATTATAAGCTTATAAGCTAAATATAATCCTTTGATGATCTCTTGTCCTTTATCGTTGTTTAAGGCATAATACAAAACTTGAATATTGTTAATATAAAACGCCACAAAAACTGTCTTATTAAAGTTTATGAAAATATACGGCTTTTTTACCAAAGGATTAAGGTTTAATTTACTTAATATTATTGTAAAATCGCTGTACCATAGCGTAGGGGAGTCTTTTAAACCGTATAATACTCAATCAATTTCCATTATTATTCCAGGTCTTTTCTAGCTATTTAAGAAATAACATAATATTAAGGCACTTCTCTTATTACGTTTAATGTTGACAAATGCGTTAACTACATTGAATTACTTTACTTTTAAGTCAAATTATGCTATAAGCGCCATTATTACTTTAAAAGAGCGTGTTACAAGTGTTATGGCGTACGTTGAAAAGATTGTTAAATGGTTTTATATGTCCTTTTATATTATAATATAAAAGTAATAATAAATTAATTCGCTTGTTAAATCAATTTTATATGTGAAAACCCATTTTAATAAAATAAGCTATATAATAACATCTTCCCTAAAAATCACTCTTTAATAATATCAAGCTTCCAAGTTAAAAATCTCTCTTTTAGCGTTTTTCTTAAAATGATTACCTTAAGCGTGGTTATCTAATTTATTCTAATTCTTTAAAGCTTTTAAAAGCTTCCCTTAATATAAGTTATATAAATTAAAAGCGATTATGAAGTCTGTTTCCACTTTAACACTTAAAACAACTATTATTATTACCATAAATAATATAATTGTGTCTTTGCCATTTACTTATGTTAAAATAACTTTATAAAATGTATTAACAAACTTTATCATGCATAAATAATTATCTTGTCGTAAAGCCGTTACCATAAAGTAGTGGCCTTTAGCTATAAGTCTGTTATATTCCCTTTACACTTCTTGTGCTATATAAATTCAATCATGTTTTTGTTTTTGTTATTATTATTAACTTACTTTAGCTAATATTTAAAAATCGTTATTTATCCCAATTGTTATGAAAAAAGCTTTTAATAATTTAAGGACCTATTATTTAAGGTCTTATAGCCTTTAACTTAATATTACGACTTAAAGATATGTTTAATGCGCCTTTTTAATACTTAAGTTTATATTTTTATTATACAAAGCGTTTTGCCTAAGCTAATCTTTAATTATTTAATTTTTAATAAATCTTAAAACGCTTAAATTCAACCTTTTATAAAAAATTAAAACTTTATTATTATTTTTAATATTGTTTTCATAAAGAATTATTTTATTCACCCTTAAGTTTTAACTTTCGTAAAGGACTATGTTATTACTTTTCCCTTCTTAATTCTCATAAAGAATCATTTTGTTATTTTTCACTTTTTAGCTCTTATAAGGAACTATTCTTATTTCACTTTCCATTACCCCCAAGCTTATTAATAATTCAAAAAAATCAAGGTCTATTAATATTATTATAAATGGTTTAATAACCAGGGGAAGCATTCTTATAGGCAAGTAAAGCACCCTTAATATAATAATTTTTATTCCCATTAGCTTTTTAATATGTTCTTTAATAGTAGCATTTAGCGCGGCCGTTTATTCTTCCATAACATTTTCTATAATATTACTTATATTAAGCCTTATGTTTAAGGAAACGTTGTCCTCCTTTATTATAATGATAAGCTTTTTTAAGGCAAAAACGGTTTAACCAACCAACTTTTCCTTATTTAAAGAATAAAACTTTGTTTTATTAAAGCAAACATTACATGTTATAATGACATGGCGTAATTAAAGCACTCAAATTCTATATATATTAAAAATAATATAATTAATTAAATAATCTAAATATTCCTTAAGATCAATTTTAAAGCCTTTTTTATATTTTTTGGCTTTTTTATCATTTTTTATTAAGTAAGCACGCGCCTTATACGCGTATTCCCTACTTCAATTTAATCTCAGGTCAATTAATAGCCTCTTCATAATTAGTGGATTATACTATCAAAAGTAACCTTAAAACCATTTTTAAAGCACTTAGTTTAGGCTTTTTATTCCTTATCATACAAATAATGCCTTATTATATAAATAAACTACTACATTACACACCTCTAAATACAACTTTCGTGGGAGTTTCACTTAAACGCAAATTTTAATAGATTTAATAATGATTTCTTATCTTACGTACTTAAGCCGCCAACTAATTCTTTAATATATACTAAAGGGTTTTCTACTTTAATCCCTTCTCTTATTATCTAATTCTAATAATGTGTTATTCCAAAGATTACAACAATAAAGGTGTTATTATCATGTCTAATAATATAAATAAATAGTCTATATTAACGTTTAATTTAATACTTAAAGTTTTATAACACTAATATAACGTAATTTAACAACTTACTCATTGAGGTCTAACTAAACAACTTTTCATTATACTCGTCTTTAATTACTAACAGCCACTATGTTCTATTATAACTTAAAAGGAAATTAAACAAGTCTTAAAAAAGTTCTAAAAAATAATCTTATTACCTTATTCTTAAACTCCTTCTTTAAAATAACGTTTCTAACATATGTTATAATATAATCCTCACATTTGATTTTAAAAACACCATTGAATTCTACCCCTTTCCTTACATAAAGCAACGCTTAAAATACTTCTTTTCCAAAATAGCCCGTTCTTAAATACTATATCTTTAGCGTTATATAACAAACTCATAATAGCTTCTTATTTAATTAAAAACCTTGTTTTAAACTACGACAAAGAGTTGGACACATTATAATTAAAAAACGATTTACTATCACTAAGCTATAAAAGTAACAAAAGTAATTAAAAGGCTTATATTTAAAAAAAAGTAAAATTATACTTCTGCTTTAATTTCTAAAACACTACGCTATTTCAAACTTCCTTGTACCTTAATGTAATATTTTTTCCTAAATACTAAATCCTAATCTCTAATAAAAGCGCCTTAAAAATGATGTTAATATTAAAACCAATTATAATTATGATATTACTTAAAATTAAGTCTTATATATTTAAATCGTCTTTACTTTTTAATATATTCTTAAAAAGTTATTAACCTTATTTAATGATTAAGAGGCGTTATGTACTTGCCTTTATATAATTATTATTTTTAGACTTCACGAAAGTGCCTAAGATAAGCTTTTTCTCATTATTAACGAAATACTAAGTACCGTAATTATTAATAAATGTACTATTTAAAAGTACATATGGATTACTAATAAAGTCTACGATGTATATTCTTATTACTTTGTTAACGTTTAAAAGCTTCGGATTAATAATAACTACGTTAACATTTCTAAGATATTTACTTTTATTTAATAATAATAACGGCTTTTCCTTCTTCCTTTTATTTAAAACAACGCCTTTAATAATTTAACTAATAAAAAAGATTTTCCAATCTTCTTTAACAATTTTCTTTTATAATTTAATGTATTTCACTTCTTTGAATCTTTTACGAGTTTTTTTAATCTTATTATTATTGGGGCAATTTCTTAGTTTATTTATACAACCGTTGTCATAAGCATATCATAATTTTTAATACTTAATAAGTGTTTAAAAATAGCCACTTTTAAAATTATAAAGGCAACCGCTTTTTTTAAATTATTTAAAGTGAAATCAGTTAAATAAGCCTTATTTACTTTAAATACTCAAGCTTCTAGTACTAAAAATAACTTCGAAGTTATTAAAAGTTTTTAAACGCTTCTTAAAAAAAGGGTATAGTCTATTCACTGACTTTTTACCCCTTAAACCATTTTTAAAATACTCTTTTAAATTAATTCTAAAGGCTAAACCGTACTTCTTAAACGTTATATAATATTCTTTTTTTAAAACGTTGTTTTTAATAATATTGGCTAAAGCCTAAATGGCTTATGTCTTGGTATAAACTAAAACTACAAAAAGAAAATCTTTAATACCTAAAATGCCCTAAATTTCCGGAATATTATATGCTTTAATAAAATAGTACCTCTTTTACTATTCCTTATGCTAAGTACAGGCTTCTATTTTCCCTTTTTTTAAAGGCACTTATTAAAGCTTTTTAATAATCTAAAATAATAAATAATGACACAAAGGCGTTCAAAAGAACAAGCTTTCACTTAATTAACCTAATCAATATTTAAAGTCTAATAAGGTTTTTTGATTTATTATTATTAATAGCGTTTATTAAAATTAATACATTAATAGTACTATTAACCTAATTAAATAAGTGTTAGTACCTTATATTAAAAAGCGTTCATTAAGCGAATTTATTCTGGAATTCTTTTATATAAGTTTCTTAAAAAAGATTAATATTATTAAAAGTCGCCTTTTGTAGTTTAGTAACCTATTAAGGCTTCATGAAAGTCCTTTTCTCGTTTTTATTAACAATCTCCCATTTATAATACATCTTCCACTCATTATCATTTATTAACGCCATCCATTTTATAAATCAACGGTTTATTTTAGCTTATATATACTTGTTAATATTAGGAATTATTAATTAAGATTCAAGGAGGTTTAAAACGTTATATTCATCTAAGTTAACAAAGTCAATAATACCTCTAAATTAAACGTAGTATTAGAATCTCATCCATTATTACAGCCACTAGCGACGATCATTTAATAAAACGTTGTTCTTGTCAATTAATATGTCTTAAAAAGACATCTTATTATTATTAAACGTTTAAAAAGGTTTAAGAAATATTATTAAATTAAAAAGGGGGAATATGTACTTTTAAAAAGTTTTCCAAATAATAGTAAATATCCTTTAACACTTACCCTCGCTTTTCTTAACCTATAATAATCGTACTTTAATAACTCATGAAATGAGGCTGTGGCTCTTAACTATTATACACAATACGACACCTTTAAAAGTGAATCCACTGTTGAAAATGCGTATTATGATATATATACACCTTAATCATATAACTATCACGTGACCCCAATTCTATATAACACACCCCCCAAAGGCAAGCCGCAGGTGGCGCTGGTGGCGTAAGCGGTAGTCTTCTCTGCGGCAACTTATCACAGCCCACTTAAATTTACCTCTGAATCGATTGTTATTTGTTGAAATTATCACTGGTCCAGCTTACAATAGCATAGATATAGCCTATAAGCCGTTAAACCAGCCTATTAAACGGGAGGGACACAACTCGGTTACACACACATTAGGATTCCCACGGGAAATTATCGGAGGCCAAAAATCGATAGGTCAGCTTGGCAAAGGCTGTGGCTCTTAACTATTAAGCATCATAGGGAAGGAGCTTTAGGAAGTGTGAAAGTCTTGAATTATAAAAGAGTGTAGTAAAGCTCCCTTTAAGAGGGAGCTCTAAAGATCTAGTTACATAAGTTGTTTTAATTAGCTGTAACGCTATGAGGCTCTGTTAGTGCTACCAGCCGACTGACCCCTATTTTGTACAACACCTTAATATAACAAATCCTCACACTTTTATAAAAATACTTAATTCCACTCTAAAAAGTGCCAAGTAAATCGCAGTAATAAAGACTGCTTAATCATAAGTCAACTTTTTGTTGGTTCACAGGGGTTATGTAATCTCATCATATTATATAAGGAGCGCCACTTAAATGATACCATGGTAATCTTTAGGGGTTATGTCTTAATTATTAAGAATAATAGATCTGATAATTCTAGGGGGTAATTGGAGTTATAATGGACTTATTATAAGGGTCATTTAAAGGAGTATATAGTAAGGGATCTTTTCTACTTTTTTAAGAATACATAGATTTTATTACCCATTTTATTAAAGATTATATTAACCCTTTTATTTAATATATTTTTACGTGATTCATTAGTATTGTACTAATATTGATTAGTGGTTAATTTATATTATAGATAACAAGGTTTTAGATTGTAGAATTGATTTGAAGCATTTAATTATTTATACTTTTAATTAGGGCCTAGCCATTTGATTAGATTAAGGGATAGATAATTTCCCTTTTATGAAGATATTAGTAAAGGCACTTTAATTGATTAAAAATCTAATAATTATATAATTTACAGTAAAAGTAACACGATAATTATTTGATAATAATTGTTTAGTTAATATTTTAAAACCGGATTAATAGATTATTTAAGGAATTATATTTAAATCGACTTTAAACTCATCTTAATACAATGTTTTAGTTAAGGGAACGCGCGGTAGAGCTGGTAAAGGAGCATGTGGAGAATAGTATTATTTTATTAATTTAAGGATTAATGAATGATATATTATTAAGGGCTAATAATATATTAGTTAATTATACAAAGTATTTACAAGAGTTTCATAATTATTACTATGATGGGAAGATAAAGGGAAAATATTTGTTTTAAGATTTTTAGGAGTTTTTTAGTAAATGGATAATTGCTGATTTTAAAAAGATTTATAAATAAAAGAGGGCTTAATTGAGGGATAATCTTAAGTTTTACGATTATTATATATAAAAAGCGAAATGAACAAAGGTTATAGACGTATTAAAGGAAATAATAAGGGTTAAAAGGAACAAATGGCTTAGGGAATAATTAAAGATATAAAACTGGATATACCTAGGATTTATTTTGAATTATGTCCGGAATATACTTATATTTCACATACAACCTTTTTAGGATTAATCAAAAGTCCTTGTACTTACGTAAACCCTTTTTTTTACATCAAAAACGAAAAATAATTAAACACCTTTAGTATTAAAAGCAAAGACATTAGGTATTATAGTAAGACGTTAAGATGACTTGTTTAAAATCTTTGCTCTTATTAAAATTAATACCATAAAAAAGGATTTATATAATTTAATATCACCTATTAATTTAAAAAGGGAATTCTCATTTACCTTTAGTAAGGGGCCTTTTAAAAATGAATTAAAGTAAAGATTAAACAATAATGCATTGCCTGATTTAATATTATTACTAAGTGTTTATTTAAAGGATGGGATATTATCCTCTTTTATAATGGCATTAAGACTTATTAGACCTTATTTTAAGCTAATACGGCTTTTATGGTTTATAATAGACTCATTATTTTTAAATTAAGCCAAGTTTTTGGTAAATCTTAATAAGATGTACTTAAAGAAGCTTTAATATAATGGCGTAAAGGACTACTTTGACAAGAAGTTACACATCTTTGCCGACTTGTATTAACGAGCTTTTATTAATAATTTCCTTTAAAACTAAGCTTTTTTATTTATATTATAAGATAAAACTAGTACGTATTATTATTAATACTTTTAAAACAAGGGTTATTTTTTTTAAGAATTTTGTTACAGTTACCCAAGGCAATCATAAGATAAAGGAACGTATAAATAGGTTTTTTAGCCAATGGTTTAGCTTAAATCTTTTATTATTTTAAATTAAATTATATTAAAAAGGTAAATTAATGCTAAGTTAATTAGAGAGCTTTACTAAGGAATTATAAAGGTTTTAATTAGGTTTTAAGGATGATAATATAAGAAATAATAAGACGCTTTGGGATAAGCTATTATAAGGAGTATTAAGTAACCTATTTTTTAAAATGGCTTTATTTAAGGCATTACTAACGTTTTTTATCTTAATGGATAGCCTTCGCTTTGCTATTGGCATTGAGACGATATATGAGCTGGGATTATGGTTAGAAAGGCTTTTGAATTGGATTTAAATTGCCACTAATTTTATATTACTAATGGAAGTGCATATTATTTAAATAGGAAAATGAAGTTCTTATAAGACAATAAATGTGGGAACAAACTTTGGCCTAAATTAGGTTATATTAAGTGCATTATTTATAAAAAGAAGGATTGTTATAATAGCCAATACTTTAAGAAAGAATAAGATGTTGTAAAAACAAAGTATTTTGTTAAACGGAAAGTGAAAGGAATGAGAGCTATAAATAACTTATTTAAAGCTTATTTAACATATATTAAAGGATATGAACTTGATTTGGACTTGGATTAAACTTAATTTGAAAGACATGAGGATGACCTTTATAATGACAAATCAAATATTTTATTAAATAATAATGACTTTTAAGGGGAAACAAATAGCGATGATAATAATAGTATAGCGAATTTCATAATTGTATTTATGGTAAATGAAATCAAATATAATATACGAGAGGTATTATCATAGCTTGAAGAGTGAAAAGCGGCTTACATTTTAGAAAATAGGATTAAGAAATTTTTACGTAATGAGGCTTATATAACGTAATGGATAAATTGATTTTTTTAAGGTTTTCTTATTGATATTAGAGCCTTAAATAAGAACATTAAAGGCATTAATTAATTGTGAACTTTATAACGGATTTAAGATATTAAATTTAACGTAAATTAAATAAGGCAGAATCAAATTATATTTAAAGCTAGTTCCCGCCTATTTATAAGAGTAATAATGATTAATACTTTTACTAGATAAATGAAGTTTATAATGATAAATATGAATATCTCATTTTTAGTATGTTTATAATAATTAAATGAGCTTAATGCCTAATATAATAACTTATAAAATGTGTTAATTTAAGGTAAAAAGAAACACTTAATTATATAAAAATAAGGCTATTTATGGCTTTTTTAAAATTAATATTAATAATTATTAGATTTATTAATTAATACAATTAATGCGTATTATTTAATTGAAATGGAGATTTGAAGGTTATATAGGCAATTTGGGTATTTTTTAATATAACGCTTATAACATTTATTAAATTAAGCTAGTCATATTCTTAATTTTAATATTATACTTAAAATTAAGGAAATATGTGAATATTATTAAAAACACGTAAATGTTTTACACAGATTTTAATTTAAGCTGTAAAATAATGTAGATTTTAATCATATAATTTATGTTAATATAGCACAATTTAAAAAGAAATATGCTTTTTATATGATTAATAAAGCCACCGGCTTTGAAATAATAAAGCTACTTTAGAAAAGACCTGGTTTAACTACGGCTTAGGTTATATTTAATGCTTTTAAATTAACATGAATAAACATATATATTAAACCCCTTGATTTTGTAGTATATGATTATAAGACTAATTTCAATTTTAATTTTCTTTACATTTTTTTACGCTTTATTAGGAGTATTTTAAAGCTTGTCCTTATAAAAGTACACTATTTAATTAGTAAAGTGGAAAAATATCATTATTTACTTTAATATGCTTATAAAATCGTTATAAAAAAGCACCTTAAACTAAATAATAAAAGTCAATTATAAATGGCAGTTAAAGCAGTAAATAATATAATTGGATTTAATAAGCTAATTCTTATATTATTTGTTTTTAAAGCCTATCTTAAAATAACGAAATTAAACCCTTTTAGTTTATTTATTCAATAGCGCCCTATTATTATTAAAAAGGCAATAAAAGAAATAAAATGGATTTATACAACTTATAAAGTTAATAATGCGTTAGTAATTTAAAACGGCCTTAGTATTATTTTAATATATAATTTATATTTAAAGGATTAAGTTTTAGTGTAAAAAGAAAAGAAAGGATAAAAAAGGACATATAAGTTCTTAAGGATAAATAGCAAGTTTTATAAGATCACCATAAATAATAATCAGATTTGTATATTTTAATCGACATTTGTATACTTATTTAAGATAAATACACTAGGCGTCAAGTATTAAGAATAAAATTTATTAAAGGGTTTTATAAAAATAACTCTTGATCCCAGATCATTAATTAATAATACACTTAAATTGATTAAAATTACTCCTGATCCTGGATCACTAGTCAATAATATACCCGGATTAACTCTAAAATCATTATGGATTATTATTAAGTTTTCATTTATATAACTTATTTAAAGATTATTAATAATTAATAATAATTATAATGTTAAGGTGTTTTTAATTGAGAAGGAGATAAGAGATTGAGAGTTTTTTATTAAATTTTAGAATGAAGGTAAAATCACCACTTTTAGAGCACTATTTTAATAATCTTATTAAATAGAATATAAGGCACTTATTAAAAGAGGGGTTTTTACACTTATTCAAAAGGACAACCTTAAAGTAAAAGGCTAATGTATTTTTAAATTTAAAATAATAAATAAAGTAAAAGGCAAGGAGACCTTGACGCAGTATAAGAAATCAAGATTTATTATTTAATATTTTAATAATAAGAATAAAAGGGAGATATTAATTTAATTTTTAATAATTTAACGCGTAAGCCAACGATTGTTTATTTTTTTAACATTCGCGATTAAGTAATTGAAAAAGGTTCGAAATAGATTTGAATTACGTTTAACATTTTGGGATATTACTTAAGCTTATTTTTAAATATAGATAAGGCTTTTACGAAACATTTTTACATGGCTTCCTTAAGAGATTATAAATGAATCTCTTTTTAATATAATATTTATGATAATATTCTTATTATATGGCATTCCAGAATTAGGAAATTATTGGTTTAATATTTATTATAAGCATTATATTAATAAGTTGTAAATAAAGACTTTTATATATGATTTTTGTTTATTAATTAATATTAAGAATAGTTAAGAATTTAAAATGGTTAAAATATAAACGGATAACACTTTGATTTTAAGAGATAATGATTTTTTAGCTAAAAAGTAACTGGAAATTATAAATGTGAACTTTTTAATAAAGCCTATTTAGGTCTTAAACGCCTTTAAACCCTTTATGTTTAATTATTATATTATTATTATAAAGGGAAACAATTTTTATATATTTTAAAAAGGATAAAGGGTTAAAATTAAGCTAATTAATATTAAAAAGAATAATTCTAAAAAGGCTTATATAAAGTAATACACTTATGGAACTTATATTATTATGATTTGTTAACTAAAAGCCACATTCGATCTTTTAATAGCAGCTTAATATTAAGATCTTATAATAAATAACGTTAAAGCCTTGAATTTACGTTTTTAATGATAAATGAATAATTTAAAGAAAGGTTTGCGGTATATATTTATAGATTTATATTTAGCAAAGATTTACGTTTTTGTTAATGGTTCTTTTAATAATAATAAGAATTTAAGTTTTTAAATTAGTTTTATGATAGTAGTTAAAACTGAATTAAAAGGGGATATAGAGTTTATTTTTAGTAGTAATATTATTTATATTAGCTTTATTAAATGTAAGAGAATTACTTGTGCAGTGCTTATTTTGGAGTTATATGCTATGATTGGTACAGAGCTGTTATGAATGGATTTTGGATTTTTTTTTAGGCCCTTATTATATGTTATTACGTTTATTTTGTTTTTTGACATTTCTTAATCTTTTCTTTAATGAATTTTAATTTTACATCTTTTATATTATTATTATTTTGGCTTTTTTTCTTTATATATTATGTATTATTGTGTTTTTAACGCATTGTTTTTATAAAACGTTTTTTTGGCTTATTAAAGCCTATATTACCCTTGCTTTTTTCTTATTATATTGGAATTTTTTTGTTTTTTCAAAAGAAGTATTACTGGTGTTAATCCATAGGGGTTATATAATCTTATTATATTATATAAGGAACGCCACTTAAATAATACTATGGTAGTCTTTAAGGGTTATACCTTGACTATTAGGAATAATGGATCTAATAGTTCCAGGGGGTAATCAAAGCTATAACAAACCTGTTATAGGGGTCATTTGGAGGAGTATATAGTAAGGGATCTTTCTTACTCTTTTAAGAATATATAGATTTTATCACCCATTTTATTAAAGACTATATTGACCCCTTTGCTTAATATATCTTTGCGTGATCCACCGGTACTGCACTGACACTTTTAAATTACGTAAACTTAATATAATGTAAACCTCATTATTTAAGTTATAATAATAAAATCTCACTTAAATCTTTTAATTTTACCAGTGAATAACACTCAAAGTAGGATTACCACTACTACACTAAGTAAAAGCAAAACCAAGTAATTAACTCTAAATCCTCTTACTCTAATAATCCCGAAAGCCCTAATTATGGCGGTTTTGTATAAGCCAGAATCATACACTTTTAATATTAAAAACAAAAAAAAATCAAACTACGCATTTTAACAAGCCTAAACAACTACGTACTTCAAACTTTATAAGTAAATCTAAAAAACTATAACATATAAATACTTTCATATTATCATATCATAATTTGTTTTAAAAAAGCATATAAACATTCAAGCGCTCATTTAATCCTTCCGCTTTATGCTTTAATAAACGGACCAAACCTTATAAATCAGCATTAAATAAAAGTACACAGCTTTATTCACTTAAGTAAAAGAAAAAAGAAAAAAGCTTAACTAAATAAATCATAATACATTAAGGTTTTTTTAAAAGGCCAAATTATATAAGAATTATGAATATTAAAAAGTCTTAAAGGCTTATAAGCTTTTTAATCGTTATTAAATGACTTAATAATAAATAATCCATTAATTAATATCAAAAGATTAAAAAAGCCAATAAGCTTAAAAGCCCTTTTTATATATTTGAAAATAATTATGCCGCTTTTTTATATTAATAAAACGGTTTAATATATTGTAAACTTATAAATAATAAACCACATGTTAATTATTTTGCCATTTTTTACAGAAAATTAAATAATATAAAATTTAAAAATAAAAGTTTATTTAAGGTTTAAAGTAAAAAATCAATTAAAAGCACATTAGATTAATAAGCTTTAAAACGATTATACTTTTGCTTTAAGAATCCCCACAAATAATCCCCTAGTTAATACATAAAACTCTAATTTATTATTTATAAAAAAATCTTTAACACTTTTTTTAATAAATCACTTTAACCAAGTTTAAAGCAAAACAAAAATTAAATTAAAAAAGTCCATTAATAATTTATAAAAAACAAATGAAAAGGTTTATAAAGTTAATTTAATTAAAATAAACCATTATTTTTATTAATTAAAAATCTAATTAAAAAATCAAGGAATTTAAAAAACTCAAAAAAACATAAATTTAAATTCTTAAGTAATATCTTTAATAAATCAATAAAATTAAAAAATAATATATTTTAATGCTTTTAGTAAATCTTGAAAAAGGGCCTAATTAAAAGTTTACTTTTTTTAAAAAAAAATGCCTTACACCTTCTTTTTAATTTAATAATTTTAAATAATTATAAAACAATTAACTTAATTAATAATATCTCGTTTTTAAAACTTAAGTCCTTTATTAAAATAAAGCTAAATAATAGTATAAAATAAAAAACAGCTAGTTTCTAATTTTAAGGCGTAAAACTTAAATTATAAAAAACGCCCTTATAAATAATAATAATTAAACATATAATCTCATTCTTTATAACGTAATCATCATAAAAGGATTTTATATTAATATTATCTTAAAAGCTCATTTATTTAAGTAAAGTCTTTAATTCCATAAAATAAATTATACTTTACGTTAAAATAATACTAATAAACTTATAATAAACCACTTTATTATTTGTTAATTAAAACGTTAATAAAACCTTATATTCTTTAAATATAAAAACATTTAAATTATTTATATAAAGTCCCTTTAAGCTTTATAAGAATTGTAATTTATATAATTAAAAAGTAAAAGTTTAAAGAAATATTAAAACTAACCAAAAAGGATACAAACCTTTAATTAAATATAAAAATAATATAACATCTGCGCGCCGGTTATTTAGGCTTAAATGTGTTAAAAAAAATTAATTAAATTAGCTAAAAATATTAAAATAATAAATAAAATTAAACGTTTAAAATGTGAGTAATATATGCTTACTTATGTTTTTAACGTTAATTTAGTTCGTTTAATGTCGTACGGAATGGGGTTGCTTACTTAAGCGAGCCCCTATTTAGCATATATCTTCAGTTATGCAGGAGTTTCCCTTATAGAATTAGACGCTTTTGTTACCACTAGACCTACTGCTTTCCTACACGACAGTTAAGAGTCACATTTATATTTAAGCTATTTGTGTTACTTTGTAAAGACTGTGGTAATATTAAATTACGATGTGCAAAACATTCTCCCTTACTCAAAATCTCTTTAGTTTATCCCTTAAGCTTTAACACCTCCTTTTCATTAACACTTTAATATAACTCTTCTCTCCTTTTTTAATTATAATAATAGAGTTTCTAAAAACTTCGTATATACGCTTAAAAGACCGAATCTCTTTTCCACAATGATTTATAAAGCTTAAGAACCAAGCTACTTTTTTGGGTGGTTAGGACTATGTTAATTTTTACGATTAAAACGTTCCACATCTCCTTACTATTAAACCTCTATTACCTCTCACAATTGACGAAATGTTTTATATTAAAAATATAATAAGGCTCGTGCCATTATAAAAGTAGGACAGCGATTTGCGAGATATCTTGGTTAAGGGGTAACGCCCAACGGCCCAGTAAGCCGTCTTTTAAAACATAAAAAAGTAATGCTAGTTTTAATAAAAGGAGTTTATTTAAAGGCAAACTCGTTAGACCACCTAAAAGTTAACATACTTCGTAATTTGGAGTTTAATAAAACAGACAATAGAACCAGCGCTCCTTAAACCTTAAGTACAACGCTTGACTTCAAAAAAAAAAGCTTTTCTTCCAAAATATCGTATGAGGTCTTAAAATCAAGTTCGCCTTTAACGACGACGTTATTAAAGAATACATTAAAAATAAGTACCAATAATTATTGGAAATAGTTAGGTTTAGAGGTGTTATTCTTTTAGTGTGGCTTACTAAATGGTTTATGGCACTTTCTAAAGTATAAAACTATAAGTTCTCTAAAGTTAAAGGCGTTTTTTTAATTAAGAATTTCCTTTAGGTTATGTCTATTAAATTAACACTTAAATGGGGGGTACAATATTTGAACTAGTACATTAAAGTTGAGATAATGGGAGAATCGACGAGACATACTTTGAAGTAGTACGGGATGATTTTGGAAGGGTATTTATAATAGGGTGAAAATGAAAAACTAGCCGGTGCTTACATAATATTTAAAAGTCGCCTTAATATAATTGGAAACGCCTGCCTTTGTTTTAAAGCCGGATAATAATACATCTAATCTATGTTAAACTATTTAAAGGTAAAGATAGCCCTAACTAAAAAGTCCTCTTTATATCCTTCGACGTCTTTTATAAACAATTAATAAGCTGCTTTTTGATTATGTTTTACCAACTCAACCTTTAATAAACTTTGGGAGATACTTAAAAAAAAAGGGGGGGCTATAATCAGGCGCAAATTCAGGGAAACAGCTGGTACGGCACTCATATTACCCTGGAAATGTGGTTTATTAAAAACGCTAGAAAGCGTAGGGTACATATTCTTAGTATAAAGCATTGAAAACGTTTAAACTATACTAAAGGCAGTGGATTTGTGACCTTTACCAGCTCAGGTACAATAAGCGGTAACTCCTCTATTAGTTTATTTAATTCTTTTAGTTATTTGATTATATACATTAAAGCAATCAAACGACAATAACTAGCTAATTATTAACTATGTATTTAATAAACCCCCTCTTCTTAGTTATACTAGTGAGATTATACATATTCCTTTTTTTGCCCTTAACGCTTTAGTTAGTTTTTGGGGGGTATATTTCTTTGTTGTTCTTGAGTTTTTAAAGCTCTCTTATACACTAGTTTCTTTTTATATAGTCGAGAATATATTACACAACTGGGGGGTATGTCGTATGGAATGGGGTTGTTTACTTAAGCGAGCCCCTATTCAACATATATCTTTAATTGCGCAGGAGCTTCCCTTACAGAATTAGACGCTTTTGCCACCACCAGACCTACTGCTTTCCTGCGCGACATTTAATTTATGAATAATTACTACATCCATTTTAAAAAATCATATAAAATCTTTTTAATTACCTAGGTTATTTTAAAAACATGTCCTAGTTATTAATACTTAACTGCGAATAGAACGGAATATTAGTCAAATATACTCTATGTTTAAAAAAATATAATAAGGGTTTTAAATATATCAAAACTTTAAATCTTAAGTTTAAAAATAATATGATCTTTTAATATATAAAATTAAATATAATTAAAAAAAGGCTATTATTATAATTAAAAAATTCACAAAATATAGGAAATTGGTTTTCAAACTTAAAATCAAACTTAAGCTTTTTTTAACTATAATCCATAAGTTAAATAGTAAAGCTAAAAGGGCTGACTAAAAAGCAATCAATAAAAAGGTAAAAATACGATTAAAGTTTAATTCTTTTATTAAATTAAACATTAAATGCGTATTTACGGGTATTTATTTATATAATAAAAACTTAAAGTATATAAATAATTAATAATCACCTGTCAAAAGAACAATAAATGATTTTATAACTACTTTTAATAATACAATCTTATATTTATTATAAAAACTAGGGGACCAATCAGAGATTAATAGGTGACAGCTTTAATATTACTTAACTCTAATATAATATTATTAAAAGTGGTAGTATTAAAAGTAGTAATATTATAAGTACTGATTTTAAAACAGGTCTTATTTTATATTTTATTTAAAAACTCATAATGATGCACAACTTTTAAATAATAATTAATATCTTTATAACTTTATTAGTAATTATAAATCCGAAAAAGCCATTTTAATAAGCTAATTAAGCTGATTTTAAAACAGGTCGTATTTTATATTTTACTTAAAAACTCATAGTAATGTATGATTTTTAAATAAATTCCCCTTTAAAAGTGGGGCTTTTTAAATTAAACGCGGGTATTCCTGCACTCCCGTACTTAAGTAAAGTTTTATTACATGTCATACAATCAACACTACTACCCTTTATCCTTAAGCGTCACAAGACCACAAGTCACAACGGTGTTAAAGCTTAGTCCACGTATTATTAATTAATCAAAGGAGGGTAAAAATTAAGAGATTTTTTCACCACTGGGAAATTCATATTCATATAATGATTTACACATAATAAAATAAATGCCTAAGGCTCTTAAAATTCAAGAAAACGTAGAGACAGCTAAAGCTGTCAATAATAGTTAATGAAGACACCTGAGACGCCTTAGTCTGTGTAGACATGTCGTTAAAGCAGTTTAGCTTAATAAACGTGATCTTCACTTTACTTAGGAAGTTACTTAAATAAGAATTATAACGGAAAATAACGGTTATTAACGTGGTTATGTTATATTATAACGTAAAAAAGAGGGCAATGTCTTGTTATATTCGGCGTAGTCCTTTTAATACGATTATTAACCCCCTTATATAAACCGCCGAATTAAATGTCACATTTTATTACGTGACATCTTTAATTAAGACTAATAAAAGGCCTAAAATATGTTTTATGTGTCTTGAAAATCCACACTTAACACTGCACGAAAAGGTCACTACATATTTTACCCCAGGTTCCTTAAGTCAACACTTTTTAAAAAAAACATATAAACAAATTAAAAAATGGGCAATTTATTAATTACATAGACTATAATGTTCGGCTTTAAACCAAAAAAGACTTACTAATCCACATAAAAAGGTTTCACGGGACAATTTCACAAGGTCCGTTTAACAACTAATTGTTTAAATTACTATTTATTCTTAGTTACTTTAATTTTAAAGGTAAGACCAAGAACTAAATCATACAACATCATTTAATTACTTTATTTCTTTATTTTATTTTTAATAAACGCAAAAGTGATCGTATTATCTTAACATTTCGTGCTTTACTGTGGGTTGAGGTATTAACTCTATAATCGTGGTTTAAGTATACCCTCAGGACATCACGGACGTCACCCCGCAGGACACTGTCAATTACCGGATTGAGATCCTTGGTACAGGCTCTCTGTGGCTCACGCTACCGTCTTCACGACCTCCTTAGTTGTAGATTCTAAGAGTATCTTGTTTACCTTCACCTGCTCCTTCGTGCTCTGTGAGACCTCTATTACTATGTGATACCGGTCTTTATAGGGCAAGCGTCACAGTTATGACCTTTTTGGTCAAATCATCAACGCTAAAAATATCCCGACGTTACGGATAATTCGTATAAATAACCTAGAACAGTAGATATCCGAATAAAACTCTCCTCTGTGAGGGTTTGGGTCGAGGTATGCATTGATTCTAGATACAAGACGTAGCGCGAGGAATCAGAAAGAAGCTTGGAGCTCCTCGCGCTCTTAAATAGTCTAAGCGAGATCACATGACGCTTTGACACCCGGTCAACGCCTTATCCCGTGACATGTGAGTTTACAGCTCCTCCGAGACAACTCCTGGTAAGGGAAGGCTCACAAACTCACACATATGCTGTAATCAAATGAGAGGACATGGGTGATACTAAAGAGCTCCTAGGCTCCGAGCTCTATTACTTTAATTGTCTAACGTCCATCCCTGCGTGCCGGAAAACCCTACGTGCTGGAAAAATTAACGGGTACATGGACTTCGAGTATTTTAAAATCTATGGTATACTGTAATATCTCTTATTATTTTTTGTAATTTATTCTATGGCCACTCCCGGATACCCTACTTGCCTCTGACTAAAAAATCACGTTCGCGTCGTCGCCCTCACGATTGATTTGCAAAGAGTCTCCTTTATACTTTGACAGACTTCCTCTCCCACAGCTGCACCACCGAGCTTGAACTATCCAACAATCCAAGCAGGAAATTTCTTAGGAAATGCTTTGTAGCTGCGCATCCCGCTAATTCACTCCAGTGTATCTTCTCTAAATGGCCTCGCAGACACTCTCTCGCCTGGAAACGTCTACCAGCCTTTTCAAGCAGTCGATAAGAAGGTGGAGATAATTGGGATCGTTAAAAAGGAGAAGAGGGTTAGTATCATCCCGTCGACCATTGGCAGCCTGTCTAGGATTTAATCGCGCTCATGGGAAGTGAAAGCGGTAAAGATAGCACCTCCTCGGATCTGGGTTCTCAGGAACTATGCATCTGCCGTTGACGCACCCGGTGCCCTTAGTTCGTCGCTTCTCTATCTCAAGTCTTAAGTCCTTCAGGTTAGCTCGAGAGTGCCGCATGTTAAGTTGAAAGAGGATAAAGCAGAGACGGAAATCTTCAAAGGAAGGAACAAAGTAAAAATCCATAGACGAAAGGAAGAAGCCGAAAAGTTGTACATGTGTCATTACCCCATTTTCCAGTGCTTAATGTAGAGGGGGTCTAAAAGAGGTGCCTCCAAAAGTCGATAGCATCACCCTATCGCTATAATTAGCACCTAGAAGCAATCGGGTTATTTTGTCCTCCCCTGCTTCCCTGCAAATAAATAACCGCGGAGTCAGCAACGTATCAGTGCAGTACAGGTTATTGGGAACCTCTGTCCGACGATTTTGCAAAATGCGAGGCAAAGGGGGAAAGGCTCTGATCTATTAGAACATTTGTGCAAGTAGTCTCTTTTCCAGCTAATATAGTTTCTTGCCACAGACGGATTCTTATGGTTTTCGGCGGGAAAACAGGCGAATTTTTCAAGCGAACGACATAGAGTTGAAACGAGAGTCCAAGCGAGCAAATACAGTTTAAACACAATAACAAACAAACTGATCCGTCCCTTATCTATTGTCCGGCAGATAAATGGTCTCCTAATCGGCTTTCATCCCTCCTTATGCAAAGGCCAAAATGCAACCACCAAAAGCAGCACCGTTCGCGTCTGTTGGGCAATCGAGACAAGTTCCCAATAGAATAGAACCAGCGACAGAAAAGCCAGTCAGTCCACCGGTGCAGGCGTACATTGAAGAGCATAGCCGATTCATAAAGGATTCCTGGCTTGCCGCCGGGCCAGCGATAAGGCCAGTTGCAATGCACCGAAAGGAAGCATCTGCGCGGTCGATCGCTTGCCTCTCCTGGAGATGGGACGGGGCTGCAGCAGCGCCGAGGACGGAGGCGATCAAGGAAAGAACTTGGACGAACTTCATCTTGACCTATAACTCGTTAGCTTATGATTCTAGGAGTAGGAGCAAACAACTCACTAAGGTTCTTGTGGGGCGTGGTATTTTAATGATATCGGAAGTTCGGTGAACGAATTGAAGATGAGAATCAGAAAGATCTGTCCGGCAGAATGTTGGAAACTGTATTGATGATGGTCTGGGAGTCTGGGATGAAAACGAGGACTTAGCTGGTGATTTGGGAAGGTATATATAGTTTTCGTCCTAGTGGTGGTCGAGGAAGAAACTTCGAGTCATGCGAAGGGGGGTCGTTTGTCGTTCTAACCCAAAACCGCCACTTCATCCCACTCGAACTGGAAAACGATTACAAAGAACGGGATCGAACCCAAATTTCACAACGCCGAGCTATCATGACACATGCCAAGTGCCGCATCACATTTCTCAACAGCAATAGAGAGCGTCGTGGGTGAAGGGTGAACCGTAAGTTGTTAGTCTATTTAAAGTTCAGGGGAGAGTGAGTAAAACTCTACTCCAGAGTAGTAGTACGCACAGGCTGAGACTAAACTACATACAGCTGTCAGGGGACCTGAGAGTTATCTTGAACCTTAATTCTTAGCGGGAACCCGTTACAGAATGTCTAATTCAATGTCATCCCATGATTTATGGACGCGACGGCGTTCTTAGACTTGTCTAGGAGTGAGACCTCGAGACGTCCCCTAGGGACCATCATAAACCCTGTCGAGCTCAAACCCCTTCACGGCAAAGTTCTGGAATGTGCTAGAACACCATCCTGTGCTCTACCCCCCTGTTTCCCCAGGTTCGGCTATTACAAGATCGACCCGACCAAACCGCTCGAACTGACGCAAATCTTGAGAGGCAGGCGAGGGAATAACTCTACGCCCCACGCTTATCTTACTAGAGATGTAGTTTTGCAGACATAGCGGTCGTAGTGTAAGATGTCAAGCTCGGTAATTGATGGGTTTAGGAAGTCTCGGCACTTCTAGGTATGGTGGTGGCGTCGTTAGTAAGATGCCATCTGATCCCGCGACACCCAGTGTGCGGATGACAATGCTCAAGGCAGTTGCAAATAAAGTTCAAGCATTAAATTAAAGACGGGACAGCAAGCGCCAGTTTCACTCTTAGCTCGATCGAGACGGTCGTCGAGAATTGCAACTAGATGTCAGAATATGGACCGCCTTACGGAGGTTAAGTTCTCCTGCATCCCTTTATGAATGCTAGTCACGAGTCAAGTTAGAATGAATGCGCGGCACAGGAAGCTTTGATTGTGACTTGAAGTATGGCCACAGCAGGAATTCTACACAAGTCCGGGGGGCTGGCAGAATCCGCTCTGCCCTGCGTGCCGCCTTCCCGCCTGGTGAAGAGATGCTAGTTGAAGTCGGCTCTTAGAAGGACGAGATGCTGCTGTGATTTGACTTGGGACCCTAGTGGCCGTATCTTGCGCTCTCAAACGGTGGCTATCTGTTGTAGATCTGATCTCGGGATAGATGGTCTAAGATGGACCACAGTCGGTTCATGCGCAAGGTTAAAGGAAACTTTATCTTTACTACAGCTTCACCGCAAGGCGTTAGATGCATCGGAGCTCCAGAAAAGAGCACATGAAGCCCGCGGTGGCTTGTTACAACATTGTATCAAGTGGCCCCGAGTTCTAATGATTCAGGCACAGCGGTTCATGCCATGGCCACGGCAAGGCGAGACGGACATCTTCCAGGGAAGGCAGGTAATAGCTTTAGACTTTATCGAGAGAGAGAACACAAGTTGGAATACAAAAGAAAGCTGTTTCCTACCCCAAACTCGCTGTTTTCATCCACTAAGCAAGCAATCCAATAACACAAAAATTCACTTCAATTCTCAATCTTCACTCGAGTTGATCTCGTGCCCCTCAGTTATTCAACTACTTTTTTACACTGTCCAGTCTACCGGCACAACCCTTCGTCTCAGCACAATCACATCCTCTCAGTTATTCAACTACTTTTCTACACTGTCCAGTCCACCGGCACAACCCTTTCATCTCAACACACATCCTCTCACTCAACTCAACTCACCCAAAATGAAGGCTTCTACTGGACTACTCATCGCCTTCGCGGCCACCAGCTTCGCCGCTGCTACGCCCCTCCTTCAGGGTCGTCAGGAGGACGCCTTGGTCGTGGTTCAGAAGGTTATCGATGACGCCCGGGTGGTGTCCGCCGAGAGGATCAAGTCCCAACATGATAGCGAGGGCCGACGACTCAGTCAAACCAAATGCAGCGCCAACTGCCAGTCCTGCCGAGTTGGCGCCGTTACTAAGGCTGTTGCTTCAGTTGGTCTTTGCGGCGTTGCGTTGTTAGCCATCGAAGCGGCGACCCTCGGCGCCGCCACCATTCTCGAACTGGCCGGCTTTGTCTTTTGCGAAGCCGCTACTATCGGCACACTGCAAGAGTCCGAGGCCAACTGCAACAGCCTAACCTAAGCGCACGGAAGCCTACTCAACACGGCGGCCCTCCTGTCTCGAGGCCCTATGCCAGGGGAATCTCGTCGTCACTGTACTCAAAATGATATGTCTAAGAAGGGTTTAGAAGGAACAAGGTGAACGTGTTAACGGGGCTAGGAAAGCAATGTACTTAAGTTTGACCCAAAGGTAGCATTGGCGGCGTCCTCAAAGGTGCTGTCTTATAGACCTCTTTTAAACTAAGATTTATTGATGTACCTAAGACCAGTAGTCTGTTGTTTTCGACTAGTGATTACATAAGTGAGCTTATGGCATAAATATTGTGGCACGTGCAGGGCTGTTCCCTACTAAGATCGTCGCTGGCTTTGATCCGAAGTACCGACCCGCGTGGCGATCTTACATAAATCTGCGCGCTACAACTGCTACTTATGGCGGTTGATGGGATAACGCTGTTGACGATCTCCCGCATAATGGGAAAGTCTAAGAACTCGGCAAATACCCTTTTATAAGTTTTTAGAGAACATAGGATAAGCTGGGCGATGCAGCTATGGTAAAGAAAGTCAGTTACGCTATTAAAGGAGACTCTTTATAAATCAGGCATAAGGCGGCGACGCGGACATGATTTTTTCAGTCGGAGGCACATGGGGTGTGCGGGAGTGGCTACGGAATATAACTTTCAAAAAATAATGGGAGATTTTGCGGTGTGCTTAGATTTTATGATGTTTGAAGTCAATGTACCAGTCACCTTTTCCGGCACGGAGGGTTTTCCGCCACGCAGGGATAGACGTTACCTACACTTCGACAAGTATTGCCTTGGACTCGATCTGTGGCCGCCACAGTCTTATAATCACGAATGGTTCTTGCGAGATGCATGTACGCGAACCGTAGCAGGAGGCGACAAACGCGGTTTCCCTTCATTAAACCTTGCACAATATCCATCGCAGCTATAAAAGACTGCTCTAAATTGTTATTGTCGATTAAAGGTTCAACTAAGAATGCAATCTACCCTTTGTATATTAGACGATAATTGTCACAAAAATAGGATATGGAGTTCTTGCTAATTAGAAGGTAGGCTACGATTGTTACTTGAGCAGGTATTAAGTCCTTTTTGTTATTGACCTGTAGGCTTGTAGCTTTTGTTAGGCGCTTGCTTCGCGAAGCTGGCACTCGTTGTAGAGGTAGAGTTATGATCTTTTCGAGACCGTCTTAATCTGCCACCTAAGGAGTGTTGGGCTTCTCGATCACTTCATTATTGGCAGTGTCTTTTCACTCATTATGTCCCGAATCGGGTATTGGTGTCCTCGTTGTAGAAGGGGGCTCATTGGCACAGCCAAAGGATATGTTTGGCATCGACACTAATCCGACTTGAGTGGGGATTGCATCCGTGGCAGATTGTTCTTTCCATTGCATATACGTTTCCTCCTGGGCAAATACCTCTTCGAAGTTTTGTGGTAGACAAGCATGGCACTGTGGCAGGTCTGCAGCGTCGTCAATAATATAGGACGATATGATCAAGTCATCGTAGATATCTTCGTCGCCGTCGCTCTCGTTTAAGCTTAAAATTGTATCCTCTTCCCCGCCGTTGAACTCGTTTGTTCATCTATTATTCTCATCACTATTAGCAGATGATTGCAATCAACCCAATCGTGCAATAATACTGCATGGCTCTTGATCATTCGATAACTATTCAGTTCTGCTGGCAATGTTCAGTTCTTGGTAAAGCACTGCTCTATGTCCAGAGGAAATGAGGGCGTAGGTAATATCTTTTCATATTAATATGAGATTTGAGGGATCTCTATTCTTAGTGGTAGGAACGGTTGATAGATGCATATTGCATGTGGTTGATTGATTGTTGGTGAAGGAAGAAACGAAACGGTGCGAGACGCGGTAATCAGCGACTACTGGTGCAGCAACTTGGCTTGGGCGAAATGGCCACGTGTCTGGCGTACGTTAAGGAGTGATCGTCCGAATAAATAAAATTGATTTTTTTTTTTAGATTTCCCCCTAAGGCTAACCCACATTTAGCTTACCTTTTAAACCATATTTAGCTTACCTTTTAAATCACACTTGGCTTATTTTATTATTTTGAATATGATACGGAAAGTAGCGCAGGTCTTTCTAGGTGTGAGAGATTTTTATAATCATTAAAAGTAAAAAGTATGTGAGTATGTTTAATGAATTAAATTGAGCATTACCCTTTTTAAGATAGGACTATAAATTGGAGATATATACATTGAATGCTTATGTAAACATATATTAAACCTTATTAGATATACTGACATAATGATGGCATTGGTTATATAATACCCCCTTATAGTGAGATGTTATCCATATAATTAAGAGCTTATTATTCTTAATGCGTAATATGCGATTATAATCAAAAAGGACAATTATACTAGTTATATACCTTAGATTATAATGCACTTATTATAGATTATATAAATAATTATGTGTGAGCGTTATATAAACTTAAAAAAAAAGGAAATACATGGGTAGATATCCAATGCGCGTAATAAGATCGCGTAATATAAACAATTGTTGTGTTTAATATAAACATGACACCCAATGGTAAATATAAAATATAACAAATAAAAATAAACAACAAATACACAATTGAAACGTGTTAAACTAATATATTAAAACATATAAAAAAAATATGCAATCATAAATTTAACATAAAAGAAGTAAAATATCATATATTATTATTGTTTTATTTAATTTTAAGTACTTGATTTAAGTTTAAAATAGTAAGGCTTTGTGTAAGTATTCCAGCCGTTAAAGTAAGATTGGATTTATATGATTAATGTTATAATTAGGTGATTTAAGAATTAAGTAATTATTTTAAATTGAGTTTATAAGAAATAAAAGTAAATTATACTTATTTATTAATTAAGTCGAGATTTACTCCATGCTTTGTTACATATTATATATTGATTAATGTGTTATTAAGTAGCCCGAGCATGTTAGTTAATGATTAAGTGATTATGCTTATTAGGCTAATAATTATAAAAGGAGTGTTTATTTTAATAAATAATAATCTTTCTTTAATATTAATATTACACATATTTACGCTTATACTTTTGTCTTTTGCTTTTTTTGTTTTTTCTTCTTTAATCTTTACATATATCATTTACATGATTTATATTGTTAAAATACCTCTTAAATTAACCAAGAAAGTGAGTAATAAATATTATAAGTTTTATGTTAGCCAAGTGAATATTCCGTTTTTTTTTCCTTTTATGTGTGTTTTATATATTGTGCTTTTTAGCTTTAAATACTAAGCTAATTAATAATATAATCATAAATAAATACCTCTAAAGATAAACTCATTTAAACATCCTCTTTTATATTACTTTTTATATAATAAGTCATATGTTTAAATTCCTTTTTTCTTAAGTCAAAAGATCCCTTTTATTTAAACTTTAATAATACTTTATTCATTCCATTTATCCGTTGTCGTCTTATATTTATTAACAAATCTAGTATAATTTCCCCTTTTACTCATATGCCTTTTCTTATTTAAGCTCTTATTCCTTATAAACGTCTCGTGTCCTTTTGTCCTATTCTCCCTTCTCTTATTCCTGCCTCGTCTTTTACCCAGGTTGTCATTCCACAGACTCTTAAAGGTAAAGGCAAAGCTCGTAAAGTAATTAATGATAATAACGCCTACACATTTATTAAAGTAAAGTCAGGAAAATTATAATATCCAAATAATAAAAGCTTAAATTAAAAACGTTTAATTATATTTTTGTCATTTGTTTTAAATATACTTTTATGTCCTTAAAAATCTTTTTATAAATTTTATACCTTTTTAAAATATAATTTAAAATTTAAGACGCTATTTATTAAACATAAACATAATATGTATTTTTATTATGTTTTATACTTGTTTTTATTATACAATTATAAGTAAATGTTAATATATACTTATAAGTTAATAATTCGTTAAGCCTTGTTTCCCGTCTGTCCGTTTTGTCACATATAGCCATAATAATAAAAGTAAATGCTTTATTAATACCCTTTTTATTAGTTCATGTTATTATAATTACATATTTAAGCATACTTATTATATCATTCTTCCCTAAATCTTTTAATACGGCGTTTAATTAATCTCTCTTTTAAAAGCTAAAAACAACTCTTCTTTTTTAATGAGCCTTTTTAAATTTTATGAGTATTTTATTAATATTATATAAAATGTCCGCACGATTTATATAACCCTTAAGACCCTATTAAAAGAAGGTAAATTAAATGATAAAAGTAAGGAAGAAGATAAAAAGATTAAGATTTTATTAATTAAGTCTTGTCATTTTAGTCCTAATCATAGAAAAAAGGATAAAAATAATAATAATATTATTAATAAAATTAATACAGTTATTAAGAAGATCTCTTAAAAAGATTAGTTATTAGCGGATTTATTGGAAAGAATTATAAAGGCATTATAATCATAAGTAAGCTTTTGTTAGGTTTTACATAAACTCGGGGCTTTTTTTTACGATTTTTTGTGCTAAATCTTTGCTTTCTTTTATTTAAAATAATAAGGGATACTTATTTATTAAAATTAAAAAAGTTAGTTTAATAAATAAAAATATGCATAAATTATTAATATACTTTTAATAAATGTGTTTAAAGCTTTTTGACTTAAGACCTATAATCTTTAAAATTCAAAAGAATTCTAAATTACTTAAATTTCTGGCGAAACAAATTCTTTGTAAACCTATTAATAGGTATATTATTTGTCAATAAATACATAATTTTAAACAAGCCCCAAATAAATTCTTATTTAAGCCACATGTTTTAAATATTCACATAATTAAATTTAATAATGATTTTTTTTGCTATTGTTTATTATAAATTTAATTATTTACTAATTATTATAAAAGATCTCCCAAGTTTTATTAATATTTAAAAACAAATCCTTAAAAAATCGTTAAAACGCCATGGCTTTTTTCCCCATATACTCAAAAAATAACAATTCCGCTTTTATTATAAAAATTATAATCGTGAATTATTAAAATGCTTTTTAAATTATTAAACCATTGAATATTAAGATTACATATTTTTATAATAATCGTTTTATTTTAAAATCATTTATAAATAAAATATTAAAAACAATAAACATAGCCCATATTCAATTACCTCTAAATATAATCTTTAAAAAGCGCATTCTAAATAAGTACTAAATGGGCTAATGTATAGCTATAAAATGCTCTAATCTAGGGTTTATGGTAAATTATAAAAATAAGGCTATAATATATATAACATTTAGTCGTATAACAATCATTATATATAACACAAATCTAACCCTCTTTTAATATGTTTTAATAACTTTTTTTAATATTTAACTATTAAATTTCACAAGCTTAATTAAAAGTAATAGGATTATAAAACATTTCCCATTTGTTTACTTAAACCTATAAATAATCTTTTTAATATATTAATTATAAACAAGGGAAATAATCTTATGTTTTCAATCGCGCACTATTTTAATTCTTAAGAATTATTTAATGTTTTTAAAATCATACATATTATATGCCTAATTAAGGTTTTTAATAAATTCTTCGCTAAGCTTTACATTATCTCAATAAAAAAGCACTTAAACATCATCAACATAAAATAACATCAAAATTTTATATTTAAAATCCATGAACATATAAGGCTCTTTAAAATATAAAAATAACCTCAAACTTATCAAAGTCTTACTAATATATTTATATTAAAAATAAAAGGAATCGCGCATTCCATAAAATGCATAATTGACTTATAATACCTTTCTTAATTCCTAAAATCTAAGAACGAATTTATAATATACTATTTCCCTGTTTATATCTTAAAAAACATTAATAAATATGTTAATCACGTTAAAACATTCAACTTTTAAATTAAATTTAATTATAAACGTTATAGCTATTTTAAATAACTTAATTATTAAAATACTTATATATATATTAAAATAATCATAAATTCGCTTTAAAAGTCTTCATATATCATAATACACAATTAACATCTTAAAATATATCTATTCTTATTAAGTTTATATTTAAACACCTATATAAGTGATATAAACATTAATATAATATTTAAATTAAAATATTCTAGCGTTTAACATTTATACTTATTTATATTACCCATTTTTAAATAAACATTCTCAATAAACCACGTTTTATTAAATGATTCTTAAAATCGTTTTACCTTTTAGGCTTTAATAGAAGATCTTAAACCTTGATTTTAAGAATTAAGATCTTCTCTTTTAGTAATAATTGTTCTTTTAAATAATTTGCCTAAATAACTGCCATGATTACTATGTATATTATCTCTATTATTTGTTTTAATTCTTCTTATTTTTCTAAAAACATATATTAATTAGGCATTAATTTATCAAATATAAGATCTATATATTAATTAGGCATTAATTTATCAAATATAAGATCTATATATAATATAAAATCATTATACAAATTAAAAGAGTGCTTCTTTTCTAATATATCATCCCTAAAATTATAAACACCCCTAAAATTAAGGTGTTTTTATTAAAATCTTAGTTCTTTAAAAATCATGTTAAATATAACAAACACTTTAATATGTCTTTTAAATTATTTCCCTTTTCCTTTTATAACTCTTAATAGCTTGCCTTAAGTACTTGAGGATTTTGGTTCAATTAACTGAGTTCTAATTATTGTAACTTAAGAGCACGTTGATATTCTCATTAATCTAAAAGATTCGGATTTTAATTCTCTATAATTTAAGGGTAATGTGTCTTAATATATACTTAGGTTATATAAGGGGATTTAAACCTTAAGTCTTAATGCTTAAGGCGGATTTATTATTTAATTTTAAGGTACGTTTAACGCCTCCTTAATGAGTTATATACACTTACTCAAATAAAATGCCTTTAAGTCTAAATTTATGCTTAAATTAAGCCTTAAGTTTAATATACCTAATAATTGTTCTTTTATTTTTTACACGTTTTCATCTAAAACAAACATTACCTTTAAAATCAAAAATCTAATTTAAATATTAAAGTCTTTAACATAATCTTTTACCCCCAAGTTTTATATTTTAAAAGCTTCTATTTATTATTCCGTAGTTTTTAGTAAAAATTCTAAAATACCTTCTCTTATAACATTTTATTCTTTAATAGTTTCATTTTTTACTTTAAAAATTCTAGTTCAACTATTAATTAGCTCCTCTTTTTTAATGAGCTCGTAAATCGACTAAATTTCCAAAACTAAAATCCCTTATTCTTCTTTAAAAAAGGTATAAAAGCTTTCTTTATTAAATCACACATTATAAATAATGATAATTTTATTAAAGCATAATACTTAAATGTTATAAATATTTAAAACAATATATCTTACCAAGTATCTAATGTACATAGGCGCATTTGTTTTAAACATTCTTTTGTCTTTTCCTAATACTCGTTTTATTATTAATACATACACCTTATACTTAAATACGTAGATTTTATTCTAGTTTAGTTTAAAATCAATAGTGATTTTTATAATAAGTATAGGATCATACCATTAAAAGTAATTACAAAACCACTTATCGTTTTCCTTAATAAATGATCACTAGTCATTCATATGCCTTAAGCTTTTATTATATAAGTGAATACCCACAAATACGTACTCAATGCTTAATTTAATAAATATATTAGATCTTAACCATATTTTTACGCTTTTATTAATTGTTTCTTAGCTAGCCCTTTCGACTTTATCATTTAACTCATAGGTTATAATTAAAAAGAACTCGAATTTAATTCTAAACTTAAAAACCCATTCCTCATATATTGTGAACCCTCTGACTATAATAATAGCCTTTTCCTAATCATATTTAATTTTATATATTAAAAGTCTAAATTGTTTTTAAACCTAAGTGTCAAAGCTCTTAATATACTCAAAAACCTCGTCATACTCTTTCAAGTATAAAACATATCTAACTAACATTCCACTATATTTACATTTAAGCACTAACAACTAAAACATGCCTTTAAAATAACCCAAGTAATTAAAAAAATCCTATATGATTCTCTAAAATAGACATAATAATCGCTAATAAATCAAACGAACTAAATTAAAGTTAAAAACATAAGTAAATGTATATTACTCACACTTCAAACGTCCAACCTTATCCGTTATGTTAACATTCTTAATTAATTTAATTAACTTTCTTAATATATTTAAGTTTAAATAACCGGCGTATAAATGCCACATTGTTTCTATATTTAACCAAAGGTTCTTATACTCTCAGGTTGACTTTAATACTCATCTAAGCTTTTACTTCATAATTATACAAATCACAATTATTATAAAATTTAAAAGGACTTTACATAAATAATTTAAACGTTTTTTATATTTAAAAAACACAAGGTTTTGTCGGCGTTGTAACTAATAAATAATAAAATGATTTACCATAAACTTACTACTATTACCCTAGTACAAAGTACAATCTATTCAATAAAACCAAAAATCTTACTTAAATAAATGAGTTTCTAAAATAATATTAATATAAAATCCTTCTATAATAATTATATTATAAAAAATAAAATCATATGTTTAATTATTATTACCTATAAAAGCATCTTTCATAATTTAAGTTCCACGCCTTAAAATAAGAAAATGGCTACTTCCTACCTTTATAATGTTGTTTAACTTTACTTTAATAAAAGATCTAGGTTCTAAAAATAAAATATTATTAACTAAGTTAATTATTTTATAATTGTTTAAGAGTATTAAATTAAAAAAAGGGTATAAGGCACTTCCTTAAAAAGAGTAAACTTTTGATTAAACCCTTTCTTCAAAACTTAATAAGAGCACTAAAAAACACGTTATTTTCTAATCTTACTAATTTATTAAAAATATTACCTAAGAACTTAAATTTAAGTTTCCCTAAACTTTCCAAATTCTTTGATTTTTTAATTAAATCTTTAACTAATAAAAATAATAGCTTGTCTTAGTTAAATTAACTTCACAAGCTCTTCCATTTGTCTTTTATAAATCATTAACAGATTTCCTTAATTTAACTCTCATTTTACTTTAAACTTAATTTAAATGATCTATTAGGAAAAGTCTTAAAGACTTTTTATAAATAATAAGTTAAAGTTTTATATAATGGCTAAAGGACTATTTGTGTAAATCCTTAGAGTATAAGTATAACTGTTCTAAAGCTCGTTAATTTAATGTACTTTTGTTTGATTTTTTGCCTTAAGCCTTAAATAAGCTTTCATTCTCGGATTTTATATTATTTGATTTTCTTTAAAAAGTAGTGAAATAACTAATATATAGTTTATTATTTATAAGTTCGTAATATATTAAATTTACTTTATTAATATAAAAAAGGCGGTATAATTATTTTAAAGTATATAAAAAAGGGGTTTTAAGTTCATTAGCTTTTTTGATCTTTTAATATTAATTAATAAACTATTTCTTATTGAATTATCCAATTATGATTAAGAAGTCTATAAGCCCTTAAAATCCCTTAATATTAATAATCTTATATAATCTAGCCTTTTAAAAAAGGGCTTCATATGCTATAATTTATTTAAATAATTTATTTTTAATTAAATAAGGTTATATATTCTCGTTTAATATTGGTTTATAAGGTTTAGTCCGTTTATTAAAGTATAAAACAAAAAGAACAAATGAACGTTTAAATGTTCATGTGCTTTTTTAAAATAAATTATGATATAATAATATTAAAGTATTTATATACTATGGTTTTTTAAATTTACTCATAAAGTTTAAAATACGCAATCATTTAGGGTTACTAAATTACACAATTTAATTTCCACTTCTTTTCCTCGTTTTCAATATTAAAAGTGTATAATTCCGGCTTATATAAAACCATTATAATTAAGGCTCTCAGGATCACAAAAGTAAAAGCATCTAGATTTGACTATTTAGTCTTGTTTCCTCTTAATATAATAATAATAGTCTTGCTTTAAGAGTTATTTACTAATGTGGCCAAAAGATTTAAGTAAGCTTTTATTATAATAGCCCAAATAACGAGGTTTACGTTATACTAAACTTATACAACTTGAAAGTTAATTTATAATTAAGTAGTCTTCGTTATTGTGATTTGTTCGGCGCTTTTAAAAATAAAATTAAGGACTTTTATAAGAGTACAAGTATCTCTTACATTAAAGTCAACTAAGGGTTATAATCTAAGAATATTTACGTTAAAAGTGAAATGAGTATATTAATTAACCTATTACTCAGGTTTTTTATAAACGATGTTTATATTCAGCGTTTTAATATTACTATCGTTTATGGACATGTTAAAGTAATCAAGTGATCGTTAAGTGAAAAAACTAAAAAATTAAAAATAAAGAAGGATCGTAAAGTTAATAAATAAAAAACTTAAATAAAATTTAATTTTATATATATACCGGGTAATGATGTTAGCCTATGGCTTTTAATTATAATATAGAAAGTGGAGTAGGTCTTTTTAAGTGTAAAAGATCTTTATAATCACTAGAAATGAGAAGTGTGTAAGCATGTTTAATGAATTAAATTAAGCGTTACCCTTTTTAAGATAAGACTACAAGCTAGAGATATATACATAGAATGATTACGCAAGCATACACTAAACCTCATCAAATATGCTGACATAATAATGGGGCTGGTTATGCGACATCTGGATTTAAGGCTTAAATTTAATTATTAATTAAAATTATTGTGGTTTTAATTATAATAAAATTTTAAATATTATTAAATTGTTTTAAGAAAAGATTATACTTTTTTCTTCAATTTGAAGATTATTTTATTAAAATTAAATATATATTTATTTTTAGATTTTAATATAGATTTTAAGTTTATTTTATTAAAAAAAACGTATATTAATTATATAATAACGCCTGGGAAAAAAGAATTTTCTTTATTTTTTATTTTATTTATAATTTAATTTAATAAAAGTGTTTTTATTATATATGTGTTATTTATTTATTAATACTTAATAATAATGCCTAATAATAATAATATTTTTATATTCTTTTATTATTAAAAACCTTTACTTTTTATTTATTTTAATTAATATATTTTTATCTTTTTTTTGTGACATTAAATTTTAAATTATTATTAATAGCTTTAGTTGTCTCTAAGTTTTCTTGAATTTTAAGAGCCTTAGGCATCTACTTAATCACGGGGTAATCCCTATACCAGCTTGATTTTCCTAGTGGTGAAAAATCTATTAATTTTTACCTTCCTCTGATTAGTCATTAATACGTGGACCAAGCTTTGACTTTATCGTGATTAGAACATAACTTTTATAATGCTTTAAAAATATAATAAAAAGTGGTATTGATTATACAATATACAACAAAATCTTAAAAATGCGGGACGGGAATACGGGAGTGCGGGAAGTTTAAAAAGCCCCACTTTTAATGGGAATTTATTTAAAAATCATATATTATTATGAGTTTTTAACTAAAATATAAAATAAGACCTGTTTTAGAATGAGCTTAATTAGCTTATTAAAATGGCCTTTTTAAATTTATAATAATTATAATAATTATAAAGATATTAATTATTAATTCTTTTTAAAGAAAATTTACTTAAAAGTCGTGCATCACTATGAGTTTTTAATTAAAATACAAAATAAGACCTGTTTTAAAATCAGCTTAATTAGCTTATTAAAATGGCTTTTTCGGATTTATGATGACTAATATGATTATAAAAATATTAATTATTAAAGAATTATTTTTAAAAGAAATTTATTTAAAAATCGTGCATTATTACGAGTATTTAATTAAAATATAAAATAAGACCTGTTTTAAAATCAGCTTAATTAGCCTATTCAAATGACTTTTCCAGATTTATAATTATTATTATAATTATAAAAATATTAATTATTAAAGAAATATTTTTAAATTTCTTTATTTAAAAGTTGTATATTACTATGAGTTTTTAAGTCAAATATAAAATAAGACCTGTTTTAAAATCAGTTTAATTAGCTTATTAAAATTGCGTTTTTAGATTTATAATAACGAATATAATTATAAAGATATTAATTTTTAAAGAAATAAATTTATTTAAAAATCATATACCACTATGAGTTTTTAAGTAAAATATAAAATAAGACCTGTTTTAAAATCAGTACTTATAATATTACTTATAATATTATTATTTTTAATATTATTACTTTTAATAATATTATATTAGAGTTAAGTAATATTAAAGCTGTCACCTATTAATCTCTGATTGGTCCCCTAGTAAATGGGCCTTAGTTATAAGTAGGTATAGTGGGATATTATAGGGGTTATGGTATTAAAAGAGGGTGGGATATTACGGGGGTTATAATATTAAAAGAGGGCGGGATATTATGGGGGTTGTGGTATTAAAAGAGGGTGTGTAATTGTTTAGGAATAGTTATTAGTATTAAAGGGTGTGTAATGGTTTGAGAATAACTGTTAGTGTTAAAGGCGCTGTTATGTAAAGTAAGTCAGTTTTAATTAGTAAGCCCTATTAACTGACACGTGTGTGTAAAAAATGGAAGCGTTGGAAAAAGTAAATAAATTTATAAGAAGTAAACTGTAGAAAAATTTATTAAAAAAAAAAAGTTAAAGGCGTGTAAAATTTAACTTTTAAAAGCGGTGTTTAAAAGGAAATTTAAAAAGTGAATTTAAAAAGTGAATTCATAAAACAATTTAAAATTAAAAGTGAATTTTAAAATTAACTTAATAAAAGTTTAAATTTCTTTTAATTTTTAAACTTGGCTTTTTTAATTTTTTAATAATAATAAATAATCTTTTAATATTACTGTTGAATTTTAACTTTATTTATAAATTAAAACCATAAATCATTAAAATGAGCTTTAATTAAAGGCATTAATGGCTTATAAAGTAATATTAGAAGATGTTAAAGGTTTAATTAATAGCCTTATTGTCATTGCTGATGTTGCCGAGTGTTATAAAAGCTAATAAAAGCTTTTAAAATAATTGATAAAAATGTATAATATCATAAACGACTTAATTAAATAATTTTATAAATATATGATGTAAAATAGGGTATATAAATCGGTAGAGACTAAACTAGAATTTAAAATGAAGTACAATTAAGTAAAAGAAGTTAAAAAGTTGAATTAAATTAAAAGAAGAAAAAACATAAAGGCAATGAAAGAGCTTAAAAGGAGGTGAGGAAATAAAGTGACTTTTATATTAATAAAAGCACTTAATAAAAACTTATTTAATATGTTATTATAAAAAATACATAAGTTAATGAAGAAAGTTAAAGCCGGTGAAGGGATTATATGTGTTAATAGGGCTATGTATAATTAGATTATAATGCTAGGGAAAGGGGTGAGAGCCGTGAAAGAGGTTATGTTATTAAACGTAAAAAGGGTAAGTAGTATATTTGATTTGTCGCCTTTTATGACACAAAAACAACAGTGAATTAAGATATAAATTAACCTATTAGGGTTATTAATTATTGGCTTTATTTATAAATTAAAGTCCCCCCCAGTTATGAGTGAGCTATTATATTTAAGAAGCCCGGCTTTTAAAATCGATTTTTTTTAAAGATATACCTTTAGAACCCCTTTTAGAGCCTCTTTTAATAACGGCCTCTTAAGACTAAGTATTTAACGGCTTATTAAACTTTTATTAAAAGAATAAGCGGGTGCTGCTAGTTATTACCTTTAAAGGTAAAGCGAGTAAAGAGGGCTTTATAATAAAAAAGCCGCTTTTGAAAAAACGGCGCCATTATAAGTACTTGTTAAATAAAGCCGTTATTTAAATAAAAAAAGTCAGTAAAAAGGCGCCGATTATAAAAATAATGGCTTTAAGGGTATTAGTAGAAATAACTAAAATGAGTTATGTGACGTGCGCGATAAGACTCAGGCTCTGCGAGCACTTGAATTGATAGAATGTGTTGATTAATTAAGTAAAATCTAAGTAAAGAGTGTGAAAGGGGGAAGTGCTCCCCTAAGGCGGTATACAGCGGCAGAAACCTATTTAGACAGTGTGCAATGCCAAGAGAGCAGTTTAGGCGAGCTGCAGCCGTGCCTGTACGACACACCCCCCAGTCAAACAGCAATGGGAGTTGCTCCTATTGTGGTTGGCTGTTAGGCGAGCTGTCAGAAATGATAGAAATCAGGCAAACAATTGCGCTGTACAGATAAAGAGTCGCTCCCTTTCATTTGTAAACCTTAAGCTTTCAACAAAAGAACGATTTTCGATCTGCTTTCGATCTACACCAATCACAACCAACCAAACAAACAAACAACCAAATCAACTGCTCCCCTCGCAAAGATGGGTGCTGAACTTCGTCGATCTGCTCGCAAGAGCGCTACCTCTTCCCCCGTAAGTTCGATCTAAGGAATGTGAAACTTATTTAAACAATTGATTAATTGCTTATAGGCCAAGAGACCCTCGGCCAAGGCCTTGGGTAAGCGCGCTGTTCGGGCTGCTCCCACTGGTCGGGTTCGGAAGGAGAAGGTTGCTGGTGAGGAGAGATCGGTCCCCTGCCGGGGTTGTATGGAGGGAGCAATCCAAAACAAAGGCACAGGCCTTTGTTACGACGTTGTGGGTGGCTCGCGCTGTTTCAACTGCGCTAGCAACAACCATGCTTGCCGCCCCCCCTTCCCTGGTGTTTTGGCTGCGTTCTTGGAGTATCGGGATGCTCTCAGCAGTGAGAGCTCCTCTTTTGAAGTAAGTTTATTCAATTTAAGACAATTGAATATACTAACTTATATAGGAGTTGACCGAGCTCAGAAGCGCCTATTTGGCAGTGAAGAAGATGGGTGGTGCTGTCCCTGCTGCTCCCGCAGCTCGCGCTGCTCGGGTTGCTTCTGGTGTTGGTGTTGGTGGCCCCTCTCGCTACCACGGCCCTGGCCAGGTCATTGACGGTAAGTTGCTTTTTCCATTGAAATATTCTAAATCTATTTTCTGAAACGCAACTAATCAGTTGCTCTCATATATAGATGAAGAGACTCAGGATGGAGAGGAGCATGACGAGGGTATGGAGGAGGAGGAGGAGGAGGAGCAATCCGATCCGCTTGCTGGCCTTCGGGCTAAGATGGGAGAGGTTGCTGCCGGCTTGTTTGTCCCTGAGCGTAGCTTGGGAGCAACTGGTGGCCCTGCTGGTCTTTTTGGTGCCCTTTTGGGTGGTGGAATCCGGGTGCGCCCTCTTTCAGAGGAGGAAGCTGCTGTTGCAGAGCAACAGATTGTTGAGATCACTGAGGTGATCGCCAATTCTCTTGGTGATCTTGTTCGGGTTGTTCTGGGCCTTCCAGTCAACTAAGTTGCTCTCTTTGAGGCTTGGGAACCTCCTTCGTCACCCCAAAGTATCCCCCTGTTACCATAGCTTGCGTTGCGTTTGTTTTTCTGAAATGAAATGATCTTGAGAGCAACTGTGAATACTGCAGTGATACAAATAATTCAAAATCAGAAGCTCTTTAAAAGAAACAATAAAGAACATAAGAAATATTACAAATGAGAGAATAAAGAGTGTAAAAAGAAAGCTGTTTAAAAACGAGCTTCTTCAGAGAGTTGCTCCAGTTGAGCCCGTACATCCATCAAGTTAATGAGAGCAACAAAATCTTCGAATTTCTGTCGGCTTAGGTTCTTAGTGAGTCCATCCGCAGGCATAAAGCCTGTGGGTAAATACTCCACTAAAAAACTACCCTTTTGATATTCTTGACGTAACCACATATTCTGAATATCAACGTGGCGGAGCTTGGTTGAGATGCGCTCGTTTTCCCCGACAATCAGTCGAATTGTTTGAATATTATCGCAGAAGATTGTCCAAGCTGCTCCCATGTCTAGGCGTAATTCTAAAAAGAATCGTTGAAGTGCCATAACCTCCTTCGCTGTACGTTCAACCCCAAGAAGCTCTGCTTGAGTAGTTGAAGTAGTGACTGTATCTTGACGAGCTGCTCTCCATAGAATCAAACCACCAAAGAGCATAATGATATACCCTTGAGAGGAGCGTCTAGTTTCGAGATCATCGCCAAAGGAAGTATCTGAGGCTATGATTAAGTGGGAAGCGCGCACTTGGCAAGTGTAAACTATCGCCAAAAATCGGGTTCCGAAAAGATATCGAATTGTCCAGTTAATAGCGATGAGATGCTCCTTTGAGGGATTAGTCAAGAAGTGAGAGAGCTTTGAAGCTGCAAAAGCAACGTCCGCGCGCAACATGATCGCAGTGTAAAGCACTGAACCAACTTTCTCTTGATATTCCTTGACTTCTTCAGGGGTTGCTTTCCCAGGATTCTTGATAAATTCCGTATGAGGTAATGGGGTGCTCGGGCAGCTCCCATCAACGAATCCAAAACGCAGAGCAACCTTCTGAATGTAATTGTCGTGTACTAGGGAGACTGTCTTAGCCTGTCGATCCCTAATAATTCGAATCCCTAGAAACCATGCCGTTTCTTGTCCTCCAGTGAGCTCATACGCCGAGTTTAATCCATCTATTATCAGTTGCGCTTCTGGAATTGCTGAAGCGTGATATAGCACTTGGATATCGTCGACATAAAACACCACAAACACTGTACGTTGCTCATTCATAAACATACAAGGCTCCTCTTTACAAGGAAGCAACTTGAGAGTTTGAAGAGTTGTTGTAAAGTTGCCGTACCATAGTGCTGGGGAGTCTCTGAGTCCATAGAGAGCGCGGTCGACTTCCACTAACATTCCGTCTTGTTTAAAGCCATCGGGAAGATAACAGCGTACGCGAGCAGCTGAATCATCTCTCTTTGCATTAATGAATGCATTAACAACGTCGAACTGCTTCATTTCCAAATCGAATTGAGCTACCATAGCCATGGCGGTTCTGAATGAGCGAGCAGCTAAAGTTGCGGCGTATGTTGACAAAATAGAGGTTTCAGACTGTAAGTCCCCTCTAACCACCACTCGAGAGCGACATCTGGTTAAATAACCGTCGGAATCTACCTTATAAGTAAAAACCCACTTCAAAGGAATCGGTTGCTCAGAGGCGTAGCTGTGCTTTACTACCCTCCAGCAGTTGCGCGACTCCAGATTAGTGATCTCCGTAATGGCTCCGGCTCTGAAGTGCTCCCCAAGAGGGTGGTGTTGAAGGTCTCTCCAATTTAATGGTGCCTTTGGAAGTTGCGATTGATGAATTTTGGGAAGAGCAACTGGTTGTCGAATTTCGACATTATTAAGAACAGACGCTGCAATTACAGCGTGGACTGCTCTCAAATCCTTTCCGTCACTGCGCACCTCTTCTTGACTAGGCCAAAAGGTAGCCAAAAAGTCATCGAGGTGCTCGCGGTTGCTTGTCGGGTTTAACGCGCCCTTTAATAACTCTTTCGTCGTGATAAAGTACACACTACGATTGGGTTGCGTTGATTGTCTTGTAACTCTAGTCTTTCGACCTTCATTACTTGATTTTAGAGGCACCCTCTTCCTCTTCAGGGGTTCGGGTAGCTCCTGATCTTGATCTTCCGCCGGGAGCAACAGGAGCTGTTCTGTCCGCGGCTCAGCATCATAGAGATCATTGTGTTCAGAAGGCTCCTCAGCCTCAGTTGCTTGAGGTGGAGCTTCTATAAGCTTAGGTTTAACACTTTCAAGTGTTTCCTGTTGCTTTTTAAGACCTCGCTCTAGGTCGTGTGGCTCCCAAGCTCGTAAAACAACTTGTGGAATCGATTTGCGCTCCGCACCCACATCGAGTCTCTTGGGATTTGTTATACCACGTAAGACACTTCTCTCAGTTGCGCTTGGTGCTGCTAACTGTCTTGATGTGTCGACACTCTGTGAGACCTGATCAGGGTGCTCGTGAGTTAGAAGTCTAGTGCTCCTTCGTATTTTCACCCCCGAGTTCTCACTAACGGGCACTAAGTCAGTTGAGGGCTTAACTGAAGGTTCAGTATCTAAGTCCATTAATTCAGGGGGAGATTGCTCCACCCCCGAGGTTATAAACTCAGATTCAACTGGAGGCGTTGTTGCCACCCCCGAGTTGATAGGCTCCTCGACTTCCATAGCTTCCAAAGCTTCACTCAGTTGCTCTTGTTCAGAAGAAACACCAGCGTTTAATTGCAGCGTATCGTCGGCGTTTAGGCGGTTTATCAACATGTACTCAGCGTCCTGAGCCCCCATCTCGTCTTCTTGAAGCAACTCGGCTATCTCTTGAAGTCTTGCGCGCGGCTGGCCGGCCGCTCTCTCGACATTGAAAGAGGTAAAGAATAGGGTTTCGTTGAAAGTGACGTTCCTTGTGACTATTACACGCTGTAATTGAGGCACCCAGATCTTGTATATATTGGACGAGACGTAACCAATTAAGTATCCGATGTGCGCTCTTGGGTCGACTTTAAAAGCTCTCCTCTTGCGGAGCGCTTCTCGATCTTTTGACAATGGGTATGCGCGCGACCCGTACGCATAAATCCCGCTCCAGTCAGGCCGTAAATCAGTGGTGAGTCTAATGAGTAACTTCGGGTCGTACCACTTAAAGTACTGTCTGAACCAGAGGTGGAGCACCTCGTTTGGACTTTTAAATGCCTTTCGTGCTGAAGGACTTATATTATAAAGGTATATTGCCGCGAGAACGATTTCAGGCCATAATGCCTTAGGGAAGTTGGCGGCAAGGCGCATCTTGATTGCTTTTTCAATGATTTCCTTGCCTGCTCGCTCTGCTCCCCCATTTGGCTCGTGGGTGTATGATGGCGTGAGTTCTAGGTCGATACCGCTCTCGTGGGTCCATTTCTCGAATTGAGTTGCTCCATTCAGTCCAATGACTGAGGTTTCGTTATCTTGGCGAATTTTACAGATAGAGAGGCCAAATTGCCGTCTCGTCCACTGTTCAAAAGGTTGGAGAGCAGCTAGTACTGCGTTCAATCCTTTGCTTTTGAGTATAAAGCCATAGAAAACTCCTGTGAATTCGTCTTTGATCAAGAGGAGCCAGTTGCTTCCGTCAAACCCGGGAGGATAATCGAATAAATCCCAGGTAATTCGATAGAAAGGTCGGGTAGCTCTCCTCTCAGATGATCGCCGACTAACATTCTGATGTGCTGTTGACAAAGCACATTGCTCGCATTCTACCCTTGTGAGGCCTAGAATTTCAACATTGCGAGCATTCTTCACTAATGCTTGTAGTGCTTCTTTCCCTAGGTGCCCTGCGCGAAGGTGCCACAGGTGCGCTGTGTCTTGTCGAGGTCTCAGGTAGCGCCTGCTTGACTGAAAACCTTGTCGAATGCTCCTTGTTATCGTTGGAAACATTAAAAGTCCGAAATCAGGGCGTTTCAATGCACTGAGAGCAGTTGACGGGGCAAGAGAGTAGTTGTCAAGCTTGTATTCAAAGAAGGCTAAGTTTGCGTGGCGTTCTAAGTTCTTGACAACCACGTTGCTCTCTACCGATCCATAGCGCAAAGTACAGTCTAAACCACTGTACCAGATTCCTTCCTTTAGTAAACGAGCCTCTGAGATGATATTGACATTAAAACCCTCAACAACAGCAACGTCAGTGAGCTCTAAGTCTACTGTATTTGGCCCGTTCTCTCCGTTGAGAGCACCTGACATTAGGCGAGTACCCCGTCCCTTCACTGGCAGGCTTGAAGTACCAGCCTCAACAGCGTCGTCGACAGTTGCTTTCACAAAGGAGCCAGGGACCAAGAGATCAACTGAGTTCACTAAATGAACTGCGGCTCCGTTATCAACCAAGGTGCTCCCGGAGAGTGGGTGACGATCAAAGTCCCATGTAGCGTACACTCCAGTTGCTTCCATTGCAGAGTCGAGCAGTTGAGGGCTGATTATCGCAGAGACTATCTTTTTAGGATATGCTGGCGCCGAAGGTTTTGACGATTGGGTTGCTCCAGTGTTGTTAACTGAAGGGGAGCGATTGGAAGGGCGGTTGTCAGAAGAGCCTGTGATTTGTTGAATAGGGAGCATCTTCCAGCCACGTTTATTTGCTTCGCTTTGAAGTTCAGTGAAGGTAGTGGCTAGCTTTGAGCGTGTCTCCTTAATCTCTTCGGTTGAAGGTAGGTTGCGCAACTTGTCTCCAGTGGAACCATTGAAGGAATAGCGCAGTCGGAAGCATTCCAGTGGCTCATGTCGATGAGAACCCATTGCGCAGGCGCAGTCTTTGAAAGAGCTACCCGATTTGGAGGGGCGAGAGCGAGAGGAAGAGGAGGACCTGTTGTTGTTGTTGGAAGCATCTGGTCTGCCATTGAGAGTAGCAACTGAATATAACCCAGTGGGCTTTTCAGAGGACGATTCGAGTTGCGATCGTTCAGCCAGAGCTGCAAACACTGTACTGTACTGGACCAGAGTGATTGGGTGAGGTCTCCCTAGGGTGATGTTCTTCCAAAGCTCGGCGGACTCGTGTTGCGCCCACTGGGGAGCTAATCGAACCTTCACTGTTTCTAAGAAGGTGTGAGTTGCTAAATCCCCTGTCACAAAATCCAGATTGTAAAGGAGCGCTTCTTGATAAGCACGTCTCCATTCCTGAATCCAAACGGTAGGCTTGAGTCGTTGATGGGTTGCTCTGTGAAGCACTGCGGTGTAGTTCTCCTTGATTCGAGTCAAAACACTCAATGCTGAAGGAGCGTAGTCTCGTCGGAGGGTTCGCACCAGTTGTTGAATAGTCCAGTTGCGCCCGTAGGTGTTTTTGCTTTCCAGGGAGACAGCGCTGTAAACGTCACTATCAACGTGCTCTTGAACCCACTTCATAGCGGCCTTGTAGCTCCTCGCTTTTTCGTTCCAAGAGGGCATAAGCATTGAGTACTCTGTCGAGAGCAGCTTGAACCTAGCCGCGACCTCTTCTAGGGTCGCTACCTTGTAATTCGCCTTGTCAGGCTTCGCTCCCTTAGCCTCAGGGTCTCTGATATCTCTTTCCCAAGCAACCTGAGCCTTGATTATTGCTTCGGCCTCTCGTGTGTCGTTAATCTTATATTCGACAGTGAGGAGTGTTGGAGCAGTTGGTTCTGTGTCCAGTGGGCTCACTGAGTCGGGAGCATCTGGATCAAGCTCTGTCCAGACCTTATTTAAACGACAAAAGTCCTCATAGGCTTGAAACCATGTAAGCCAGGTGCGCTTGTCGTAGGTGAGCAACAGCTCTTTAGCTGTGGATTTGTCGTTCATCGTGGAGAGGCTGCTCTCGAGAGCTTGAAGCGTGAGGGAAAATTCGAGGAATTCGAGGAATTAAAGGAAGGAGGAAGAGTGAGGAGGGAGCAACTGAAGGATTTAAATCCAACTCTTCTCTAGGCTCTTCTGCAGGTTGTTGGGGTCGAAGAAGCGGTGTGTTGAAATAGCGGTGAAAACTCTGCAACAGGTAGCTCGCAGAACCTCAAGAACTCCGAGGAACTCAGGGAGCTTTAATCTAATCGGCTGCGCGCAGTATAGAAGAATACTAACTTAATAGCTTCGTCACGGGGCTCATAACTGACGTGCGCGATAAGACTCAGGCTCTGCGAGCACTTGAATTGATAGAATGTGTTGATTAATTAAGTAAAATCTAAGTAAAGAGTGTGAAAGGGGGAAGTGCTCCCCTAAGGCGGTATACAGCGGCAGAAACCTATTTAGACAGTGTGCAATGCCAAGAGAGCAGTTTAGGCGAGCTGCAGCCGTGCCTGTACGACATTATGTTTATTATAAATACCTTAAAGATATGAGTAAAAAGGTTAAGCTTTATGTAAAGGCTTTATTTATAAATACGCTTTAATAATGCCTTTAATATATTTTAGAGCACTAAATTAAGGTAAGAGATTTAAAGGCAACTAATGATATTATAATGTGGTTTTAACGTAAAAATAAGCTGTTATATTTGGTAAATAAACTTAATATATATAAATTCGTTCTTTTAAATATTAAAGCCACTTTTAACTATGATTAACTTATGTTTAAAGACAGAATTAGTGGTATTAATACTAAGGACTAAAAGCGGGACGGGTTTATTAATATTAATTTGTTTAAGTAATAGTAAGAAATTGGCTTAATTGACTTGATTTTATTTAAGTTTAAAATATATAAATATTACTTTTAAGAAATGAATAATAATAAGAATTAAAGTTAGTTAAAGAATAAATTTTATTTTATAAGGTAGTAATTAATAAGACAAGACCCTTTATATTAGGCCTTTTATGTTATACTTTAACTAGACAAGTATTAGAGGCTGGCCTTATACTTTTATTATATTAAGTATAATTAACCTAGTGATTTAATGTATTTTAAACATATTAATATTAACGTATTAAATGTATTAGAATATAGTAAAGGGGTAATATAAATTTAGGGGTCGTTTTTTTAAATAATGAGGATAAGTCCTTTATTATAATAATCTTTATTAAAACGTACTTAAGGTAATTAAGACAACTTTAGTTAAACATTTATAAACGGAATTAATAAACGAATGGTTTTATTTATAAGTTTATTAAAATAATAATAACTAAAAAAAACTAAGATAAGATTGGAATTTCATAGAAAACTGTACTTTATAAAAAGGGGTAAGTGTGAGTTATAATACTTATTTTACTTTACGGGGTTAATAGGTTAACCAGTGGGATTAAGCGTATAATGTTTTTTTAGTTTATTGGCGTTTTAGATGATTGTTAGTTATTAGAAATCATTAATGGGGGAACTTAGGAAGGCTTAGCTAAGGGACATAAGGAAATAATAGCTAAGGAAACTTCGTTATTTAAGTTATTTTCTTTATTTAGTATTATTTTATATTAGTTTTTAATAGCCATAGAACTCTTTAGGTTAAGCCCTTTTTAAATGCGTTAGTTATTTACGTAAAATAGAACTCGTCACTTGTGTTTTAAGATTGAGATGTAATGTTTACTAAGTTTAAGGAAGAAATGTGGGGATACGTGTATATTTAGAGGGTAAAAGCAGTAATAATTATTAAAGAATCTTATAAAGTAGTTTAAGAATTAAAAATAAAGACTTATAAAGAGAAGTCTTATTATTATAATTTAGAGAAGAACATTATAAATAGAACGCTTATGCCTGTAATATTAAAAGATTTCGCCTTGGCGCCGGCAAATTAAGACTTTTTAAATAGTAAAGAGAGTGAAAATGCCGAAAGTGAAGGGGAGGGAGGCGTAAAATTCATAGAGTAAAGAGAGGAGGCTAAGAAGTTAATATAAGAAAGAGTATAATAGAGACTGAGATATTAGTATAAGAGGGAATATAATAGAGATTAAGATATTAATGTAAAATAGAATATAATAAAGGCTGAGATGTTAATATAAGAAAGAATATAATAATTATATAAATAAGAAAAAAATAAATACTGTTTAGGTTTTAGTGATTATAAAGTTTATTTAATGCCGTAATTACATATAACAGCGCCTATTCGTGATTTTCGTGATTTTAACTTTAACTGACTTTGACTTTTTTACTTACTTTACTTACCCTTTATTTATTTATTTAAAGCCATTATTATAATACTAAGATGAGGTATAAATAGGCGCCTTTATACCAACTAATATTAACTTTACTCTTATAATAATATAAAAGAAGATTTATATATTATTAGCCCTCATTATACGCCAGTAACTACGCCTTCTTTCTTAAATATCGCGCTATTATTAAGTCCTTAGGATAATGAGGAAAAAGTCGACTTTAACGAAACGTTTATATTCTTATTAATAAAAGAGGAGGACAGCGTTAATACTCTTAAGGCAGAACAATTTATTACACGTTAAAACCTAATTTTTTACCACGTTTTAAACGCCGCCCTTAAGGAAGTTGTTCTTTTATCTCCGGCTAGTTTTTAATATGCCTTAACTAAGATTATAAAAGCCATGTTTATAACGTTGCCGTTACTTTTAAATTAAATATATTACGTGGAATATAAGAAATTTCACATATTTAATTGATTTTTAATAAACAATAAAAGACAAAAGGAGGAGATATGTGTAATTTACCTTTATAATAAATGGAAAGGCTTAGTTAGTGGCTATAAAAAGAGGAAAATGGCTCGGCACGCCTTAAATAAGAAAATAAGGGCTATTATTACTAAAGAACTTGAGTTGAACTTATATTATAAAAAGTATTAGGCCTGTTAATAAAAGACCCTATAAAAAGAAATAAACGAGTATGTGACTTATTATAATTATAAAAAACAACGATATTAATAGAGATACGTTTATAGGACCTTATGGGTCAAATACTTATTAAACGACTTAGTCAGTAAGTTAAGAGAGAGCCAATAACTCAGTGTGTTTCGTTAGCCGTTAGTTATTAGCGACTATTAAGCTTTTAATACCTGGCCAAAAAAGCATTGGTTTATAATCAAAGGTGGTGTTTTTATAGTCGGTTAATAATACTTATAATAATACTTATAATAATACTTATAATATGTTTTATATAATAGATTCTAATTTAGGATTCTTTTATTAAGTATGTTATAGGACTTTTTAATAATAACTCTTAAATACGGAGTATTAAAACCTTAAAAACAATAAAAAAAAAACTTATTAATATTATTAATATATAATATTACTTATAATAATATTATATTAAAATAAAGAAATACTAAAGCTGTCACTTACTAATCTCTGATTGGTCCCCTAGTATTAGTGATATATTATTATACTACTAATATTTTTTAAACATATGTTAAACTATTTCTTGTTATAATAGTTATAAGTTATTATCTCTTTTTATAATACTTTTATATAAAATCAACGGATTTTTAATTAGTCTTTATTTAGTATAATTTCTTTTAATATTAGTTAAGTTTAAGGGATTTTATTCCCTTAATTTAACTAAGGAATTAATGCCGTAGGGTGAAATAAGGAAGGTAATGGGGTGTTTTATTGGGTGAGTTTTATATCTTTAAATACTTAATCGGCGGCTCTTTTAATGTTTTTAATAATTAGTGACTTTTGACTATTATCTTATTAAATGTGAATAAGCTCAGAATTAGCGAAAGAAGAAAAGGGGTTATTGCTTAAAGCTAAAGAAAAAGAGCATATTTAAAAAGTAAGTAAAGGTACAAGTATAATGGCGTTTGTAAAATACGATGGCTTTTTATAAATTAATGGTTAGTATATGGGTAGAATAATTTAAATGTTTATTTTATTCTTTTATAATATAAGTGGCGATTTTTACTTTTATGTTAAGAATATCACTTGTATTTTACTTTTTCCACGAATTTCTTGCTTTTTAAATATGTTTTATGTATTTGAAGTTAAGAGTTATGATTAAGTATGCCATGGGAAAATAAAAGGTATAAGAAATAAGTTGTAGTTTAGTAACGGTGGTTAAGTGGAAAGGGGGAATTAAAATAGAGACAACATGTTATTGTTTTTACTTGGAATTATAATTAATTCGGGAATAAACAATTGACGTAGTCGTTGAAGTAGAGGGGAGACACTATTAAGTGGAGATTTAGTGCCGGCGTGCTCTTGGGGGCTCTTGTGAAAGGGGGTAGTATTAATTAATAAAGAATTAACGGGAATAAGTAAAAATAAAATAAACGCGTATTTTTAGGGACTTTTATGTAAAAGGGTAATAAAATTTATATTTTGCGGAATTAAGAGCTGGGATTTTATAAACTTTATTTGACATTAAAACATAATAAGTTCTTAATAAATAAAATATGTTTTAAGAACTTTATTATTCTTTTAAAAATAACTTAAAAATTGTGATTTATTCTTAAAGGCGTATTTTATAATGTGGTAAATTGTGGCGGTAATAAAAAGAGATATTATAAAATAACAATTAGCAATTAATATGTTGAGTTATTATTAAGGCATAGGTGAAGCTTAAGTATTGATTTTTAGAATAGTCACGGGGCCGTAAGTCATGACAAAGTCAAAGTTTGGTTTACGTATTTATAATTAATTATAGGAGGGCAGGAATTAAGAAAAAATTTTACTACTAGGAAAATCAAGTTAGTGTAGAGATTTCCGTATAATTACGCAAATGCCTAAGGCTCTTAAAATTCAAGAAAACTTAGAGACAGCTAAAGCTGTCAATAATCTTGTTATGTTATACAAGGAGCGCCACTTGAATGATATTATGGTAATCTTCAGGGGTTATGCCTTGGCTACTAAAAGTAATAGATCTAACAGTTCCAAGGGGTAGTCGAAGCTATAACGGACCTATTACAGGGGTCATTCGGTGGAGTATATAATAGGGGATCTCTTTTATTCTCTTACTAATACATAAATTTTATTATTTACTTTACTAAAGACTATATTAATTACTTTATTTTAATATATTTTTACGTGATTTATTAGTATTACACAAACATTAATTAGTGGTTAATTTGTATTATAAATAATAAGGTCTTAGACTATAAAGTCGACTTAAAGCATTTAATTATTTATACCTTTAATTAAGGCCTAGCCATTTGACTAAATTAAAGGACAAATAACTTCCCCTTTATAAGAATATTAGTAAAAGCACTTTGATCGATTAGAGAAATTTCAATAATAGTTATATAACTTATAATAAAAGTAATAAGACAATTATTTAACGACAATTGTTAAGTTAACACCTTAAAACCGGATTAACGAATTATTCAAGGAATTATATCTGAATCAACTCTGAACTTACCTTAATATAATGTCTTAGTCAGAGGAGCGTATGATAAAGCCAATAAAGGAACATATAAAGAGTAATATTATTCCACTAACTTAAAAACTAATAGACAATACACTATTAAAGGTTAATGACATACTAGCTAATTATACGAAGTATTTATAAGAGTTTTGTAAGTACTATTACAACGGGAAGACAAAAGGAGAGTATTTATTTTAGGATTTTTAGGAGTATTTTAGTAAATAAATAATTACTGATTTTAAGAAGATCTATAAGTAAGAGAGGGACTAATTAAGGAATAACCTTAAGTTTCACGGTTATTACGTGTAAAAACTAAAGTGGATAAAGGTTATAAACGCATTAAAAGAGACAATACGGGCTAAGAAGAATAAATGGCCTAAGAAACAACTAAAAATATAAGACTAAATATACCTAAGATTCGTTTTAAATTACGTTTAAAACACACTCACACTTATATATAACCTTTTTAAGATTAACTAAGGGTCTTTATACTTATATAAACCCTTTTTTCCTTTACGTTAAAAAAACACTTTTAATGTTAAAAGTAAAGACGTTAGGTATTATACTAATATATTAAAATGACTTGTTTAAGACCCTTGCCCTTATTAAAATTAATATTATAAAAGAGGATTTATTGACAGCTTTAGCTATCTCTACGTTTTCTTGAGTTTTAGGAGCCTTAGGCATCTATATACATTAGTAAAAGAATTTGGGCGGGGCATAGCCCGCTATCCGTGCCATCCGTAGCTATGGCTATATGTCCAATATATTAACCCCATCCGTACCCCATACCCTGTTATATTGCGTAATATAGTAAATATAGCCGTAATGGCAGTAGTTGCAGTAATTATAGTTATAATAGTATTTAACAGCGATTGCAATTTTTTTAATCTGTTATATTAATTGGCATGGCTTTATTTCCTTATTATTAGTATATATAATAAATATAATAACTTTATTAGAATATTGTTACTTGCTTTTTTATTGCGTTTTTTTCCTTTTTAGCTTGTATTATAAAAGCAAGTGCAGTATTTTTTTTTTTTTTACATTTGCGGTGATTTTATTGTTTTAGTTTTATTGATTTATCCTTTAGTTATATATATTTTACATGTTTTACATAAATTTGTTGCTTTTAATATTGTAATTGCCTGTGGTGCCAGAATTTAAATTAATTGGTTTATAAAATGTTTAGGTTATTATGAATGCTTAAGCCAAGTATTGGTTTTTTTTCTATATTTTAAATTTATATCCCATTAAAATTTTATGTTTTTTGTTATTTTAATTTAAAGAATAGCTATTATAGAATTATATTTAAACCATGATTTTAGTACATATTTTTATCTCATTTGTGAGATAATAATTTATTGAAAATAACTTTCATAATTGGCCTACTTATTTTTCTTTTACTTTTTTATAAATAAGTTTTATAATTACCTAAAGCAATTATTTAAATAATTATTAAATTAATTTTATAAATATAAATAAAACTAGCCTTGAAAATGATCATTAAATTGGCTTGGAAAAAAACCGCGAATTTAGCCTAGGAAAAACCACCAAATTAGCCTTAAAAGTAACCGTTAAATTGGCCCGGAAAAAAACCGCGAATTTGGCCTAAAAAACCATATAAATACAAATAAAACTTGCCTTAAAAGTAATTGTTAAATTGGCCTAGGAAAAACCATCAAATTGGCCTTGAAAATGATCATAAATTTAGCCTAAAAAAACCATTAAATTAACTTTAAAAATGACCATTAAACTGGCCTAGGAAAAACCACTAAATTAGCCTTAAAAATGACTATTAAATTAGCTTGAAAAAAAACCGCGAATTTAGCCTAAAAAACCCACTAAACTAGCTTAGGAAAAACTATCAAATTGGCTTAAAAAAAACCGCGAATTTGGCTTAAGAAAAACGATCAAATTAGCTTTAAAAGTGATTATTAAACTAATCTTTAACCTATTTTTTAATTTAAACTTATGATTTTTGCTTATTATATGGTTTATAATAATCCTCCAATTGGCCTAATAAAGTCAAAGCACTTTCCCCTTTTTATAAATTATTAAAAGTAAAATCGTAAAATAATCGCTAGGTTAATGCCAAGCTTTTGTATTGTTTATATTTTTCTTTTTAAATGGCCGATGATGTGTTTTTAAAAATGGCTGCTTATTTAAACCTTAAATAAGAAATAATAAACCTATTATAGACTTTGTAGAAATTTGTTAAAATTATTAATAAAAATTATTAATTTATATTTTTTGTTTTTAGTAACATATAATAAATTGGCCAAATCTTTTTAATTAAATGTGGCATATGCTTTTTTATTTTAAATAATAATTTTTCAAAAGGCTTTAAATATTTAAAACAAAATATTTTTATTTATGGTTTTTTATAATAAAATTGCTTATTTCGTGGTTTTTATTATTTTAAATTTAGTTGCATTTATTATTCTTATTGCAAATTCAACCTAATATGCTTAAAAGGCAATGCCTTAATCAAGTGATATTATTGCATTGACTTTTAGGGAATATTGTTAGCTGATGTGTTATTAGGAAAAATATTAATTATACTCCTTTTTATTAATAATATAATTAACATCTTTTCTTATATAATGTAAAAAAGTTATTCCTTAAATAATTTTTAATTTAAGTTGTACCTATTTCTTTTGCCTTTTGTTTAATTAAGCTCCGCCTTTTATAAGTAATAAAATATTATTGGTTTAATAGCGATTAATAGAAATATCTTTTGTAAGAATGTTCAAGCTTAATAAAATATTTTTATTATTATTCTTGTTTTTATTGCCATTTTTGTCCTTATTACCATTTTAATCCTTTTTATATCATTTAATAAGTCTATTTCATTTGTGTTTATTTGATTAAAGCTTGTTTTAAGTAATGTATACCCTTTGAATATATTATTCATATGATTATTATTTAGGCTAGTAGCCATTTTGTTATTTATTCCCTTATTAAAATTATTATATTTAATTATTACTTTATTCATATCATTCTATTTTATATTAAAATATTAAACATTAGGTTAAGTTTGTGATTTTTATACTTAATAATCTTTTAATGCAAGAGTTTTATCCCCGTTTTTTATTATATTAATTATTATATAATGTTTAATTTTAATGTAATCTTAATTTAATTTTCATTTAAGGCAAAGGTGGCTTAGATTTATCTATTAAAACTTTTTGTTGTTTATTAAATTATTAAGGCTATTATTCTATTTATTTAGAATAGGTTAGGCTTTTTGCTTTTATGATTGCATTTTAATTATATGCTGCATTTTTAATATTAAACCTTATAATAAAATTGTTTTTTTTAGCGTTTATTTATTAGAAACTTGCGCGGATAAATATGAAAATAGCTAATAATTGAAGTAGGTGCATTAGCTTATAATTATTATTAGAAAAATGCTAGTAATAAAAAACATTAATTTGTAAGCATTTTTTGGCATTAATTAATATAGCCCCACTTTTATATAATTGTTTGTAGCCAGTTATTATAATTATAATATATATGATTATAAGTGTTGCTAATTAAATAAGGATAAATCATTTTATAACCTGCGATTAAGCACCTTTTGCCCATTGTTATTTAGTACTTATATATAGAATGCATAGGTATTTGATAATAATTTAGCTTGTTCATTTTCCATATTTAATTTAATGCATTTAAATTAGTTTTAATATTTATAATTATAAGGATATATATTTATATTAATAATATTTGGGAAAAGAATTGCATTATTTGTGGTTATTTTTTCTTAAAAAGATTATGTGGTTTTAGGCTTTTGAAGATTTAGATGCGTTTTTTATTTATGTGTGATAATATTATGAAATTGTTTTATTATTTTTAAGCGCTTTTTTAGAATATGATCTTTTATTTAAAAAAAAGAATAATTAATATAACATATTTAAATTCATTAAGGCAATTATGAACTTTTTTTATAATTAATTGTTTTAATAAGTTCGCTGGTATATTAATCCTTTTTATGTTTTTATTACTAGATTTTATATTTGTATAATTGCTTAGCTTAGAGTTACCTTGTTTTTTTAAGCTAAAATGCAATGTTAATATGAAATTGCTTATATTGATTTTAAGGCTGAAATATTAAATGTTCTTTTTTTATTATTTATATATTTATATTTATTATAATTATTTATAAAATTTTAATTATAAGAAAGCTTGGATTAATTGCTTTTTTAAAAGTTTTGGGAATTTTTTGGATTTTTAAATTAAAGTTTTTGTATATTATTTATTATTGTTTGATTATTGAATTAGAAGTAATTAGTAATATAGTTTTATTAATTTATGATTTAAAGTATTATGTATTGAATTATTTATTTATGAGGATAGATTAGGTTGTGTGGTTTGTGATGATTATATTAAAAAGGATTTTATTATATGCTTATTTTAAATTAATTATTAGTATATGTATTAGTAATAGGTAATAGTAATAAGTAAGTGCAAATTTCCTAAGCTGAGTATATATTATTATATTTATCGACTAATGAGGGCAATTTTTGTTCAATTTCTTTGGTGATTTATTATTTATTTTTTTATTATTATAAATGTCAGTAGTTTGAAATATTTGTGGTTATGATATTATGAATAAAAGCTGCATATAATTAAAATATAGTATAAGGTGGTTTTTGAATAAAATAATATTTAGATATATGTAGAATATTTTGATATTTGTTAAGGTCTTAGTATTAGGTGATTATAATAAATGGAATTTGTTGGAAAGGGGGAATGCTTATATTAGCAAAAAATATTGGCGCCAAAAAATTAATTGATCGGCCAAATCGGCTATTTTAGCGATTTGACACTTTTGGCGTAAAAGGCCTCCTTTAGGCAAATAAGACTTTTTTTTAACGGCCTTTTCACAGATTAAATCAAAGCTTAATAACCTTTGTGCTAATCAAAGGGGATTATTGATTTATCCACTTTAAAGCTAAAGCTTAGCTGCACTTTGGCATATACGGCTAATAAATTAGCTTTGCTAAGCCTATCACGCTATGAATTTCCACCTTAATAAAATTATAATTAACGCATTAAATTTTTCAAGTAAAATTTACTTTGATTAGCGTTAATCATATGTGTATACCTGTGATATACCCCTTAAATACCTTAGGTACTTAAAGCCTTAAAAAAAAACTATTATTATTAAAATAAACGCTATAAGTAAAATTTGGCGCTTTTGGCGCTTTTGGCGTAAAATCTTTTTTAATATATGGCCTTTGTCCCTAATTTTTTTAATATGCAACTTTTTAGCCAAAAGCGCTAAAAGCACAAAAAGCCGCCGCCGGCAGCCATTGACTACTAAAAATTTTTGTAAATGTAAATAGTTAAAATTATAAATAATATTTAAACTTTTTTGTATATAAGTTAATTATTTTATATTATTAGTTTAAAACATTTTTAATGTTTAAACATAAATGTTATTGCCCTGGGCTATTTATAATATTATTCTTTATTATGTTTAATGCTTAGATAACTATTCTTATTAATTTATGTGAAATATATAAAACTTGAAATATAAATATATGGGAATATGGCAATTGATAAATAATATCTTATATAATATATTTTATGGCTTTATTTATAATATATTTAGATGCATTTTTTGTGCCTTTAATATTAAGGCCTTTTTAATTTATATTAGCTTTTAATGGGCTTGATTATATGGTTATAGTAAAAATGTTTAATTTCCGGGTAACCCCATTTTTACAATTTTATTTTTTTAGGTTTTTTATAACTAGTCCTATGCTTATTCCTTCATCGCCATTTAGAACAGCTTTTAATATTAATATAAATAATTTAACTGTAATATAAAAGATGCCATTGATTTTTAACATTAGGTCAGACATAATAATATTAATAAAAAAGGCTTTTTTTAATTGTATACCTAATATGCATTTATAGAATTATAGCGCTAAAAGCAAGATATGTATATTAAGCCACGCCTATTATCTTTTGATAAATAATGATAAAATCCGGATTTGCATAAGCATGAATTAAGGCATTAATATAAAAAATATTTAAATAAAATATGAATATATAATGCAATAAATTTATAATATTAGTTAATTTCCAAAAAGTGGCTTTATTACCTCTTTGCATATTAAATAGCTTAATAATATATATTTATTTATTATAACATTATTTAATTAAGTTCAATATTAAAATTGCTTTTTGCAAAAACGTGTAGACGTTAACTTATTTAAGAAAGCTAATTTTTATTATTATTTCCATTTTCTTTTTAGCATAATAAATTTTATTTATTTAAGAATGCATAAAATATATTAATGCTTGGATTATATACATTTTAAATAAGCTCTTGCATTAATATAATAATTTTTAAAATTAAGATATAATAAAATAATTTTATTTATTTTGCCTTTTGGAAAGTTTATTAAAATATTGCCAGGTTTAAATTTTAATTGCAGTTAGAGGGTATATTATGGGCTTATTTTAAGGCCATTATTATACATTTTTATTGGGCTCTTTTCTTATTATTGGCTTTTGTGTTTGTAGCTTTTTTTTATTGCGCGATTGTTTATTATTCCTTTATTTGTGGCACTTTTATTGGGAATTAAGGGGCTTGTTTTAAGGAGGCTATTTTTAAGGCCATTTTATGAGTTTGCTTGGTAAAAGCCCTGAGTATTTTACCCATTTGTTTTATTTGTTTTATTTTGCATTTTAAGAATTATATAATTTATAAGTGTTTTTAAAAAGCCATTTTGGTAGCCAGCTTAATTTTATTAATTGTGCAATGTTTAAGTTTATATTAGTAGATTTTGTGGTGATTTGGTGTAGTTATGTTATGGCTATTGGGAACCTGGTTTAATCGATTGTTTAAAAGTAGGTTGGAATAATGATATGATGGGTATTTAGGATATTATTGCTTTATAAACCTTATAAGCTATTATACCATAAAAATTAGATTTGATTTAATATTTTGAAGTATAGAATATTCTTTCACTAATTTAATTCCTGCTTTATTAATATTGCTTATTTTATATCCCGGGATAATTAATTGTTTATAATTTGGTTTTAATATTTATTCTAATTTATATAATTATTAATATATAATATATTTTATGGCTTTTAAATATTATTAATTTTATTTAAAATAATATAAGTATTTTAGTATATGTCCATTATTTGGAAGAAATGTTAATATTAAAGCCATTTGGGTTAGATTGTTATTAGGATTTTTAAAAAAATTACCTTAATTATATTATAAATTAGATACGGCTCCCTTAAATCATGTGCCTATGTTTTTTAATTTTTAATTTTATTTTAAAAGGAATATATATTAATTAAAGTATTATAATAAGATGGCAATTATATGTTATGATGATTTTGTAGGAAATTAATATTTAAAATAAATAATATAAGACAAAGCTGGCTAATGTGATTTCTATTATGTGTATTAGATTATTTATTTTGTTAATTTCATATTATACAGGAATACGCTTATACTTAGTAATAATTATTCTATGGCTTTAAACCTTTTTAATTTAAGGAACATTTAAGAATCTTTTAATTTATTGCCTTGGAATTATTATTATTGGTTCTATTTTGTTTGTAATATTTGATAGCTTTGAATAAAACCAGTAATAAATCTAATATTTAATGTCATTATTAGCCTTTTGGTAATGGTAATATTTAAACTTATATAATTAAGGTAATATTATCGGCGGATGGCAAGTTTCTTTTCATTTAATAAAGTTAAGCACTCATATTGCGTTAATTAAATTGGGGTTTTTATAATAATAATAGCATAAATAATAATGGGTATTTTTATAAAAGAAATTATAGTTTAATAAGTTATAATAATATGGTTTATTGCTTTTATATTTATGTTTTTTGTGTTGTGATTAGCGATTTGTGTTAAATATTTGTTATTTTTATTGGTCTAATTATAAAACTGCTTTAATAGAAACTTATGTGAAGCTTTAAAATGTTTAATATTAAATTTATTAGGGGCCTTAAACAATTTAATGAACTTGGCATAGTGGCTAAGCATATGAAACTTAGGGAAGTTTTAATTGGCCTTATTATTTTTTAATGGATAATATTTGTTCAATAACCCTTTTATTGTGTTTATGTAAAATAAGGCCATTTATAAATAGCCAATTGTATTATTGTTGTGCGTTTGTTTTTGTGTAATTAGAATAAAATTGATTATTGCGTAAGTGTAGGCTAAGGCGATTGATACATTAATAATAAGCAGGGGTATTATTATAACAATTTATATTTATAATAAATAATGCTTTTTGCTGCTTATCTATTAAATAACTTGTGAAAGTTTCTTAAAGTGCTTTAGTTTTTGATATTTTAGAATACTATTAAATCTGGCGTTTAGTTATATAAAATCTGGTAATTGGGTGTATTGGTGATTTTGCTTTATTAATTTTTAGGAAGCCTTTTGTTTTGAGTGAAGGGAATGGATTAATATGTAGGTTATGTTTACAAAATTATGGAAAACATCTTTTTGTAATTCGTGAAGCATATTAATAATTATATTTTTATGTATATTAGAAAATGGATATGTTTAAAAGAAAATGATTAAATATAATAAAGCCATTAATAATTTTTGTATAGTAATAATACCTTTTTTAATAGGCAAAATGCTGCTGTATATTAATTTTAATATAAAGACTTTATTGCGTTGTAATTGTGTGCAGATTTGGATAGTTAATTTTGTATTAGGCACATTGCTTATTATGCTTGATTATGTATATAAAGCATATTTTTTTATGGTTAATGCTTATTGGGCCAAGTATTGGGTAGTATTAATGTATATTTTTATTTGCATAAAAGATTAGCTATTTAATTTGGGTAATTTTTTTAAAAGTTAATAATAATATTAATGGTTATAAATAATCAAATGATTGTAAAGCAATAAATGTTTTAAAATAATAATTATGCATATGTAATAAATTTTTAATTTAATGAATGCAGCGCTTTTGTTATTAAATTTTTTAAAATAAATTTAGAAATTGGGAAAAAATTAAGAAATATTATAGATAATATTTATTATTAGTAATAAAAGTAATAATTATAATTGCCGATTTGCAAATAAATTGGTTATATAATTTAATTATTATTTAAGTAAATTATTAATATTTTGTTTAAAGCAAATATAATTGAAATAAAAGTTTTTTAAATAATATGCGTAATTGCATTTTAATATATAATTTATTATATATTTATGTATTATTGTCATTGTAAATTCTTTTTATAAGGGCTTATATTATATTTTAAGCAAATGGCAGATGTTTTAAGAGAAATTTAATGGCTTTTTTAATAGGCTGAAATTAAAGTATATGCTTTTTAGGCTGGCTGTTGGTAAGTTAAGATTTAATAATTATAATGCGCTATAATTATTTATTATTGTTAAGGATATTATATAGGATTGAGTATATTATATAGTTAAAATTAACATAAGTTTTTATTACATTAAAAATGTTTTAATTTGGCATATAAAATAAAGGGTTATTAAGAATTTCTTTTCTTAATTTTTTGCTTATTAATAATGGCGTAAAGAATAATATAAGCTTTTAATTCTTTTTATAAGTAAATGGCATATATATGGTATTTAACTTAAAGTAATATTTTTTATGGCTTTTTATTTAAGTTTATTTTTATTAAAATTGCCTTATTTAAAATTGTTTTTGATTTAATGCTTTTTAATTTAAATGTGATATATTGAAATGCTTTAATTGATTTTATAAATTTAAAATTTATAGTTAAATTATAATTATTTAATTCGTTGTTATAAATTATTAAAAAATGCAATGTTTTTTAAATTAATGTATTTTTTATAACTTAAGGAATAAAATGTTTATTGGATTGGGGATTGTAATAATAATATTAATAAATATTAATAATTAATTGAATATTGAATTAGATAAGTGGCATTATTTTATAAAAGGATTGTGGGTTAATTATTTATTATATAATTATTAATTATTATATGTTTATTGGTCTCCATGTATATGTTATCTTCTTTAATGTACCTCGGCGGTGGTAATATCCTCCGATTATACTGTGGCCATGGGGGCACCTTATACTTATTTATATAGCAATAAAAGCCGCTAAAAGTTTAAAAAGGCCGTATATATATTTTATAATAAAAATTGCTAATTATGTTAGTGATAATTAAGATAATTATAATAAAAGTGGAAAATAATAAATGTTAATTATTCTTTGGTTTTTAAGATTATGTGCTAATTTAGTAATTATTAATTATTTTTGTTATATAGAGCCAAAGTTAAAGTGGCTTTATAATAGGCTTATTAAATATAGGCCATTTTTAAATCTAATTTTATTATTTATTAAAGCTAATATTATATTATGGGAATATTTTAGGAAAATGGATAAAAATATAATAATATATACTACTATAAGTAAAGGAGTAAATATTAAAAGCGAGCTTAGTATTTTAATAAATGGCTAATTTAAGGCATACTTAGAGGCCAGATTAAGAGGCCAGATTAAGAGGGCCAAATTAAGGGGATAATTTTATAAAGTGGTTATAAAATGAATTTCTTAAAGCGGCGTAATTAAAGGCTAATTTGAGGCACGCTTAAAGGCCAGATTAAGGGGCTAAATTAAGGGGTTAATTTTGTGAAGTAGTTATAAAGTGAATCTCTTAAAACGGCGCAATTAGAGGCTAATTTAGGGTACGCTTAAAGGTTAGATTAAGGGGCCAGATTGAGGGGGCCAGCGGCGGCAAGATCAGAGGCTAATTTAAGGCATATTTAGAAGCCAGATTGGAAAAACAATTATATAAATAAACTAATGGAAATTATTGGTTTATACAGCAAAATAAACTTCTTGCGGCAATAAAAACCAAAGCCAGTTAAGGACACCTTTAAATCCATAATTTTTAAGATATTTATTAGTATTTTATTATATATTATTAATCTTATTAATTCTTTAAAGGCAACGCCGAATTAAAACCATATTATAATAAGGATTTATACCAGTTGTTAATAGCTATGTTGGTTACTGCCATTAATTCCTTAGATATTATTTATTAGCCTTTTGCTTTTCCCATAATATAAGAAAATGCAACATTAATTAACTTTTTTAAATTATTTATTTTTATAATTTTATCCTTTATTAAATTCCCATTCCATTTACTTAAAGTAAAAGATTATAACCCATGGGATTTTTATTATTTTAATGGCAATAATAACCCCAACCTTAGGTTATAATATTAATGTTTTAATTTATTTTAATAAAAATTACACTTATTGCTTTTATTAAAATTAGGCTAATTGTAATCATCATGTTTATAGCTTTAATAAACCGCGCGGTCTTTTGTTTTAAAATTGGTGTTGCATTAAAGAAATTAATATGGAATTATATAAGGGCCATAGTACATTGCGTAAGGCTTATGCTTATAAAGTTGATGGTGATAACATAAGCGGCGGCTTATTTTGGCATTAAACCCAAGTTCATTTTATGCTTTATTTATTATATAATTCTTATTAATATAATATTGAAGGATTTATTAAGTAAAAGGTAAATAATTAATAATTTACCAAATTAAAGAATATGCATAATAATCTAAAATCCACTTATGAAAATATATTATAGGAGCTTGCTTTTTTTATTCAATAGCATTCAAAAATTAATCTTATTAATAAAATCCCTAATTTGCGTCAGTTTTGCGCTTAAAGTGTAGATAATATTCAAATTATTTAAATAAAAATTGCTAAATTAATTAAGGATAAAATAATATTATAATTATTTAAATAATATTTTAAACCCCGATCTTTTACTTTTGCGCAATTTAAGTTTAGCCTTTAGCTTTTTCTTTTTTAAGCTATTTTTATTTTTATTACCCTCGCCTTTTTCCTTATAAGGTATTATATTAATTATTTTTTAAAACTTTTTATTAATAAGTTTGAAATTGGGGCTTTTTTTTAAATTAAATAAAAGCGGGAAAATAATGATTACTTAAAACCGGTATTAAATATGGCTTAGCTTTAATGATTAAATTTCTTTTATTATTCTGCTATAAGTCATATGCTTTTGTTATTATTATTGATTGATTTTCTTATATATTTTTGCATTTTTTTATATAATAATATTAGCCATTTTTAGCTATTTTAAAAAATGGTCATATAGAAATATAAGAAATATGCACTTGGGCACACAAATAATAGGCTAGCCAAAAAAGGTAATTTTTGTAATACAGCAAAGCCAAATTGCTTTAATAAACGAAATGATTTTATTAATAATTTTATTATTTATAGCTAGATTTTTCTTTTTCATATTTAAATTCAGCTTTTAATAATTTGCTTCCTTAGCCCATTAATTATTTAGCTATCTTCTTAATATTTTATAATGCTGCCATTTTGCACATTGTAGGAAATTATAATATTTAACTAAATTTAGAGGATTATTAATTATTAGCGTTATGCTTAAAAAAACAGATGATAAACAATCATATAATAAATGCTTATATATTATATTAGCATAAAGCATATTAATTTATTTGATATGTTAAGTTTTAGTGGCATTATTAATTCCCTTACATATTTAATTAATTCTTAAATGCTAATTTTTTTTTTAAATAATAACTATTGTAAATTAATAAATACTTGAAAGCAAATTTTAATTAACTTCTTATTATCTTTTGCTTGTTTGCCATTTATAGCTTTTTAGGCGATTTATTGGTATTAATAATTGACATATTTGATATTATTATTGTATTCATAGGATTTAATATTAATTAAATTAAAGGTTATGAAAATTATTTTAGGGCCGTTTTTAAAGCAAGTATAAAAGCTTAAGAAAATATATATTTATTTGTAAATCTTTTTAAATTTTTTTATTTAAATACTATTTTTTTTATTTATTCGCAAAAGCTTATAATATTTTTTTATATATAAAGGTTCGTTTATTAAAAAGCAATAATTAAATGCTTTTATATATAAGCGCGCGCAAGTTCATATTAATATGGGAAATAAAAACAAGAATAAAATTTATTATTCTAATTGTTTAATAGCCCCATAAGGATTATTATTATTTTAATATTAAGTTTTTATTTAATAAATTAATTAAATGAGCTTTTAAAATATAAGTAAAAGAATCCGAATTCTTTAAGAAAACTTTTCTTATTTAGGCATTTTAAATTAAATTTTAAATTGGCTTTATTTTAAAAAACATAATTATCTGGATTAATAAAGATATTGGACCATATATAATTATAAATATATTAAATAAAATGGGCTGTAAAAATAATAATAATCTTACCTAACCTAACGCCAAATGCAAGAATAATCCCCCTAATTAAATTATATATAAATATTAATATAATAAATATATTATATAATTGGAATAAAAGAAGCTACCGACTAAAATCTACAATAGAAACCCAAGAATTAGGCTATATATAATTAGGTGAATGGCATATAAACGCACACTTTTTTTTTCTATTTTTTATAGTTTAAATGTTAGGTTTTTGTTGTTTTTATTAAATTGCATATACTACGATTAAGAAGTTAATATTAGCTATATAAAGAAAGGTGTATTAATACTTATTTTTTAAATTATTTTATTATTTACTTTTGTTTACTATTTTTGAATTATTTTTGTTAGAAAAAGTATTAAAGTCTGGCCAATCTTTTAGCATTATATATATATTAATAAAAGTATGTCCTGTATTGCTTATATTTGCAAATAATTTATTATATTATTTATTCTGCGTTTATTATTTCAATAAAATTAGAGTTTATGGCCAAAAGAATATTATTAAAATAGTAAATGTATTCAATATTAAAAAAGAGATAATATTTAAAGTAAATGAACCTATATCATTGGCTAAAAATAAATATGTAGGCGGTAATAGGTTTAATACAAATGATAGGGAAACTTAAGATATCTTATTTTAAGTAATGTTATTCGCAAATAAGCCAAGTATTAAAGAATTGATTTCGGGTACTATGGTATTAATTAAAAACAGCTTTTCTTAAAAATAGGCTTGTTTATTCTAAATATTAATAAATAAATTATTACGCTATTATAGCGGTTTAATTAAGATTAGTATTCATAAAGCAAATGCAACTATGGCAGCATTATTAATAACTTTTATATAATTATATAAATAGGAAATAGCTAAAGACAATTAAATAAGTGTTATAATTATATAATACGCTTTTTTAGCATTATATTCATTTAAATAAATTTATTTTAATTTGCAAATGTTTTATTATAGATTTATTTTTATAATAATAATAATTAATATAAAAAAGTTGTTTCATAAAAGATAAAAAAGGCTAATATTTAATTTTAATAATCATATCTAAATAAAATTATATGCGCTTATTTAGGTTATTATTAAGTCCATATATTAAATATATTTGAAAATTAATTAAAATTAAGAAGCTAGTAAAGAAGGTGTTTTTGGCGCGGCGGGGAAGAAATGGCTTTAATGTAGAAAATATATTTAAAAAGAATACGGTAATAAGATCTAAAATATTATTAATAAAAATGAAAAAAAAATTTATTTAAAATCTGCTTAAAAGGAGAATTGTTAATAATAAATTAATTTTATTCAAAAGCCATAGGTCTAATTTGCAGTAATCCTATTGTAATTATAAGGAATAAAAAAGCTATTAATAATGAGGCCATTATAAAAGACGCATTAATATATTGCGTTATTAATATAAATAAGGAACTGCATAAAATTTGCAGGAAGGAATTGTATTGTATTATAAAAATAGCTAAAACATATAAAAAGATGCGCATATTTAAGGTAAGGCTAATAAGGGTATTTAGGCGTTATTTTATTATATGAAAAGGCTAGGTTAAAGGCTATTCACTTTTACCAGGCGTATTTTATAAAATGGCCTTTTCATAATTAACTGCACTTTATGATGTTATGGCATATTACTCTTAATTAATAAATTAATATTATATTATTTTAATATAATATTACTTTATTTACTAATTATTATGCGTTACTTTATTTTTTAATTATTAAGCAATTTATTTTTTGGGAGTTAAAACCTTATATTATGAGGCGACAATACTATTATCATTAAAACTCATAAACATGGTACGCCTGTTTTTATAAAAGGAAGCATATAATATAAGGATAATACATTAATTTCCCGCTAAAACAAAAACATTGGCTATAATTAGTATGAACAAATATGTAATTATAAAAAATAAGATTAATATATATTTTTTATAATAATTATGTTTTTATTTAATGGCACCCTTTAATAACAAATGAATAAATCTGATTTAAAAATCTGATTAGATATTTTAATATTTAATACTTTTTGTAATAAAAGAATATTATAATTAATAATATTAAGGACTTTAGGCTAGTTTTTTACTTATTATTAGTTATGATTATGAACTTTGTTGTAATAATATTATTAATTATATAAATAAATGCAATATGCATCGTTTCGGTAATATAAAATCAAATAGTAAGCAAGTATTTGTAAAACTAATTTAAATAGGATTAAAAGAATATTATGTTATGCAATATTAAGGAATAATTTAAAAGGGCTGGGATAAATATAAGAAATATAGTAGATTATAAATCGCGTAATAAGTAATATGCTGCCTGTAATAAGATTTTGAAAGAAAATGCTAAATAGGCAAAAATAAAACAAAAAAAAAGTCGAACGTTATTGTATAATTATTATAAGCTATAAAATAATAATAAACCGGGAATAAATATAATAATATTAAATAATAATAATATGGTAGTTATGGAGAAAAGCAAAGGATAAATTATATTATTATTGGATTTATATTTTAAAAAGCGTTATTATATAAAAGTTTGTAAAGAAAAGGCATTAAGAAAATAATAGTAAATGAAATTAAGAATAAGGAATAAGGTCATTTTTATAATGGCTAAGGCGAGGATTTATAAATAATAAAAATCGTAATAGTATTAAACATAAATTAAGAGGTGTGTTACGGACCCTTTTGTACTAATGAGTAGTTGGCATTAGGATATTAATGGTATTATTAAGTGGATGGTATTATAAGAGTATTAGTATTAATGGGGGATTAGTATAGTTTACGGGTTAGTATTAATTAAAGAATGGTATAAGATAGCGATTAATATTATTATACATATTATAATTACGATTTTAGTTATAATAATAATTTAAATCATAATGAACATTAAGTTATATGATAGATTTGTGAATCCTGGGATCTTATATTAATAAAAAAAATCTAAGGATTTAAGGATTTAATATCTTAAGGGATTTAAGGGATTTAAAGGAAACGAAAGTTTTATATAAGACTGGCACATCTATCATTAAATAAGAGCTTTGTGCTTAACTTTAAATAATATTCTTATTTATATTAATAATTGTTTTTCATTATACGTAATATACTTACTTCTTAATTATTAAAAATTAATCATAACCTTTTATATTTATATTAAGTAAATATTAGATCATTATATTTCAAGTACTTTTTTATTAAAAGTATCGATTCATGTATATTATGTTTACTAAAGATTCCTTAATTAACAAGGACGTTATCGTCACTGTCTTAAATAACATTAATAAAGACATTAAGGTCTTTATTCTAAAGACCTTTAGCGGCGATCGTAATAAATATTAATATTAAATAGTCTAAGTTAATATATACACCGGATTTATACGAGATGATTTACCTTTAAAACTAAAAAAGTCCTATAAGTCATTACCTTATTTAAAAGGGTGGCCTAAGACTAAATAAAACCATTCTTCGAAAATTACATAGCCATTAAGAATTCAATGGGGAATATGATGATTAACGTTTTTAAGGCTACCCAAAAAATGTTCTTATTCCTTTAAGGCTTAAAAGAATTTATAATTCAAATCTTTAACAACATTAACATAACGTATATAACGATACATAACATACAAAGGCTTTAATAAATTAAGTCTTACGTGAATTACACGGCGGAGTTTTAATAATATATTAAACAAATCAAATAAGGAGAGGACGCTTTAAAGGACCGTTATTATAAAAGGTTAAAAGACAACGTCAAAAACGAGATCGTTCGTTTTAAACGACCCGATGACTTTTAAGAGTTAATTGAACTCATAATTAAAATCAATAGTTAAACTTATAAACAAAGCCTTAGGTAAAAAGGACAGTACTTCCACTAAAAGCACAATAAACCCCAAAAACCTTTTTATCCTAAGGAAATAGAATTAGACGTTATTTTCTAAAAGTAAGCCAAAGGAAAGCCACATAATAACGGACTCTTTAAAAAAGTCATAAATAAACGACAACAAAAAAAGCAATGCTTTAATTACGGTTTACTAGGCCACATGGCCAATTCTCATTGTTAAAAGAAATTATAATTAAGGAAAAAACAAATCAATATAATAGGACAGGGCGCTTACAATGTCACCGGTACCCCTATGCTATTATACCCTATTAAATAATTTAACGCCTTAAGCTTTTAACATATAACCACTAACAAACTTAAAAACAATAAAATCTACGCCTAAATAAAAGACGATAATAATATAACATAAGACAACGGAAAAAGAGAAGACAAAGAGCTTTATTAAGTCTTAAATCTAAGGCCATATCACCCGCCTTTCTTTAGTCTATTATAAAGCAAAGTTTAAAAAATCACTTAATAAAAAAAGAACTTATACCTTTAAGCCTTAAATACTCGATATTAAACCAACGAAATCACAAAGGTCACTTATAAAAAACCAAGACTAGTTCTTACAAAAAGACTACAATAAGGCAAAAAGTATTACGTAGTTTATTAAGACTATAAACACATCAAATAAAAGCAGGTCAAATACGGCAACGGTTATCTTTGAACGTATATATAAATCATCCCTTAAAAACCTTTACTTATTCTTAAGAGCTAAAATAAGCCGAAAAAAAGAGAACTTTAAGAAATCATATCAAAAGGCAATCAATAGCGCCTTTAATTTAATATAACTAATAACACCTAAATATATTAAGAACATTTCACTTCATTAGCCTAAATCTTAAGGACAAACCAATTATTCATGATCATAATTATAAAACCAAATCACTAGGTTTAAAGGAACATCTTAATAGAGGACTTTTATTAAGAGGACTTTTTTATACGCCAACTAATAATAATAAAAGACCATCACTTAACCGTAAAAACAAAAATTAAAAGAATAACTCTTAAGGCCATAGTGGATTTTAAGGCACAAAGGAATTTTATATCTCTTATTATTATATTTAAACATTTATTATTAATTAAAATTAAAAAAAAGGGTATTAGTTAATATTCATTAACGATAATGCCGCCATTAATAAGATGGTAAATGTGTGAACTTAAACCTTATATATAAGTATCAACGGCTATTTTAAAAGAATCTAATTCAACGTCATTTAAATTAAGATACACAACATTATCCTCGGACTTCCTTAGATAAAAAAGCACAATTTAAAGATTAATTAAGTTAAAAGACAATTAATGTTTAGTCGTTGTAAAAACTATTATTAGGACGAAACAAGAATATTAATCGTTCAAAAGGTTTACGCCACTTTTAAAAGATAAATCAAATACTAAAATAAAGGTTTATTAATAAAAGATACATTATTAATATATTATAAGTTTACGGTACTGTTTAAAGAAGAACGAGGCATTAAGGCCTTACCTAAACACTAAAACTATAATTATTAGATTAAGTTAAAAAAAAACTAAACTAATATTTTAGTCATTTAAAGAATATTCAATAATAAACTTAATAACAATTAAGAAATATATTAATAAACACTTAATAAAAAGATTCATTAAAGAGTTTAAATCCCCGTAGAGAAACAATGTCTTCTTTATAAAAAAAAAGACAGCAGATAACAAATATATATTAATTACCGTTAATTAAATAATACCATAAAAAGAATCATTATATATTATTATTAACTAAAGAACTATAAGACAAGTTCATAAGGGCTAAGATTTTTACTTAATTTAACTTAAAAGGCGTATATAACCTCATTAAAATACTTAAAGATAAAAAAGAAAAAACAACATTTCGCACTCGTTTTAATTATTACGAGTATATAATTATATCATTCGGTTTAATTAACGTACTAATTATATTTTAACATCTAATTAACAATGTTTTACGATTATACTTAAATATAACGTATATTTATTATTTAAATGATATTTTAGTTTATTCTAAAAACGAAGGATAATATATAAAAAACATAACGATAATCTTTAAGAAATTAAAAGCCGCCTTTATATTTTTTAAACCAAAGAAATATAACTTTTATATAAAAAAAATTATCTTTTTAAGTTACGTGGTTATTACCATTAAATTAGTTATAAATCTTAAAAAGATTAAAACAATTATTAATTAAACCGGGCCTAGTAATGTCAAAAAACTATAATCTTTCCTCAGATTCGTTAACTTTTATAAATGATTTATAAAAAAACTACTTAAAAATTGTTAAAGTATTTACAAAGTTAACCTATAAAAACAAAAAATATATATAGACAAAAAAACCGACGCAGCTTTTAAGTCTTTTAAAGAAATATTCATTAAAGAACTCGTTTTTATATTTTTCACACTTAATAAAAAAATACACATAAAGACGGATTTTTTAGACTACGCCATTAGTGCTATACTTAATTAATTAAGCGAAGACGGTAAATAATAACTAATCGTTTACCATTCGCGAAAACTATTACTAATAGAACTCAACTATGATATTTATAATAAAGAATTATTAATAATTATAAACATAATACGCGACTAAAAGGTTTATTTTAAAGGCATAACTCATAAGATATAAATCTTAATAAACCATAAGAATCTCATTTATTTTATTATTCTTAAAAAACTAAACCAACGTTAAGTCCGTTAATATAAAACACTCTTTATTATTAAACTTTAAATTTCTTATATTAAAAGAACAAAAAACACTCGAATTAATACTTTAAATAAAAAACTAAAATATCTTATGAACAAAACCCACGAATCTTACACTGTGTTATGGAAAGATAATGATTTATTAGTCATTAATTATTAACAACTAACAACGACTAGTCAACTAATCATAAAAAAAACCTAAAAAAGCTACGCCAATGACCTAGTTATAACTAAATAACATAAACAACTAAGTAAAGGATTCTCTTTTACGTTAAGCAGAACTCTTTAATTCTAAAAACGAATATATATTCCTAGTTAAGAACGAGTTAAGTTCATTACAAAATACTACGGGTTATCGGCCTATAGTGATTAAAGGGTAACTAAGATATTGTCAAGGTTATCTAAAGATTATTATTTCCTAAGAATAAAGAAAATAGTTAAAGACGTAGTATTATTATATGATATATACATTTAAAATAAGGCAACTTATTATACTTTATATAGGCTTATAAAGTCATTAATAACATCATTACACCTATAGAAATTAATCACTTTAGATTTTATAATTAAACTATTACCCTTAAAAGATCTAATTATAAAAATCACATATAATTTAATTTATGTCATTATAAATAAGTTCACTAAATACGCGTATATAGTATTAGTACTAAGAACATAAGATACACCCGTTATAACGTAAGTATTCTTTTAAACGATTTTTATAAATCATAAAATATTAAACAAAGTCATTTTAAATAAAAACAAACTTTTTACTTTAAAGTTTTAAAAAACTTTAATTATACTTTTAAAGATAAAACAGAAAATATTAACAGCTTTTTACCTTTAGACAAATACATAAATAAAACGAATTAACCAAATAATGAAGACTTATTTTTAATGTTACGTGAACTATAAACAAGACGATTAGGTTTAATTACTCTTATTCACTTAGTTTATATATAATAGCGTAAATTAAAAGACCATTAGATTATCGCCGTTTTACGTAAATTATAAGTATAACCCGACGATATATAACATACTAATTACAGGTTAAAAGACCGTGTAAAAAGTCATATTACAAAGAGACGAGCTAAAACAATTACATAAAGAATTATTAACTGATATTTTATTTATAATATAAAGATTAATGATTTATTATAATAAAAAGCATAACATAAGATTAACGTTTAAAGAGAGGGATAAAGTTTATTTACTTTAAAAAATATCACGACAAAACGACTAAGTCATAAGTTAAATTATAAAAAACTAAGACCATTTAAAATTATAAAAGCTAAAGGACTAGTTAATTATTAATTAATGCTTTTTAAGACAATGAACATTTATCCGGTATTTCACATATCCTTCTTTAAACTAATACCATTAAAAGCATTACCTGTTCTTGTTACTAAAATATAATCGATTAATCCAAATGCCGAGTATAAAATAAAGACTATTCTTAATTTTTAGAACTTTCATAGTAAGGCCAGATATTTAATTAAATAAAAAAGGTACTTATAATTAAAAAACACCTAAGAACTTAAATTTAACCTCCACTATTTTAGGCTATTTTAAGAATTTCACTCTCAAAATCTAAGTTTACTTAAAAAGAGGGAGAACTAAGATTAAGCACATTAGCCCCCACTTTAAAGAAGGACGTAAAGTAGGCGTCAGGTTCAAAGGCGAAAAACCAAAGACTAAAAACGTTTATAATAAACTCAAAAAGAGGTGTTAAAAAACAAACGGAAGTCACCATTTTACCTAGTTTAAATCGGCACACCGGCCGGTCGGGCCAAGAAAACTTCACGGCGTATTTTAAAGAGTTATAATCGTTACGTTTAAAACAAACGCACTTTGAGTACCTCTTTGAAATAAATAAGTCTAAAAAATAAGTGCGGAAAAAACTACGGTAAAAAGAACAAGGCTTTATATAGCGCGCGGCGTTTTCAATACAAAGCGTAAGTTAGATACTTTGTTTCTTTTTTGTTTAAGCGACACTTGATTTTTTTATGACACTAGGTATAATAAATAAAGAAAGTAGTCGTTGACAGCCGTTGATAGTTTCTTAAGTCATATTTAAGCGTAAGGACCACGTTAAACAAGAAAGAGGATAATATTACAGAGCCCTTTATACCAATGAATAGTTGGCACTAAGATATTAATAATACCACTAAGTGGATAGTACTATGAGAGTATTAGTACTAATGGGGGATTAGTACAATTTACGGGCTAGTATTAATTAAAGAATAATATAGGATAACGATTGGTATTATTACACACATCATAGTTACGATTTTAGTTATGGCAATAATTTAAATCACAGTAGACATTAAGTCACATAATAAATCCGTAAATCCTAAGATCCCATATTAGTAGAAAGGATCCAGGGATCTAAGGATTTAACATCTCAAGGGATCTAAAGGATCTAGAGGAAACGAAGGTTCTATATAAGACTAGCACGTCTACTATTAAATAAGAGCTTTATACTTAACTTTAAATAGTATTTTTACTTATATTAGTAATTGTCTTTTATTATACGTGATACACTTACTTCTCGATTATCAGAGATTAAACGTAGCCTTTTTTATTTACACTGAGTAAATATCGGACCGTTATAAGGTGAGGAAAATTGGAAAAACAATAGATTAAGAATTGTTTAAAGATTTTATTAATAATTAATATATGGATATTTTTTAATTATATTTGCTAAAAAAAATATGTTATATTTATAAATAAAAGCCATGCCTATGTTAAATAATGGTAAAAGGCTTGTAATAATATATATATATATATATATATATATATATATTGAAATGAAATGAAATTAAAAAGCATATAAAGCAGGTATTTATAAATCATAAAATGGGGCTAATAAGCAAAGTATTGTGAGAAGTAGAAAATTATGAATAAATTGGTTTATATTTGAGGTAAATAAATCATATTATTAAATGTAAGAATAAGTTTTTTATTAATATATTTAATTTAAATAACATAAGGAATAATAAAATTATTAGTATTAATAATAACGCAAGCAATTAGGTATATGAGGTTATATTAAGAGGCCATTTTTGGAAATTATTTTTAAAGGCCACTTTTGCTGGGATAGTTGCTTTAAATTATAATCTTATTAATAAATAGCATTTTTAAAATATAATACTTTTAAAGGCCATTTTTAAAAACCATTTTTAGGTAATTGTTATTATAAGACACCTTAATAAATGCATTATAAAGGTGGTATAAGGGACTTTGGGAGAATTTTGAAAGGGTATTCTAAATTAGTTATTAATAGTAATAAAGCCTTTAAATATATGTAATAATTTGGGACGTTTTTTACAGGCCATTTTAGGGGTCATTTTAGAAGGCGCTTTTAAAAGGCGCTTTTTAAATTAAAGAATATTGTAATAAATAATTATTAATATTATTAAAAACATAGGCGGCATTTTAAGATAATTTTTATAAGTTATTTTAGAAAGCCATTTAAAAAGCCATTTTAAGGGCCATTTTAAAGGCCATTTTAAAAAGTGCTTTTGGAAAACATCTTAATAAGCGATTATTAATATTGTTAAAACCATAAGCAGCATTTTAAAACGGTTTTTACAGGTTATTTTAAAAGGCCATTTTAAAAGGCCATTTTAAGGGCCATTTTAGGGGTTATTTTGAAGGGCGCTTTTGAAGAATATTCCAGTAAGTAATTATTAATATTATTAAAAATATAGGCAATACTTTAAAACGGTTTTTAAAGGCTATTTTAGAGGGCCATTTTAGAAGGCGCTTTTAAAAAACATCTTAATAAGTAATTATTAATATTGCTAAAAACATAAGCAGCACTTTAGGATGATTTTTATAAGTTATTTTGGAGGGCCATTTTAAAAGGCCATTTTGGAAAATATTTTAATAATAATTAATATTACTAAATATATGCGGCATTTTGGGATTATTTTTATAAGCCATTTTAAAGGGCCATTTTAAAGGGCCATTTTAAAGAATAATATAACAAGCAATTAATATTGCTAAATATATGTGGCACTTTAAAATAATTGTTATAAGCCACTTTAGGAGGCTAGATTAAGTGCATTGTGTTTAATATTCGCATTTTTTAAAAAAGCAATAAAATATTTAATTTACCTTAAAATAAAATTGTTTTATGCTTATTTTTATTATAAATAAAAATGTTTGTTGCTATTAATCTTAGAGATTTTTTTTAGCTTTTAGCATTAGCCATAATATAAGATAATGCGATATTAATTAATTCTTTTAAATTATTTATTTTTAAAAATTTATTCTTTATAAGGTTGTTATTAGCTTAAAGTAAAAGATTATAAATAAAGGGGTTTTTATTATTTTAATGGTAATAATGCCCTTACTTTTGGGTTATAGTATTAATAATATAATTTACTTTAATAAAAGTCACATTAATCGCTTTAGTTAATGTTAAACTAGTAGTAATTGCCGCATTTGTGGCCATAATAAATCATGCGGTTTTTTGTTGTGAGATTGGTGTTGTATTAAAAGGATTAATATGAAACCGTGTAAAGGCCATAATATATTTATTAGCAGTTATGTTGTTAAAATTAATAATAATAATATTAGTAGTGGTTTTATTTCGGTTTATATTTGGGTTTTTTTATGCTTTATTTATTATATAATTTTTGTTAATATAATATTGAATGATTTATTAAGCGGAGGGTAGATAATTAATAATTTATTAAATTGATAATATGTATAATAATATAGAATTTATTTATAAAGATATTGTCGGTGCAGTACCGGTGGATCACGTAAAGATATATTGAAGCAAAGGGGTTAATATAGTCTTCAGTAAAGTGGGTAATAAAATCTGTGTATTCTTAAGAGAATGGGAAAAATCCCCTACTATATATTCCTCCGAATGACCCCTATAACAGGTCCGTTATAGCTCTGACTACCCCTTAGAACTATCGGATCTATTACTCTTAATAGTTAAAGCATAACCCTTAACGGCTATTATAGTATTATTCAAGTGGCGTTCCTTATATAATATAATGAGATTATATAACCCTTATAAATTAACACCGGTAATATTTCTTTTAGAAAGACAAATAAGAATTCTAATATAATAAAAAGAAAATAAAGGGAATATGGAGTTTAATAAGCCAAAAAAGAAACGTTTTATAAAGATAATGCGCTGAAGAGCATAATAATACATAATATATAAAAGAAAAGGAGCCAAAATAACAATAACATAAAAGATGTAAAATCAAAAATCATTAGAAAGAAAGACTAAGAGATACTAAGAAATAAAATAAACGTAACAACTTATAATAAGGGCCTAAAAGAGGTCTAAAATCCATTCATAACGGTTCTATATTAATTACGTCAAAGGAGTTATTAATCTAGGGCCAGAAATCAATAATATATAAGTTAAGCGAGGTCTATTAATAACCTAAGTAAGGCCTATAGATCTTCTTATTATCCCCTTATTCTATATATACCCTGAGGGTTCCCTAGAAATTCACTTTTCTTTCTTTAATAACAACAAATTACTATTAATATATTAAAATCCATTAATTTTATATAAAAATTGACATAATCTTAAAAACTTTTTAATTAATAATTTTAATTTATTAATAATAAGTTAATTATTCCCTAAATTAATACTTGGACTTATTTTAGGGCCGTTTTAGTATTATATCCCAATGTTAATAATAACGTAATACTAATTCCGATATTATTTAACGCCTTTGTAATTACCCACTATAAATGTTATATTCAATACGTCCACGCCTAAGCGCATGGTTTAAAGCACTCTTATGTTTTTAATAACCCTAAGTCAAAAAAGTGCAGTTATTATATAAAGTAAAAAGAGGAATGCCGCCCTATAAGTAAATTCCTAGGGACTACCCATAAGCCCAGTTCACAAATTAACCATAAATTTAAAGGGGATTTAAATATATTTTATAATTAATATGAATATAACTCCCTTAGTTTATTAACACCAAGTTCAACATTCTAATTTATACGGCTAACGCCAAACCATTTGTTTTAGCGGATTTCTCTGCCGCTATAAAGTCAATTGCCGCTGTGTTATTAGTTGTTTTAGTAAAGGCACTAAAAATAAAAGATTAACTGGCGTTTGCCTTATTAAAAGAGACTTGGGCCTTTTAAGTTGGATTAAGTCAGCTTATTAACACCTAATTAATATATAACCCGATGTAATGTCTGATTTTAGTCAATAACTAATCCAAATATAAAACCTAAGCGTTTAAATTAAGAAAATGGCAATAACTTTAGGCCACGTTAATAAGATAATATCTAGCGTTTACACCTAGGCCGTAAAAGCTCAAAATAAGCATAAGGCTCTTATTAAAATGGGACTTAATAATAAGCGCCCTCATCATAGTATACCAGTGATAAAAAAGAGAAAAAAGAGTTTAAAATTGTCTACGAATGGCTTATATGATATAAGTAATAAATAGGCCTTGTTTTAAATTAGCTTTATAATAAATTCTTTATAATAATGCTTTCTTTAAACCTTTATACAGGAATAACCCTTTATAATGAAAACGGCAATTAAGTCCTTGTCAAAGTATTATTATAAAGCCGCCCATTAATGCTTTAGATGAAAAAGTAAATAAATGCGAATTTAAACTGTTTTCCGTTTTTATAAATTAAATAATTATAATATATAAAAAAGTGAAATGAAATGAATAAATAAAATAAAAAACGTATTTTAAAAAAAATACATATAAAAAAAAGATAATAATTATATAAATTCTTCTATTATTAATCTAAATCAGCTTTAGTAAATCTTTGAACCTATTCTTTTATCTTAATAATAAGCGTGTTAATATTAATAAAATCCTAAAAAGCTTTATTTACAGTGGCTTTTGTTATGGCATTAATAAAATTATAAGTATTATTAATCCATCATATCTTCATAAGTGTCTTATGCTTATATAACTAACAAATTACTATTATGTTAATTATTAAATGCTTTTTTATAGTATTAAGTTTGATAATATATTTATATAATAAAAGAGAGTCTATATAAACAACGATAGGAAGCCTTGGAAAATTAAACTTATTAATTATTATATTAATAATAATAATTATAACAATTAACATATTAACGCCGGCAATTATAGTATATAACTCTAAAGCAAGCACTGCACAAATAACTCTTTTATACTTAATAAAATTAATATAAATAATATTACCACTAAAAGTAAATTCTACATCCTTTTTTAATTTGGTTTTAACTATTATTATAAAACCAATTTAAGAACTTAAATCTTTATTATTAATAAAAAAAAAATATTAATAAAAACATAGATTTTTATTAAGCATAAGTTTATAAGAATGTACCATAAACCTCTTTTTAAGTTGTTTATTTACTATTAAAAACGTAAATTTAAGGCCTTAGCGTTATTTATTATAGGATTTTAATGTTAAACTATTATTAAAAAAATCAAATGTGGCTTTTAGTTAACAAATTATAACAATATAAACTCTATAAGCGCGTTACTTTATATAAGCCTTTTTATAATCATTCTTTCTAGTGTTAATTAACTTAATTTTAGCCCCTTGTCTTTTTTAAGATATGTAAAAATCATCTTCCTTTATAATAATAATATAACCATTAAACATAAGGGGTTCAAAGGCATTTAAGACCTAAATCAACTTTATTAAAAAGTTCACATTTATAATTTCTATTTACTTTTTAACTAAGAAGTTATCATTTCTTAAAATTAAGGTGTCATCCGTTTATATTTTAATCATTCCAAATTTTTGATTATCTTTAGTACTAATTAATAAATAAAAATTATATGTGGAGGTCTTTATTTGTAATTTCTTAATATAGTGTTTGTAATAAGTGTTAAACCAGTGATTTTTTAATTTTAGAATATCATATAATAAAAGCATTATTATAAACACTATACTAGGAAGCAATTCATTTATAATTTCCTAAGGAAACTATATAAAGATATCTCATAAAAGTCTTATTTGTGTTTATATATAAGCTTAGGTAATATTCTAAAATGTTAAACATGATTCAAATTCGTTTTAAACCTTTTTTAATTATTTAATCGCAGATATTAAGAAAATAAGTAATTGTTAGCTTATATGTTAAATTATTAAAGATTAAGTTAATATTTCCCTTTTACTTTTATTATTAAAGCATTAAACAACAAGTCTTGATTTTTTATATGGCATTAAAGTCTCTTTACTTTTAACATTATTTATTATTTTAAATTTAAAGATACGTTAACTTTTTATTTTAGAGTTATCCTTTTAAATAATCGTAAAAACCCCTCTTTTAATAAGTGCCTTATACCTTATTTAATAAGATTATTAGAATAGTGTTTTAGGAATAGCGATTTTACTTTCATTCTAAAATTTAATAAAAGGTTCTTGATTTCTTAACTTTTTTTTAAATAAAAACACCTTAATATCATAATTGTTATCGATTGTTAATAATCCTTAAATAGGTTATATAAATAAGAGCTCAATAATGATTTAGGATAGTTTTAATGTTAATCCAGGTGTGCCGTCGACTAGTGATTCAGGATTAGGAGTAATTTTAGTTAATTTAGGTATATTATTAATTAATGATTCAGGATTAAGAGTAATTTTTATGAAATCTTTTAATACATTTTCTTTTTAATGTTTAATACCCAATGTATTTGTTTTAAATGGACATATAAATATTAATTAAAATGTATAAATCTAATTATTGTTTATGGCGATTTTGTAAGACTTGTTATTTATTTTTAAGAATTTATATGGCCCTTTTTATCTTTTCTTTTTTCTTTATATTAAGACTTAATCTTTTAAGTGTAAGTCATATATTAAAGTGGTACCAGGGCTGTTTTAAGTTGTCAATATATTATTAACTTTACAAGTCGTATAAATCCGTTTTATTTTTTATCGCCTTTTTAATAATAATAGCGCGTTACTTAATAAATGAACTTAGAAGATTTAATTCTGTTATTTTAAGGTAAGCTTTAAAAACAAGTAATATAAGAATTAACCCATTAAGTCTAATTGTATTATTTATTACTTTAATTACCATTTATAATTGATCTTTATTATTTAACTTAAGGTGCTTTTTTATAACAATTTCATAGGCACATTAGAGCAGACAATGATATCTTTTTACTTTATTAATTAAGTGGTATGCTTTTATAAAAACAAGCTTTAAAGTATTTTCAATAAAACGTAAGGAACTGCGGAATTCTTTAAAGTTAAAATTGGTTTTATAATTGTATATTATGAAGTTAGGGGATTTCATATATATGTCTATTTATGTTAACTTAAAAGCATTAAATATAACCTAAGCCGTAGCTAAACCGGGTCTCTTCTAAAGTAGCTTTATTACTTTAAAACCGGTAACTTTATTAACCATATGAAAAGTATATCTTTTTTTAAATTATATTATATTATCATAAATTATATAATTAAAATCTATATTATTTTATAATTTAAATTAAAGTCTATATAAAACATTTACGTGTTTGTGGCAATGTTTACATATCTCTTTAACCTTAAATATAATATTAAAATCAAGAATGTGGCTAGCCTAATTTAATAAATATTATAGGCGTTATATTAAAGGGTGCCTAAATCGCCTATATAACCTCTAAATCTTTATTTTAATTAAGTGATACACATTAATTATATTAATTAATGAATTTAGTAATTATTAGTGTTAGTTTAAGAAAAGCCATGGATGGCCTTGTTTTTATATAATTAAGAGTTTTTTTACCCTGGACTAACACATTTCATAGGTTATTATATTAGGCATTAAGCTTATTTAACTGTTATAGGCACATTAAAAATGAGATATCCGTATCCATAATTATAAATTTCATTTGTTTAATAAGAGTATTAATTGTTATTATTCCCATTAATAAATAAGAACCGGCTTTAAATATAATTTAACTTTGCCTTACTTAGCTTATGTTAAGTTTAATATCTTAAATTTATTATAAAGCTTACAACTAATTAATGCCTTCAGAATTTTTGTTTAAGGCTTTAATATTAATGAGAAGACCTTAAAAGAATCGATTTGTCTATTACGTTATATAGGCCTTATTACGTAAAGGTTTCTTAATCTTATTTTTTAAAATGTGAGCCGTTTTTTGTTTTTTAAGCTATAATAACATTTCTTATATATTATACTTGGTTTTACTTGTTATAAATATAATTGTGAAGTTTACTATACTATTGCCCTTATTATTATTTGATTCCTTTTAAAAATCATTATTATTTAATGAAGTATTTAATTTATCATTATGGGGGTCATCCTTATGTCTTTTAGACTGGGTCCGATCTATGTCTAAATTAGGTCCATATTTTTTAACATGTGCTAAGTAGGCCTTAAATGAGCTATTTATAACTCTTATTCCTTTTGCTTTTCATTTAATAAAGTACTTTGTTTTTATAATAATCTTTTTTCTTATAAATAATATATTTAATGTAACCTAACTTAGGCCGGAATTTGTCCTTATACTTATTATCTTATAAAAACTTTATTCTTTTATTCAAGTAATGTGCATTTTTATTAACGACATAAGATTAGTAGTAATTTAGATTTAATTTAAAGGCTTTTTTGACCCGTGATCCCAGCTTATGTGTTGTTTTAATACCAATAATAAAGCGGAGGCTGTTTATCAAGGTAAAAAAATATTAATAATACTTTAAATAAGGCCATTTTAAAAAGTGGATTACTTAATATTCCTTATAATAGCTTACCCTAAAGCGTTTTATCATTTTTTATATTATTATTTTTAAAACTTAATTAAAGGCTCTATAATTCTTTAGCAAAGCTCTTTAATTAATTTAACACTAGTTTACTCTTTTAATATAATTTAACTTAAAATAATAAAAAGGCTAAGCCGAATTATTAGTTAAAAAACCTATTCGTATATTCCTTTATTTTAAAATTACCTTAAGTAATTATAACAAGATCCTTAAAGGAATAACCCTTATTTTAAAAGTACTAATAATAATATATATTAGCTCCGTCTTATAACATAAACAAAAAGACTCAGTTTTAAATAAAATTATTAATAAAAGCTTATTAATATAAATCAACAAAAATATGTAACTTCTTATTAAAGTAATCTTTGGTGTCATTATATTAATATCGCGTAATAAGCTCCATTATTATGTCAACATATCTGATAAGGTCTAGTGTATGCTTGCGTAAGCATTCCATGTATATATCTCCAGTTTACAGTCCTATCTTAAAAAGGGTAATACTTAATTCAATTTATTAAATACATTTATATACTTTTTACTTTTAATGATTATAAAGATTTTTTACACTTTAAAAAACCTGCTTCACTTTTCGTATCATAGTTAAGAGCCACAGGCTGTCACCTCTACCCGATATATATACGGAATTAGATTTTATTTAAAGTCTTTCACTTATTAAATTTATGATCCTTTTTTATTTTTTATTTTTTAATTCCTTTGCTTAATAATCGCTCAATTACTTTAATATGTTCACAAACAACAACAGCATTAAAATGTTAAATGTAAACATTATTTATAAAAAACCCAAGCAATGGGCCAACTAATATACTCATTTCACTTTTAGCGCAAATATCCTCGGATTATAGCCCTTGATCAACCTTAATATAACAGATGTTTACACTTTTGCAAAAGTCCTCAATTTTACTCCCAAAAGCGCCAAGTAAATTATAGCAGCGAAAATTGCTTAATCATAAATCAACTTTTAAATGACGCAAGCTTAATATAGCGTAAACCTCATTATTTGAGTTATGGTAATAAAAGCTTACTTAGATCTTTTGGCTTTATTAACAAATAATACTTAAAGTAAGACTATTATTACTACATTAAATAAAAGCAAAACCAATTAATCAACTCTAAATTCTCCTGTTCTTATGATCCTAAAAGCCTTAGCTATGGCGGTTTCATATAAGCCGGAATCATGTACTTTTAATGCCGAAAACGAGGAAAAAAAGTGGAAATCAGACTACGCAATTTAACAACCTTAAATAATTATGTACTTCAAATTTTATAAGTGGATCTAAAAGACCATAACATATAAGTATTTTAATATTATTATATTATAGTTTGTTTTAGAAAAGCGTATGAATATTCAAGCGTTCATTTATTCCCTCCGCTTTATACTTTAATAAACGGACCAAATTTTATAAGCTAATATTAAACAAAAGTATATAGCCTTATTTACCCAAATAAAAAAATAAAAAATCAACCTAATTAAATGGATCATGGCATATTAAGCCTTCTTTTAAAAGGCCAGATTATATAAAGTCACTAATATTAAAGGATCTTAAGGGCTCATAAACTTTTTGATTATTGTTAAATAATTTAATAACAAATAATCCACTAATTAATATTAAAAGATTAAAAAAGCCAATAAGCTTAAAAACCCTTTTTTATATACTTTAAAATAATTATGTCGCCTTTTTTATGTTAATAAAGTGAATCTGATATACCGTAAGCTCATTAATAATAAACCATATGCTGGTTATTTTATTACTTTTTAAGGAAAATCAAATAATGTGGGATTCGAAAACGAAAGCTTATTTAAGGCCTAAAGCAAAAATTCTTCTAAAAACATATTAAATCAACAAGCATTAAAACAATCATACCTATGCTTTAAGAATTCATATAGGTGGTCCCTTAGCCATTATATAAAACTCTAATTTAGTATTTGTGGAAAAGTCTTTGAGACTTTTCCTAATAAATCACCTAAACTAAGTTTAAAGTAAAACAAAAGTCAAACTAAGAAAATCCGTTAACGATTTATAAAAAACAAGTGAAAAAGCTTATAAAGCCAATTTAACTAAAACAAGCTTTTGCTTTTATTAATTAAAAATTTAATCAAAAAATCAAAGAACTTAAAAAGCTCAGGGAAACTTAAATCTAAATTCTTAAGTAATATTTTTAATAAATCAACGGGATTAAAAAACAATGCGTTTCTAGTACTCTTATTAACTCTTAAGGAAAAGGCCTAATTAAAAGTTTATTTTCTTTAAGAAAGTGCCTTATACCCTCTTTCCAATTTAATATTTTTAAATAATTATGAAATAATTAACTTAATTAATAATGTCTTGTTTTTAGAACCTGGATTATTTATTAAAGTAAAGCCAAACGATATTATAAAGGCAAGGAACAACTAGTTCCCTATTTTAAGGCGCAGAACTCGAATCATAAAAAACGCCCTCATAAGTAATCATAATTAAACATATAATCTTATTTTTTATAATATAACTATTATAAAAAGATTTTAAATTAATATTATCTTAAAAGCTTATTTGTTTAAATAAGATTTTTGGTTTTATGAAATGAATTGTACTTTACGCTAAGGCAATAATAACGAGCCTATGGCAAACCACCTTATTGTTTATTAATTAAAACACTGACAAAATCTTGTGTTTTTTAAATATAAAAAATATTTAAATTATTTATATGAAGTCTTATTAAGCTTTATAAGAACTATGATTTATACAATTATAAAGTAAAAGCTCAAATGAACATTAAAGCTAATCTAAGAACATAAGAACCTTTAGTTAAATATAAAAAATAATATGGCATTTACGCACCGGTCACTTAGGCTTAAATATATTAAGAAAGTTAATTGGATTAACTAGAAATGTTAAAATAACGAATAAAATTGGACGCTTAAAGTGTGAGTAATATACACTCACTTATGCTTTTAACGTTAATTTAGCTTACCCGATTTATTGGCGATTATTACATTTATTTTAGAGAATTACATAAGATCTTTTTAATTACTCCGATTACTTTAAAGGCATGTCTTAACTGTTAATACTTAAATATAAATACAGTGAAATGTTAGTTAAATATACTCTACGCTTAAAAGAATATAGTAAGGTTTTTGAGTATATTAAGAGCTTTAAATTATAAGTTTAAAGACAATTTAGACCTTTAATATGTAAAATTAAATATAATTAAAAAAAGGCTATTATTATAATTAAAAGGTTCATAAGATATAAGAAATGGGTTTTTAAGCTTAAAATCAAACTTAAGCTCTCCTTAACCATAACCTATGAGCCAAATAGCGGAACCGAACGGGCTAACTAAAAAGCAATTAACGAAAGGGTAAAAATACGATTAAGATTTAATCTCCCCATTAAACTAAGCATTAAGTGTATATTTGCGGGTATTCACTTATATAATAAAAGCCTAAGGCGCATAAACAACTGGCGATTACCTATTAAAGAAAACAATAAGTGATTTTATAATTATTTTTAGTGGTATAATCTTGTACTTATAATAAAAATCACTATTAATTTTAAACTAAACTAAAATGGAATTTATATGTTTAGATATAAGGCGTACGCATTAATAATAGACGAGCATTAGGAAAAGACAAAAAAGCGTTTAAAACTAATGCGCGTATATATATTAAATACTTAGTAAAATATGTTATTTTAAATATTTATAAAATCTAAGTGCCACGCCTTAATAAAATCATTATCACTCATAACATGCGATTTAATAAGAAAAGCTTTTATACCTCTTTTTAAAAAAAGCAAGGGATTTTAGTTTTAAAAGCTCAATCGATTTATAAGCTTATTAAAAAAAAGAGCCAATTAACAATTGGACTGGAATTTTTAAAACAAAAAATGAAATTATCGGGGAATAAAATACTGTAAGAAAAGGCATACCGGAATTTTTATTAAAAACTATGAAACAATAAACAAAAGCTCTTAAAATATAAAACTTAAGGGTAAAAGATTATATTAAAGACCTTAACACTTAAATTGGACTTTTAATTTTAAAAGCAACGCCTGTCTTAAATAAAAACACGCAAGGAACAAAAGAGTAATTATTAAGTACATTAAACCTAAGGCTTAATTTAGGCATGAATTTAGATTTAAAGGCATTTTGTTTAAGTGAACGTATACAATTCATTGATTAAGCGTTAAACGTACCCTAAAATCAAACAACGGATCTGCCTTAAGTATTAAAACTTGAGGTTTAAATCTTATTATATAACCCGAGTATATATTAAAATGCATTATCCCTAAATTATAGGAAATCAGAATTCGAATTTTTTAAATTAGTAAAAGCATTAACACGCTTTTAAGCTATAACAATTAGATCTTAACTAATTAAACCAGAATCCTTGAGTATTTAAAGCAGGCCACCAAGAGCTGTGAAAAGGAAAAGAATACAATTTAAAAGACGTGCTGAAATATTCGCCACACTTAATACAATTTTTAAGAAAATAAAATCTTAATAAAAATACCTCAATTTAGGGGTATTTATAATTTTAAGGGTAATACATTAAAAAAAAGCACTTTTTTAACCTATATAATGATCTTATATTATATATAAATCTTATGTTTAATAGATTAATGCCTAATTAACATATGTTTTTAAAAAAGCAAAAGAAACTAAAACAAATAACAAAAACAATACACACAATAATCGCGGTAACCATTTAAGTAAATTACCCAAAAGAACAGTTATTATTAAAAGGAAAAATCCCATTTCTTAAAATCAAGGTCCAAGATCTTTTACTAAAGCCCAAAAAGTGGAATAATCTTAAAAATCACTTAATAAAAACGTAGTTTATTAAAAATGCTTATTTAAAAATGGATAATATAAATAAGCACAAATATTAAACGTTAGAATACTTTAACTTAAACATTATATTAATGTTTATATTACTTATGTAGGTATTTAAATATAAACCCAATAAGAATAGATATATTTCAAGATGTTAATTAGGTATTATAATGCGCAAAGACCTTTAAAGCGAATTCATGATTATTTTAATATACATAAGCACTTTAACAGCTAAATCATTTAAAATAGCCATGGCGTTTATAACTGAATTTAACTTAGAAGTTAAGTGTTTTAATATGATTAATGTATTTATTAACGCTTTTTAAGATATAAATGGGGAAATAATATATTATAAATTCTTTCCCGAATTTTAAGAGTTAAAAAAGTATTACGGGTTAATTATGCATTTTATAAAATGCGCGATTCCCTTTATTTTTAGTATAAACACGTTAATAAGACTTTGACAAGTCTGGGGTTATCTCCTTACTTTAAAAAGCCCTACATGTTTACGGACCTTAAGCATAAAATTTTAGTGTTATTTTATGTTAACGATATTTAAGTGCTTTTTTATTAAGATAATGTAAAGCTTAACAAAGAACTTATTAAAAAGCTTAACTAAACATATAATATATGTAATCTTAAAGACATTAAGCAGTTCTTAAGGATTAAAATAGTGCATAATTAAAAGTGTAAGACTATTTTTTTTATAATTAATATATTAAAAAGATTATTTAAAAATTTAAATAAGTAAATGGGAAATGTTTTATAATTCTGTTATCTTAAATTGAGCTTATGAAATCTAATGGTTAAATATTAAAAAAAGTCATTAAAGCATATTAAAAGAAGGTTAAATTTATATTATATACAATAATTATTATATAACTAAACGTCATATATGCTACAGCCCTATTCTCACAATTTGCCATAAACCTTGAATTAAAGCATTTTACAGCCATATATTGGCTCATCTGTTACTTATTTAAAACGCGCTTTCTGGGGATTATATTTAAAGGTAATTAAATATAAGTTATATTCATTGCTTTTAATGCTTTATTTACAAATGATTCTAAAATAAGGCAATTATCGTAAAAATATATGATTTTAATATTTAATAGTCTAATGATTTGAAAAGCATTTTAATAGCCCATAATTACGATTTCTATAACAAAAGCGGAATTGTTATCTTTTAAACATATAAGAAAGGAAGCCATAGCGCTTTGACGATTTTTTAAGGACTTGTTTTTAGACATTAGCGAAACTTGGGAAACTTTTTATAATAATTAACAAATGATTAAATTTATAATAAACAATAGCAAAAGGATTGTCATTAAATTATATCATATGAATATTTAAAACATGTGGCTTAAATAAGAGTTTATTTAAGGCTTGTTTAAGGTTATGTATTTACTAATAAATGATATGTTTACTAATAGGCTCACAAAGAATCTGTCTTATTAGAAATTTGAGTAATTCAAAGCTCTTTTTAATTTTGAAGATTATAAATCTTAAGTCGAGAAGCTTTGAACATATTTACTAAAAACATATTAATAATTCATGCGTACTTTCATTTATTAAACTAATTTTTTAATTTTAATAAATAAGTATCCTTTATTATTTTAAACAAAAAAAAGCAAAAATTCAGTATAAAAAACCGCAAAAAACCTTAAGCCCACGTAAAACGCAACAAAAGCTTATTTATAAGCGTAATACCCTCGTAATTCCCTTTAACGAAGCCATTAATAACTAATCCCTTTTAAAGATCTTCCTAGTAACGGCACTAGCTCCACTAGTAATATCATTATTATTTTTATTCTTTTTTTTATGCCTAGGATTAAAACAATAAGACTTAATTGATAAGATCTTGATTTTTTTCTTATCCTTTTCTTTTTTTTTACTTTTATTATTTAATTTACCTTTTTTTAATAAGGTCTTAAAGGTCATATAAATCGCGCGAACACTTTATATAATATTAATAAAATAATCATAAACTTTTAAAAAGGCTCACTAAAAAAAAGGGCTGTTTTTAGTTTTTAAAAAGGAAATTAACTAAATGCTGTATTAAAGGATCTAAGGAGGAGCAATATAATAAATATGCCCAAATGTGTAGTTATAATAGCGCGAATTAGCAGAAAGAGTATTAGTAAAGCATTTACCTTTATTATTGCGGTTATATGCGGCAAAGTAAACACACGGGAAATAAGGCTTAATAAATTATTAACTTATAAATATATGTTAACATTTAGTTATAATTATAAAATAAAAATAAGCATAAAACATAATAAAGAAATATATACTATATTTACGCTTAATGAGTAAGGCCTTAAATTTCAAATTATGTTTTAAAAAAATGTGAGATTTATAAAAAGATTTTTAAAAACGCGAAAATATGTCCAAAATAAACGACAAAAACACGATTAAACGCTTTCGATTTAAGCTTTTATTACTTAAACGTTATGATTCTCCTAACTTTTCTTTAATAAATATATAAACATTATGATTATTAACCACTTCACAAGCTTTGTTTTTACCTTTAGGAATTTATAAAATAACAACCTAGGTAAAAAACAAGGCAAAAGTAAGAAAAGAAAAAATAAGGTAAAAGGACATAAGATGTTTATGGGAAACAAGAGCTTAAATAGGAAAAGGGACACAAATAAAGGGGAAACTATATTAGACTTGCCATTAAATGTAAAACAATAATAAGTAAATAAAATAAGTGGAGTATTATTAAAGTCTAAATAAAAGGGATTTTTTGACTTAAAAGAAAAGGAATCTAAATGTATAACCTGCTATATAAAAGATAATATAAAAAAGGATATCTAAATAAGCTCATCCTTAGAGGTGTCCATTTATAATCACATTACTGGTTAACCTAGTGTTTAAAGTTAAAAAGCATAATATATGAAACACATAATAAAAGTAAAAAAAACGGAATATTCACTTGACTAATATAAAGCTTATGATATTTATTGTTTATTTCTTTAGCTAACTTAAGAGGTATCTTAATAATATAAATTGTTTAAATAATATATGTAAAAATCAAAAAAGAGAAAACAAAAAAGGCAAAAAATAAAGGCATAAGCGTAAATATATATAATGTTAATATTAAAAAAAGGTTATTATTTATTAAAGTAAACACTCCTTTTATGATTATTAGCCTAATAAGCGTAATCACTTAATCATTGGCTAATGCGCTTGAGCTATCTAATAATACACCAATTAATAAGCGATATATAATAAAGTATAAAGTGAATCTTAATTTAGTCAATAAATGAGTATAATTCACTTTTATTTCCCGTAAACTTAATCTAAAGCAATTATTTAATTCTCAAATTACTTAATCATAGTATTAATCATATAGATCTGATCTTATTTTAATGTTAAAAGCACCTGCTCAAAGCCTTATTATTTTAAACTCAAACTAAGTGCTTAAAACCAAGTAAAATAATAATAATACATAATCCTTTACTTCTTTTATATTAAGCTTATAATTATATATCTTTTTATATGTTTTAATATATTAGTTTAATACGCTTTAATTACGTATTTATTATTTACTTTCATTTGTTATATCTTATGCTTACCACTGGGTGTTATGTTTATATTAAACGTAACAATTATTTATATTATACGATTTTATCACGCGCATTAGCTGTGCACTTATGTATTTCCTTTCTTTTAAATCTACACGGCGCCTATACGCAATCATTTAAATAATCTATGATAAGTACACTATGATTCGAGGTATCTAATTAATATAATTGTCCTTTTTAGCTATAACCGCATATTGTGCATTAAAGATAACAAGCTCTTAACTATATAAATAACATTTCACCATAAGGATATATTACATAATAAGCTCCATTATTATGTTAGCATATTTGATAAAATCTAGTATATGCTTACGTAAACATTTCATATATATATTTCCAGTTTACAATCCCATCTTAAAAAGGGTAACGCTTAATTCAATTTATTAAACATACTTACACACTTCTCACTTTCAATAATCATAAAAATCTCTCACACCTTAAAAGACCTGCTCCACTTTTCATATCATAACTAAAGCTTCTTTAAATACATTTTATTAAGATTTACCAAGAACTTAGCTTAGTTTAAGGATAATGGGTCTATTATAAACCATAAAGGCTGTATCAGTTTAAAATAAGGTCTAATAGGTCTTAGTACTACTATAAAAGGGGGTAATATCCCGTTCTTTAAGTAAACACTTAATAATAGTACTAAATTAAGTAATATATTATTATTTAGTTTTTATTTTAGTTTATTTTTAAAGGGCCTTTTATTAAAAGTAAATGAGAATTCCCTTTTAAAATTAACAAATGATATTATATTATATAAATCCTTTTTTATAATATTAACTTTAATAAAAGCAAAGGTACTAAGCAAGTCGTTTTAATATCTTAGTGTAACACCCAATATCTTTCCTTTTAATACTAAAAGTGTTTAACCTTTTTCAGTTTTTAACGTAAAAAAAAGGGTTTACGTAAATATAAAGACTTTTGGTTAATCTTAAAAAAACCGTGTAAAAGGTATAAGTGTGTCTTAGACGTGGTTTAGGATAGATTTTAAATACATCTGATTTTATATTTTTAATTATTCTTTAAGCCATTTATTCCTCTTAGCTTTTATTATTTCCTTTACTATATTTACAACTTTTGTCCACTTTACTTTTTATATATAACAATCATAAAACATAAAATCATTCCTTAATTAAGCCCTTTCTTACTTATAAATCTTTTTAAAGTCAATAACTATCCATTTACTAAAGAATTCCTAAAAATCCTAAAACAAATACTCTCCTTTTCGTTTTCCCATCATAATAATACTTATAAAACTCTTATAAATACTTCATATAATTAACTAACATATCATTAACCCTTAATAATATATTATCTATTAATTCTTATGTTAATAAAATAATATTATTCTCCATATACTCTTTTACCGGCTTCATAATATATTCCCTTAACTAAGACATTATATAAGGGTAGGTTCAAAGTCAGTTTAAATATAATTCCTTAAATAATCCATTAATCCGGTTTTAAGGTACTAATTTAACAATTATCGTCAAGTAATTGTCGTATTATGTTTATTATAAGTTATACAATTATTAGATTTCTAATCAGTCAAAGTGCCTTTACTAATATCTTCAAAAAAGGGAAGTTATTTGTCCTTTAATCTAATCAAATGGCTAAGCCTTAATTAAAGGTACAAATAATTAAGTACTTTAAGTCAACTCTATAGTCTAAGACCTTATTGTCTATAATATAAATTAACCACTGATTAATATTAATATAATACCAATAAATCACGTAAAGATATATTAAAACAAAAGGGTCAATATAGTTTTTAATAAAGTACGTGATAAAATCTATATATTCTCAAAAGAATAAGAAAAATCCCCTATTATATACTCTTCCGAATGACCCTTATAACAGGTCCGTTACAACTCCAACTACCCCCTAGAACTATCAGATCCATTACTCCTAATAGTTAAGGCATAACCCTTGACGACTATTATAATATCATTCAAGGCGCGCTCCCTATACAACATAATGAGATTACATAACCCCTGTGGACCAACAGATATGGTGGGGTTTTTTGCTTTTTGCGTTCAATAGTGTGGTTTTATTAATTTAATTAAAAAGCTTTAATTTTTGCCAATTTTCTTAATAAGGCGCAAATAACGTTTAAGTTATTTAAATAAGAATTACCAGATTTACTAAGAATAAAGTAATCCGGAGATTGTTTAAGTGATATTTTAAAGCCATTTTTACTTATTTATTTGATTTTTTTAAAGACCTTTTTAGCCTTTTTTTCTTTTTTAATATGTCATTTTTATTGTCATCGCTTTCCTTGCCTATATAAAGTATTGTATTATTTATTTTGTAAAACCTTTTATTAATAAGATGAAATAACGTCCCATTTTTTTTAATATTATAAAAATTGAAAATATAATAATAATTTGGGATTAATAATATATTAAGCCTGGCTTTAAAAGCATAAAATTGCTTTTGCTTTTATTAATAGTTAGGTGCTTTTTTAATTGTTTGTGATTAGCCTTTTTATATATATTAGCCTTTTTACGCATAATTTGATTAGCTATTTCTTGTCAATTTAAGGAATGATCGCAGTTTATTATGACTGTTTTACATTTAGGTACTTAAACGAATGATCGCAGTTTATTATGACTGTTTTCCACTTAGGTACTTAAATGACTAAATAATCAAAAAATGTACTTTTAATAATAAAGCATAATCAAATAATTTTAATAAATAGGGTAATTTTTATAATAATATGTTAAATTATTTATCAGTTTTATTTGGCCAGGTTTAAATTAACCTTTCAAGCTTTGAATTTCTTTTTCTACTTATTTCCTATTCACTTTCTTAACATGATATATTTGTTTTATTATAGGTTTTTTAAAAACTCATAATAGTCCTTTAAATCAATGGGACCATTGGTTATTGACATGTCACTTATAAAGACACATAACAGCGGATTACATGATTACTAAGATACAAAATTATGCAAGAAATGATTCTATAATGCAACAAGTTTAGGGTTATCTTTAGGATTAATATATTAAACACGCTTGATATTTTTGATCCCGTTAAACATTTACTTAACTCTAAAATATAATTTATTTTTCCAAATAATACCCATAATAAACTAATAAATTAACCTAAACTAAACAATATATAAAGCTTTGTTTTTTTGACTTATTCACCAATATTGGCTTTTTTTTACTTCGTTAATTAGTACTAATAATTAACATATTTAATATTATCCTTATGTTCACAAAGTTTTATAATAACCGAATTAGATGTTATGAGAACTATTATGCGGCTATTTTTAAGGCAAGAACAAAAGCTAAAATAATCATACATATGTTAATCAATGTTTTTACTAGAATTTATTATAATGCCAATTTCTTCATTTATTAAAGGAAACTTATAATATTCCTCTTTTATATAAAGGTTCTCTTATTAAAAAACAGAAAGACTATGCTTTTATTCATAAGCGCGCATAAATTTATACTTATATAAATTATTCACTTGTTTAGGTGGGGTATTATCTCCTTTCTGTCTTTTTTTTCATAAATAAAAACAAAAATAAAGTTTATTATCTTAATTATTCAATAGCCTCATAAGGACTATTATTATCCCTACGCTAAGTTTTTATTTAATAAAATGGCTAAATGAGCTTCTAAAGCATAGATAATAAAATCTATATTTTTTTAACAAAACTTTGTTTATTTAGGCATTTTAGATTAGGTTATAAATTGGCTTTATTTTAAAAAATATAATTATTTAAATTAATAAAAATATTAAACCACATGTAATTATAAATATATTAAATATAATAAGCTATAAAAGTGATAGTAATTTTACTTAATCCAACGTTAAGTGTAAAAATGATCCCTTTAATTAAATTGTATATAAATATTAATATAATAAATACATTATAAAATTAAATAAGAAAAAGTTATCGATTAAAATTTAAAACATAAATGCAAAAGTTGAGTTATATGTAATTAGGTAAATAGCATATAAACGTATACTTTTTTTCTTATTTTTTATGGCTTAAATATTAGGTTTTTGTTATCTTTGTTAGTTTACATATACTATAATTAATAAATTAATATTAATTATATAAATATTAGTAAATAAATATATACTCTTTAAATTGCTTTATTTTTACTCTTGCTTGCTATTTTTGCATTACCTTTTAAAACTTATTTTTATTAAGAAAAGTATTAAAATTTGGTTAATTTTTTAATATTATGCGCATATTAATAAAAGTATATTTTGCATTATTTATATTTGTAAATAATTTATTATATTACTTACCCGCGCTTATTATTTAAATAAAGCTAGAGTTTATTATTAAAAAGGTGTTATTAAAACGGTGGGTATATTTGATATTAAGAAAGAGGCAGTATTTAAAATAAATGAACTTATATTATTAACCAAAAATGAATTTATAAGTAATAATGGGCTTAATAAAAATAATAAGAAAATTTGAGGTGTTTTGTTTTAAATAATACCATTTGTAAATAAGCCATACATTAAAAAATCAATTCCAAGTATTATGGCATTAATTGAAAGCAGTATTATTTGAAGACAAAATTGCTTTTTTTAAATATTAATATATTACCAATTATAGTGGAATAATGATTTAATTGGGATTGGTGTTTATAAAGAAAATGTGATTATGGCAATATTATTAATAATCCTTGCGTAGTTATATAAATAAGAAATGGCTAAAAATAATTAAATAAGCGTTTTAATTATATAATATGCCTTTTTAGTATTATAATCTTTTAAATATACTTATTTTAATTCGCAAGTATCTTATTATAAATCTACTTTCATAATAATAATAATTAATATTAAAAAGCTGTTTTATGAAAAATAAAAAAGGCCAATATTTTTAAATATAATTTTGTTATATTTTATTTTAATAATTATATTTTATTTTAATAATTATATTTGAATACAGTTATATGTGCTTATTTAAGCTATTATCAAAGCTATATAATTTTTTTTTTTAAAAATTAATAAAAATTAAAAATTCGGTAAAAAGGGTATTTTTAGCGTAGTAGGGAAGAATTGGCTTTAATATAAGAAATATATTTGAAAAGGATATGATAATAGGATTTGAGATATTATTAATAAAAATGAGAAGATAATAAAATTAATTTACTTAAAATTTGCTTAAAGAAAAAATTATTAATAATAAATTGGTTTTATTTAAAAGCTACAAATCTAATTTATAAAAATCTTATTATAATTATAAGGGATATAAAAGCATTTAATAATAAGGCCATTGTAAAAAAAAGCATAAACGTGCGGCATTATTGATAAAAGTTAAGAAATATGGATGCTTTATAATAAAAAATTAAAATATAAAAAAAAATTATAAAATATTAAAAAAAGGTGATTAAAAGGGAATACGCGCAATGAAAAAGTAATAAGATTGTGGGTTTGTGTGTATTATTACGAATAATAATAATAGCCATAAAAGGCGTTAAGAGATTAATTAACATAAGCCACTTTATATAAACTGGCTTTGCATAAATAAAAAAAGCCTTTAATAATAATACCATTATAAATTATCACTATTCTGTTTTTATACTTTTATAATAACTTCTTTTAATCTTTGCCTAATATAATTATAATTTTACTTTTAGAGATTCTTATATATTTCGCTAAAACCAGCTATTCCGCCGTAATAATCATATGCTGACCTTTGGTATTATCACCACTTTCCTAAAATAGCAAAAAATTAGTGAATATTATTATATAATAAACATAAAATAGTAAAGAACAAAAACGCTTAAGCTGCTATATTATTACTATTTATAATATTAGGTAAAACAGACTTATAATAACATAAAATTGGGTTAATGTATTATAACTGAACTAATCATATCCTGGCCTATTGGCTTCTTGTAATAACCTATAAATGAAAATGATCGTAAACAATGGCTGAATAATCCAAAACATTATGATTTCTTCCAATAAGAAAGCATTAAAATTAACAAAAATATTAATTTATGGTAAACTCTGAATATTATGTTAATTAATACCATAAGCTTTATTATTATAAAATAGGTAGAAATATAAACGATTATTATAAACAATTTTTGGATTATATAAGCATAACTTAAAGGCAAGCATTTAACTAATAAATCTAAATAAAATGTTATAAAGGCTGTGTTATTAAAGGTTAAAATAAGAATGGAAAGGGTAATAAAAAATAAAATAAAACAATGGATTTTAGAATACATAATGATTTATACACCGAAAATAATAAAATTATAAAAACAAAAGGCCAGCCGGGTATTAAAAAATAAAAAAATAAATGGAACTTTATAGTGAGATCATTAGAGGATTAAGGGGGGTAGTGAGTTAGGAATAAGTATAATAACCTCTAATAATAAAATTACCATAACGAATGAAATATAAAGCTTAACACATATATTAACATCGAGTTCGGGTTTTAAGGGCAGTAGATCAGTAAAAGAAGACAATGCGAGTTTACTAAATAAACGGCAATAAATAAGTTATAAAAAGGAAATTCAGTAAAAAGCTTTATTAATTATAAATTTATAATAATAAAATTTAATTATAAAATTTAATTATAAAATTTAATTATAAAATTTAATTATAAAATTTAATTATAAAATTTAATTATAAAATTTAATTATAAAATTTAATTATAAAATTTAATTATAAAATTTAATTATAAAATTTAATTATAAAATTTAATTATAAAATTTAATTATAAAATTTAATTATAAAATTTAATTATAAAATTTAATTATAAAATTAAAAGAATTCGAAAATACGAAAAAAAAACAATTATGTTAAAACTAAGTAATTTAATAATAAATAATTATAACAAAAGTGCATTAATTAACATAAAACCGTAAAACATAAGCTTTACAAAATTTAAGGCGGTATTAAAAAATATTAATGCTTAATATAACATTAACGGGAATGGCAAATATAACAAGGAAGTAATAATTTTAAGGTAAGAACATCCAATGAAAAAGGGTAATAAAAGAAGATTAAATATAAGCTAAATTTATATTTGGCTTTAAGGATTATGAATTTTTATGTAAGATATAATGAGTAATTAATTAATTTAATTATAATAATATCAAGCAAATAAAATATAAAAATGCAATTAATAAATGAACCTTAAAGCATATTTAAATTAATTGGTGGTTTTATTTTAAAATATTTATATTTAATAAATAAGGGATTTAAAAAGGGCTTAATAAGCGCAAGTATCAAAATACAGAATGGGTTTAAATAGTAAAAAAGCCTTAAAAATGTCCCATAGCAAAAAGAATCTTAAAAATGGCCTGGTAAGGACACTTTAAACCAAGATGGCCTTACAAATTACTAATATAAAGCATGCCTTTAATATGGCTTTAGGCGCAATTAGCTAAGAAAGTGGCCCAGTAAAATAGCTTATCACATAATAATTGATATTCCAAAATGGCCCGCAAAATGGCCTATGAAATAAACCATAACAAAGAGGCTAACAAAGCAAAATGTCCTACAAAATAGAAAGCAACTAGAAAAAAATACAATACGCAAAAGCATATAATAAAATAATACATCTCTTATTAAAAGGAATATAATAATTAAAATAAAAAAACGTTTATAAAAAATAAAACCATATGAATTATTATAAATAATATATATAAAAATGATAAGCTATTCTAAATTATAAAAACTTTTAATAAAAAAGAATAAACCTACGACATACGGCAAATAATAACAATGACGTGGAATTATGTAATTTTACTAATATTACTATAATCTATGCGCATTTTATAACATTATCAAAAAATTCCATTTTAATTCTAATATTAGTATCTAACCAAAGTTCAATACCTAATATTAAGATGACAAAAAATACAACAAATGAAGTTTGATCAAGTATATTTCATGTATCCTTTTTATATAAAAGGAAAAGTTATTTTAAATATATTAAATACCAAACCCCATAGCCCATATAAGTATTACTTATACAAAACCAAAAGGCAAGATATAAAACCAAGTTTTATTAGGCCAAAAGAGGCGATTATTTTTGAAAGCTATTAAAGTAAAAGAATGTCCCCTAGCTAAGGCTATCCCAATATTAGCAACTCTTCTTTTATTAAAAAAAAAACTTTTTTATCTTCCTTTTTTTTCCTTTATATAAAATGCGCGCAACTTAGCGCATTATTTTCAGCTCCTTTTTTCCCTTTATATAAAGCACATGCCTCATATAATTTTAGCTTGTTATATTAAATAATGATTATTTTAAAAAAAAACGATTTCGTTCCTTCCTTATACATCTCTCGCCAATTAATTGCTAATTTTCCTCATGCACAAAAAAGATTTTTTGAATTCCCTTTTCTCTTTTTTTTCTTTTTTTTTTTAATTAATAGCAACAATAGCAGCAGCAATAATAAGTCCCCTTTTCTTCTTCATACAGCTTTCCTCTTCCTCAAATATTCTCTATACAACCTAAAATAGCCTCATACAAATCGGCGCCTTTCTTTTCCGCCTTGCCTGCAAAATAATTTAATTTGTTATCGCTATATACTAATGAAAAGTCTTCCATAAGCCACAACACCACCATCACCACCACCATAACCAAATGAATACTTTCCCTTGTACGAAGTTTACCTTCTTAAGACTAGCTTTGCACAACTGCTGCAATATTAATAAGGTGATATTAACGCCTACATAGCCACACCACACCATATCACATTATACAATATTAATCTTTTTCTCTTTATACAAGCTGGCCTTAATCCCTAAAATATGGCTTTTTATACAAACTTCCAATTCTTTTATTAAAAAACTAATATTGTATAAGGCCTTTATTTTTTTTAATGCTATTAATGCTGCATTGGCTGTTGCCAATGCCAACGCCTAGCTTATATTTATTATTAGCGGGCAGTAGCTGGGCCTATTGTGTCATAATACGTTGCAACAAATAGTTTTGGTTATGCTAAGACATAATATCGCCTTTGTACAAAAACGCATTATACCCCAGCAGTTTATAATACATCGGCCTTTGTATATCAATGCCCTTTTGATTTAATTAAGAGGTATTATCCAAGCTATTCCTTATGCTAAATATTCCCGACATAGCTTAATGCTTTTTCTTAATTATGCTTTGATTTAAAATCATTTCAAAAATAGCTATAATAATTATAAATGGCAAGATTATGCTGCTTATTATAATCCCCCTCTTAAAGGCTTATTATCCAAAAACAAAGGTTTAGGAAACAAAAATAACAAAATTCAAATGATTATTATGCAAAAGGCATTATAAGGACTTATTGCTGAACTTGTATAAAAGGGCTTAATAAAAGATGGATCCAAAAATGCTCCAATTATTTTATAATTTTGTACATATCTTTTATGTTCCCTTTTATTTGCAAGTATAATTCCTTTTTATAGCCAAGCTTCCGGGCATTATACAAAAGCTCCCTTCAAATAAATAGACTCAAGCTCATTTTCAACCTTTGCATGATGCTTGGAATAAATACTTTATATAAGAGCCTATATAAAAAAAACCAATAAAAATTTCCTTTAATCAATCTATTATTAGATTATTATTGGATAATTGGTCGTTAGATAATCAATTATTATATTAAATATTATTTATTTAATCAAAAAATGCATAACCATTATTTTGTATGATATTTAAATAAATAATTAAAGTGAAATAAAAATATGCATTTAATAAATAAAATTATTATATTATATAATGCTATTCCTCCCTTAGCTTTATTTTCTTTTCCCTCTTAACCCATCCTTTTATTTGTATAATAATCTAATTATTATTAATCAGCTTTTCCAAGCTTTTGTTCGAATTTAACTTCATCATCGCATCCGCCAAATTATCTTAACCATTAATTTATCAAATTTCTGCAAATTCTCATCATTTATACAATTAACGCAAAACCATAATATCAATCATTAACCGCTTCTTTTTCGTAATGCCAAGCTTTACAAGGCATTTGTACAGCAAGAACAAATTTGTACAAACAATGATTAAAATCGCTAATATTTTTAGCTACAACATAATAATATTAATCATACTCTTTATTACGATTACCATATCAACCCCATTAATCATATCATAAATCTCAAAAGCTAAAACACTTCGCATTATTCATTTGCTCTTTATATTACTTCAATAAAATAAATTTCCAAAAAAAAAAAACAAATCTTAATCATACAAATCAAGATCATCATCCTTCATGCCAAGAATCATTACATATTCAAACTAAAAATTTAAGTCCTTATTATTCGCAAAGAATCCATTAACAAAAACAAATAACTTCATACAATACAAATCCAAAAAAATATAATTTAATCCTCGTTCAATATTTTAAATCTGCCATTAAATGCGCTTATTCAAGTTCTTTATGTTGGTATCCTCTAGTTCTTGGAATTAAGCCGCAATTAATAAATCATACAAAGCTTTAAATTAACATAAAATTGCAATATATGCCCCTCAAGCCCATTGTTCCTAATATTGGTTCATACGATCTAGTGCTTTTAAGTTAATTTTAGCTAATTTCTCGCCTTGCCCTTTTTGAAGGATTTGGACAAAGTTCTTTTGATCATGCACAATATATCCATTAAACGCAAAAGGTAATTCGTATAATAAACGAACTTTCGATTTTGCAAAAAAACCAGCAATCCCAAGTTCTTTCTCCTCCTTCTCTTAAAACTTGTTAATAGCCAAAATCAAGGTATCGTCCATTTGCATTCCAATTACTCCAAACGGCATTCCTGATTAAATAATCAAAAGGCATAGATCATACAAAAACGTTTCCATATGCAACTTGACCTTATAATATGTATTATACATCCCCCATCAATATGTTCCTAATTCCGGGATACCATATAATAGCTTTCATACAAGCATGATTATATTTGGCAAGTAATTGCTAGCAATTTGCTTTAGCAATCTTGCATAAATCATATGATTTAAAAAAGTTATCAACTAAACATATGCCTAAGTAATATCCCAAATAAAAATCGATAACCCTTTTCATACAAGTAACAAATAAAGTGCCAAAATTAGTCGCTGACTGATCCATTAAATCGTCGGAGACTGAGTAAGGATCTATTCTTTTCCCGCGTCGTTATACGCTTGAATCACAAGTCTGGATTTCTCGTACGAAGCTTCAATTGTCTTCCCTTTGATTTCATTAACAAGCCGGGAATTAAAGATCCATCCGCGATATTGCCTTGGGTCGTATCGTACGAACTCAAATACGCCTCGAGCAATCAAGCTATCAATCTCCTTTTGTTGAGATTCTTCAAATGGAAGACCAGGGCTGGTGATCTTCCCTGCTGCTCGCATCGTACGAGATAGGTCTAAGTCGGATTGTTCTTTCCGAGTCATGAAAACTTCTGATGATCGTACGAGTCCCTTCTCGAGTTCCTGCTTTGTCTTAAACGGAATCAAGACAACTGGCCGTACTAAAGAAGACACCTGGTCTGATCGTACACGGTCCTCCGGGGCCTCGGCGATTTCTTCTGTGTAAAACGGCTTAACCACCGTCGTACGAAAGGAAGTCGGTCCCGAAGGCAATTGAACAATATACTCTTTCCCCGTGACCGATAGTAACGAAAACGGGCCTGTCCATCCCTTTTTCTCCCGCCATACTTTCACCGAAGATTGTAATGGAAGTCGTACGGTCTTGGTAATATTAGGGCCGTTTCTTATACTTTGAGCATCTTTGATCTTTCGTATTGCTTGAATCTTTCGCAATTCCGTTATTGCTATCCGAACTGCCCTTGCTCTAGTAAGCATATCCGCAGATGGTGGGTCTTCGTACGAAAGTCTAGGGTATGCTCCGAAAACGAGAAGTGTTGGAATCAGTTCGTTTGGACCAGCCGTATCGTTCACGGCTTTCACGGCCATTTGAAGGACTACTTCTTTTGCCAGGTTTTCTCTTCTCGTCTCGTCCCAGATGATCTCGTACGATCGGCGTAAAGGAGCGTGATACCGCTCAACCTTCTCGACACTTTGATGTGCCTCGACTGGGACTTCCTTTACATCGACGTTTATCGTACGAGCATTTGCTCTGAATTCCGATAATGCGAAGTTCGTCCTGGCATCGTGTACGAAGTAGTCCGGGGGTTCAAGGTAAGTATTGATCCAACACGTACAAAGCGTAATCCATGTTGTTTTTGCTAAATTATCTTTTAGGAATTAAGCAGCATTAAAGCCGATTGCCTTATCAATTGCTTAAAGGATTGTTGCTTTTAAAAGATATAAAATATCTACGATTATAGAGAAATTGAATTTGATGTTATTTTTTAAAAAGAATTTGAATCGACTTAGGTTCTTTGTATAAAGCTAATATTGTTCGCAGAACTTTAAAATCTTTTCAATTATACAAAAATTTGTTTCCTTATATCCTGCTCGCTGAAGAACGCGATACAATTTCTCAATTAAAAGATATCCAAAGCGTTGATGGAGTTGCCTAAGCTCTATTTCCGTAAAATGCTGGTACATAAACGTGTCTTTTATCATATAAATCATCATCCATGGATGTCCCCATTTTTGTATGATTGGGATTCTCTTATCCCCTTAAATCATAATATTTTGAAGGTTGTCTAATCGTACACCGAGGGAGTTCATATTTTGAATATATAACAGGAATGGGGTATTTGTTGGAATAATCCAGAACTTCACTTGCCCGATGGGTATTCGTACGAGTATTAATCCCTCTGATTCCGCTACTCCTTTGCCAAATCGAATCATATGCATTTGGCTGCTCGTACGATCAACTTCTAGCGACGGGTCAAGCTTCAGAAGTGCTTGGACTTGTTGCTTTCCTGCGGTAGAGATTCCGGCAGCACCGCTGTCTGGCATAATCCCTTGGAAGACTTTGGACGAATATCTGTCTCCGATGACGAATACCTCGCCTTCGTACGAATCCTTCGTCGGGTCTCGTTGCAAAAAGGCGTGTTTTGTCGATTCGTCGTTTAGAACTTGGATCATTTGTCGTCCGTCGACTTCCCCGTACTCCGTAAAGAATCCTTCTGGCTCATCTTCGTCCTTCCATTCCTCTGTATCCTCTGGCACTTCTTTTATTGTCGTACGATCAAATTCCCCTGGGAAATCTTCGTACGAGCTTAAGAAAGCCTGAGTTGCTTCCTCGGATCCATTAAACTCGGTCATTAGGTGATTCTTGACCTTTGCCCACGCGGCTTTCTGCTCTGCCTCCGGATGATCTGTTGACCAGCAACCTTCCTTCTTACAAACAATGCATTTCTTGTTCGTACGATCATTAAAAGGGTTCCTTGGACAAAAAGTCCTCTTCTGAAACTGGTTTGGTGCTATACGATCCGGAAATCGTCGTGCCTTCCCATAGAATTGTCTCTCTACTAAGTTGTGATCATGATCGTACGAACGATTCTGTAGGTAAGTGCCAACCTCCCTCGTTCGTACGGCTGTAGCAATTGCAGACCGTAAATCTGCGCATAGCCCTTCAAATGTCTGTGCAGGCTTATAGAGTGCTAGACTACACTCTTCTACTCCACGACATGCGTTTAGCACTTGATCGCGAAGATTATGCTCTGTCTGGTATTCCCTCGATAGGCCGCGTTGCGCCGTACGAAGAGAATCAAACATAATTTCCAAGCATTCTAACCAAGACTTCTCTGGGTTCTTTGCAATCGTAGAGATTAATGTAGTCTCTCTCCACTCGGACAAGTACTTTTGCTGATTCTCCTCAATCTCAAAGTGATTCCGAGTCATACGAATCATTGTAGGGAAATCGTACGAACGTCCTGCAATCTTGTCGTAATAGAAATCCGCTGCTCGTCCTTTTAGCATAATCGAGAATGCTAAGTGGTACTGGTCACTTGAGATTCCGATCTTTGTACAACAATCGAAGAAGACCTGGAGGCGAATATCTAGGATATCGTACTATTCTCCGCCGTACTTCCGGCTCTCGTTGCTATAAATCTTCATTAGGTCCGTTAACAATCGTGAGTTCGGGATGATTGTCCGAGACTTATACGATGCGGTCGGTTCCGGCGGAGGAGCTCTCGGGGTTAGTGGATCATCTTCGTACGAATGTTGTCTCAGTGGTCGTTCGATGGTTTCGTAGGCTTGGTCCCGACTTGGAAGGTTGTTGTCTAAGACCGGATGTGGCGTAGGACTGAAACGTTCGTACGCTGGGTAGCGTTGTTTAGTTGTTTGACCTTTGTCTGGTGATAAAGACCTTGCCAGATTTGTGTACGAAGTCCGATCAGAACTAACCGTATTCTCGTTCAAAACGACATGGGGCGGAGGGCTCAGATATTGTCCGGACGTTTGAGGCTGTCGCTGAGTTGTCTGAATTGGCTCTGAGAGTGGGTTCTCTGCCTCTTGAGTTCGTACGATTGAAGAATCTCTGGAATTGTCCGAAATAGCGTGTCTCGCTGGTGGTTCGCTTCGTACAATTGAAATCGGAGTACCTTGCCGGTTTCTGTCTTGCCCTTGGGATTTCCATTGGGCATAAGTCCTTCGATTTTGATCTGTCCACTCATGTGGTTCCTCCTCTTCTAAAACATCTGCCAACGTTTGAGCGTACGAGATAGACCCCCTTTGCTCTCGTACCCATACTCCGTGATCAAGGAGGTATGTACGAAGATCTTTAATAGCTTCCCGGGATCCAATAGCAAATGTATCTTCCGTCCATCCTTCAAAGCCTTCCTTAAATTCTTCCCAAAGTCCATAGTCCCAAAACTCTTTTTGGCGGTATCGTACGAGGGCTAAGGTAATGTGGTTATTGACTCGCTTAAGCGTTTGATGCTCGTCGTCCGCAAGGTCAAAGGGTTCCCCCCATGCTTCCGTATCCAATGGGTAAGTGACCTCTGGTGGTGGAATCATCGTGTCCTTCTTCGTACGAAGGTTAATGAAAGTTGTCAAGTCGTGTTTGCGTTCCGTGAATCCTCAGATCGTACGAATCGTCTTCTTCTGCTAGTCGCCGACGCAGGGTCCGATCAGTTTGCCTCTCCGGTCTGTCTTTCCGATTGTCGTCGTACAAAAGTATTGCCTAACTGTTCTGTGGTTATTCAACCACTGATCAGTGTTGGTATCTAACCAAGGTTCGATACCTGATATCAGGGTGACAAAGAATACAACAAGTGAAGTTTGATCAAGTATATTCCGTGTGTCCCTTTCGTACGAAAGGGAAAGCTACCTTAAATACATCAAGTACCAAACCCCATAGCCCGTATAAGCATTACTCGTACGAAACCAGGAGGCAAGGTATGAAACCAAGCTTCATTAGGCCAGGAGAGGCGACTATCTTTGGAAGCTGTTAGAGTAAGAGAATGCCCCCTAGCTAAGGCTATCCCAACATCTAGTCCACGCCAAAATGTTTTGCTAATATAGTTACGCGGAAATCTCTACACTAGCTTGATTTTCCTAATAATGAAAAAATTTCTTGATTCTTACCTTTTTATGATTAATCATTAATACGTGGACTAAACTTTGACTTTATTATGACTTATGGCCCTATAGCTATATTAAAAATCAATACTTAAACTTCACTTAAGCCTTAATAATAACTTAACATATTAATCATTAATTATTGTCTTATAATATCTCCTTTTATTATTAACATAATTTGCCATATTATAAAGTACGCCTTTAAAGGTAAATTATAACCTTTATGTTTTTTTTAAAAAAAAATAACAAAATCCTTAAAACATACTTTACTTATTAAAGGCTTATTATATCTTAACATTAAATAAAGTCTACAAAATCCTAACTCTTAACTCTATAAGATATAAACTTTATTGCCCTTTTATATAAAAGCCCTTAAAAACATACGTTTATTTTACTTCTACTTATTCCCATTAATTTTTCATTAATTAAGATTACCCCTTTTTATAAGAGCCCCTAAAAGTACGCCGGCATTAAACCTTCACTTAATAATGTCTTTTTTTCACTTTAATAATTACGTTAATTATTTATTCTTAAATTAATTATAATTTTAAATAAAGACAATAATATACCGTCTTTATTTTGACTCTCTTTTTTTACTTAACCACTGTTACTAAACTATGACTTGTATCTTATACCTTGTGCCTTCCCACGGTATACTTAACGACAGCCTTTAACTTTGAATATATAAGATAAATTTAGAAAACAAGAGATTCATAAAAGAAATAAAATATAAGTTGTACTTTTAATGCAGAGGTAAGAATCGCCGTTTATATTATAAAGGAATAAAGTAAAAATTCAAATTATTTTACTCGCATATTAATCACTAATTTATAAAAAGCTATTATGTTTTACTAGGGGACCAATCAGAGATTAATAGGTGACAGCTTTCATATTATTTAACGTTAATATAATATTATTAAAAGTAATAATATTAAAAATAATAATATTATAAGTAATATTAAAAGTAGTAATATTATAAGTAATATTAGAAGTAATATTATAAGTACTGATTTTAAAACAGGTCTTATTTTATATTTTACTTAAAAACTCATAGTGATATACGACTTTTAATTTTTTTTTTAATAATTAATATCTTTATAATCGTATTAGTTATTATACATCTGAAAAAGCCATTTTAATAAGCTAATTAAGCTGATTTTAAAACAGGTCTTATTTTATTCTTTACTTAAAAACTCATAGTAATGCATAACTTTTAAATAATAATACATCTAAAATATTCTTTTAATAATTAATATCTTTATAACTTTATTAGTAATTATAAATTTGAAAAAGCCATCTTAATAAGCTAATTAAGTTGATTTTAAAACAGGTCTCATTTTACATTTTATTCAAAAACTCATAATGATGCACGACTTTTAAATAAATTCCCCTTTGAAAGTGGGGCTTTTTAAACTTTTTAGTATTAAACGCGGGTATTCCCGTACTCCCGTACTTAAGCGAGGTTTTGTTACACGTCGTACAATTAACACTACTACCTTATTACTTTTTATCCTTAAGTGTCACGAGACTATAGGTCACGACAGAGTTAAAGCTCGGTCTACGTATTAATGACCAATTATAAGAGGGTAAAATTTAATAGATTTTTTCATTATTGGGAAAATCACACTCATGTAATGATTTACACGTGATAAAGTTAATGCCTAAGGCTCTTAAAATTTAAGAAAACGTAGAGACAGCTAAAGCTGTCAATAAACGATATTATATTTAATTTTATACTTACGCCTTAAATATACTTGTCTTTTTTGACTTTAAATAATAACCCCTTTTTTTCCTCCGATGATTTCAAACTTATTCGCATTTAGTAAGATAATAATCAAAAGTCATTGGCTATTAAAAACGTTAAAAAAGCCGCTACCCAAATACTTAAAAATGTAAAACTTGTTTAACAAAATGCCCCATCGCCTTCTTTATTTTACCTTACGGCGTTAATTCTTTAATTAAATTAAAAAGGTAAAATCCGTTAATTTTATATTAAAATATTATAAAAACAAATGACAACTTATAACCGTTATAATAAAAAGTGGTTTAATATATATTTAAAAAAAAATAGTATGATAATATGTCATTAATGTTAAAATCAAAACAAAAATTACTTAAAAGGGCCGTTTTTAATAAAGGCTAAAAATGAAATAAACTTAAAGCTAATATTTATGTAATTCCCCATACTTTTTTTAATTTAAAGAGATAATAATCGCGTTAATTCATGTTTATATAATTATTAAAAAATATCATAACCATTAATATAAGTATATTAGTCATCGTGTTTGTTTTATTTAAAATAATGTCAGGTTTTTTAATCATTTACCTTTTTTTTAAAAAAAAATATAAACATGATTATTTTAAAGCCTAAAGGTAATAAAAATAAACCTTAAATCATACGGTAACTTTAAGGGGATTTTAATACATAAAAATAAGCTGTTACTTAATGGCTTAAATATCTTAAATTTCATTATTTAAATTTCCGCTATATTAACATTAATAAGGGCGTATTAGACTTTTTATCCCCTAAGCTGAATAAAGCCGACTTCTTCTACTTCTTTTTTATCATTAAAAAGAAGATTCTATTAAACGTTAATAATATAAATAATAATTTTATTAAAAACGGTAATGCTAAAATAAATGAAGACGTTTTTATCCCCCTTTTAAAAGAATCCATAATCCCTTTAACTAAGGAAAATATTACTAAAATAAACAAATTTTTAATAAAAATATTAAAAAAAAGTGGAAAAATTATTATTAATATTCTTAATTATTAATTAACCTTTATTTCTAAATTTTAATAAAATAATTACATCTTTTCTATAGCTTTCCCCTGCCTTTTCCTTAATAGGGCTAATAATTTAATTAACCTTTAATTTTATGTAATTATTTTAACTAAATATAACTAATACTTTTTAAAATATAAAAACAATTGATTTAATATTTACTTGCAACTTTATTTTTTATTTTTTAACTTTTTTATACGCTTTAAATCAATTAATAAGGCGCGATTTTTTATTAAAATAAATGCTAATGTTATTGAATGAAATTTACCAGCATTTTAAACGTAATTAAATGAGGATTTTTCCCTTTTATTATATATTATACACTAAAAGCAAAATATTCTTAAAATTAAACGATATTAAAAAAAGCGCGGGTATAATTTTAAGGCATTAATTAAATTTTATAAGGACAATTTAATTAACTTTAAAATATTTAGTGTTATAAATATAGGATAAAACAATTTATAATAGCATATGCCGTAATATAAAAAATAAAAAGCTGCCATAATATTTTAAAAAGGCAATATCACATAAAAAAATATTTAAAATTATCCCTATACTAGGGGACCAATCAGAGATTAATAGGTGACAGCTTTAATGTTACTTAACTCTAATATAATCTTATTAAAAGTAATATTATACATAATATTCAAGTTATAACTATAATAATAAATATAATAATAAGTACTTTTTTAATTTTTAATGCTCCGCAGGCCCTCCGGGGAGCCCTTCGGGGGCTTTGCGAGGCCTTTATATTAATTATAATTATATTTACTTAAAGAAAAGCTTATTTTTAAAATTATTAAACTATTAAACTATTAAACTATTAAACTATTAAACTATTAAACTATTAAACTATTAAACTATTAAACTATTAAACTATTAAACTATTAAACTATTAAACTATTAAACTATTAAACTATTAAACTATTAAACTATTAAACTACATAAATAACTTAATAAGTACTTTATTTAATAATGTATTAAAAGTTTTAATAATTAGTTTAGTTTATTGTTTATTTAATAGTTTAATAAGTAATATTATACATATATTTATTAATTTTTAAATCGAGTTTTTTAAAGAAAAATCATTAAAGTAAATCTTTAATATTTACTTTTAATTATATATTAAGCTTAATATTTAAGTTATAATAATAATATTTTTATTTTTCAATATAGCCTTTTTATTTTAATAACCTTTATTAATTACATTTTTTATGAAAAGTTATTTATTAACTTATATATTAAAATAAGATAAAAATTATTTTAATTTTAATTTTTTAATTAACTATTAATATGATATTTTTTCAATAATTGATATCTTTATAATTATATTAGTGATTATAAATCTAAAAAGGCCATTTTAATAGGCTAATTAGACTGATTTTAAAATAGGTTTTATTTTATATTTTAATTAAAAACTTATAGTGATGCACGACTTTTAAATAAAATTTCTTTAAAAATATTTTTTAAATAATTAATATCTATATAATTATATTAGTCATCATAAATCCGAAAAAGCAATTTGAATAAGCTAATTAAGCTGATTTTAAAACAGCTCTTATTTTATACTTTACTTAAAAACTCATAGTGATACACGACTTTTAAGTAAATTTTCTTTAAAAGTATTTCTTTAATAATTAATATTTTTATAATTATAATAATAATTATAAATTTAAAAAGGCCATTTTAATAAGTTAATTAAGTTTATTCTAAAACAGGTCTTATTTTATATTTTAGTTAAAAACTCATAATAATATATGATTTTTAAATAATTTCCTATTAAAAGTGGGGATTTTTAAACTTCCCGCACTCCCGCACTCCCGCACTCCCGCACTCCTGAAGTTTTGTTACATATCACACAATCAACACCACTTTCTATTACACTCTTAAAGCATTATAAAAGTCACATTTTAATCACAATGGAATCAAAGCTTGATTCACATATTAATAACCAATTAAAGAAAAGCAACAATTAACAGATTTTTTCACTACTGGGAAAATCAAGCTAGTATAAAGATTAACCCATGATCATGTAAATGCCTAAGGCTTCTAAAATTCAAGAAAACTTAGAGACAGCTAAAGCTATCAATTATCACTAATTACGTTTACTTTTACTTTAAAATATTTCTTAAAAAAGTCATTAAATTTTTTTTTATAATAACTTTTAATTTTAATAAAAATGGCAAAATTATAATAATTGACAGCTTTAGCTGTCTTTAAGTTTTCTTGAATTTTAGGAGCCTTAGGCATCTACTTAATCATGGGATAATCCTTATACCAGCTTGATTTTCCTAATAATAAAAAAATCTATTAATTTTTATCTTTCTTTAATTAATCATTAATATATAAACCAAGCTTTAACTCCATTATGATTGAAACATAATTTTTATAATGCTTTAAAAGTATAATAAAAAATGGTATTAATTATATAATATGCAACAAAACCTTAAGAGTGCAGGGCGGGAGTGCGGGAGTACAAGAAATTTAAAAAGCCCCACTTTTAATGGGAATTTATTTAAAAATCATATATTATTATGAGTTTTTAACTAAAATATAAAATAAGACCTGTTTTAGAATAAACTTAATTAACTTATTAAAATGGCCTTTTTAAATTTATAATAATTATAATAATTATAAAGATATTAATTATTAAAAAAATATTTCTAAAGAATTTTTTTTAAAAGTCGTGCATTACTATGAGTTTTTAAGTAAAGTATAAAATAAGACCTGTTTTAGAATAAACTTAATTAACTTATTAAAATGGCCTTTTTAAATTTATAATAATTATAATAATTATAAAGATATTAATTATTAAAAAAATATTTCTAAAGAATTTTTTTTAAAAGTCGTGCATTACTATAAGTTTTTAATTAAAACACGAAATAAGACCTGTTTTAAAACCAGCTTAATTAGCTTATTAAAATGACTTTTTTGGATTTATAATTATTATTATAATTATAAAAATATTAATTATTAAAGAAACTTTTTTAAATTTCTTTTATTTAAAAGTTGTGTATTGCTATGGGTTTTTAAATCAAATATAAAATAAGACCTGTTTTAAAATCAATTTATTTAGCTTATTAAAATGGCGTTTTTAGATTTATACTAACGAATATAATTATAAAGATATTAATTTTTAAAGAAATAAATTTATTTAAAAATCATATACTATTATGAGTTTTTAAGTAAATTATAAAATAGGACCTGTTTTAAAATCAGTACTTATAATATTACTTATAATATTACTTATAATATTACTTATAATATTATTATTTTTAATATTATTATTTTTAATATTATTACTTTTAATAATATTATATTAAAGTTAAGTAATATTAAAGCTGTCACCTATTAATCTCTGATTGGTCCCCTAGTAAACATATACATGGTATTTTTTAGTTTAAAGGTAATTTAAAAATGTTATTTTAAATTTTAAAAGAAATAATTAAATTTATTGACTTTTAAAAAAACAAGATTATAATATAAAATCTTAGCTTAATGCGTTGCTTTAATATTTAATACCTACTATTTTTTTTATTTTATTAAGTCAAAAATATTAAAGATTAATTTATAACTTTTGTCAATTAATTTTAAGTTTATTGGTAATATAATCACACTTATTGCTTTTATATAAACAAAAAACCAAGGTTATAATGTGCCAATTTTATTACCCCCGCCCTTTAATTATTAAGGCGTTATATAATAATAAAATAAATTCCAAGCATTATTAATTTAAGCTTTAATGAAACGCCGAAAACATTAACCTTTTTTACTTATTATTTATTTTAGGGTAAATAATAAATATAAACATATAATTATTCATAAGTTTATATGGTTTATTCAAATATTATAATAAATATTATTCAAAAGCTCAGAAATCTTCACTTATATATAAAAAGCTTTTTTCTTAAATTAAAGAATATATTAATTTTGCCTTTTTAACTCTTTTTTTATTATTAAGATGTTAAATAAATTAATTAATAAAAAGGACTAATTTACGTAAAAAGGTTACTATATTATTCTCAGCCTCTTATAATAAAAATCAAGCCGGGTTTTTATGAATTATGACTGCCGCTTAAACAAAAATACTAGCCTTAATATAACAATTAAGGCTAATAATATAAAAGTCTCTTAATCACTAATCCAAAAATATTAAAATCACGTCATTAATCTTAAAAATAAAAAAAGCCTACGTAATATTATTCTTTTAAACTAATTATAACATTTCAACTATTAAGCCTTTAAACGCAAGGGTTTTATACATAATAAAAAGCTTATAATAATTAATTACTTTTTAACTTATAAAAACTCCGCCGTTTTTAATAAATATAAAGATTATTATTAAATTAAACTCATATTTTATTATTTTTATAAGGCCGTTAAAGAACTTTTTATAATATATAATAAAAATTATAATACTTTTAGTTAAACTCATAATATATGTCTAAAGTTTTATTATTATTTAAATCATAATGATTATGACTTCCTGGACTTTTTTAATAATATTAAAAAAAATAAGTTTAAATTAATGCCGTTTTAAACTTTTAAAACATTTATTAATTAAGAATAATACATTCGTTATAATCCTTATAATAATGAAGCTATTATAATTAATCTCGACAATTTAAGGCGCCGGCTTATAGATTTAAAAGAGGACTAGCTTAATTATATTAAAAAACATGACATTTATAAAAATTAACTTTAAAATAAAAAAAGCAAAAGCATAATCTAATAATTTAATACATCAGCAAAAAATATCAGCGCTAAAAAATTAATTAATCGACTAAATCGGCTATTTTAGTAATTTGGCGCTTTTAACGTAAAAGGCCGCCTTTAGGCAAGTGGGTCTTTTTTTAACGGCCTTTTAACGAATTAGGCCAGAGCTTAATAACCTTTATACTAATCAAAAGGGATTATTAATTTATCTATTCCAAAGCTAAAGCTTAGCTGCACTTTGGCGTATATGACTAATAAACTAGTTTTACTAAGCTTATTATACTATAAATTTTCACTTTAATAAAAATCCAATAAACGTACTAGCTTTTTTAGGCAAAGTTTAGTTTAAGTAAGTTAATCACGTGTATATATCCCCATAGTATATCCCTTAAATACCTTAAGTACTTAAAGCCTTAAAAAAATATTATTATTAAAATAAATACTATAAATTAAATTTGGCGCTTTTAGCGCTTTTAACGAAAATAAAATTTAATGTACAACCTTTGTTCCTAATTTTTTGATATGCAACTTTTTTACTAAAAGCGCTAAAAGCGCCAAAGGCCAATGCCTGCGCTAGGAATTTTTTACTAATATAATTATTATTAATAATAATTACAACATTATATGCTTAAATAATAAATAAGCCAGATTTTATATTAAATTTATAAATCATTTCACAATTATCCTTATAAGGGACAAGCCCCCTCAAATACTCAATTAATTTAATAATAAAATAAGAACTAATAAAACCTTTATTATTAAGACAATTAATCTTAAACTTTAAATAATAATTATAATCGCGGGTAAAAATAACTTTATACTTAAGGCCGCTTTAATAAGGGTTATTATATATAAAATATGTAAAAGTATTTTTCATAACCTTTTTAAGATTCTTATTAAAGGCAAAGCGATAAATAATTCCTTTAATACTTTTGGGTAAATTTAAACTAAATTTAAAGACGTTTATTATATTTTTATAAACAAGAAATTTATGTTTAACTTAAAGGTCTTAATTACGATTAAATGCCATTATTAATAAATAAAACCCGGCGTTGATTTACCATTTAAAAGAATAAGCTTGTGGTTATATAGAGATTTCTTTCAACTCTTTCTTATTATTAATATTACCTTATATAAAAACATTATAATTTCAATAGAAACGAAAGCAAAGCAAGTTCTTTATCACTTCTTTAAAAATACGCTTTACTTTAAACAAATTATACGTTAATTAAAAAAAGACGCCGCCGTAGTCAGCTTTTATTAATTACTGTTAAAGCTCTAAACGTAAGATTTCAGTTATAAAAGTTAAAGGCTTTTATATACTCATATTTAAATGAACCTTTTTCTTTAAAAAATAAATGCCTTTAAAAACACTATTTATATTTATTATATTAAAGAAAAAATACGCTTATATAACCATAATTAACTTAAGGCATTTAGTGTTTTATTTAAAAAAATGTTCAGTTATAAATAAAAGGTTAAAAATACATAATACTATATTAAATAAGGCCAAAGGCTTAATAAATAAACTCATTCTTAATATTAAAGTATATATAATATTAATAAATAACGGTTAAATCGTAAAAGGCTTTATAAACGGCATGATAAAGGTAATAAAAGACTTGTTTTACAAGGTTAACGTGAACTTTCATATAAACTATATTAAAAGGGTATTAATTCACTAGGAAGGCTATGTAAGCTTAACTTATAAAAACACTGGCTATATTCCAATGTTTTTAGCCTATTACTCGTTTTTATTATAAGGCGGCGCCTATAATTAAACGTAACTCTTTCTTTAAATCATATACATAATAATTATATATAAGAGTTAAGGAATGTCTTTTAATAAAGCAGTAATTAGTTTTATAAGGAAAAAGTATACTATTGGCCTCTTATATGTTACCACATCTCACGTTAAAAAGTTATTTAAGTTATTTATTAAGTCCTTATTTAACTTTAAACGATTTAAAAAACATAATACCCCAAGTTTATAAAATCATCAAATAAACCATATTTTTAAAGGTTTAATTACATAACGTTTATAACTTAAAATGCCAACTTAAAATAAAATCTCTTCCTTTACATAATTTAGTTATATATTACATTTTATTCATGTGATGTGTCATATTTCACTCATGTGATGTGTCGTATTTCGCTCACGTTATATGAGTTATATTTTAAAGGCTAGGCCTTTAAAATCATAGGCCTCTTAAACCTATGGAATCAAGCGGCGGGTTATACTTTAAAAGGGTATAAGCTTTAAAAGCTGACTTAAAACATAATATTTTAATTATTTTAAAGTTTAAGGTAAAGTTAAGTCATTTTATTTGTTATTTAAATTATTTAAAGTGTATATAAATGACATATATTATATATTACTGACATTACACAAGTCTTATTTCAAAAGCCGGGCTTTTAAAATCATAAGCCCTTTTTAATTAAAGAAGGTTTTTTATAGAAATTTATACCTAAGAATATTAACCGTTTAATCAAAGATTTTTAAACTCATTGTCTTTGTTATTTTCGGTTTTTAAAACGCTATTACTGCCTTTATGAGTATAACTATTATTACCCTCGTTGTCTTTAGCCTCTATAACACTACCACTACCCTTATAAATATAACTGTTATTACCTTTGTAAGTATTATTGTCACCGCTATTAACCGTGGCTTAGGCGTTAGCCTTAAAGACATTTAACTTAACCTTATTTAATTTAAAGTATACGTTACAAGTAAAATACTTTAAGTTAATTTCTTAAATATAAAACTACCTTTTAATTTCTTTAAGATAAAAGTAATATACTTACTTGCTGTAATAATTATATTATACCATATTAATTTCTTCTTTATCGTTATTTAAGGGGTCGTTTTCACCGTAGTGGTAATTAACGGTGTTATTCTCCTTTAATGCCTTATTTATTAATTATAAAGCTATTAAATATAGAATAAACGAGAGGAAACGGGAGTAAAGAGGGCAAAGGGACTTATGTGTTAAGTAAACGTCTTTAGATAACATTAATTTAAAGCCTTAGGCACTTTTCTTTTTAATAAGAGCCTTTTAAACCGCGCCTTTAATAATTATACCACGTTTAGTCTTATTTACAGTTATAGACTTATTCGTTTTACCCTCAACCGCGGCTTTACCCTTACTTATAGCCTTACTTTTACGCTTTTTATTAAGGCTTTCCTCTTTAATAGCGTCATTATTATCGTTCTTTAACGTTTTTTAAAAAACCTTTTTTTATATAAAATAATAGTGACTTAAAAGGCTAAAGTATAATAAATATGCTTATTCTTATTAATAAAACCAAAAGAGACGGCGTCGTTAATAAAGGGGGGCGCGTAAAAGCCGTTAATATAAAACTAACCAGGGTAATTGTTATAATACCAAGTCACATTAATAAAATTAACGCTAAGCGTAATTAACCCTTTAAAGCCATAAGTGAATTAAAGGGTAAAGCCGGTTATAATAATAGTAACACTATTAACAAAGGCGTTAACGGGATTTATAATAAATAAGCCAATAGTTAAGGTAACGGCGGCGGGGTAACTTTTTCTATTAAATACACGCTTAAACTAAGCGTTATAATTAATATACCTTAAAATGTCAGTGAACTTTAATAGTGAAACGGCTGTTATAATATCGTTTTCGTAAAACTCATAACTATACTCCTTTTAAACTAGGCTATTTAATAATAAAAAAGCTTAATTAAACTAAATAACGTAAAGTACGTTATAAAACTTTATTGATAGCTTTAGCTGTCTTTACGTTTTCTTGAATTTTAGGAGCCTTAGGCATTAACATTATCACGTATAAATCACTACGTGGGTAAGACTCTCCAGTGGTGAAAAAATCTGTTAAATTTTACCCTCCTATGATTAGCCATTAATACGTGGACCGAGGTTTGTGTACAGCGTGATTATAACGTGACTTATAAGAAAGAGTCTTTAATAAAGGGTAAAGGGAGGGTGGTGTTGATTGTACGACATGCAACAAAACCTCGGGAGTGCGGGGGTACGGGAATACCCGCGTTTAGTTTAAAAACCCCCACTTTTAAAGGGGAATTATTTAAAAATCGTGCATCACTATGAGCTTTTAACTAAAATATAAAATAAGACCTGTTTTAAAATCAGCTTAATTAGCTTATTAAAATGGCGTTTTTAGATTTAGAATAACTAATATAGTTATAAAGATATTAATTATTAAAAAAATCTTTAAAGAAAATTTATTTAAAAGTCGTGCATTATTATGTTATTTATAAAAAAATATAATTAATAAAACTTATTAAAATAAAAGGAACATATTTAAAGATAAAAATATTATTATTATAACTTAAATATTAAGCCTGATATATAATTAAAAATAAATATTAAGGATTTATCTTAATGATTTCTTTTTATAAAAAAATCGATTTAAAAATTAATTAATATATATATAATATTACTTATTAAACTATTAAGTAAACTATTAAATATACTATGCAATAAAGTACTTATTAAATTATTTAATAGTTGAATAGTTTAATAGTTTAATAGTTTAATAGTTTAATAGTTTAATAGTTTAATAGTTTAATAGTTTAATAGTTTAATAGTTTAATAGTTTAATAGTTTAATAGTTTAATAGTTTAATAGTTTAATAGTTTAATAAAAAAACAAAAGCTATTTTAATATAATCATTATTAATACACATGCCTCGTAAAGCCCCCGGGAGGGCCCCCGGAGGGCCTGCGGACCATTAAAAACTAAAAAATACTTATTATTATACTTATAATATTACTTATAATACTATTACTTATAATACTATTACTTATAATACTATTACTTATAATACTATTACTTTTAATATTACCACTTTTAATAATATTATATTAGAGTTAAGTAACATTAAAGCTGTCACCTATTAATCTCTGATTGGTCCCCTAGTATTTTCATTAAAAAGGAACGTAAAAAAGTGACCATAAAATTTCTTTTAATTATCAAAAGGGAAATGAACAATAAACACGGCTATTTTAATATAAAAGTCACTTATATAGTCTTAAATATATTTACAATTAAAGAGCAAAGTAAAGAACAATAACGCGGCGACTAATCCTGTGGAAGGGTTAAATCAGCGACAGTCATAAACGATACCCACAAATAAGCCCTAATTATAAGCGGGCATAATAGGATACTATAAAGAGTATAATATTAAAAGAAGGTGTATATTAGTTTAAAAAAAAAAAATTTATTAAAGGCGTTATTATTAAAAGCGCTATTATATAAGGTAAGTCAATATTAGTTAATAAGTCCCACTAATTCACACGCGCGCGTAAAAAAATAAAGGCGTTAAAAAAAGTAAATAAACTTATAAAAAATCAACTTTAGAAAGTTTTATTAAAAAAAAAGAAATTAAAAGCGTGAGAAATTAAACTTTTAAAGGTAACGTATTAAAAAGAAATTTAAAAAGTAAATTTAAAAAGTGAATTTAAAAGGTAAATTCACAAAAGAATTTAAAATTAAAAGTGAATTTTAAAATTAACTTAATAAAAGTTCGATTTTTTTTATTTTTAAACTTAGCCTTTTTAACTTTTTAATAATAAATAATCTTTTAATATTACCATTAAATTCTAACTTTACTTATAAATTAAAATCATAGATTATTAAAATGAGCTTTGATTAAAGGCGGTAACGGTTTATAAAGTAATACCAGAAGACGTTAAAAGTTTAATCAGTAGTTTTATTATTATCATTAACGCCGCCGAGAGTTATAAAAACTAATAAGAGCTCTTAAAATAGTTAATAAAAATACATAATGTTATAAACGACTCAATTAAGTAATTTTATAAACATCAGCAAAAAATATCAGCGCCAAAAAATTAATTAATTAGCTAAATCGGCTATTTTAATGGTTTAGCGCTTTTGGCGTAAAAGGCCGCCTTTAAGTAAGTGGGTCTTTTTTAACGGCCTTTTAGCGGATTAAGCCGGAGCTTAATAACCTCCGTGCCGATCGGAGGGGATTATAGTTTTATCCGCTCCAAAGCTAAAGCTTAGTTACACTTTAGCGTGCACGGCTAATAAACTAGCTTCGCTAAGCCTACCACATTATGAATATCCACGTTAATAAAAATCCAATAAACGCATTAGCTTTTTTAGGCAAAGTTTGGTTTAGGTAAATCAATCATGTGTATATATTCCTATGATATACCCCTTAAATACCTTAAGTACTTAAAGCCTTAAAATAAATTATTATTATTATTAAAATAAACGCTATAAGTAAAATTTGGCGCTTTTAGCGCTTTTAGCGCCGAATTTTTTTAGTATACGGCATTTGTCCCCAATTTTTTTAATATGTAACTTTTTAGCCAAAAGCGCTAAAAGCACAAAAAGCCGCCGCCGGCGGCCATTAGCCACTAAATTTTTTTACAAATGAATATATAATATAAAATAAGGTATATAAATCAGTAAAGACTAAGTTAGAATTTAAAATAAAGCACAGTTAAATAAAAGAAGTTAAAAAGTCAAATTAAACTAAAAGAAAAAAGAACATAAAAATAACGAAAGAGTTTAAAAAAAAGTAAGGAAACGACGTGATTTCCATATTAATAAAAGCACTTAACAAGAGCTTATCTAACACGTTATTATAAAAAATGTATAAATTAACAAAAAAAGGTTAAAGTCAATAAAAGGATTATATATATTAACAGGGTTATATATAACTAAATTACGGCGTTAAAAAAAAGGTAAAAGCCGTGAAAAAAGTTATACCATTAAACGTGGAAAGGGCAAATAGTATATTTGATCTATCGCTTTTTATAATATAAGAACAAGAATAAATTAAAATATAAATCAGCCTATTAAAACTATTAAATATTGGCTGTATTTATAAATTAAAGCCCCCTTTAACCACAAGTGAGTCACTGTATTTAAGAGGCCTAGCTTTTAAAATCGGCGCCCTCGAGGATACGCCTTTAAAGCCCCCCTTAAAGCTTCCCTTAATAACAGCTTTTTAAAACTAAACATCTGACAATTTATTAAACTTCTACTGAAAAAATAAGCGGGTGCCGTTAATTATTAACTTTAAAGATAAAACCAGTAAAGAGGGTTTTATAATAAAAAGCCGCTTTTAAAAAAAACGGCGCCGTTATAAGTACTTATTAAATAAAGCCGCCATTTAAACGAAAAAAGTCAATAAAAAGGCACCGGTTATAAAGATAATGGCTTTAAAGTTATTAGTGGAAATGACTAAAATAAGCCATATTTATTATAAACACTTCAAAAATATAAATAAGAAAGTTGGACTTTATATAAAGGCTTTATTTATAAATACGCTTTAATGGTGTCTTTAATATGTCTTAAAATATTAAAGTAAAGTAAAAGATCTAAAGACAATTAATAATATTATAATGTGGTTTTAATATAAAAACAAATCATTATATTTAATAAATAAACTTAACACATATAAGTTTATTCTTTTAAATACTAAGGCTACCTTTAACTATAATTAACTTACGCTTAGAGATAAAATTAACGGTATTAACACTAAAGACTAAGAACAGGACAAGTTTATTAATATTGACTTATTTAAGGAATAATAAAAGACTAGCCTAATCAACTTGATTTTATTTAAGTTTAAAATATATAAATACCACTTCTAAGAAATGAATAATAATAAAAACTAAGGTTAATTAAAAAATAAATTCCACTCTATAAAATAACAATAAATAAAATAAGACCTTTTATATTAGGCCCTTTACGCCGCCCTTCGATTAAACAAGTACTAGAGGCTGGCCTCATACCTTTATTATGTTAAATATAATTAACCTAACGATTTAACGTATTTTAAACATATTAATATTAATGTGTCAAATACGCTAAAATACAGTAAAAAAAAATATAAATTCAAGGGTCGTATTTTTTAAATAATAAAAATAAGTCCTTTATTATAATAATCTTTATTAAAATGCATTTAAAACAACTAAGACAGTTTTAATTAAATATTTATAAACGGACTCAATAAACGAATGGTTTTATTTATAGGTTTATTAAAATAATAATAACTAAAAAAGACTAAAATAAAATCAGAATTTTATAAAAAGTTATACCTTGTAAAAAAGGGCAAGTGTGAGTTATAATGTTTACTTTACCTTATAGGGCCAATGGGCTAATTAACGGGATTAAGCGTATAATACTCCCTTAATTTATTGGTGTCTTAGACAATTATTAGTTTTTAAAAATCACTAATAGGGGAACTTAAAAAGGCCTAAATAAGGGACATAAAAAATAATAACTAAAAAAGCTTTATTATTTAAGTTACCCTTTTTATTTGACACTATTCCGTATCGGTTTTTAATAGCCGTAGAACTCTTTAAGTTAAGCCTTTTCTTAAATGCGTTAATCGTTTAAATAAAATAAAACTCGCCACTTATATTTTAAGATTAAGATATAATACTTACTAAGACTAAAAAAAAGATGTGGGGATATGTGTATATTTAAAGGGTAAAGGCAATAATAATTATTAAAAAATCTCATAAAGTAGTTCGAGAATTAAAGATAAAGGCTTATAAAAAGAAGTCTTATTATTATAATTTAAAGAAGAGTATTATAAATAAAACGCATATGCTTATAATATTAAAAGACTTTACCTCGGCGTCGACGGATTAGGACCTTTTAGATAATAAGGAGGGTAAAGATACCGAGGGTAAAGGGGGGGGGGAAGTGAAGAATTCGTAAAGTAAAGAAAAAAGGCTGAGATATTAATATAAAAAGGAGTATAATAGAAACTGGGATGTTAAAGTAAGAAAGAATATAATAGAGATTAAGATGTTAACGTAAAATAAAGTATAATAAAGGCCGAGATATTAATATAAAAAAGAGTATAATAGTTATATAAATAAGAAAAAGATAAATGTTATTTATTTATTTAAAGCTATTATTATAATACTAAGATAAGGTATAAATAGGCGCTTTTACATTAACTAATGTTAATTCCACTCTCACAATAATATAAAAGAAGATTTATATACTGTTAGCTTTCATCGTACACTGGCAATTACGCCCTTTTTCTTAGATGTCGTATTATTATTAAGTCCTTAAAATAATAATAAAAAAGTTGACTTTAATAAAGCGTTTATATTCTTATTAATAAAAGAGGAAAATGACGTTGACACTCTTAAGGCGGAGTAGTTTATTACGCGTTAAAACCTAATCTCTTACTACGCTTTAAATGTTACCCTTAAGGAAGTCGTTTCTCTACTTCCGGCTAGTTTTTAATACGCCTTAACTAAGACTAAAGAGGCTATGTTTATAACGTTACCGTTACCTTTAAACTAAATATATTACGTAAAATATAAGAAATTCTACATACTTAGTTGATTTTTAATAAACAATAAAAGACAAAAGGAAAAGATATATGTAACTTACTTTTATAATAAACGGAAAAGCCCAACTAACGGTTATAAAAAGAAGAAAATAACTCGGCACGCTTTAAATAAGAGAATAAGGGTTATTATTAAAAAAAAAAAACTTAAGTTAAACTTATATTACGAAAAGTGTTAAGCCTATCAGTAAAAGACCTTATAAAAAAATAAACGAATATGCAACTTATTATAATTATAAAAAACAACGATATTAGTAGAAATACGCTTATGAGAACTTACGGGTTAAATACTTATTAAACAACTTAATTAATAAGTTGAGAGAGAGCTAATAACTCAATGTACCTCACCGGCCAATAATTGTTAACGACTATCGAGTTTTCAACGCTTAGCTAAAAAAAAACATTAGTTTATAATTAAAGGTAGTGTTTTTATAATTAGCCAATAATACTTATAATAATACTTATAATATGTTTTATATAATAGATTCTAATTTAAGATTCTTTTATTAAATATATCATAAGACTTTTTTTAATAATAGATTTTAAATACGAAATATTAAAACCTTAAAAACAATTAAAAAAAATACTTATTATGTCGGTGCAGTACCGGTGGATCACACAAAAATATATTGAAGCAAAGGGGTTAATATAGTCTTCAGTAAAGTGAGTAATAAAATTTGTATATTTTTTTTAATAAAAAAAGGAAAAATCCCCTATTATATACTACTCCAAATAACCCCTATAACAAATCCATTATAACTTCAATTACCCCCTGGAATTATTAGATTTATTACTTTTAGTAGCCAAGCCATAACCTTTAAAGATTATTATGGTATTATTTAAGTGGTGCTTTTTATATAACATAATAAAATTACATAATCTTTGTGAATTAATATTAGTAATATTTTTTTTAGAAAGATAGATAAGAATTTCAATATAATGAGAAAAAAGCAAGGGTAATATAAGTTCTAATAAGCCAAAAAGAAATGTTTTATAAAAACAATACGTTAAAGAGCATAATAGTACGCAATATATAAAAGAAAAAGGGCCAAAATAATAATAATATAAAAGATGAAAAATCAAAAATTATTAGAAAAAGAAATCAAAAAATACTAAAAAATAAAATAAACGCAATAATTTGTAATAAGTGCCCAAAAAGGTCCAAAATCCACTTATAACAGCTTTGTATTAATTATATCAAAGGGATTGTTAATCCAAGGCTAAAAATCGATAATATATAAATTAAACAAGGTTCATTAATAATCTAAGCAAGGCCTATAAATCTTTCTATTGTTCTCCTACTTCATATATACCCTAAAAGTTCCCCAAAATTTGTTCTTCTTTTCTTAATAATAATAAATTATTATCAGTATATCAAAATCCATTAATTTTATACCAAAGCTAATGTAATCTTAAAAACCTTTTAATTAATAATTTTAATTTATTAATAATAAGTTAATTATTCCCCAAATTAATACTTGAACTTGTTTAAGGCCGTTTTAATGTTATATTTTAATGTTAATAATAACATAATGCCAATTCCAATGCCATCTGGCGCTTTTACGATTACCTATTACAAATATTACATTTAATGCGTTTACGCTTAGGCGCATGGTTTAAAGCACTTTTGTGTTTTCAATAATTTCAAATCAAAAAAATACAGCTATTACATTAAGCAAAAGAAAAAATGCCGCCTTATAAATAAATTCCTAAAAATCACCCATGATTTCAGCTCATAAATTAATCATAAATTCCAAAAAAGATTTAAATATATTTCATATTTAATATAAATATAGCTCCCCTAATTTATTAACATCAAATTTAATATTTTGATTTATATGGCCAACGCCAAATCATTTGTTTTAACAAACCTCTTTACTATTACAAAATTGATTACCGCTATATTATTGATTACTTTAACAAAGGCATTAAAAACAAAAGACCAGCTGGCGTTTGCTTTATTAAAAAAAACTTAAGCCCTTCAAATCAAATTAAATTAGCTTGCTAACACCCAGCTAATATATAACCTAATTTAATATTCAATTCCAATCAATAACCAATTCAAATATAAGACCTGGGCGTTTAAATTAAGAAAATGACAATAGCTTTAAGCCATATTAATAAAATAATATTTAACATTCATGCCCAGGCCATAAAGGCTTAAAACAAGCGCAAAGCTTTTACTAAAGCAAAGCCTAACAGCAAGCGCTTTTATTACAATATGCCAACAATAAAAAAAAAGATTTAAAGCTATTTACGAACAGCCCATACGGCATAAGTAATGTGTAAGCCCTATTTTAAATTAGCTTTATAATAAGTTTTTTATAACAATGCTTTTTTTAAACCCTTATATAAGAATAGCCTTTTATAATAAAACCGGCAATTAGGTCCCTATTAAAGTATTATTACAAAGCCGCTTACTAGTGCTTTAGATTAAAAGGTAAATAAATGCGAATTTAAGCTATTTTTTGTTTTTACAAATTAAATAATTATAATATACAAACAAATAAAATAAAATAAATAAATAAAATAAAAAACACATCTTAAAAAAAGTACATGCAAAAAGAAAGATAATAATTATACAAACTCCTTTATTACTAATCCAAATCAGCTTCAATAAATTTTTAAACCCATCCCTCCATCTTAACAATAAACATATTAATATTAATAAAATTTTAAAGAGCTTTATTTGGAATGACTTTTGTTATGGCATTAGCAAAGTTATAAGCATTATTGATTCATCGCATCTTCATAAGTTCCCTGCGCTTATATAACTAACGAATTGCCATTATATCAATCATTAAACGCTTTTCCTTTATAATACCAAGTTTGATAATACATTTGTATAGCAAAAAAGAGTTTATATAAACAATGGTAAAAAGCCTTGAAAAATCAAGCTTATTAGTTATTATATTAATGGTAGTTACTATGGTGATTAATATATCAACGCCGGTAATTATAACATACAATTTTAAAGCAAGCATTACGCAAATAATTCTTTTACATTTAATAAAGCTGATATAAATAATATTGCCATTAAAAATAAACTTTACATTCCCTTTTAATTTAATTCCAATTACTATTACAAAACCAATTTAAAAAGTCAAATCCTTATTATTAATAAAAGAATTATCAATAAAAACGTAAATCTTTACTAAATATAAATTTATAAAAATATACCATAGGCCTTTTTTTAAGTTATGTATTTACCATTAAAAACGCAAATTTAAGGCCTTAATATCATCCATTATAAAATCCTAATATTAAACTGCCATTAAAAAATCAAATGTGGCTTTTAACTAACAAATTATAACAATATAAGCTTCATAAGCGCATTGCTTTATATAAGCCTTCTTATAATCACTTTTTCCAATATCAATCAGCTTAATTCTAGCCCTCTATTCCTTTTAAAACATATAAAAATCGTTTTCCTTTATAATAATAATACAATCATTAAATATAAAAAATTCAAAGGCGTTTAAGACCTAAATTAACTTTATTAAAAAGTTTACATTTACAATTTCCATTTGCTCCTTAACCAAAAAATCATCATTTCCTAAAATCAAGGTATTATTTATTTACATTTTAACCATTTCAAATTCTTAATTATTTTTAATATTAATTAATAAGCAAAAATCATATATAAAAATCTCCATTTATAACTTTTTAATATAATGTTTATAATAAGTATTAAATTAATGATTTCTTAATTTTAAAATGCCATATAATGAAAGCATTACCATAAATATTATGCTAAAAGGGAATTCATTTGTAATTTTCTAAAAAAGCCATACAAAGATGTTTTATAAAAATCTTGTTTATACTTATACATATGCTTAAATAATATCCTAAAATGCTAAATGTGATTTAAATCCGTTTTGGACCTTTTTCAACTACTTAATCATAAATGCTAAGAAAATAAGCAATTATTAGCTTACATATTGAATTATTAAAAATTAAATTAATATTTCCTTTTTACTTTTATTATTAAAACATTAAATAACAAATCTTAATTTCTTATACGGCGTTAAAGTCTTTTTACCTTTAATTTCATTTACTATTCTAAATTTAAAAAATACATTAGCCTTTCATTTTAAGGTCATCCTTTTAAATAAGTATAAAAACCCCTCTTTTAAAAAGTGCCTTATATTTCATTTAATAAAATTACTGGAATAATGCTTTAGAAATAATGATTTTATTTTTATTTCAAAGTTTAATAAAAAGCTTTTATTTTTTTTAATCAAAAACACTTTAGCATTATAATTATTATTAATTATTAGTAATTCTTAAATGGCTTATGTAAATGGGAACTCAATAATGATTTGGGATGATTTTAATGTCAATCCGGATATGCCATCAATTAATAATCCAAAATCAAAAATAATTTCAATCAATTTGGGTATGTTATTAATTAATAATTTAAAATCAAAAATAATTCTTATAAAATCTTTTAACAATTTTTTTTAACGCTTAACGCCCAATGTATCTGTCTTAAATAAGCGTACAAATGTCGATTGGAATATACAAATCCGATTATTATTTATGGCAATCTTGCAGGACTTGCCATTTATCCCTAAAAACTTTTATAGCCTTTTCCATCCCTTCTTTTCCCTTTATACCAGGACTTAATTTTTTAAATATAAATCATATACTAAAATAATACCAAGGCCGTTTTAAATTGCCAGCGCATCATTAACTTTGCAAATCGCATAAATCCATTTTACTTCTTTTATTGCCTTCTTAATAATAATAGCGCGCTGCTTAATAAACAAATTAAAAGAATCTAATTCTATTATTCTAAAATAAGCTCTAAAAACAAGTAATATAAAAATTAGCCTATTAGGTCTAGCTATATTATTTACTGCTTTAACCGCCATTTATAATTAATCTTCATCACTTAGCTTAAGGTGCTTTTCCATAATAATTTCGTAGGCACGTTAAAGCGGATAATAATATCTTTTCACCTTATTAATCAAATGATGTGCTTTTATAAGGACAAGCTTTGGAATACTCCTAACAAAGCATAAGGAGCTGTAAAATTCCTTAAAATTAAAATTGGTCTTATAATTATATATTACAAAATTAAGGGGTTTAATATATATGTTTATTTATGCTAATTTAAAAGCATTAAATATAGCCCAAGCCATAGCTAAACCAGGTCTTTTTTAAAATAGTTTTGCTGCTTCAAAGCTAATGGCTTTATTAATTATATAAAAAGCATATATATTTTTTTTAAATTATGTTATATTAATATAAATTATGTAATTAAAGTTTATATTATTTTATAACTTAAATCAAAACCTATATAAAGCATCTGCATGTTTTTAGCAATGCTTACACATTTTCTTAACTTTAAGCATAATATCAAAATTAGGAATATGGCTAGCCTAATCCAATAAGGATTATAGGCATTATATTAAGAAATGCCTAAATTGCTTATATAATTTTCAAATCTCTATTTCAATTAAATAACACACATTAATTATACCAATCAATAAATCCAATAATTGCTAATGCTAATTTAAAAAAAGCTATAAATGGCCTTGTTTTTATATAATCAAATGTTTCTTTTTGCCTTAAATTAACATATTATATAAATTATTATACTAAGCATTAAACTCATTTAACTGCTATAGGCATATTAAAAATAAGATATTCGCATCCATAATTATAAACTCCATTTGTTTAGCAAAAATATTAATTATTGCTACTTTTATAAACAAGCGGGAACCGGCTTCAAATATAATTCAACTTTACCTTGCTTAACTTATGTTAAGCTTAATATCTTAAATCCATTATAAAGCTTATAATTGGTTAATGCCTTTAATATTCTTATTTAAAGCTTCAATATTAATAAAGAAAACCTTAAAAAAGTCGGTCTATTCATTGCATTATATAGGCCTTATTATATAAAGGTTTCTTAATCTTATTTTTTAAAATATAGGCCGCTTTCCGCTTTTCAAGCTATAATAACAACTTTCATACATCATACTTGATTTCACTTGCTATAAATATAATCATAAAATTCGCTATATTATTGCTATTATCGCTGTTTGTTTCCCCTTAAAAATCATTATTATTTAATAAAATATTTGATTTGTTATTATGAGGTTTATTCTTATGTTTTTTGAATTAGGTTCAATTTAGGTTCAAATTAAATTCACATTTTTTAATATATACTAAATAGGCTTTAAATAAATTATTCATAATTCTTATTTTTTTCACTTTTCATTTAGCAAAATACTTTGTTTTTACAGCATCTTGTTTTTCCTTAAAATATTGGCTATTATAACAATTCTTTTTTTTGCAAATAATATATTTAATATAGCTTGGCCTAAGCCGGAATTTGTTCTCACGCTTATTATTTTATAAGAATTTTATTTTTTTATTTAAATAATATGCATTTTTATTAATAATATAAAATTAATGGCAATTTGGATTCAATCCAAAGGTTTTTCCAACTTATAATCCCGGCTTATGTATTATTTTAATGCCAATAGCAAAGCAAAGGCCATTTATTAGGATAAAAAACATTAATAATCCCTTAAATAAGGCCATTTAAAAAAATAAATTGCCTAATATTCCCTGCAATAGCTTATCCCAAAGCATCTTGTTATTTTTTATATTATTATTTTTAAGACTTAATTAAAAGCTTTGTAATTTCTTAGCAAAGCTTTTTAATTAACTTAGCATTAATTTACCCTTTTAATATGATTTAGCTTAAAATAATAAAAAGATTAAGCCAAATCATTAATTAAAAAACCTATTTACATGTTCTTTTATCTTAAAATAGCCTTAAATAGTCATAATAAGATTTTTTTAAAAATAACCCTTATTTTAAAAATACTAATAATAATACGTATTAGTTTTATTTTATAGTATAAACGAAAACGCTTAATTTTATATAAAATTGTTAATGAAAGCTTGCTAATATAAATTGGTAAAAATATGTAATTTTTTATTAAAATGGTCCTTGGCGCTATTATACTAAAGCTCTTTTAAATACATTTTGCTAAAATTTATCAAAAACTTGGCTTGGTCTAAGAATAATGGGTTTATTATAAATTATGAAAGCTGTATTAGCTTAAAATAAGATTCAGTAGGTTTTAATGTCATTATAAAAGAAAGTAATATCCCATTCCTTAAGTAAATATTTGGCAATGATGCTAAATCAGGTAATGTATTATTATTCGATCTCTATTTTAATTTATCTTTAAAAGGCCTTTTACCAAGGGTAAATAAGAATTCCCTTTTTAAATTAATAAATGGCGTTGCATTATACAAATCCTTTTCCATAATATTGACTTTAATAAAAGCAAGGATATTAAGCAAATTGTTTTAATATCTTAATATAATGCCTAATATCTTTTCTCTTAATGCTAAAAATGTCTAACCCTTTTTTATTTTCGGCATAAAGAAAAAGGGGGTTTACGCAAATACAAAAACCTTTGGCTAATTTTAAATAGGCTATATAAAAATATAAATATATCCCAAATGTAATTTAAAATAAATTCTAGGTGCATCCAGTTTTATATCTCCAATTATTCCTTAGGTTATTCGTTTCTTTTAGCTTTTACTATTTCTTCTAATATATCTGCAACCTTTATCCACTTTGCTCTTTATACATAATAATCATAAAATCTAAAATCATTCCTTAATTATGCCTTCTCCTACTTATAAATCTTCTTAAAATCAATAACTGTCCATTTACTAAAAAACTCCTAAAAATCTTAAAATAAGTATTCTCCTTTTGTTTTCCTATTATAATAATACTTGCAAAACTTTTGCAAATATTTTATGTGATTAGCTGGCATATCATTAGCTTTTAATAATATATTATTCATTAATTCTTAAGTTAATAAAATAATACTACTCTCCACATATTCCTTTGTCGGCTCCGCAATACGCTCACTTAACTAAAACATCATATTAAAATAGGTTTAAAATTGGTTCGGATATAATTCCTTAAATAGTTCGTTGATTCAGTTTTAAAATGTTAATCTAATAATTGTTATTAAATAATTATTGTATTATGTTTATTATAAATTATATAGTTATTAGATTTTTAATTAATTAAAATGCCTTCACTAATATCTTTAAAAAGGGGAAGTTATTTGTCCCTTAATCTAATCAAATGGCTAGGCCCTAATTAAAGGTACAAATAATTAAATGCTTTAAGTTGATTTTATAGTTTAAGATCTTGCTATTTATAATACAAATTAATCGTTAATCAATATCAGTGCAATACCAATAAATCACGCAAAAATATATTAAAGCAAAGAAATTAATATAGTCTTCAATGAAGTGAGTAATAAAATCTATATATTCTTAAAAAAGTAAGAAAAATCCCCTATTATATACTGCTTTAAATGACCCCTATAATAGGTCTATTACAGCTTTAATTACCCCCTGGAACTATCAAATCCATTACTCCTAATAGCCAAGGCATAACCCCTAAAGACTACCATGGTATTATTCAAGTGATGCTCCCTATATAACATGATGAGATTATATAACCCCTATAAACCAACATATTAATATTATTAATATATAATATTACTTATAATAATATTATATTAAAGTTGAGAAATACTAAAGCTGTCACTTAGTAATCTCTGATTGGTCCCCTAGTATTTCATAAAGTTGAGAATTAAGATTTTATAAACTTTATTTTATATTAAAATATAAAGAGCTTTTAATAATTAAAATATGTTTTAAGAACTTTATTATTTTTTAAAAAAAAATTTAAGATTATGATTTACTTTTAAAAGCGCACTTTATATTATGGTAAATTATAGTAATAATAAAAAGAGTAGTAATGGTAAAAAAAGGTGTTGTAAGGCAATAGTTGGCAATTAATATATTAAATTGTTATTAAAGCTTAAATGAAGTTTGAGTATTGATTGTTAGAATAGTCATGGGGCCTGTAATGGTCCAGTATTTATTTGATGTAAATACAAAAGGCTGCGGTTGATTTCTGATGATTAAGGAATAGGTGTATCACGTATGAGGTAAGACAATTACTAATATGGTTGAGAATACTATTTGAAGTTGAGCATAAAGCTTCTATTTAATGGCAAATGTGCCAATCTTATATAAAACCTTTATTCCTTTTGAATCCCTTGGATTCCTCGAAATATTGGATCCCCAGATCCCCGGATCCCTTTTATTAATATGGGATCCCAGGATTTATGGATCTATTACATGACCTAATATTCATTATAATTTAAATTACTATTACAACTAAAATCGCGACTATCCCATCGTGTGGCAGTTCGGCTACGGGTTTTAGCGTCTTGGCGGGGAGATCCCCCACCAAAATTTGAGGGCATTCAGACTGCAACCACAACGCCTTGATTATTTGCTATGATACCGGGTAAAACAATTGCTGTCCTTACAAAGGGAGACCATACACACTTTACAGCCAAATATAGACATTTTCCTGCATCCGGATCCTGTCACATTTGGTGGGACATTCGTTGAAAGCTCCCCCAAAACCTTCCTTCGTACTACCCGAGAAACACCCTCTTTTAAGCACACAATACACTCCCGCGAGTACTCCATACGCTCTAGAGAGTGGTCTCCTTCCTCTTCTGACTCTTCAATAATAAAAATTGAAGATCTTTTGCGTTTTCGGCGGCTCTCAGTAGCGATCTCAAAACATCTGTCAATAATCGCCGTTCTGAACATGGTTTGGTCAGTCCATTTCTCCTCCTCTGGCACCTGCGAGTGATAACTAAGCTTATAGGCGTTGGTAATTGCCGTATCTTCTAGCCACGTAACTAGAGATTGCTGACCACCCATTAGACAGACCCGTGTCAAGGTATTTGTTGCCTTGAGTTGATTCCCTTGATCTACAGCACCCATTTGGTGGTTGTAATCGTTCTGGTACTCAGGAATCTCAAGCCAGGCACGGGCATGTGTCCCGAAGGGTACTCTGGCTGTTTTGGCTGAAGATGAGGTCTCGGAAGGCCGTTTGCGTAGCCTCTCTACCGTCCTTTGAGCATCAGAATGAGTCGACATCGAGAGCACTAAAGCGTTGTCTTTCCAGGCCATCATATTGATCAGATTGTCCTCGGTAGCTTCCGTCCATAGAGAGCCCCAGGAGATCTCATCCCTTTTCGCATCTTCAGCTTTCATCGTAGAGAATCGCTTTAGGATGCCACTTTTAGCTGTGCACGTGCCTGTAGCTCCCCATCCTCGCTCTCTCCCATATCGTAAGAGCTTGATATTTGTAAATAAGTTATCGAGGTAGACCACGTTGCCTTTGCCTTGGTTGGGGAGCCTTGCCATAAAGTGCGCGACGACAGCGGAAGAGGTATTGGTGCCGAGAGCCTTCGGTTGGGTGACCTTCCAAGGACCAAGCCTACCTCTCGCTGGATCAGTGACTTTGGTACCTTTTCGGTGGTAAACCCAGTCAAAAAAGAAGCCCTGATCAGCTAGGACCCAGACCTTGTAACCCCGATCAATCGGTTTGCCTGGGATCTTCAATGTATCCTTCGATCGGCCTTGGAAGCGTGCCATAGCCTCATCTACCGCAATATCTCGACCGGGGGTCCAAAGCCGACGTGAGGTCTCCCGAATATAAGTATTAAGAGGCTCTAACTAATGAACTGTCAGAATGAATGCCGGATCATTGAAAGAGAGGCTTACCCGGTCAAAAACAGCCTCAAACTCATGGTCCGGATCCGCGGTACATAGCCTGAATGAGGTGTGTAGAGCCTCAAACCTCTGAAGGCTCATGACAGCTGTAACTTTCTGATCCGGCCACGCTCGACTCCCTGGTTTCCAATAATGCCTAGCCTTGTTTTCTTTATGGATTCCGATATACATACGTATTCCTATGTATCCGTAGGCTTCAGCGACAGTCACAGGTCTCCAGTCGTTGATCCGAGCTTGCTTGGGTAGCTCATCTGCCTCCATTCGGTCCTGAAACTCCCTTGTTTTACGTGCATTCGTATTATCACATATGATCCGGATCTGATCCTCAGGGAAGAATAATAGAAACAACTCCCAGGCGTCGATAGGTCTTACATGAGGTGGTAGGTTGACAGTCGATGAAAAGCGGGGTAAATCCATAGGTATAAAGCCCGAACCAGTCTTTTCAACCGGAGGTAAATTAGGTCGTGTAGTTGCAGGATCAGTGAAATCAGCGACAACTTGTTGCATAGCTTTAGGGGGCATTTTGGTGGAGGTAGAATGATAATTATTTACTTTGTTTACATGGTTTGTTGACGTGCACTTTGGTGGGGTTCCAGCCAAGACGCTAAAAGCCGGTCTGCCACACGATGGGATAATATGTGCAATGGTACCAATTATTATTCTGTATTATTTCTTGATTAGTACTAGCCCGTAAACTATACCAATCCCTTGTTGGTATCAATACTCTTATAGTACCATCCACTTGGTGATACCATCAGTATCCTAATGCCAACTACTCATTGGTGCAAAGGGGTCCGTAACAGGGCCATAGGTCACATTATATATAAAGTTTAGTTCATATATTTATGATTAATTATAAGAGGATAAGAATTAACAGATTTTTTTACCACTGGGAAAATCAAGCTAGTGTAAAGATTTCCATGTGATTATGTAAATGCCTAAGGCTCTTAAAATTCAAGAAAACGTAAAGACAATTAAAGCTGTTAATAAGTACATTAATAAGACTTTAATAAAACTAAGGTTATTTTTTGGTTTTAAAGAGCCTTATATATTCATGGATTTTAAGTATAAAATTTTAGTGTTATTTTACATTAATAACATTTAAGTGCTTTTTTATTAAAATAATATAAAGTTTAATGAAAAACTTATTAAAAAGCTTAATTAAGCATATGATATATATGATCTTAAAGACATTAAGTAACTTTTAAAGATTAAAATAATATATGATTAAAGGCATAAGACGATTTTTTTCTTTATAACTAATATATTAAAAAGATCATTCATAAGTTTAAATAAATAAATAAGAAGTATTTTATAACCCTGTTACTTTAAATTAAGCTTAAAATCTAATAGTTAAATATTAAAGACAATCATTAAAGCATATTAAAAGAAGGTTAAATTTGTGTTATATATAATGATTGTTACACGATTAAACGTCATATATGTTATAGTTTTATTCTTATAATTTATTATAAACCTTAGATTAAAGCATTTTATAGTTATATATTGGCTTATTTAGTACTTATTTAAAACGCGCTTTTTAAAGATTATATTTAAAAGTAATTAAATATGGGCCATATTTATTATTGACAGCTTTAATTGTTTTTACGTTTTCTTAATTTTAAGAGCCTTAGGCATTAACTTTTTAATCACGCGGAAATCTTTACATTAATTTGATTTTCCCAGTAGTGAAAAAATCTGTTAATTTTACCCTCCTCTAATTGGTTATTAATATATGGACTGAGCTTTATGTATAATATAACCTATGGTCTTGTGACGCTTAAGGAATTTGTTTAATGAAGGGTGGTATTAATTACACGACATATAATAAGACCTCGCTTAAGTACGGGAGTGCGGGAATACCCGCGTTTAGTACTAAAAAAGCCCCACTTTTAAAGGGGAATTTATTTAAAAGTCATACATTACTATGAGTTTTTAAGTAAAATATAAAATAAGACCTGTTTTAAAATCAGCTTAATTAGCTTATTAAAATGGCCTTTTCACATTTATAATTATTAATATAATTATAAAGATATTAATTATTAAAGAAATATTTTTAAAGAAGATTTATTTAAAAGTCATATATTATTATGAGTTTTTAAATAAAATATAAAATAAGACCTGTTTTAAAATCAGCCTCATTAACTTATTAAAATGGCGTTTTTAGATTTATAATAATTAATACAATTGTAAAGATATTAATTATTAAAAAAAGAATTTAAAAGACAATTTATTTAAAAGTCATATATTACTATGAGTTTTTAAGGAAAATATAAAATAAGACCTGTTTTAAAATCAGCTTATTTGGCTTATTAAAGTGGCGTCTTTAGATTTATAATAATTAATACAATTGTAAAGATATTAATTATTAAAAAGAATATCATATTAGGGGACTAATCAGAGATTAATAGGTAACAGCTTTAATGTTACTTAACTCTAATATAATATTATTAAAAGTGGTAATATTAAAAGTTGTAATACTATAAGTAATATTATACATAATATTATAAGTATAATAATAAGTCTTTTTTAGTTTTTAATGTTCCGCAGGCCTTCCGGGGGCCCTCCGGGGGCTCTGCGAGGCCTGTGTATTAATAATAATTATATTAAAAAAGCGTTTTTTTATTAAACTATTAAACTATTAAACTATTAAACTATTAAACTATTAAACTATTAAACTATTAAACTATTAAACTATTAAACTATTAAACTATTAAACTATTAAACTATTAAATTTCATAAATAACTTAATAAGTACTTTATCTAATAATATATTTAATAGTTTAATAATTGGTTTATTTTATAGTTTACTTAATTTTTAAATCGATTTTTTATAAAGAAAAATCATTAAAGGTAAATCTTTAATATTTACTTTTAATTATATATTAAGTCTAATATTTAAGTTATAATAATAATAATTTTATCTTTAAATATGTTATGTTTATTTTAATAAGTTTTATTAATTAGAATGTTTATAAATAGCCGTTTATTAGTTTATATGTTAAGATAAAATGAAAATTAGTTTAATTTAAATTTTTGATTAATTAATCGTATGATATTTTTTTAATAATTAATATCTTTATAATTATATTAGTTATTATGAATCTAAAGACGCCATTTTAATTAACTCACTAAGCTGATTGTAAAATAGGTCTTATTTTATATTTAATTTGAAAACTTATAATAATGTATGACTTTTAAATAAGTTTCTTTTAGAAATATTTCTTTAATAATTAATATCTTTATAATTATATTAGTTATTATAAATCCGAAAAGCCATTTTAATAAGCTGATTAATCTAACTTTAAAACAGGTCTTATTTTATTTATTCCCTAAAAACTCATAGTAATATACGACTTTTAAATAAGTTTTCTTTAAAAATATTTCCTTAATAATTAATATCTTTATAATTATATTAATTATTATAAATCTGAAAAAGCCATTTTAATCAATTAATTAAGCTGAATTTAAAACAGGTCTTATTTTATATTTTACTTAAAAACTCATAATAATATATGACTTTTAAATAAATTCCCTTTTAAAAGTGGGGCTTTTTATATTAAACGTGGGTATTCCCGTACTCTTATACTTAAGTGAGGTTTTGTTATATGTCGTATAATTAACACTACCTTTTATTATACTCTTTAAACGTCATAAGACTATAAATCATGAGATGGTTACGTTATAATTAAAGCTTGGTTTACGTATTAATGACTAATCATAAGAAGGTAAAATTTAAGGGATTTTTTCATTATTAAAGAGTTTTATCCACATAAAGATTTCCGCGTGATTAAGAAGTTAATGCCTTAGGCTCCTAAAATTCAAGAAAACGTAGAGACAGCTAAAGCTGTCAATTATCAAAAAGGTGGGGAAAATCCCTTATTATATATTTTTCTAAATGACCCCTATAACAAGTCCATTAAAGCTTTAATTACCCCCTAGAACTATTAAATCTATTACTTTTAATAGCCAAGGCATAACCCCTGAAAACTATCATGGTATCATTTAAGTGGCGCTTCCTGTATAGTATAATGAGATTATATAACCCCAGTGGACCAACAATAACCTATAGCCTTAAGCAAAGGTCAATCGTTAAATAAATTAACTACTTTTGAGGATGAAAATATATAAGGCCTTAGTTCGTTTATAAACTGTACTCTTTTATTCTTTATTTTTTTTAAAACATATTAAGGGTAGTCTTAGGTCTAAATACAAAAAAGCTTCCTTTTTAGTGTCTTCTCCTAGAGTGGTGTTGTTTCCCATATCACCCTAAGGTCAGCCGTAACAGGTCCTGCGTATTTCGCATCGGAGATCTGCCATCATTGACCTGGTATAGGATGAAATGATGCTTGAAATGCAACGTACTCCAGGTCCCACTCAGATTTTCCACCACACAACAACCTTGACCTCGCTTCGACATCCCCATCGCCAAGGAGTATAAACAGCCAAATATCGCCAAGGTGTGGGGATTCCAGGGTCAAACCCATCACAAATCTATTCCTCCGTATGCTTTTGGCTCGGCATGTCTTTATCGCAGACTTGTCCCGGGCTTTAATCTTCCCTCCGACTGGCCTGCCGGGCGCCGAGATCACTTCTCTGGGTTTTCTATATCGCTGCTCCATGTTCTCCTGCCATTGTTGTTCTACACCCGACGCTTGCTGGGTTGAACACGTACATCATGAGGTAATCGAGGGGTCTGGGGCGGACTTGGTTCCCCTCTTCAACTAAGTAGCATATTAGGCTCTAAAATGGAGTCAGGAGGCATGGATCTGAAAGTACTTAAATGGGGGAAGCCCGAGGTTGGGTACTTTTGAAAACCAGGTCTTACCACTTCAATTTCTAGGCCTAGTTAATTATCGCGCTGCCGCGATACAGACCAACAGTCATGGTTCTCTCATCAATTTGGAGCAGATATCTCACCACCTTCACCATCGTGCTTACTGTTCTTACAACATCAAGCAAAGGACAGACATGCTCGAATATCAACCCCGAGCAAGGGGCACCGGTCACAGCGGCAGGTGTTCAAACACGAGTGGTGATCAATGGCTTGAATTCTCCAAGAGGAATGGTGTTTGACACCGCCGGAAACTTGCTCGTCGTTGAACAAGGCGGTGGAGGAATCAGATATATCAAGTTTACCGACAACGGCGGAATCAACGTCTGCCTTACCTCGAGCAAGACATTGATCGCGGACAATACCGTAAACTCTCTTCAAATGTTCGCGATGATCCGCTACTGACTGCTACAGCTTAATCATGGAATTGATCTCTCAGCCGATGGCAAGACACTGTTTGTATCAAGCTTGTCAAGTGTCTTCTCTTACGCGTACGACGCTGTGGCGGGTACAGTTGGCACGAGGAAGACCATCGTCCAGAACATGCGCAACGGTGGACACTCAACACGAACCTTGTGGGTATCTAAATTCGACCCCAACATGCTCCTCGTAAGTCGAGGCTCAGACGGAAACATCGATGCACCAACAGCGCAAATCACGTCAGGTCGCAGTCAAATCAGAGCATTCAGCATCTCAGGCACGGCGACTGCTGCAGTGGATTATACAGCAGGAGAAGTCATTGCATGGGGACTGCGAAACAGTGTCGGCATGAGCGAGGATCCCAGCACCGGAGGATTTGTAAGTACACTTCATTGCCTTGCCTATCAAACTCTAGTCACACACTTACAGATTTCAAGTGGTCAGTCGAGAACTCCGTTGACCAAATGACTCGCCAAGGCAAAGATGTCCACAACACCAATCCAGGTGAAGAACTGAACTACCACGGCCTACTGAACACCACCTCTCCTCAACGCGGCGCTAACTACGGATACCCGCAATGCTTCGCAGCTTGGGATCCGAGCGTGCTCCCTAATAACGCCAACATCAAAGTCGGCACGCAATTCCTGATAGGCCAGCCCTCGGGCTCGAATACAGATGCGATGTGTTTACAACGCCAAGCTCCACGCTTGACATTCCCAAGTCACACGGCGCCTTTGGACGTCAAGTTCAATCGCAATGGTACTGCGGCGTACATTGCGTTCCATGGAAGTTGGTAAGTCCATTGCTCGAATCTCCTCATCCGAATCCAAGCTACCCCAGACAATTCCTTGGGTCCGTGAGAAAACATTGCTAAGATAGTGTAGGAACCGTGATATTCCCGATGGATACAGACTTTCCCGCGTCGCATTCAAGAATGGGCAACCTGTCGAGCCAGTAACGAGTACCACTGCCGCTTTCAACATCCTCTCAAACTCCAACAATGCCAACTGCCCAACGAGTTGTTTCCGTCCCACGACACTGGCATTCGATTCAAAGGATCGGCTGTTCATGACAAGTGATTCGACGGGTGAGATTTATATCATCACTGGGGCCTAGTTCGGGCGAAGCGAAGTAGAGTACTCACCTGTGAGGATGGAGTGGATGATGAGATGATGTCTTGCGAGCTGTTGCGTTTAACAGTTGAGAATTTGTACAGGTGTCTATTCTACTTCCATCAACCGAGTCGTTGAACCTCCTCTTCTTTCTCTCTTGAATCCAAATTTTTTCTCTGGTATTATTTTGAGATTATGACCAACATCCTTGAGCTAATGCTTGTTGATTGTGGGTACTTTGTGGCTGCAAGGTCACACGTTGCTCTCGGGCATGAAAGTAGAAAGTAAGTACTCACTTGATGTCTTCCTCCCTGGTAATCGATCGACCTGGCAAGTCTAAAAAACATCACGCCTGTTCAGAAAGCGACAGGCTCGTACTTCCCGCGGTTCTTAACTCACCTTCCATGTTATTCTCAATCCTTCCTTTCTGATCTGAACGTAATAGGGAGGAAGTAGAAGGGCCTTCGAACGCTCCTTGGAAGAAAGATATGTTGCACAAGAATCGTGTAGGTTGGATATCAACGAGGCGCACTCCGTTGTACGATGGGTGGGTACTATTAGGGACAGCCTGCTCCTACCTCACTGTAACGGAGCATCTTAGGCAAGGACTTCCGTAAGAGAGGTTTGATACCAAAACGTCTATAGCGATAACGGACGAAACAAGATATTGTATAAGGACAGTAGATAGGAAAGCTTTGAGAAAATAGAGGATGGCTGATAAGAAAGAGCTTTACAGATCAAACGAGATTTGGGTTTGTGTATAAAAACTCTGTTTTTGATAAAACGCGTGGAACTTGCATCTCTGTGATTGTGGCGACAGGCTCACATAGCTGGTTTTAGGCCAGGGATTATTCAAGGGTACGAGCTGTATCCGAGGGTTACTAGGTAGGGGTTCGGACCTGATTTATGTATATAAGGGTGTCTAGCCCCCTCCTTTGTTTGGCTCCTTATTTCTTTGTTTTCTGTGTAGTAGAACTATAATAGTCGAGCTGCTGCCGCTTGCGTACTTCATATACCTCTAGCAAAGTTTCTTTTTGCCTGTGTGTGTGTTTGTGTGTTACCTCGTCACAACTTACATTTTGACGTATGGATCATTATGTTTGTTTACTATAGTGGTTATAAGAAAAAACGAGTATTAGTCAGGCCCAAGCTTTCTTGAAAGTTATACTGTTAGAAACAACGTGATGAGATATATTTGCGAGCCGATATAATTATTGCTAAATATGGAAAGGAAAAACAAACCACGTTCAAGTCCAGAAAAGAAGTGAAACCAAGTAACTTCCTATCTTTCTTGTAGTTGAGCGAAAAGTAATAAAACATCCTTTGTGATATTTAAAGACAACCCTTGCTTTCAACCGAGTATATGTGGGTATGGTTACACATGAATCAGCGATCACAAGTGCAGCAGGCCGCGTAAGCTACATGTACAGAAGAATACGAGTATAGGAAGTATTTATGAAAGAACCCTCAGGGGAAAATAACTAAGAGTCGAGAAAGAGGCCAAAGGTCATATTATAGGTCGAGCACGGAGGAAAAAAGAAGATACAGAGCTCGAGGGGAGGAAAGCTCCCTTCATATACCACTCCGGAAGTGGTCCGAACTAGCCCGACCCCTGTACTCCTCCTAGACTATACACCTAGCGTTACACATCTGACCCATAAACCTCTATAATTCTCTGTTATCACGTAACAATTCTCACGTTTGTCATGGAACGGTCTCTTGGGGAACATATATGTAACCAGCCCACTTAGACTTCTATCTTCGTAGTAAACAAAATTTCTTCTCCTGTCAATAAAGTCGCTTGAAGAATTGTCACTTCATCTCCGTGACACTATCCGCTGAAAAGTGGTGGCTCCTTGCTCTTCCACCCCGAAACCTCGACCGCCGCCGTCTGAGCACACGCCAAGAGCTGGCTACATCCTTCGATGCTAGACAAGATAGACTCAACGGGGGGATAGTCGGTTGGATGCCAAAGACAGATTCTTCTCAATGCCTTTCTGCATCCATGCTCGTTCCGTATAAGCCCAACAAGAGCATCACTGATCTCACCTCCAACGAGGCACATCTCATTCGGAGGCACATCCGAAAACCAAGAAGCAAACGAGAACTCATCCATCTGAACCTGCAGATGTTCCAGCGAGGCAAGCATCAATTCGCACAGTACCGGGAAATCGCCAACTTCCGAACTTGCATACTCTGCTTCTGACTTCGATACCACCATATACCCAATGTCCAAGCCAATGACACGGAGTTTGGAAAAAGAGCGTAGATCAATGACTTCCGTAGCCATGTATCCCATCTTACCGCCCTCACAGTCGCCGTACATGAAAAGCTCATCCAGACACATCCTCTGCGACTCGAGTGGGGAACTGAAGTCTGAAGGTGAGATAGCAGGCATCTCAAAACCAAACTTGTCGTCTTCGTCTGTGCAGAGCTCGTAGCGGAGGGACTTCAGAGATACGGGCCAGGAAAGTAACTCCATTAGGTCAGACGCTGGGTGAACGGTGGATAGAATTGATAGGCTGGTGATGTGTGACGTTCCGGCTCGGTCTGTCCTCATGAATCCCTCGTCAAGCTCTGGACCCCAGGATCGGACGCCGATGATGCACAGGGAACGGAGATTTGGTAGGCAGAAGATTTCGTAGCAGCCGTCCATCAGTATGAAATCGCTTTTTGGAACATTTACAAGCTGTAAATGATCGGCTCGAATCTCCAGCGAAGTCACAGTCCTTGCAATCGACAGCGTCGGGCCGATGTGACCAAAAGGTGCGAGGTGGAAGTGCGTGTTAGAAAGCTTGAACAAGTCCCCCAACTTCACAGCAACAATATCTTCATCAGGTATGTTGCAGCAGATACTTACACCGATGACATAACTACGTAGTTCGGTAGATTCAGAGACACTTCTGAGGAAAAGTGCCAAGTCAAAGATGCGGGTATCGAGTCGAACTGTGTCGCCAAATCGGCCACATACCTGGGGGTATCTGCCTCGCCAGTTGGGGAACTTGGGCGGGCTCCATGGGTCTTAATAGTGGACATATCGATACAGTTCAGTAGTACTGCAGCGGTTCAGGCCTCTGGAAACTGCTGCTGTCGTCGGAAGAGCGGTGTGAGGAATGAAACCTAGAATGACGAGCAGAATCTCGTCGGAAAGCATCTGGAAGGTTGCCATTTCGTGGTGGAGTGGTCGATACTAGCTGGCACGTATATTCCTAGGCTGTGCTTTCGTTGATGTTTAACTTGAAAAAAAACGTTGCAAGAATCGAAAACGCCAACGTCGAAGTACCACGCTATCGACCTCAATAAAATGTGGCTGACTTTGACGAGGCACCCAAATGCTAGAGTATCGTGTTTCCAGTAACAATAATCTAATTAAAAAAACGGATAAAATAGCTGGGAGGTTAAACAGTTATTTTAGAATGTATTTCAAAGACCAATTTTAGTTTGATTTTATGTGTGTTATAGAAGTACTTCCTCAATACTTTGATTTTGGTGTTCTGCACGTGCCCCAATCGGCAACTATTTATTGAGGTCGATAGCCACGCTACACCACCTTCAACGATGTTGGCATTTTCTAAGCGAGCGCAGTTCGCTTCCTTCGAGTCCGCATAGCCAACAATCCTGATTTCTCATTGCACCATCCACAAAGTATCGTCAGGTCCGATGAAACTCCCTGGAACTCGCCTTTAGTAGGTATGACGGCCCAAATATCTACGACTCGAGGTTCGCGACAAGCAAGCGTCAGAATCATGGCTCTCAACTCGAATAGCAACTTCGGGAAGCAGGTGAAAGTTTTGAGATCATTGTCTTCACCTACCGCTATAGCTACACTGGTAGAGGTTGTAGAGATCGCAGAGGTCGCAGAGGCTCCAACAATATGGGGATTGGCCTCAATGCAGCGTGGCTTCAGCTCGGTGTTCGCAGCCGATGCTACTGCATCGTCGCCTGCGCTTCATCGGTGCAGTATTAGCTTGCACAGGAACTGAGTGAGACCCGTTGATAGGGGTACTGTCGGCCTCTGAGAGAGAAGAGGGTCCTACGGCACGCTGAGTGTCTTGGAGACTTGATTCTGCGGCTAGAATTTGTGACGTAACATCCGCTGCAGGTGGAAAAAAAGCTGGTTTGACCCATTGGTAGGCGGCAAAGTCGTTGCTCACGGAAGTCATAATGGTGATGTTTCTATCTTTCAAAGCTAGCGCGTCAGTATGGGGGAATGTTTGGCAATTGCTCACCTCTTGATATGAGCATCAATGAAGGCAGTAATCGAGAGCAGTCTGTCCATCTTATCGAGAATGGAGAGGTTGGCTCGAAAAATCCTGGAGGTCGAGGTTTGGAAGAAGTTTGGTTGCTCGCAAGCAAGCTCAAAGGACCGAATCAGCGCTAGTCCAAGGGACGCGGTATCACGTGACCTTTCGACCGCCTGATTCTGCCATTTCTCAATCTTCAGCAAGAAAAAAGTTCAGCAGTTTCTCTGTGCGCAAAACATTCCCCTCCTCCGGACTACTACCACCACAGCTTCTCCACTGCAAGCTGCAACTGGTAGCCACGAGATATAGCCCGACAGTAATCACCTTGTCGACAATTGGATCGCATCGTCAGCTTCCACCATGTCTTCAGACGAAATCGTCTGGCAGGTTATCAACCAACAATTCTGCTCGTTCAAGCTCAAGTAAGTTTCCTCACTTTCGTACTCTCTCTTCAATCTAAATCGAGCAGGACTACCAAAGAGAAGAACTTCTGTCGCAACGAATACAATGTCACCGGCCTCTGCAATCGACAATCCTGCCCTCTTGCAAACTCCCGCTATGCCACCATCCGCGCACACCCCGAGTCGGGAACCCTCTACCTCTACATGAAGACTATCGAGCGCGCGCACATGCCTAGCAAGCTCTGGGAACGAATCAAGCTATCGCAGAACTATGCGAAAGCCCTGGACCAAGTTGACGACCGACTGATCTACTGGCCGAAGTTCTTGATTCACAAGTGCAAACAGAGACTTACGAGACTGACACAAGTTGGCATTCGGATGAGGCGATTGGCAAGAGAGGATGAGAGATTGGGAGAGAAGCTTGTGCCGAAGTTGGCGCCGAAGGTGCGGAGACGTGAGGAGACGAGAGAGAGGAAGGCGGAGGCTGCTGCGAAGGTTGAGAGGGCTATCGAGAGGGAATTGATCGAGAGATTGAGAAGTGGTGCGTACGGTGACCAGCCGCTCAATGTCAGCGAAGCTATCTGGAAGAAGGTTCTGAAGGGTCTTGAGCGTGGTGGCGAGGGAACCAGAGATGAGGACATGGATGAAGGCATTGAAGAGGATGAGTTTGAGAATGAAGAGGAATATGAAGATGAGGAGGGCGTCGGTGAAGTCGAGTATGTCAGTGATCTAGGTGAAGACGAGGAGGACCTTGGAGATCTTGAGGACTGGCTAGGAAGTGAAGAAGAGGCCGACACAGGTGATGAAGATGAAGAGGATAGTGAAAGCGATAGCAGCGAGGATGACAAGTCGAAGAAGCTCCGTGCTCCTGGAAAGCGCAAGAGAGGCGTGGACCCGAAGGCCAAGTCTAAGACCAAGACCAAGAAGCCCAGAATGGAGATCGAGATCGAAGAGGAGTTCGAGGGTGCACAGAGAGAGTTGGCATTGGCTTGAGTCTGATCTGGGAATTCTTTGGCATGGCGTTGGGGCATAAGGCTATTTGTGTGGAGTTTAGCAGAACGAAAATGAAACGATAAATCATGGCAGGCTGGAGCTTCTACATCTGCGCGTCGTTAGATATTCAATGGCAGCATGAGTTTTCTGTAGGCCTTCCTATCAACTATATCGCTATTTCAACCGACATCCTGCTACTACTCCACAAGCATTCGGCGATAGTAGAGTGCAGGCTTGGTCAAACCCTATTGGCTAGTCCACTCTGCTCAAGAATAATCAAACATGCCCTACGCCATCCAGAAGGAAAAGCAACTATTGCACAACCCAATTACACAAGCATATTGATCACGAAGATGCATCTAAAGACAATTATTTGTCAGCCCCGTGAAAGTATCTCCCCTACAAGCACCCGTGAGGAGGGATGGGAGATAGCTGTGGCTGTATGAGATGGATGGTAGTGTAAATACAAACATATAATTGGAGTCACAGCTTGCATCACTCGCAGATCCACTTGCTGAATGGGAACTCAAGCCAATTGCACTCTTTTTCCCGGGGGACAGTTACAACTTTCTATAGATTCAGTTCGTTAATGTATGTGAAGTACCAGGTGGAAAGAGCGGAGAATATAAAGAAAGGGAAAAGGAAGTAAAAGGATGATAAAACAGTCCCATTGAATAACGTTGAATCAAGTTGAATCACATTACGAGTCCAAGCAGGATGCAAACGAAGAATTTACCCAGTTGATGGTGTCTTAGTCACTAAGGTTTATGAAAGAGAACGAGGAGTACGTAGGAGGCAGCAGCTCACCGATGATGATGTCGACGGCGGAAGATCGCCAGTTGGTATTCTTGCCAGATGAGAAGGATCCACGAGGGACAACAAGTGCAGAGCCAAGCAGCAGGGTGAGAGCAGCCACTGAGAATGTTGTTGCTGGCGCCTGAAATGGTGATATGCTACCGACGGAAATACGGAGATGTTCTTTGTCCCCGGACCAAAATAGCGATATAAGTTAGAACCCTGCACGTCCTGAATTGGAAGCAGAGGACTTTGTAGCTGTGTCAACTTTGTCTACTAAATACCAAGGTCGCAGATGATTTCTTGCAACCCCCAAGCCCAAGCCATCTTGTTTTCTGGCTGCTGGAGCGGACGGTGATCTCAGGACGCTCGCTTACTTAGCGAAAGACTGTCAACATCGTACATTCTACTTATGTGTTCAAATGAATAATGAAGCCTCCTTCAATGCATGACAGTTTCTTGAGACAACTCTAGATCAATCTTCGGTCCCGCAGATCTTGATCGCCGGTTGGAATCGACTGACGTCTCAGTAGTACCATGGCCTGGGACCTTTTTATCATGCCCTCAAATTGGGTGACCCTGGTCACACAAGCAAGATGCGAGGAAGGTAAAACATGACATCATTGCCTTCTACAGTCTCTTCATAGCATAATACTACAGGAAATTTACAGTTCAAAGTCTCTTCTGTGCAGTCAAACACCTCCAACGCACCACTAGGTAACTGGTCTCGGAAAGTGCTAGGGCATCACTTCACTCTTGGTCAGGAGCCATTACTGCTAAAGAGCGGAAATTAAATTGTGGGCTGAACTTCTAAAGTCTGGTCTTTCTTCATTTCCTTGAAGCTCGTTGCTCTTGTACACGACTTATTTTGCTTTAAAATGTCGAAATCACTGAGGACTTTGGGAGTGTTTGTGAGCACAGTTTCTCACCTCTCAAGAAAAGAACCGGTCTTGAATTAATCTTGATTGGATCTCAGCTCTTAAGTTTTCTTTTCAGAGCGATCATGGGTCTATTTCTTGTTGCCTTCATTTATTTGGAATATCAATGTAACAAAATGATCTGGATACATCTGACGATTGTCTCAGCCGGTTGGCTTTTGTCCAGACGAGAATGAATGAATGATGGCCAAGTTGGCCCAACCTGGCATCTTCTTTTACATCGAAGTACAGATTCCTCAACAATAGCATGGAAACCAGGAAGAATATTCATAAGGATTTATGTCTGAGTTGTGGGTTTTTTAAAATCACAAAGGGAAGTTGGGACATTGAGGGGTCCATTCTCGCTACCTAAGGTAGCCTTGTATTTGGTGGGGTTGACCCGAGGCCGAGTCGACGTTTCAACTTCGTCGTCGCATAAACTCGACCTCTACCTCGACACTACTCCTTCAGCAACAACGACACCACGCCACAATTGCCTCTCATTGGACCTGAATACACACTATAGATCACCGTTCGTCTGACATCCACCTTCAAAAGAGCACCTCAAAGACACAGCCAGCTCTCACGACATACAATCGACCGCCCCTCGGCGGCAAATAACTCCATCATGACATCCTACTTCTCCTCCCTCCTTACTACGACTACATCCAGAGTAGCCTCAATTAGACAAAACCTCCTACCAACAGAGAACGATGGAGACACAGAGGATGATACCCACGTCTGCCGCGTCCTCAGAGCTTACTATACGGAAAAGGGACGATCATTTCCAGCCTGGCTTCCACCCGATCCGAAAGCCCCTCCTCCAGTCGTTGTCCAACCCGTTTATGCGCAATCAGCAGTTGGATCAAGATATGGAGGATTGCAGAATCAGCCTGGCGGAGCATCTGGTGGAGGTTTAGCCAGCTTGTGGGACAAGCAACCGCAGCAGCAGATCCAACCACAAGAGCAACAGAGCCTCAGACAAGGACGAGGACAAGGAAGAATGGCAGCAAGCGGACGGAATCCATTCGCAAGTCAGAATGCAGGTCAGGCACAGCAAGTTGTTCAATCTCAGCCACTCCCAAGTCGCAAAGAAGGAAGCTATCAGCAGACGATGTTTGGCAGAAACGACTCCACACCTCCAGGAAGCTCCGGAGGACCTGCGCCGATGTCTTCAAGGCAGAGACTTGCCGCGCAATTCAACAACAAACCAGGAGCCCAGCGTTCCAATTCCTACGAGTCGAGCGGATCTGCGGTGCAGCCTCTCACATCTGCAAACTCTCCCTGGTCGACTAATGGTGGAGGGGGTTATGACGCTGGGGGACATGAAGCTGGAGGATATGACGCAGGATCGAGAAATACAGGACGTCAGGGGGGATTGCCCAGTGGACCTGCGGCTGGCAGAAGGGGACCTGGGCTTCCCAGTGGACCAAGAGGGCCGCGATAGAGGATTGTTGGTTTGGGATACCTTGGTCATGGAATTTTCTTGCATTGCATGGAGTTGGAGGAGCATGCACGGCTTTCGTTATTTGATTTGACCTTGCTTCGGTAGGGACAGCCGGATCCTGCTGTGGCAGCAGAAGAATGTTTTGATGTCTCTTAATTGTCCTCAGCTAGTTTGGTGACATGCACAGTGCTGTTTTGGTGCGGATTGTTAGCTATCCGTTACAGTTGTGGGTCGATCTTTTGGTGACATGCGCTGTGCTTCTCCTTCTCGTTGCATCATTTCCTTGCCCACGCTGTTTTGGTTGCCACTTTGATCCTGCTGCAGTGCTCGGGATTGATTTGGGATGGATAGGAGGGTGGCATCTTGTTCGAATACCACTACAATACTGGAAATTGATCTGGATTCGATGTGGGAATGGAATCCACTTAGGAGTCGGTCTATTTCATTTCCGCTGTCACAGCAAGTGCTGTCCCCTCCTCTTACATTACGTACGTATCTGTTCTGCACACTCTCCATCTTCATCACATTTCGATATCACATCCGCGCTGCACCGCGATGGCAGCCGAAAACGTCCTGTCTTGATCGGCTTGCGTGTATTTCATGCAGAACATCGTAGACATCCACCAGGTCGTCTGGCTTTCTCATCACATTATCACACGATTCTTTCTATTGCAGCTATAGTTATGGGTTGACCCCCACATGTGTCTGAACTCGAGTCAAGGCAGTGTTTGTCAGAAAAGCTACCGATGCAAGTCTTCCCTGTTTTTACGAAACTTCAAGCACCATCTACTCTCTATTATTTCGATTTGAACACGTGCTGTATTAATTATGCGGGGGCAGAAGCAGTCAGCACCTTAACCTTTTTTCCAGCCATACAAATTTCAGTTCTTCTGAGTGCCGAGGACATACTTTTGCCTAACGGAACCTTCAAACAACAACAGCAACCCAGATCCCGCCGAATCAAAGCACAGCTCCGAAAGTACGTCTGGTGATCTTCTGCAGCACCTCTGCTTACCAATCGATTGCGCCTGTCTGGCATTGGCTGCGGGCGACATCAGTCCACCTGCATGCTCAAACGGAATGCGTTGAGGTTGTTGGCTTTCCTTGGCCAGTCATTCGCTTGGTCTGGGTGCGGAAGTCATGGACGAGCGGCAGAAGAGGGGTTGAGAGTATCCAGGTAAGACAAACGCCCCGCGATAGCCGACAAGTCTTTTGCTGCAGAGCGGAGTAAACGAAACGACAAGGCGTTTGAAGAAGTCCAATTGTAGGTCGACACACTTCACCAACAACAAAGAGGAGTTTAAGGATCAAAGATCGGGGCAGGAAAACGGTGAGAGCTCTTGATTCGGTTAGATGTGCCGAGTATCCAATGACCATCTTCCTGGAATGGTAATGGGTACTTCGACGGCCTTCGATCTGGAGTCTGCTTGCATTGTGGGACTTTTTGCTATCAAGTGGAATCTTTCAGAACTGCAGGTTGAGATGTAATTGTGATCACTGAGTGTTGGAAGTCCTTCTGCATTTGCCAAACTCGTTCGCCATGCGCGGCAGGAGGAGCCAGCTGTCACAAGGGTGTTGTGATATCAGTTCGTCGAGGAGCCTTATTCCCGTGTTCTCAGCCCCAGTATCATCATACTAGTTGGATTTTCCTTTTTTGTAAAGGCTAGCTCCTCACTCCAACATTCCTACCGACGATTTTAATCGTTCAAGCATCGACGGGGAATGTTTGAAATAGCCCTTGAGCCGCTGCATCCTCCTGGATCTGGATCTACGGAACCTGGAAGGGAAAAATCCACTCGCTGATTGTCCAATGACACCGTTGCGGAAGGGCATCTGACAATCAGGGTGCAAATCATCCATTTGCTTCTCGAACTGGCAGCTCAATGGAGCCAACGAGAAGACATGAGGACACTGTTCCACACATGCTCGACGATGATATTGGACTGCAATCTTCTCATACGTTACATACCGATATCCGTTGAATATAGGGGGGTGATGTCCGGACCATTTTGGTACGACGAGCTCGCTGGGTAAAGCGACCTCCCTCCATCTATCCAGGATGACAAACCCTCACATGACTTGGTTGGACATCCTTAGGATTGAAGCAGTCTAGAGCTCAATACATGCCAATTCGAGGACTCTGGTCCCTTGACGTTACACGACTTGTCGTGTCTACCAGTTCCTCGGATTCGCATTTTCATATTTTCCCACGTCAGCAGCCACCCATCGTGACAGGACAACTGTTCTCAGCCTCCCTAATCTCACGGCGATCATGAGGGACATATTCACAGTTGTGGCAGGCCTCCAACGTCCCCTCCCTCCCGAATCATAACTCTGAGGCTGCCGGCGACCGATCTTCATCCGCTGACACGTATTCCGTGCGACATACACCTAACTATCAAGATAGGTTTGAGTGATGGCTTTAGCCCACGAAACGGCCCGCTGTGTACAACGGAAAGAAGGAAAAAGAAAGGAAAACCGCTTGGACGGCTTTCCAAGATCTAGTATATAGTTCCGGACGAATAGTATGTTGATATCGAGCCTTCGGCTGTCGCACAGGGAGACCTTCGACAAGCGGAGCACCCTGACTCGGCATGGCTTGGCGAACCCAAACAAGCCGCTTTGTTCAGTGCACGAATATACAAACGAGCCTGGAAACTCAAAATTCGAATGTACAAAACGAGAAGTCAAGCCATTTGACTCTTCTATTAAATGGAACTCTCCAATCATAAAGTTTACTCCCAATGATCAAGGCACGACTAACATTTTGGTAGGTGCGGTACAATTGGGCTGGCTAGTCAATGCCCCAGAAACTCTGATTAACGCGCGCACGCAAATCCCCTCCCTCACTCATCCATTCATCCCGCCCGCGCTACCTATCACCATCGTGGACGGCGACCAACCCAGCCCCAAGACCTCTCCATCATATCGTCCAGTACCCTGGCGCTTAGAGGCACTGTGCATTGGCATCTGACAGCAGGGTAGGCGGGTAACACCGAGGCAACGGAACGGCGAATAACGATACAGTGCAGCTGAGAGCTAGTCGGGTAACCCCAACCAAATGCCAATTGTATCCCAATGGTTCGGAAAATCCCACCAGACCGCTCCTTCGCTCCTTGGTTCTGGACTTCCTTTCAAGTAAACTCCTCCAGGTGCATTGTAGAGCAAGCTAGCCAGGTCACCGAGTGGTGGTCAGTGAAGCTTTCTGCTCTCCTGGTGGTCCAAAGCTTCCAGCATCCCACTTATGCAGGTACTAGGACTCGAGCCTAGCTACCTCCATCTGCAGTGGTTTCCCTCCCGCACTCTTTCCTCTCTCTTTTGATTCGTTTCCTTTTCCCTCCGCGTCTGTATCTTCAAGACCTTTCCTTGGATCTCCAGTTTCGTCGTTACTATTACACAAACTCCCGTCCGTCCCGCTGTTGTCCAACTGCCCTAGGACAGAACGGAACGGAACAGAACAGAACAGAACAGAACAGAAAAGCACAATACGGTACAATACGGCAAGACATATTGATCTTGTGTTTATGGATCAAGATTGATGGACTGATAGAAATGAGCAGTCAAAAAGCCATGTAAAGCCCACGCTGCAGAGTACTGCTTCTTGCTTTTAAGAGGGCATAACCCCGCCTTCCTGTTGCAATTGCTTCGCTCTCCACAAACGCGATCCTTCAGATCCCAGATCCTACAAAACAGAGGAGACAGAAGACGAGAAATTCAAACAGGAGGCAACCCAAACAATCTTATTACCAGATAAGTGGAGGGTATTTCCTCGCCAAATAATCAGCCAGTCAGCCAACCACTCACTCAGCCAAATCAAGCCAGCTCCATGATTCTCAACTCGATATACCCGTCGCTGGCGTCGACATTTCCGCATTCGTATTCGCTTTCAAATTCCCATTCTCTTTCTCCGCGAGGAGGACGAGAATTGGAGGTCGTTGATGTGAAAATGGGTATGGATATGGAGATGGGTATGGCGGCCTTGCAAGTCCCTGGACCCGTGGACAGTGCAGCAGCATCACCAACAGCAACTCCAACCATAATGCCAAAATCCGTCTCACCCCTCCCAATTTCAAAAACGTGTATTTACAAAACCGTCGGAGGGAAGATTAAAATTCCTATCGATATCTACTTGCCTGCTTCCACCAAAAGCGGCAACGGAGCCTCGTATTTACATCCCATCATGCTCTTCGTTCACGGTGGTGCCTGGCTTGGCTCCAACCGGTCGGACTACTGCCGACCACTCTTCCACGAGTTCCTCTCCCTCGGGTTCGTCGTCACGTCTATGGATTACAGGTTGAGACCTGAGACGAGTCTGGAAGGCCAGTTGGAGGATATTAGGGATGTGGAGGGCTGGCTCAGGGAGTCTCTGGGGGAGGAGTTAAGGACCTGCGATGCTAGTGGGAATTGGAAGGCAAATGGGAAGAGTAGGATGATTGAGGTTGATACTGGCAGGATCGTTGTCGTTGGTGCGTCGGCCGGTGCGCATCTGGCGTTGTTGACTGTTAGTATTTCCTCTTTTGTTCAATCTCGCGCCCCTCCCACCCTGTCCATAATTCCGACTCGCGAACCCCAGAGCCCCAAATACCTCCAACCCACAACTCTAAAATAGAACAAAAACACAATAACTAATATTCAATCACAGCCCAAACTCTGGGCGAAACCGCCGAGCGCTCTACTGTCGATGTATGGACCGACTACTATTCACTCGATGCAGTACCAGCAGAAAGGTCGCTTCGCCAAAAGTTGTAGTCTGCCTTGTACGGAGGAGACGCTGGCTGCTGCTACGGATTATGGGATGCCGCCGACGGAGAAGAAGATAACTCAGGTTAGTTACGCGGCTATTTCTCCACATGTATTATTCATTGCAATCTGTTCGTATTCTAGGAGGGGAAAACGGTGTCTTTGATTTGGATTTTTGGACCTTGACACGAAGCCGGACTAATATGTCAGACAGACGGGCCATGATAACTACAAGCCTCGAAATATCATGGGACGACATCTCTTTGAACGCGGGATCATGGCGGAGTTTCTGATCAAGGGGCTGGTGAGGAGCAAGGATGGCGAGCTGTGTTTTCCTGAGCGGGGAAGTGTGACCAAGGAGGAGATCGATGAGATCAGTGAGTTTGCCTTAACCCCCATCCCTTCCCAGATCTACCATACCCGACCCGAAAGTTACTCCGAGTTTTCAAAACATACCCCCTTCCACCCGGAACCTCTTCACATCCACTCCATCTACATTCCCACTAACCGTCCCCCACAGGTCCACTCCATCTCCTCACCACAACCAAATACACCTATCCCCCAGTCTACCAAGTGATGGGCTGCACCGACGACGTCTTCGACACCCTCCACGTGCACGACTTCCACGATGCACTCACCTCTCATGGAATCCCAGCCCATAAAGTCCTCGTCCCGAATGTGCTGCATGCGTTTGATATCCTTGCGGAAATCGGCGGCGATGTGCATAAGGAGATTGTTGGGCCGGCTGTGAAGTGGGTGGCGGCTTGGGTGGAGAAGGGGGAGTAGGTTCGTGGAGAGGGGAGGGGAAGGGAGAGGTGGGAAAAGAGGAGGACCATGGAGGAGAGAAAGTGGAGGAGGAGGGATGTGATGCCTCAACCGAACCATCTCCATACCTGAACCAAGAGCTAGACAATAGTTCCGATTCAAAAGTGGTACGAGGAAGAGGGATGGATAGCTCCGCTGTCGATCAACCAGTCATCATCCCGCGATTCAAAAAAGGTAAGTTATACGTTCCGCCGACTGGAGAGACGCATGCTTTCTCTCTTAGAGGCTGTATGTGTATGTTTCCCTGGCACTCGTTTGGTTTGTTTATTTCGATTCTTGGCTTTAGCTTCCGCTTTGGCTTTGGCTTTTGCTTTAACTTTGGCTTTGGCTTTAAATTTGGCTTTGGCTTTAAACTTGGCTTTGGCTTTAACTTTGGCTTTTGCTTGGCTTTAAACTTGGCTTTGGCTTTAACTTTGGCTTTTGCTTTAACTTTGGCTTTGGCTTTAAATTTGGCTTTGGCTTTAAACTTGGCTTTGGCTTTAACTTTGGCTTTGGCTTTGGCTTTGGCGATCATATCTGGGCGGCGCACTTCGATTCTTACACTCATTGGGAGGTGAGAGGTGTTTTAGGACTCGGTGGGAGGCAGATCTGTGTTTGGAAGCGGAGTTGAAAAGAAAATTAGATTAGATGGCGGTGGTTTGGTGTGGCTTTTTGCGAGAGGTGTTTGGATGGTTATGCGAGGCGTTTTTGTTTTTGTTTTTGTTTTTTGCTTTTGATTGAGCCTTTGTCCTGGATTTATTTGGGACGGGTATGAGGGATGACGGGTATGGATTTGGATTTGCTCACGAATGTTATGATTTGGATTTTATTATTGATTTCTGGTGTGTGCGTGGTGTTGGGGTCTCAGAGTCGAGAGGGTACGGAGGCGGCTTATTGAAAGACTTTGAAGATGAGATAATTGGGTGTCTGCATCTTTGAATTGAAGATTGATCGTTCAAGGTCCTTGTGATTCTTTAACAAGCAATGAAGACTTATGGTCATCTCATGAAGCACGCAAACTACATGTATCTTGCAGTCTTTTGCTTCGTTCTCGATTTTCTCCCTTCTTTGCCTATTCCTCTTCATGTTCAATATTGATGCTGTGTTAAAATTTATTGTTATTCACACATACTTCACAGTATAATATCTTGAGTCTTAAGACCTTCATTGAAAGGTACAGTAAAGTATACCACATACCACCTCCCAATCCTAGATCCTTTCTCGCTACATCCAGGCACGTAAATCCCTGAGGAATTCCTGTACTGCAGGGCGGCAGTCCTCGAACGGAGACGCTACTGTGAAATCAAGTTTAGTCGGTTTGTTTATGACATTTACAAACAACCTCGAGCGCGCCGAGGCAGTGTCTCTAAGAAACTTGACGGAATCAGCTCTTGAGAAGAAACCAGCGTGTCAGTGAAGCTTGATTCCGAATGACACCATGACTTCCATAGCAAATACCCGACACAGTTAGTCTGACTCATCTTTCACCTGGATTTCAATCTGATAAACAAACATATTAGAGAATGCTGGGTGCAACCCTTCGAGATCCCTTCCTTCGGAGCATCTCCCTCGGAATTTTTTAATCCCAAATTTAAAGACTCTTGAAGCAGCAAGCTTAAGCACTCCCGATGAAAAAGACACCACTCCAAGGTTCTTACTCTTCCCCGAACTCCCCCTCGAGCTGCGCGAAATGATATGGGAAGAAGCCTGCCACGACCTCCGCATAATCGACACTCAAACTGGCCTAGTCCCCGAATCCAAGAAAAATCCCAAGTCCTGGAATAAAACCTATGCTCACCACATCCCCGGCACGCTTCCATAACAAGTCAAATCCTCTACTTACACAGCTCCAGCAATCCTACACACCTCTCAAGAGTCCCGCATAGTTGGCTGGTGACACTACTAGGCTGCTGTATGGAGCCCCATGGGTGGGGGACGTGTAAAGTCCCCTACTCATTTCCCCTTATAGGTGATTTAGAATATTTCCCCTATTTCTTATAATCCACGGGTATAACCCATGAGGGTTTAAGTTTAACTTATAAGGGATAATATAAACCTAGTTTTTATAAAATTTATAAAATTCATAAACCTTATATAAATAAATAACTTAAAGTTCATTATTAATGATTTAGATAAAATAATATAGAATTAAATAACTTCTTTAAAAGATTAAAAATGAAAAGAAAAAGTAAAAGTATTTAATAAAAGAGTTGGTAAAATAGTAAAAAAGTAATATTAAAAAACGATTAATAAACAAATTAATAAAGCTTAAAAATGTATAATAATAGACTTAATTTAATTTAATTTTTAAGTAATTAGATTTAAAGCCTAGTAGAATGTATTTTTTTTAGAATTGCCTTTAGTTTGTTTTTTATTTAATGGTCCTTTTTCTTAATTTGTCGTTTATGCTTATTAAAAATTACTTTACCGTTCTTTTTGCCATTTTATTTTTTTATTTTTATAAAACTTAATTATTGTGGATTTATTGACAGCTTTAGTTGTCTTTACGTTTTCTTGAATTTTAAGAGCCTTAGGCATTAACTTTTTGATCACGCGGAAATCTCTACACTAGTTTGATTTTCCTAGTGATGAAAATTTTTCTTAATTTTACCTTCCTCTGATTGGTCATTAATACGTGGACCGAGCTTTGACTGCTTTGTGATTAAAACATGACTTATAATAATCTTATAAAAGGATATAATAGAAAGTGGTGTTGATTGTACGATATACAATAAAACTTTGGAAGTGCGGGAGTGCGGGAGTGCGGGAAGTTTAAAAAGCCCCACTTTTAAAGGGGAATTATTTAAATATCATGTAATATTATGAGTTTTTAATTAAAATATAAAATAAGACCTGTTTTAGAATCAGCTTAATTAGCGTATTAAATTAGCCTTTTTAAATTTATAATAATTATTATAATTATAAAAATATTAATTATTAAAGAATTATTTTTTTAAATTTTTTTTTAAAAGTCGTGCATTACTATGAGTTTTTAAGTAAAATATAAAATGAGACCTGTTTTAAAATCAGGTTAATTAGCTTATTAAAATGGCTTTTTCAGATTTATGATTATTAATAAAGTTATAAACATATTAATTATTAAAAGAATATTTTAGATTTTATTATTATTTAAAAATCGTGCATTATTATAAGTTTTTTTAAATAAAATATAAAATAAGACCTGTTTTAACATCAGTACTTATAATAATACTTATAATATTACTACTTTTTATATTACTACTTTTAATAATATTATATTAAAATTAAGTAATATTAAAGCTATCACCTATTAATCTCTGATTGGTCCCCTAATATTAAGTATTTATAAAATATGAGTCGTTTTAATATTTATAAAAAAAATATTAAAATAAATACATTCATTAAAAATGAAAATTAATTAAAAAAAAATTATATATAATAAAGCCTTACTTTTAAAATTAATAAAAAGAATTAATAAATAATATTACTTTGTTTTATTTTATAACTTAGTATTTTTTACTAAAACATAATTATTATATATATGATTTAAAAGCCTATTTTTAATTTTATTAAAATTATATATAAAAAAAACCTGCCTTATATTATATAATACCTTATTTAAAAAAAACCTTATAAGTTATATAAAAAAACCATAAACCTTCACAAGTAAAGGATTTAAATTAAAATTTCCCATGCGGTTTTATAACTTAAAATCCCCCACTCATAGGGGCCTATGGGCGGGGTAAGGAAAAAAAAACACAAAAAGTCTGCCCCATGTAGCAGCCTAGACACTATAACCTCGAATTCAGTACTCGGTTTCGCAGACAGGGTATATAAGAAAGTACGATATCAAAATTCTGACACGCGTATACATCAACCGGGATTGCGATCCTGTTTTCCAAGTGCGATGACACCTGCGAGAACTCCAACGGGGGATGCCCTGTAATTCTATGAGGAAAATGAAGGATGCGCTAGCTCAAACGCTCAAATTCAGACATCCCCGCATGCAGCGCGTTGCAATCAATATCGAGGGAGTGACTGAGACAGCTTTGTACAATCTCCTGAAGCACCATAGACTTCTTGAAGTTGCCTTCTACTATTATAATGAAGGTAGCCACAAAGGCACAGGATACGATGTCCATAACCTGATCAAGATCTTGGGGAAGATGCGGAAATCAGGTTCTTTGATCTAGATGTTGGCGAGACGAGGTCGTCGAACATCTTGCTCCAAAGATTCAATTCGCTCTGTTAGGTCTCACTTGCTTGTAGAACGGATGCAGAAAGTATGGGTATTGGTGAGATGTCATTACAGAAGGGGTGTATCCACTGTAACCTGCAGAGGGTGGCGTTCATCAGCGGTTTCTCATGAAGAATGACATGAAAGGGCCAAGGAGGAGAATCTGTTTGCTTAGCATTAGAACTGCCCGACTTTGTGCGGAGTTGCTAAGGAACCATTCTATGTCAAAATAAATACTGAGTTCCCTTAGTTGCTGCTAGTAATAAAGGTTTTGCTGATTTGTCACAAATTTGTTCCAGAGCGGTATTCCTTGCGTCTTCCTTTGCAAAGTGTGATTTGAATGAGCGTAATGATTAGTTTAGAGACCCCACAAAGCTTTAATCTATGCATCTTGTTACAACACACAATGTGGAGGTATAAATGCCAACCAAGATTTGTAATGCTGTTTGTTTGCTTACCATTTAGCGGGGACATAATCCACACATACTATACTTGATCATGCAAGTAACTGGATAAGTCTATTCAAACTTTAAAGTGAGCATCTGCTATCTTTATTATTGTGAATCTCTAGAATCAAGTTATCTCTTAGCTCCCTTTAACAATAAATGACTTCCCCGTGCAAAGGTCTGGTGACAGGACAGACGCTAGTCTGGATCGAGGTTAGTTGAGTCGCCTATGACATCCACAAACAACCTCAAACGCGTCGCGACAGTCTCTGAACACAGAATTGAGAGTAATACTCGGTGCAAAGTGAGCTCGTCCACAAGAGTCTTCCAAGAGCCTTCGTCTTGAGGGACATCCCCTCTGCTCTGTATCACGGCTTTCTTCTCAACAGCGCCCTCTGCTTTGAGTGAGCAGTCATCTAGACATCTCAACTGTTCGTGTCTCCATGTACTATTGCCCTTAGAATACCATGCTAATAATCTCGCAGACTACAAACTCTACACGCCTGTTTACCCTCTCTCAATAAACTCTTTGTACCGCCTTCAAGCTTCCTTCAATCCTCTTTCTCACGAGTCACCAAATCGATCTGTCGCTTTCGCGTCTTCGTCAACATGGCTTCCACCTCGATCTTACATTCCACCTCGCTCTCACCTTCCACCTCGCTCTCACCTTCCACCTCGCTCTCACCTTCCACCTCGCTCTCATCTCCCACTGCTACAGTCGCGGCACCATTCTCCAGTACTACCAATCCGAAGCCCCTCAAGTTCACCCTGTTCCCGAAGATGGTTCTTGAGCTTCGAAACATGGTGTGGGCTGAAGCCTGCATGGTTGATCGAGTCGTCGATATTTGGATTGAGCCAGCGGCCGGTGTTGGAGGCAAGGAATTCTTTTATTATCTCGAAAAGCACCCAGCCCATACTTGGAAGAGCCTCTCAAAGATCCCATCCATTCTCCACACTTCAAAGGAAGCTCGGGCTGTAGGTCTCACATTCTACACCTTGAGTTTTGGTAGCCGTTCAGATTTCCTACTTGCCGATGGTACCAAGATCAAGGTCACTTCGCCAGCCCGCATCTTCATCAATTGGGAGTACGACATCATCTGCCCGATGCTCTTTCCCAAGGTCACAGGAGATTACGATATGTATTCACTAATAGATGAGGTCTTCAAGCAGGAGTTTGAGAACGAACTATTCTGCCCTGAGATGCGTAGAGTTGCATTTAGTGTCTCCAGACACTCTGTGGAGGGTTGGCTTCCCTTCAGCAGCGAAGGAGACGTCGAGGTCATTCTGTATCCCAATGTTGACGCCCTGATAAACCTCACCAATGCACCTATCAACGAAGTTGACCGACTTGAACTGGAGATCATTGACTTTGACTCAGACTTGGAGGGAGGCCGATACGCTGCTGCAGGCTATCCACAGACAAAAGCTGAACTGCTTGCGATTGAGGGAAGCATCAGTCGGGAATTCCGTGTATGCATCTCAACGAAGATCGATTGTAAGAATGACCGGGACAGTTGCAATGACCCTTTCCACCTTGCGTCTCATTATCCTATCGACTTCAAGATCCTGAAGGTCACGATCGGTTAGATAGAGGACTTCATACAAAAGTGGACACTGAGACATGGGGACGCTTTACTTGTATCTCAGGTTACTGTATGGACAACAACTGGTTGGAGACAATGGGCGGGCATACATACGGCGTGGGCTTTCACACTTGAGGACGACGATATGACTGGGCAGCAGAGAGAACGCACATCACATGGGTAGATTGTAGAGTGGTTTGAGATTGATTCTTGCTTTTAAATGCAGAAGCGGCTGGGGAGTACATTGATCTTCGGAAGGGTTTCTGCGTGGAATGGAGGAGCACACGGACGGGCAGATACAATGCCTGGCATTGTAACAGAACAATGCGAAATTCAACTCAGTCTTTACGAACAGAAATCATGTGAGGAGACTTGTTCTTGAGCTGTCATCTCTGAGCTTCAGCCAAAAGATGCCACTCATCAGTTATGCCTTTGAAATTCGTGACAATTATCAGCATCACAGTTTATGTCTGCGAATCGTTGACAGTACTAGTGACTCAATACTCAAGTTCTATGTGAGATTCTCAGTTTCTAGATTGTTCACCCTCATTGTACCCTTGAATATCTCGCAAACTCGTTGTGCTTTTCACCTTTGACGCTAACAAATACAAGCGAGCCCACCTGGCAGTCAAAACAAACAATTTCAATCACAAGCACTGGGCGAGACCTTGAGGCAAACATGTAGATCAATGCCTAGTATGAATACTCATATTGGAACCTCTCGAGGAGAGACCTAATGTGGACTTGACGGTTTGCAAGATTCGTATTCTACAAACTCCAAAATTGTCCAACATCATGCATGATCTTCCCATCAGCAGTTGATTATATGCGATAATCAAATTTGCTCTACCCTAGATCCTTGCATTGAATTTTCCGTTACCGGTGAGTGGAATCACCATATGACGAGACAATCAGAAGCTAACATTGCTAGCGTACTCTACGAACCAGGACTGTACCTCGCGTCTACAAATCGAGACTGGTAGACATTTTCTAGCACCTCCTCCCAAACGACAGAGAAAAATGTCTGATAAACCGGATCAGCAGCCTTACTCTGCAAACAAAGCAATGAAGAGACGCGTCACCTCAAAGCCTTCCCTTGTTGAACCTGTTGGTCGTTCTTTCAGTCCCATTTCTCTGAGATGCTAACTTGCGCATAGCCGGTCGGTCCTAACAGGCCTAATCAGCCCTTGCATCACTGCCTGACCCAACAAACTACTCTGAAACATCTTTCATGACACCAAGCTCCCTCACAAAGTCTCTGGATTTCACTTTCCACCGACAAGTCTCCAGTGCCCTACAACTTCTACACAGGCGAGCCCTCTGCGACTGCTCTCGACATCCCAGTGGTCTTGTCATGCCAACTGTTGTTACTGCAAGAGCTAGGAAGATCACCTATCGTAGACCTCTCCAAAAGTTCACCTACTTCCCAAAGCTCCCGCTTGAGCTCCGTAATATGATCGTATGTAGTGACAATCTTCTACAATATTTGCACGGAGCAGAGCTGATTTTTTCAAGGGAGCAGATGTCTGCTTCCATGACAGAGTGGTTGATCTCATATGCTACTCTGTCAAAGCACTGGGCTGGCACGAGACTTGGTCATTTGGGTACAGAGGCTACGCCTCACCTCCTGCCATCTTGCACACCTCAAGAGAAGCTCGAGAGATCGGCCTCAAAAACTACACCCTGGAGTTTGGTCTCCAAGAGTTTACGAACTGGGGGACAGAAGTCTCTGCGCTACAGGCTGTCTCGCTTAAGTGAGAACCACCACCTTTTTGGTGATTCTACTCACTTTTGAAGGCTTATATCTCGACGAGTAAAGATAAAAACAAATTTAAATTGATTCACATAACACTTTAGTATGTTATAAATAGTACTATTAACTACGAATTTCAAAATCAGGCTTATAGTTCTTTTAATGTCTGATTTCAAGCGATTTAAGCCTGTAGCGCACAGACTTCTGTCCCCCAGTTCGTCAGACCAACCTTCGATAATGATAGTTTTGCTTCGAAGACCATCATACCTCACCAACCTCGGCTATACATCAACTTCGCTTCAGACATTCTCTGTCCAGTCCAACCTCACGGCTATCAGGAATGGGGTGATTATTTCGGATCCAAGAAGGACCAGATATGGGAGGACTTGAGCAACCACACAAAGCTACGCCGCATCGGGATCCGGGCTGCTGAAACCGAACAAGACGAATGCCGCAAGCTTCTCATGAACCACTCCATCGCCGAAGTTGTCATCTACTCAGAGCACGACGACCTTAAGAAACTACGGGACTTCAGATGGGATAAGAACAAGAAGGTCACGATGGAGTTGGTTCAGCATGAGGAATACAACCGAGCTTAGGTCAAACAGGGGTTCAAGGACAAGGAAAACCAACGCTTACTTGAGTGAAAAGCTATATCAACTATGCAATGGAGAAAAAGCGGGATGAGCAGCCCATGCCTTGGTACCCTTGCTTCGGTCTACCGATCCCTAGAGCTGCTTCACCTATTCCTAGAGCTACCCCCCTTAAGATCTTGTTCGGCATCATGAAGGCAACGATCGAAGATGCGAGGTCGTGATGGGACATTATCATTTGCTATGACGGGGTGGCATCGATTGGAGGAGTTTGGGAGGTGGTGAGGACGACTCTTTTCAATTTCAGATGGATCAAGGACAAGATAACGGGCGGTGGTGGTAAGGGAAAGGGGAATCACAGCGCTTGCAAAATCCATGTGCTGCACCTTCTGGCGTGCATATTTGCTGCTCCTGGGCAATGACATCCTGATATGGGGTGAGGTGGAAATGGGGAAAAAGGGCGGTGGTGGTAATGGAAAAGTGGGCCACAGCATTTTCATGTACATTTTTCTTTCTTGCATTCTGTTTTTTTCTGGTACTTAGCGCCGCTGGGTATCGCCCGCGGAGACGTTCAAGAATGCAAATGAGATAGCCGGTGGTACAAAAGCTCGATTCTCCTTCGACCTCAGCTCACAGACTGCCCCGATCAGCTCCAGAACAGCCTCTCGAGCATCTTGTAATCTTTTCAGGTCCCTTGGGTTTGGAAAATATTCAGTCATGTCATCGATATTGTCGTAAAGGTCCAGAGCCACATCGTCAATATCAACCATCACAACTTCCTTTGTACATCTAAGACAATAGATGATAAGCTGATGCAGAGGCATCGATGGCGAACCTTCCGGTTGTGAGAGGAGGTCTAACAGCCAGTCAAAATCGAGCTCGATAGCTTCCATGTCGAAGCTTCCCACCTCATCTACCGCCACAGCGAACCGTCGAAGATGAGCATACCTGCGCGCCAGATCCGACATCACCGAGTAAGGGAATTCTAACTTGCTATTTTCCTCACGCATTGGACAAATGACATCACACTCCCAGTTTACGAAAATCCGGGCAGGTGCGCTGAAACTGACCCGCGCCATTGGAAGACCCCAGACCGCTGTCTGAGCCTCGGTACCAAATTCAAGCTGGTAATGCTGGAGACCGACTTTTCTGGCTTCTCGTGATGTGTGCAAAATCGATGGTGCTCTAACGGCATGGGTGAAGTGATAGTACAATTCTGTTGTCCCTTCCTCGTCGAAGACTTTGGCGATACGCTCAATGTCGATTGTCGTTGACCAGATGTCAAGAAGTCGAGGTTGGAAGCAGACGAACTCCCAGATAGTAAGTCTAATCTCAAGCGGTAGCAGTGGGAATAGTGTGAATGCTTTTCTGTAATCGTTGAATGTTTCGGATTGACTTTGCATCCACAGATCACTGTCAATGTCGCCGGCAGTGTTGGCGACGTTTGAGTTGGCCACGTTGCCAAGGAAAGTCATGACAGTAGTATCGGTGTGGGCGGGATGATGGTGGTGGATGAGAAAGATATGCAGATGAGCTCTTGGTTATCTTCTTTCGTTGTGATTGATGTGGTGCCAGGTGTTCGAGGTGAGAACAATAAAAGGAGGTGGAAAATAGGTTTTATGCCAGCTCGGCTACCAACAAGCTAACATTCCCGTGACCGAATATGAGAAACAAAGTCATCATTCTCAACGCTGCATATGGCTTCACTTGAACGCGTAAATGCATTCCTTGTCTTCATTGAAAACACCACCTCATGGGCGACGGCTTACAGACAATATTATGCAAGCTCCCACGTGACCTTTCACCAACAGTAAAATTTCTACTTCCAGGTTTAGCGCACCCCTCAACAACTAACGTCAAAATGTCCAACTCAACACCAACGCCTCTCCCTAAATACATCTACAAGATCCTCCCTCCCTCTCCTCCACCCCCAGAGCCTCTCCCAGTTTCACTACCCCTCTCCGCCCTCGACGCCTGCGATAATTTTATGCACCTCAGCACATCATCTCAAATCCTCGGCACACTCCAGAATTTCTTCTCATCAGAGACTCACGTCTACATCTTACGCATCCCATACGAGGGGATTGCTAAATTCATCACCTGGGAGGATACGAAAGGGAAAAGACCTGATGAAAATGATAGAAGTTGGGATGTTGATGGGGAGAGGGGTTTCTTTCCTCATGTGTATGCCAATGCTGGGCCTGGCGAGGGAGAGCAGGGCTTGAAGTTGGGGAGAGATGAGGTAGAGAGTGTGGGTGTTTGGAAAAGGGGCGAGGGCAGCTGGAGTTCCGAGACCTGGCCTTTTGGAGAGGACTTGCCAAAGAAGTGAGGGAGTTGTCGAGGTGATCGACCACACCTGACATTTGAAGGGCGTTCGATTCCTATTTCTACCCTTGGCAACTCAGGCGACAATACAAGAAGAGCATTGGAGATTAGTCCCGGTTTTGTTACGTTCCAACTGCTTTACTGACCAGGACAGGAATCAAATGGGTTGAATTGCGATATTCTGTTTTACTGCCAGCAAATGCAAGAAGACGGCGCTATCTACCTGTGCCTCTCATCAGAGGCGACTCGTTATGTCGTAGGGGTCTCTTGCTCCTAGGTGAGCTCCACTTTCGCTCCATACAGTTCCCCATGAATGCACCTTGCTGCGTCCACTCCGGCTTCTGTTGCATGAAGCTTAATGCTGTGTCTCGTGTATTTGACGTTCGACCTTCGAACGCCCTGCAAAAACTCCTAGGCGTACACTCATTCACATGTCTGGTTTCCATATGTTTATTCAGCCAGTATTACCCCTTTTCCCAATCCCGAGTTTCAAGCTGGGTGATGGGTCCGCCCCACTCTACTTTCAGCGCTCAATTCTCCTGGCGTCCTACTGGAATCCATTTCAAAAGCCGTCTCTGCTGGTAATTCTCGTGGCCTTTGAAGGACTGGTGTCTTAGCTGGCAATTCCAATGGCATCGGCAGCATCTGTACGAACTGCTCGTCCTGGCCACTCCCCAACTCAGGTTTGCCGCTCTCATGATAAATATTTAATAGTTGTCCATGTGCATCCGACTTCCTCTGTCTCCTTCGCAGTAGGTATATCGCTAGTGCGACTGCAAGAACAGTGACTCCTAGAGCAACTCCAACACCAATTCCTATCTTGGCGCCGCCGCTTGATCCACCTGCGTTATCTCCTGATGGCTCTGAGGATATAGTGACTGTGTTTGTTGGTGCTGTTGAAGTAGCTGCTGTTGAAGTAGCTGCTGTTGAAGTAGCTGCTGTTGGGGTAGTTGTCGAGTTCTGATTGAGCCCGACGAGGATCGGCGACGAGCGAGGGGTCGGTATGACTTCGAAGTAGTCGCTGTTGAGCCCAGCGTGTGATTTGTCCGCAGGCTGGATATTGAAGTAACAGGTTGACACATCAGGCCAGATGAGCAAGACGAGCGAAGATCCATTCCCTGGGGCAACAGCCTGGACAGATTCTGCGGCGTGACTTAGACAGCGGCCGGAGACAGAGGCTTGGCGATGGGGTGCTTACTTTGAAATCCTTTTTTCTTGTTTGGTCCTAAGCAAAATGTGTAGAGCTGAGGACCTGGAAAAGTTGCGATGTAGGAGACATTGACCGTGTCCATAAGGTTGAAAACCAACCCAGGAACTGCGGGGTAAACAAATGTGACGTTGGTATCGTTTTCTGCTGCTGCCGAGATTCCAGCCAGCAATGATAGTGAAAAAGTAATAAGTAAATGATACATTGTAGCGAAATTCAGAATGCAGTCTTGACAATGGAAGAGGATGTCTCAGCAGACATCCAGAGATGCGGAACAGACCTGAGTGGAGCCTGGAGGTGGTTCTGGGCTTGATTTTATCAACCAGGGACACGGGACGGATCGACAGTAGTACAGATCCATCATCTCAGGATCTCCAGTGCCAATCAACCCGCAGGTCAATAAGCGCTAGCCCAAATCCAACAAGCATTCAAGCCAATGAGCATATCTCGGAAGAGAAGCAAGTTTGGTCTCAAATTAGCTGACAGCGGCGGGGCCGCACTGGTCTAAACTTTGGTTGGATCGAGATTCCAGGCCTCGACCATGGCTTGACCATTTGGCGGAGCGGCAATTTGAGGCTGAAACAGAGAGTGGCAGTGCCAGGCGTCTTTACTCTGGACTTTACGGCCAAAGAATTCCCAATCCTTATCGCCACGCCTTCATGCAGACTTCACGTTCGCGGTAATTGACTTCCACAATCTGCCTCCTGTTTTCCTCGCTTAAATCATTAGAAGGGGGGAATTGTAGGGAGACGCCTACAAACTTGTCTCATTATTGCTGGACACCATCTGTAAAAGTCGATACATTTATTACAAACGACGCCTTCTGAGTCGAATCAAATATAAATGGTTGGCCTATTTTTGGTAGTATCGCTAGTTCAATAGCAGCTCGGAAACCACTGCAGACGCTCAAGATTCCCGAAAAGACCTATTCGTACTTGGAAGTGTGGACAATGCTCAGGAATTCAACCTAAATCTAACTATTTACTTTATTCACAGCTAAAATGATGTCAGCTAAATTCTCGTTGATTTGCAAGCAAGTGACATGCCTGTACAGGTTCGCAAAATGTCTACTCACAACTCAGAGACCTCGATCCGCTTATCCTCCACATCATCGAAGCTTCGTCTGCGTCGAACCATGTTGCACGCCATCCTCAGCACTGAGCTCTCCCACCCTTCTCTCGCTCCCTAATTCAAATACCGTCTCGGAAGGCAACTCGCTGGGCCTCTCAACAACTGCTGTTTTTGCCTGCACCTCCATCGGTGTTGGTTTTATGGGTGCGAAGTGTTCCCCATGCCCATAATCCGACTGCGGGTATTGAGTATCGGAGCCCAACATCTGAGTCTTCGTTTGAATTCCGGCCTTCTTCCTTCTCTTTAGGAGAAATATTGCGGCAACAGCAGCTATCATGAACAGAACTCCCAGCCCGACACCCACACCGATTCCGATTTTGGCTCCACTACTCAGCCCCCCCGAAGGTGCTGGTGTACTGGTAGGTGTACTGGAGGGTATATTGGTAGGTGCATCGGTTGGTGTTGTAGAATTACTCGTAGCATTCTGCTCAAGACCCCATGTCACCGGTGTTGGGCGAGCTTCGGCATTGATTCTGAACCAGGGGCTGTGAACGTGTGTACTCCTATTGCTGAACGCGGCTGTGCTCGGTACGAATGTGAAGTGGCAGGACACAAATTCGGTCCAAGCGATGAGGAAAAGGGTAAATGATGTATTCGAGTGGGCAAACTGGTTGCCTTCTGCAGTTGGAGAAGTCGCTCGTCAGTAATAGATCTCTCGACATGGAAATGGAAGAAGTCCAGTCCGTACTCTCAAGTTGATCTCCACCACTGTACCGCAGGCAGTATAAGTAGATCTTTGGCGCCCGGTATGGCGAGGAATAACTGACATTGACGGTGTCCAAATAATTGAATGTCAATCCCGCAGGTGGGTATAAAAATTTGACGCCATTGTCCTCGTCAGCTGCAATTGTCAACGCTACACAGAAAAGGAGTGCAAATGCTGCGAGCGATATCCGCGCCATGACTGCAATCAAAGAGCACTTTTACGACGCTCTCGGAGAGGGCGTCAAGTGAAAATCAGAAATGAAATACAAATACAAAAGGAAGAGCAAATCGGCTGGTGCCTGAAATATGGTTTCCACTCCTTCTCAGCAAAGACTGGAGCAGCTGGGAGCAAAGATCTGCGACTTGTCCTACCTAATTAATAGGGATACGATCTACCGAAGTTCTACTCGCCGAGTCTTGGTTGGTGAGCTGGCAGACCAATAAGGTACGTTAAGCAGGAAATAATTATGGGTGGAAGGCGAAGTTGACATGCATCAATCTGCAGTGCTGCAGAGGCTGAATCGTAGCAGGATGGTGATAGGCTGCCCAAAACGAAGGATTCATTCCGGGGACTGACTGAAATAGGCACCTCGCTTCGCTCCCAGGGTCCCTGTCCTGCCTCGTCGTCCTTATTCCTTTCGTCATAACAAATACATGAACAATCTGTACTTAGTTGAGAATGTAACAAACTATGCTTTCAAGTACACTCCCTCGGCGATTTGAAGACTTACCTTACTCACTTCCCATTGAGATTTCAATTTAGGCGATGTTAATGCGCCGACTTCACCAAGCCAAGAATTCCCCATCCTTCGGTTGTCACCCCCTTGTATACCAAGACTTCTGTGCCTCAATTTCAACAGGATAGCATCGTATCATCGTGTGATGGTGTCACAAAAAGCCAAACACGTCACAGCGATCATAGCCACATGCTCGGTGATGTTTTTGATAGGGGTGGGTACGCCTTGCCGACTTTGGGTGTGGAAACCACGCTTATTACTGGGATTAAAAGATGTCTTTGTATCGATTTTATTAGCATATAAAATGAATCTTAAACTTGAGGACTCGATTCTACTTATAAAATGAAGTAACTTTTTTACTAAAATCAATGTAAAGCCTTTAGTAGTAACAAAGTTATCAGCATTTAAATTCGACAACTTTTGTGGGGGTTTCACTTATTAAAGACCCCTGGCCCTCATCAAAAGGATCGCCGAGTCAATCGCCAGAGCCCAGGATTTCTCGGAGACTGCCTCTGTTTGGAAATCTTCAACCGCCTTGAACCAGAAATCGTGGAACTTTACGCTGAACAGTGCATGCGTTTGTTCAACGTCATATCATGTTGTCACGATCACCGATGCCCACGGAAGAAACCTACAGTTACAAGTATTGTGCCGTTCAGAAGCAACGAAGCACTCGGTTTCTAGGTTGTTGAAATCTCTGGCACGAACATGGTCATCCAGTGGGCTTACGAATTCTAGGAAGTTTGGAAGATGAAAGACCCAAATTTTCCGCCTCATGAGGCATAGGCATTCTCAGTTGAGACTGGTTACAGCGGGCATGTGGCTTCCAGTGTTGTGCTCTGGTCGCACAGAATGTGTACGACGAAGTTGCTGGCATGTTTCTCTGCATCCCATGTTTTGCGAAATCAGCCAAAAAATCGGGTATCTCCGTTGAGCCATTTACTTATCACATGTCTCGTTTCGCAGGCTGTCTTGTGTCACTCTATGGGGTAACCTTTCCGCGATCAACTATCAGACCATCGTATCAGATCATCGTAGGGGAATTTTCGTTCTTTCCAAATGGTCATTTACACTAGACAGCAATTCTGTAATACGGTCTTGAGACCTCGAACTGCTGCAAGCGATAGAGCAGGAAGCCATACTCTCCCGGTCCTGTGCTACTGGATAGTGCTGAGGAGTTGTCGAGGACTTAAGACTCCTACCTCTTCATATGATCTCTCTGGGGAAATACAAGATGTCCATGCCCACATAGAATCCTTTATATTTGTATTGAACAGAAGTGTATCTGCAACTACTTCGGTTCTGAAGCACCTATCCTCATTCACAGCATGCTTCGTGGTAATGGGGCAACTGCACCTGGACCAAGATGGATCTCTGACCCCTGAGGATCCCTGAACCCATTTTCACTACATCACGTCTCCCCTGATTAGGACCGAAGATTTGCTCCAATACAACAACATCAACATCACGACTCCAGAATGGTAACGCTTACCTACAATAAGTCCCAAAGGGGCATCGTTTGCCCACTTGCAATCGAGCTTGCAGCAATCACATTGATCCCCATCAAGGAGTATGCCAAATGACCATAATTTGTCGACGATTCCAGCACCTATCGAAAGGGATGTGTGCGTACCCACTTTGTTGTCCGTGTTGGCTTCCAAGTTGCTCTGGGAGACCAATATTGCGAATACTATCGGGGCGGACTTCGTAATCACTCAAGCTCCTACTCCTTGTCTGCATCGAGAGGCTTGGAACAGCAAAATATGTACATTCCAAAGGTATGGTGAGATGATTCCAGCACTGAAGCTGAGATATACTCACCATAAATTCCCCTTGCACAACATTTACCTGGTTGACGGTTATTCAGCTAAGCTCCTTGTCTGGTAATCCTGCGACGAGCATCCCAATAAAAGCTTGTGCCCCCTCCTCCTCATCGAACCCCCGACATAGCATCCCACCGCAGCAGAAGAAGGTGCAGGTTTGAGACCAGAAGACCTTCAAAATCACACTCCGAAATATTCTCAAATGCCAATACCCGAAGTCACTGACATTGGCAAGACTCGTCGCTGATGAGTCGCTGCTAGGATTCAGAGGAAGAGCCTGGGTTTGAGGACAAGCACGGCAGAATAATTTAGGTGCAGTTTTTCTAGGCATAGGATAATGAGTGGGACGATTAGCAGCAACGACGATGAGCAACTTAATCACTTTATTTACACCCCAATCATCATGATACCCGAGTCCTGATGTTGTTAAGCCTGAAAACTGGGCTTCTCTTGTTGATTCAGCCTCTGAAATTAAGCGAGAGGCTAAGCCTTAGCGAGTCCTTGCCCATTTTGTAACTTTTCAACTGGGAAAAGTAACGACTTGTACTGGTCAACTGGAGTGAGTCAGTTACCCACGAGCATGAAGTACTAAGTCTTTTGAAATGGCCTGGTTTGCATATTTGATTTCCATGCACGCACTTCCGCACTTTGAAGGGTTCCAAGAGCGCTCGGAAGTGCATGATTACCCGACAACAGTGAGAACATTTAACTCGGCCGAGACTGTAGGCATTTAGAATAGTTGAATACACCGACATCTCAAACGTTTTTTCTTCACATTTCTCTCCATCAAACCCTCTTCCCAGTTCACAAAAAGATCTTTCCGCTTCTAGCAAAACTCCCATTGAACCAAAATATCCAACTCCTGCTACAGTACATTGTGCCTGGACTTATCTTTATCCCCAGCGCAACTAGATCCTCAGATCTACCACCGCCAAAGAAGTCCTCAAAAGAGGCTACCAACTCCGAATCTCAGTCAACAAGGAAGCAAGTGAAAGTCATTCTGAGTCATCAGGATCAGCTGGACTTCGTGGCCATTTTCCTGATTACAGATCCCACAATTTTGAGCATTCGCAGATATACTTGCACAATGCTAACTTCTTCTTACATAGAGCTTCACCATTTCCTGATGGTATAACTGATAAGTCTGCATTCTTCAATCGGTCTGTAAATTAACGACAGCGATATTGATAGCTGCTCCAAAAGTGCCGAGCTTCAAGGAGGTAGTCATCACGTCCTCAGTAGCGGCGTTCACACCTATAATCTGTCAGAACCCTGGAAAAGTATTACGCACGTATCTTCTCAGAGTTCCCTGTAGAGTTGGGTATGACTAGTCTAACGAACATGAATCCCCAGAAACGGACGCCCAGAACCCAGAAATCGACGCCGAGGGCAATTTCACGTCAAAACTGACGGGGAGACATCATTCCATCTACCGCACCTCCAAAACCCTCAGCAACTAAACAACCTAGGGATCTGTCTAAGAAGAAAAATCCCCCTCCTTCATGGTAACCATCTATTTACCCTTCTTTCATCTACGGTCTCAACCTCACAACCACACAACCTCACCCAAACCACCACCACAGAATGACTCTCAAAATGCACGAGCCTTATGCTCTAAGTCACAGTCCTAATCATACCTAAGTCACAGTCCTAATCATACCTAAAACTAAAGCCCATATTCTCTACTACCCAACAATTAGCGATCGATCGATGTAGCGGAAACACATATCCGACTCGAACTCACAACCCTGAGATCAAGAAGAGAAAAAGAACGCTAGCTATTTCGTTTCTCGCTTCAAGACCAGCGCAGAGCTGGGATGATGTGCTAGAGGTTGGGAAGAGTGGTTATCCCGGCGCGTCTTTGGTCTTAACTATAAGCTGAAGCCCTGGGTTCAGACTGGTGATTTTAGATTAATGCGGTGGGGGTACAGAGAAAGCCAGGGGAGTGAGTGGAGTAGTGGCAAGGATTTGGTTCATGAGGTTCTGGATAGCTGGGATTTATGGCGCAGGTTGCGATGGTGAGTGAGTGCCTGGGTTAGATTCGTAGCGCTGTGCAGAAATGCAAGTTCCATCGATGTTGCTAGACCGCTTATCAGCCTCATGAAAATTGATTGTGAGGAGCAGGTAATTGGCCGTAAAATATGTGAAGGCAACGTTATGATACGAATTGCATAAATACTACCAGGAGACTTTTCTAATCCTTAGCTACATATGTCACATATATACACTATCCTGTGCCATCCTCTCCCTCCCAATTCCCACTCTGACCCACCGTCTGTCTCTCTTCTCTTCCATCTCTCTCATCTCTACAACTCATCATGCCCAGCCCCCTTAACCTCCCACTGCCCACCACTCAAATCCGGCATCCCCATAATCTTGACAACAAGACTCGTCCACCCGGTGAAATGCTGAGTACGCTGTCCCTTGCCCGTCTCAGGATTATACTGTTCCCAAGCGAAGCCCGTTTCGGTCCAGGAGTCGTAGACAGTCTTGATGAGGTTGAGGCGGAGAGTGCTGTAAAGATCTGTGGCGAGGGACTTATGGGGGCCGGGGGTTTGAGCGTATTTCTGTTTTTGGGGTGTGAGTTTGACTTGCTCGTCAGGGAGGGGGGAAGCAAAAGGCAAGGGAAAGGAAGAGGTGCTTACGAGTAATTGCACCACAGCAAGATAGTTGATGTTCATCCAGACAGGACCCCTCCAGTAATTCTCATCTGTACCATAAAACTCATCTTTCTTGCTCAAACTCCTGATACCATGCGGACTCCAGATCTCTTCCTCGTCACCGATGAGATTCAACACATGACCCAGTTTCTCACTGTTCGGATCTAGAAGACCCGTCAAGAATGGAAAGAGAGAGATATATCCCTTGTGACAGACAAGGGTGTTCTCTTCGTAATCGTCGATAGTGGCGTCGCAGTAGCATTTATCTTTCTGACTCCAGTGCAAGTCATCGATATTGCGCAAGATAGCGGTCTCTATCGTGCTGAGTTCCTTTACGTCGTCGGCGTAGTCGAGAAGAGTCGCAATATTCTTGAGCGATTTAGTCATCATTCCCATCCAGGAGATAAGATCGACATGTAGCTCTCCAGGGTGCGGTGGTTGGGGGCGCGGGTAATCATCGAGACCGCTTGTGAGGATATGTTGTGGTGTGCGGCCGCGCCATCTGTACGCCTCCTTGGTGCTGAACGCATCACGATCGTAGGATTTCAGATCACCGGATTGGGTCTTGCGGTACCAGAAGTAGTGCTTTCTAAGTTTGGGGTAGAGTTCTCGGAGATAATGGAGAGCAAGATCGAGGTCTTGGAGGTAGACGGAGTTGGACTTCTCGCCAAGGCTTTCCTTTGCTGTGGCGTTGGGACCGGAGCCATTCAGGGCGTTGATCTTCGAGATGAAGTTGTCGACGATGAAGAACAGCGTGGGAGGATTGGCGTAATGTGGGTATTGAACCTGGAATTCGGCGGGGACTTTGCTTCGTGCTTCGGCGCCGAGGATTTGCTCGCGGCCGATCCATCCATCCTCATCCATGAGATTGAACCAACTCTTGACGACGTCGAGGGCTAGATCCAAATCCCAGTCCGCAATTGGCATCAAATGGAAACCTTCGTCCCAGAGAAAACCACGTGGGAAAAATGGTCTTGATGGGACTGTTGTGAAAAGCTCTGAAGGGCCTTCAAGTTTCTCATGCTTCTGAGCTCTTGCAGCTGCGGTCTCCTCCCAGAATCCCTCATTCTCCTCGTCATATTCAGCAGCGTACGATCGATCCACAACAGAATCTCCATGGAAGTATCCCAAACCCCCAAGCAAGTTAGAGAACATACTTCCAGCGAATCTCTGAAGAGCTTCGACGCCAAATGGTGGCTGAGGATCAAAAGTAGCAACGAATCGATCCCAGAACCCTCTTGAACCCCTGGACAAGAACTCGGAAACGTTTTGGCTGAAGTATTCCTTCCCTGCAGAGCCACTGTTGAAAATGACATCGAATTCGAAATTGCCTTCGAAGACTTTCTGGATAATGTGCAAGTTTCCAGGAGCAGGTTTGTTTTCCAGGGTATACACTTGCCACGGAGGAGGAGGGTTCTCCTCTCCGTAGGTAGCAATGTATTTATCGATTTGCTCTTTCAGCCCTTTGAAAACAATTGGTTTTACTTGCCAAAGCATCGAATCTGGAGCTTGAAGAGAATGGACAATCGTCCGATCCAAAGGCTTCTCCTCATACGAAGGATGTGAAGCAGCAGGATGATTTCCCCTCCCGCTTGTAACAGTGACCTTATACTCCCCCAAGCCCGGGGAATCTCCCTTCAACGTAACATCGCCCTCATAGCCTAACTCATCGACCTCATTTTCAACCTCCAGACTTCCAAGTCCTTCCAGGGAATTGTACCACACAACCGTAGTTTTGAGATCCGGCGGCGCACCTTCTCGCACTGTTCCTCTGACACGAACTGCCCAACTGCCGCCGTTGCTTCCTCCAGGGATCTTCACGAACATGGTGCGGATGTCTATGCCATTCCCCTCGTCGTATATCGTCTGCTGGCCTCCAGTCCGCGCATCGTATTCGTCCCAGCCGTAACCTTTCATGTTATCGCCCTGCTCGCAGGTATGTCTGAAGTCTGTACGTATACCAATTAACATAGTTCACCAGTTCCAACTCTGATGCCCCAAAGATGTACTCGTAAATCAAAAGGTAAATATCAAAAAAAGCCAAACCTACTATTCTGCACATCTTGATAATTGTCTACCCTCGACCACATCAACCCGCCCATCAAACTCTTTGCAATCCTAGGCCTGATCCCAAAATACAAATTCGGTCTATACGGGCCCCAAAGCAGACTATCATTCGATTTCCTCGCAACCTCCTTGTACAGAATCGCAGGGTCTTCTGCCGCAACTACCGGTGTTGACAAGCATGCTGCGAACAGAGCTGTGACGGGGAGATTTGGGAGAAGCATGGTGTTTGTGAAGCTTCAATTGGAGAGAGGATGGCTGGCCAGAGCTCCGCGTGAAGACTGTTTGGAGCTCGAGGACGTGGCGGGGTGAGGGGAGGTATTTCTGGGGAGAAGGCTGGGGAGAGTTTGAGAACACCGTTGCGGGTTTGACGATGTGCGGCAGGCTACGTATTCAGCCTGTGTCGCGAGGCTGCAGGGAAGGCTGGCTAGTGATGCTTTGGGAGCGAAAAGGTCACGGAACGAGATATGGAGAGATCTGGTCTGTATGGGACTTTTTGATTGGGGGGATTTTTATTTACTCTTCACACATGTCTGGTTTGCTAGCCTTGGATTTATCTGGGTTGTCTTCTTCTGCAGCCATCAATTGAGTATGGAGATGAAGCCACGACTCACTTCAAGACCAACCCACAACCGCCTGAAGGCCATTCAAAAAAGAGCCAGTCCCAAGATTCTGCTAGGAGATACTTCCCATCAAGTATACTAGCCAGTATGAGGGTAGAAATTCCCATGCTGTCATACAATATCCATAACCGAGCAATCAATCACTTCATCAGCTCTCTCTGCTGGGACTGAGAGGCCTGTTGAATCCACCGACCCGGTTCATGTACTGTCTGTACTCGGTCTTCTTCTCCTTTCTCACAGCATAAATATCATTACCTGCAACCTTTTGCTGGTGCGTCGTGCCGAATCCGCCGAAACCCATCATGGCCTGCATGGCAGCCATACCATCATCCTCCACAATCAGGTCATCGTCCTCTTCGACGGGCTTGGCAGCCTTCTTGCCCTTCTTTCCTTTCTTCGCTGGTTGAACCTCCGCATCTACTGCCATGTGCTCGTGATCTTGTTCATTCGTGGCAGAGTTGACCTTGAACGACACGGGCGGTGTTGCGGTCCGGGCTTTGGCGAAGTCTTCCTCGGTCTGGTACGGCTTGGGTATTTCCTTCTCACTCTCAACATCCTTCCTAGAATCTCTCTCCCTCTCTCGTCTCGGACTCCGACTCCTCGTATCTCTCTTCGAATCCCTCGCCCTATCTCTCGATCGTTCTCTAGGTCGGTCGCGGCTTTCCTTTCCGCCATCTTGAGTAGCATTGTCAGGTCTGGTTCTGATACAAAACACCACTTCGCCGGTGGTAGCACTAGTACTGGCAGACAAACACATACCTCTCTCTCTATGACCCCTCTCCTTCATATCCCTCTCTCTCCTACCATCTCGCTCCCTCGCACCTCCACCATCTTGAGAGAACGCATTAGGCTTCCCTCTGTAACAAAGCGCAACAGCTCCAACAGGATACGTACCTCGATCTCTCTCCCTGTAGTCCCTCCTACCGCCTCTCTCGTCCCCACCAGCTCTATCTCTACCTCCCCTGCCGTGACCCTCTCTCGAGTCTCTCTCGCGCTCATCTCGTCTACCTCCTCGATCCCTTTCACCACGATCACCACCACCTCTCGAATCACGCGGTGACCGACTGCGATATCTGCGATCGCGATTCCGGTCTTCTCGTCTGTCGCCGCCACGGTCGTCTCGTTCGCGGGAGGGGAGGGGCGCCTGCGGTGCGCGTCGGTCGGCCTCGTCCCACATCTGCTTGCTGTCTGGGCGGCGCGCGCGTTTGTATGGTGGTTCCGCCATCGTGTAGAGATTTCCTAGTGATTGGGAATGGGAATGTGATGTTGTAGTAATGGTGTTGAGTGGGAGTAGTCGAATCGAGACGATGCCGGATTCGAAATGGTGATGAGGCTGTGAGCTTCAAGTTTTTGACAAGGATTCGAGTGGTCCGTGCATGGGCTTATATTAGATATATGGTATATTCACTTCGACTTCTGCCGAACTTCATGTGTTCCATCTTTGATCTCAGTCCCAGATTCTAGTGAGCCCAGATGAGTTGTAGGCGCACCCCATTTAGCCCTTGAAGTCAAATGTTTTTCTTGGCCAGTTGCACTCTCGCTTGCCCTCGTCGATGTCACTTATTGATTTAAGCTCTTCTCGTTTTTGTCGTCACTCGTCAGCGAAGGCGAGCAGGTAGTGGAGCAAGACTTTTTGATCGATGATCCAATCAAAGGATACAATACGCCATGGTACATCTCAAAGGAAATACTATCGAGAGTTCGAGAGAAAACACCCTTTCAAGGCTAGCTTCATTGCCCTCCCCTCGCTTAAAGGATGGACCATCCAAACCACCAACTTAGCTGAGGTAAACATAGCCAACTCTCCGCCATGTTCTTCTAGTTTCTTACAAATGCCGGCGCACTCTGTATACAGTCTTTTGCTTGTTATGCCACTGTCCACTCAGAGACACAGGATTTGGGTTCTTCTCTAAATTCCAGGCTGGCTGAAAGTATTCCCCCAAGCCAATCATTTCAGTATGCCTCCGCCACATCTGCACGCTTTATGCACCTCAGAAGTCAGCCCAGATGCCACACAATTGGGACAAGTACCGCTCTTGGCGGTATGCCTCTCGCTAGGCTAGTACGTTGTCGTCCGGCTGTGTGCCTCCCTAGGTATTTGAACCCTCCTCGCAGGCACTCCACAACGGCTTTTCTTGCAACCATCCTCCTCCATCCCCATCCCCTCTTCTTCGAGACTTCTACTTCTATTAGAGCACGCCTTTTGGGCGTGCAGCACAAGCATCCTAGTTTGACACCCAACGGAGCTCGCAAGAGCCCCAGCCTTGACACCGCGCGAAGACAGACCGTCTTCGCGCTCCGCTAATCTCGGAGAACCACCATGACCATAGTCTAGACAACAACCAAGAACGTCTGAACCTTCAGTATGTCTGCCCATGGCAGGTTGAACTGAAGCCGAATCCCATCAATTTTGTCCTCCACACCTTCAGCTTGCATCCCTACACCTCACCCCTCCCGATTACTGTGCCCGAAGATCCTCCTGCATCTGCAAGTGGGTTGGATGGTATAGGTATTGGACCACCCCCTACATTTCTCTCGACTTCCAACAACCCTCCATCCCCAGAGGCCTTAGCTTCCACATTGATTCAATCACCAGAACAGAGCAGTAACACTAAATCCGAAAGTCCTGCCAGGAACGAGCCAAGAACGAAACGCCAACGTTTGAGTTTGTCACCTGTAACTCCGCCGCCATCTCTTCCCAGCCCATCCATCTCAGTGTCACCTGCTGTAGATCAGCACGTTGAAGAAGAGCCACGGAGCCACTCGCCAAATATACAAACTTCTGGTTCATTGAGCCCAGCCTCGTCGGCAATCTTAACACATCCCGTCTCAAGATATCGGTGCTCTCATTGCACCCGTGTGTTTCCTAGGCAGCATCTTCTCAAGTAAGTGACCCACCACTGTTTAACGCGGTTTTGCCTGCTAACCACCCGTACGCCAGTCGGCACTTCAAAGCCATTCACGCCAAACGTTTTGTGTGCCACGTCCAAGACTGTGTTCGCCAAGAACCCTTCGGTCTCAGGAAGGATTTAACACGGCACCAAGAAACTTGCCATCCCTCACTGTTCCCTGCTGCAGTCTACCATTGCACATTTGTTGACTGTGCCTTCGGCCGTGGAAAACCATCATCTTTTGGAAGAAAAGACAATCGTGACCGTCACGTTCGAGAAAATCATACCTCCTACACACCAACCCCCTCAACCCCGTCTCAACCGCACATGCAAGCTCCTGGAGAACAACCAACACCAAGAGTCTAGCCCCAACGAAGATAAACTGGAACCCTGGAATTTTCCCCTCGAAGCTGCGAAGCAAATAATTAATAGTTTTCGCAGTTCTCACGGGAGCACCAAGAAGAAGTGCAATGACTTCAGTTCGTACGACCGGAGAAGGAGATAAAATGAGTGTCCGACAATTGCCGAATATCTGGTCGTCGGAAATTCATGGACGAGCAGATGAAGACTATCCAGACATGCCAATGGACTATTTCTGGACCCTGTTTGATCAAGCAGATGATATCCACTTGGATGGATTCTCATTTTTCGTCCATGAACAGCCTGCGACGGCCGCCCATACATCATTTCATCCCGATCTCTGGCCTTTGAACTGGACGATTTCCGGCAGCTCCATGCTATCCTCGTTCGAGCAAAGCTCTTGTATGCGATTCGATACAGACTTTTTTGGACTGCGCTGCAGTTCTATGGAATGCCCGTATCTTGAGTACCGGTCTTCGAAAATAGACGAGTACTCAAGTTATCACAAGGAGTACTGGGAGAAAGGCTACATGGAAGCTAATAACATTGCCGGGAATACCGAGAAGAGGTGACAGAACTGGTGGGCTGATAACATCTATCAGTTCCGCCAGCCAAACAACGTTGAGCAACATCGCTCAGATGGAACCCCGATATCATTCGACGGATTGTCCTCCAACCATCCTCCACCGTAGATTCTCCTCGCCAGAGTTATGTGGTGAGGTCCAAGACCAAAGAAGAAACGGGCAAAACCAGAAAGACGAAAACCCCCAACGTCTGGTCTGGATGCGGGTCAATACTTTTCCTGCTTCTACACGCTGTGCTTTCTTACATTTCTTTTGTCTCGCCGTCTTTTATGTGTTCCCTGGAAAGTTTTTCTTGTGCGGGGGGAGATTTCCTCCTTTGGCTTTCGACGACAACAGGCATCATGGCCTCTATGACACCCCGCCGTTGGTGGTAGCCGAGTCGAAGTCGTGGGTGCGTTCTGCCCTGTTTCCTGATATATTGGTCTTGTCGTTATTTCTTTGCTTTTTGTGCAACTATTGGAGGATTACGAGTGGTGGAAGGGAGGTGCTGGCGATGAGCAAATGTGTGGCAGATTTCTTTTGGTGATTTGCAATGTAATTACAGTCTTTACAGTCTATGGAGAAATTCAACACTTACTCCTTTCTTTAAACGCCTGAAGGTCTTCATTCGCCAAGTGAGTCCAGAATTGCCAAGCGGTAGAACTGAACAGTAAAAATGTGACTTTGGAGAATCGCCAATGAGATTGAGGACATGGCGGGATATCCAACAGCCCCTCGCCAATACTGCATTACTTTCCTAGATATATCCGAACACTCGCGTCGTGGCATATGAATGTCCAAGTCAGCCGCATAAAGCTGAAAGGTACTGGGAATTTTCCATTGGGCTCGAGGAGGATATGAGGCAGGCTACTGCCTGTACTGTTCTCCACCCGGCACCTCTCTTTATTCTTCTCATTTCGAGTTCTTTTGGTTTGAAGCCCATGAATCTGAGAACAAGACTACAACCAATATCATCCTCGACTATGTCTTCAAAGACCGCAGAGTATCCAACCCTGACGGCACATTCGCAGTCACAGTCCCCAACTCAACACCCATAGGTCCTGGTCCCGGTCCTCTAAATGGTCAAAACCTCCAGCAGGCCGTGAACTTTCGCTCTTCTCCACCTCTAGTAGTCGACATCAGTTGCTACTTCATCGCTGGTACAAGCCAATTTCACGCCCGCGTCGTCTTCAGATATATCTCTGATCCACCAAACCAATTCTTTCCTCCCAATATATGGCCCCAATATATATATCCTGATCAGCCACGCTATTTCATTCTCGATGTATCTCACATCCGGCCTCCCAAGGCTGGTAACTGCAGTCAAGGACGCGACGGTCGGCGAACGAGCCACGGAGATCTTTGACATGCCAGAAATCGTATGCGGGAAATGGTACACCGCTGATCTGATCTGGGACAAAGATACCTTAATCACCTTTCTGGACGGTACAGCAACCAGCTGTCACGGCTTCGGCCCAACCACCAGAATCCCCATCGAGAACCCGCAAACCATGGAGATCAGCAGCCGAAGCCCACAATCATTCATCATCATCCCCAGCAACTTCAAAGGCGACATCGCTGCCGTGCGAATCGGGCTCGGAATCCCAGACGATCGAAACTTCAAAGCTAAGATCGAAGCCCAGCGTAAACTTCCACAATGGTACATCACCACCAAGCTAGAAAGTGTCCGTCCAAGACTCAATCTCGGATACCCTCTCGCGGCGCCCGTTCGAGTCAACAGTGCTTGGATTCAGCAGTACACAGCTGGCGCTATTTCATTCGCGTATAGCTTACGAGACCAAGCGTTTGAAATGCACGGCGATCTGTGGGAGTCGCATAAAGTCCTAGACGAATACGTCAAACTTGGACTCGGATACCAGGACTCAGATGAAGCGTCTTGGGTACAGACCAACAGCCGCGTAGGTCGCAGTATCGCCTTCAGTAGTGGCACGTGTATATGGTCCCAGGCGACCGGAGCTCATGGTATTTACGGCCAGATATGGAAAGATTGGTGTCGTGATGGAGGAGTCTTGAAATGGGCATTCCCAGTTGAGAACCAGAGAGTCGAATGAGCGTTTTTGCAACAACGTGGATATTCACAGCGCTTCCAACTCGGGTCGTGGTATCTCCGCGAGACACCTCTCTCGAACATCGGTGTGTACGGCGCTATTGATGAGGCGCTTCGAGCAGCCGGCGGTGTCAATGTCCTCAAATACCCCGTCCGCGTGGAAGAGAAAGTACCTGGCGTGGTGGTAAATCTCTTCGGTGCAGGAATGGTGGAGATGGATGTCCGGAAACAAGAATTCGAGTCCGGTGCTGTTATAAACTTATATACTTTGAGTTTGATCGCAGGCGCCCACATCTTGCAACCCAAACCGCAAGCAAAATACGCAGCAAGGTTTCCAGAACGGCATCATGGTCTGGAACCCCAACGGTGAAGTGCAGGTGTACGGACATTTCCAGCTTCGATTGGAGAAGATCAAAGCGAATGTTCGGGATGACGAGAAGCAGGATATGTATATCATGATCCAGATTGAACGTAACGGTGCCGTGGTGTATAATGGTCGATATCCACCACTGCCGGAAGGAGGCAACAATGCGGAGGCCTACTGGCCAGACTAGGATGAAGTCACGCCCAATCCGCCGATCATCCTCCCGCCTATTCTGAGAGTCGATATGTCAGCTAGGTATATGATCAGAGCTACTGTCATGGACGACGATGATAATATTTGGCCATTCACGAATCCTGATGATGAGGTTGGCAAGGGGGCACGGGAAATGAGCAAGTGCATTTTTCTTTATGGTTTTGGATATACTTTCCCCATTTCGATTTCAAAAAGTTCGGAAAGCTGATTCGGCGATAATATAGGTCTTCAGAATGGATTCGGGCAAGGTGTCCCTATGAGAGCTTTCGAAATGGGTCTCTTCAGGGCCGGGGCACAGGGCAGTACTGGAGGGTGGGTAACCTGGAGAATTCAACCGGTGTCGGGAGTGGCATTTTAATTCTAGATGCCAGCTGTCATGTTAGCTACACCGCAGGTTCTCTGTAACCTTCGTACTATTTTGATGGCTTCATGGTAGATGAAGTAGACGAGGTTTGGCTGGGGAGCAACGAAATTTTCTCAGTCTACAGTTCATTTTCACCTCAATGACCCCCTTGAACGATATTCACAATACTTACTCTTCAATTGAAATTACAAGACCTGTCCTGTATAGTACAAACTCGAGAACATCCAACCAATAACCGATGACCCAAATATTCTTAAACCGCCGTCTATAAATCGCCAATATGCGTGAAGCTACGTGAAATCGTGAAGTGAGAAGCCCCATCCTCGATCGAAAGACATAGGTCGAAATAAGGAGCCAGAAATCTCGGAACAAATTCTCCTCTTTTTTCCTGGACAGTAAATTATATCTCCATTGCCATAACTCATTGGCAACACTTGCTGATTCATAAACCCCCTTCAACTATGTTTAAACGCTCTTGTTCACCACTTCGAACCCTGACGAACTTAAAACCCACTCAGTGCGATCATCGACCGTAGCTGGGAATAAATGTGCAATGTCTAACAGATATGCGCAGTAGAAATTGCCCGCAACTAAGCTCAGCAGAAAGCCTACTAGGTCAATATGCGGAGCCGCATTCCTCGCGTTCAGAATTGAGCGAAAGCTTATTTATTGCACATCGCTACTGGACTCCACAAAGTAACAGCTGTAGCAACAACTAAGCTAATCCCAAAACATCTCAAACTACACCTCGGCCTCAGATCCATCACCTCTGAAGTGTAGCGAAGTTTCTACTTTGTTGCACATCGCTAGCAAATGCATTCGACTCCACCCATTGGTTTAAAACGATGCAAGGCAGTTCCTTTTCAAACTCGCACTCGGCCCACTTCAGGTATCAGTTGACCTATCATCTTTGCATGCAAATATGTACCATTCCTAAGCTTACCAAACAACGCAGAGTCTGGGTGAACATAACGTCGCAGTAACTTCCAAGCTATTGCGCCTCGTCCGGGAACTAGGAAAGCTGGGTCCCAAACTCTAACTCAACGCCAAACTCCAGACACCGTTACATAGTGCCCACCTTACTCGATCCGATAAAAATAAGTGGACTCGGACACTACCGAGGAACGTACAGATCTAGATCGCTATCCAATGATGAGTGGAAGCGAGACTCTGTTGCATATCGTAAATACGCTTATGCAGGACAAATTCTTCGGTCCCAAAGTCTTGGGGTTGGTGGTATTGGGGTCGTTCATAATCAATAGAAGAGGTTAACAGGATTTCAGTGAATATCGTAAGTTAAGTTGAGGACATCCAATCTAGATCTCAAGCATACTGATAATGGTACGTGGTAAGGTTATATGCCCTTTCGGATCTAGACTTCAATAATGGATTAAACAGTTTTAAAAAGGCTGTGCAATTGAAATTCCTCAGATGACTTAACGGCATTGAATCTCGTTCCCAAGAAATGGATCTGCAGGATATCTTTTCATTTAAATGTGCACTTTCAGGGTCAGTCCAAAGCTTGAGAAAGTTTGTCAAAGTCCTCGGTTTAGTCGAGGACATTGATGCCAGATCTCAACGACATGGATTACAGTTCAAGGATGGATTCATGAGCTTGCGATACCGGACTAAATGTCCTCAGCTATTTCGAGAACATCCAACCCCTGTCACAGGCACATGTATGGTCATTAAAAAGCAGACCCCATTTGTATTGTTACGCATCTAAACTACAATTGCGCTTTCGTTATTCGTATCGCACCTTCCCTAACCGAAAAAAAAATCTACTTAAATGCCATTAGCAGCAACGTCCTTTCCTCCCTCGCCACCAGTCTCTCCTTCCTCATCGGAATACTCCTCTCCACCTTCCTCACCCCAGATCTCCTCAAACTTCTCGTCCAAGACAGCGTTGAACTCACCAGCACCACGACGAGCAGATGCAGCCAGAGCCTCCTCCAACCAATCAGGATCGTTCTGACCGGCACGACCATTGGCGACGAAAGCGTTGATGATATCCTTCATATCTCCGTTGGTGAGCAACTCAGCGATAGCGGCGGCTTCGACATCAGGAGCGGATGAAAGGACGGCGATGGCCTCGGGGTGTTGAAGGATTGCCTGGTAGAGGTGAGGTTAGTTTTTGTAGATGTGAAGAAGCAAGGGATGGGTGAGTGACGGGCACTTACAGCAATATTCTCGGTGTAGATAGGGGACTCTCCATGAGCGACGGCCAAGGTAGTATCATCCAACATCTTATCCTTTGCAGCACCCTTGCGCTTAGCCGTAGCCTTTCCATTCGTAAGCTTACCCTTCTGCTTCTTCTTTGGACCACCACCATTCTGGCGCGTTGGGTGAAGAGGAGAACCGAAGACGGCTGGTTGGTATCGATGAACAGAACGGGGGGTACTATCGCTATTGTTGGAAACCGGAGTACGTTGGGGGGAGACCGATGGAGTGACGGGGGAATTTGGCGGAGCGAACAGACCAGGGTTGACAGCCTCCATACCCGGGAGTAGGAAAGGATCAGGTCGGCTTTGGACGGGGTTGGGGTGTGGAGTACCAGTAGTGATGTAATAGTCCTGAATACAGAAAGGGGGAGTCGTTGGAGTAGTTGGATTGCGAGGAGTAACACGTCGAGCGGGTCGAACGGAGCTTCTTCCTTGTGCGATGGGAGAGTTACGGGGAGTGATAGCCGGCGAGTTGCATGGAGTAGGTACCAACATATTGTCTGTGCAGGACGATATCTGAACGCCTTCAAAAGTACTCGCGATGGAACCGTTCAGACCAGGGACAGTGAGGTATCTGCTGGAGCGAGCCTTTAAGAGAATTAGTATGTTGTGCTTAACAATGCAGAAGTTATGATGAGTATGTGCAGAGAAGAAGGAAAGCAATAGAAAATAATGAAAAAGGATGCCACCTTGTAGGGAGACAGGGACATTCGTTAGAAGAAGTAGATAGAAAGCACAGCATGGGTTGAAGCCTGTCCAAAGAATCGAGACGCGCCACCATGAAGAAGCTTCTGCCTGGTCTGGCAAATATGAAAGAGATTAGAATGATGAAGGAGGAATAGGGATGGAGGTAGATCGAAAGATGTTCTGGAGGGGTCATGACACGTTGCCAGGGCGCAAGTCTTGATTTGGGACGAAGTTTGCGAAAGCAGGAGACGCGACGGGGGGCAACAGTTGGCGCGAAACGAAGAAGAGACGCGTGAAAGAACAAGGAAAAATGACGGCAGAAGCATAAAGATGAGACTTATATGAACACAAGCACAACGAAGAAAAATATCAAGTGTAAACTTACAATCGGGGTGGTTGGACTGAAACAATTGGCACTAGATGTTCCGTTTGAGGCTCGCTCCCCTGAGTGAAGACTTCCGCGGACAGGAAGGGTACCGTGGGTATATGCCGGAACACTAGCGAAGAAAGGCGGTTGTGAAGTGGGAATAGAACTCATCAATTCGTGACGAGATGGAGCTTCTGCCAGTCTTTGGTGGAGGAGGACGCGGGGGGTAGTAGAGGATTCTGGAGAGGAAGGACGAGTTGGAGGAACGGCGTGATAATCACCGTTCCCACCTGTACAATCGAGAGACATATCGTCGAGGCCATTAGTAAGTCCATTGGTGCCATTTGAGACACGTCCGGGGGGACATCCGTTTGTTGACATTGCGAGAACGAAGCGATCAGCAGATCGAGTGCAGAGTGTGTGATATGTATACAGGAAGCGAGGCAATGCTCGATCTGAAGGCTGCAATGACAAGAATCGCTGGTGGAGCCTTGTTCAGAAGAAGATCGCGGTGCGAATGAAAAGGTTGGCGAACGAGAATCAGATGAAGTTGAAGTCGAAAAGAAATAATTGACTTGTTGTTCTTGGGATCAAAAGCCTCTAATCGATTTCAAGTTAGCTCCCGTTATAGACGAATCGAACCTGGAAGTTCAGGTGTCAATCGAGCGGCGTGGCCCGGCAGAATCTTGGAGCCACAGCCTTGTCCAGCTTATGACCACATTGAGATTTGAACTGGGCAGAACAACAGAATATCTGGCAAGTCTTCCAACTCTTCCCCACAAACAAATTTGTCCAACAAACAATCTTCCTTGAACGAAGATTCCTTGTTGTGAACAATCCATCGTTCAAGTAACTTCTCACCGAGCCCCTATTTGCGCAAGACTTCGAGTTTGCGACAGGCGATAGGTGCAGAGTCCAGCTGGAAGCTCTCGGGAGCAGGACGACAGAGGCAAAGGAACGAGAGAACAATACCGACAAGATGATCTACGCCACGCAAATAGCCAGGCTGGATGGTAAGTCTGCGACCAAGCTATTGGGAGGTCCATAACTTACTTATTGCTTGCAGGCCTCATGCTATGCGCTGATGAGGGAGTAAGCCAAATCCCCTTTCCCTCATTGAGTAATTGACTGACTTGGAGGAAACAGAATGACCAGTCGCTCGATGAGATCAAGTCACAGATCAAACAAGTTCTGCGAAGACTCAACCGCAATTCAGAAGCTCAAGCCACCGTCGAGGCCGGCCAATATACCTTCCAGTACGTTTGCGATTTCCTACAACCTGAATTAGAGTTGGCTGGGGGGTGGAACGATACTTCAAGGGCAGACAGAACATCAGTTTGGGACTGGGTACCACAGAGGTATACTAGAAACACCGAGTGGCTGTTCAGAAGGCTGAAGTTGGAGATCCTATCTGGTCGCAGTCAGTTTTGAGTCGTCCAAGGGCATAGCTTATTTGCAAAAGCACAATTGCTTCTGTTTTCAGCGATCCCAAGACTCCAGAATCCGCGAGTGTTATTAAGTGGAAGTCCATGAACATTCCGAAGCTTCTTTAATTGAAGATGTTCGCTGAAGGCCCTCCGAGACGAGCTCTTGCGAAGCATGGAGCCTAACATGCCATTTGCAAGATGTATCATTTCTATGCTGGTTGATGGATATCTTCAATGATGTTGTAGGAAGCAGGTTGCAGGGACGGGAGATTTATGCCGTTGAAGTAAGTGTTGGAGTCGGGGTTGTCGGATGAGGAAGGGACATCCCTTACCCGATTTTATTCTCTTATTCCTATATGCATCCCATGTACCTCCTTTACTCAGAGCAAGAACTCACAATCTGCTCCATGAGCGAAGTTTGGCCATTTTCGTCTTTCAACGATTGTTGAAGTGGTACTGTTCCACATCATCCCAATGCACCTGTAACATTATAGCTCAGCAAGTGCTGAAAGACGGAACTGTTGCACGACTAAGTTGTGGAGGAGAATTATGCCCTAGACTTAGTCTTCACATTTCCCACTCTCACAAAAACACCGCATCCTCACTTCATCTCGCGCTTTTCCTTCTCTTTTTCTGTCATACACTTCAGCAAATCCACCTCCAAGTACAGCCATAACCGAAAACAAAACAACTCACTAACACCCCACTAGCTACCTCATCCACCAAGAAATCATCTACCTCTGCATAACCGCACACTCCTACCCCCGCAAACTAGCCTTCACCTACCTCTCCGACCTCTCCACAGAATTCAGCACCACCTACCCTTCCCACACACTGCTCGCCCCCTCTCTCCGTCCCTACGCCTTCATGGAATTCGACACCTTCATCAACCGCACAAAGGGCACCTATTCCGACACCCGCGCGACTCAAAACCTGGACAAGCTGAATGACGAGCTCCGCGACGTCACGAAGGTCATGACGAAGAATATCGAGGACTTGTTGTACCGTGGTGATAGTTTGGAACGCATGGGTGAGGTTAGTTCGAGACTGAGGGAGGATAGTAAGAAATATCGGAAGGCGGCGGTGAGGATTAACTGGGAGTTGTTGCTGAAGCAGTATGGGCCGCTTGGGGGGTTGGGCTTGTTTGTTATCATTTTCATGTGGTGGAGATTCTTCTCGTGAGGAAGGGCTATGTGATCCTTCCTTCTCCGGTATCTCAGCAGATTTGCTGTGAAGTAGAAGCGGCCGTATCTTTTTCTTCGTCTCTGGAATGGGAGATGTATGATATGAGATACTGTTTGGAGAGCAGCGGACAAAAAGGACGGACAGACGAAACGTTGATACTACATCGCATAGCTTTAGTCATACAGCAAGGCGTTGTTTGTATGAAACTACTTACTCTCAAGCATCAGAGTGGGTGCAAACACTCTTGCAACCAGGAAAACTAATAATTCGACGTTGCAATGCACATAATGGTTCTTGTCTTTGTCTCCAAAGGTAAGGTCAGGTTCTTGTCTGGCCTCGCACTTCCCCCCAGTAATCAAGTTGTGCGAGTGCACTACGCCACTAGCTGCTTTTTTTTTGTCTCAAATAAGGTACATATGTTCAGTCTTGTTCTCCTGATTTGTCGTCTTCTCTATCTGGTCCTCCTCAATACCTTCAAATCTCGAAGCACAAAGTCCAATATTGTGGATTTACATCGTCTTCGTTCCAATTTCCACGTCACCGCAATCCAGATAGAAATTCCAATTCAATTCCACTTCCAGTTCTGGCCACTAGCAAGGCTTTGAGAAACCCCATCTTTTTGGTATCTTCGATCTGATGTTTTGTTCTCCCGAAACAGAGTTTGGAAAATATTGCCGGAGGGGGGGTTGTTGGAAGGAGCCGAGGATATGTATTCTGATACACGTAGTTCAAATGGGTTTCTAATTTATGGTGCCGCTCATAGACCAGCGGTTCGTGGCACTCTGGGTGATTTTCATTGAAGTTACTGGCAGCCTGGCTCTGAAGTCAACTGAGCTAGTATCTTTGCCGAAGGCATATCTTTCAATTTCCGAGCTCCATACACGAGAATAATATACATGCTAAATGGGAAAAAGGTGCAGCCAAAGGAAGGACATTGGAAGCATTACTATCTGATTCTTCCTACTTTCTTCGTCCTTAGCTTGCAAAAGGCGTCAGTATCGTAGGAACACAGGAGATGCAGCCACCCCTATCATCCAGTAACAACGTAACCCTCCGCTAAGCCAGCATTATCCTGGAGTGGCGATTTGACAACATCGGTGCCGCTCGGAGCATAATACTCAGGATATCCATCTTTCAAGCCTAAAAATCGCCTTCCTACTCTCGCTACGCGCATCGAAAGTCTTGCAAGAAACCGAGCCGATTCCCATTCCAGATCCTGAGCCCACTTCGGAGCCATTTCTCCTGGTGCATGGAAGTACCGACAAATCCAAATCTCACCACACCAGACCCAGTACTCATGACGTTGAAAGATCAGCAACAGCTGCAGCCACAGCACGCCGCGAATGATACACCTCCATATCTTACCACCTACGAACGGTATCATCTTCACCATGCTCATCCAGAGTCGCAGCAGTAGCGGCGTCGAACTTAGCTGTGGCCAGAGCTCTTGATCCAGGGTTGCAGAAATAGCGTTTCTCCACATCTCTTCGTTCCCTGGACTATGTATCAAAACGACTAGATCTGGCGAATCGGCTGGACGGTCGTGATGCGTGTCGATGAACCAGGTGCATCGTTCCCCTGGCTTGTTTTGCCATGCCATTCCCCATTTTCCGACTTCTGTGCTGTTGCGATATACGCCGAGACTTCTGTAGAACTCGACGTCTCCGCCGGGGAGGAATTCCATTTTCTCGCTGACCAAAACGTCAGTATTTCATTTGAGTAAGTACTTTGGGGCATAGCATCATTTGGATCCTGGTATCGTATGCCAGGTTAAGGCTGCATGAGAATTTACGTACCAAAGAGCAGCACGATCATGCCAGTGGTATTTCATAACCCATTTCGAGACGTTCGGAACTGTTATCTTGACGACTGAGCGCTCATTTTCGAAGAAGCTGAAGGTTGCTTCTCGTGGTTCTGGCAGTATCAAGGAGGCCTCTCCGCGTGTGACGGTACGCGTGGTAGTCATTATATGTGTTGTGCGAGGCTTTAGACAGTAAGGTGAATTGATCGGTAGTGGTCAGGAGGTGGATATAGAGAGAGTGGAAACAGAACTCGAGTAAGTCTCTGTTCGTTTTTTCCAGTTGTGTGAAAGGAAAGATGTTGGTGAGGTAAAAGCGGGAGCCTGAATGACCCCGCGAGTTTGGCAGCGGCATATACCCAGGGTAGGCGCACTCCTGCGTGCTATGAGGAGTGAAGCCGATTGGGTGTACCGTAAAAACGTATTTCATTAATGCACGGGAAATAGCTTGAAATCCTGCACTCGTCCTTTTTGCGGCACATTGAGGCCTTTTATGGGAAGCTAGAAACAAACAGGAGGTTCCCGCCAGCCTGGACCAACTTAAAATCAATGTCGCGTCAGCCTCATCGTTTAAATTTTTATAGTTTTGTAGGAACCTTCCTAATTGGGATTTCTCGAGTAGCTGTGCCTTTTTCTCTGCGCCCTGCAGATTGGAGATGACAGGGACAGCAATCTTGGCGCTCGCGTATACAATGCTGTGCCCTGATATATCAAAAGTCACTTGGGTTTCGGCCCAGTGACAGGATGGTAATTTGAAAATCCTGCTTCTGCTAGAGTCACTAGTTGGGATTCGGGATCTTATAGAAGAAATTTCTGCGACGTGATGCCTCGTCATCGTCCGGAAAAATTGGCAGCCTCACGTTAGATCCTACCGTTATTCGGATTCTGATATCTGAGGCGCTGTAGCATGGATTACAAGCAACGTTCGGCTAGCCGTGAAGATGCTGCGACACTTGTTAACTCGACACAACCGTTGTGACGGGACCGGTATTGTTCACACAATAACAAACGGAATCCGCGCCACGTTGATCCTTTCTTTGGCTAACATTTTATTTTGTAAAAGATGTTGATACCGAAGTCGTTCTTGGTGTATCAAAATAAAAGGATTTCTCAACTTGGTCAAGTATTTGTTGATCTAAAACCCAGCATCCTCGCTTAGGACCACGATGGGCGGCCAGGGCAGCAAAGGTGGAGTCCAAATTTTGCGCCTCATCTGAACGCGTACTACTCTCCAGGGGAGGAAGATCATACCAAACAGTCATCCAATCGTCCAATTTGAGCTCGTAATTCCAATGCCAAGGCGGTGCTGAGGAGCGAGCATCCGAAGTTCCAATCTTCAGGCAAACGGAGCCTTTAGATATCAAGGGATACAGTAATTCGCCAGACCTATTTGTTTTGTTATTTAAGAGTAAATCATTATCCTGCTTGTCAACTATTTTCGTCGCAGCAAAGGTGTTTACCACGTGTGACTGTTTACCACGAGCTGTTTCTCCATCACATACATCACACTTCTCGTCTGAAATCGTTATGACTTTTAGTAATATACTAGTCTCTATTCTTGTGGGAAGCTACTGCGTAGTAACTTGCTGTAAGTACCATCTTGTGGCACTCTTTCTTGCATTGAAAATGGCTAATATCAACTCTAGTCTCGAAGGTGTTGCCCAAGCAGCCCAGAGAGCACCAGACAACCCAACTCGTTCGACGTCAGAATGATACGCAAAAGAGACAGATAGTTTGGGCGCCACCTCACTGGTAAGTATGTCTCTTTTTTTGCATTTCAAGTGATCTGGGATTGAGGATCGAACTCCTTGCCCATGAAGTCAAGTCCCCCAAATCAACAACGCCACAAAAAGATAGACACTTAGACTAATCTGTCCACCAGGAGTGCCATTGGCGATTCTTATTCAGCAGGTCCAGGTGCTGGTGATGACTACGACCAAGCAAAGTATAACGGCAAAGCATGCTATCGCAGCAAAGGCGCCTACGCACCACAACTTGATGCTCTCCAGCTAGACTACCTTGGAAATTTTCAGTTCTTGTCTTGCACCGGTCACATCACCAAGGACGTTGTCCAATATCAAATCCCCGATATCAGTTGGCATGAACACGATTCAGTCACGAGAATCCTCTTGTCCATCGGGGGGAATGATCTCAAGTTTTCGAAATATGTCATGGCGTGCCTCATGGGTTTGCCATTCACCGACTGCAAGAAAACGCTAGCAGAAATCAACAACCTTTTGAACGACGAAGACGGCAAGCAGACACTCAGAGAAGTACTTTACTCTGTCTGGAAAGACATACGGCGAGCTCCCCAAATTGGCCGTCCACAAGTTCCTAAAATTCTTCAAACCGGATATCCAACATTTTTCAGACTGAACACTCCGCACTGCAACAACGTACGGATCTCCCTTGGGAGGGCTGTACGGGGACCTCTAGTGACTGAGGAACTCCGATCGCAGACCAATCATCTGATAGACATCGCCAACATGCGCATCTCTGTTTTTTCTCACCAGTTTCAAATGGAGCCACAGTACTGGGAATGGAGAGGCAGGATACACTTCCTTGACTATAATTTGGCCTGGGAAGGTCACAGGCTGTGCGAGGACTTTGTCACAGATGGAGTTGGGTTCAGCCACAAAGATGTATGGATTCTTGGTATCGCCCAGTACCTATTGGGGAAGCCTAATTTCTCTTCGTTTTCGATCTTTAGGAGTTTTCCTCAGACATGTGTTATACTTTTCCTAAGTCGTCCTTGGTTAAGCAATGGCTAACTTCACCATTACGTACAGGCCAGATTCTGAGGGTGTAGACGTAACTGCTTCCGATGCTCCTCGATACGAGGCGGTGAATCCCGGCACTTGCAATCCCGATGATGCGGACCTGGGAGTCGCAACTGGGTGTCTCATTGCAAAGTATAAACAACAAAATCCGGGTACCGACCTATCAGATCTCATGCTCCCCGAGTGGATCACTAAGTCCTTCCATCCAAAAACAGCCGGCTTCACAGCAATCAAGGACGAAGTCCGTGATGATTTCTATATTACCTCCTCCAAGCTCCGGATTCTCTCCTTGGGAGATTCGGTTACCCATGGCACCGGAAGTTTAGACGGAAACGGCTTCCGAGGACAACTACTCAACAATCTTCTCGCCGATAAGAATACGGTCGACATGATCGGTTCTAAAATGGCTGGGACAATGGCGGACAGCGATAATGAGGGCCATGACGGCGCAAGTGTCTCGGACATATCTTCCTATGCCGACAAGGCACTTCTGAAACGTCCCAATGTTGTCATTCTCTACGCTGGTACGGATGATATGAAGAGTATTGCTTCTGCCGCAAGTGCTACCAGCGCGATTCCTACCCTCATTGATAAAATTCTCACCAAATGTCCTGACGCAGCTCTCCTTGTGGCCAAGCTGGTCCCTTCAAGTGACGGTGCTATGCAGGGCAGGATCAATTCATACAACACCACCTTAGACTCGATTGTGTCATCACGAATGGCATCTGGGAAGCGCATACAAATCATGCATATGGATGTCGTCGTCGCTGCAGGAGATCTCGGTGACGGGACGCATCCAAACAATGACGCTTACAAGCGAATGGGCGACCATTTCTACGGCGGCGTGCTTTACGCTCAAAATCAAAAATGGATCCAAGATCCTGTTGCTGGTAAGTTCGCGCAATTCAATGTTTCCCTTTCAGTCAACTATCAGACTAATTTTCTTGCCTGTTAGGTGACCCATCGGATCCAGGTGACAGTGTCAGCAGCCAGCAAGTCGCCATTGCATCGTACATCAACCCTCTCGCGGATCCAGGTGCCTGGGACAGAATGATCGGATATTCATCAGATCGGCTGAGTGTGCTCGTAGCAAATGTTGTCAACGGACCAGATTCTCGAGTAGATCCCGCGTGGAAGGGTGTCATCGACCGGGCTGCTGCATCTGGGAAAACAGTTATCGGCTACGTACGAACCGGATATCTTGGTGTAAGCCACCAAGGATTCAAGACTCGACTCGGCTCAACTAACTTAGCAGACTGGACAGCACAAATAGAAGAGGACGTGGATATGTGGTACTCGCTGTACGGCCGTAGCATGGGCGGGATCTTTTTCGACGAGGGTTGGAACCAATGCGGTCCCAATAACTTGTACGCGAATCTTTACATCCACATCGACAGGTACACGAAGACGAGGTATCCCGGAGCTTTTACAGTGCTTAATCCTGGAGACACCATGCCGCAGTGCTTTGAACACACCATGGATACGCTGATGACCTTCGAACGCAGTTACGAGGCATACAAAACCGACTACAAGTCTAATGACTGGAAATCAACCGATTTACGAAAAATCTGGCACATCGTTTACAGAGTTCCTGAATCCGAAGTGACCAATGTCGCTAAGATGGCCCTCGAACGTGGCGCCGGCCTCATTCAGCTGACTGATGATGATTTGGAAAACCCATACGACAACCTGCCCGGCTCCTCGTACATGCAAGCACATCTGGCGGCAGTTCCTGGTGGCACGCCTTTGCGTGAAACGAAATCGTTCCCAGACGGAGCATCGGCATCGACCCCCGGAGGATTGTCAGTGACCACCGCTGATTACAGTTCGGCGCACCTTACTTGGTCGACTGGAGCAAATGCTATCGGATACCAAGTGTATCTCGGAGGTCGACTCGTGACTAGTGTGCCTTCCGACATGACGGAAGTCACAGTTGGAGGTCTTGCTCCAGGGACCAGCAACACTTTCACCGTGACAGCTTTAGGAGGCGGCGGTAAGGAGTCCGGAAATTCGAACGCAGCGACGGCTAATACAAAGTCTCTACCCGACGGCAAGACTGTGATCAATTACTCATCTAAGCCTTCGTCCGGTTCGACCACGATCACAGCCGATGTTCTGGTTCCCTACGCCTTTGTCCGTTTGTACATCTGGGACGGGCTGGATTGCGATTGGGAGAAAGCTCCTGGATGGTAAGTGATCTCCTCCCATAAAGCATATAGATCAGATAGATGCTAGGATCATGTTCTATCCAAACGATGGGTCTTGGGGGTTCGTGTCCACATGCTAACGTATTTCTAAGGCCGGTAAACAACAAAATTGACTCCTACGTCTGCACACATTACATGGTAGAAGGGGAGACACTGTTCAAGTACTCTGGAACCAAACCACCAGGGGTGGAGAATGTGCCGTGGTCATGGAAAAAGATTGGGGTTGTGACTGTTCATATCACTGGCTATACATAACGTCTAACCCCACCATTCCGGCCATCCCCCCATTCCGGCCACTTTGTTTAATTCCACACTTTTTATTTAAGATTTAATAATTTTATATTCTTTTAATTTTTATATATGATTTTATAAAATCTAAATTTCTTTCAAATTTAGATTTTATAAGTATAATTTAGTGATTTCTAGTTGTGATTTAAGCTTTATAAATAGCATGTGTTGTTATAAATTTAGAATTTGGATTAGTTTAGACTTTTTTTTTTTTAACTTTAATTGTTTTAACTTTTTTTTAATTTTTTAATTCTTATTTTTACTTTTCCCAATTTGTAGTCCTTATTATTAATTCCTTTTATAATTTTTTTGAAAAGTAGACGTTAAGTTAAAAAGTTATTATGTGACCTAAAAGCCAAAGTATGGAATTATAAATGAATATCTTTCCCGAATTTTAGAATATATAATTTAAGTAAATTATTAAAAGCCTTTAAAGATAATATTAACGTATTTTGAGAGTTTTGAAGAAGTGAAGTTATTGATTTATTACTATTTTCTAATAATAATGGACTTAAAAGAGGGTTTGTTATAAATATTAGCCATAATTCAGTAGTTCTTTACCTAGATTTAATATTAAAAAGAGTTATATTTTTTTGACGTGCCTTTTAATAATAAATAAGAAAATTGTATTTACCAATTAATATAAAATTAAATAAAGAACTTAAATTTTATAACTCTTTTAGTATATATGTTTAAGGGGAAAGAAAATTATTAAATCTAAAGATTATAAAATATGTGACATATATATAGGTAAAAATAACATATAAATATTGTGTTTAAGGTATTTTAAAGGAAATCCGTAGTCTTATGGTTCCTGTGGTTATTTAAAATAAGAAGTCTTATTGATTTGTTATATAGATTTGTTTAAGAAATAAATACCTTTTTTAACTATTTAAGAGCTGTCTTATTACTTATCTACTTATTTTCAATTGTGGTAAAGTACCAATTATTAAAATTATTTAATTGAAACGGAAACCACTATTATTGGATTATTTTTTCTTTATAAATTATAATTAGAGCTATAGAAACTCCAGTTATAAAAATATATTCAATAATTAACGTTTAATTACGAAAACCTGGCTATTTCCCTTAAATCTTATACTTTTTAGTGTGGCTTATGACTAACTTATTAAGATTATAGCCTTTTATAATACCAATCTTATTTATATTCCATTATTAGCTGGCTAAAATAGTTTTAATAGCCGGGATTTTTAAATTCTGGAACCAATGCTTAATAACTTTAGAACAAGTATTATTGATATATATAGAATTAATGTATATTTATTTTTTAGTTTTAAAAATAGGGTTTTGTGCTAGAAATTGTGAAATCTAATGTTTCTCAAGTGATAGGTGATCTTTTTGAAGGAAGAGAAGCTGTTGGCTGAAAACTTTGATTTGTGTATGTATAATTCCATGGCTAAGAGACTTTTAAGTAAGCATTCAATTGACTAATTGTTACGCAAAAAAGCAGTAAGTTTGAATAGTAGTGGCAAAAGCGTTTGATTCTGTAAAAAGAAGCTCCTGCGTAATTAAAGATATATACTGAATAAGGGCTCGCTTAAGTAAATAACCCCATTTTGTACAATATACCCCTTAATTGTGTAATACATTCCCAACTATATAAAAAGAAACTAATATATAAAAGAACTTTAAAAGCTTAAGAATAACAAGGAAATATACCCCCCAGAAGCTAGCTAAAGCGCTAAGGGCAAAAGAGTATATATAATCTCGCCAATATTATTAGAAAGGGAGGGTTTATTAAATATATAGTTAATAATTAGTTAATTACCGTCGTTTAATTGTTTTAATATATATAATTAATAACCAAAAGGAACTGAATAAACTAGTAAAAGAGCTACCGCCTATTGTACTTGAGCTAGTAAAAGTCGCGAATTCACTACCTTTAATATAGTTTAAACGTCTTTAGCGCTTTATACTAAAAATGCGTACCCTACGCTTTCTAGCGTCTTTAATAAACCACATTTCTAGGGTAATATAAGTGCTATACTAACTGTTTCCCTAAATTTGCCTTTGATTATAACTACCCCTTCTTTTCAAGTGTTTCTTAAAGTTTACTAAAAGTTGAGTTAGTAAGACATAGTCGGAGAGTAGTTTGTTAATTGTTTATGAAAAACGTTAAGGGATATAAAAAGGACTTTCTAGTTAAGGCTACCTTTACTTTTAAATAATTTGACGTAAACTAAACGTGTCGTTATTTGGCTTTAAGGCAAAGGTAAGTGTTTCTAGTTATATTAGGGCGACTTTCGAGTATTATATAAGCGTCGGCTAGTTTTCTATTTTTACCTTATTATAAATGCCCTTTTAAAATCATTTTATACTACTTCAAAGTACGTCCCGTCGACTCTCCTATTGTCTCAGCTTTAATATATTAGTCCAAATGTTGTATTCCCCATTCAAGTACTAGCTTAACAGATATAACCCGAAGGAAATCTTTAATTAAAAGAACGCCTTTAACTTTAGAGAACCTGTAGCCTTGTACTTTAAAGAGCACCACAAACTATTTAATAAGCCACATTAAAAGAGTGACACCTTTAGACTTAGCCATTTTTAATAGTTATTAGTACTTATTCTTAACGTATTCTTTAATAACGTTATTACTAGGGACAAACTTGATCTTGAGACTTTACACAACATTTTAAAAAGAGAACTTTTTTTTTAAAGTCAAGCGCTGTACTTAAGGTTCAAAGAGCGCCGGCTTCATTATCTGCTTTATTTAACTCCAAATTACGAGGTATATTGACTTTTAGGCGGTCCAATGAGTTTACCTTTAAGTGAATTCCCTTTTTCGAAACTGGTATTACTCCTTTATGTTCTAAAAGACGGCTTATTGGGTCGTCGGGCGTTGCCCTTTAACTAAGATATCTTATAAATCACTGTCCTACTTTTATAATAACACGAGCCTTATTGTATTTTTAATATAAAACATCTCGTTGATTATAAAAGGCAATAGAGGTTTAATAGTAAGGAGATATAAAACGTCCTAGCCGTAAAGATTAACGTAGTCCTAGCTACCCAAAAAGGTAGTTTAGCTCTTAAACTTTATAAACTATTGTAAAAAGGAGATTCGGTCTCTTAAGCGTATATGCGAAGTTTTTAGAAGCTTCATTATTATAATTAAATAAAGAGAGAAGAGTTGTCTTAAAGTATTGATGAAAAAGAAGTGTTAAAGTTTAAGGGGTAAACTGAAGAAATTTTGAATAAGGGAGAACGTCTCATACACCGTAATTTGACACTACCACAGTTTTTATAAAATAACACAAATAGCTTAAATACAAATGTAGCTCTTAATTGTTATGCAAGAAAGCAGTAAGTCTGAATAATAATGGCAAAAGCGTTTGATTTTATAAAGGGAAGCTCTTACGCAACTGAAGATATATACTAAATAGGGGCTCGCTTAAGTAAGCAACCCCATTCTGTACAACACTAATTAATTCTTAATTATTGTAAATAGCCTTTGTAGGTAATTAAAGGCCTCCTGGTGTGATAGTGTTATTGTATTATGGTTTTGAAGAGTATTTCTTAGAACCCTTTATTCCAATGATGCCTTTTGTATTAACTTGTCATTTATAATTTCCCAAAGAATATTTTAAATATTGTACTTGGTATATTTAAGCTTTATAATTAAGATAATTCATATTTCAAATTTCAAAGAAATCAATAAAGAATTAAAAAAGTTATTAATTATTGAAGTTAGTAGGTAAGAGTAGTGGTGAGGTTAAGTGTTGATTAGTGGGGTTTGCCACTGAGGCTTACAGGGGCTATGGGCCCTGTAGAGCTGAGTCGGTAACGCCAAAGGAAGCCTATAAAGCTGAAGTCGGCAGGGCCGACAGAGGCCTATAGAGCTGAACGCAGTTCAGCTTTACAAGGGTCTTACAGGCTATTAGTGTGATGCCTTACAATGCCTCAGGCACTGTAAAGCCCTATATATACAGCGTGCATAGCACTATAATTAGCAAGGCAATTCAATACCACTCCACTGAAACCAACAAGTTATAAAGCCCCGAGCCGCACGTACTCTACGCTGTAACCTTGGTTCTTTCAGCGCCTTTGCCTCACCCTCGGAAGCCTACAGTCGCTGTAGCCACAGAACCTCGGAAGCCTACAGTCGCTGTAGCCTATTATAAGATGGATGATTACAGTATCGAACGTCCCCGTATCGGGAAGCTTACAGGGCCTAACTACAGGCCCTGAAGTGTACAAGTCAAACGATTGTTACAGGGGCAAACCCTCTGGAAAGTCGTCGAATTAGGGGTTGAGGCCCCTAAGACCACTGAAGGGGTGCCTGTAAAGGCACCCACCGGAGGCCCTGGAGGAGGCTCTACAGGGAGCACTACAAGGGACTCAGGGAAAGCAGGGGGCCTAAGAAAGCCTATGGCGGACCTTTCAGAGGTTAAGGACGCTAAGGCAAGCACTATAATCATGGGGTTATGTGCTCAGGGCCCTTTACAGCATATACTACTAAAGGAGACTGCTAAAGAGCAGTAGGAGGCCCTAAAATCCGAGTACGGGCCTCTAGGATTAGCGCAATTGGGCGCTAAGATTCAGGCTTTTACAGCCTATCGAGCCTCTGGAACAGACGCTAAGATCGCTGATATAGCGAATGATCTCAGTACTTTACAAGCTGAAATAGGGGATATTTCCCCTGTGGAGAAGCCAACTGATACACTGAAAATATCACTATTCTTTCAGGTAGTTAGGCTTCTGGACCCCCGCTACGACGCCTTGATCTTACAGCTGGAAATCAGTAAATCAACTACTGATTTTCAGGCTATCGTGGCTCACCTTACGGAGGCTGAGCGTCGAATCAGGGCCTCTAGTACAGGGTTAAAGCCCCTAAAGGAGTCAGCCTTCAGGGCTAAAGCCCCTGGGGCTTCAGTGGATCGAAAGCCTAGAAAGAAGGCTTCAGGCTTCAGGGGAGCCTGTTATAACTATGGTAAAATAGGCCACAGGAGCGCTAAGTGCAAAGCTCTAAGGAAGGCTACAGGGGCCTCTACAGGGCCCTTAACAACGCCAGGGGGAGGCAGAGGCCTATCCCCGCCACCAAATCAGGCTCACAGCGCTATGGAAGCCTCTTGGATGGCAAATACAGCATCTGATACGCTGAATAACCCTCTGTGGGTTATTGATTCAGGTGCCTCTAGGCATATGACCTTCTGTAAGGAGGCCTTCAGCGAGCTTTACACGCTGAAAGAGCCTATTTCGATCCTTACAGCGTCTGGGGTCACTCTACAGGCTACGTCTCAGGGTACAGTCCCATTGAGAGTAGCCTTACAAGGCAAAGCACGCACTGTAGCACTCACTAAAGTGTTATACGTCCCAGGGCTTGCAGGGAGCCTAATATCAGTGCTTCAATTACAAAACAAAGGAATTACAATGAGAACCATTATAAAAGGGCCCCTATTGATCGAATGCCAGGGGGTCCTTATAGGGATTGCAGGGAGAATCGGTAAATCCTACGCCCTGGAAAGCGCTGTAGCTACAATAAAATCAGCACTGAATGCTACAGGCCTTATAGCGCCAGAGACCTCTGAAGGGGCTCCCGCCACAACTAGCCTATCCTTAGCATAGGGTAACTCAATTGTGGAGCCTAAGGGGGGCCCACAAGGTAGCTCAGTTGTGGAGGCTCAGAGGGGCCCACAGGGTAGGCCAGTTGTGGCGCTACCTAAAGACTCTCAGGATAAGCTCACTATAAAGCTACCCTATAATCAAAGCAAGCTGTGGCACCGCCGTTTCGGGCACCTAAGTACAGCGAGCTTATAGGGTATATACGCTATAACTACAGGCTTATTAAAGCCTATTGGACCCTTGGACAAAGCTTATGAGCCCTATAGGCTCACTAAAGCTATTAGAATAATCAATCGAAGAAGTCCTAAGAAGGCTAATAAGGTCCTTCAGCGTCTTCATATGGACTTTTGGGGGCCTTACAGGGTACCAAATATAGGGGGATATGCCTATATCCTCACTATAACCAACGACTACAATAAAAAGTCGTGGGTACGCCTAACAAAGCTTCGCAGTGAGTTACGCCCTATATTTATAGCATTCAAGAATGCTATAAAATTAAAAACAGGCCTAAAGATAGGCGCTATTAGGCTTGATAACGCCCCTGAGTTTGTGGCGTTAGGGGACTTCTTTAGGCCCTACAAAGTACGATTTGAGTATACTACAGCATATACACCAAAGCAAAATGGCGTCTCTAAACAGCTTAATAAAAGCCTAATCACTATGGCTAGGTCTATGCTATTAAACGCTAAATTACCCCCAAAATTCTAGGGAAACGCTGTAATTACAGCATGTTACCTTCAAAATCGAATGCCTATAAGGCCTAATGGTCTTACCCCAAAGGAGGCCTATAGCAGCAAACGGCCTTATATAAGGCACTTGAAAGCCTGGGGATGCCTAATCTACGCTCACATACCAAAGGAGCATAGGGCTAAGTTAAAGCCTACAGCAGTACGCTGTATATTCATAAGGTATACCCCTACAGCAAAGCAATACAGGCTTTACAACCCTGTAAATAATCAAATTATACTGTCTACAGCGCCTACCTTTGCTAAAGGGAAGCGCCTACAATGGGATTGGCAGCAAAAAGAGCCTATAGGGGTTGAAATTACCCCTTAGGACCCTATGAAGCCTGTATCAAGGGAAGAGGCCCCTAAAAAGCCTGTGGATAGCGCCTTTGAAAAGCCTGAAAGGCTTTACGACTTAGAAGGGGAAGAACTTATAAGGGACACGATTACAATGGATACAAGGAGGTCAGCACCTGTAGCTACAGCAAGTGGCCCTCCACAAGATAACCTGAATATGCCTAAAGGCCCTAGAACTCGTTCTAGGGGGCCTTTAAAAGGCCTATCGTTACAAGCTCTCACAACTAACCTACCCTTTACTCAAGGTAGCTCAACTGTGAAGGTGGAGCCTATAAAATATATTTGGCTCCCGAAGACCTACGCTAAAGCTGTAAACGATACAGTGAATGGAAAACACTGGAAGAAGGCTATTAGTGAGGAGCTCACTAAACTACAGGCCTTGAATACCTGGGAATACGCTGAATTACCCCCTAAAAAGAAAGCTCTCGGCTTTACTTAGGTATTCATTATAAAATACACTTCTATAGGGCTGATCGATTGCTATAAGGCTTAATTAATGGCCTAGGGCTTTGGACAAATGCCTGGAGATGATTTTTTAAAGACCTTTTCCCCTACAATTCGCTTTGAGAGCCTACGGCTCTTATTAGCTTTAAAGGCTATGAAGGACCTAGAAATGCGCCAAATAAACGTGGTTAATGCCTATCCACGCTCTAAGTTACACGCTATAGTGTATATGCGGGCTCCTAAAGCGCTAGAAGCCCCTAAAGGAAAGGTTCTTAGGCTTAATCAGAGCCTATATGGCCTAAAACAATCGGAAAAAAAGTAATACATTAAAGCCTATAAAAGCCTAGAAAGCTTAGGCTTTACTCCCTGTTTTAATGAGCCTTCAGTGTTCAGAAACCCTAAATCAGAGGTTATTATAGGCTTATATGTTGATGACATGCTTATTCTGGGGCCTAAGTTACAGGGTATTCAAGCTGTGATCACAAGGATCAAAGCCCTATGGGAAATTAAGGATTTAAGTGATGTGAGCCTAATCTTAGGCTCTAAGGTACGCCAAGACCGCCAAAAACGTACGCTGTATTTGAATCAAAAGCAATATATCTACAGCGTACTTAAAAAGTTTCAATTACAAAATGCAGCCCCTATAACTCTCCCTATAGGGGACCGGAATACCTTAATTAAGGGACGGCCGGACAAAGTACAGGCTAATCAAAGCCTGTACCAGAGCGCTATTAGAGCCTTAACTTGGATTTCTAGGAGCTCTCGTAATAATATTGCTTATGCTGTCGGACAGCTAAGCCAGCACTATAACGCCCCTACGGTACGCCATTGAAACGCTGTAACAAGAGTGCTTTGATACCTAAAAGGCACTGCCTGGTACTATACAGCGTACGGGCCTAGGGGGCATACAGGGGAAAAGGGCCTGAAACTTCAGGGTTACTCTAACGCCGACTACGCCAGAGATATATTCGATAGGCACTCTGTTTCAAGGCATATGTGATGCCTAAACAAGGGGCCTATTACCTGAAATAGTACCAAACAGCGCTCTATAGCATTATCAACCACTGAATCAAAGTATATCGCACTCTCTAAAACAAATAAACAAGGGCAATGGCTTAGGGCATTATTTAGGGAGCTTCAGCAACCTCAGTACCTGAGTGGGAGCCTAGCTACCCCTATATTCAGCGACAATCAGGCTTGTATAGCGCTATCAAAGGACCCTGTGGCACATAGCCGTACCAAGCATATCAACGTTCAATATCACTATATTCGACAGCTTATTACCTATGGTAAAGCCACTATAACTTATCTCCCTATAAGGGAAATGGTCGCTGATATGCTCACTAAGCCCCTGCCGATTACAGCGTACAGGCGCTGTATTCAAGAGCTATTCAGGGTTTAACCTAGGAGGCTAAAAGCCTAGAGACAGGGGGGCTACAGGCTGCGCAAAGGAATACGCATAGGGTAGGCTCATTATTAAGCTACCCTAGGAATTAGATCTTTCAGCATATGTGAGGCCTAAAGGAAACAACAAAGCTACGCAAGGGGGCTGTTGATTAATAAGGTTTGCCACTAAGGCTTACAGGGGCTATGGGCCCTATAAAGCTAAGTCGGTAACGCCGAAGGAAGCCTGTAAAGCTGAAGTCGGCAGGGCCAACAAAGGCCTATAAAGCTGAACGCAATTCAGCTTTACAAGGGTCTTACAGGCTGTTAGTATAATGCCTTACAATGCCTCAGGCACTATAAAGCCCTATATATACAGCGTGCGTAGCACTGTAGTTAGCAAGGCAATTCAATACCACTCCACTGAAACCAACATTAAGCGAGGTGGCTGGAATGGGGGGGTGACTAGAATAGTGGGGTTAGACGTTATACCTGGACCCTGCCTATAGGAACATCCACAACAGATACTAGCAAATTCGTGGTGCAGACACAAGGGTACGGACCGTATGGTAGTGCCTTCTCACCGGATCCTAAAGATTATGATTGCCGAGGATCTACAATCTGCAGCTCTTCACCAGCCTTGTTGGCTTGGTGTGACCGTGCTGCGAACGACCTGACTCGAAATGATTCACCTACCTACAACACGAAGTAAGTACCTCCTTCACAGTCAGTGCAACATGATAGAGAGCTGACACCTTCGTGTAGTAATGGACCTGCCGAGACGGGTAATTGCTGGGGCAATGGATGGGAGTTCTGCGGCGTATTTATCCAAGGAACCAATTGTGCAATCAGTGGTAATGATATGTGGAATCACTACCAAAACATCCGCAAGGTTGGAGGATGCAAGAAATGCGGTTCGTACCACAGATCTGATGGTTGCTTGGTCACTGTCAACTATGTGAGCACTTGCCATAATTTTGAAGTGGGCTCGTCTTCTCAGGGGGCAGCGGGTACACTCCTTTTGGGTTGAGATGTTGAAGGTAAACTATAGAAGGGGTAAAGGCCGCGATAGATTTTTTTGAGGGTAGATAATCGTTAAAGAGGATTCGCATAGACTTATTTCGTAGATGTATTATTTTAAATGAATTCAACTTTGGCTTCAATAACAGCTCGTATTTCGATTTATTGTGCAAGAAATGATGTATGGAAGACTCCACTCAACATTGATCATCGTTTCTCATCACCAGTATTTTCTCTCTTTCAAACTAGTGTAGGATCCCTGGATTGATGCTGTCATTTTTTTTTTATTGACAGGAAGTATTTAATTCGCTCGGTAAGCAAGTAAACAAATATCCAAGTATCAACACCAAAAGTCGCTAAGCTCACCAACCCCTAGTTTAGACAGTATATAGCGCTCGAGCGTGGAAACAGATTAATTCGCAATTTAAATTTTCTCAGGAGCGAATACCTTAGATTCGTCCAGTAGATTCGTGCTCGTGTCCGGTATTCCCAAGTCACCCCGGCCCAGCCGCCTCTGTATAACATCTTTTACCCACCCTTCCTACTCGCCTCGCACAAGACCCCCACCACAAACATTCCGGTTTGAAACCCCAACAGGGCGTTCAGCTAGGTTTGGCAAGTCGTCGCGGTATGCCTGGTACAACGCCACAGCACGACCAACGAGCAGTCTCGTTGTGTTGAGGTTTTAGGGGAGGCAAAAACAGTAATAACTGATGATTATTAGAGAAGGTACAGAGATTGCAGAGACTACAGACATTAGTAGGAAAAGGGTTTGATTACATGATCTACGATTCCCTCATTTCTTTCCCTTCTATCTGATTTGGGCGTCAAGCCACAACACACCCATACCGTTGAAGCTCCCGCGAGGCATAGTCAAGCACCGAAATACTCGTTGAACATGACATAACCTGTGTCTTGCACTCGTCGCTTGTATTTCTTTGAACCTCTGGAGCTGTAAGATGAGTGTTGGTCACGTGCCATGCGACATTACCTGCCCACAATGATGCCAGAGTTGCGGACAACCACACCTTCAAACATAACGCAGATAATACGCCTATATCCACCCTGATACTGCTGCTTGTTCCTCATTCAGGAAAGAACAGAGCGCTCGCTCGGAAGACTTTAGCCGCGGTCTCACATCGGACTTCACATTCACGGGCGTTGTACTTTCCCGAAGTCATTGGCTGTCTCACTCACCTTGTACTGTACAACTGGCCACCAACCCTTCCTTACATGGATGGACAAGTAAGAAAAAGAACATTTATCAAGCCGAGCTTTATTAAAAATTTCTTCCATATTGCGCCACACACCGTACAACAGGCACCAGCCCTCACCACATATCATACAACACACGCCAGACAAGCTTTCCTCAACACAGCTCCATTCCACACGACGGCATCTAATATCAGAACCCAACACCACTCGTCCTATTGACGTGGTCCAGCAGACCCGAATCCATCAACCTCACCCTCACTCTCGACAAACACCCTATACCTCGGCATTCGTATTCTTTCTGGACATCGACCTTCGACGCGGCCGGGAGATACTTGGGATCAAGACCACCCGTCCTCCTGACGTGGTTCAGCTGACCTGGTTGGCATAATCGTATTTTCTCTGGATAGCGAGGCGTTGTTTACTTTCAACGAAGCTAGTAGATACTTGGGATCAAGACCTCCCGTTCTCTAGTCGTGGTCCAGTAGGCCCGATTCCAGCAGAAGTCCCTCGCCCTGTGCTTCCCGAAAGTTGGAAGTCATCGATGCCAACAGATCCACCGCGAGTCGGGAGTGTATCAAGAAGCTCATTAATGTGGGAAATGCAACCTGCTCTCTAAGTTGAGAGTCTTTCTCATTCTTGAGATCAAAGAATTTGGCTGCGGATAATTCCATCGTATCGGCACTTCGGGAAAATCACCGCCATCGATACTCCAGCAAATTCGGAGGCAGCAGACGGACTTTACTCTGTACTTCCCGAGTCTTGGGTGTCTTCGCAGGTGCCAATCCGCAAAACTTATCCCACCCTCGCCCCCGAAGAACAACAGACAACGTCCTCATCGTCCTCACCCTTCACTTCACACCGGTTGGCATGTCGTATTTTTTCTGGACAGTGAGGCATTGTCGACATTCAATGAAGCTGGTAGATCTTTGGGATCAAGATCTCTTGTCCTGCTGGCGTAGTCCAAGCTCGGATCCAGGTTCGTGATAGAGCAGGTAGAGGAGATTGAACGCTGTCACACATCTCCCCGGACATGGAAAAGATTCTCATCGGCTTCTTGTCCGGAACACGAGAGCATATTACACTCTTGACCGGATTCTTTTTCCATGCTTATCAAACTGTACCGCGTCCATGCTTGAAACAACGGCAGAACTTCATCGATGCTCGCGAATGGTCGTAATACTCCCCTAGAGTATCTCAAGTGTGGGATTTTCTTCAGCAGAACAACCTCTCATAGTCGTATTTTCTCTGATTAGCGAGGCATTATTGACCTCCGATGGAGCAGGTAGATCCTTCGGATCTAGCACCACTCGTCATGGGGTAGGAATCCGCATGTTATGGGTGCAAGATGAGATCTGGACGCCTTCAAGAGTAGCAGCGACGGAACCGAACCGTATTGACGTGGTCCAGCTAGGGTCTTTCCAAGTGCCACTCCGTAAAACTCATTTCCACCTCGTCCCGATGAATCCCATCTTCATCCTCCTCATCATTCTCTCCGCTCGACATTAGCGTATTTTTTCTGAATAGCGAGGCATTCTTGATTTGCAGAGTGTCTTGACTCTGTACTCGTCAACCTTTGGAAATCCGCCAATAAGTGCTTGAATGTTGACGTTGAATAGAAAAAGCTTGTGTTCAAGATGTACGGATGCTTTTGGACCTGATCAATGGAAGTGCCATTCAGCAAAGCTCATCTCGACCTCCTCCCGACGAATGCCGTCTTCGTCAATCTCGCCCTCTTCAAACCGATTTTCTTCTTCCCCGTCTATCTCCAGTCTCCAGTCTATCTGGCGGACAATGATGGTTGAGAGGTAGGAACAGAGCTCATCAACTCGTGACGAGAGGGCGCCCCTGCAGTCTTTGATCGAGGAGGACGCGCGGGTGGTATCAGGCCAATGCCTTTTGGGCATCGTCGTATTTCTTCTGAATAGCGAGAGGGTTTGGACGTTTTGTGGAGCGTCGTGGGCCTTAAGACTAGGGTGTAGATGTCGGCCAGCGGTTGACCTCTCGATGATTGATCCGAGACGAGAGTCTACGGTCATTGCCGCTTACACTTCTTTCTCGTTTGAGATCCGAGTGACTCTGTTGCAAGGCGGGTAGCTGATGGTGATGGGCGCAGGCCTAGTCCGTTCAAATCCGTCTTTTGTCGCGGCGGCACACGCGCGCGCAATTTTCATCAAGTTCACTAAAAATTCTGTTCTCACCGACGCTCTCCACGCTGCTTGAACGGGCCACACTTGCTGCTGCGAGAGCTGGCGATTGCCGGAGGATGTCCTGAGCGTTCATTGCCTTGTAGATGGGGGTAACGAAGTAACCACGAGTGAAGGCCGCCCATGTTAGCGCCGGGAAATCCAGGAAGCGCAGAGTGATGACCACTTTGCAAAAATCCCATATGCCCTGGCGCATTTTTGGACAATGAGCGCGCGAATACAGACGTGTAACAGTGATAGAGTGCGAGAAGTAATGAGGCCTCCTTCTTTCGCCTCCTTTCGAGGTGCTCCTTGCCCGGAAATTGGGATTTGGAATTGCACGAACCTCAAAGCCTCAACGCTTGTCGAATTCTCCACTATGGATTGCCTTTCCACGGTCCTGTTTCTGTCGATTTCAGAATGTTGGGCTTGACTGCAGGTTACTTTGCATGAAGTTCGTTGTCATCAATTGGGAGACCGCCATGCATCCAAGCTCTTGGGAAAGAAGGCAAAGGAAGGAGATCTGTAGACTGCTCTATCTCCAGCTCGCTGTTGTCAATGTGAAGATCGGCTTGGATCCATGACCCCAACAAAGAGACGCCATAACGTCTCTTCATTCAACTATCCTACGGCTACCACGATCTCGGATTTGGTCTATCCCCGCTAGCTTTGTCGCGCTCGTTTTGAAGAAGTCTTGAAGACCCGTGCTCACCAGGAATCGGAGCGATGAATTGATCATACTTTTTCTCCGGTTTGAAGTCCATCGGAACGCGGCCGGAGAAAGCACCAGCAAAGAGACACCGTGAGATATCTCCTGTCAGATCCCCCACGACTATCACTGGTCAATGATTGGAATCGTATTTCTTCTGGACAGTGAGACATGTTGACGTTTAGCGGAGCCGACAGATCCTTACAATCAAGACCTGTGCCTTAGATCTGACCGGTTGACCTCTTGACAGTGTTCGAGAAGAGAATGTGGACCAGCGTCGCTCATCACGCCTCAACTCAACACTACGCAACACAGCATCCGTAATGATAGAGCCGCAGCGGTTCTCTCAATGACAGAAGCAAAGTCAAACGCATTGAATTGAGTTTTTCTGAAGACCTCTCAGAGTGCAGGTTCAAATCCAACCCCTCCACAGCCCGATGTCGAACTGCCAATCATCCCAAGCAGCATCAATCAAATTTCTGCTCACGCTCCATCTCCGTACATCATCGGGCATGATATCCGGGCGCGTCCCATCCTCCCCAATATCTTTCATGTGGTTTTCTGGCTCATATGACTTTTTGAAGGGAAATTTGAATATCTCCCAGAGGCGGCCCCACAAAGGTTTCTCAAGTCAGATCCTCCACGACTATCACAGTCGATGATCGCATTATCTTCTATCTAGATAGCAAGACGTGCTGACGCCCAGCTAAGCTGCAGACCCCCTGAATCAAGCTCTAGGATTAGATCCCAACCTGCGGCTGATCAACTTCTTGAAGATTGGTTCGAGACGGGAATGTGTGGCCATCGCCGCTCAGTTGCATAATCAACTCAACACCGCGTAACGCCCATCCCTACCGTAGAGTGAAGGCTGTTGTCTTGATGACCGGGAGAGGCCATAAGGCTTCTTCCGTGATGGGGTCCTGTTGTTGTTAGTTAACTGTGCTTGATTTGTCTAGCCTGCTTTGACTTACTTTCGGTCCCAAAATGCCAAGGCAGTAGTACCATTGCCACAGGAATGAGTTCTCTGCCGCTTAGTAGGGCCAACACGGTGATAATACTTTGTTTCTTCAGTGTTCTTGCTTTTGTGTTTTCGTTCCGCTGCGTGTTTCTTACCTAGGCTCTTCCTTCTGGAAGGAGTTGGAGATCTGGCACCTCCCATTACACCCCATTGCTCCCGACTCTTCCCACTCAAACAGTTGTTACCTGATTCAATGGTGGGTTGTCGGGCAACACGACGGCCCCATCAGCCCCCAGGCCTCCCTGCTATTCCAGCTCAAGGCTGAAGTCAGATCCTCCACGGCTGTCACAGTCGACGGTCGTCCGATTTTATCAGCAACCTGCATGGGAAGTGTCAGCGATATTCTACATAAACTAGGCTGGGGATTGGCTTACTCTACGCATTATCACTAACTAGATGAAACTGGCGCCTTGCTCACCTCTGAGCTGGTGGTGGTCCCCCAAGACGGCGCCATGGACCTTCGATGCGATTTCCTGTGCTTGGTGGGCTGGTGATCGGGAAGCCTGGGTCGGAAGATTGAAGGTGGATTGCACATGCGCGGCGGTACCAGTCAGGAATTCCGTGGTTAAGACCAATGGTCAACTGTGTTGACTTATTGTCAGATCCCTCACGACTATCACAGGCGGTCGGAAGGATGAAGGTGGATTGCGTAGGCGCGGTGGTCCCAGTTAGGAATTCCATGATTAAGACCAATGGTCAGTTGTGTCTCCCTATCCATTGGCCTCTCGTGCTTATACTTGCATCCCATCTGAGGGAAGTATAGGGGCGGGTGTAGATGGCGCGGGGGGCGACAACACGAGTTTTGAATTCCGTTTTAGGGGCCTAAGGGTTAATTGTGTCTCCTTATCCAGTGGCATGTCGTTATCGTCATCAGACCCTTCACGGCCATCGCATTTCCTCGCCACCAGTGATGTAAGCTCTAGCCATTGGCGTCGGTATTGGATAGTCGCTTATGTGCATACTGGGCGTCATATGCAAGTGCCGCCTCCGTAGGTTGGCGGTGGACCCTCAATATGGCACCATCAGCCGCTTGCTTCCTTGCCTATGCCAGGTGGGCTGGTCATCGAGAAGTCTGGGTCGGAAGGATGTAGGGTATGGGCAGGACGGTATAGGCCAGTTCGAAAATGCGTTTGAGATGCTGGTACGATCGAATACGCGGTTGTGCCTAGGACTCTCCACACTTCTAAGCACATCTTCAGTTTTGTGATGACAAACCTCGAGACTCCCCACGGTCCTCAATAGCCTCAACATCAGAACCACCCAAGCACGACACAACCATTCCTCGATAAAGGTTCTTTGACTTCCTCCTCTTTCTCGTTCTCATCCTCGATCTCATCAACTACTCCTAGAGCGCTCAGTGGCAGTCGATGGAGTGTTGAATTGAATAAGCGAGAGATGTCGACTGGCGCCGTGTCTCTCGGTTGTGAACTTCTGCGAATCTCTATCAGTTTGATCCTCTTTCTTTTTCAGTGTGGAAACAGCACATGTGGAGGATCCACGATGATCGAAGTTTGATGTCATCCTGTATTATGGAACTTGGCAAAGACTTACAGCATTGGCAAAGTTGTAGAACTCATTGCTGCGTCGACAATGTTGTGGAAGTCAACGCTGCTCTGAAAGCTCCAATTACAGAGCCTCCTAATCAACGCCGGCATAGAATACTCCCACTGTCGATTGGGACGATCAAGGCTAATTGCACCACGAGAAATCTCGGTTCCTGATGCCAAAGCACCTGCTTCCCCGAACAGTGGTGGAGCACCATTGGCGCTTCAACTCTTCTACATTGGTCGAATTTCGTTGTCCTGAGAGTTTAATCAACAAGATTTTAAGTCGATGTCTGCAAAGAATGGGTTTAGCCTCGACTCTCTGTGAAGTTCAGACGCTCCTGGGCCGTAGATTGCTCGCAAGATTGTCTCCCCGGCACTCCATGACTACAACAATACAGATTTGGAGGTTGCTGTCTTGCCTCTTGGATCTATTTGAGTTTGAGTTTCGGGAAATCGAAATCATTGCCATCCGCTCTATCCGCTTGATTCCAGAGATCCTTCGCTCTGTGTCGCCGCTGGAGATCAAGGATGCTGGCGTGATTCCACAACTCAGCATTTCTCTAAACTTCTGATCAGGAACAATGCAAATGTAAACTTCATCCTTGCGGAAGATTGCCACACTAGTAGTTGTGCCAGTGACGGGGCGATTGAAGTAATCAGAATCCCCGCCGGAGACATGAGGATGACCTCCCCCAAGTACCTCAACCAGAGCCAGGGCTTGCTTTGGTTGGCAGTCTATGACTCATAGGATCAGCTGGCTGTACTCGCCATTGCCGCCACCTCGCAGCGTTAACATTATCTCTCGGTCCACCGAATCAGCAAGGACTTGGTACGAACGAGCAATGTATTTGCATGGTGGGAACGGTCTTGGTGCGGCTGTCAGCGTGGGATATGGCAAACAATGAAAGCTTGACGCAGGAGGTCAGTAGATGCCGGGAATATGTCACTATTCCAGTCGTTTTTTCGTCGGCTTAGAATTGCCCTTCAGAAGATCTCTGACCATCCTAGCTCGCGCAAGGTCTGGTCGAGCTCATTCCGATTGTTGAGCCCATGGGTAAAATGACATTCTCAGCTCTGCTCGGTCTCTCAAAACCCTGGCGACGCCAGGTGATACCAAAGGTCTCGTCAGTGTAAACTGTCACATGTTAGAATAGTTCCACAGAGCCGCGATATGAGAGCAGGATATTTTACCTTCGGTCACAGTGCCGCACATTTATGCCATGGGTACTAGCGCCTCCAAAGTCGAATCACCATTTGAAGGGCAACATGCCAGCACTTCTCGGTCAACAAACCACCTCACCTCGTCTGCGTACGGCTGTCTTCACAGGAGACTATGATACACGACGTGGAAGCGCAAAGATTTCTCCAGAGGTTGGAGCGACAGCAGCAAGATGCCACCGACACTCCACAGCATCGATATCAGTAAAGAAGGAGACGCAACGGACATTTGAATCAAGAAGGCTTGAGTTTTACACAGGTCTTGTTGAATGCCAATTGTTCCTCGAAGGGATGGATTGGTCTTAACTTTTCATCGAACCGGTGTCAGTGGTGTCGCCCGGATGGGCAGCTCCTGGTACTTCGGAAGAATGCCGGACGAAATGGGATGCTCCTCCTCGTACAAATCTGACTGTGGCTGCTGATCTGATGAGCGCGACATTGGCAGATGAAGTATGGCTGGCGACGTACCATGGGACAGTCTTCTTCAAGGTCTGTGGTCAAATCACACAGGCACGATAGTACCATTGCAAACCGAATAAGAATGTCCTCGTTGCCAATAGTCGTTCACCTCCGTAGGTTGGCGAAGGTCCCTAAAAGCAGCTCCTTAGGCCCTTTTGTGTGCGAAATCCGTCACAAGCGACATTGCTTCTGGTGGTGGAGGAGTTGAGTGCCATGGGGTTTTGCAGGTTGCTAACCTGGAGGTCTTTAACAGCAGCATCGACTTGTCGGAACTGGTCATCGAAGTCTGAGCCTGGCAGCGCTTCTGTGACTGGGTCCTGTTGTGTGTTAGTTGTGCTCATACAATATATTTCGCGCCACAAACGATGATGGCTAAGCAGAAGTTCGAGAGCGAGTGATCTTAAGCAAGAGACTTCTTGACTTCATGGAGCTCCAAGGGTATCCGAGGCATGAAATGATTCAAGCTTACCATATGGTGACCAAAGCCACCAGCCACACCATACAAAACGCAGGTGCGCGCCCGATATGAAGATGGGATGCTCCTCCTCGTACAACCGATTGAGCCTGCGGCTCTGGTCAGCATGAACCAGAGAACAAGGAACGGATTCGACTTACCAGCACGACCAGTCTCCTGTATTCTGGAGTATGGCTGTGTTTGGCGAGTTCATCAACACAACTCACCGAAGCGATAGTTGGTTGACAAAGACTGGCCACCATGCAGAGCCCGTGCTCACTGGGTACGCAAGGGATCATCGTTCCAATGTGGCATGCATCTCCCAGGATCGAATATCTGCACGAGCACCAGGTGTAATTGGAGGATGTTGTGCTGTACTTGGCATCTCCGGAGATTTGTGACAACCAACACGACGGACGGCCGGGTACTTCCGAAAGATGTCTTCAAAGTATGGCAATGGATGATAGACGATGTATATTTTATCTGCTTCTGATAGGGACAAGCTGGAGACTTATGAGAGGATATGGTGAAGGGCTTCTTCCTTGAGAGTTTGTTTTGATGGAGGAAAGGTGTCGAAGAACAAGGCAGAAGACCACTCGTGGCTTTGACTGGTAACTGGGAAGGTCAACTCAAGGAGAGCTGCTTGCAAAGAATCAGCTCAAATTCGAATTCAGTCAAGAATAAAACGGACTGGTACCTACAAATGGACACTCTCGGCGCCTGAAGATGCTTCTATAACTGCAAACTGTTAGTGGTTGGCAAGCTGGTAACCAGTCAATGGTGCCAATTGTCGGCGGCGACAAGGGACGTCTACGGTGGGAGATGGCTCCGAGCCACAGATGGCGGACTTACCGGAACAGAGAACAGAAGACATTTGTGGTGGTGATTCTCAAAGGTTGTAAGCTAGCGAAGGAATGAGCTGTTGATTCTTGAGGTTTCCTTTGCAGGGCGGACCTCGAGTTCGACAATGGCGGCAGTGAGCTGGAATGCTATTCCACATTAGCAGACTCGTCGCTATATCTCTATAGCACGTTTATGATGGATTGGAGCAGTCTGCACTTACTTCAATGATAGAATTGGCGGTGATTGGTGTCGAAGCAAAGTTGCCGACCGAGAGGCCATCGTGGATCGAGGCGACAACGAGCTCAACAACCCTTCGACAAGCTGGCGGTTGTTTCTCTGTGCATATTCTATCTGTATAACACCACCAGTAAGCTCTCGAGATAGTTTTCCGATGGATTGAAGTCAATTGCTTGGTGCTGGATAGCTGTTGGAGCTACCCCGCGATGACCACTCCGCTCCCCAACCAAGCGGAGGAAGCTTTCCAGGAGAATAAAACGAAGCAGAAGGGGAAGAAGAGACTTACCATTATCTTTGAATCAACTCTGCAACTCTCCAATGCGCTGCGTTGTGTTGTGGTTGATGCTGGCGATCTGGTGTTGAGGTGTTGATGAGGAAAGTTGGAGGGGGATGGAAGGCGAGAAGCTTGGGCTGCGATGGAGGGCAAGGCGAGGCAACCTCAAGTGAATGGCGCTAGCCAAAACGGGCTTTCTATTCTATTTCTGGACTGGTTACTTCCTACCACGGGAGTATGGCTTGGTAGTTTGGTTTCTTGAAGGGGGACAAGGCAAGTTGAGAAAGCAAAAAGTGATGTAGTGCAGCTGGAACGCCTTTCAAATCAGTCATTTCAGTCACAGGAGCTGTATCAAGATGTGCATTGAGTTCTCCATTCTACTTGTTTAGCAGAAGAAGATCATTGAGACTCTAGTCGCACCTCTTAGCGTGTGTCATCCAGATCAGGTCTTCTTGAAAATCGACTATTCAATAAAGCCACTACAACTCTTCATTATCAATTTGGGGAGCGGGTAAAGGCTGATCAGATTTGCTGATGACCTGATATGAAACACCCTTCGAACGGAGAAGACTGTTTAGGGAGAAAAAGAGGGCGGCCCTTCTTGGCATGTTCCCCATCGGCGTCTGTAGTGTGTCTAGGAATACTCTTTGATGCTGGTCTCAGCTTTCCTTTGACTGATATCTATAGCACGCATTTGTCTGGCCATTCGAAACACTCTTTCTTGTATTGGAGCTTGTGTCTTTGAAACAACACATACAGACATGTATGAACAGCCCCTGGCTTATTTTTCTTAAGTCAAGCGAGATGATGTACCTCTCTTGCTCTCTTCTTTATTTCCCCCCCTATCAAGGCATTCATTAGGTGCGTTGAATCCCATCTTGTTGCCAATTTGAATGTTCGCAGTAAGCATCGGCCGAATGTGTCCATGAGGGAAGGCGAGAGCTCGAGAGGACTAGCTGGAAAATATCATCTACCCGCTTCTCAGGTCATATCACACGCACTTGGGAGTCTAGTTGCTAGTAGGTAAATTATACTTAAGAAAACAACATTGTTCAAGACCAGCATCATGCAGCCAAACAAACATGCGAACAGTCCCAACTCAATCTTACTATACCCTCAACTCCCCATCCATTCAAACTCAAGAATCCTAGTCCGACCTAGATGCAGCTTGTTCTCTTGACCTCGTCTATCTGTCCGCCCATTTCACAATTAAACTTCCTAATCGAGCCACCTAAGCGAGTTCGAAAGGGATAAAATATCACGTGAAACCACTTCCCACCACTTCTCACGCGCCAGAACAACGTCCGATACCCAGGAAATCATAACCAAGCATTGTTTGTGATATCACAGATTGTAAAGCAACAAAGTGGCCGGCTTACCATGAGCAGAAAGAGACATCACGTGCCCAGACGAACAAAACCCCGCGCCTAGGCATCTCTCCCCCTTATAAGAGAAGTGAATGCAGATCAAGTCAAAAGCCACCCTACTATCTATTCCCTTTCTCAATCCCATTGAGGCACTACATCCGCTACATCCTTCAAACACACCCACCCTCAATCCTTCATCCCCTCAAAACCCTCGCAATCCTCCCAACATCCCAACCTTCTCCAGCGGACCACGAAGACTGATATTCCACGGCCCAGCTTCAAGTGCAAAGTAAGTTTCCTTTCCCGATCGTTCATCCGAGTTAAAGAACGCTTTGTCTTTTGCAAATGCACACGGTTGTGAGTGGCAAGTGACGTATGCTTCATCCAGTCAAACAAACCGGTTGCATAGTAGACTGGAGAATACTTACACCCGTTGCCTCAATTGTGAGAAGTTCCGCATCTGGAAAAATCCTAGCTGTTTTCTGTGCACTGTGTAGGAAGGACGCATGTGAGCAAACATCCATCATCTGAATCCTCCGTTCAGAACAACATAAACAGGAAAGGAAATCGTCTCCGAACAACTCACTTCATCAACGGCGTAGCTGGATCAAACCTATTTCCCACCACCAACACCCTCCCTCCCCTCTCAATCCTCCCTCCAAACGGCCCGCCGTCATAAACATGCTCACTCCTAATTCTCCACTTCAAACACGGCAAAAACCTCAACCAGAGATTATTCCCACCAGTCCAGCTCCGATTCTGCAGTTCCGGTAACCGTTCCGCATATTCTTCAGAAGAAGGTTTCTACAATCTCCCTCATCCGAACAAACCACACCAGCCAACCTAAGGCGTGGTGGCAGTAGATGAAGAGTGTTGCAGGATTTTATCTTGGCCGATAGCCGAGACTGCGTCCAGATTTCCGGCAGCCCCTTTCATACAGAAGTTAATAATTAAACTGACAGGTACCTGAGTCTGGAAAGCAGTCATAAGCGTCAGGATCTACTAACCCATCAACAACCACCCTCCCCACCCTGTCCGGAAACATACTCGCAAAAGCCTGTCCAATCATACTCCTATAACTAAACCCCCAAAAATTCAACAGTTTCAGGTCCCTCTCGTCCTTCCCCTCTGTCATCTTCGCATACGCATCCAGAATCAAGATCAAATTCCTCGCAATAGTCGCAGTAGTTATATGCGGTCCAGCATCAAGTGGTTTTCCAATAACCTGCGCACAAATTCTTCCGTGATTAGCATATGTTTCAGCATCGGCAAGTCCAGTAATCGGTATGTTAGGACCATGCACAAGATAATCCCTCACCTCTGACCAAGGCCATACCTCATCTCTGACCATAGACCCAACATTCATCAACATACGCAGGTGAGAAATAAATGCCGAGTTACATCATGAGAAGCCTTATGACTTACGAAGGTACGGCACAGTCGCACATACGAAATGAATTAAACTTTATGACTGGCTGGCTGGTGAGGCGATGGCATTCATCCGAACGCGAGTCTTCAGACGAGGCAGATCATAACGCAGCCAGAGTAGTAACTCTACCCCAGAAACCGACTCCATCATAACATCCGAAGCTGGTGACCGAATGACACGACAAGGGCTCCGCTCTTCAGATTTCGCAGACGGAGCCAAGGATCTTAGCCAGCCAGTCATAAGACAAGAATCTTGTATGAAATGGTACAAAGGCACTGACTGATGCTTAGACAAACAAGCCCGCTTGTGATATGCTCTCTTCAAAGCCTTGACTGCCACCTCCATCACTTCGCTTCAAGATGTATGTATCCTCAGTCCTGCAAAAAGAAGGTCAGTCGTCGATGAAGATTCTGGGTTGACCCATAAGTAAGACAAGTCTCTCAGAGTAAAGAATCCCGGTAACTAATAAGAGTTTATACAGATATCTTGTACGATCCAAGGGTACCATGGATGAGATCCAGCAGTCGATCCAAAACGTCTCAATTGCCCTCAACTTCTTCACCTTCCACCTCCCGGACCCGAACGAAGAGCTCACAGTCCAACAGTGCTTTTCCTCCTCGTTTCCACTCTCCTCGAAACTGGCGCTCGAGTTGTGATTGATGATATGGAAGGCAGCACTACCTAGAGGCCGATTGATCCGTCTCAAGGACGAAATGGACGCCCAATTTTTCTCAAGAGATATAGGAAGCCCACCCTTACCCGTTACACTTCAGTTAATCAGGAAAGCCGCAGAGAGACGCTGTTACACTACGAGATCATCTATATCGACGGCTTTCCAAAAGTATTCGAGACTCCACGATGGCGCAGACAGAGACCTATTTGCATCAGTCCAACACGGGATCATTTCTACTTTTCTGGGGCTCGTATTATACCATACAGCATAAGCATATCAGCTCAGTGCTATGCTTCTATAATCAATAAGATCCATACCCTCGTTATCCAATTCCGCATAAACAGTACCGCTCTCAACTTCCATCGACACGTCAACCTGTTCGGGGGTCTGCAAAGCTGGTTATCCTCCAGACAAGGTGTCCTGACAATCAGATCTCAGCAAAGGACTGGGAGTCTGGTAAGGTTGTGTTTCTGGATTCGAGACGACGATTGGGAATTTCAGCACCGGATGTGGTCGAGATATTGCCATCACAGGAAGCTCTGGGAAAATTGAGCCTTCAATAACCGGGGAAGTGGTAATTTCCCGAAGATTGTGAGGGCATTTATGTAGGCTACATTAGGTGGGAAACCAAGAACAATTGATTCGGATGATATCTGTAAATAGAGATGACCCAACAACATGTTTTTCTGCATGAACCTTTGACAACTTTAGGGATAGGAATGTCCACAAAGCTCTTCGTGACATACAGATGACCCTGAAAGCATTTACAGAATGAAACATCCCAATAAACAGCAAGGTTCTTTATTCCTTGACATGATTTGCAGTACCTGGACACTGTGTTTGAAATGGAGATCAATATCGGGTTTGGTCTCTCCCAATCGAAGATACAAGCTTTGCCGGTACTTGAGTGGATTAATTGAGTATATAATATATCACTAGCTTTGCACAGCTTTACGGGAAAAGGGTGGACTTGCAATTTCATTCGCTGCATTGGAATAAATTGAAAACACCAAGGCAAGTTCATGACCTAGAAAGCAACGGCATGTCAACGTAAAACCGCCCATATCATCCTTAAAAAGCAACCTGATCGCGGCCCAAATCCACCGATATCGGCTTCCCATGGCACGTCATTGCACCTCAAACATTCATGGAAATGAAACCTCTTCCTGCATTGCGCTGCTTATCCTTCTCGGCACGCTTCTCGGGGGTGAAGCAGGTCCTCTTGTGCTTATCCCAATCATGAGCTTGACAGTCCTTGCCACAGTAGTAAACGTCCTGTCGCGTAATATGTGTGTCAGCCTCGAGCCCATTGTATCAGAAGCGATCGGTGAAATGGGAAAAAGAGACCGGATATACCGACCAGGCACTTTGCACACTTCTTCAAAGACTTCCCCTCTCCCATCTCATTGTTCTCCTTGGAGCATCCCTTGTTCTGGCAGCGGATGGCGTCGAAGTTGTAGGGGGTACCGTCGTTCTTGTGCTTTAGAAGAGCGATCTCGAATTCCTCTTTCATTGGTGCTCGAAACCCGGAGTCTGCGAGGGGGAAAGAGAACTTGGGAGATACGTGGATCTTGGTATAGGAGCTGCGGAGGATGTCCATATGATCAGGCTCGATCGTTGCACCGACGCGCATGGCCAGAACAGCTTTTGGAGCAACATGTTAGTCTGTCTCCAGAATATAGAAGGTTGGCACGGTGGCTTACCGAGCAGAACCAGTCGGAGTTCCTTGGAACTCAAGCTGTCAGTGGGCGACTTGGAAGAGTACTTGACAAAGAGACGACTCAAGACACCACTGTTGAGATGCTCTCTGGTAGCTTCAAGACCCTTACCGGAGAGAGAGAAGTCGTCGCTCTCGCGCTCGTCGATCTCGTAGTGGTAGAGCTCGATGCCGGCATCCTCGGACATCATGCTTGCCTCGTCGAGGTCATTGTCACCTTCGAAGAAGCGTTCACCCCAGCGACCCATGCTGAATTGATTGATGGGAAGAGGGAAGTTGAAGTATTTTGTAGTTATGGTGCGGCAGAGATGTGGCAATCAGTAGAGAGAGGTGTTGTTGAAAGATTGTCGAAGACAGCTGGAAGTGAAGCCAGCCTGCGGTATTTGAAGTAGAAATCCTGGCCTCGCTTAGAACGGCGCTACCCAAAGCAAACAAAACAGCAGGCACGACCGAGAACCTAAGGATTTGGCTGCATGAACTCAATTCAAGGTTGCATTGCTCTGGACTGAGCTCTTTCAAATCTTCAGATAAAGCCGGTTCAAAGACATGTGGCTCGATGGACTGAATTTGTCTATGAAGAAAGCTAAGCTACGGAATACCGCCTCAGGAACTCCATCGGTGCTGCTAAAGATAGATAACGCTATTTCAAGCAGCTTATATACAGCATCTCCAGCACAATAACCTCTGAGCAGCCTCCTGGCCTCCATTTCACACTTCCATCTTTCATCCACAGTCTCCAGAGCATCATGCCCCTTCAGCCCGTCAGGATGGACCGACTTCAAGATCAATTTTCATAAAACTTTGAAATGAGTCCCTACCGGCCTCTCTGCTGTGGCCATATCCACAAGCGTGAATGAAAACCCTGGATTCGGTGACCAGAATATACCTCGATTGACAACCTCAAAGCGACTCTAGCTTATATTATGGAGCTCCGCATTTCTGCCCTTGCTGAATATCATCTTCAGATATGCTGGGGCTCTAGGGAGGTATATTCCTTCGGTGCGAGGCAATATGCTTGGGAATACTCCGGTATGGATCTCTGGGTCAATGTAAATGCGGCAGTCTGGGCGTTGGTGGCCTTGAAGTAGAATGTCATAAGATCTGAGCCCAATTTTGCGACTCTCTTTGCTGCCGTGTAGGATTGCTGGAGCTGATGCATTGGATTGATAGAGGAGAACTGTCTGTCCACTATGTTTAATTGGGCAGGTTTCTACGACGACTCGGCGGGGGGTATGAGGGACGAGCTTCCAGATCATGTATCTGAGTTCGAGGGGGAGCTTTTGGAAGAGGGAGAAGGACTTGAGTGGGATCTCGGTTTTGTTCGTTCGTAGTGGGTTGGTTGAACTGGTCGGTTTACTTTGTCGCATCGGGCGGCCAAGCGTGGTTGACGTCTGGGAGATATGCCATCGAAGCAGGAGGAATGTTGGCAATCGCGCGCCGTAACAGTTGAGTAGCGGGGTCGAGCTTTCCAGGAGAACGAGCGGTCAGAATGCCTGTAATATAAGTAAGTCGGCAAGCCCATTCATACCATAAATACAAATACGCATTCGGAAGGTTGAGAGCGGTCTTGATAAGACGGCATCGTTGGAAGCAAAGCTTGGGGCTGGCTGCCACTGTCGAGATTCGAGAGTGGAAAGACGGTATCAAGTCAAGTTCCAGCGGCTTATGCTGAGTGATGAGGTCAAGGTCAAGAAAGAGGAATGGACACTAGCTTTTCCCTAGTCGCGATACTGTTGATGAGTCAAGCAAGGCAGGAAAAGTCAATGCGGGGGTGCGACCAGATCAGACGCTTTCTGAGTCTTTAAATTGGTTAGAAGAAGTAGATAGCAAAAATGTCCCTAAGAAAGAAATCGAGAATGCATTGTGTGGCCGCGCGTTAACGATCATCTCGAGACTGAGCCCATGGACGACAGTGCGCCTTAATTAGATCTTCATGGGACTGTCGACCTCTCCGCTCAACTGAACGTTAACACTATGTATGCTGTGCAACTCCAATCCAAACCCCCTGTAAAATCCTTAAGCAGTTATCTTGAGTATGCAATATTGGTAAGTTTTTACCATTCAATGTCACGAATCACACGCTTCAATTTATTGATAAAAATATTTGGTTTAATTAGTGACTTTGGGATAGTCTTTTTATGGCTGAATTTCGGTATATCTCTCTAGACTCCGTACAACAGGAGAGATCTCAATCCTGTCTTAGATCCTTCTACGTAATAGGTCCTACGTACCTTAGAAAAGCACTTCTGGGAGTGATCCTGGAAGTGATCCTAGAAGTCCCCTGTAATTTATACGTTAAAAAAGATAACATATGCTAAAATTAAATTAGAAACACCTTTTATAAGATTAATTTCAAGAAGTAAAATAAAAATTAAAGGAGGCATATTAACTAAGTATTTGGTTAAGCCCTTTTATTTTTATATATAAGCTTTTATTTGATTTTTAATAGAACTTAATATTAATTAATGCTTTAGCGTATTTCAGGACTTGTTAAATATATTAATTACCTTTCCCCTTTTCTTTCTCGATTTCTTTCTTTTCTTTAAGTACTTTTCCTTTTTTTATATAATAATATTCCCTTTATCATTGTTTACCTTTGTTGTCACTTATTTTCGTTGTTGCTTTTTTTATTATTGCTTTTATAATCTTCCTTTGTAATTTTCCCTTGTAATTTTTTCTTATAAATTTTTTTATAATTTTTCCTCGTAATCTTTTTTTGTAATTTCCTCTTATAATTTTTATTCTTTTGTGATATTTTTTATAAAATCTTTTTTATAAATTAATCAAATAAATCTAAAACTTATACACAAGCTTACGCCACTTAAAGCTTACTCTTTGTATAAAGCTTCCTACTAGTTTTAGTACCCTTAATGGGTAAAATGGCCTTAACCATTAAAAACTCGTTGTTGTACCGAGGCCATTCCTGGGAATTACTTCCAGGAGTGCTTTTTTAGGGGTAGGGGAAAGACTTATATAAACAAGGGCCAGAGTATACCCTGAAGATGATTTCAGGTATCTCGTAGCCAGGGACATTTTTGTAGTACGATCCCAGATGCTCTATTATAAAGGCTCGACACTTCTCTTGATTTTCAACATGCTGCAAAAGACACGTCACAAAAGCATTGCTGCGAAAGCTGTGCCACAGAGGATTGTAAGCTTGGCGCTCGTCGGCCCTTGGCCATTTTGAGGACGAACTATCTTTGATAATCAACTGCCTCAGGCTTTGTAGGCTCTGGCCGACTACGTTTTTTCGGTACATATCAGTATATACCCCCTCGATGTATATATTTTCAAACCAAGATCTGCTCATCTGCATTCTGGTCACCGGTCTGAAAGCCTCCAAAAGTCTCTCTTCGATATCCCGTCGTCGTGAGAAAGGAGCATGCCAAGAGTCCGCAAGAGTGACCGAATCCAAGTCGTAATTGAAATAAACAACCGACATCTCGTCATCTGTATCGTGTAATAAGATGCTGTAGAATTTCAAACCTATCTCACGACTCTCCACATTGGCGTGTAAGATACCCGGAGCAGGGCAGTTAGATTCAAACATCATATGGCTCTCCCCTGATATTCCATCGTCTGGACCCGCCGAACCAATGTGCAACTCAACTTGACGTTCTACCAGAGAGAGTTTCCAAATATCGATTCTGAGCTCCGCAGGGAGTTCAGGGAAAAATGTGAAGGATCCAGAGACGCACTCAACTGGAATGAGGTCCGAGTTGGGGATGGATGCATCGGCCGCCTGGGAAGACAGTACAGGACTATCTACAGGGCCATGAGAGACCATTGATGCGTCTGTGATTGGAGTGATGTTAGCATTTGCCATTTGATTGTACTTTCTCTGTGATGCTGCGGGGTAGCGGACAGTTGAAAAGGGGGAGACAAAGCTCATTATATCCATGTCATGTAACCATTGTTCGCCTTTCCCTTGAAAGCTGATTTACTTGGACAGGTATATGTTCCCGTCTTAAGTCTTAAATGAATGAACAGTGGACACCATCTGTTGTAGTAACGCTGTACACAACGAATCAATGATGTGATTTCTGAATACATTTTTCCGGTCAGACTTCTACAGTGCACTTAAATGTGGACAAAAAGTAGCTCATCACGCAGCTATTCAGTCGATGCACTGGTACGCTTTGCGTATACGAATCGCTTTCAATGTGCACACCGGCTTTATTGAGGTCTTTATCTCATCGCCTTGTCTCCTTTGTTAGGTTTAGAAACACAATTGCTGTAATCTAACAAAGGTATTTTAACACTTCTTAGGAGGTATTCACAAACCCTTGGTTGGAAGAGGATGTAGCCGAGGCCTTGAATTAGAAAGTAATTGAGCTGGAGAATTTCGCAGCATTAGAGCACCGATTTAATATAACACGTACCTGTAAGTCCTCTCAGTTACTATGACATGTCTCAGATAGCTCTTTACATTGTGTGTGAATTCAATTTCATTTCTCTCAATTGCTTTCCTATCAAATGATTGATGTGAGGTGCAAGTCTCTTGCCAAATTCGCGTCTCAAGTGCACATCTAGTTATATATCTCCATACCCTCTTGACCACGATCTCATAAGGTGGGAGCAATGCATGTCCTCAGAAGATTATAAGCCATGAATTTGGTGAGACTGAAACTCCCCCCCTCCCTGATAGCGTTCCCCACGTGACAACAACCTCCGGATCCTAGCCTTTACCTATACATTCAATTTTGCTCTCGCTTTCAGCCTAATCCAACATTTTGTGCACTTTTCGCTCCTGGTGGGTGGCATTTCATGAGCACGCTGACCTCAACTCCACCAAGACCTGGGCCCCTACTTCATTAGTTATCAAACATAGCAGTCAGACTCTTAATACAGAGAAGCATTAGATAGTCGTATGCCAAATCAACAGATCGACCAGTAAAAACTAGCTTCTCGAGGTAATGGAACTACATGATTTTTGAGCTTCTTTGTTTCATGTGATTTCTCAGTTGAGGAAGGGCGCATCGCGGGCAGGATCGGGATAATTCCACGAGAATGATATCAAGGAGTTCATTGGCCTAATGACCACAGACCGAAGTCCTTCCATTGTCTGTCCATAGTACTCGATGTGATTCTCTCGGCAAGCAAGATAGATTTGCGAAAGGGAAGGAAAGGTTTCGAAAGATGACAGTGTCCACCGTGGGGTCGAAGTGGTACCGAGACAGTGCACGAAAATGAGCTGGGTAGCGTTCAGTATGGGTTTGGGCGGTGTCGTGCTTCAACCTATCATTGCAAGTTTCTTGGTTGACCTGCAGGACTGCTGGCACCACTGTATGACATCGAAGAAAATGCTCTCCAGAGATATGAGAGACAAGAATCTTCCGATTGCGGTGAACTAGTCCCCAAATTTGCAAGCGGAGTTCAATTGGGAGCTTGCTGAAGATGTGGAAGGCAGTCGTTCGATTCCATTGGTAAAAGAGTGCGCGGAATGGATCAGAAAGATCGTCTTTGAACATGTTGGAGTTGGATGGGATGCTCCTTGCACACGTTAGAATTCCTTTTCAAAGTCATGCGAGCCGCTGAGAGACCGGAAGATGTTCAATCCTCGAGGATTGAAGATCCCAATATCTGATCCACGAGGGAAAAAAGTATCGGGCTAATCGAGACATCACAGTGCGACGACGGTCGCGCTCAGCTTCCAAAGACACTGTGTTGGAAGCCTGGTGGCCAACATGATGATGGTGATGATGGTGGTGGTGGAATGGATCGCAGCTACTCGGATTCGGTCTAAGGTGCTTTGTATTCGAGAAAATCTTCGGAGTCAGGAAGTACGACTGTCAGTTGTCCCAGAGAACGTTGAGGAGAGCACGGGTATGATCAGGTGTTCGCCGCTAACGTAGATGTTCTTTTACTGAATCGACCACATTCACAAGTGGCAGGCAATGATCACTATGCCTTCCACTTCGTCCACGAACTCTCTTACCATGCACAGACAAAATACTGGACGAAGCTCGAATGGTTTATCTAATAGACCGAAGAACATTAAAGGGACCCTCTTCATTTATGACCGTTGAGCCAAAACACTGCCCACATTTCTCCACCCCCACTAGAAACATAAAAGCTGTTCATGGAGGGAATGGAAGCCCGTCACTGTATCAGTATCGGGTGCAAGGTAGCACCCTGTGATTACTCCCTTTCTTCCTCGGTTTCCGCATATGGTGGTGGCATCTCTGGAGCAGTTGCTGGTGTATGCCCATAGCCCGGCGGATCAGTCGTTCTCACAGGGCTGTCTGTACCGATCTCCCTCATCTGGTCATTTCCATGCTTTGACCCGCCTCTTTCTATCTCCTTCTCTTTCTCCACCCCTTTAATTAGCTCTTTTCCGGTCTCTGTCCCTCCTCCACCCACTTTCCTAAAATTCAACTTCAACTTCAGTCCCGGTCTACCCTCTTGCAACATCTGCGTAAACCTCCATTCCTCCTCTCGAACCTCTCTCAGATGCTCTTTCATCTGCGCCTCATTCTCGCACACCCTAACCAACTCCCTCGTATCCTGGGCTCCATGATGCATCTTCCTCCTCTCGGACCCTGTCCAACCTAGACATCCAACCGCAACATAGGGCACTTTGATATCCGGGATGCGTTTCCGGACATCAGCAGCGAAGTACAGCTTGATGTCGTATGCTGTGCCCAAGATAAATTTACTTTGGAAACCGATGGATCTCTCATCTGCGGCTACGAGAACTTGTTCTAGGACGGACAGTTTCTCGAAGAGAGCGGTAGGTCGTTTGCGTTCGTCGGCGTAGTGCGGATGTACCATGATGTTGCGGACGGCTTGGAGATTTGGAGGTAGGGAATCCAACGGGTCGGCAATAATCTTAGCTCCGGCTTTAGGGATGAGGTCGATCCAGATCGGTTCGAACAGGAGGTAATCCACGATAGGGCTGAAGAAGACGGGCTTGTCGGAGGTAGAGATGTTGATGTATTCTCCGTAAAGCATGGCCATCGCACGTGACTCACTACAGACATCGAAGAGCGGGATGGATTTTTCGGGAGTGGTGAATATATTCTGGTTATTGATACGAATCCATTTAACGATTCGCCGTGTCAAGGCATGCTTCCAGATTGGAGCTCGCAGCTCGGGTGGTAGATTTGGGAAGAGAGTAAAGACTTGGGCCAAGGAAGCCGGAGGAAGAGCTGACTGGGCCTGCTGCTCAGGCCTGATGCTTGGATGGGTTTCTGGTCTTGCAATCTGTGAGTCGTTCGATTCTATGGCATTCAGAGATCCTGCTGCCACTTCCGCCATTGCGATGTCTTTTGGAGTCCTTCGGCTGGTGGCAAATTGTTCGCGGGCAAAAGTAGAGTCTTTGACTTGAGCCAGAAGGCAGGAATTATTCTCCGAGATTTGCTAGAAAATACCCACGCAGATAGATTTAGAATATCGACCCGATGTTATGTTTTGTTTGCATGAGCTGCGATTCAAGATCAGAAGTGGAAGATCTTGGTGGGAAGTTCACGTAAGCAATTATCATGTGATCGGGTCTTGGCTGCCTAACTTCAGCATTTCCGTTTCTTTTCCATGCGAATATGCGCAGAATTGGGCTCTTTCTCTCGTGCTTCTAGCTACTAGGAATTGAGACTCATGTCCCAGCTGCAACGGGAGCTTCAAGGCTGTGTGCCTTGGAGCAATCCCAACTTGCTTAGAATCAGAATAAGAAGCATGATGTCATCTTGGATGAATTTCGAAGCTAGAATTGACTACTTCATTCCCTACTCCACCAACTCATCATAAGATCTTTCATCTTCCATCTTCGATTCAAAGCTACTCAGAACACCAAACACAGCTACTAATCTTCAGGTAGCATCCTAACCTAGTAACCATCGGTCACCAGAAACTCGATGTTGAAGCCGGCGCCGGCGGGGGAGAAGGCGGAAGGATATCATTCCTTGACATCAGTTTCGGCTCCTCAGTACCACTTCGGGGTACACTCCATACATTGCCATCGTCACCATAGCTGCCCTTCTGGTTACCCGGTAAATCCACGATGGTGGAACTGCCGAAGTGTTGCGGGCCTGGAGGTGCTGGCAGTATCGAGGGTGTCCAGTGTGTCCCATGTTGTCTGTTCATCGGACAAAATGGTTAGTGTGGCAAATTTGGCATGGGGCGTAGGGGGGAAATAGAAGGATGCGTACATTTCCAACATCGACAGCATCGTATGCAACTAAGGCGCCATTTCCACAGCCCGGCAGAACTATAGCTGCCACCAAGTGACAGAATGCACTCCAACCGAGCTTGTTTGCTATTTTCTTGCCAATGCTCTGTTTCTTTGCCATCGCGACTGTGGACGAATGTGGTTGAACTAACACCGAGACGTGTTAGAGCTCGACAAGCTGAGAGATTCTTGTACAATTTGAGATATTTTGTGGAGTAATGATGATGTCGGTGGGTATCTGGAGCAATATATAGAGATCAATGCCAGGCTTTCAGGAGGTAAGGCTGTGGCGTGATTAATCTTGATGCAGGTCATCTCTTGTGAGCTTGATTGTCTATAGCTTGGTTCTTCAATTTTGGTGTGATAATCATCTAACATATCCGAGGCTCCGGACGCAAAAGCCACCGGAAGTGGAACGACGAGCCTGCTGAACGTTGTTGTTATTCAGTTTGTTTAGTTTCGCTTAGCCCAGGAAAGACTTTCTTGGCAAGCTTCCACACGAGGCGGAATTGAAGAATGTGGACAGTCTTGTAGAATCGACGCCTTGGGGGGTAAATTGACGGCCTAGAACTTCTCTCCAAGCCAGGAAAGAGAACTGGCGTTGGGCTCACCGAGATGAAGTGACAGAACAGAAAAATCAAAGGGCCGCTCGCTCAGAACATGGAATGCCTATGCAGGCTTGTGTTATCCGAACGGGCACAGAGAGCCCCCGACTTTCACTCAAACACTCTTATTTCCAAATCAGCGACCTAGCAGATAATTCCGTACGTTCAAGCCCCGATTCGGCATTCCCCGGGGTTGAACCGTGGCGCAGCCGGACCCAAGCATTGATTGTAAAATGTTTCCGACCACGCAATCGAAGCTCATAAGTCAACGACAGGCACACACAACTTAAGATCTATATCTGTGAAAATATTTGCAGCTCAAACTGTTACCGTTATACTTCAAGACACAGTATGTGAAAAAGTCAAAGAAAACATCATTTTATGGAAGTACAAATGTAAAATCAATGCTCTGGTAGCTTCGAAATAATTTTCAGGGAAAGGCTTCAGTCTCGACAAGCGACAGTAGCAATAGCGTGAGACAAAATGGCAAAATAACAGATTTGATTCGGATTGTCAGGAGACGGCAAGAAGTTCCTAGCTCACCGCAGGACACTCACCAGCAAGTAGCTGGAGCCAGCATTGCCAGCTGCCGCTTGGCGTACAGAGTCTCCAGATTACGAATACACTCTTGATGAAGCATAACTGACCTGGTACTGTAGAATAGTTGAAGGGAACGACAATAAACGAGAAGTTCTACTTGATGGCACGGAAGCAAGTTGAAGTTGCAGCTAGTCATGAATATTGTCCAAGGCTGCTTCATTTCTCCTTCCTCCACAACCTGTCTGTGAAATAGCTTTAGAAGGCGCTGATTACGTAGAGAACGTATTGACTCTGGAAACTCGACGAAGAAATCACGAACAAATAAAACAGTATTTGGAAGTCGGAAAGGGATGATCCCCGATTGAGCCGATATGCAAGCCACCCCTCACTAGTCCCAGAGAAGCGAATCTGCTTCTCTTGACCGCCAAGATCACCAAAATGTTTCCCAGCGCCCTCTCTTCACCGTTTTCTCATTAAACCCCCAACACTCCACGACCTCCGTATGTAACAATGCTCATCCCCAAACCTCTAATCCTCTTCATCGACGCCTACGACAGCTTCTCCAATAACATAATCTCTCTCCTCGAAACTACACTCCACGCCTCCGTCCGCACAATCCGCATCGACAACCCCGCGCTTTCGAGCAACGAAGCCCTCCACAAAGAGCTACGGCATTATGCGGCGGTAGTATGTGGCCCTGGGCCGGGTCACCCGGCGAATGAGAAGGATGTTGGCGTTATGCAGAGGATTTGGAGGTTGAAGAACCAGGAGATGGTCCCGGTTTTGGGAGTTTGCTTGGGCTTCCAGAGTTTGTGCTTAGAGTTTGGTGGGGAGGTTAGGAGGCTGAAGGGGCCACAACATGGGATAGTTAGGGGGATAATACATGTGGGAGAGACTGAGCAAGCGGGAAAAGACAGCATTTTCGGTGGAGTTGGAAAGATCAATGCCACGCTTTACCAGAGCTTATGCGCCCACATTGGACAAGATTCGATTTCGGGGCCCAGCTGGCAGACTTCGAAATGGGAAGCAACAAAACAGTGTCCAGATCTAGTGCCATTGGCTTGGGTAGAACATAATTTGGCAGAGGAGAACAACTCAGGGATCATGGACGAGAGAGTCTTGGTTGGGGTGCGGCATAAGTCGAAGCCATTTTGGGCATTGCAATACCACCCCGAATCCATATGCACAAATAACGAGTGTAAGAAGGTGATACAGAATTGGTTTCGGTTGGCTCGGTCATGGAGTTCAAAGTACCGACAAACCCAGATCAATTTGGAGGGCCCAATCGAAGGAAAGTTTGCAACTCGAGAGAGCTTGTTAAGTCACAGTCAACGGAGGTTGGAGAAAGCTCAGTCGAATGGCACTGCCAAAATAAGCAAGAGAGTTTTCTATTCTCGCAGTCTAGATATTCCTGCCAACCTATCGGTTCAAAGTATTGCGGAGGGTCTTTTGGATATACGAGAAGACCAAATAATCCTCGAATCTTCAAACGCAAACGAGAAGTTCAGTGGTGGTGCAGATGTTAGGGGTCGCTATTCCATAATCGGGTTGGATATCAAGAGTTGTAGAAAGGTCCAATACACTGCTGGGAGAGATATGATTACCACACTTTCCCCGCGATACAATGGCCAGAGCCCAGTTATTCACACACTATCTGCTTCAACATATGGAGGAATCTGGCCATATCTAGCGCAACAGTTGGAACGAAATAAAATTAAGGATGGCAATGTCGAATCACCGTTCTGGGGAGGTTACATGGGTTACACTACATATGAGCTAGGACTCGAGACAATTGGGGCAACACCCGATGCCAAAGGACGTCAGCATCAACGTCCAGATTTATGCTTTGCTTGGGTCGAGAGAAGCCTTGTCGTTGACCACGTCAAGAACCTGGTTTACATTCAACAGCTTGCTCCACCGGATGACACTGCTAGAGTTGCTGTATGGTTGAATGATGTGGCTGCGAGGCTGGAGTCTCTTTTCTTACCAGAGGAGAGCAATGATCCGTTTACGATCACTCTATCGAACCTGCCACCCACTCTCACCAAGACCAAAATTTTGGATAAGATGATAGAGATGAATATTTCTCTTCCTTGTGGACTCAAATTGCACCATCAAGGCGACGCCTTCACTGGCTTCGCAACTGCACGATATTTACAGCACAACGATCCTTGGAAAATCGCAAAGGTTATGAACAACATCGAGGTCTCGGGACGAATCATCCACGCTGAAGTCAAGAGCAAAACCACACATGGGTTCCCAACACCGAAGAACCCCGCCTTGCACACAGCCAGAAAATACACTTCTCCGTGCAATATCCCATCCTCCGTCGTCTCAATCCGCACTCCCGACAACAGCACTTACGAGTCCAAAGTCCTTGCTTGCCAATCTTCCATCCGAGCCGGCGACTCCTACGAACTGTGCCTCACAGACCAAACGCACATCATACTCTCCAAATCCCCATCCACCACCGTCCCCTCATCATGGACCCTCTATACCACTCTCCGCACCCGCCAACCAGCCCCCTTCGCCTCATACATCCACCTCGGCCCTCAAACATACCTCTCCGCCTCCCCCGAACGTTTCCTAACATACACCCCACAGACCTGCTCCCTCCGCCCCATGAAAGGCACGGTCCGCAAATCCCCTACAGTATCCACCCTCAGCGTCGCCACATCCCTCCTCTCTATCCCCAAAGAACGCGCCGAAAACCTCATGATCGTCGACCTCGTCCGCCACGACCTCCACGGCGTCTGCGGCGCGGGAAACGTCTCCGTCCCAAAACTCATGCTCGTAGAAGAATACGCTAGCGTATACCAAATGATATCTGTCGTAGAAGGCCAAATCCCTAGTCCGTTTCCGGAAGATCTTGCAAAGCATATTGGGGAGGAGGAGAAGGAGGAGAAAGAGGGGAGGAGGTACACGGGACTGGATGTTTTGGCGGCGAGTTTACCGCCGGGGAGTATGACGGGGGCACCTAAGAAGAGGAGTTGTGAGATTTTGAGGGAGGTGGAAGGGGGATGCGAGAGGGGGTTGTATAGTGGGGTTGTGGGGTATGCGGATGTGGGGGGACGAGGGGATTGGAGTGTTAATATTAGGTGTGCCTTTAAGTGGGAGGATGAGGATGTGATTGGTGAAAGTGGTGAGGGAGAGGGAGAGGGGAATGAAATCTGGCATATTGGTGCTGGTGGTGCAGTTACGGCGTTGAGTACGCCGGTTGGTGAGAGAGAGGAGATGTTGACGAAGTTGAGCGGGACGTTGGGATTGTTTCGCTAAGATTCGCTTGCTGTCCTTCCTCAGCCCCATCTTCTTCCCTGCCACTCCTCCTATCCTCCATCGCTCATTCCACTCCTTTCCTCTCCTCTCAATTTTAGTCTTTTATCTGAAACGGCCATTCATTCCACCCTTGGGTGGCGTTTTTGGACTTCATACTTTTCGTTATCGGCGTTCAGCTCAGGCAACCAAGTCAGTCATTGTGGCGGTTTTTCTTCTTCTTTTCTTCTTTTCGGGAAGGCTTCAACATAGAGATACTCAACGTATCTTGCACAGGTTGGATTGGAGTGAATGGGAGTAGATTTGATTGATCGATTGATTGAAAGATAGAAGGCGTTTCAGAGTACAGAGAGGGCATCGTCACTCAACGATAGATAGATGGATACCCCACTCCGTTTCAAGACAGATAGAGAAAGCAGTAGACCGGAAATATATTTCAATATTGAGGTCAGAGCTGGATCTTGATATGGAAGTCTCAATTCAGACAGACAGTGAGTGACATGAACTGCCCGGCCAGAACTGAAATCAATAACGCCGTCTCATTTAACAGACTTCCTAATCCCCCAACAAAAGAAGCCGACCTTGTGAACATAGTCTCGCATATTTCAAGTGAGAAAGGTAAGAGAGGAGCACGGAATCGTCAAACGCTTCATTGATCCCACCATGATACGTGATAATGTTAAGACTTCGAAAATCCCATGTACGCGCTGGAAATATATGCTACACTGTACACTGTTCCATTCTCTCCTGTCATCGACCTTCAACCCACAAGCCCCCATGACCAAGCACCTTATCCATCCCTAGCATATCATACCGTATCCATCTTGCATTCCAATCCCATTTGCCGAATTCCACTTCCTGTTTTCGCAATACCCACCCCTCCAAGCATTCGATTTAACCAGTCATATCTTGAAGTTCAAGATGGTAGAAAGTTTAAAATTCATGCTCTTCCTCGAAGAACATGCCGAATGCGATGATGGTGCCATAGATCAATACACCGCCCACGATGGACATTGTAGCTGCGTACCAGAGGATAATTCCTGAGTGGGCCAGGAGGACTGGGAGGGCTGTTTTGAGAGGGAAGTGTTAGCAGAGGTTTGGTAAAAAGATCAACGATATTTCCCCTGATCAAAAGCAACATCCTGCCCCTCGACATTTTCCGCGATCCTATTCTCCACATTCCTCTCTTCCCATCCAAGATAATACCACCTGCGCCCATACAGCCGCCCACTATGGGACATCCTCGCAACACTCCATACACAACAAGACGTAAGAAAATCACTTACCAATCCCCATCAACACCAAGAACCCCGTACAGAACCTCCCAAAATCCACAACCGCATTCCCAGAGCTCTCGACGAAATCATCCGGGTTGGCGCATCGTCCACAGATCCAATTCGGCAGTGGCGCCAGTATGTACGTGGCTACGACGAGGAGGGGTAGGTATTGGTGGAAGAGTGCGCAGGAGAGTATTACGAGGAGGAAACCGATTGCTAGGACCTGTGGAGGGGAGCGGAGGTTAGTTATTTCTGGAAATGAGGGGAGCGAAGAGGGGGATTGGGCTTTAAGGAGTGGGGTGGGGGAGGGGAGGGGAAACGTACGAAGGAGAGAGAAATAATGGTTTTGAGGCCTGCGGCCATTTTGGTGGTTGATAGAGGCACTTTGCCTGTCTTTGGGTATGATGTTCGAAGTGTTGTTTATGTCGAGGCTGCGCTTTGATAGCAGTCGTGTCAGTGTTCGCGCCCGGCTCTATCCGCTTCCTTTATTCCCCACAACTTGAGAAGTGCTGGATGTCCTGAGCGGAAGTATCTTCTCGTTATGGGTAGGTAATTCTTCGGTTCGATGTGTGTGTTGTGTAGCAAGTTGACCTGAAGTGAAGTGAAGCTGTCCTCGCTCGCCTGGCCGATTTGATCTGGAGCTGCTGACGTTGCGCCGGCTCGACCATGCGGCTCTGGCCCGCTGCTAAATGCACGCTAATTATCAGTGGCGCTAATTTGTGGTATTTAGAAACAGCAGCTACCCCTGCATGTTTTACGGCAGCCTTATTTCAATCTGAGCTTCATCATCGCGCCTGCCTCGTCAATTCCAACTCAGCTTCTCGATACATACAAGCAATACAAACCATCACGATCATTCTTTTTCAGACGATATTTCCACACCAGACCACCGGAGTTGAACAACTACAGCTGCAGCTGCATCCGCAATCATGTTCAGAAATAACTATGACAACGATTCCGTCACCTTGTAAGTCCAGTTCGAGCTCCCTCCCTGTAAACGCGCTGGCTGGGAGGAATGAGAAGAGAGGAGGAGATGTATGCTAATTGATGTGTGATAGCTCACCGCAAGGTCGTATCTTCCAGGTCGAGTATGCGTCGGAGGCTGTCAAGCAGGGAAGTGTGGTCGTTGGTATCGTTAGCAAGACACATGCTGTGCTTGTCGCTTTGAAGGTAAGTCATTCGCAGATATCTCCCTGTGCTCTCCTCTCCTCTACCCGCACATAGAAATTCCATCATGCTATCCATGCTCTATCAGTTATCTCTAATATATATATATATATATATGCATATGCTAACCTTCCCCTCTAGCGCAACGCCGAAGAACTCTCCTCCTACCAAAAGAAAATCATCGCAATCGACGAACACATGGGCGTCTCCCTCGCCGGGCTCGCCTCCGACGCACGCGTCCTCTCCAATTTCATGAAGCAGCAATCCCTCTCCTCGCGCCTCACCTACGGCCGCGCCATCCCTATCGAGCGAATCGTCTCCTCCATCGGCGACCGCGCCCAAACCAATACCCAACACTACGGGAAGCGCCCCTACGGCGTCGGCCTCCTCATCACCGGAGTTGACGAGACGGGCCCGCACCTCTTCGAGTTCCAGCCTAGTGGTATGACGCAGGAGATGGTCGCTTGTGCTATTGGTGCGAGATCGCAAATGGCGCGGACGTATCTGGAGAGGAATCTGGAAAGCTTTGCGGACTGTGGGAGGGAGGAGTTGGTTAAGCATGGGCTGAGAGCGTTGAAGGAGAGTTTGGCGCAGGATAAGGAGTTGACGGTTGAGAATACTAGTGTGGGTGTTGTGGGTGTCAGGCAGGATGGCGAGAAGGCTATTGAGGGCTTTAAGCTTTTTGATGGCCAGGAAGTTAAGCAGTGGGTTGATCTTGTGGCTGAGGGTGCTGAGGGTGCGGAGGCAGAAGAGGGTATGGAGGTTGATTCATAGATTGCTTTTTCATTGCCTGGCCTGGTTTGAGGACTTTGGAACTGGACGTTTGAGGTCTGGACTGGTATTACTTCCTGAATGAAGGGCTAGCTCGTTAGTGTAAATTAGAACACAAGACATTGAGAAAGGAATCATTGAAATTATTTCGTGAGTTGTAAGTTGCGAGTTATCTAAGGTAATCGTTGCAATTGCATTACTGATTCTCCATCTACCCTACCCTACCAATATCTATGCGGACAGTACCATAAGAGCAAACATATAGCTATGCAACGAGCTAACAAGAACACATGATAAGCGAGCAACCAAGTAAGTAAATCTCATCTCAACACCCCTTCCCTTACCATTCCCATCCATTCCCATCTATCCCTTTCCCACCGCCCCCAACCATGCCGAACGCCGCCATTCCAAGTCTACCAACATTCCCCTCCGCTCCCCCCCATCTCTCCACAAACACCCTACTCCTCACCCCAGCTCAACTTGAATCTCCCCTCTGCATTCCTATAATCTCTCTATCCCAAAGTCAGCACCTCCTCGACTTCAAAACTTCCCCAGACTCCAGATGGAATTAAGAGAAATGAAGAACCCCAAGCTCAATCCCAGCCTCTTCTCCTCTTCAACCAAAACCTTAAATTCTAAAAAGAAAATACAAATCCACTTACCAACATCCGCACCGCCTCGTCCGCATCACTCGCCTCCTTTATAATTCCCGCACTCTTCTCGCCCACGAATCCCGCCTCGACAGAATTGCGTACCCAGGCGAGGAGGCCGTCCCAGTAGCCGGCGATGTTGAGGGCTACGATGCCGCGGTCGTGGATCCCCAGTTGGTTCCAGGTTACGACTTCCATGAGTTCTTCGAGGGTGCCGTACCCGCCGGGCTGGAGGGCAGAGGGTGTGTTAGTGTGTGGTGTTTTGGGGGTGGGGGGAGATGTTTTGTCGAGGAGAAGGGAAAGAAGGGATGTGCAAGGTACGTTAAGAGGTGTGCGAGGAAACAAAATGTGGTATGAATGTTTCATTCGAGGATAAAGAACGAGAGATGTAATGAAAGAACAACATACCAAAGCAATGAACCCACTCCCAGGCCCACCCGACAAAACTTCTCTGGCCATGAGTTGCTTCCGGGTATGCATATCCTTCACCACGGTCGTATGGCCATACACACTCGTCGATGGGATTGAACCGCTTGTGATTTCGTTAGGCGTGCTGTCGGGTCCGCGTTCGTATTTGATTAGAGGCGCGGGAATGATGCCGTGGACTGAGGAAGGACCCGAGAGGGAGACGAGAGTGCGTGCTACTTCGCCCATGAGTCCGACTGTGCCGCCGCCGTAGACGAGGGAGATGTTGTGCGTGTGGAAGACTCGGGCCAGGGAGCGGGCTGCTTCCTGGAGGGGGTGTTAGCTGGATTCTGACATTTTTGTTATGTCGAGGATTTTAGAAGGCATGTCCAGAGTAAGTTTCGGATCTCGCTCCTTCGTTCTGAGCGAGATAGGAGGAGCTGAGTTAACCCCCATTTCTCAGAATTTCGTTTATACCAGCAGATCCTGAACCCATAACAGGAAGACAGAAAGACATTTAAAAGTAGAGAAATACTTGTAAGATGAAACCGAACATACCATATGCGCAGGCGAAGTCCCCGGTGACGCACCACAGAAGACACAGATCTTCGTTTTTGGGACACCATCAGAAGAAGGGGGAGCTACATTCTCATTGTTGGTACTTGAGAGAATGTTGGTTGGGTTGAGCTTGAAGAGGTTCTGTGAGTTCGGGGAGTCGGTTCCTGAGTTTGAGGCTGGAAGAGGAGTTCCGTTGCCGGAGACAGCGGGTGAGGCGCCGCCGGATGCCATGATGTTGGTTCTGTAATGAACTGGTGAGTTTGTTGGATTGAGAGTTGGATTTGCAACTGTGTTGCTGTTGGGTTTGAAGTTTTGTACCCGGTTGTGATCCAGTGTGTAGGTAGGTACTCGAACAGGAAAGTGGGTGGCAACCTAATAATGTCCTCGACTTAAGCTTATGAGATATGAGTCTATTCTTTCCCCTTGAATTTTCGAGAATGAAAAGAAGATTAAGAGAAAGAAGCGGGAAAATAACAAGTTCTTATGTCTTACAAGTTTCAATTGAATTTTCTGGGTTTTTGTGTGTGTGACTCAACGCAAGGAGGTTGTGAAGCCGAGAGCGGTCGAGTGAGACAGACCGACTCGGATTCAAGTGAGGCAAGGAGTGACAATTTAAAGTTTGAATATGTCTCAAATATCTCAATTGTGGATGTGGAGATAGCTTGGGTACTTGAGAGTTGGGATTATATTTATTTCTCGTAGTAAGTGAAATTGAATTCAGAATGAGGAAATGCTGATGTTGACGCTGACGATGACTTCAGAGAGCCAAGTCTTCTTGTCCTCATCTATCTCGAGTCTCGCTTCAGCCGTGTGCAGCCGGGGGTGTCGACACGTGGCCATTGATTGGCTGGCTATTTGACTGGGGTTGTTGGAGTCCATGTCATTCTAGCGTCGTTCTCGAATTATTGCGACTTCATTGCCCAGACTGGGTTGATCTCTTCGAACATCACTTCTCGACCAATATACGAGGATATACTCCCGAATAACCTCAACATGTCAGGAGCAGCTCCTCCAGCCGCCCGTGCGCAGGCACAAGAAGGTGGAATGGGTGTATGTTTTGTTCTCTTCTTCCATACCCAACTACCCCCCTCTCCATCCAGTCAAACGCAATACATAGGTAGAGAATTAAGGCTGATAATCTCCAGCCTATGGTCAAATCCGCCGCACAAGGACTCGCCATCTTCTTCGCCATGCAATTTGTGATGGGAAAAGTTATGGGTCCCAAAACTCCAGCCACCGTAACAACAACCGATGCCTCCGGCGCGACCATCACTGTCCCAGCCAACACTGCTGCAATCCCACCCTTTAACGACCGTCCCAAATCTCTCGACGATGGCGCCATCTACAACCCCATTGCCCAGCGAATAGCTCCCATGTGGCCTCTCAACAGTCCTCTTGATATCACCATCGTCATCTCTCCCACTTTCGTCACAGAGCCGATTTCGAAAGCTCCCAAGGAACGAGTTGTGGTAAACGAGAAGGGGTTCGTGTTGGGAAGTTTTGAGGAGAGTAGGACTATTGATACGAGTTTTGCAGTGCCGAATGAAGTGCAGAATAATGGAACGCTATGGGCACATTTTTATGTCGCGTTGGAGGGAGAGAATCTGGATCCGGTGGCTCAAGGTTATGATCCGACGAAGGCATACCATTTTACGAGGCCTTTGACTCAGTATATTACACAGAAGAAGGTGAAGAAGGTTAAGAATCTTTTGTCTGCTGAGGAGACTGAAGAGGTATGTTTGAATTGGTACATTGGTGGAACGTTATCTAACTGGAGTAGGAGGAGGAAGAACTTCCATCTGGTCCAATCGTCAACTCACATTATCACCCTAACCTTACGCTGTCTTTCATTCCGGACTCTGGAGTCATGCACTACCCAACTTTGAACCCAGCCGTCCGTCAATACATCCAACTTGAAGCTTCATCAGCCCGTGATGCATCTGGACAGAATGGCTGGTACTACCCTGTACTCTTCGTCAACACTTTCTGGCAACTCAGAACTCACATGATGCCCGTCAATTCGACCGTCAAGAGACTTCCATTACATATCGATCTCAATCATCAAGCCAATTGGAAATTCAGTCTTATTGCTGGTGTGGATGAAGGTGTCAAGCAAACAGCTAGAAATGCTGCAGCAGGTACGTTCACTTTACATTCAGACACGGTCTCGACTAACACTCACAGGTCAAACCATGGGTGGTGATGGAAGCGAATTTGAAATGATCAAGGAAGTCCTACTAGATACTAACATCTATCTTCTCGCCACAACTGTCATCGTCAGTGTTTTCCACATGATCTTCGAGATGTTGGCTTTCAAATCCGATATCTCTCATTACCGGAACAAGAAGAACAATGTTGGTATCTCGGTTCGATCAATTCTCGGCAATGTCTTCATGCAAGCCGTGATCTTTCTCTACTTGTTGGATAACAACGACAATACCAGTAAGTTCCCCTCTGAAGACTTAATACATACGCGCTAATAAATGTCAGGCTGGATGATTCTCTTCTCTCAAGGAATGGGTATTGTCCTTGAATTCTGGAAAATCACAACCGTCGTCAACGTCCGCATCCGCCCCGCACCAGACTCCATAATCCCCTACAGAATCGCCTTCGAAGACAAACACGAGCTCTCGGAAACCGAAGAAAAGACTAAAGAATATGACGCCGTCGCTTTCAAATACCTTTACATGATCGCTGTCCCTCTCCTCCTGGCCTACGCAGTCTACTCTCTCAAATACGACAGCCACAAATCCTGGTACTCATTCGTCATCACTACGCTGGTTGGTTCCGTTTACGCCTATGGATTCCTCATGATGGTCCCATCCCTGTACATCAACTACCGCCTCAAATCCGTTGCACACATGCCCGCTAAGGCCATGACGTACAAATTCCTCAACACGTTCATCGACGATCTCTTCGCGTTCACTATCAAGATGCCTACGCTGCACAGACTCGCCACTCTCAGAGACGATGTTATCTTCTTTGTTTATCTGTATCAGAGTTATAAGTACAAGGTTGATTATACTCGTGTCAATGAGTTCGGACAAGGTGGTGACGAGGAGGAGCTCGAGGCTAAGACTGCTGCGAAGCCGTTGAGTGCGCCGGCTGGTTCTGATGCTAGTGTGGAGGTTGGGAAGCAGGGTGCGAAGAAGGCGGATGAGGCTATTAATGAGGTTGCTGCGAAGGTTTCGGGGAGTTCGAAGGGTGGGAAGGCGTCGAAGAGGAAATGAGGAAGGAGGTCGTTCTGTATGATATAGCTGGATAGGAGTTGTCCTGCCATTGGTTGGTTTATAGGTATTTCATATAAATGCAAGCATTAAATCAGAATTGGAGATACGCTAATACTCGACGTGCCCGTTCTCACAATCATGATTTGGGAGCGAGCAAATCAAGGCGCGATTTGGAGCGAGCAGAGTTAGACTTGTTGATGTTGTGGGTGAGATTTAGGAGGCATGTATAGTGATTGCTGATGTTAGGTCCTATTCGTATCATGGGTTGATTGCGTTGAGTGGAGGTACGTAGGTATCACGGGTAGAGTACTACCTTTATAGAGAGGTCCACTGTGACGGCGAGCAGACTGGAATTTGAAGGCTACCATGGTAACAAGGTTGATACTGAGTGCTTCTCTTTTCCGAGGAACCTTAGGGACAGTTGGTGGTGCCAGTACGCGCTCTCAATTGCTCGAACGCGCTCGAAGCCTGACGTCGAGACGCTGCTCGAAGATAATCGGACGAAAGTGTTTTGTTAGTTCGCACGAATGGATTTGAACGAGGGCATCGACCAGAGACCTTGGCGCGCATATCCTGGGTGGTTTTGTTGACTTTGGTTATCACTTCGAATCTTGAGAGACGAGCTAATATTTCGAAAGAACGTCGAGCGAGGAGGGAGGAAGTTTAGCTTGATCGCACGTGACAAGGAAGTAAATCAGGCTTGGCGTCCATTAAGCGAGTTCAAACGCGCCATAATTCCTCATTTCATTCACCCCAGATCTCGAACCTTCATGTTGGAGCGCAATTACATGACATGAAAAGTCGCATCGAACTTGACGCAACTCCTTCCTTCATACGACGCTATCGCAAACAAAACATTTGCGATACAAATCCACGTTGACCCCCCCCCCTGAACTGCTTCCGGGCTTCCCCACGCAGTCGCAAACTCGAAGCTGGTCAAGATGAGCGAAGGCTGCTTGACAAAGCACAGGTAGGCTTAACATATGTTGGGAATCTAACTAGTTGTTTTCAGCTAACTCGAGGTGACAGATACTCCACACTGTCCAAAGACTCTCCCGAGAAGATGACGAAGGCGCTTCAGCTGTTCGCACTTGAGCTCGCGGACCCGAATGAAGAACTGGTAGTGCAAAATCGCCCTTTCGATGACTTATCTCTCTTCAAAAAGCTCCCCCTAGAGCTGAGATTGATGATTTTCAGAGCAGCTTTCCCTCGTGGTCGACTGGTAGAACTCGTCTATGAATGTAACGGACTCGCCTACAAAGCTGCGCCTGGAGCTCCGCTTCTACCTGTCACTCTCTTCATAAACCGCGAAAGTCGACAAGAAACGCTGAAAGACTATTCAATTATATACCCAGAAGATCTTCCAGACTGGGCCACTTGCAGAGACACTAGAAAAAGACCATTGTGCATTAGTGGTAAGCGAGACTTCATCTTCTTTTGGGGAGAAGGTGAGGTAAGCTGCCCACAAATTCTGCATGATCTAGTCCCTGGAGCCTTGAATTTCATCACAGACCTCACCATCCAACTCCAAGGCTTTGAGACTGTACCAACATACATGGCAGACATTTCGTATCTCAGGAATCTCCGGGTTGCGAGAATTGTTCAGCCAGTTGAAGTCTACCCCCAGTTTGCTCCACTAAGTGAATATGCATGGCTCGCAGGTTCTTGGCCGAAGGACGCAGAGGAGTCTAGGAAACAGATAGAGAAGCATATGAAGGACCTTCGTAGGCGAGATGAGAGCAGAAGCGTCCCACAGATTAAGATGTTGTCCAAAAGACCGATAACTTCCGCTGTCTGGCTGGAGTCCTAAGCTGTGTGTTGAATTAAGGACATACAAGTCTCCACTAAGTGTGTGGTTGGACGTTGGTTGATTGATTTTGCTGATTCGGTGTTTTTGTTTGCGAGGGAGTCTGGGCACTGGAGTTTCTGGGGTATCTGGATTTACGGGATACATTACATAGGTCTAGGAAATCAATGCCATTCGATTCCACCTACACAATTCACTTCCTTTCTATCGTTTCGTTCCAAGATGTGTGACTTGTTCCTAATTGCAATGTAATTTCAGATGCCAAGCGATATCCGTCACATCGCGCCTTCCTCATTCATCGTCAATCTCGAAACGTCATTTAAGTAGGCAGGTATCATCTCCGCGACCTTGAACTCGACATGTTCTTCCTCGACACGACATCTCCAAGAACAGAACAAAGTACAATCCAAACCTGCGATCCTGCCACAAAACTACCATAGCACCAACAGTGCCTCGACCACGTCACGAAACCTGCGAAGGCCTCACTCGGAAACACGCTACATCTCCCCTACATATCCGAAATGGGTCCCAGGCAGGTCGCGGACGAGAAGAGCGCCGGCAGGAAGACGACACGCTGCTCGAAGAAGCACAAGTAAAGCATCCCCATGAATGCGATATTCTGATATTTGCTAATTCAATATTTTAGATACCTAACCCGGTCCAAGGGCTCTATGAAGGAGATCGAAGATATTACCAACGCTCTCGAACTCTTCACCTTTGAATTTGTCGACCCCGACGAGGAACTGCACGTACAAGATCGCATCCTGCGCTATATGCCGAACTTCAGAAAGCTACCACTCGAGCTTCGGCTCATGATTTGTATGTTTTGGACAACCCATTCCCTACCTCTCTTGGATATTCCATGATATCCTTGCAATATGTCTTATTCTTCTACCCCAATGCGTCCTTGGTCAAGCCTTTATTGACTCCTTGCTTGCTACGTATAGGGAGAGCCACCTTTCCTCCGGGCCGGCCGCTTCCCATCAACATTGAAACCTTCCATCTAATCATAAGACCTCCACCCGGGGCCGGAGGTAGATGTACTCTGCCGACCTCCCTACATATCAACCAAGAAAGTCGTGTGGAGACTTTGAAACATTACCTCGTCTTACTTCCCGATGAGGTACCAGCTCCTGAGTACGATGCGTCGAATCGAGTCCCGATCTTCCAACGCAAACCCCTGTGTATTGATATCACTTGAGACTTTGTGTATCAGCAAGAGGGTAATCTCGGCTGGCCTGAGGAGTTATGTGATTTGGTTCCAGGGATCTTGGACAAGTTAGAGCGTTTGGTGATTCGCCTTGACGGCTTGGATGACTTGGAAGAGACTGCCAAGGGACTTGCTTGTTACCCTGGTTTGAAGCAACTGACTATCATTCAACCCGAAATTCCGAATCTATGGCTTTCGAACTTATCTTCTGCAGAAGAATACCAGCGCTGGCTGTTTGGAGATTGGCCAAAAGATGCAGAGCAGTCGAAGGCAAAGATCCTGTCCCTGTTGGAGGAAAAGCTGTTGGCCTTCGGCCGTACTGCTCCAAGTATCAAGATGCTGCCATACCAGCGTCTAAAGAAAAGTGTTTGGCAGACTTGATCTTGATTCAATGCAGCGAGAACCTCTTGAAAGTGGGTTTTGTTGATGGCTAGACAGACACGGCAGTGCTGATCGGATTTGGTTTATCTGCAAAGTATCCAGCAGCTTGTGGCGCTTTTGTGTCCTTCGCTGAGCTACAACATATACACACACAGCAAATGTGCTGTATGAATCTTGGGACTTTACGCTCTGTAGCAATCGATAAATCAAAAATATTCCCACCCTGACGATTTCCTGCCATCAAACTACGTGACTGTTGTTCTTGAGACCTCTTTGGCGTTTTGAGTCCAAATTGCTCCTCGCCTTCAAAATTAAGAGAGGCCTATTCTTTCATAAGTCGATGATACTAGGGGCCAAGTATCTACCATCAACACCTCTGCTACTTTCAGATACTAGATAGCTTTGCTCGGAGGCAACATTCGCGCATGCTGCACCTTCATCCTTGGCGCGCCCGCCGCGGCATCTACAAAGCCACACCAACGACGGAATATCCCCAGAGTTGAGAAACAAGCACAAGTACTCCCAGTAAGCTCTGCCAATGCTCAATTACTGTGATAGTTTTACTGACACGCTCTCCAGCTTCCCTGAGCTCTTGCGATCAAGATCTACCCATCTGTCGCGGCTTCTTTGAGAGAACCACGTCTTTTGTGAGTCCTTACCCAGCCTCACATATACACATACCCTTCAACAATGCATTACCTTCTGGTATGCCTCTAGTACTTAATGGAGGTTATTCGTGTGCCCTGCGGTACAAGCTTGATAATACAAATTTAGCGCTAAAAACCCATGTATGGGTGATATGTTTATCTAATAGTTTTAGTAAAACCTTCTCTCATTGGCTGAGACTATTGAACGCTTGGCATCTGATTGGTTCTTGTGTCAAATCTCGCGAATTTAGAACTTTTTAGTTGGCTGTAGCATAGACCCCCGCTCGAGCTCTCTCCACCTCTCTGGTTACGCGATACATACATAAAACGGGGGTTGTTGATTTAGAGATTTAAATTAACTCATAACTCAAATCAGCTCCGAAACACAATATGGGCTTGCTTATCTCTCAGATTTCCAGTGATTCTATATATTTTGGTTACGGCACGCTAAAATCATCTCTTAAGTATGAAGGATGTGCGAATACATCATGCAAAACAAAGCGATTCCGCCACATATCGACACTCAGAAGGTCTTCACATCCTACTACGACAAGTTCCCAGCAACCAGCAAACCGTGCAACGATACAAAAGAAGTTCCAGCCTACAATCTCACTCCTTAATATCCTGTGCAACTTCCTTCGCAGATTTGAATCCTCCTTTCCAGCATTTCATGATGATATCCCCAAGCACGACGTTCTTGATGTCTGGATACTTGCCCTCCCGAATCCATTGAGCGACAATCCATTCTTCTACTTGGCCATGAGGCTGAGAGGACGTGATGATTTCGAAAATCGTTGAGCCTAGAGCATGAAGCTCTGCCCAGATTGTAGAATGTTCAACCTCGTCATCATCTGGGTGCCTGTATCCGGACTGCGCCCAGACGGTAGAAAGGTTGCCATCAATCGCAGAGCCAGCAAAGTCGCACAGGCGGACTGTCCTAGATGAGTCTAACAGTACGTTTCTACCACTCAGGTCGGCATGTCGAACATTATGTTCGTGGACGTATTGGAGAGCGTTCGCCACATCTTGAGACCATTTGATGCGTTCTTTCAGCGTCGCGGTGCCGCCCTCGGCATAATACTCGCGGACACTGCAGTGTTCTGCCCGTTCAAGATGAATCCCGTAGTCTTCGATACGTAGACACTTGATGATGTTTGGATGGCACCCTAATCGTTGATAGACGCGTTTCTCGATTTCAAGATTGGCGGTTGAGGCTTTACTGGAGAAGGGCAGCTTGATGACTTCAGTCGTGCAGCCAGGGTAGGTATAGAGCATGCCGGACCCGCCATTTCTAAAGTGCTTTGTCCCTGGGAGGGTTTTGACATAGTAAGTAGGAATATCCTTATTCATGCTTTCTGATTTCGGGAAAGGGATGAGGATGAGACTGGTAAACTCGCAGAGTTACCACGGGGGAGGGGCGATCGTGTGAATTCTTAGACGCGGCAAGGCGAAGGAGGCGGTTGCTTAAAGACGCGCAAACAAAAGGTCAGCCTCTATGTGTGAGCAGAAAAAGTGGAATAACAAGACCTAGCAATGAGGATTCCATGATCTATTCCGCCCAGCTGAGGGCAGAGAGCACTAGTCTTGATTACGGTTGGCTATCTGTGACCGAAATGCGTACGGCTGCCCAGATAACCTATTATAACAATTCTCGTGACCATACAACTCCACGTGCAAGAAACCATCCCGCTTCCACCGTACGTCGGATCGTGATTCACTCCTAGATATCGCATTCTGCGTCGACTATCACATTCTACCTGGCTACTACCTCGTTCGACTTTGCCGTAATCAACAGCAACCCAATCAAGAGAGCTAGAGGCACTTTCCAACATCTTGTCGAATTGATATGAGCGGTCTGGGCGGGGCGCAACAAACCCACGGTGTCTTTATGTACATCTCGCAGACAGTCTGTGACTGGCAGCGTGTCTTGCTCTTAGTGATCAGTCCACTGGTCAGATACGAAGGCGGGTGGGATATTCAACCTTCCACTCGACATTGAGGGGGAACATGACGGCACCGAAGGTGAGAAAGTAAAGGTGCAGGACTAGACACCGTGCTCTATATGGTCGTATCGAGGCTAGTTGTTATCAAGATTCGCAGTTGTATCAACTCTACAAGGGACGAAGAGTCGGCTAGGTATCTTGTTATCTTGTTCTAAATCTTACCGAAATGGCTTGTCCCACAAATTCCTTGCCCAAGGGTCTCAAGTGTATCCCTCCCATCCTTCCTCAAGCAAACCAAATGACCCGTGCTCCATTGTCCCCCCCCCCCCCCAAAAAAAAACCCTTCCCACCATGTCCTACTAGAACTGTCGAAATTGCTAGGTTCGCAGATCCAGCAAACTTTCCTTGAGCCCTTCTGCCAATGTCAGAAGAGCTCATCATCGTTCTCTTTGCTTTTGTGGTTCCGAAGCAATCCGGGCAGCTCCTTAGACAGTTCCATTACTGTCGTAGGTGCGAATATATTAGGAAGCGTCGAAAAGATGTGGCGCTCGACAACTTATCGGCATACAATGTCGGCGAATGTCTTTATAGCAACCTTGAGATCCGTCAATTTTTGGACATGTCCGCGGCGCCAGAGGGGATTGCCATGTAGTAGGCCTGTAGACCTCCCATAGCCTCAGCACATGCTTGATCATACATGTTGACAATGATCCGTTTCTGTAGATGCAAGCACTTTCTCTAGCCTGCTCGCTTTCCCTCCTCACCGGCACCAGTAATATTTACATCTTGATCAGCCCTCATCACCGACAATTGTCAATATAACGAGGCTAAGTATGAAAGCTGTTCGGTATTCTATTTATCATATTTTGATAACGCATCCAAAAGTCGAAGGCCTTTTATAGCAATGACAATAAGTATGCGGAGTTTTTCCCAAACTTTCACCAATTACAGAGAGGATACGCAAGAGGTATGACACCAGCGCCCATTAATGAATAATGATTCTGAGAAATGCTAACACTTGGATCAAAGAACAGCCCTACTCTTAAGATAGCTCTCCCGACCAGGAACTATCTCTCCTCCCGTCAGCTACCCATCACGCTGACGTCACAATAGCACATGACACTCGACCACCATCGGCAAGCCTCCAGGAGCGCGAGCCCGACTCCCTTACTCGTGGGAAGCTTACCAAGCGCGGATATACTACGAAAGAGCTAGACTTGTTGAAACGGACTGGAAAGCACAGCTTCGAAATGAGACGACAGGATAATGACAGATCGTCCTTAGCGCACAGACCTTGGATAGAAAAGGATAAGGGAATGTTGAAGAAAACACGCCAAGATGGTAAGCACCCTTAAATCATAATTATTCATCGCTTAACGTGAATTGAAGCATTGGCGAGAGTCCAAATCAACCATCTTTCGGAGTACTTCCAAAAATGCAACAAAGCACCTTTATATGAAAGGCCACAAGGTTTTTTTACTAGAACGCGAGAGTTCCATCTTCTGATCTAGATTGAAGATAGTATGGGAAGGATTGGCGACGTTTCTATCGAGCCAAGAGTAGGGCAAAGTGCTTTTAAAATCGCAATCAAAATCGTGGCTTTCCTTGATTGAGAGAAACTACTCCAAAGCACGTCAGATCAATCCTGGCATCATACCAGCCGCCGAACATTGCTCAGCTCGAGTCGGCCGAATGGTCCACCACCACAGCTATGCAGCTATGGATGGGTCAGATAGTCTGTCGATATCGGCACTTGCAATACCACCAATCGTCCTTCTTTGAGCCATTCAGTACATTCAATCATCTGCCAGGAGTCTCGGGGAGATAGGAATTTAGAATGCAAACACAACAGTCTCCCTTCTTCTTCTCCTCGAAAATCTCCGTCAGCCATCGAATCCGACCCGTACCCATGTCAGTTTCGGCCTTGACCAGAGTTCCATCTTCCACAGGATTGAGGGGTAGCCCAATCTCCTTCAATCATTTGTACACGATAATGACAGAGGTACACTTAGTTTTTGATGTGATCGGTCATATCCAAGGATATTGTAAGGGAGCTTTCCACGTCCTTGATTTCAATATTGCGGACATGCGTCAAGACTCGAGCCTTGTTGTCCCAGAACGTGGAGAATATGATGTTTATAAATCTATCACTTCCGCAGATTCCAAGGAACTTGCCCACATCCACCGTGAGAATGTCGTCTTTGTCGTCCCAGAAGCTGTAGTGCGCCGCGTGGCGGATGAAATGGTGGTGGGGTGGTGTGTGTTGTGGGAGACATTAGACCTTGAGGGCTTAGGCTGTATGGCGGCTCTCTTTGTTGATCTTGGATGCTGTTAGAGGAGATTGAAGCGCTTTCATGGGCCTGGAAAAGACAAATCGGAACCATGCACGACGACCCTTTGGCATGCAGAGCTTCCAAATCATGCATCTTATCTCAGCTGGGAGTTTTTTGAAGAGCTGGAACTCGGTGCTTAGTTGAACGGAGAGGTCGTGGTTTGGGTCTGGAAGCTTAGCTTTGAATAGACAGAGGGCCATGAGAGCTTTGGAGATTTCGAAATCGTCTTGCGACGGTTGATGAAGGAGCTTCTGAGTGCTTCGGCACCATTGCCGGGTATGATGTGTACGTAGAATTGGTAGGTGAGGAGTAGCTGATGGTTGCTACATAATACAAGTCAGAATTCTGTCTCAAATCGCAGGCTATTTGGTTAAGCATTTCAAGGAGTGTTTCCACCAATATACCAGAGCACCCAGTGACCAGCGGTAATTGAATGGGATTGTATTATAGAATTATAAAAAGTAGTTTTATCCACGCTGTTGTCCTTCGATCTGCAAATTAGTTTTGAAGGATGATGGTTTGGGAGGAGATCAACAGGTCGGCAAGCTTGGGCTGACTTTTATTAAGTACCTACCTGGGTACCTAGGTTGATATTATGGCGTGTTCACGTGACATTTCATTTACCACGACAGCTGGGTAGAAGCCAATGAATCGTTCTATTCGCATGCCTTTTTATGGAGGCAAGATTAAGACGAGTATTATACATATCCTCAAGGTGGGGCCGATACCTAGTATCTTAGACATATTCTCGAGGTTGATTTAGTGAATTGCCTCCAGCAGCATACGGGTCTAGAACGCGATGAAAAGTTACTTTTTGACTCGGCCAGTCAACAAATTCTAAGGCCACACTACGTATTCTACAGTGAGGCCTCAAGCTTGGTGTAGAGTACCCATACTTATCAATTGTAGTGGCCCTGAAATTGGAGAGAAAAATGATCTCGTCAGATGCTGTATTTCGCCGCGTGATACAGATATGGTTGGGCTGGGCAATGATTATCAAGAGCTTTCAAATTTTATGTCTAATGGACTGAGAGCATCATTGTTAAGTGTAATGATCAGTTGTTGAGAGATGAAAGGAGGACATATAAAAACTTTGAGGGGACAAAGGGAGCCGGATGCTGCCATCGCTTTTGCTTCCCATAGAATCATACTCCAAGGAATATGCACATGCGTTCAATGCATCCAAAAAAAAGTTTGCTTAGCTCCAAGGGATCTCAAGTATGATTTAAACTTAAATAATTGGTGTGATTAGTGATTCAACACAGAAGCCTGTTAAGCTTGTCCGTTGGTGACCGGGTCGCTTAGATTTCGCACAATAGGTGCGAGACGCCCAAGACCCAAACAGAGTACCAACAAGCACGTCGCGAAAATTGATGCCTGAACACAAATTTATCGGACTTCTATTAATTATAGATTAGGCAGCCATGGGCTCCTGTTTGTTATCTCTCAGGTTCGAGGTGTGTGTGCGCTGGATGTTCGCTTGGTTGTTGTCTCGCTCTCTATTCACAGTCAAAACATCGCGTGACTCCTATTGTGCTCTGTTGACTTTGCAAATAACCCCAATACAGCCACTGTCCAATACAGCTATTCAAAAGAGGATTTAAATTCAAAGTCTTTATTTACTTGCCCTTTTTTTTATATCCTCTAAGTTGCCACTTCCCGATCTGCAGAGTCGCACTTCTTCGCATATCGATCTTCGATAACCACAGTCATTACAGAGAGACAACTTTTACATCAAGATCCTCCAAAATTCTGAGTCATATAGAGAGAAGCTATGTCTTCACCTTGTAAGTTCCAACAGATGACCTTCAAATGTGTTCTCTAACCTCTCCTCTCTCAGCAGACGACCTGCAACGCAGAAATGAGCTCAATAAGACCTTCTCAATTCTCGATCCTTTCTATCACGACCTCCCCGATCGATATCAAGAACTATTCTTCCAACCACTTCACACCTTCCACTTCTGCAAGCTCCCCCTTGAGTTGAGGCTGATGATCTGGCGAGCAACGATCCCTCGACAACGCAGGATCTGGATACAACCCAAGAGACTCAAACACAGCAACAAAACAACAAATTTCCGTCTGCCAATCACGCCATCTATTCAAGCTTGTTTAGAAAGTCGTCAAGAGATCTACAGGCTCATGAAGGCTAGTCTTCGAACCTTCCTACCTATCTGCATCACCCCATTCGATACGGTACGATTCGACTTCCAGCTCATGATGCGCATCGACTCTCGGCATGAAGAGCTTCTGGACTTGTTACATCGACGCCAGCTCTTGGTGTGCCTAGTGAGAGATGTGGAAATCGTCGTGGACAGTTTCAGCGAGATGGATAAATTGTTGGTGTGGTTGGACTGGAACGGTATCTTCAACCCATTTGTGAGCCTGGAGAGGGTGAAGTTGCTGGTGCCTGCTGGGGCAAATTGGATCGATATGTGCAAAACACAATTCGAGGATATGTGTGCTGCGTCCAGAGTCTACAGACCTAGGGCGGACAAGAATGGCCATCCAGTTCTGATGATTGAAGAAATATAAGGGGGTTGTGCATGTATTTTTCTGATTGAAAATGCTGCTATTTCTGCTTTCTCTGCAGGGCTTTCCATATCTATCATCTTGGTGAGGGCCCAATGAAGCAACTCGAAATAGTAATAAAATTTCCTTTCTCAATGCAAACAAGGGGTGAGATTTAATGACTCTATCGTTCGGTGCACCGTTGTGACAGGTATTTTCCGAGCTTGGCATGAATGTAAACAGCCTAAGCGAACGTCCTTGGCGGGTTCCTGCAGAAACCCCACCAAATTTTTTCCACCGCTGGGATTGTGAAAAGCAACCGCAGCTTTTGGGTGTCACACGTCGATGAGGTCACCAGTAGTTGTGCATATTTTCTGCAGGATACTTGGTGACATGTTATAATGTGGTCACGAAATTCAAGGCGGAGGGACGTCAGGAGGGGCGGGGAGCGGGACCATCGTCAAAGCTTCGAGGTTTTTCCGCCTATGATGACACGGAAGTAGCACTGAGATTCTGGGATATTATATTCGTTGCATTTGGCCTCTGGAAATGAAATTGTCACTTCACAAGTCTCAAGTCCAGACCTTGGAAGCCAAATCACCCAACAAGTTCGTGCTTCGTCCAGACACATCCCAACAGCGAATAATATCCTCCATACACCAACATGTCTGTCACCATATGTCTCTAACTTTCCCAAGCTCTGATAACAGGAATATAGACATCCATGCCCTTCGCCGCTGTAATGCCCTGGTACTTCTTGAAAGCCTTCTCGAACTGAATACAACACTCTTCCAGGTCTGCACAGCTACCAAATCCTCATAGATAAATTTCCGGACGGCTACTCAGACTCTCAAATAAGTGATAGGTATCCAAGCGGGAACAAGTGCTCTTGAGATCTGTTGGATCATCGATCCAGGACCGCGAGACAAGCAATTCCACCCTCTGGAGGGAGCTAGCAAATGCGGTCCATTGTACTCGATCTTTGGGGGAAAAACCAGGTACCCAACTGCACAAGAGTATAGAGAGCGTGCACAGCAAGATATCAATTCGCGGGTACCATAAGCTGAAATGGGTTGCCTGTGTTATATTGTCGCCGTCGTACACGTTGGATCCGACGATGACCAAGTAGGACTTCAGGGTTTCTTGGCGGGACTCCTGGTTCAACATGGATGTAATGGGAGGCCGTGGTGCTTTGAAACGAAGAACCCCCCACCGGGACAAGCGAGGTTTGGTCCAGTAAATAACAAATCGGCGGGTTTCGGGAAACATGTATCGGTAGATCATAAGGCGCAGTCTAGGAGCCAAGCTGTCAGCAATGTATCAAACGCGGCAAGAGACATCAATACACCAGAAGAAAAGACATGGAATGACATGGAATGACACTCCTTACTCGAGGGGTAGCTTAGAGAACTGATGAAATTGTTGAGAAGCTAGAACGTCTTAGATGGAGAGGCTTTGATCGGGATCTGCGAGTTCAAGGTGGAAAAGTGCCAGGACAGCCCCATCACAGTCGTTATTGTCACTCATGTTGGAGAAGCGATCTGGTTTCTAGATCACCCTTGGCTTTGGACTTAAGGTCTTGAAGGGTACCAAATAGGACTTGGGCTGATTTTGGGCTGAGGATGGACTCAAGCGCTTACTGTGTGTGATTCTTCGAATGTATCGTAACTGTTCAAGGGCGTGATGCTCGTTAGGCGTAGGTTTACGCAAGGGATGCTGTTGGACAGAACTGGCGATAGTGTTGAGAAGAACAAGCGCTGCGGTTTGTGTCGAGGTGGTGGTAGGTAACGATTTGAATTCCCGAGGTGATATATATATATCTATCGGTCAAACTTTTTACTGCCGTGCTTGGTCTGAGATTCACAACTTAAAGTACAAGAAAATCTATTAACCAAAGAACCTCACGCCCAATGTCTCAGGCTAGTCACTAGCGCGGAAACATAAAGTTTTTCAATCGTGATAGGTCTGTCTCGATCCCGACCTTGATATTTCGACCTCGAACGACGCGTTTGGGGAGTTTTGAGAGCAACAAGTACCTGTACTTCCCACATATCCAATATTGCGATGATTTTAAGCTGATCATTGCAGTCACTGGCACTCGGAAAGTCTCAGATCAACAAGGAAAATGGACGGCACGACAAGAGCTATGAACGCGCTCATGCTCCGTGGGCTTCCAGATTCGGAGCAAAACCTTCCCTTCCAGCAGCTCCACACATTTCCCCTATTTGTCCACTTGCCTCTCGAAATCAGGCGTATGATTGTCAGTACATCCAAGCTCCGCTGTAGCCTTTTGATTTTATGATTCACATACTGACACGCCCCCTGTTCAGTGGAGCCGTATGCTGCCCAAGGGAAACCGTACTCGGCTCTCCAGCAAGATTTCCGAGAGAACATTCTGCACTCCAACTAAGCCTGTTGTTTGAGCATCAACTACGAAAGTGGCCTCGAGACCTTGATGGTTCTGGAAAGATTCCTTGATCTCATTCGCTGGTGCCTCTAGTTCGGTAGTGAAATACAAATATTCACTGTCTCGAGATTTTGGACCACACCGTGACCGTGACCACTTGCTTCAACTAAAAAACCCTCTTCCTAGCTACATCCACCGGTCGAACTTCCCCCAATACAGGGCTTCCCATTACACTTCCATCCGATCTCTTCTTTAACATTGTCACACAAATACCTCCACGGTGCCGTCCCATTGGTTAACGCCAGGTCTACGCCTTTGATCTCAATCCTCTCGCAAGGTGCCACGGCACTACACTGAAAGCTAGCCACAGCAGTATTCGTCGTTGTGCCTGTGAGGTTTTGAACGGATACATCGCTGATTTTGAAGGGCGAGGAGGTGCAGTTTCCAACTCCGCCGGACCCCATGAAGCGCGTGCATTGCGAAATAGTAATAGGAATGCCCCGCATCCTGGAGGAGTGAAGGTTGGTGAAGATTAAGTCTTTGGCGACTTGAGTGGTGTTAGCAGCCTATAGAGAAGAGAAGGGATCAGCTTACAGCCAAGACCCCCGCCCCCTCCATTTGGAGGGTATCCAACCGATTCGCCAGTCCATGTCTTGAAATACGCCTAAATCCGGTCTGTCAGTACAGTTCTCGTCAATGGACATGGGCGCAGCTTACCGCGTGTAAAGTGTTCGTAAAAGAACAATTATTGACTTTCAACCTCTCAACGGTCTCGAAGTTCCCTCGGTACTGGCCGATACTGCCGATTGCAATTCCCAAGCCATTGAAGAAACGAGAATTGGTGATGGAGATGTCGGTGCTGTTGGCTTTCAGTGAGATACTGTCATCGCCATTTTCCACTGTCCAATTGTTGAATGCAATGTGATGAGAGAAGATCGTATCCGCTCCATCAGTGTTGGCTTGAAATAACTTGTTAGCTACAGGTCATGATGCCGGAACGAGAATTTGAAAGTGGCCATTGTGATGAATGGAGACTTACAGCTTGTGCCACCAACAACCGTGCTATTTGTGACGATGCTATCGAACAAGACATGGTGAGAGTGAATGATAGAAACAGACCTGTGGAATATCAGTAATTAAACACCGAGACAAGCAACTCGCTGAACAAGACGTGAGAGCCACAGTACGGGAACTCACCACATCTGACTCCTCAACAGACTCAATCCCCTAACAACCGAATTTGTAAGTCCGTTGAAAGTAATCGCATGAGGTCTACCAGGATAATTCGACGTGTTCGGCTGCTGACGGATCCACTTATACCACGTCGCGCCGTTGCCATCCAGAACGCCTGTTCCAAAACCATTCAACGTGACTCTATCTCCCCCAAAAACCCAAGCTGTAGATTGATTCTGATAACCAACTGGAAGAGAATTATTCAGCCAGTACAAAATATCTGTTCCCCACTATTGAAATGTCAGCCTAGACATATTCCGATAGACTTAGAGGGCATCATACCAGAAGTGTGCCAGGAAGATTTACTACACAGTCACACAGCCCTGTGGTGTTCATGACGGTGTTGACGTGGTATGTCTCTTTCAAGAAATTGACTGTGCCGCCATGTCCGCACTCTTTGAAGGCGTCGAGGATTGCTGGAGCATCATCTGTTAAGTTGGCCCCTCCTGCTTTTACTGTACATATCTTCCGAGGAGCAGGGTTGAAGGTTCCACTCGCATGTGAGCGTGTTGCAGCCCAGCTGAGCAGAAGCACGGAAGAGAAGAGCAGCTTATAGGAAAGCATGATGTGTATCTTAAATCGAGCCGGACTGTCAAGAAATTGAAGATGTTAAAAGAGAAAAGATGCGAAAAGAGAGGAGACTTTATTCAAGAAACATGATTTTATTGGTGCTCATAAGTCTTGCCGGGTAAAATGATGATGGCGATTAGTCGCCTGGGTTACTAGACCCAGCAGCTTCGCTACATTAGATACCGATCGTAAAAGATGAATATGTAAAAATTGTCATTAAGGTTTACTTGTATCCATGTATTTCCACTATGAGATGTTCCCCGGAGCCTAAGGCGGGGTAGAGGGGTACTGAGTGTCGATCACTTCGGACCTCCCTTGGCATGGCTTTGAGTTTCTCCGGTCAGATTTAACAGACTGGAATGATACACCGAGTCTAGAGAGGGGCTCTTGCGAACCTAACATTAGGAGTTGGCGATAAGTAGAGCAGAGGCGACACCAGATCACAAAGAAGAATGGGCGAGCATTATCGATACTCCATGCTCGCAATTGGTTTTCTTTCTTCCACTTTACTAGATTGTCATTACTCGACCGAAAGAAAAGGTAGAGAACGATCAGTTGGAGTTTGAGGGATTCAAATATCCTATCTGGTATTCGAGGATCCTTTCGAAGTCCGCGGCTCTACCGACAAGGCACATCGTGGTCGTCGTAGCGGATGCAGTTGGTCAAACATCGGAACGATTAGCAAGTCCATATATCAAAGTCGTGTCCCTGTCATAACAAACACTGGAAACAACCTTGGAGTTCTTCTGTCCTAAATCGATTTCAAACAAGGAATATCTTCGCTTACGATGTTATGAAGCAATTACTGACTTGCAGCTTTAGTTTTCCCCATGATCCGGTTGTTGGTCGGCTGTGCCCTTGGCGACTGGATCGGGTCGGGCTCTCGTAGTCCATTTTACTCGGTGTACTTCGACAGTGATCGAGCGCAATCCGAAAAGAAAAAGTAGTGATATATATGATGAAACAAGGGGTTTGTAATTCAAAGACATATTGGGAGGGAAACTGCCCTTGTGATTCGCTTAAACGTGGTCAAAACAAGTTGGATGCTTGAACGATCCGTACCGGGGAGGTGGGAATTATGGTACTATTTAAGTTTTAGCCCAGCAGTAACTACAGTGACTGGCTCTTCACGGCGCAGATGCTAATTGGGCTAGTGCCAGAGGTCCGTCAATGGTTCGGCCACAAAGTCACATGACAACCATCATTGACAATTTCGACTTTTGGCCCACATTCTCTTTCCCTGCTTCTCATTAACCAACCATCGGAAGCACAGAGTTGAGAACATGGCATGTGGTATCTAAATCTCTATGTTATACATTTCTGACCTTTCTAGGAATCCCAAGACCCCACAGTCGATGAGGTAAACACCTTGGTGGAAATTCTCCGTCTCGATGTCAACAGCACAGAACAGATTCTGTCCTCTGAAAATACTTCAAACCCGCCGAAATCATTCAGAGATCTGCCTATGGAGTTAAAGATCATGATCTGGAAGCTTACATTCCCAGAACCACGCCTAATTCAATTCTCCCTGCCTCTTCGCGTGCTGCGATTTGGCACTTGTAAAGCCGACCCACCACTTCCAGTTGCTCTTCACATCTGCAAACTGAGCAGAGGAACTATACTAGAAAATTACCGCCTCGTCTACGAGCACCATCTTCCGTACTTTCAAGCGTACAGCAGCGCCCACCCGAGACCAACTCGTCCACTGTTCCCCATCGCACATCACAGACCGATTTGTTTCAATCCAAAAGTCGACCAATTCTGTATCGACGCCGTCGAACTTTGCGAGCAACTCGCTGAGACCGAACTCCAAAAAGTTGTAACAGAGTTCCCGGGCTGTCTTGACGGTATTCATATTTTGGAAATCCGCAATGTGATATGGGCAGTCACAACTCCACAGTTTATTGCTACTGTCTCTGCTGGAATGAGTGAGATGGACAGATACCAACGTTTCGACTATGGAGCTCTGAACCTTTTCAAGAATTTGAAAGAGCTGCATATTATTTCTGCTAGAAATCAGAGCCCTTGCGGGAACATATTGGGGATACAGGCGACGAGGAGGGCGCATGCGGACATCATGACCTGGTACCAAGCAGCAAGGAATTTGGATGGGGAATCTGAGAAAAGAAGCATACCACATGTTTCATTTCATTGCAGCGGGGAAAAAGGAGTGAAGTCCGTAGGGGATCGGAGGTACGGCGGAAGAATTTGGGCCACAGAGTTGGATACTCCATACCTGATGCATTGACGAGGGGCCGAGGGGAAGGGAGGTGGGGGGTGGGGGGGTGAATCTAAGTACAATGGTTGGACATCGTCAAATTCGGATGTTATTTTACTATTCATTTTGCTTTGATATTTGGATGATTACATATGTTGGCCATGCCATGTTTTTCTTTTTGGTGCATACAAATAACCGGGACAGGGAGCTGGATATTACCATTCAAAAGTAACACACATTTTTCTGCATATCTCCTAAGTAGATATTGGATATCTTGTACTAGAGAAACTCAGCCTTGCCTCAACCTTCAGCGGCAATATAGTTATCGACTGAAGCACCGCAAATACCAATTACTAGTTACAAGTAGTGAATGATGTGGTATCTTCTCCACGTGTTTTCAAACTGGCGCGCTGTCACAAGCGAGGTTAGGTCTTGGCAAATATTTGTCTGCGGATATCTCGAGCTCCTCGAGACGAGGTCTCCTGTTCCTTCGACATTATCACCACGACACCCAAAATCTCGAAGATCGCAGAAACCCATAGCGTCACTTCAAGATAATCCTTCCAGAGTTACATACAAGATGCCCGAAAAGCTGAACAATGCCTACGACACTGAGATGGATGGAGAACTAGAAGCTCAAGTCCCCGTAAGTCACTACTTTGCTCTGCAACATCAGGCGGACTTCGTGACTGACATCAACAGGCAACTCACTCGGCCACGGAATGTTTAAGTCGGTACATTGTCCAGTCTCTTGAACGGCAAATTGCCAACCTCAACCTCAATCTGCTCAACCTCGAATTACCCGACTTCGGACAGCAGATCGCAGAACAGAACCTGGGCCGTACCCTAGAGGAGTTGCTTTACTTTCCGAGTCTGCCTCTTGAGATTCGACTCATGATATGGGAGCGCGCATTGCCAGGAAGACGGGTCGTGGAATTGATTCGGACGCACGTTCACAAATGCTACCAGAACCGTGGAAAAGAAGCTGAAGCACCTCTCCCGATCACACTTTTCGTTAACAATGAAAGTCGCAACCTCACACAGAAGCATTATGGCGTCTTTCACCACCACTGTTACTCCAGGACGTTCGCAATCAATCCAAGCGTTGATTTGGTTACCATCGACTTCTGGGATGCTTTCTCCGATACCATAGTGACCCGCCAGCCACAGAATCGAGAAACTTTGCACAAGATACGATCTATAGCGATCCAAGGCGTACAAAACTACGACATAGAGCATACCTGCGACCAAGGTACTAAGGCTGAATTCATCGAAAGCTGGAGAAGCTTTTTCAACCTGTTCAGAGGGTTGAAAGAAGTTCATTTTGTTGCTGAGAAAGGTTCGAGTCTTGCCCGGCACTCCGCCAAGAAATTCTGTGACACAGTCTCCAAGGCTGGCCTTGATCAACTCGGTGGCAGTAGTCTCAACGGGACTCCTTTCGACATCGTACTCCACGACTTCCGCCGCAAGCAAACACGCTCAGACTACGACTACTTGCATGAAGGGGCGATTCCGTATCCTTGGAACGGTAAAATGCCTGCGATTCTGGAGTCTTCGAGCGAGAAGCAAGATTCATCATGATTTCTTCTCGAGGTTATCAAGTCATCGATGTAGCTAAGAAGGTTCCAACCTAACTACTGAATTCATTGGTGCTTGGCTAGCAGCTTCGCAGTAACAAATCTCTCGAACGGTGTCTTTCAATTACAGGGTTGATAATCCCGTGCTAGTCTCCTTTCACTTTTCTTGGTTGGGCTATCTTTTCGCGCTTGTTTCTTTCGCCGGAGTGGTTGGGAAGAATCTTAAGACGCATTGGAAGACTTCTCTCCCGCTTGCGGTCGACCCCGCCCCCGCCGGCGTTAATTCTCCACCGGTCCAGGCTGTTCCGACTGGTGAAGTTCAAATTCAAGTAAGTACCTGCAAAGACTATGCAGAGAATAGCTGTGTACTGATCGCTCTAGATTGCACCTACTAAAATACTTGACGCCAACTTCAATGATGCCATCAAAGCCCTCAACATCCTCACCTTCGAGCTGCCAGAACCCGAGCAACAAATCGTCGAGCAAAACCTTGCTCACGCACTGAGACATTCACATGTTTCGGCAAATTGCCGCTGGAGTTAAGACTCATGGTGTGGACCTATGCGCTGCCTGGACGACAGGTGGTAGATTTGGCATGCCTCGACATGTACAACCGTCGCTCGACTCCGGCGCTTCCTGTTGGCCTCCATGTGAACCACGAGAGCAGGAGCCTTGTTTTGAAGCACTACACTGTCTTTCTTCAAAGATTCAGTCTTTACAACAAGTCCATATCAAGAGTATTCTGTTTGGATCCACGTCGAGATTTGGCAGGGATGGATATGTGACATGCCTTCAGCAGACACTCAACAATAGCAACAACGCGGGAGCAAAGTCCACAGTGCATCGCCAAGGTCTCCAGTATAGAGGTTACAATATTTGATTGGGAGATAAGCCAAACACTGTGCCGGGACAAAGTTTTGGGCGCGGTAACAATGACTTCTTTAAGTTCTTCACAGGCCTGAGAACACTTCATCTATTGGAGGACAAGTGGATATCACACTGGCATCGAAACGCTTTCTGCCAGGATTCTTACAACCATCTGATACGACTAGCGAAATCCGAAGTGCTGGAGGAGCCGTCTCAGACCATTCCACATATCATCTTACATGAACGCCGACGAAAGCAGGTCCGATCTGATCATGACCACATTCATGATGCAGCGATTCCGTATCCATGGAACGACGAATGGCCAGCTATCTTGCGGCGAACACCAAACAGCGAGAATCAATAAGTATGAGTGCAACTTGTTACAGGAGGCTGGGTACGTTCGAGTGGCGAATCTCTGCCGTTGGTGGACATGAGACCACGGACGCAATACCATCATCGCAACTGTGACTCTGTGAGGGAAAGACAGATGCATGGATCCTGTAAGATAATCTCCGACATGCATTCTATCGCAGTCTGCTGACCTTCTGTAGGTGAATCGATGCCGTTAGCAGTGCTTTCACATTCCTCCGTCTCCTTTTCTGCATGGCAGTAAAATCAATCGTCTTGTTCCGAGGCACGGTGCCAAGTCACCACGGAGGCGATGTTGTTCCTTTGGCATATTCAGCCCTCTGATGTACAGTCGGACCGCATCAAACACGGTAACTTTTTAGATGTTAAAAAAATAGAGATATTTTCTTATCAAAAGTTGTGCATTTATATATAATGCTATTTGGCTTCTTAGCTTTTTTTATTTTACTATGTAATTAAAAAGTTAATCTTTATTTTAATTAAGTCTTGGCGGGGTTTTAAATATTTTGAACCCCTTGGCCTTGGCAACGATATAAGTATTTGTAACTAAGCCCGATTGGGACAAAAGTGGGTCCGTTAGAGCGCTAGCAATTAGACGTATAAGCTGGGTTAAATAGCTTTCAATAATGTGGAATATTAAGGTCTTTAATATTACAGATTTTATTAGGCGAGTGTGTTTGATTTATTAGTTAAATTTTTATATTTTAAAAAGTATTAATATATTGATTTTTTCTTTGGATAACTAATAGTCCTATTATCAAAATACTTAACGGATTAAGAAATTATTCTAATATCATATAGTATTTATTTTAAATATAAGAAATAACAAAGATTATTATTTTAATTCTAAAATTTATAATTTTTTGTTTTAAGTGGGTCCAACTAATAAGTCTCAAGTTATTTTTTGCTTACGAGCTATATCGTAATTAATAAGGATTTTAGCCATAAAAGGTTTTATAAAATATTCATTATAGCCTTTTAAAAAGCTATATATAAAAATCTCAAAATCTCAAAATATTTTGAACCCCCCTGTCACCGCCAAGACTGGTTTTATATAAGTACCTAAATTCGAGGACTAGCCCGATCGGGACAAAAAGTGGGTCTTTATGACGCTAGCATCCAGGCGCATATTTTAGGTTAAATAGATGTTTTTTTAATATCATTATTATATTTTTACCGTGTTTGATGCGGTCTGACTGTAGGTGACGAAACACATTTAACCCTGCATCCCATTAATTGGCTTTAGAATTTGCCTGGTTAGCTGCCGATGTGCACGATTTGATTACAGCCGGGTATGGCCATTAAAAAAATGATTTGACTCCTTAGTTCTTTTCCACTTTATAACAAGACATTTCAGGCAAGGCGGAGGAAAGTGGAATGCTGTGGAATAAGTGGGAGATGACGGAGATGACCCTGTTTTGTCAGCCACTCTCACCCTTCTGTTGCCAGTAGACAACATGCGAGCCGACGATCATATAGTTCCTTTGCCTCTATGAAAGATGCCTTTTGAACATACTAAGCTCTTGAGAAGCCAAGTATCTCCAATGTATGTGGCCCGCCACTCTTCATTTAACATGTAAGTCTATTGCTATTTACCTTCTTGTCACTTTAGCTGCAACATGACAGTCGTCAGAGTGAAACCCTGTATCCATTCATGAAATAAAATGGAGCTTATGTATTGACCACATCTGACATTCACATTCTTTATGAAACGAACTCATCATTTCTACCGCCATTGTTTTCAGATATACTCAACAGTGCACTTTCTCCTTCCTTTATCCACCTCTCCACGAGGAAGAAAATTGAATGTTGTCACATCATTGTGATTTAGATCCCCGCCACCGTCTTACCGTCTCTGAGTTTTCACTCGGTCACCTAAATTTCAATCACAAATGTGGCCCTGCGCAAATTTATCCTATCTACAGAGCGTGTATAAATAATCTTTCCCACCGCCACTAATCCCATCCCCCATCCCCATCCCCCATCTCCCCATTTAACCGCCCAGCGTCGCCCACGCACACCACTAAATCCGCAACTCGGCAAAGCCAACAAAAGTAAACAACAACTACAACTCTCAAAGAACAATGCCCTTCAACTTCTCCGTCCACGGCTACATCCGCGCCAACGTCTCCTTCGGCGTTCGACCGCAAGCCCAACAACGCCGCGCGCACACCAGCCCCTTCGCACAACTCCACGCCCAGCCTATACAAGGGCATAGTATCAACGGCTGGATGCGCCATGCTTCGTCGCACGGTGCGCCGGGATCGAATCTACGCGCAGGAAGTGCGAGAGGAGGTGGGAGTCATATGGGACAACAGCAGCAACAGAGGTATATGGGACAACAGCAGCAGAGGTTTATGGGACAGCAACAACAGCAGCAGAGGGCTAGAACGGCACCGAGCTTTCAGAGGATAGGAATGGGGATGGGGATGGGAGGAGGAGGTGGGATGGGTGCAATGGCAGGAGGGAGTAGGATGAGTGGAATGGGTGGAATGACAGGGGGGGAGCATGGGCTTATTTTGCAGAAGGCAACCGCCGTCTCAACCTCACACCTCGCACAGCCAATGGAGTTCGCGCTGGAATCCTGCTGGTGGGCAAAGTACGTGTCAATTTCGTCATCAGGTCAAGGGCTGGGAGTGGGACCAGCAGCAGCAGATGCAGATGCAGATGATGGGATATGGAGGGTATGGAGCTGGTATAGGTTTTTGGTATCTTTGGTATTGAGGATATTTGTCGCCTTCCGCTGTCACGGTCTAAAATTTAATTAGTTTTAATTTGTGAGGTTGGGTGATGGAAAGAATTAGAGAGGATAGATTGGATACTCGTTTGGTTGGTCACTGTGCGATGGGCTCAGCAGGTAGTCTCAAGATAAAAACAGTATAGCCCCCTCTCCCTCTATTCTATCCTGTAAGCCCATCTACACCTATTCAAGTACCTATCTCATTCCCGATAGTAGGTTAACAATACAAACTTGCCAACTGTGTTCGGTGAGATCATCAGACAACGTTTTCGCTAGGCCAGCGCGGTGGCAATGTCACATAGCCATCTACGAACCTGCTTGGCTCAAGCCTCCTGACTATAGAAATACGGCTGCAACATTGCCACTGTCTGAGCTCCACACACAAGACGGCAATCATCCTTCGGGGGGGGGTATGGCATTGGTTTAGGGGCAGCAGTAGTATTGTTAGTCATCACAATATAAGGGAGCAGGAGTCGAAGAATCCATTGCCGACGAACAGCACAACTCCAGTACCAAGACTGCGAAGCCGAACAGTTTTCAGTCAGAGTTGACTTGAGCTAAGCTTAAGTTTTATTTAGATGAGGAGAAAATCTATAATTATTAGTTCGAGCTGTTTCCGTCTCGGAAATGAGTAGGCTGTATGGAAATAAATAGGGTTCTCATGTGAAAACAACCCAGTTTATACTCACAACCAAAGGGACCTTGATGCGATGAGACTCTTGACAATCACAGCCGAAATCGTCTCCAAAACATCTTGATCGTAACAAGATACACCGTTTACACCTGAGAATAGGACGAACTGAGTAAGGTACTGTAGACGGGCTCCGAGACGAATAGCGAAGGATGTTGATAGGGAGGACACCAACTGGCCGAGGATTAAATTGAAGAAATTCGTCGTTGATTGACGAGTTCAGAATTGTAGCCAATCATGAAGAAACGGCAACCCAGCAGCTAGTTCTATATCGGCCAATCTCTGAATGGGTACTGTACGTACAATACACCACCAGCTCGAAGGATCAATCAATGACATGTATCCTGACATGTATCCCATCCCAGCCAATGCTATCCCAACCCATCGCATCCCAGCCTATCCCATTGCCTCTCATAGCAGCTAGCTGCTAGTATCAAGCACAACCCCCCTCTGCTTCCAAAAATCCCAGCAGTAACGTCAATTCCAGAGCTATTGGAACCACAACAAGCATGACATACACGGATTGAAATCAAGCCGGGCCAGAAGGTAAAGCAGAAGACAGAAAATATTGTCATATGATACAGAAATTATAACGAGGTACTACCCGCCAAACCAACTAACGCACCAACCTATGCATCCATGCAGGCTCATCTAGTTCCAATCCAGGCAGTTTAAGAACAGCCAGACCAAGATAGACCAAAGCAGATGGAAATCTATGATACACACCCTCCCCTCTTCACCACCATCTAAATCTCCCATCCCTCATCCCTCATCCCTCAATACCAACACACCAGACCTACGCCCCCTTATCCCCCATAACATCCACATACCCGCGTCCCTTCTTCTTCGCAGCCTTCTTCGCCGCCGCTCCGCCCGCCCCGTCCTTCCTACTCCTCGGCACCGGCGGGCCAAGCAAATCATCAATGCTACTCGCGTTACTCATCCCGGTACCAGGTCTACTAGGCGGCCCACTACTCCTCAGACTGCCATTTGATTGACTCCTATTCATGAGTGGTGGTGCATTCAGATTCACGCTGCCGTCGTCGCTCTGAGGGGACGAGGAGACAAGATGGTGTTGGTTGTGCGTCGAGTCGCTGACGGCGCGCTGGGCGAGCATTTGAGGTGCCATGCCGGGGCCCAAATTCATCGGTGTAGGTATGGGTCGGGGTTGACTTGTTGGTGGACCGGCTGCACCGGCATTCCCAGTAGGCGGGCCCATGTTCATCGGTGCGCTTGCTGTCCTAGGGGGACCGGCAGCTCTTGGAGGTGGTGGTGTCGCGCTCTTAGCTTGCGTATCTTCGGCACCAGCTTTCTTGTTGACCCAACGCTTGAGATCTGGATCGTAGTAGAAGGATGAGGCTTCGCCGAGTTTGGCGCGGATGGGTTTGTTGGGGTTGGCGCCCATGTCTTGGGATTCTTTCTTGGCTCCTCCGAACCAGCCGCCTAGACCCCAGCCTTTCTTTGCGGGAGCCGCTTCTTTAGCTTTTTGAGCTGTGGGGATTGCGTTAGTATATGTGTCGAAAGAAGGAATGATGAGATGAGAAGGCTTACAATCTGCTTCAGCTGCTTTACGGAACGCCTCATCCGCTTCTTTGTCTTTCTCTGCCTTGGTTTTCTCACGCGAGGGTGCAGGCGCAGCTTTGAGGCCTGGAATATCGTCCTCGTCATCCTCCATGAATGACTTCTTCTTGGGACGAATATCAACTGGCGAGTCCGGCTCATCATTTGGCTCATAGGGCACGTATCCGCTGGAAGGCGGTTCGTAACCACCAGAATAGGTTTCGTATCCGCCCGATTGGGGTTCGTTGTGCGAGGCATCCTGGTAGTTGTTTGTAGCAGGAGGCTCAAAGCCAGTTGACACAGGTGGGTCATAGCTGTTCAATGATGGGGAGTCAAGGCTTGACGCAAAGCTTGACGTAGGCTGCTGAAAGGAAGGCTCAGAAGGCGCATATGAAGGTTGATGTCCATCGAACGACTTGACGGCTTGCGGCGAAGCATAGAGATTTGTCAGCGGCTGCTCTGTGACTGGAGTCTGAGGAGTGTACGTGGAAGCAGACTCATATGGGGAGGAGTTGCCGAAAGGAGTATATCCTGATTGAGGAGCAACGCTGGACCCCGTTTGAGGTGTATAGCTGTTGGCTTGGGCAGGCTGACTATTTGGTCGATAGTCCGACATTTGTCTTTGTGGCTCATAACGCTTGAACTCACTCGAAGATCGCTCATCAAGGGATGTCCTAGGTTGTGACCCGTAAGATGTACCGGTTTGAGTATCTGGGTTGCCGTATGAACTGGCTCCGGGTCCGTATCTTGAACTTGCTTTGTTGATTGGAACAGCTGCGCTGCCGTTGATACCGAGAGCTCCTCCGGGGTAGGATCCATAAATGTCTGCATTGGATGGTGATCGACTGATTGTAGGAGTTCCACCAGCGATTCTTGAGAATGGTCCGATATCAGCTGCACCACCAGCTGCCGAAGCAGCAGCCGCTGCATCCGCTTCGTCACCAGCAACGAACTTGTTGAATGTCGCCCAAACGGATCCCTTTGCCTTGTCAATGCTCGGCTTGGAGATCCACGACGAGGTTTCGTCTTTGGGTGACTGTTTCAATCGTTTGCTCAAATCTTCGAGCTCAGACACTAGTAGGCCGTGGTGATATGGTGATCTTCGTGTCTGGGAAGTAATGGAGGCTGCAATTGACTCGCAGTATTGTAAAGCTTTATCTCTAAATCCATACTCTGCCAAGACCTTTCCATGTTGCAACTTATAAACCGCCAGATGAGGGCTAGAAATCGCAATGGTCGATGTACTTGATAGGGACATGCCATATTCGAAGACTTCACTGAGAAGTATTGGCTCCAGCTCCCTATCGAAATCATGTGGCTGCCTCAATTGGTCTGAGCCAACAAGCACAATGCTCGCATGGGGATCATCAACACCGCCGAATATTGACAGACTTCTCGCGAATAAGAAGCAGATATGAGCGGCTTCAGCTCTGCCATAGCCAGAAAGCAGTTTGCCTAGAGCGTTCAGAGCTTTACTATCATCCGTACTGCGATTACTCAAGACAAGTCCAAGTGTTTCTCGCCATCTGTCGAGGCCATCCAAAGCATCCTTCGAAGGCCCAGTACCGTTTGATGCGCTGACCATCTGGAAGCCAGCTCTAGCAGATGGAGGTACAAGTTCATCAATACTTTCTTCAAAGTTGCCGGCAAAGATCTCGTAAAGAGCCGCAAGAGGTTCGACATTATCGCCGATGATTTTCACCTCTTTTTGGATGAACTCTTGGGCAACCTGCTTGTACAGCTCCTTTGACACTGTATTCGAGATGAGCATAGCATGTGCCCAGAGTCTCTTGTCAACTGCGTCCCAAACAGCCTTCTCACGTTCCCCGCGAAGGAGATGCTTTCTCAGTTGGTCGACGGCTGCAGGGTCCACAGGGTCGGCTCTTGTTGTTGAGATAGACGATTGCGAGATTCCGGATAAGTCTGCGCCGGTAGCATATAGTGGTGCAGAAGAACCCTCTTCATCGAGACCGGGCGAAAGAACAGCTCGAACAGCCTTCTCAACCACCGGAGTTCCTTCCAATGTCCCATCATGCTCAATGAAAACTCGGAGAATCTTCCACAGCAGTATTCGCTCTTCAGTACGCTTGTCTTCGTGGGATAGATTTGCGACTGTTCGCAGATAAGACGCGTTCTGCTCGAGTATCTCAATGCCTGATGCAAGCCAACTCGCGACCTCTTTCTTCTTAGATTTTCCTTTCAGTGGCCCCGGGAAACTTGCGAGGCATTCCTGGAGAGGATCAAGATCCTTGATACTCCTAATTTTGATGGTTCCAGGACTGCGAATGATCATAGCTTGGGCGTTCATGCCATATCGAGGTACGTCTTGTGGGAATGAGGTCATGATAGAACCACCGACTCCCCATGCAAAGACAGGGGCACCTCTCCATCTCTGCAACGGATCGTTTTCTCGGCCGTCAGTTGGTGCAACATAGCTCAGGCCTTGGGAGAAGCCTCTGGCTCGTCCTTGCGTCGCCGGAAACGACATTGATTGATAGCCAGTGTTGGCTCGAGGAGACGTAGGCACCTCTACAGATGCTGGACGCTGATATGGAACCGAGCTGCTCATCTCAAGACGTGGCCCGGCGAAGGCACTCCCTGGAGACTGGGTTTGTGATCGTTGAGGGGGTACGAAGGGTGGCGGGGGACCTTGTGAAGACTGCTGAGGCATGTAGTTCGATGTAGCTCGTTTTGGTGGAGAGGTGACCAGTCTCGAGGCAAGACCCTGCGGCGGAGGAGGTGTCTGGGATGCGTGCCGCGGAAGCGAAGCTTGTGGCGGCTGGTTGTACTGATTTTGTAATTCGCCATAATTCCGTGTTGACGTTGGCGACATCTGACCCTCCTCTTCCACTTCTCTGGTTGGTGGCAGGTGTTGATTTCTCAAACCAGACTCATAACCAGAAGAGCTTGTTCGGCGATCGAAACTGCCCTGCTCCGAGAAAGACCCGTGAGGTCGTAGCTCTTGATTCCGTTCAAAATGGGCAAGCGGACTCGAAGTCCGAGGTTGATGAGGGAGAATTGGTGCCGATTGCGGCGGTTGAGCATTTACGACAGCCGCAGTATATGAAGCGGGGGCTGGTTTCTGACTCGGGGGTGCGGGAGAGTATCGAGATTGAGCAACTGGAGGAGGGGCAGTCTGGCTGTGCTGGAGGGGTGGGGGAGCAGGGGAATATCTCGATGCCACTGCCGGGACGGGCACGTTTCCAGTTGGAAGTGATGCATATGGGCTCACACGTTCAGGAGCGACTAAGCCTTGAACTTGGGATGACTGCTGTTGCTGGATTGCATGTTGCTGTAAGGGCGGTTGTTGAATGGCAGGTGGGCCATAAGGACTTCGCGGTGGGCCTGTTGGAGGAGCTATCACACCCGGCTGACTGTAAGGGCTCTGCATCGGCGAGGCAAGACCACTCGTATGTCTGGCAGCGGGCTTTGGTCTGGACATCGGTAGATCCTCGAAAAACCCACTTTGTGATTTTCGTACTGTCTTTGGCGGCGGCGCTTGGCCTCCTGGATGTATTTGACTTGGCTGAGAGCTACTGCTTATAGGTGGAGACATGCCAACTGAAGAGGTCCGAAGAGGTGGATTTTGCACACTGCTGCTTCTCGGAGGTGCAATGTCGGCTGGAATATGTGCTCGGTTCATAGTTTGCATGCTCACTCTCTTTCGTGGCTTCACAATATCCATTGGGAGATCATAAGGAGAGGCGTAGCCACCTTTAGATTTGTCCACAAAACTTTGAGCTTTTGGCATGTCTGGTCTTGAAGATGGTGGCTGAAAGTTTGCAGTTGATGGTGACATGTAGGGGGAACCTGCGGCGGGTGTGAAGCCAGGATTCGAGAGGTCCGTCAACAAAGGAGCAGTAGGCGCGTATGCGTTTTTTGGCACCGCCGACGGTGCTGCAACTGCACCAGCGGGCAAATACTTGTTACTGCTGCTTGTTGGCCTAGCCTGGGCTCCCTCACGACTGTCAAATCCCACCACGTGACCATTCCGTCCAGTCACAGGCGCTGGAATTTGAGCGCCCTGTTGATTAAGCAGATCATTTGTACTTTGATCGTTGTCCTCAAGAAAACCCTCATCATCACTGCCAAAGAGGGTTGCCGGATCTAATGCCGCACTCTCCGTTGGTTCGTCATCATCCGGGAGAAGCTCATCATCGTCTTCGGCTAAGAACTCATCACCAGCCAAAGCAGCTTTCCACTTTGCTGCAAGATCTCCTTCGTCCGCATCGAGGCCAGGGTGGTCATGTATAGGAGCTTCAGGATCCCCAAAGACCGCGGATAGGACAGTAGAAGACGATGCAGCGATTCCTCCACCAGTGGACCTATCCAAAAAGCTCTGGGAACTTTCCATGGCATTTTCCTCCTCTATAGTATCGTGGATCTGCTCGTGTGATTGATAATGCAACGAATCCATAACTTGCATCGTTGATTTTCTTTCCAAGAGTGGTGGTTCTGGTGCCGCTTCCTCGCCATGATCTCCTCTGCTGACTTTGGCAAAAAAGTTCTCTTCGTTTGCATCGTCTGTCGCAAATGGAATGCTCGCATGCGCTGGTTCGGGCTGCGGTTGAGAATCTTCGTGTGATTGAACAAGTGGGAGCCCTTCTTCAAAACGTGCTTCTAACTCTTCGTCCTGCTCAGGTCGGAAATCTCCCCCATATGACTGTCCATAATCTGGCAATCGCAGCTCCTCATCATCCACTCCATTCCCCTGCCAAAAGTCTTCTGGTTTCTCTGGTTGAGTCGAGTTTTGAGCAAAGAATTCGGCCTCAGGGTCGTTATCCTCGTCTCCAAATAGGTCTTCTGATGCCTCCTGCTCAACCTCATTCAGAATATCCTCGGCCTGGCTATGGGGAAGTGGTTGGTCGTGGTGGAGTTCGGCTGAATATGCTGGTGGAATTAGAGGAAACGAATTCGTTCGGTCTGACTTAGCCATAAACTTGAAGGGATCCGTATCAGTTCGTTGGATATTCCATTGCGGATCAACCTCATCGTCCTCCCCCCAGTTGACATCCTCGGAGACCGTTCGAGCAAAAGACATCGTACTTAGATGTTTATTTTCATGGTGGGGTCCTTCCGAAGGGAAATCGGCCTTGTCCAGATCTTCTGTTTCCTCTTGCTCGGTGCCATTGTGCCATGGGTTCTCATCCAGTTCTACTCCACCAGGGCTCGCCAAAGACGTTGCAAGCGCATCACGGAGATCTCCCAACTCTGGATGATCGATATTATCTTCTAATACTTCGTCTCCAGTTGCTTGCACCTCTTCTACAGCTTCGGATTGAATTGAATTCGATGCAGCGGGTGCGGGCGCGGGCTCCGGGTTGTCTTCAAAGGGGGGCTCCGCCGTTGGTAATGGACTCGACTGGGCTTCGAGGGCATCTATCGCAATCATTTCTGGTATCGAATTTGGCATAAAGGCAGGATGCCAGGATGCATGTGTAGACTCGGCCTGCATGGCGATGATATGTGTTTGGGGAAAAGAACTGAATACTGGATTCGTCTGTCAGCAGCTGTCCTCACGTCCGCTGTCCTCCGAGCACATCGTCATCACCAAACAAAGGGGCGCCGAGCCAGCCATACATACTTATACAAGTATATCCGCTAAAGAACAAGTCAAATTATGTATTGATAGGAGAGAGGAGAGAGGACTGAAGCCATTTGCTACAGTAGAAAAGGATTCATTGTCTTGTGTCTGACAGGGCAGAGTGAGGTGTTCGGGTCTGGATGCAGTCCCAATGGACTTTCGCGACAAGGCGATGGTTAAGGCCAGCTTTCTGGCTTGGGGGCGCTACGGCAGCCGGGATAAATATGTGGACAGGTGAAGAGGCCTGCTTGATTGAATATCAACAGAGACAAAGAACATTGAAGCAATGCAAACTTGGAGAAGAGAAAATATACAAAAAACTGGAAAGAGGATAAATCAGAGATTCGAAAACAAATCTATTTCACTTCAAGTTCAATTCTCTAATTAAGAACAGTATGTTTTGTTTTGCTTCTCGCCTCAGCTGAAAAGGGGCAATAATAATTCTACGGCAGACCCGGATCGACCACCCAGCCACATATCGACCTCCGCGTGTCAGTGGCTGAGACCAAGACGGAAGACAAGGCTACAGTTGGAGACACCAGACGGACGACAACCTGTACATAGCGATCTCGACTTCTCCCACAACGGCTCTTCCCTCTCCTCACACTTCCCTCCCATACTCATCCACCGCATCAATGAGGCATGTCGTCGAGCGCATACCATCAATCAAATGCCCCCGAATCGCCAGCGGATGACTCGGAGTCTGACCTCGACCTTGATATCCAGGAGCTTGACCCCATCACCACATCCAGTCCCTCCGGACCGTCGTCGCGCAGAGATCGCACACCCAAGGAAGAGCGGAGGACAGGCCACATACCATTACGAAATCTGCGTATGAGTGGGCTGCGAGGATTTGGCAAACGGAATAGAGGATATGGAGATCTGGGCCGGGATAGAGATGAGGATGCCCATGGACTGTTGAATGATGGACCGGATCTGGATGGGGCAAATCGATTATCGGCTGGAAGCTCTAACAGTGCTGAAGATGATGCGCCATTACTCCCAGGAGGTGGGCCTCGAAGGCGGCCCAGTATCGAGGCCTTCAACAAGTTAGGATCGCATATACGATTACCCAGTTTCCTCTCAAATTCAGGATCCCAACCTGCGCCAGAAAATGTGGAGGAGCATGAAGAGGAACACGATCCGGCATCCTCACGAATAGTCTCTGTTGGCACATCTCAATCCGCGCGCTTCCCTCCCAATGCCGTTTCCAATGCGAAATATACCCCAATCAGTTTCTTGCCGCGAACTTTGTATAACGAGTTCTCTTTCTTCTTCAACATGTATTTTTTACTCGTCGCGCTCTCGCAAGCGATTCCCCCTTTGCGGATAGGGTACCTCTCGACTTACATTGTGCCATTGGTCTTTGTTTTAGCGATTACATTAGGGAAGGAGGCTTGGGATGATATTGGACGGAGGAGGAGAGACACGGAAGCCAACTCGGAGGGATATGCGGTGCTGTGTTTTGATGAGCCAGGAGTGGGGAATCTGGAAAGGTACCATGCGAAGAAGAAATCAAAGGGGAAGGGGAAACTCAAGAAGACATCGCTGGTCGAGCCTGATAGGTTGTCAGATATTCAAGAAGAGGAAGAATGTGCGGAAAGCGGAGGAAGGCGGCAACTGCCATCTTCAGAGGTGCGAGAAGTTATTCGAAAATCTCGAGATCTGAAAGTTGGCGATGTGTTGAAGCTGGGGAAGGATCAACGAGTTCCAGCCGATGTGGTGATTCTAAAGAGTTTCACGAACGAGTCAACAGTCGCTGTGGCAGAAGAAGCGAATGTATCTCAGGTTCCAGAATCACTTTTGGTGGAGCCAATCTCAGATCCATCGATTGAGGAAACTACTGCGACGATAGCTAATGCTCGTGAGTCGACAACAGAATTGGGAATTACGCCATCTGCAGATGCAGGAGGTGTAGGAGAAACCTTCATTCGAACGGACCAACTTGATGGCGAGACCGATTGGAAGCTTCGATTAGGTTCGCCACTCACTCAGGGTCTTGACCCAGCCGAATTCGTACGACTCCGAATTGTTGCGGGTAAACCAGACAAGAAAGTCAACGATTTTATTGGTACTGTAGAATTGTTACCAAATGGTCGGAATGGATACAATCCATATATTCCGAGGAGATCTCATCTGAACAACGAGGCGGCAGCGGATGAGCCATCATCAAACTCTGCTCCTCTGACAATTGACAACACCGCTTGGTGTAATACAGTTCTCGCTTCGAATGCCACCACTTTGGCGGTTATTGTTTACACTGGACCGCAAACCCGGTCGTCACTTTCAACATCTGCATCTCGTTCAAAGACTGGTTTACTTGAATATGAGATCAATTCTCTGACCAAAATCCTCTGTGCTCTCACACTCACGCTGTCCGTTGTTCTGGTCGCTCTGGAAGGATTCGAGCATGTTGAGGGCCGTGCCCCCTGGTATGTCAAGATCATGAGATTCTTGGTTCTCTTTTCCACGATTGTTCCCATCAGTCTTCGAGTCAATCTGGACATGGGAAAGAGCGTCTACTCGTGGTTCATTCAGAGAGATCCCGGGATCGCAGGAGCGGTTGTCAGAACGAGTACCATTCCGGAGGAGCTGGGCCGAATCGAATATCTGTTGAGTGACAAGACTGGAACTTTGACTCAGAATGAGATGGAGATGAAGAAGATCCATGTTGGAACTGTCTCCTATGCCAACGAAGCGATGGATGAAGTAAATGCCTACATCAAGCAAGGATTTTCAGTTCCCGTTTCTACTGATCCGAACCAGCCAGCAATGCTCATCACCCCGTCATCTACCTTCATGGCTTCAACGACTGTCACGGCTACTCGAACACGCCGAGAAATCGGATCTCGTGTGCGTGATGTCGTCTTGGCTCTGGCAATTTGTCACAATGTCACACCCACAGTCGAGGAAGAGAATGGCCATACATTTACCTCCTACCAAGCCTCTTCGCCCGATGAGATTGCGATTGTGAAGTGGACGGAACTTGTTGGCCTCCGCTTGATTCATCGTGATCGAAAGGGGATGCTTCTACAGTCTGTAGATACTGGTCGACCTGTGGTTCGCGTTCGCATCCTTGAAGTCTTCCCTTTCACTTCAGATGGAAAGAGGATGGGTATTATCGTTCAGTTCATGGATGGATCTGAGAAGCCGGGAATCACTAACCCTGATGCTGGAGAAATCTGGTTCTACCAAAAGGGCGCAGACACCGTCATGACTTCAATAGTTGCCGCTAACGATTGGCTTGATGAGGAAACTGGCAACATGGCTCGAGAAGGTCTCCGGACACTCGTCGTAGGCCGCAAGCGCCTCTCTGTTCAACAGTATCGGGAATTTGCAACCAACTTCAAGGAAGCATCTGTTGCAATCAACGGTCGCGATGCAGGGATGACTCGTGTTGTGTCCCACTACCTCGAACGTGATCTCGAGCTTCTTGGTGTCACTGGTGTAGAGGACAAGCTACAGAAAGACGTCAAGCCCTCTTTAGAACTACTTCGCAACGCAGGCATCAAGATCTGGATGTTGACGGGTGACAAAGTCGAGACAGCTCGCTGTGTAGCCGTCTCAGCCAAACTCGTGGCAAGAGGTCAATACATTCACACCATCGCCAAGCTCAAACGCAAAGACAACGCCCAAGACCACCTCGACTTCCTCCGCGGCAAGAAAGATTCCGCCCTCCTCATCGACGGCGAATCCCTCTCTCTCCTCCTCACCCACTTCCGCCACGAGTTCATCAGTCTCGCGGTCCTCCTCCCCGCTGTGATCGCCTGCCGCTGTTCCCCCACCCAAAAAGCCGACATCGCCCACCTCATCCGCGAGTTCACCAAGAAACGAATCTGCTGCATCGGTGACGGCGGCAACGACGTCTCTATGATCCAAGCCGCCGACGTCGGCGTCGGAATCGTCGGAAAAGAAGGCCGACAAGCCTCCCTCGCCGCCGATTTCTCTATCACGCAGTTCTGCCACCTCACTAAACTCCTCGTCTGGCACGGCCGCAACTCCTACAAACGCTCCGCCAAACTTGCACAGTTCGTTATACACCGCGGTCTCATCATCTCCGTCGCGCAGACCATGTACAGTATCGCCATCAAGTTCGAACCTGAAGGCTTGTACAAAGATTGGTTGCTCGTGGGATACGCTACTGTGTACACCATGGCTCCGGTGTTCTCTCTCGTGCTAGATAAAGACGTCGACGAGAATCTCGCGAATTTGTACCCTGAACTCTACAAAGAGTTGACAAGTGGCTCATCTCTCTCGTATCGCACATTCTTCGTCTGGGTCGCAGTCTCCATCTACCAGGGCGGTATGATCCAGGGCCTCTCGCAGATCCTGACTGAAGTCGACGGTCCGCGCATGGTCTCTGTGTCATTCACTGTGCTTATCTTGAATGAACTTACGATGGTGGCGTTTGAGGTCACAACGTGGCATCCGATCATGATTGTTAGTCTGGTGGGCACGTTACTGTTGTATTTGGGTAGTATACCGTTCCTTGGAGGGTATTTCGATTTGAAGTTCATTGTTACGCTGTATGTTTCCCCTTACCAGTCCTTGAAGTTGTTTCGTCACTAATACAAGACAGCGGATTCGTCTGGCGCGTCGCAGCCATCTCGGCAATATCGCTCATCCCGCCCTACGCTGTGAAATTGATCAGACGGGCTATCAAACCGCCGAGTTATCGGAAAGTGCAGGGGATATGAGCGGCTCGTCGCTCATGTGTGTGAGAGGAGGTTAGAGGGCGTGGATGCTCGAGGTGGTCGTTGTGTTACTGTAGAGCGGTTTCAGGGAAGGGAATTGGATCGGATCATGGCATAGCGAGGAGTTTTCTGTTTTCATACCAAGCAAGCAGGTTTGTGAATACATCTGTTTGTCCGTCTTCCTCCAGCCTTGGATTTCAGCATTTCTCTGCCGGGAAGTGAATTGCTCGAAAGTGACTTTGGAGAGTTATATATCTCCTCTGAGCCCTCCACCTCCTCCACCATCACGAAGTTCAATGGCCAGAACGATGATATGGCGTTGCCATGCCATCACATGCAACTCTCCTCACTCTCGAGAACCTACAGTACCTACTGTCCTCTTACTCGTTGGAATTACTGGGCCGTATCGGATGCCCTTCAAGTGACTGGAGAATTCAAGGAGTGGCGTCCAAGTAAAATCTGCTGTGTATCAAATGACAATTGACAGCACACCTATTATTAGCAATAACTCATTCTATGACAACAGACATTTTCGCCACCCCAGTCCCAATCTTCTGTCACTGCCATCTCTCAAGAGGCATTTTGTACCTTTCCATCAAAATGACGGACACACTCTGCCGAACCAAAATCAGACGCAAATTCAAGCAGTAGCGGCAAGCCTGCGTTGCCAGGTCGCTTCTCCTCGAACAATGTCTCAGGACAGTGGTTTACAAACGTGCATGGAGAAGGTAGAGGATGGAGTGGGGGGTGTTTATATATGTGGTAGACTAGGTGGGCGCTGTGAGGTTGCTGAATGGGCAGGAGAGGGGAGGGTGGTAAAGTCGAGGGTGGAGAAAGGAGGAGAGGTGAATGGCTGAGAGGGAGCGATTATGGGTTTACTTCACCTTCACTTTACTCTTCACTCCTCACTCTCGTTACCACCACATCTTGGGATTCTCAGTCTGTCACACCGTCGTCTTCCCTTTGATCTACGTTAAGTAATTCTCAAGCTGGGAGATATATAAGTCACCCAATAGCCGATCTTAAAAGTCAAACAGGACACGATTGTCGTCTCAACAGCATGTTACATGTTCATGACGTTCCAGCAGTCTCTGATATTCTCCTCTGGAAAATGAATAAGTGTGACTCTTGTCGATTTTCGAGCCTGTAGACTTCTGGTGAAAAGGTTGTTTGAGTTGCGGGTGAAGAAGTTGGAGATTGGGATGGGGTTGACAATACTGTACTAGAGGGTGGAAATGACAGCAGAATGTCCATGATAACAGTTGGCATCTTCAGGCTGAATGTCATCGTAAAATATCCTTATTAGATACTCGAGATTCGTGAGGGTATGGCCAAAATGACGAAAGAAGAAAGATCAAATGGCAAATACGTTGGGCATTTACGTGAAGCAAGAACAAGAACTTTTGTTCGCCGATTGTGATAATTGCCTGGTTTTTCGATGATGAGGCTTGAGTCTTAGGATTGCAGATATTTATTTCCAGTTGAACCCCCCCCCCCCCCCCCCCCGTACGTATTGAGTCCAAGAATCTTATCGATTTGCTGATCGTCATCTGTAGTTCATGATTCACCTTGTTGATGTGATAGCCTTGCCCGCGAGGGAAAAATATGTTTGTCAACCGGATCGTAGGTATAATTATATTTCCTTCTGGGTTGTTGTTTCGGTTGCCCTATCAAAGTACCCAACAACTAGCTGCAATGGTTAATGGGATGGAGTGGGAATGAGAATGGAACGCCGTTTCCAGTTCTAGCCTTTAATGGTGTTTTAAGGTATCCTCGTTGTGAAAAGGCAAGGGTAGGCTGCAAACACTGGTATTGTGTCACCTTATCTCTCAGTAAGCTTTCTGAATGGTCGGAGGACGACAAGCATTGGCCTCTTGACAGCGCAAGAGAGAAATGGCATTATATAGAAAGACATGTGAAGCTTGTGACCTTCTCACTATGATAACATTGATGCAACTCATGCACCCAGATAAGTGACCCTTTTTGCGGACAAGTTTAAAACGACATTTCTTCATGACGACCATGTTCCTGTATTTCCTCATCCTACCAAAGACAACGAGGAGAAAATTGTGAAGGTTGCTTTTGCGAACGACGACTGACCTTTGGCACTGGAGATGGTTTATAGGCATATCTCAGCCCTTGCAAGATCGATACAGTGGAAAGGTTTTGAAGGATTTCTCGCTTGCTGATCAACATTGAAATCAAGCTTTTGCGTATATGTTGTTCTCGGTGTGAACCTTCCATGCCACATGAACATCTAACGCCGAAATGAGTCCTGGTACCTCAGCTTATCACTCGGCGCACAGTTTCTGTTATATATATATCATGAAATCCCTCAGGGACAGGGTTCGTAAGAACAGCTCAAAATCTTCTTAAGAAATCCCGTCTTGTGGCGGTGGGAAGGAGACGTAACTGATGGCGCGGTAGATTGCTATACAAGAGTCTCGCCTTGGTGAGGAGAGATGTACACTGCGAAGGAAAGGAGTCCTTCCCAGTGATGGGGATGTTCAAATCATATTCTCTGGCACAAATCAGTCAACTTCCACACTTCTCAGAGTCCTCCAGACATGCAAGGACATCTCAGAAGCACTCACGAAGGACAATAAAGCACATGCTGCGTGACCGAGCTGATCAAAACCGTCTGCACAGCATTATAGGCTCTAGGGCACACAAACGTCGGACCTAGCATCGTCGTCGTCACTGTCCCTCGATCACTCTGCCGTAGAGAAGAGGTGACTTCGGTGGGTAAACAAGGAATCGCGTTCGGTACGATGCTCTCTCCAAACAGAGGATCGAACGATATGAGATCCCCTCCGAGTCTAGCTCGCTGGGCATAGACTTGCGACGAACAGGCTGCGATCGATGTCTATCGTGAATTGATGGGTAGCTAGGCTGTTGTATTGCTACTAACTACTTCGAGGGTTCTATTGGGAAGAAGAATTCGTCGGAGTCGGACATGGTGATTTGCGTACTGTTGACACCGAAACTAAAAAGATACTTGAACGAAAGTCCCGGAGCTAAAATCTAGAACAGGGAGAGATTCACGAGAAAACATCGCAAGGATTTGGAAAGTAGAGGGATGGCCCATGTCCCGTCCTGGCGGGTTTCTGCAACCCCATGCCTATTCTGGCACCGAAATGAGCTGAAATGGCGGGTAGCCGCCGAGCGCATGTTGGTGATTCCACTGGACACATTGATTTAACGCTATTAGTGGACGAGAACAGAGGTGGCCGCCCCTTGAACCAGACTGCTGGGTCAGAGGATGTTCAAATGTGATTCTTTAGATTGAAATGGTGCCGCTTTAGAGGACAGGGCGCTTTGGAGACGGAACCAACATCTCGGCATCGTCATTTTGATGCAAAGTGAAAGGCAGTTGCTGCACTCCGTGGCGCTGCCATTAAGATTGGGATGGCCAGTGCGAAGAGTAAGCTTGCTTTAGATTCATTTCCCATCATCGTCACATTACTCGGAATATGAGATCTTCCGATCAAGATGATGAAATGGATTGGAAGGTGCCGTGAAAGGAAATTCAGATGCCTAATAATCACGAGCAAGTCAAAGGCATATCAAAGCAGATTCTAAGCACAGTTGGCACATGGTTCATTCCATTAACTCCAGATAAACCGCCCGATCCTCAAAACAGACTCGCGCCACAACACCAAATCTATACAGGATCCCAATAACAACGGCTTCAGATGGCTCCCTGACTAGCAAAGGCCTTTGGACCATCTGAAATCCATTCGCCACCCACCACTCACCCCCAAAAAAGAAAAACGTCCTGAAAAACACCAGCGACCCCCCCGCCTAAACATACACCCACTTTCCCCTCGCGTTCTTCCGAACCTCGTCTTTCCCAGCCCATTGGCCCGTCTTTCCAGGAACGCGACTTCTCAATCTCTCGCTTCCTCTTCCGTTGCGCCAGACAGCGCGTCTCTTCTGACCTCCGAGTCCACCACGGGTCCTGAGGATGGGGGTGGGACTGGCCCGTCGATTGGCGGCTTGGATGATGTGGGATGGGTATCGGTTCCAACACTTTGGATGTCCACCGAGTCCGTCTCTTGGTGTCTTGAAGGGGTTGGCGGCGACCTTGCCGCGGGTACGGCGGTCAGGAGAGTTGGCTGGTGGGCCCCTGGCACGTGCAGGTTGAGAAGACATGGTGATGTGGTGTGGTGGTGATGAGGAGGTTGAGAGGAGGATTTGTTTGTTTGTTGTTGTGTGGAGTTTGGGAGCTGCAAGAGCGTTTCTTGATCGAAGATTTGTAGTGAGGTTTGCAGAGTTGATGTTCGTGCGAAAAGGAAAGAGGAAGAAAAGGAAGCTGGAAGGGAACGCTGAATATATAGGAATTCTGGGGAAGCAATGGGGCCACAGGGCTTGCCATGATATTCTCCTTGACTTTAGTATTGCGAACTGGGTATGAAGAGTGAAGACAATAGGAAATAGCCTCGCTTAATTGTTGTCACGAAAAGGGGTGGGGCAGGCAGCCGACAATAGGAATAGGAACTGCAAATTTACAGCTGCAAATGGGAGAACCGCCAATTAAAACAACTCCGTAGACCGAATGAATGGATATGACTGGATGTTGGTTTCGAGTAGTCAGACTAAATGCTCAACTAGCAATCGCACGTCCTAAAATTTTCTGCCGTCCAGATTTGAAGGTGAACTCGCTTAAGTGCGGAGCAAACTACTAAAATATGACAAGATAGTGTTAAATCTCAGGAGGCAAACAAACATAGATTCTATTACAAGTATTCAAGATATGAAAAACGAATCTCAAGCAATTTGATATTCAGTGATGGGATTGTGGCAAAATAGATTGTAAATATCCAGTGCAATAGGTTAAAGAATCGAATACTAGTTTATTGTTCGAAGCCAGCAAATTAGCTGAATCTACAAATGTATTACCAGTACAGCACAACTAATCAGTTATGAATTAATCTTAAGTTCAGCTATACTACTTGTTGTTATGTTAACAGGGTCTTATCAAGACCAAAGTATAGGTTTTCTCCCTAAATATAAAAATGCATTTTATTTAATTTATATTCATTTAACAGACAACATAAAAATATTTAATTTTGTTAGTGGTTGTCTATTCCATCACTACCTTTAAACTGCCCGAGGTAAGATTTGAACTTACAACCTAAACATCTTCAGAGTTCCGCTCTACCAGGTTGAGCTTCTCGAGCTATCGACACGGGAACCAATGGTATGTTTTGATCTTACGAAGCTTCATCTTTCAGCGGATCGACTCAGATTGTGTGTTTCTTTATAACCATAAAAACCGGTACAGATGAATGTTATGCCCCTGGTTCTCGAACTTTCCTAGATGCACCAGATTTCTAGCCCAGATCTTCATAGAAATGTTCAGAACCTCACACCTACCATATTGGCTCGGAACCACTATCCTAAAAACCCAAATGACCAGAATCTAAAAGAGACCTGAGACAGCCTGAGTAGTCTACTGAGAAATGGGAATGAGATTGACACCAGCGATGTTGGTCATATGGGAAGGGCCATGAAAAAACAAACCTGCCATTCGCGTCAAAAAACTTGACAGGTACCGCGGAAGGATGTAAGACTTGGTTTTCAACTAGACATAAGCGAAAATAGAGACTTGCAGTATGTTTTGTTTCATAGATGAAAGAAAACGAGAGAAAGTCATGACCTCCTTGCTTCGCTAGTTGACGTCTTTGTGTGACTTACAAAAAAAACTCAACCTGAGGGGTCCAACAAATGCAGCAGGGGCCCCTGCGAAATGTCATGATTGGGCAGCCTCGCGGCGCGTATGCAGCCTGAATAAATGAGGCCGTCCAACATATCGAAATCACGGCAGATAACATTCCACTTCCGAAATCTTTTTTGATTCCTCCCAACAATAGCATAAGTTCTCTTCATTTGGCAGCTATGTCCTCCTCAGTCTACGAAAAGCTGGATCCCAACGGAGGTATACGCATCCTGATCTTGGAACCCCCAAATGATGAACCACAACTCAGCTGCCGCCTAATCTCACATAACATCAACCAAAATCCAGACTACCAAACTCTCTCATACGAATGGGGTTCTCAAAGCTGCTTGCGAACCATCACTGTCAATGACCAAGAATTCTCTGTTGGAGAGAATCTCTGGTACGCCTTGTGGTATTTGAGGAAAGACTCTGGGGGCGTTGCCACCAGGCTTTGGATCGATGCAATTTGCATAAACCAACAAGATGAAATCGAACGTGGGCATCAGGTTTCTATGATGGGAAATATATATAGAAATGCTGAGGTGATCTGCTGGCTTGGGAAGGGGGAAGATCCGAAGCATGTCAAAGCGATGCAATACATTTGCGATCAGTCATTGCAACCGATGGAGGTCCAGCCTGAACATGAAAGTGGCAGCTCGGAGAATGCAGAAAGAAAAACAAGTTGGACTTCCATTCACGGTGCTGATGAGAGTTCGAGCTCTTCGCCATTGCCCCCCAGTGCCACCCTCGCTGAAATGCCCAAGGCAGCGGCAAGGACAAGACCCAAGATACAACCAAAGGCTGGGGTGACATCTATGGCACATGGCGAGAATATTTACTCCAAGGATGCTCCATACTTTTCTGAAATCGAATCGCTATGCTCTCATAGCTATTGGAGGCGGACGTGGGTTATCCAGGAATTTGTCTTAGGTAAATCCATCAAGATACGTCTTGGACATAGGGAGATAGCATGGGAGATGTTTCAGCATGCTGCACGGCAAGTTTTACTTCTGCGCTTAAACGATGGCGGCCTTCTTTTGTTGGATGCTTTCAAAATATTCAATTTAAGAGAAGACCGGCTTAACGGCTGGCATCTGCCTCTAGTCAGGCTGATTGAACTCAGCGAAATGTCTGCCTGCCAAGATCTCCGAGACAGAATATACGCCATGATTGGTCTTGCGAGCGACTGTCAACATGGCGAGATTGTTCCGGATTATTCCAAGTCGCCATCGGAAGTGTACGATGATGTGGTCCTTGGACATTTCTATTCTTCAGATCGAGACAGATTTGGGCATAGCTGGGCGACTGTTCATGCAAGCCACCTGGTGCAACGAGTGCTTTGGAAATCTTCCGAGAGCCTCTCAAAAGCCGTGAAAACATTGTCATCTCAGAATAGCCCAGAGTCAAGGCTATATAGTGTCCATGGGAAGAGTTCTGGGACTGTTACAAAGCTCAGCATCCCTCAAGATGGCTTGTGGTGGGCTCATCCGGGACTCGTGAAGCAAATATGTCAACGGTCGACCAGTCAGGAAGTGGATCAACCGACTCCTGGAGTATTCTCAAGAATGGTCTGGCCTTGGAATCCATGGGGTTCTGGTACACTACCCGAACGTGCAGAGAAATCCACATCAGCAGTCATGCGAGCTGATATCGGCGATTCGGTGGATTGCTACGTACCAAGCTGTACCCAAGTTGGTGACAGAATCTGTCGTTTCATCAACTCCAGTCTCGTTGCTGTGTTGAGACTGCAAAAAGATTCTACAACGTTGCTTGGAAGAGGCATGATACTGAATGATGTCGGCGACCTCGACATCTTTTTGGAGGGGGAGTCAGGAAGATCGAAGAACTTCACAGATGGCATGTTCGACAAAACTCAGCCCGTGCTTTCTTTCGAACTCACTCCAATGGAGCTCAAGAGCTTGACATCTCCTCATTACTGAGACTCTACTTATCGAGGACTCGACTAGCGTCACTATCTTTCGATTTTCAAGTTGTTGGTTTCATCCTGGTTTCTTGGAGGAAATGCAAAACTCCAAGAGGGTTCCTTGTGGTGTTGACCGATGCTTTGGAAACATCTTCCTGCTATGTGCAATGCCTGCTCCGTGCAATGGACTAGGTACATGATGCGCATGATTGGAGGAGAAATTGCTGATAGAGGACTAAGTTACTTGTTGGATTTGAGAGAGGAATGAGTCGATTGCAAGTCATGGGATGTCATGATCATAGGTACGCTTAGCCGATGTACGACCTGATCTTGAAACAATTATACTTGATATTGCGCAAACCTTTTTTCAATACCTACTAAGGATGAAGGGAATCCTTGCCAGAGAAGAACTGACAAGGTGTTTCCACCAAGGACACCGGGGAGGACAAGCTCAAGCAGACCACAGTCATCATCAACCCCCACTTTCGGGGGCCCAACTTCGATTTGATGACAAGAACACAGATAATTTGTCTGATACATGATGTGTTCAGACTGGCATGATTTTGAAAATGGGTAGATGACTTCACTCTCTTTCCCCAGCATGCCCAGCGACAGGAAAGCCGGAATATCTCTGTCAACATGTCCGAATCCGTCGATAGCTCCTTGATTCTTTACGAGACCTGTTCCTGCAAGTTAACAACAGCATCCCACTAGTCTCAGCACCCGCACCGGGTAAATACCACCTGCCTATAACAGACTAAATTGTCCATCTACTCGAGTAGAATGAGGCTATTTGACCGTTAAGTGTCTTGCGTAATGTATGTACGATAAGCCAACGTGGCAGTGCGTACGATAGGACAAGCAAATACCCCTCTATCTGCTATCTGTCTTACAGCAACGACTGTACTGTGGGGCAGAAACCCCGCGGCGGACGTGCAACGATGATGAGCTGCTGAGGTACCTACATTTTCTATCAGTGACCCCTCGAATGCTCTACATACCAGCTATCTGAACGTTCAACTGATATGTTGACCAAATCCGTTTGCAATCCTTCTTCCGGCAAAGAATCGAGATGAGAGTAAATGGCATCAGTCCTCACTTGAGGACTCTCCTATCGTCCAGCCAGAATCTATCTCCGAAATGTCGAATGTACTCACAGCCCCACTCCACGACAACGACAGCAAGTACATTGTCAATCCCAACACCATCAATAAATCCAATACCCTCCGCAACACTTCCTCCACTCTCCCTAATGCCCACACCTCTCCTCCTCCGCTCATACCTCATAACGACGGTCCTCTCTTCACCTCGTCTCCTCAGAATCTCCATGCCACTGCTCAACATTATAGCCAATTCACCATCTCGCTTCCTCAATCCCGACAAGAACCCGTTGGTTGGTCTCATTGTCCGGAAGATCATCTACGAACACTTCGTCGCAGGAGAGTGCGAAGCAGCTGTCAAGAAGACAGTAGCTCAGATGAAGCAAACAGGCTTCCAGGGTGTAATTCTTGGGTACGCCAAGGAGTACGCTGCTAATGAAGGAGAGGTTGGAAATGAGGAGCTGGATGTCAGAAGGTGGAAAGAGGGGTATGAGAAAACGATGAGCATGATTGAGGCGGGAGATTTCATGGCTGTGAAGTATGTTCCTCTATTGCAGAGTTGGGAATTAGAATAGCATGGGAAGAACCCAGAACATCTGACAAGCGGGCAGATTATCAGGTGCCGGGGCGTCGACTCTCTCGGCTCTTGCGAACAAAGAACCACCGCCGGCCCCGATGTGGACTGAGATGTTATCTCTCTGCCGCGCAGCAAAAGCTCAAAATATTCGAGTATGGATCGACGCTGAGCAACAAGACCTGCAGCCAACAATCGACGAATGGGCTCTCCTGCTAATGCGAGAGTTCAATTGCGGTGGACAGCCATTCATGTACAATACCTTCCAAGCGTACCTCAAGTCTACCCCAGCAAACATCCTCAAGTATCTGAAATTCGCCCAAGATGAGGGCTGGGTTATGGGGATCAAGCTTGTGAGAGGGGCGTACATTGCTACCGAGAGACGAGAATTGATTCATGATACCATTGAGCAGACGCACGAAGCGTATAACGGGATCGTAGAGAAACTATTGAAACAACAGTATCCTGGACTGGATGAAAAGAAGAAATATCCCGAGGTTGCCCTCATGCTGGCGAGTCACAACGAGACCAGTATCAAGACTGCCTATGCGATCCAGAAATCCTTGATCGAGAAGGGGAAACAGACAATCAAGCTTGAGTACGGACAGTTGCAAGGGATGGCTGATGAGATTAGCTGCGGATTGCTGCAGCTTTGTGGAAGAAACGAGACAGATATGGGTAAGAAGGCAAGCGAAATCGAGGAGAAGTTGAGGCCGAGGGCGTTCAAGTGTTTGGCTTGGGGGAGCACGCAGGAGTGCTTGCAGTTTCTGCTGAGGAGAGTTAAGGAGAATGGGGATGCGGTTACTAGGACTGGAGGCTGGGTTGTTGGTTTTCGCAGGGAGATCTGGAGGAGGCTGAAACTGAATTTTGGACGGGCTTGAGAATTTCCTTTTCAGTTCCAATTGCACAGATTTTAGAAGAACCCCGTCACGCTCGTACATGCTTTTTCCAAACCTTAACAAGCGTTAACTCCCAGTCTCTTGACAGCAGGATATTCCGTATAGCAGATACTATGGTCCTTTGCGGAGATATTCGGTACCGGCTTCCGCAACAGTATCGACCACAACTTCGTGACTTATGCTCAAGAAAGAACATCGTGGCCCAGACATCGTTATGGGAGCATTCTCAACTACTCGGGGACAGGGAAGTTCATGGAACAGGTATTCCTTGCTGGGTCAATGGGACCTTCTTCCCAAGCGCAACGACAGAGCTGAAAATGGACCTTAGGCGGTGTCCAATCTTTCCATTTCAACGATCGTCCCGAATCCAAGTCCCTCTCCTTCACAGCCTTCAACTCAATTAGACCACTCTCCATCACAGCTACCACTTCCCGCAACTTATCTTTCACGGAATATCTCTCATTTGGTGGAATCTGGTGAATCTTTTCCATGTGAACGAGGACAAGAAGCTGTCGCACACTTGGGCTGTACACCCAGAGAAGGTGTCGATTCGCCCAACGACTGACCCAAGAATAAGTGGGATCTGTTACCCATCGCCACTCGAACTCGCTTGTGTGCAGATTTTGTGTTTTGTCTTTGAGTGGTGTCTTGTCGAGGCACTTGTGTCGCATTCTGTCGCGTCTTGCAACATGATCGACAGCAAAATCAATGTATCCCCAGTTGCATGAGTGGGGTTGCCCTATGCAGTGTCTGTCCACGGTGCGATTTGATGCATGTCTGGGAATGAATTCGAAATGCTCTAAAGCTATGCCTCGGGCCTCAGAATTGATTTGGAGAGCGGTAGGCATTAGCATTGCGTAGCAACAGGAAAGCACTCGAGGGCGAGGGAGAGTCCAGAGCCATATCTTGCGTCTCAGTTCTAGCGGCAATCGTGGAAAAGAGAGGAACTCGTCTAAGTCACTCATAGTCACTTGTGGTTTGCAGATGGGTTTGGGAAGTATCGTGGATTTTTGAGAAAGAAGAACGCAGTCAGGTGAAAATATTCAGTGCCGAGAATGGCGGTCAAGACGCTGAGTCAAACCGAAGGCCCCTGTAGCCTTTAGGCGAGAAGCACTGTGAGATCGTTGTTTACATCGGGCGGCGCCAGAACAGAAGTTGTTAATAGTGGAGTCATTTGGTACCTAGGAGCTCCAGGACAGATTAAGAAGGTACCATGAGATGATTGTTCATTGTAAGATATAGACTGAGCTTGGTAATAGCGAAAGTGGGTTGTTGAAGCTTGAGGCGTAAGTTGCGGCAGCGAAGTCCCACTGGATACTTTTTACATCGTCTATGATGACTTCACTATGTTTACGAAATAGGTTTTACATTTCAGCCACTAAAAACGTTGAAAAGCGAAGTATTTTCAGAGAATATCACTCATAATTTCTAAGGTGATTACCCGAGATTTCAGCATGTTCTTCACGCCTAGCAAAGGTGGAAACGTCACTTGAATACTGAACAGGTCCATTTCAAATTTAAAGGTCCCCAAGTATCAACATACAATCGTAGATCTCCATGCTGACATGGTCGAAAGATAAAAATTGAAAACCATCACTATAGGTCTGCCTTTCCTTCAGACCGCGCCTTTCTCTCCAGAACAACTGAAGCCATAGCATTCATCCAAGCCCCCAATCTCGCACCAGCCAAGCCGACAAGCTCATCAACAATTGGCTTCGCACCCTCATAATATTCCTCTCCAAGGTTATTCTCTGGATCCTTCAACCACTCCACCGACTCTTTCAAAACATACTTACAGATCCAATAGTTGCTCTTGTTCGCCCATTCCAATGCACATTTATCCGGAACCACCACGTCGCTACACTGACTTTCTACCGCAACACCTCTCTCTGCATTCAGCTTAAACAACTCATCAGCCCAAGCCTTCGCAGCAGCTCTCTCCTGAACATCGGTCAATGTCCCGCTTAGATTGCGCATCTTGTGCGGGATAGCTGTATCCCATACACTGTGCAGATTTTGAGTGCGTGAAGTCCCAAACCAAACGGGCTTGATATCGTTTCCGCCACGAGCTTTATCTTCCACGTGCAGTGGTTGGTGCAGGTCCCCAATGAAATGCATGAGATACATGAGTGCTTCCTTGACTGTGGTGTTGGTTGAGTCTGGTGAAAGGAAGAGTGAAGTTTGGTTGTTGATTGCGGTGATAATGCAGCCATTTGTGCCTTGAGCTGAGCAGTCGGCTGGGTACTGAAGGCCGCATAAGGTGGGTGGAGAGTCTCTTGCATCTGAATTTCAAATTAATGTCTGGAAGTCATTTTGCAAAAGGGAGATCATGATGAAAGATCTCACCAACGAAATGCCACGTTGAAGTGTACGGTCTATTGCGTTTCACTGTATCTGCCCAAGTCGCTGCATCTGAGAAATCCCAGCCATTAGGATTCTCGAGAATCTTCTCGAACAGCTGCGAGGCTGAATCCGTGAGGTATTTTTTCGCCAGATACCCCACCGTCCTGTGTCCAACATCTCCCCAGCATAGCACTTGGCTCGCAATCGAAAGGAGGACGAAGATATTCTTGGGTACATGCATGTTGTACTGTATCAGATGTTAAGATATCGACGCAATTGAATTTGCTGTGGGAAAGTGGAAGTGCGTGGATATATATACGCAAGCTACCCCTCATTTTCACGTAGGGCTGAGAGGCGGCAGCGGAAAGCTGTTTTATTTCGGAGCTGAACAGCATTGGGCGAATCACTATAGGCTGTTCCAACATGTGCAAATGTGGCTGCATAAATTGGGGTTGGAATTCAGCTGGGCTTGCATTTCGTGTGGTGATACAAGCCCTATGAGTAGTTGGTTGACTTCTTGGCACGTTGACATGTTGTTGGACTGCACGCCAAAAACGTATATGTTGTAGCGTTCAGCAAGAGCTCCTGTAGTGTTGAAAATAGCTGATACGTACGCTGTCTTCGCGTTTACAGTCGATGAAAATATGCAACTTAGTTGAGACCAGGTGCAATAGAGCCTCTTGAATGTTCAGTATTGCACATTCACTCACTATTTGGTCTAGCGAGGTCATTCGAAAAGTTGAAATTTGATCCATCAATCGCAAACTGCCTGCTATCTGGATGAAGGAAGCCAGATTCATTGTCTCCTGTTGTCATCCAAGCTCGGATCCCGTCGTATTCAAGCTGGGGACCAGGACATGGAGCTGTTGCTGCTTCTTTGAAATGTCGAAAGAAGTTCTGGAATAGTGTCGGATTAAACAGCATGTGGTGCCTCAACTATACGTCAAAAGCCGTCAAGTTCATGCGAGTATTTCTTGTACGGACCAGCGACAATGAATGCCTCGCAAAAGGATCTCATCCATGAGACTAAGATTTTGCACAAATCCTCTGCGAGAATATCAATAGCAGAAATATCAGGTACCTGCTACTTAAAGCGATGCCGTATATGCCATTTGGTACCATGAAGTCCCGAACCTCTAAGAGCATCGCTGATAAAACTCCTAGTACGATTTCTGAGATACCAGGAGAAACTATGGCCGAGTTGTCCTCGGAATAAAATTCAAAATAAGGCATGGCAGAAGAAAAGGCAGGGTTTTCATTCCTTTCGCACCAGGGGAGTGAGTTCCGGGCACTTCTCGGAGAATCAAGGGGGTCGCCGGATTGGAAATCAGCTGTAAAAGAGCATCATGTACAACCGCACAAACCATATCAGCGACCGTGACCCGTAGTTCATTGTTTATATTACTCGGAAGTGTCCCTATCGAGAGGCTGGAAGGACCGGTGTGTTAGAGACGTATCCCCGTCTCTGTCCCATTGGGAGAATTCTGTTGGTCCTTGGCCCGAGAACTCCATTATCGTTTGGTGACAATCGAGTGAACGCTGCCACACTTAAAGGTGGAGCCACCGGTGGTACAGCTTGACAGGCAACACCAGAGACGCAATTCTGAAGCTCGTGGAGATACCTGTACAATGTCCCAGTACCCCTCGCGTGATTAATCCGGGGACACCGACTCCGCTGTAACCACAACTCTCATTCATTTTTCGTCGAAAACACAGACTCTTCCTTCGGACGAGCAGTGCGAACATGACTGGTCGCCGGTTCATTTCATCCATAGCTTATGTGATGCGACTTGGTTGTTGCAAACTCGCCGATCGTTGCTGCAAGTCGCTGGAAATGGCGCGGAGGAGGCTTTCTTCGCCTATGACGGGGCGCGCTACCATCACCTCTGAACCTGTCCTCGTAAAAACAGAGTTGGATGCATCCATCCGCCAAACTATTTTGAGACTCGGTGACAAATATTGACATTGACTTTCCAACAAATACGATGTGATTTCAGGTCTGCACACAGCCTCAACGGCTAACCGAACTGGGGTGGTCAGTGCACTCATGGTGTTTAAATAATCTGCATACAGCTCAAGGAGAATTAAAGCGGGATAAGAACCTGAACGTGATAGTTCGAATTTTTGTGCATTTCTTAGAAACACAATGGGTGGAGCTGAATGTGTTCGGCAAGTAAATCATTAACATGATAATTAGTCCAGCCTTCATTTACTGTCCGATGTGTACAGACACTACTCTCTGAGCTAGAAGTAACCAATCAAGGATTTTCACACGCATGAACCAAACCACGATGGAACCAAGTTGAATTGCAGTCTGTTGTCTCAGTGGAGGATTCCTACCGGGCCCCATAACCGACTTGATAGTTACTTCATCGGTACTCAATTGTTGCCGTTGTCAGATTTTAGGGCTGACTTACATCCGTAGAAAAACTCTCACGCCATATCCATGCTGTGGGGCGGATACTTATGTGGCCGATTGAGGCACATTGCTACTTTACAATAAATGCTCAACAGTAACAGTTGATAAAGTAATAAAAGACTCTTGAGAAATTGAATCATTTATTAGCTATCCCTAAAGCATATACCCCGACGGTATCTCATTTGTAGAGTTGTGCCTAGAGAAATAGTACAGTGAAGCAGCGGGATTTGACAGTCAAGAGGTACCTCAATTGGCCATACCTGCGTATGAAACTCGGCCCCACAGCCATGAGCCAACAACTCCTTCGACAGTATCCCAGAAGCAAACTGGAGCCGTTGTCGCTGCACGGCATCACACGATCTTATGATCCACCATCACTTTCGCTCCCGCATCTGAGCCCCTGCTTGTACAGCATTGGGGCAGCCGAGCCTAACGCGAAGAAGGCATTGACGAGAGGCTGGCGCAAAGTTTTTAAACTCAAAATCTGGTTCTTCCGGCCTCCTGCTTAATCTAGGAGTAGAAGACTTTTCCAAAGACAAAAGGACACTTCAAGAGACAAGACTAAGGCCACTTCAAGTTTCTTGCCAGATGGGGGACATAGCGGGGTCCAGCTGAGAATGACAGTTCAAGATATTGATTGAGTCAGCTCAGCTGAATAGGCGGGCAGCTTTCTGATGAAACTTGTCAACTGAAAGTTAGAAAACCTACCTTGGGTTACGTTCGTACGGGAAGTGGAAGCGCCAGAGTGGGCTCTCAATCTGGGTAGGGATTGTTGCCATCAGGCGCCCCGACCCGGCCTCGTCGGTCCAGCGCTTGCACCACAGATCTCACAGGGACTGCTCTGCGGCCCAATCCCTGGCCCCCCGCAGGCAGCCTGTAGCAAGTCTCTTTTCGCAGTTTATTCAGAAGATCCAGGTCCAGATTCAGGTCTTTATGTCAATTTATCTAACACCGTGCCACCGACACAAGTGATAGTGAGTCTGGCAAATGCGAGACTTGACTGGTCTGGATTCTGATCTGCTTGGAATGTTTGTTTCAAGAGTCACATCCATCAGATAGCTGTTGGTCTTGTCAGCAGCTTCGAAGTGGAGGCCAGCCCCAGGCTAGGAAGGAGCCGTGCAACTCTTATTTCAGCGTACGGCTAAAGTCGATTTTCGTGCAAGATGGCACAACTCACTCCGCCGGCCGGCGTCTGCAGCTGCAATATTATGTCCACGAATCAGATGCTCGTGGAAATCTAGCTAAAATGGTGCTTGCAGGTCTTCACTATTTCAGGCGACATGGCCGCTGCGCCGCACGCTTCTTCTGCAATGCATGCAAGGTACAGCACCCCTGGAGGCCTTGCCCCTTGCGCTACAGAACAGCCCCCATCTTGTATCTGGGCCACTTAAATAATGGCCAGATAGCTCATAAAGTGGATACAATTCGAAGTCTGCCGGAATATAGAGGGGTCTTGCTTCCTGGATCCTCGAGCTGTTGATTCTTATCACTGTTGCACAAGAGGACTTCCCAAGCACAGCGAGATCCGTCAACACCTTCAGCATTTCAATCATGTCTCTCGCCACAGCAACATCAGCAGCCAGTCTGGGGTTGATAACCCCAAGTCTGACGACAACTTTCATGCCGAAGAATACGGCCTGTACAGAGAACAGACTTACAATGCTGGCGAACCGAGCTTTTCAAATATGGATGAACGCACCAGTGCCGGTACCAGGAACGACAGTCACGGATTGTTATCCAAGTCAATATATCTCAAGCTTGCTTCTGTCTGCTGGAAGCGTCACTCAACCCGCCTTCGCACCTCTGATATGCCCACAGCATTATTCTGCCGTCGGTCCCTACACCTCAAACTACATCGCATGTTGTCCAAGGTACGTTTGCATCGACATGTATTAAGGCCGATACATTCTAACTTGCTCCAGCGAATACTCTTTCGCGCAACCAGAAAGTACAGCTTTCAAGGATCGCCCGGCGTTTGGTGGAACGTGTTATAGCAACATTGACATGGCGACTCCGGTTCTCGTCACTGCCTACGGATCGTTAAGTGTCACGGCCACAAGTTATTTTACAGCGACAGTAACGAACGCTCAGGCCTATGCCTCCCCGATAGATGGCTTTGCTTTTGGCGTTGCTGAGATTGAGAGCAAGATCTCCTCAGGAAGCACCACGCCGACAGCTTCTCCTGCAAGCTCGGTAACAAATACAGCAGCTGCAACATACACAGTGAGTACTGAAAAGAGTAGGGTATATTTCATGTATCTAACTTGCCCCAGGTTATTGCTGGTCAGAACCCGGCCTTCGCACCCAACAGTGTTACTGCGAAACAGGGGGATACAGTGGTTTTCCAATTTACGTCTGGGAACCACTCCGTCACCGAATCCACCTTCGAGCATCCTTGTGTCAAGCTCACAGATGGGATCGATTCTGGGTACCAGCCCATAGTTAACACATTGAACCCGTCTGATTTCTCGTTCAATGTGGGCCAGAACACTTCTCAATGTAAGTGGTGAAAGTCATCCCAGGAACAAACTATCGCTAATAATATACCCAGGGTTTTATTCTAAGCAAGCAGGAGAGTGTGGCGATGGTATGACATTCGCTTTGAACCCGACAAACGAGCAAACAGAAACCCTCTTCCAACTCAATGCTGTGGCCCAGAACGGAACATCCACAGAGAAGTCCACCGGCGCAACAACCGGTGTCAAAGTGGGCGCCAGCATAGGGGCAATTGCCGGTGTAGCCATCATCGGCGGTCTTCTGCTCTTCGTTTTCCGTCGTCGCCGTCAAAGCCAAAGCAACAATGACGAAGCCATGAAGAAATCCACAGAAGGATCGAGCTACACGGACACTGAATCCGGGAAATCACCCGTCATGGAGGTCAGGCCAGTTGTGCCTCCAAAAGGAGAAGAGCTGCATGGGTATTCCTCTCGATCTGAGCTTGGGGTGGACAGAGACCCGGCCGAGTTGAATGCATCAACAAGACCCGTTGAGCTTTACAGTCCACCCGAATACCACCCAAAAGCATCTCGATCGAATCGGCCCATGTCCCGGTTTTGAGTACGTGTCTTTACGAATGATGAGAGAGCATGATGGACTTTAATGAATGGACTGCACTGGACGTGCATAAGATTGGAGTTGAGGAGTTTGATTGTACATGTTTAGTTATTCTGAAATATAGTTTGTACTTCTTTCATATTGCACAAATATAGATACCCTTACATATCACTACATGTCTTGTCTGTTGCTTTCTCGGTGATCATAGGTGTCACAAACTTGGGCAAAGGCTACGGTAACCCAGACGTGCGGTGGTTATTGGGACTTGGAAACCGAGAACCATGGAAGGTCAAATTCTGCTGCCTATCTTATCTTGGCTAAACTCATACCAAAATCCCAAAATCCGCCAACCCGGTCACTTCATCAGCCAGTACCAAGTAGCGCCACATAGATCTCCCCTTGTATGGTATGCGCCGCGGCAATCGTCGTTGGGCCCATGAAACGAACTCCCAAGGAAAACAACGTGAAGGCGAGTATCATCGCGGTGATCTCGTTTGCTGGCACTGACTGGTTTGGCTGAGAAGAAGAGGGCTGCACACGCGCGCTTCACCCCAAAGCTCCAGCCATCTCTCAAAGCTTAAATCGTGTTCAGCTTGTCATAAGCGCTTATCAAAACCCCGAAACCATGTCAGTTCAAATCCCACGCTACATCGTGGCTGAACCCGAACAAAGAAATTCTCAAACCAAGTCACTCACGCTCTGCTAGCGAGTGCAAGTACGTACCAAAGGGACCGACCCCCTGCATGCGGCGCGGCAATCGTCGATGGGCTGAAAGTGAAACCAACGTGCAAAGAAAAGCGATGGGAAGCGAGTGTTGTCATTGGGTTCGCTTAACAAAGGGGGAGATTTCAGCGCGCTTACCTAGGACTTGGATTGGAATTTGGATGTGCGTTGGCGTCCAAGGGCGGTTGTCAGATCCAGTGCCATGGGAAGAGTTCCCATGGCCAGTAAGTTGGCCTTGCTGATACTTAAGACAGGAGGCTTAACATTTTGATACACAAAGGGATAAGGTTGGCAGGCAAGTACTGATCATCATTGGGCGAGGGAAAAGGCTGCACTTGGTGGTCTGACGAAGGGATCTGCTGCTTCAGCTAGGGTGTAAGTAGTTCTATATGGTTCGAATTGGATACATTTTTCACGGCAGTGGCTGCTGAAAACGTCCCTTGACGCCCGATGGGCGGAAATAGGTTCTGTGCTCGGATACATTTCACTCACGTGACGGTAGCACTTGCTAGCTACCTGCGCAATTGTTTTGAATGAAATTTGGGAAGGGGGTCGTGGAATTCAGACATTCTCTTGGAAGTTTTGACAATAAGATGGAGAGTTTAGGGAATGTGGTCGGTCAGCTACCCGTTGGAGGGAAGGAGCGGAGCGGAACGAATGAAAGAATTGGGCCAGTGCGAACTGATTCGTGAGTGTTAGAGGTTATAGATAACGTTGTGGTAACTAAAAGCTTCCTGTGTTCTACTATTGATTTTGGATTTATCGTAGAGAAGACTTAAGTCGTTGTCGGGGACGCGGCCAAGTATCTCCATTCTTGCCGCTGTGCTTTCTTGTCCAAATCAAACCCATTTCAGAGTAAAGTCAAGAGAAGAGAAATGATATCCCTCAACGCCTTCAGGCAACCTCTTCGGGGACAAACCCTGCCACCCAGGTCGTGTTGAAATCGACGAACTGAAAACCATCCTCCACCGCCTCCAAGCTCTCAGAGAATCCGAAATTAGAGTTGTAGAAATTCGCTAGCACTGGGTCTGAAGCATCTTGAAGATAGTCTTCTGGAGTTTGCAGGCCACTGAAATTCTCCCAATCGTGCAGCAGCTCAGAAGCATAAAGGCTTGGAATTGGCAAGTCGCCAGTTGTAACGACGGTCTCGGATATATGATCAGAGTTCGAGTTCATCGCTGTTGCAGATTGTGGCATTGCTTCCTGAGCGAGCATGATAGTTGACCCTCCATCCCCCGACCTATCCAAGACGCCCTGGGACCTGTACTCCCCAATAGTCATCCCCATGATCTTCTTAAACACTCGACAGAAATGACTTTCGGTGAGCCCAACTTCCTTCGCCAAACCCTTGACGCTCCACTTGAGTCCTCCATCCTCTTCCTTTACAATCAACTCGCACGCTTTCTCAACTGCGGCGATCTGTGGATCTCCCTCATTTTCTCTCAGGTTTGGACGACATCTCTTGCAAGGACGGAATCCGGCGGCTTCAGCTTCTGCGGGAGTATCGTGGAAGATGATGTTCGCTCGGCGTGCGAGGCGTGAAGGACAGGTTGGTCGACAGTATATCTTGGTTGTGATGACACTGTAGATGAAGGCGCTTGTTGCGAGGGGGTTGCGGCTTTGGAGAGCTGCCCAGCGACTGTTTGTTGTTGAGAATGGAGCCATGGTTATTGTCTGGAAATGATACTTCGACAGGAATCGCTGAAGGGTCAAGATATTGAGGAGATAGGAGTCGGTCGGCCCATCTTCATGAATCAGTCCGTATTATGCATCAAGGAAGTAGTGTGTTGTGACTTGCGGAGAATTGTCATGGATGTCACAAATGAGGACGTGAAGATGAAGTGCGGGGCGAAAAATACTGAGTCAGCTGAACCTGCTCTGGAACTGGCCAATCAAAATTCGGAACCTCATTCGACTCAAGACCATATATACTCGGACTGCAGGTCCTCAATCATATACAAATTAAGTGTTTTGCACCTTGTCAATCCTCGTCCATCTCACAAGCATGGCTGTCACAGAATATCAAGAGGCAATTATCCCGCCCCCTTTCCACCTTGCTTTAAGCGAACATCATTATTGACAGATACCAAGCGGGTCTACACTCTTCTCCGCCAGATTCCAGCAGGCAAAGTGTCCTCATACGCCGCCCTGTCCACGGCTCTGTCATCATCTCCGCGCGCAGTCGGTGGTGCGTTAAGGAGGAACCCTTTTGCGCCTGAGGTCCCATGCCATCGCATCATTTGCGCAGACGGGGTGAGTTTTGGTCAAGTCGAGAAACAGCAGGATCATGCTGACAGGTTTTAGTCTATTGGCGGTTTCAAGGGCGAGCCTCAAGATGCACCTTCTGGAATCAATCAGGTCGAGAAGCTGAGATTACTGAAGAGTGAGGGAGTGATGTTTGATGGCCGGGGTCAGCTGTTGGACGAGACTAGGTGGTGGAATGATTTCAAAAGTTTGGCATGATGGAGAATGTGGCACTTGAGTTGCATATAGAGAGCAGGAATTGTCTCATGAGCTGTGGAACTCAAATGGCCGACGGAATTTGAGTCTCAATATCACGAAACTGTTAAAGTGCATTCCGAGCGCGGGTGAGAGCTGCATGACAAACAGATCGCCTCACAATGTGCATTTTATTCGTTGGGTTTGACTGAAGATAGCCCATCACAAACGACGTCGAACTTATTTGATTCGACTTGAATTCATCCCTGGCCGATGAGTGGCGTTCGTTCTTAGATACAATCAATGTAGTCGATAGTTTTCCCGTTTTGCCAAGAACTACGATTAATTGCCGTTTGTTATCGCCCATCTTAAATGGACTAGCGTTGGTTCTTAAGCTTTAAAACGGCCATTGGTTAATTAGGGGGCTTAATAAATGGGTATATTTTAATCCGTTTAGGCTTAGTTCTTATATTTAGCTTTTGTATTTGATGTTTTAAATTTTTAAACAAAAAGTTAAGAAAGAGCTGTGATATTAAAGTGTTAAGATTAATTAAATTTTATTATAATTATATAATTTTAATTTTAAATGGAAGTTACAAGAAAGACCTTTTATTTAGCATGCTATTTATATTTTTAGAATATATGGTTATTATATAAGAAGTATTTGAAGTTAGGTTGTTTCTTGCTGGTTTCCCATTTAGTACATAATTATTAAAATTACCAAGAATTGTTAAAATGGCCCTTTTAACTTAATGCCATCATATAAATAATAATACCAACATTTTCAGAAGCTTTTTAACTCTTAAATATGGAGATTAACAAATTTACCTATCTTTTGCCTTTTCACTAATAAAAAACAATGCAATACCTTCAATTCTTATTAATTTAAACCCAACAACTTGCAAGGCGCCCTTAAAGCCTTAATCATTTTCTAAATTTAAACCAAAAGCTGGAAAGCAATGGGGTGGATTTTTCAGTATATGCCAAGTAATAATATTAAGAAAAGATATTATAATACTTTAATTAATAAAGAGATATAGTAATATGCATATTATTCCTAGCAATATAATGTAAACAGTAGGATAAGGTTTGTAGAGCTTTATTTAATTATTCATAACCTTAATAAGAATGATTTATGCGGTATACTTATAATCTATTGTAAATTTATATATTAAATGCCTTTTTCTATAAGCTTTAAATATTAAGCTAAGCTTAAAAAAAAGCATTAATTTAAGCGGAGGAATATAAGGATAATAAATGGGTGTTTTATTGATTTAAACCAATTAAAGCTTTTTTATATTAAATAATATACTTATTTATACCTTTTTTTAATGTTAATTTGCTATAAATTTATTTTTATATGCTCATAACCTTTGCAATTTATTGAACAATAAAAATTTTGCAATTTCCTCAAATATATTAATTCTGATATTATATGCTGGCTTTCACGCACTTATTTAATTATTGGAATATAGGTAGAGCATTAATTTAAAGCTTATAAATAAAAGGTAATGCGCAATATTAAAAATGCTTAATTAAAAATATATATTTCTTGCAATTATTGGACTTTTATGAATGGTCACTTAATATTAGTTATTATCTTAATATATATTGGCGCTAATAAAAAAGTGAGGAGAATAATGGCAAGAATGAGGGAGGTTTTAGGGAATAAAATAGGAAAAAAGCTTTGTATAATGGTAATAAAGATTATTAAAAAATGGGAGTTTTAATACAATTTAGGGTATTTTATAATAAACAACGCCACAAATAATAATATTATAATACGGCATATTGCTCTTAATATATTTTCTACTTATTTCATAGCTTTTGCTAATAAATTACCTTAAATCTTTATAAAGCTTTTAGCATTTGTTATAACCCAATTACCCATTAATTATATTGCGCCAAACATATCATTAATTTCTCCGTAAAATCCTTCCTATTTATTATTAACAATAATATGTTTGAAATTGCAAAAGAAAAACAAGTTATAGATAAATAACTTTAATAAACATTATAAAAAATATGGGAATAGCGCTAAAAAAACCTCTTAAAAAGTTTCATAATTTTATTATGTTTATATAATACAGCACTTTGCATTTGCAAAAATTCTTAGCTTTGTTTAGCAATTATTACTTTTATTAAAATAATAATACATATTGGAATTTGTGATATATAATGCTTGAAATTGCGCTTTTATTATAAGATGCGATTAAAGAGTATTTTACAACTTATAATAATTTTAAAATTAAGAAAGATTATTTGAATGCTGATGATTAGCGTATTTTAAATAAGATTAAGAGCTTTTTGACAATTCTTAAATTATCTACCAAATCATTTAAAAGCCATAAAGCATTTCTTAATCAAGTTTTATTTTTAATAAATTTTATTCTTGCTTATTTTAAAAAAGCAAAAGCGACCTATAAAAATGACATTAAACTGTTTATAATGGTTAATTTAAGGTGGCAAAAAATAAACAAATATTACATTAAAAGTAACAAATCTCTAGCTTATGCTGCAGCAATATTTTTTAATCCTGCGTATAAATGATTATATTTTAAGTAAATATAAAAAACCTCTTAGCGGGAAAAGGCGCAAAAGGTAATTAAAAAGCTTTGGAACAATAAATACAAATTAAAATTAATCTTTGCAATTATAATAATACTTATTTCTTTTTTTTATTAATAAATTCAAATTTTAATTATAATAAATCAAAGCGCCAATTTCTAAAATCAATAAATTTGATCTTTATTCTACATCTGCATATATTTATAATTATAATAATGCCATTAATTAATGGATCAAACTTATACAATAAAAGGCGTTCCCAAACCTCTCAAAAATGGCCTTCAATATACTCTTATTACCAATAATATCTTCAAATCTAAAACAAGCGTTTTCTGCAGCAAAAATCACCTTTTTAAATTATTAAAATAAGATGGAAATATAAATATTTAAGTAATTAAAATGCTTAAAATTATAAATTAGCAAAATCAAATGGGAGCTTGAGGTAAGAAATATAGAGCTTGCTAATAATGCTTTATTAAAAGGGCCAAGAATTAAAAAAGCAATTAAAAACATTATTAAGGCAGATTTGTAAATATATTTATTTCCTCATTCTTGGCAATAACCTCATTCCATTCGTTTTAGCTTTACAAAAACTAACTAACATTCGTTATTAAATAGCAAAACTACAATTAGTTCAAAAGCTTCAAAACGACCCCATTTGAATGGCCGTAAACTATCGACTACATTAGATGCAATCTTTCGTTACCCCGCTTCAAATTCATCCTCTCAGCCATTCATATGGTATATTTATGAAAGGGCTGCATCTTATCGCGTTGCAATTGTCTTGCATTGCTTGAATCTTTGACGTGCAGATGTATAAGTGGCCAACGACTTTGGATATGGAGACCGATAGATGATACAGAGTTCTCTCAACTGTGGTGCAACAGGCGAGAGACCGCATATTTGAACGGACTTCCCATCTCCCTATCTTTTCTGTCTACCTTCTTCATTCTCGATCGTCCAGTCCACACCTTTCAACATCGAAATCGTACTAGAAACGTCATCCTTTCTCAGTCAAGAATAAACCCCTTCTTCAAGATCAAGCATGACCCTCACTGCATCTGCCCTCGCTCTTCACAACGAAATGTCAAAGAGCGATAGACCCTCGTTCCATGCTGTCGTTCCACAATCTGACTCTGGGTACGGAGAAAGAAGGTCTTTGGGGGAATATTGGAATTCGTTGATGCGGGCACATCTTGCCACGACGAGGGGTATCGGTATGTGCAGCTTTACCTCTTTGTTTTCTCTCGGTTTATCGTTTGACCTATTCGTAAAGTAAAGGGATGCTGAAAGTTTACAGAATACTATTGTACTCCCGCCGTGAAGACGGAATTTCAGGAGTTCCCGCGAACGGCCGAGAATGGGGTTTTCAGTTGACAGTCAATATTCGGGGTCAATGATGGGCAGTTGCTGGAGCTTTTCATAGTATATCCTTGGATGGTGACTCAGTCTCTTCATCGCCCTTGAACGATTTGAGACCATTGAAAGATACGTCCAGTTCCTTTCGACTGATGCTTTGGACAACGAGTGTTTTGATATTCTTTGGAAGTGTCTCGAGTTAAAAAGTTAGATGAGGAAGAAGTGGTTATCATCGGAAGACTGGAAATATTTCAAGCAATCAATGATTGAATTATGATTTGTCCTGTTGGAAGTTTGGTCACTCGTGCGAAAGACCAGCATACAAGACCTTGCCTTCTGCATCCAGAAATGAACTCCCAGGGTCTAGTCCCCTAACTTAGCGAGCTACTTCTCGCTTGTAGGCATGACCACTGGCTAGCAAATCACTATTGTGCGCAAGTAATGAGATAAGACAATTTGGCGACATCACACCACAAAAGTGTGGTCAAATTCATCCGGAATGGTGTAGTGTAAGTTCTCCAACTCTACATCGCAGCAACCACAACTAATAAGCAACCAGGGCTAGCATTTCTGCCTCTCATGATCTGTCTAAAGCAGTCAAGATGTTCGCAGGAGACCGGGGTTCAATTCCCCGTTCCGGAAATTTCTCTTTTGCATTTTGGTTCCGGGCCTTTAGCTGTGATCGATTCTCGCGTTTCATCCTTCCTGGGAGATCTCACGACAATCTCCTGTCCTTTTTTTGTCCCAAGTAGCATTTGAGTAATACATACAGTGCTGTTAAGTCCACGGGCTAATGCTGCTCCATCTAAACTTCATTAATATGCTGATATCTCGGGGTAATATTCTTCACTTCTCCAAGTACAGTGACATAACATAGAACAACGTCATATTAAAATGTTCTGAGTTTTGAACACCTTGACTTCTGGCTGAAATGATGCTGTTTTTGCTCACCAAATTTCAGGCATGTCTCTTTGAGTTCTTATCATAAGCGAGGCGTTTATCATCCGTCCATCGGGTCGCGTCGACCACATCGACCGCGAGGCTCAACATCCACTTCAACCCAACCTCAAGGTATCAAACATCGCTGCCACGACCACGACCCGTCTGAACGCATGACTATGGTTGACATGATAATGAATTACAATTGAACGGGGCCTACACCACCAATTACTCAACATGGCCTCCCTCTGGGCAGGGAAGACACCTCCCGATATGCCAACATCCAAAGATGTCTCCGATGTGGCAGACACAGGCCTGGCAGATGTCGGTCTCCCAGCCCCTCAACCTTCAGGTGTTCCTATGGGACGTCCTCAGCTCCAGAGAAACCAACCCGCGCCTCCACCCCCTCATCAACCTCCTCCCCCTCCCGCTCCGAACCCAAACGACTCTCTCTCGTTGATGCAACTGCGGCGCATTGTGACCGAGTTCCCCAAAGTCGACCCCACGACCTACGCTTTTACATACGCAGATGCGGCATCTTTTGAAGAAGAGATTGACGAGTGGTTCTCATACAACGATGCGGAATATAAGCGCCTGCAGAGGGCGAGGGACACGTTCGAGAGACGTTGGAGGAAGTTCTCGAGCAAACCTTGGCTTGATACACAGGATCGACAGGATTTCGTTGAGCGGGAAGTCATTGGATTACAGGCAACCGACCTGCGGAGACGATGCAAAAGTCTGCAGACGGTTTTGCATATTGTTCTTGGAGTTTGGGACGAGACCGCTGGGATTAAGTCGGAGGAACCCACCAAGTCGACGACGAAAGCTACGCCGAAGCATCTGGAGAATTTGAAGGCTGGAATCACCATGATATCAAACGCTGGCGGCATTGACCTTGTCTTCCATGTTTTGCAGAATGCATTCAAGATGCTTTGGGATGACGAGTTTCGTGAAACCAAGTTGATGGAGGAGGATATACCCTATATTCAAGACGAGCTTGACAATGTGACCACTGTCATTTATATGATTATTGAAGGAGTCCGCAGCGATCCTGTTGGGTTGGCATCTGCTCGAGAGCAACTCCGTAGGTTTGACTTCTCCATATTGCTATTCAGGGCTAATACCAATAGTTGAGTTGAATTTGGTAGACTACTTCGTCAAAATCACAGCTAGACTTCGATGGGATGAAGCCAACGAGTTACCACAGACCAGAGTTTGTCCCTCTATTCCCTTTTATGACCGTGGCTAACCTTCCTAGATCTTTCTGCTCTTTTGGAAGACAATCCTCCTTGTTTTTGGAGGCAGTGTTGAGGTTGAGGATGTCAAGAGTGCGACCAGCGAGTTAAGACACGTCAATGGTGAGGGAGGTAAGCTCATTACAGCTTCTCCCTTGGACTACCACATCTTCCGCCAGGAAATAACATCAAAATACCCCGCATATACCCCGCCACCGCCCCTATTACCCCTCGAACCCGATAATAACTCCATCCTGCCGCCACTCCCAAACCGACCCAGCAGAGCAAATGGAGCGAATGGAATCATACCTCCGCCCATGAACGTTAACAGCAGCGGAGCATCGATTCTTCATCAGCCTGTACATATCGCCACCCCAGCCCCCTCTCCCCCTCCATCACCCCCTGTAGGAGGCAAGGCTGGCAAAAAGCAAAATTATCAAACTAACCAGAACTTTCCCTTCATGTACCCACCTTTAGATAGCACGAGTAACAGTGCCGGTGGTAAAGGCGCAGCTGGTTTACAGGAATTACTGGTTGGGCGGAAATGGGAGGGAAGTGACATACCGAAGTCCATTCTCGAAGCCGGAGCATTGTTCGCAAAGCGAATGCGGATGACAAGAGCTATGCGACAATTGTGGAATGAGCGGGAGAAGTTCTTGCAATATGAGCGAGGGTGGGATGGCAATGATGATGAGGATATTGAGGAGCTTGATCTAGACACGATTCTAGGAAAGAAACTTTCACTTCACGAAACGAAACATATCAAGCCTGATGTTGATTATGGACCTAACAATGATGTCGGAGACGACGTCAAGAAGAAGCTTGATCTTGTGGAACAATTCTATGTCAGTTACCCAGTCTCGGCCCCAAGATTTAACTAACCTAAGCAGCAAAATTCAATACCTCATCTTCAATCTTTGGTCATTGTTCTCCTCAAAGCAGTACTTGCAAATGTCACAGCCCTCATCACACAACCAATGGGACAGCAACAAGGCTTGGCACCTGGATTCAGATCTGATGTTAATTTGCGAGGCAATGGGCCTCAAGGTCAGAACAGACAGCAAGACCCGGCCAGTATACCTCTGCCAACAACCGTGGATCCGTCCGAACTGCCAATCGAGGAGATTGAAGCAATGCGATCTCGGGAGATTACAGCTAAGGCTGTCTCGGGCATCCTTCTCATGCTGTTGAAGTGGTTCAAAGTCTCTCGTATGTCTCTCTTTCCTCTCTACCAACGATGCTAATTATTGCAGATATTCTGAAGTTTGAATACCTCACGCAACTATTACTCGACTCCAATTACCTTCCGCTTGTTCTCAAGCTGTTTGCCCATCAAGAGATCGACAAGGTGGTCGAGAGCAGGACGGATCGAGATGAAATGAGGTACATTATTCTATCCGCCGCGATCTGCTACACAAGCTAACACCATACAGCTTCTTCGCTTTCTGCAATGAGCACAGCAAGAATGTCCCAATCCCAGACCTAACGGAACTCGAAGCTGAAGAAAGCGAAGACGAAGCCGCACCCCCAGCCATAAAACGCAACCGAGACCTCCCAGTCACCGGCTCAGAAGACAAGCTCCCAGCCCTCGCCTTCCAAGAAGGCCAGCACGCCGGCAAACGCGAGCGATCCGAACTCGACGAACTCGGCTACCCAACCACCGAACCCCCCTACTCAAATGAACCCATCACCGAGTTCTCCTGGCGCAACTTCTTCTCCTCCATCAACTTCCTGCGCATCATGCAGAAGATATGCAAGAATAAAGCCCACCGCAATCTTCTTCTCGTGCAGTACAAATCCTCCAACATCCTCAAGAAATCCCTCAAGATCCCACAGCCAGAACTGCGTCTCTACACCCTCAAGCTGTTCAAGAACCAAGTCCCATACTGTGGCCGTAAATGGCGACAAGGTAACATGCGCGTCATCACATCAGTATACTTACATTGCCGTCCCGAACTGCGAGACGATTGGCTAGCAGGCAGCGATGTCGACGCGGAAGTTGAAGAAGCGTTACCACTCGAGCAGGCGTTGAGAGCGCTGACGCATTGGCATAATATCAAGAGATACCCGGAGCAGATGGGTGCGGATACGAAGTTGTTGGAGGAGGAACATGATTTCTTCGTGAGGGAGCTAGAGAGAATGGAGTTTATTGATGAGGGTGGGGAGGAGGAGAGTGTGGATGGTGGGTGGAATGGGTATGCGCCTTGAATTGATGGCATGGGATGAGATGCATAGAAAACGTCGGGTTGATATCAACAACCTATCTATCAGCCCAATCAATTCACAGAACCCTTTCTTCCACGGAATTAAACCACGCTCTTAACAGCCTATCCCACTGCACTGCACTGCCGCATAATTTCCCCCGAGTCGGAAATAAACAAGTATTTGTCACTCCCTCCCCAACGCCCCAATGCGCATGAATCTCGCCTCACGCTTCATTCCCCTGCGCATAAATATGCCTCCCCCCCTTCTTCCTTCCCCCTATCCATTCAATTCTCAAAGCTGCTTTGTTGCACGTCGCATTTAATCCTCCGAATGTTTTGTTCGTGGGGTGGGATGTGCTTTTGTTTGCTTTGGGGATCTTGTGCTTGTCTTGGGGTCAGGTGGGGGTGGGAAGGATGAGGGGGTGGTTCGTGTGTTTCTCGTTTCAAGGAGGGGGAGATGGGGCTTTTATGCGTTTCGTTTCGTTTTGATTCGTTTTGATTTGTTGCTTGCTTGTGAGTGAGACAGATGCGTGCTGGATGAGTTGGGTCTTAAGTTTCGTTCTGGGAAATCCTGTATGTTGAAAGCCATGTTATGGTGTATTCAATTACGGCCCTGCAGCGACTTCTAGCATCATTTCCAAAACAGTCCCCATTTGCGATGTCACACAAGTCGGCCTCACAACATGCTAAAGAAAAACTTTTCTAGAAAGGGCATCTAATTTTAAAGCAGAGATGTTTATATCTTAATTATATGTTCATATATTTGTACATTTGCTCACAACCCCCTCACTATTTCACGCTAAAAGTCGGATGCAAATCACCGCCAAATGGGTATAAAAAATCAGTGGTATTTACTTATGGTCCTAACGGGATTCTTTAAGAGGTGGAGGGTGGCACCTGCCAAAGCAATTCAATATCAAGAAAACATTCCTTCATTCACCCCCTTTTCGCAGCAGCGTATAGTCGGTTGGGGAAAATTTGGTATTCCTATTCAGCCCCAGAAGTCTTCAGATCTAAAATTTTACTACTTCACACAAAGACAAGAGACCTCCCATTTCACCTCGATCATTCGCACGTTCGAACCCCGTGACAATCTATGTGAAAATCTAATGTATCCCTCTACTCCTTGTGCTCTACGCCAACCCCATCTCCCCTCTCTGCCTTCTCCACATCATCATTTCTCCAAGGTGTCCGTTTTCCATGAGAGCCTCCACTGAACGGCAGGCCGGTTTCGTTATCCATAAACAGATAATCGATCCCCTCAAGAGTTTTCTTGCTAGTCTCGGGGTAAAAGAGCTAGAATATCGGGATGAATGCGAACTTTGAAGTAGTACATCAGCCTATTCTGACTTTCCATGTGTACCCCCGCGCTGAATTCCTTACATTTCTGATCATAAATATCAAATAAGCTTTCCACTGCAGCCGATTGATCAAGATCAGGGTGATCATAACAATCGCAAAGGTCCACAGCTAATTACTTGAAATCCCAATCGCTGTCCCCTTCGCTCGGGCAGCAAGAGACAGGATCTAGGGGACGTAAACCTATAGAACTTAATTCACGCTTTCGCCGAAGATGAGTATATAAGTAAAGAAGAATGCTACGGCCGCTGAAGTCGTTGGTTTAGAAACGGACGTGTCTTTGAGTAATCGTCATCATGGAAAAGCCTAGTCCGGCACAACCCTAAAACATGGTCTTCCGACGTCCCATCTGGTCGAAGAAGAATATAGGTATCAAGGAGCCGAACATAAACATCATGTTAATGCAGCCGCCTGAGATGTGGGCTAGTTTAGGCTCCATGCCGACATTTTGTACCAGGACGGCTAAGCTATGTCAGGCTTTCATTGCCCAATTTTCATCAAGAGTCCTTAAAGCCAGACCCTCAGCGTCACTTACTAGTAATGTAATAAACAACCAAATTAATCCCACCAATCTGATTCATACACTACGCACCCCACGCAAGGAGAGCCCTCCGCCCCGTATACACCGTATCCCTTTCAAGTATGTTCCGCCATTTAAACCCACAATTCTACCGCTCAAACTTAATCGCTTCTGCGATCTAATCCACCTCCTTTACAATAAGCTGGCTATCTCTAGGCTTATCGTAGACTCTGCAGAGAGCGTCTATTGCTTCTTCGGTCCTGTCTCGATTTAATAGTCAACGTGGGGATTCCGAAAGACTGAATACGAGGATAATCACAAAAAATGCGAAGACCATTTGGAATGCAATAGGGAGGCGCCAAGCGATGGATCCGGGTGCGAAGGACATCCCGAAGTCGAACCAACTGAAGGTAATCATGTCAGATCAAGCTTGCGACTAAACGAGGGAGAGTGAGGACTCACTTTGCCATACTGATCCCAACACCCACGAACAACACTTCGGACGACATGAGTCGTCCCCTGATGTGGCTCTGGCACAGCTCAGACTGATACGTAGGTACTGTTGAAGTCTTGACTTTAGTTCCTACACCCGTGAAGAAAAATAAGCGAAGGGTCCCAGGCCTGTGTTAACAAACGCAGTTTGCACCCCGTTTCCGACTCGCAAGAGATCCCAAAACCCCAAAATTAACCAGAAAGCATCCAAGATATGCCCAAAGTTGCATCATATGTCCCACCGATACTGGTCCACTCCCACCGTGCGGAAGTCGTTTCTCCAAGATCCAAGACTACCTACAGCTCGCGTACTCCATGGGAGTATCTTTCTGCATCATTCTGAATGGACCTCCAATGAGATTGATGTATCGATTCGTACTCGGCCCAGTGAATCCAAGTGTGTAGTTGCTTCCGCTCGCGTGGATAGAATGAAGTTCGGTGATTTTTGGGTTGTTGTCCAGGCCAAATACAGGTCATTAGTATGGGATGTAGCATCAGCATCGGAGAGGTTGGCGTTTTTAGACTCTTCAGACTCGTATCCATGACTCTGGTGACCTGGCGAGGGTGATAATACTACACGGATTGCTGGGTCCGCATTCGCTGCATCGGATCCGGCCTCCTGTTCATCAAAATCTTGCCAGTGGTTCCAGGGAAGCGGCCGTTTTTTTGGCTTCAGTCCCCGGCAGCTTAGAATAGGTCCTCTTGGTATAGGCGAAAAGAAAAGCAAAAGGATAGAAAACTTGAGTTTCTTTCCTCTCATTGGTTATAAGTAAGTGGCTGTTGAGATTGCTCGGCTAAGATGTGATCCTAAGGCCGGTGTCAACAAGCGTATGTTGTCATTTATTCTCAGATCCCAATTTTCTGAAGACGAGAGTTTGAAAAGAGTGACGAGTGTGGTGTTTTTACTAATTGATGGGCAAGCAGGTGGCTGGTGGCTGGATTAGCGGAGTTGTCAGTCGTGTTTTTGAGTGCTGGACTTATCAAAAGGCCATATTGGCTGTTATGTGGATGTTTTAGAAATGAAAGGGGACAATGATATGAGGTAATTTCGTAATCTAACAGGATTTGGAAAATAAACAGGTAGATTCATAAGTCGGACAACTCATCTGGAATTTCGCGCGGAGCTGCTTAGATGTAATTGACATAATATTGCGATAGATTGGAAATAAGTAGCATACTAAACTTAGCAATCATTCATTATCCTATAACAGGAAGCTTAAAGGGATTCGCTCGCCCAGAACTAGCTTCCATACGTTCAGTGTGACATCTCCGATCCCCAATTACTGTGCTCCCCTCAAAGGGCGATGCGCTGCATAACGTCTAACCCCCCCCTTCCGGACACCCCCGCCTTTCGAACATCTCGCTTAATACACTACCACTTTTACTTATCAATTTTAATAATTATTAATTCTCTTAATTCTTTATTAAATTATTTCAAATTTGGAATATGAATTATTTTTATTATAAAGCCTAAGTATTTTAAAAAAGATATTGTGTGTGCATTTGCAAAAATTGCAAATGGCAAATCTTTATAAAAGGCATTGCTAAAGTGGGGTATTTTAAGGTTTATTTTTTGTGATTGCAAAGCAATAATTTTATTATGCTAAAAAGGTGCCAGCCACTTGCAAAGGCTACTTATAATAATAAAAAATTGATTGATTAATTGGATTTTGAATTAAGAGGCTTTTAATTATGAAATTATGTATGCGCAAATTAAGGTTTTTGAAAAAAGGCTTTTAGCTTTTCAAAGGGATTATAAACCATTTGATAAATATTAAATAACACAATTTTTAGCTCAAAATCCAGTTCTTAAAATCAAAAGGCAAATTTATGTTAATTTTATATATATTAATTATGCTTGGTTTAAAATTATTAAGCCTTGGTTCCAAAAATTCAACATTTTAGCAATTAGAGCAATTCCAGCCAATCAATAATGGAATATAAATAAGACAAGTATTATAAAAGGCTATGATCTTAATGGATTTATTATAAGGAATGCTAAGAAACGCAAAGTTCAAAAAAAAACAGCCAAATTCATATGCCTGAACATTAATCATTAAATGTATTTCTGCAATTAAAGCCTTTACACTATCATTTGTAATTTATAAAAGAAAATTGGTATAATAACAATGGTTTCCATTTTAGCTAAAAATATTTAATAATTGGCATTTCATAGCCATTAAAAATGAGTAAATTATTAATGCTATGGCTTTGGAATAGCTAAAAAAGGTATTTATTCTTTAAACAAAATTATGTGATCATTTAGCAAGACTTCTTATTTTAAATAATCATAAAAGCCATAAAATTATAAAATTCCTTTAAAAATGCCTTAAACATAATATTTACCTTTTATTCTTACCTGCCCATATATTACATATTTTACAACCTTTAAATTTAACGATTTTCTTTATACTTAAACATGCTTATTAAAAAGAGCTACAAAAATTGAGTTCCTTAATCAATTTTATACCAATTAGCAAGCGCAACTTCCTTATTTATTACCAAAAAGCACGCCAAAAAAGTATTATACCTTTTAATATCAAATTGGGTTAAAAAACTACAAATTTATAGCCAATATTTATAACCAAGCCATTAATAAGCCTATTGCTATTAAAAAACAATAATAAATCAATAAATCCAATTCTCCCAAAGCCTTAGGAAATGCCAATACAACCCCCAAAGGTTTTTAATATTTTAATTAAATTGCAAACTCCAAAAGCTAAAAAAGATTTATATTTATAAATTCATACTTTAGCAAATGAATTATATAATCAACTTCCGATTTAATAATTACTTTTTAAAAAGATTATAAAAGGAATTAATAAAAAGGAATACAAATTAAGAAAAGCAAATATAAAAATTAAAAAGCTAAAAAAGAGATTGAAGCATTTAAAGCCAAAAAAAAGAAAGGTACAAACTAATCCAAATTCCAAGTTTGTAACAATACATGCTATTAAAAAGGCTCAAATTATAGCTAAAAAGCATCAAATTATATTTATCAAATCAAAATCAAAAAGAAAATCAAATTCTATAATATCTTATATTAAAATTAATGCTGAATAAAATTATTAAGTTTTAAATAAGAAGTATGGAATTAAGCAAGGTGTTCAAAAGGCGGGGGTGTTCGGAAGGGGGGGGTTAGACATTACCACCCAAAAAAGAAACCCAACAATCCGGAATCTGTAATCTGCAAATCAAAATGTATGGAAAGCCAATGATGTTCTCGCCGCTACACGGGCATCTCTTCAGTTTACGTCATCTTACATCAACATCTAAACGATGACCTCCCCCTCCGGTTATATACGAATCCTTATTTCAACGGGCATTCCAAACATCAACAACACCACCATTCCGAAAATGTCGCTTTTGCAACTAGATGACCTTCAATCGAAAACCCAAACCTGGCTTGAAAGAACAAGATATGCCTCAAAGTCAATCTTGCCGCTGACAGGTGGAACTGTGAACTTCACATACGTCGTTCTCTTGAAAGAGAACCTGGATGACGGAACAGATACAGTTATTGTCAAGCACAGCGAAGACTTTGTAAGACACACACCGTCATTCAAAGTTTCGCTGTCACGCACAGTACGGAATCCTGAACCTGCATCCGCTCCCCCTTTTCAACGAAAGTCTCTTTCCGCTAACTGATGGAAGGTCGCCGAGCAACAATGCCTGCAAACTCTATCAAATCTATTCCCAAAAGTAACACATGAAGTGGATAATGATTCAACTCCTAAGTTCTTAGTGCGAACACCCAAGTGTCTCCACTTCGACGAAAAAGCCGGCATGCAAGTCCACGAATATCTACCCAACGGGATGGACCTTAAAACATATTTGATCAAGATTGCCGCACATGAAACCTCCCATTCACTTGAACCGCAATACGCTCAGCTCGGACACGCATTGGGAGTCTGGGTCCGTCACTTCCATGACCATGCCCCCCACCAAACGCAACTTGTGCAGGAATTAGCGAAAAACAAGGAAGCTCAGCTTGTGCAGCAGTTGGTGAACTACCAATTTGCAGTGAACAGAGTGGAGGATTATCCAGTCATTCTAAGCGAGACTTTGCCGATTCTAGAAAAGGTACAGAAAATGGCCGCAGAGGAGTTGGAGAAACAGCTACTGCAGGTTTGTCACGGTGACCTAGGTCCTGCCAAGTAATCCCCCCTGGCTATTCGCATTCCTTTCACAAGAATCTGATAAGAAGCTCAGTGTCCTCTTACCAAACACGGAAATCAAAGAAGCGACAGGGATCCCGGTTTTCGTAATCGACTGGGAAACTAGCCAGCTTGGTATTCCAAATATCGACACCGGCCAAATGATTGCTGATCTATACCGGCTGTGGCTCTGCAACGGCGTTGAACCAGCCCTGTGGATATTGCGAGGTTTCTGCAAAGGTTATGGTCCAGTGACAGATGCTCATGCTTTCAGGACGGTTATACATGCTGGGGTTCATCTGATAGCAAGAGGTACCATCGATCGCGATATGGGAAGAATGGAGGAGCTAGGGGGAATTGCAAGAGTTGGGAAATATATGGTGGTGAACGGGTACAAGAGAAGTAGAGAATGGCTCGAGAAAAGTGATTTGGGTTGCTTGTTTGAGCAAATCGAGCGAGAAACAGGTATCTCTGAGTAACCGGAATCTATGGTACCTTTCCATTGTAAATTACTTCAGCTTTACTCTTTCAATCTGTAATGAATTGTGCACTCCGCGATAGCAGAAGTGATTTCAAGAGACTTCGACACCATGAGACTCTGGTGATCTTTATTTGTTTATGTGCGGTATAGTCTTAAAGCTTCTTGCTTAAGCGTCTTTATCGATTGAAAAACTGGGTTTTTAAAACTCCGATATAATACGCGTAGAGATATTTGATTTATAGAAAGTGTTATTATTGAAGTAAACGGAGGTGTACTGCCCAAACAGGATTGCTTAGCTAATCGGTGCTGTCCCTCTTCAAACATCCATGCATTGAGGTGCGGCTGAAGAAAGCACAGCATCATTGTCAGCTCAGTTGGGCGTCAGCTGGTCAACAATAACACATCTCAACTCCAGCAGTCAGTAACCTTGAGCAGAAATCATCCATCCTGGGCTTTCAAGACCCGTCATCTTCTTCACATGGAGTCGTTCAAAGGATCACACCGCTACAGACGACTGCGGGGTTCTGACATTCGAGTCGTCAGATTCAAGCCTTGCTCATCGGGCTCAGGCAACGATGTTCGAATTAAAGGTCACATATCCCACGTACCTCTCGAGAAGTCTGATTTCTTCGCTCTATCATATGTATGGGGAGATGCAAGCGACACCCGAACGATCACTTTGGATGGCCAAGACTTCCCCATCACCATAAATCTTTGGAAAGCAATCTTGAGCCTGAGAAATCGCTATGATCCGAATCAAAAGGCCGGTGATGTAGGGGTACCTCGAATTCAGACTGGACAAACCAATGGAAATGATGATGGCTGGGCGGAAAATGCGATATGCTGGTGGATTGATGCGATTTGTATCGATCAACTCGACACGAAGGAGAGGTCGAGACAGGTGCCTAGGATGAAAGACCTGTACAGCACAGCTACAAGAGTTGTCGTATGGTGGGGTAACGAGCTCGAGCCTCCAGAAGATGAACAATCTCAATATGATGCTGCCCAACTTTTTCGAGCAGCCGAGAAGTTGCATGGACTCGCCGCGTGGTCAGCGTCTGGTTCCCAATTTTCCGATACAACCGCAAAAACCAAGATTGAATGTCTTTATCAGGCCTTTGAACAACCCGAACACCTTATACGGCCATTGCTATGTGCCATACGGCTTGGGTGGGACTGGACAAGTAGGGTCTGGACGCTTCAAGAAGCTGTCCTAGCTCGTCAAGATCCTACACTGATCATCGGCGGGGAGGATACTAGTCTTTGGACTCTCATGGAGCTTCAAGATTGCCTTGCGGCGGCTACTTGGCAAGAAAAAATTCAGATCACCTTGGCCCCTAGGGACCGGGAAGCATTGATCAATGGGGTTATATATGATGTGTTTTTATTGTCCTTGAGGATCTCTAGAAACAACATAAGAACTTCAAAATATGTTCCAAATCGCCGGATAAATCTTTTGGGACGACTTTCAACGCATGTATCTTTGCTGAGAACAATTATCCCTCACTCTCAGACCAAGCCGGCTGCTCCCGCTCTTCCAGAAGTTCTACGTCGATTCGGCGACGAGCTTCTTGATTGTCTGGCCTTCTTCTGCGATCGGAAAGCGACTGTTCCGCACGATCGAATCTACGGAATCCTCGGTCTTGTGGATATTCCAAGCTTACCGTCGGATCTGCAGCCAGACTACAGTCGACCCTTTGCTGAAGTGTGTTTTGCCTACGCAAAATTCTTCATCAGAGCCCGTGGTGGCCTCCGCGTCCTGGCACTGGGCACGCATCGATTCGATGGCTTCCCTACCTGGTTGCCTGACTTCAGCGAAAGCCTTAGTGGTGGGGCAGGAGCTACGTCTGTCATTCCGGTGTTCTCGGAAGATTGTCGATGTATTTCTGTTCCTGGCACCAAGCTAGGCGAAATCATTGAAGTCCATTGTGTACAAGAGAGATGCTCTACGGTTGCGTGGGATGACCCAAATGAAGTTTTGAGTATATTTTTCGATCTGGCCAGAAAAGTCTTGATTCCAGCATCTACCATCCGTGCCTGCGACCTGCGAGTAGTCTTGGAGGAGTGGGCTGAATCTAGCACTGCTTGCACCGTTTTCGGAGCCAAGGTATCGGACATTTTAACATTGGGTGAAAACATCAACAATGACCTTTCTCCACGATGCCACCCGGCGGCCCTGGCTTGTTTCGCAGCTCTACGGACATATTTTCAAATTACTACCGATGTCCTTTCGAGCGATGGGGTGATATTCAATTGGTCTGACAGGCCTCGCGCTCGGCAACCGGCAAGGGCAGGTGATTTTGTATACGCATTGAAAGGAACGACTCGACTGACCTTGCTGCGACCACGTACTCAAGGCAGTGGATTTGAGGTCATGGGATTATGCTACTCCACGACACTTGAAGATGTAAACTTCATGGAAGAGTATTTCCAAGTCAGAGAACTCGAAAGCGTTAGTTTGTATTGATGCTAAGATTTCCGAACTACAACGAAGCAAGAATTCCAGTAGCAATCTTCTCCGCAAGAGCATAAACAGTACTTTGCGGATGGCCAGGCGGCAACAACGCAAAAGAACTAGTGTCTACAACTCTCAGTCCCGAAACACCAAACACTCTCGCCTGGGAGTCAACAACAGCGTCTGGATCTGAAGCTGTCCCCATCTTGCAAGTACAAGCAGCGTGCCACACAGTTTGCACAGTCTTCTGGATTGTGTCGAGAATCTGAGCATCCGTTTGCACGCCTGGACCTGGGAAATATTCGTCTCCAACGAGGACACTGGACATGGCTCTCGTGGCGAACGCTTGACGGAGTCGCTTGTAGGCTGCGATTGCAACAGCCTGGTCGGTGGGAGAAGTGAGCCATTTGGGATCGATGATGGGGAGGTCATCGGGATTGGAGGAGGCAAGCGTTACAGTTCCTCGGGAAAGAGGCGCGACGATGGCCGCGAGAATGGTTGCGTACTGTTGAAATCAGTTGAACGTCCAACCAGAGAAGGGATTGGACATACCTGGAACCCATCCTTAGGCTGTCAAAATGTCAATGATGCAAAGTCACCAACATAACCTGGCGCAGAAAGATACTCGATCTCAGGCCAGTCAGCTGGGAACTTCGCCAAATCAAGCCTTGCAGCAGGCGAAAATTCGTTCTTCAGTCCAGCAGGAACTTTCTCCCAACCAAGATAATCACAGATAGGGTTCGTCAAGGGCCCTTCCTTTTGAATGGTGTAGTCGACAGCCAGTTGCGAGGCGAGGTAAATAGGATCATTGGCTAAGCGAGTGAACGTTTGAAGATTGACACGAGAAGAGGGACCGAAGAAAACATGATCCCACATGTTCTGTCCCACGCCTCTCAAGTTGGAGAGAACCTGAATGCCAAATCTTTGAAGAGCGGCAGCTGGACCGACGCCGGACAACATCAGCAGTTGTGGACTTTGGAAAGCACCAGCTGATAAGATCACTTCTCTGCGAGCGTTAATCATGTATGTGATTCCATTCGATTTGACTCGGACGCCAGTTGCCTTTTTGGCACTATTGAACTGAATCTTCTGCGCCATGGTGAGAGAGTAGACTTTGAGGTTCCTCCTTCCAGCTGCAGTGTTCAAAAACGACGTTTGCGAAGACTCGCGAGATTGGTCGCCTGGGCTGATGGTTGACGCACAGTACTGGGCACCAAACAGAGACCCGCTGTTAAAGTCCGGAGCATCTGCAATCCCTATCTCGTTCAATGCACCTTCGATATAACTGGAGAAGGGACCTGCATAGTTCGCATACGAAACTTCCAATGGTCCACCAGTCGATGAGAATGCAGCTGCATTGAACTCGGCCGAAGCATTGGCTGCACGTTTCGGTCCAGGTGCGGTAAACTTAACACTCTACTGGAAGTAAGGGAACAGATTATCGAAGGTGTACGAGTTGTCACCAACAGCATCAGCCCCACTGTTGATAGGATTCTCTGGTCCCTCGCTGATAAATCATGAAGTTCCGTGCTGATGATCCGCCGAGACACTTTCCTCGGGCATAATGTATTCTTCGGTTAGCAGCTCCAGCTTGAGGAGCGGTGACGAAGTTCCAGTCGACGAGAGGATTGGTGTCTGCTGGATCTGAACCGCACCAAAAGGCGTCTCCGGCTGGCGTGGAGCTGAAGATTGGATTGGTGACCTTTCATGATATCAGTCATAGGTCTCAGGAGACAGATTCAGCTTTGGGTGCTCACTTGGTAGAGGGATCCGGCTTCAATGACTGCAACACTTATGCGCGGGTTCTCAGAGAGCCTCGCCGCCATAGTCAGACCAGCTGTTCCTCCACCAACGATCACATAGTCGTATGTTGCAGAAATGCCGATGAGGCCAGCGAGAGATCCAAGGAACCCATTGATCCCGGAGAGCGAGCAATGGAAAGCGGGCGACAGTATATAGTCAAGCCCAATGGCTGATCTGCCGAGGAGACGGAGCTTTTTAGCCATGTGAAATCCTATGCACAGGAAACTATTGACGAACTATTTGGCTGCCAAGTTCTCCTTTTCACTGATACCGTCCTTAGCTCCTTGATCGAGGCGTTGCTACCCCGCGTAGTTCCCGATGATCTGTACTAGCTCTGACAATTGCCACCCGAACGTGCAACTGGGACAGCTTCATTTATACTCATTCGTCCTAATCCCGAGTATCTAAAAGTACACTGATTCTTCTTCCTTTCACACTTACTGGACGAATAAGTCACAGCTTTGTACGACAGATTTGATCTCCTAGCAGCTCAATATCCAACGAGCTAACTCGGTTCGATGCCGAAAGCTCAGACCTGCCAAGGAGACATGGAAAGAACGGCGTTGATTTAGAGAGAAGACTAAGCTCTAAATAATTTCCGGGCCAATTGGCGCTTAAGTCTTGTCCTATTTTCAGTATCTAAGCACCATTGAGGCTTTTGTTCTTGACACGGTGAGAATTACCAGACATTGAAGCCTATTGGCCTCAAAGTTGGCTGCGGAGTGTCATCCGACCTACAGTAGCAGATATCTTAGACTGAGGCGATTTGAACTTTGCTTAAAGAAACGCTCAGATCTTCTTCCGGTACATGTAATAATCTATCTTGATATTCATTTTGTTTTTATTCTATCTCAGATGAGGTAGAAGCGCGAAGAAGGTGAGTCAACAATCACAACGTATTTGACCCTAAGACGCTCGAACCGAAATTTATGCTATTGCGAAGACCCCAACCACATCAAAGCCTCTCAACCCTTTGGCGATCTATTCCACCCTCTATGCTACAGTGGCAAATGCGAAAGTCAAACACCTGCATGCATAAAATTTCCTAGTCTCCTCTGGAGCTATCGTACCCCGCACCTCAGACGCCAGTCCTTGTCATTCATCATCCACTCAGACTCTTCTCTCCCTCCTTCAACAGTTTCTTCACCCACGAAATCCCATCATCCGCCCAGCCAACCCGATTCGGCCTATACCCCTCCATCTCCAAAGCCTCTTGATCCAGCGTTCCACCTGCAACATCAAAATACGGACCCCAACCACCCGTTGTCGCCAGTTCTCCTGGAGGTTCGGACCAATAGTACGTTAAATGCGTACCACACTTGCCACAAAACGTGCGATTCACATCCTCGGAGCTCGAGAAGTACGCCAGGTAAGTATTGTCTTGCAAATCCTTGTCAGGCACCAGGTATTCCATCATCGTCGGCTTGAGTTGTGAATCAGGTGATGTCGAACTGGAGGTGCTATTCGTGCTGCGAAGTTGAAGTGTGAACTGCACCCACTCTTGGGGACATATGAACCAGGACTCGATGATTGTTCCGGCAATGCGACGACAGGATGTGCAGTGGTCCAAAGTGATCATTGGCAAGCGCTCGGTCACTTTGTTGGGAGGGAAGATTTCTTTCTTGGGATCGCTGGCGATTTTGGGTCGTGCCTCGAGCTCTGGGACGGAGATCGTGTACCGGATTGCGTTGCAGAAGCATCCGCCTTTCAGTTCGAATGCGGTTTCTGGAAGTGTAGGCATCTTGAGTGGTTGCTGAATTGAATGGAAGCTGAGGTTTGAGAATTTGAAGTCTCGAGTTGAGATGGGATGTTGTTTGTCCGTGATTATGTATGACGCAGCAGCGGTATCAAATTCACCCGTAGTACGGAATACCTCAGCCTGCATATAATGAGGGGAGCTTCAATCTTGGAAGCATTCTTAACTCCATTTTCAATTCACTAAGATTCAGAAACAAAACGCTGTCTGCGTTACATGGCTTAGCTTGGTGTCTTTGAAAATTATGTAAAGGATATCTTCCTATAGGTCTATGGCGTAGAATTGTAGCCCAGCACCCCGGATAAGCTGGCATTGCGGGGTATTATTTTAGCGAGTCCATGCCTATGGGTAGGGTGGTCAGCATGAACAGAACACCATTTCAGAAGCAATTGGACTGCTCAATTTACTAGAGATTTGAAGGCCAAATTTCGTGCAAATCTTGTCACATATACGGGGACCTTCGCGAGAACAAGAGTTGAGGTCATGATAAAGTTGATGGATAGAATTAAGCGAATATCAACAAGGACACCGCTGGTTTAGGAGAACTTGAAATCTCGGGACATTGCGTTGGCCGGATCCCGAATAGCCCATCTTGCGCAATTACTCAGGATCAATAGCGGGATGTCGATTGGGCGGGTCCATCTCACATCGCCACTCGGCTAAAACAGGCTGTGGCTGCTGCCTACTCACATTTCATGACCTCACTTCTATAAAAGATATCAAATATTTGAGAACTTCTGATCAACAGATGTTACCCCTCTGAAAATCTCCAAAGCCTCAAAATTTCATACCCGCATCATGTCCATTCCAGTCCACAAAGCTGAGGATTGTCCACCGGCCGAAGACACGCAAAACAAGTCGATGACCTGGGAAGACATGCGAAAGCTACACCCCAATCTCCCCGAGCAGCCTCCGGTCCCAACTCGCAGTGTTGAATGTAATTCGATGTCATATATCGATGACAATGGAGTTCAACGACAAATATGGATGCCGAAAGGGACAGCGCAGACTGCTTCCAAGCACTTTGACACAAAGAACTGGGCGGCCCTGGCAAAATTCCCGACTTATGGTAAGTTCGGCCTTTCTTCAGTTGACAATGAAAGAGAGATCAAGATAGGTTTAAGATGTATATACTGATATGATGCTTGTTGGTAGTTGACCAAGGGTATTCGGATGAAGGGGAAGCAGAAGAGAAAGAGCGGAAAACTTGGGAATGGCTCATGGAAGATGGTGCAAAAATGACCGCCCAACCAGCGACCAATGACTCGGAGGGGAAGGATGCTTAGAAACGGAGTCTTTGATATACCAGGGCCAGAGGTACTGGTTGGATTGTTAGAGAAGTGGACACCGTAGCTGGCGCGCCGGTTTGAGAAGCAAGAGAATGGAATTCAAGCAGAACTATTCATAATCAACGACAATATTTGCAGCACCCTTTTGCTGATCCCTCCAGTATACTGCCCAATTGAGCTCTCCCGCTGCTATCTTCATGTCTAGAGTGTAGTCGAGTTTCTTGTACTTGGATACTCCATCCAAGCTAGTGCCCTCCTTCAACTGGTCGTAAATGCCCTCCTCGAAGTTACACTCGAAGTTGCAAAGCTTCCGCGCTTCTGGTAAAGATCAGTCATCAGACGTCAACATAGCAGTCACAGTCATGGAATTACCGGAATTAAGCCTTGTAGGTGGAATTTTCCCGCCAGAAACCCAAATATTCTCTTTGATGCCGGAAAGATCCCAGTGAGAGCGGAGAATCCGAGTCCATTTGTACTCGACGGGGACAATTTTGCTAACGCTTGTTCCCTTCAAAGCGGAAGAGGATCGTTAGTACAAGCGGGAAACTTTTCGAGAATAACAATCAACATACACGTCTGAGGTACCAGGTGAATTGCTCCTTAGCCAGAATCTGACCTGTGATACTGTTCTTGTATTTGTCAGATGCAACATGGATTGCAGGGTTGAAATAAGAGTCATGCAGCACCCCATAGCTCAATTTGCTGATGAAATTCGTCACTGTTTCACTTTCCACCGAATTGCTTAGGCCCTTGATGACAGCACCGCGACTAATGACACCCCATCTTCAAGAGATCAGCACTGAAGCCCTGAGAAACACAAAGATATGAATATAAAACTTACGCATTAGTTGGACGCTGTATTGGCATTGGAAAGGTCTTTTGCAGCTGGTTGAGAAGAAAGTTGTTCTCCCCAAACCCGCCAACTAGCAGAACGGCCTTTGATTCCTGTCAGTAGTTGGAGTCTTGAAAGGTATCAGATGTCAAACCTTGGGCTTTTTTGTGGTTATGTCTTGGATCTCCGAGACCTGTGATCTGACTAGGTCGACTATTTGACCAATGACCGGGTGGAAGATGGAGTTAAGATGACCCCTGCGATGTGATCAGGATGTGCCTACAATCATGAAGAAATTCCTCACTGTTCCAGCAGGATAGTACTGCTGGGTCTTTTCCCAAACAACCCAGTCTTCTTGGGCTTATAATTAGGGATGTCGACTTGATAAACCGTTGGCATCTTTGTGGGTCCTCCATACTTTCTCTTCGCAGCGAACTCCCAATCATTTTCGAACACTTTAGCCTTGGCTTCTGGGCTCAGCTGGTCATAGGTCTTTTCCCCAACAATAGTCCGAAGAGTATTGTCAAACCGTTCATCGAGATATACTGCACCACACAAGTCCCCTAATAGAGTCAATTGACATTCGCCAGAGGAACGAAACGTTGGCGGCAGGGGGTACCTGTAGGCTCAACACACTCCTCCAGGCGAAGAGGGTCCAGTGACTTCACAGTGTGGCTGATGAGATCCTGCTTCATTTCAGTAACTGACAAGGCGATATTGACTTCCTTAACTCACAACGGTGCCACCTCCAGCATCACACACGACAAACGAATCTTCGAGCTTGGTTTTGTAAGCATTTGTCACTATCCAGTGTCTGCCAGGAGCCGGATGAAACTCACCTGTAGGTCAGGTCGCCATCTCATCCCAGACTCTCTCCAGGCTGCTAGTGCGGCAGCTTCTGGTTCGGTCACCATTCGAAAGGTGGTTTCGCCGCGCAGTCTTGGCTCCAGAATTCCAGCTTGTATGGCAGCCTTTCTCGTTGATTCTTGAGCGCTGTGGTCCCAGTTTGCAGGCAGCGTCAACACGACCCGGAATGTCATGTTGTTGACCGCAATTTTAGTAAGAGCCAGTTCAATCACTTCTATGGCATGTTTCCAGAGGCATCTCAAGAAATCAGCAGTAACATCAATGGCCGTCTTCCTCAATTTTCCCAACACTCGTTTCGTCTCTTGTACCTTCGCTCCACCTTGATTGATAGCATCATTGGAAAGTAGTAACTTAAACCACTGCGCTTGATTCACATCCTGAGGGCTTACCATATAGCCCCACTTCAGCACATTTCCACGATCGTCGTAGCATATCCTTGAAGGGACCTTGTCCGACTCCTGGTTTCGCGCGCTTCCAGAATCCACATCCCATTTGTGTACTTGTTCAATCTGATCTGGGCTGGCTGCCTTGGACCAGGTCCAGGAAACTCCAGAATACCTGCCTTTAAATCAGTAACCACGAAGGGACAGCAGCTTGGAGCCTTATCATACGTTGTGCCAAAATCTATGCCGATGACAACATAGTGGGCCTCTGGCAGTGGGGATAATGTCAGACGATTGAAAGATTGCGATATTTGAGAGGACTGGTCATCATTCCATCGGAATGGAGTGTCTTTCCCTGGAAGATAAGACATGTTTGCAACAATGGTCTGGTTGTCAACCTGGAGCGATGCGGACTTGAACATCAACCAGGCTGAGCCTAAAGTTTGACCAGACTCGGAGCCTCACGGAAAGGGCCTGATCTTAGATCAGAAATGGGGGGTGAGACAACGAGGGAGTCAAGAACATGGGGCGGGATGATTGGAGTTGAGGGGGGCGGGGAAAGTGTCAAATATTGGCCAGCCTTGTGTTCTGAATGCAAGCCACAACATACGCAAAATCCCCTCAGCAATTCAAAAAAGCCTCAAGTTTGAGCTGAAAATCGCAAGAGCTTATCTTTCCAATCATTCATAGAGGCTGCAGCCGCTGTCCGGCGACTCAGCCGATAGAGATCGCTGCTGCATGCTCTCATGGCCAATAGCTGTTGAGGTGAAAAAGCCATTATCAGACTCGGGCGCGAGGCCTTTTCCAACATTAGAACCTGAGGTGCTGGATTTATCCTTTCGTGCTCGAAGAAAGCTCCTTACTTCCACCAATCTACTCTACAACCAGCCAGCTTCCCATCTATGTTGAACCAAATGTCGGACCATGATGTGGCAGATAAGAGTCTTGTTCTTGTGATGGGTCTGACAGGATCTGGGAAGACATTCTTCATCAACCAGTTGACTGAACAGCGTAGCCTTGTCGAAGGCCATGGCTTACGATCGTGTATGTCCCCATGTTTGAACTGCATGTCCATGTAATTAACAGCCCGAACTAGGTACCGAGAGATGCCAGATTGTGGAAACAAGCATTGGAAATACGGAGTTCGTGATCATGGACTGTCCAGGTTTCGACGACACCACACGTAGTGACACAGAAATCCTCAAAGAAATCGCAGAGCAACTTTCAGCTATTCGTATTCTTGGATACAACTTGAAAGGAATCATCTATCTCCACCGTATCACGGACAATAAGATGGCAGGATCTGCCATGAGGAACCTCGATCTATTCACCAAGCTGGTTGGAGATGATGCCCTGTCTAACGTCGTTCTGGTGACAACAATGTGGGGCAATGTTACGGACATTGAGAAAGCAAACGAGAGAGACAGTGAACTCAGAGAGGAATATTGGGGAGATATGAGACGAAAGGGGTCCACGGCCACCAGATTCGATGGAACAACAGCGTCAGCCGAAGGAATCGTGTCTCAACTTCTGGGAAAGAAGACTGTCATCCTCAAGGTGCAACAACAGCTCGTCGACCAAAAGATGCCGCTAAACCAAACAGCAGCCGGCGCCTTCTTGGAACCAACGATTCACCGCGAAGAAGCGCAATACCGAAAACGGCTTACGGAGTTGGAGAGAGAATTACAACTTGAGAAGAATGGCGGAAAGCGGTTGGAGGTGAAAAGATCCCAGAGAAGAAATGCTGCAGGGCTTCAGAGAAGAGTGGAGGACAAAGAATTGTTGAAATCCAAGCCCGGTGAGGAGGTTGAGACGAGGCTTCAGAAGCTGAAGAAGGGATCTCAGAAGTTTGGCATTCAGTCTCTCCAAGTTTTAGCAGCAGCATGTTCAATCGCCTTTACTGTCGCAGGGTTTGTGCTAGCAGGGTAGACTCGGACTTGTAAACAAGGGGCTTCTAGTCAAATGACATTTCGACTTGTCCTTAGGACTGGTGTCCCGCCTAAGCCTCTCTTCCATCTCCAGCCTTGGTGACCTTGCACATTCAGCACGAAACAGACGAGCTGCTGTAGAGTTTTGCAGCCTTGCACATAAACGGGCAATTAGTTATTAACTCTTTCAGCTGGTTTTAATGTCCCCTCCCCCTTCCCAAATCATGGTCAGGTGCTATTAGGGTATTCACATAGCCTTCTTTGAACTGTCCAGCCGAAATCTTGAACGGGTGTAAAGATCGGAACCAACCCTTTCCGGTATTGATTTCACAGAATAAATGTTCCTCGGTGCAACCACCACTTCCAACTGGATACGACCCTACCTGTTCTTTATGATATGATATTGTCTTGGCGCGCAAGCCGCTTTGAACTCTAAACCAATCGAGTTCTCAAAAGAAAAGCAGCTGAAAATATTGCATATGGTGGCGGGCGCCTATTCTTTGCGTAACCATCCTTCACACGTTGACCGACCCGCTTCATGGACAACGAGGCTCTGCCTTCACTTCCCAGCAAAAAAATCCACCGTCTTTTCAAATATTATTTTTGCGAGAGTCACACCTCAAGGCCTCATAGCAATGGCAACCGTGACAGACTTCAGCAAGCAATTGGAGCGGAAGACTCTCCCAGACCCACCGGCGGAGGCTGCAAGCCACCATACATCAACAACATTAACAGTGTCACGAGATGGAAATGGCGAGGGCCTGCGAAGAACAACAACTGTATCGAAAAGACGAGAGACCCCTACCATGCAGCGTCAGTTCACGTCAGAAAGTGTAAAGTCGACCGGATATCTGCACATCTCTGATATGACCGACCAAGAAGCCAGGGAGGCCCTCGCAATTTCACACGAGAGACATCTCGCTGCTGAAGCACGACTGAATATCGCAACCGAGAAGCTTGCCTCTATGCACTCGACAGATCCGTATCGTGAAAGCGATGATAGCATCATACGGAAGATGAATGAGCTTCGTCATGACATCAAACAATGGAGCCGGAAGCTGTCTCCAGGTCTGAAGCAGACTGGCGTGGTGAAAAAGGCCGTGAAAGCATTATTCGACATCCCAGAAAACGAATCGCCATTTGAAAGCATTAGTAGACAGTGGCAAGACTTTCTGGACGAAAGTAGGGTCGAGAACGGGGCATCGAAACTGGTGCAGAGTTACGTGTGGAAGATGTTGATGACTGAGGTGTTTGATGTGGACCGCCAAGTTTGGCTCGGAGGTCCTTGTGTCAAGGGGCCATTTCTGTGCGCTTTGTACGAGCCATTTCATAAGTTGAACACAATTATGTATCTGATGGTTGGTGAGTGATCATGACAGGATACCGGCAGAACTCTACTAAAATGAAGCCAGAGAGCAACAAGACACCTGCTAGCGCGAAACAGTACTACGACTGGCGAGCGCAGACGGTCAGATTGCTGGCAAGCTGCGGCCGACACCAGGCCTGCATCGATCGTAGTATTGCACTTATCACGAAAGAGATAGCAGGGGTGCTGAAAGATTACTCATCGCAAAAGAACGCATTTGGGGATGACGAAATTAATGGTGGAAAGAACAACCTCGCCGCCATTGTGAGATCTGCGGTTGCCCTCGATCTCCTTCTTTGGCAGCAAAAGGCTTACTTTCCTTTTCGTATTTACCACCCTCCATCACATCCTTTTTCGAGCTTTTGGATGACGTCGGATGTGTCAGATGGGAATGATAAGCTGCTGGAGGAGAGGCAGTGTCGCGCAAGCTTGTTCTCAGCCCCTGCGCTATACAAAGATGGTACCTCCAACGGAGAAAATCATGGCGAGAACATAGTCTTATGTAAAGCTGTGGTGCACTGTTTACTTTCCTCTTGACTCGTTAAAGATGTCACAGCGAGCATCTGACATGGGTAGGTGGAGGGATGTTGTACCTGTGGGCGGTCGGGTATTTTTATGCCCCTGCCTTAAGCGAAGTTGTCAACAGTGTGGAAGTCAGGTTTCGTGTTTTACTAGAGGAGGAAATCCTTCAATGAACAAGGTCAAAACTCTTAGTCTATTTTACCTGCTCGAAGTCCCCTACACCAGTAGCAACTGTACATTTGTTGGATTTCATGTGATCCAAGAATCACGTAAATACCGAAGGCTCTAGAGGCCTTGATTTATAAACACATGGAGAGCTCTAAAAGCTCTTCCTCATATATATAAACCTACTCTCACTCTACCTTTAAAAAAGTAAGGCACGCAAATACAAAAATTTAACATAGTAACAATTCAAGTCAGATCTCAACTTCCTTTACTTACGTATACTCCCCATAAAGCTCCTTATAGTCAACTAAAGCCGCAAAAAAGTCTTACATTATCAAACGTTTACAGATACGACCTATAAAGCCGTTGGCTATTATTACGTATAATAATTAATAACCATAGAACTATTGATTCCTTTAAAAAATCGTGTTTCCTTATATAAAGAGTTTAAAGCCACTGCCTATTACGTAAATATAAGAAGTCAGAGCCAGAGCCTTGAGCCAGAGCCAAAACCAAAGGCCAGAGCTATCAAGCCAAAGCCATTTATACAACTATTTGCTGTCATTCGCCGTCTTAATATCAAGTTTGTGTAGAGGCTTAAATCAAAAGGGCGTGTTAGATTTCATGTAATCCAAGAATCACATAAATGCCAAAAGCTCTAAAAGCCTTAATTTATAAACACATAGAGAGCTCTGAAAGCTCTTCCTCATATATATAAACCTACTCTCACTCTACCTTTAAAAAGGTAAGGCATGCAAATACAAGAATTTGACAACATTCGCTTACAACCATTCCAAATGGATTAAGAGAGCCATAAGCGCCCCAAACCACTCAACTTTTAGCCAGGTTCAGGAATTATGGTGTTCAGAGCCGGTCGCAAATATGGTCAACACAGAGAGTTCTTTATCCAACCACGTTTCGCGGCAAGTCGATTCGTCAGCGAATGACGCCGTCACGCTAATGGATTCTTCGTGTTCACACAACCTCAGATGATCTTCCTTCTTCACAAGCATTCAAAGCCTAATTATATCCCACGTCCCAAATACTGCAATGATTACCAGTCTCCTCTGATCTGCCATTCCCAAAACCTCCATGCAATGCGCCCACTAGACCCGACCGAGCTTTATGCAGCCGATTTACGATCAGCGCGAACTGACACCTGGAATGTGATCAGTCCTGTTCATCACGCGTATTAATTATATAGAGATCGATAGCTAAACTTGGGCAGTGGGAGAGCCAATCCCTAATCATCAGCGTCTCGGATTTTTCGCATCTCAAAGAAAATCCTCACCTGTCTTCGAAACTTCTACCAAACTTGAATAACCAGCCTACAAGCCATCACTCTTCATCCAAATAGCATTGGCAGGCTGAAAGGATAACCTAAGGCTATCAAGATGCTTGGGCACTTCCCTTGCGACGTGGTCGATGGCTGCAACTGCCATGCTTGCGAGAATGAAGCCTGGGGCACTCATGGCGGTGCAAGACTCATCTTTCTCCTAGCTGATACGTATACTTATCACGACCATCCTTGTAGCAAGAACAAATAATTAAAGACAGCCCGATATCTTCCAGACCAAACGAAAGGACAGGCTAGACTAAGTTGTTCAAGAAGGTATAGAGGTAGACTTCTGATTCACGATAGCAGGATAACGACATAATGATTTCCACGAGAGAAGGGCATCGATCTCTTCAACTGCAGATACCGGACGGGATTAGACGCCCCGAAGATTTGTTCGCCTCTTAGTTGCGAGCAGAGCAGGTGGTTTCAAACACAGCATTTGATACATGATTTTTCGTTGAAATGAAATCTCAGTTACCAGGACGGACTGACTGCAGTTCCTACAGAGTAAGAAGTTCATCCACATCCAATGTGCCTAGAAATCCAAATAGCTCTTCCGAGGAGAGCAAGTAGAGGTTTATCGAAAAACTTGAAGCGAGATATTACCGATCTTGCTTCGAAAATCCCTATTGACTATTGGTGTTATATATCATGGCGTTGATCAAGTTGACGGGCGTCCGTTGTTGAGAAGCTCAAGTTCAGGTAATTACCAATTTCACAAGAGTTCAAAATACATTAGTCCCAGCCCAATCCCATTCCCGACTCAACCTCAATCTCCTAGCACTCAACACCGAAACCTCGCATCTCAACCTCTCAGATATCACATAACAACACACGCCGACCCAAGCTCGCTTAGCTTCTCCTTCCCTTCTAGAACAGCGCTATATTCTGTGTCTTCCTATCCTTCCCCTTCGTCTCTGCTGTACATGTATCTTAGACGGTAGAAAGTTTCGCAGTGATGCCAGTTACTTTTGAGATGTCGGATTTTTGTATTCTGCATTGTGGCGTTCTCTCCCAATGCTGCAGTAACCTGCAGGCAGGTGCAGGGGTTGGGGATGCACACAGGCACAGCTGACGACTGCGGTTCGCCTCGTACCTTGCACTTGCATGTGGATGTGGAGTGGAGTCTATGGAGCGAACTTTGTTGATGATCTGAGCTATTGATTGGGTATATGAGATGGCATGACTCAAGCCGAGGCTTTATGATTGAGTTTGATGACATTTGACTTCTGCCGATCCGAAGGCTTGACGATTTGAACATCATCATCGAGAATATCAGTGGAATGAACAATATCAATTACTTTTGAAGCCGTTACTCGACTTGATGAAGCTCCGGTGCTAATGATACAGTCCTACCCGGACATTCCATGAATAGACAATGAATAAACCCCCAATCTCACTCGATGTTTACAAGAAGAAGAAAGCAATACCGCCACAAATAACAGCAATGACGCTCATACCCAGAGCAGTAGCGCCAGCCGTAGAGACAGTGGTAGGGGTAATACCACCAGTGCCACCGTTTCCACCAGGAGTCGAACCATTATTAGCTCCTGAACCAGATCCAGAGCCACCGGAAGCAGACCCAGATCCTCCTGAACCAGATCCCCCTGAGCCAGATCCTCCCGATCCACCAGATCCAGAACCACCGGAGCCTGAACCAGAGCCGCCATTGTTGCCAGAGCCGGATCCACCAGCACCACCTTGACCACCTGAACCTCTAGAACCGCCAGAACCGCCCTCACCACCGGCTCCACCTTGACCTCTAGAGCCACCGTTTCCTGTTGGATAATCGCCATCACACTTAGGACCAGTGCAGTCATTATAGCCACATGGGCAGACAGCCCCCATGCAATCACATCGGCAGCGATATGGGTTGCAGTAGCGAGGTCCTCCCGGGTATGTACCGTTGGGGTAGGTCATGTTCTTGTTTGGGACAATTGGGACGACGCCAGGAATGGCGATGGCAGGGTGGGTGATGTTCTGAACACCAACGCAGGTGAAATTGGCAGCAATCGGGCAATCTGGAGCCGAGCAGATGCTTTGAAATTGATCGCCTTGGGATGGGATGACAGTTTTTCTTGGTGAGCAGCGGAAACCGAAGAAGTTCATGAGTGCTTGACCGACAGGAGCAATGTCTTCGGGAGTTACGCCAAAGGACAATGCTGAAGCAGCGACTTGCTCGATGAAGTAGGTAACCTCAGGTGGGCTGAGGACCATGAACCTGACTGTGTTAGCATATGCTGGAGCAGAATGGAAGAAGGAACGTACTTGTGGACATTGTACATAGAGGAGTGAGCAGAGTACGCTGGGAAGTCCGCACCACCTTGTTGGGAGCAGCCGAGGAGGGTACCGAAGTATTGGTAGAGATGGGTCAAGAGGAGACTGGAGATGTCAGCAGGCGCCATCTGGCGGAATGGGAGTGCATACAACTGTCTGGAGGTTTTACCATTGGAAGGTCTGCCAGCCTTGAGAGCGGATGCACCACCATCATCGAAGAAGTTGACAGAGACACCAGAAGATCCACCTTGGTTGGTAGATGCGAGGACACCGTTGAAGTATGGAAGAAGGTCCACTGCAACACCACCGACTTGAGCTGGGGCGAGGATGCCAGGAACGACAGCACCATTGCTGGTCTCTGAGTCTGCGAGGTGTCAGTCGACGTCAATGGCAGGAAGATGGGATGGCATACAGTTACCGATCACAGCAGTGTTGACCACAGCAACCAAGAGCTTGTACTGATTGGCTGCAGTGTTGTCTTTGAAGAGAGCAGTGGTATACTTGTCGCAGAAGGATGGTGCTTGGGCCACGACAGTGCTGGCTGCAGCCACGAGGGCGAGGATCTTGACACGCATGATGATTGATTGCGATACTGAGATGTCGAGAAGAGAAGAAGTGTTTGATGTGATGTGATGTGATGCCAAAAGCAAATGGAGCCAAGGTTGAGTTGTGATGATGCAAATGCTGATGATCGATGATGAAGAAGAAAGGAAGAAAGAAAGAGAAGAGAGGGAAGAGCAGAAGAACGCAGCTTAAATTGGGACTGTGCGGGCAAGAATAAAGGTGGGAAAGACCGACCGACGAGGGGTTTGTTGACAAAAGAGGAACGGACGACCAACTCAACACCAAACGGTCTGGCCTCTGTTGACCATGCTTCGAGCCAAAGCAATAACATGCCGATGCTGATGACACCTGATACAGGTAATAGTGAAATGCAGACATCGGGGAAATTGTACAGGAGATGTTTACCGGAGCTGTTTATTCCGAGGACGAAGCGAGGTTGGACGACATGAAAGAGGCTCCTGCCCAGTGCACGAGTCTGGAATCTCCAAGAATGCCCTTCCATTCTACTGGTCGGCAAAGACTGGGAAAGAGCACCTTTAACGGTGCTTGTGAAATGAGAAATCCATCATTGCTGACCTGATTGGAAGCGTGTTGGCCTGCCTTGCTGGTGAACTATGGTGCTTCGGTGTGACGGCCATTCCAAAAATCGATTCTGTGCACGCAAAAAACAGAGAGAAAGCTCGGGATGCCAAATTTCGTGTACCTCCAGCGAATGCTCCAAGCCAGTCACCATTTTATTCGTACCTGCATGTAGCGCTATAAGAATTGTCCTAGCCGTTGATCTTAATCTGCTGTTCTCGCTCGTGGTATGCAAGCAGGCAGCACACGTCAGATCTGCTCGTTGGTCACGAGACTGCGGTTGAAAAGTTGATCTCCACGATACGATATGTTGTCCTAGTTACGAGTCGAGTTTTGAGAGAGAATTGATACATACGTAACGTAACGTACTCCATAAGGTATCTTGAGCACCGTAATCATCGGCTTATGTTCATGAAATTGAACTGCACATCTCCAATCGGACATGTCAGCAATCCATGATCTATAGCAGCCCATGGAAATGGCGCCTCAACCATTTCGACAACGAAGGTGATTATGTGGTGCCATGAACTTGATGTTGCCAGCCAACTTAAGATCATGTTGACACGTTATCTGTGTGATTCAGGAGCCAAGTAACTGGGAGCAGAAGAGTTCGTTTCGACAAAGCAGACCAGGTAGTAGAAAAGTGTGATGAACCATAAATGAGAAGTAGCATATCAAATTGATGATAGAAAAGCACAGTAAGCTTTGAAGATATTTTGCAAGCCTTCCGACACGCTGAGAAATGGATGAGAACACATATTGTGATATCAACAACCAGGTAGCTCCAGTAGTCTATCACTCCGAATGACCTGAATGGAGCGAAAGCAGTGTTCAGCGCCCAAGTGAGGTTGATATAGGAGATAACAAAAACTAAGAGAGGATTGCTACGGAGGCTGGGAGGTATATTTATGTTTTTCGCGTCATCAATCTCTCCCGTCTGATTGGTCCTGTGCCCACATTTCCAGGAACAGTGTTCAGACCTCCACTCTGAAGATCCCTGCGCGTCAAAGATGTGGATGGAAGGACGAGATCTGATGCAAAGACTAAATTTAAATCCTCCAAGGTATGTTTTACAATTACTGGGATTACCTACATATCGTAGTTTAGTTTTACCTCGGGATATAATTAATTCCGATATATTTTGCTTGTCGAAAGTCAATATTTTTCTTCACTCACTCACTCACGCAATTATCGATTCTCTCTCCACACTTCATTTCCCTTCCAGGGCAAGGCTCATTCACCAGCCGCCACTCACCCACTCCACTCCAGCCCCTATCAGGACTGCATTATGATCGCCAAGCAAGCGAATCTCAGGTGCATCTGCAACTGCATCTGCATCTGCATGTGCAGCCAGAACTGCCAGATGCGCGTCTCCCAAACTCTCTCTCTCATCCATTCATATCACACGTCCCTTGTTCATATCAACCCTCATACCGCGAACTTCCATACACCATACGCACCCCTCCCATCTCCTCCCACCACTCCACTCCACTCCACACTCGTTACAACACCTGGAAGCCGGTGATGCTTCACAATTCTACCTAGAAGACCTCCTTCTCCCCTGCTCAAAGATCCCCATTGCATCCTCTCGACCCATCCACAAACTACATCATCGTTCCTCCTATCTTCTCTCTCTTTCCGACACTATGCACGCAGCCAGCCTGCAGCCCCGGCACATATGAGATACAATACGATACGAGACCATCTCAAACACCCCGATCCAGAGCATTCACTTTGTCCCACAAACATGTTGTACTCCCCGCCATTCCCATCACCTCCACGGACTCGTTGAGCAAAGCAAGAAGCAGACAAGCAATGCGCCGTCTCCCCCAACAATCCAGCAGCAACGATACTAACCACCAGCAAAACCCCAAACCATGGACGGGACACCTCCTCCCCTCCTCTCACCCAGCATCCCTCGCTTTGCCCCTCCACGGACACACACCCGTACACCCTCTCGATCCCCGACCCGTCAGAGACTTGCAGACGACATCCTCTCCGATCTCTCCCCTGCCACAACCCTCGAAGCATTCACCAACCCATCCGGCAAACTGAAAGCCAGTATCGAGGCCGCGACTCCCAGCGAAAGAGCCTTCGGTCTACGAGCTACACTCGCATCGAAGAAGATACAGGAATGGATTGACGAGCTTTCGGGCTGGCCATGGCCGGCAGAAGGAGGGTCTCTGGGCTTTGAAATCCCATCTGCGAAGCGGCGGAAGTTGTCTATTAAAGGAGATGATCGAGGGCGGTGCAACAGCAATGGACACACTCAAGAACCAAAATACATTGGCAGTCTTCTAGAAACCGAGGTAGAGCGCTACGAGAACCGCATCGATGATATCACGGCCGATATGGAGGATCTGAACGTGGAGGACATCAAGCGCCAGGTTCTCGATACACATTTCTCTCCCAGATCTCGCCCGTCCTCCTCTGCTTCGAACGCGCCGCCTATGCCCAGTCTCTTTGCCTCGTACACACGGATGGATGATTTCACAGCGGTGATCACAGCTACGGTTCTGCAGTCTCTGCCGAATCTGAGTAGGCTTACCCGGTTGATGGATGTTTGGAATATTCGCCTGAGCGTTCTACGGAAAGTCCCTCCACTGATGCTAGCATTGGACGACGCCGAGATAGCTCTGAGAAGTGGCTGGACAGCAATCGAAAAATCAGACGCCTCACAAAATTCAGCTTCAAGACCGGAAGATATCTACTTGACCCGGAAAGCCTTCGAAATCATGCGCTCAGTGCTCCAAGACAAAGTCACAATCCTAGGCCGAGACCTAGATTACATGCTCGACACATTGGAAGGGCGACAAGATACCCTGCCAGACGCCTGGTTGGATCGCATGGAGATTATCGAGAACGACTATGGATCTTGGGTTGTGTCCGGGGATAGGAAAGTCAGAGAAGGAGAATGGGCTAGGATGGCCAAGGCGAGGAAGCAAGAGGATGATGCGCGCAAAATGAAAGAAGCCGAAGCAGCCGAGACTGCAAGGAGGAAAGCCGAAGAAGAGGCGAGATTGAAAGCGCAACTTGATGTTGAGGCGGACGCTGCTGGGTTGAGAGTGGAGCAGGAAGCCCAAGAAGCTGCGCGATTGCTTGCTTTGAAAGAAGCCGAAGAAGCTGAGGCGGCGGATATCGTGAGGCGGAAAGCAGAAGATGAGGCGAGAGAAGTTGCGAGATTGGAAGCTTTGAGAAAAGCAGAGGATGTTGAAGCTGCGAGATTGCTGGCAGCCGAGGCTGAGAGCGCAAGACTCGAGGAGGAGGAAGCACAACATCTTGCTGGGCAAAAGGCGTTGCGAGAAGCCGAAGAAGCCGAGTCTGCACGCCTACTTGCTGAGCAGCAAGCTGAATCTGCTAGGCTTCAGGCCAAAGAAGAAGCTCGGGAGCTTGCCCGCCAACAGGCATCTTGGGAAGCTGAAGTTGAGGCTGCACGAGTAATGTCTCAACAGCAGGCCAAATCTGCTAGGCTTCATGCCAAAGAGGAAGCTCGAGAACTTGCCGAACAAAAAGCGCTGGAAGAGGCTGCAAGGGTTGAAGATGCTAGACTATTGTCCGAACAAGCTGAAGCCGAAGAAAATGCTCGAAATGCTCGAAACGCGCGACAACAATCTCTTAGGGATACTGAAGTAGCCGAAGCTTGCAAGGCCAACGCGGAGCTTGAAGTCCAGGAGACCGCCAAACAGCAAGCTCGCGAGGAGGCTCAGCGCGTCGAGGCCGCCAGATTACTTGCCCAACAACAAGCCGAGGAAGAAGCGAGTCGACAAGCTGCTGTGGATTTGGTCATCCTCCAGGCCAAACACGATGCAGATGAAGCTGTTGTTGGAAAATCCCAGCTGCCTGCTGAAAATGCCGGATTAACAAGACAAATCGAGGAGGCTGAGATTGCAAGACAAAATTCAGAAGAGGAAGCCGAACTTGCGCGACAACAAGCACGGGATGCCGAAACAGCTGCGCTGAAGTCTAGGCAAGATGTGGACGCCGCCAAATCTGCTGGTTACTTGGAAGTTGGAAGAATCCCAGACGCGTCCCAAAAAGCCGAGCAGGCTGCAGAAACTACCAGAATCGACGCTCAACAAGAGATCAATGTTGCAGAATCAAAGCCGCAACCCATTCCTCTCGAGCTGGAAGATGAATTAACCTCTCAAAGATTGTCAGACTGTGATATGTGCGAAGAGATCCGACAGAGCAAGCCAAATTCCCCATCTCAGCCAGTCATGGGAGCCGCATTCAGCACAGGAACTCAGTACTCTGTGGGTTCTCTCCTCACATCCGATTTTGACGATGCTGTCGATCCTCAAATCGCAAGATATTCTCCGTTTGATGGAGGATACGAGTCTTCTGAGCCAGCTATTCGAACGACAGAGGTTGAGTTCAAGAAATCTTCTGGATTGGATCTTGCATCTCCCATTCATCTGGACGATTCCTTCCCCCAGACACCAACTTCATCGAATATTTCCGGTTCCGCTCGGGTTTTCACAACGCCAACATCTGAAGAGTCAAGTCCTCCTCGCTCAAAGGTATTGCCTGGCGGACATGGGTTCGCCAGCGTTGTTCGGATCTCTTTTCCAACAACACGAGAAGATCGTGAATCCCAACAAAAGCCTGACTGGATCGATCAAGCAAGCAAGGCTACACCGGCCACTCCACAAACGCCCGTCAGACCCGTCTTCTCCTTTGATGGTGCAAACGATGACAACGATTCTGTCCAACAGAAATCTGCAGAGGACTGGATTGTGGTTCATACTCATGATAATGATGTCGAGTTGCCGACTGATGTCCAAGATCATCACTCAGATCCCCAAAGTTCAAAATTCAGATCATCGGTCGTCTTTGATTATTCAACATCTGAACCTACACCGGAAATCTTTGAAGCTCAACCTGCAGAATACTTTGCTTCGCTTGCTAAGAGTCCTCAACCTCTTCCTGATCAAGGCGATCTTGTATTGCCCACAATTCCGTTTCCGGTCACACCAAAAGCTTCAACTGCCGTGACTGCTTCAGACTGCCAAGAGGCAACTTTCACAAAGTCTCCTGTGCATTTTGCGTCTAATCGACATTCCAGAGAATCTATCAACTCCATTCTGTCGCCAGTTGCAGAGGAGCTTTTGCCCCGGTCAACTGAGTTGGACGTAGATGGTCCCTGCGATCCTTGTGATGTCGCAGTTCGAGACTTGGAGTCAAATGAGAGGGAATTTGAAGAGACTGAGCTGCCAGTACTCGCTCGTAGGGCGGTAGTCTCTCCGATCGATAGCCCCATCAGGCGTTTTTCGATACCTCGTCGAGAAAGCATATCTTCTGATGCATCGACCATCATTCATGGTCGTGTAAGCGGGTCTCCTTCATCAACAGTTGCTTCGCCAATATCAGAAGATGCTACAGAGTCATCAATCGAACAGTCTCCATCAGCTGGTAAAATTGGGCATCGAAATGTCAAGTCTTACGATATCAGTCCTCCCAACTCGCCTCCTCCTGGAGTCGCCAAACGGCCATCATTATTCCTGCCCAGCACTCCAGGCTTTTCTCCTTCCACCGCTCCATCGACACCACTGCCAGATAGCATGCCTCCAACTCCCCTTGACGCCCCAGTATTTAGGAATGTCGATGTATCGACAATGCCGATTAGCAGTAGTCCCAAGAAATCCAACTCCGACGACCAAATGCAACAACAAATCTCATCTCTGCTGGAATCAATTCCTGCACGCATCCGCTTAACAACGGAACCCAACGAAACACCCTTCACATCTCAAACCCTGCGCCCTAATAAGACTCGCCGATCCATTACTCCCTCTTTCCGCTCCTCCTCAAGCATGTCCAACTACAGCACATCCTCCCGTGCCCCCACACCGTCATTCACTCTTGCCCCAGCCTTCGGCAAGACCTCATCTCGTCCACGCCCACAAAGCAGCAATCCCGAGATTAAACTCTACCACCTCTCTCGCTCCACTGGCGAAGCTCCCATCAAACTATTCGTACGTCTCGTTGGCGAACACGGCGAGAGAGTCATGGTTCGTGTTGGAGGCGGCTGGGCTGATCTGGGCGAATACCTCAAGGAATACGCAAGTCATCACGGTCGACGTTCCGCTGTCGACGCAGGCGATAAGGTCCAAATCCAAGACCTGCCATCCCGGAACGTATCCTCCTCGTCCACCGTAACACTGCGCGGTAATGGTGGGAATGGTTTGAACGGCCGATGCACACCAGATCCCCGCCCACAAAGCGTGATGGAACGTGAACGCCCAGCAAGCAGTCTCTTCGTCCGCAAAACCCGGCGCTCAATCGGCCAATCTTCTTCCTATTCCTCCACCGCATCCGTCACCGACCCGTCCCTCGCCCCTCCATCCAGACCATCAGCCTCACGCGCACCTTCTACACCTCTGCCCTCTACCCGCAACCTAGCCGCCACACCACCCTCAACCACATCCTCAAGCTCCACCTCAGGCGACCGAGACCGAGAACGACCAAATCGCTCTTCCTCCCGCCTAAGCTGGACATCTGACGACAACCCCCTCGCGCTTGGTCTCGCAGGCCCAAAAAGCAAAAATATCACGATCAGTGAGCGGGATCAGGAGTGGGTTGAGAGTATGAAGGAGAAAGTGCGGTTGGCGAGTGCCGAGAAGGAGAAGAGGGAGAGGGATAGTGGGGTTGGTATGGGTATGGCTGGGGGGATGAAAGGCAAGGAGGCGAGAGAAGGACGGGATAGCAGAGGTGGGAGGGAAAGTAGAGCAGGAGCAGGGAGAGATGGCAGGGAGAGTCGAGCGAGTTTTGGGGAGATGGAGAAGGTTGGGGGGACGAAGAGGTTGTTTAGGAAGGGACTGTGAGGTCCCTATTCGACTTCGACTCTTGGATCTGGCATCCCGACTTCTGGTTGTTGGCTTGAAGTCGTTGCTACTTTGAGCTTTTTCTTTCATTCGTTTATTCATTTCCTTGGTGCATTGCGTTACGTTCAATAGCATGGCATGGCATAGCATAGCTTTGGAGTTTTTCCTTCTCTTCTTACACGAGTCTGAGAGTCCGAGGATGGTTTAGTCATTCGTTCGTTTGTTACATATTCGATTCTCCTGGTTTGCAAGGTTGCATGGGCATTGGCATAGGGATAGGCAGGCATTGCGATACCCAGGCGAGGAAAGTTTTATCTGGTCAGAGAGGAGAGAGTGTTTGAGAGAGGAGGGCGAGTATGATTGTGAGGGGATGGGAATGGGGATGGGATGGGACAGTATGGGATGGGATGAGAGACCAGAAAAGGAAGAGTTGGAGAGAAGAAGAAGGAGAGAAAGAGAGAGATAGCGCATCATCGATTCAATACAATACCCCTTTTCATTATACTACACACCCTATCCAAGCTCCCATCATTCTCCTCTTCTGAGATCCTCCTTCATCTCATCAAATCCTCAAGTCCTCAAGTCCTTGCCTTGACTTCTTGACTTCTTGACTTCTTGACTTCTTGACTTCTTGACTTCTTGACTTCTTGACTTCTTGACTTCTTGACTTCTTGACTTCTTGACTTCTTGACTTCTTGACTTCTTGACTTCCAGATTTCAAGACCTCCAATACTCCATCTGTAAATCTATAATCTGTCTATCTACACACACACATACAAACATACATACATACATACATACATACATACCTTGATGCTACCAATTAACCCAGAAACTACTACGTCTAACTACACATCCACCTCTTTGGGCTAAACCGTCTAAACAAGGATCGCATGTAGTACGCTATATAAATATATATAATACACACTTAGAGATAGAGATGGAGATCGAAATAGAGATAACGATGAAATCGAAGAAAGGGGAAAGCAAGCTGCAAGCCTAGGTATAAGACCTCCCCCAACCCCCACCGCTAAATCAGAACTGCGCGAATAACTATGGATATGGAACATGAATAGTCAGCGATCTGTTCATTTCTTCGTTAACGGTCCTTTGATTAAAGATGTTAGAAAGATAGTTACTTACATTGCGCTAGGGCTTTGGCTAGTAAGCACTTGGTACTTGCATGAATTCCAGCTAATGAAATGAGCGGTGGTAGGTAGGTAGGTAGGTAGGTAAGTATGTTTTAGAAAAGATAGGCTAGGAGGGTGTATTATAATAAGTTCATGGACCGGGTGGGGTGAATCGAGAATGAGAGTAAATCGAGAATGAATGCACATGGCGGTAAATGTACCTAGAAATGACAGCGATAATATATTTCGAGAAAGAATTCTTTTTGTTAAGGAATCTTATAATGCGTTTGTAAGGTTGAGAGGTTTAGTGCGTTAGGGATTAAGTGCGTTGAGGTATGGTGGGTTGGTGACTGGGTTGTGTTGGGTTGGGTGGAATTGACGGGTGGAATTGACGGGTGGAATTGTCGGGTGGAAGCTGGATTACTGGAGCTGGATTGCCGTCCGTGGCTAGTAATGACTACTGAGTTGCGGTGTTTTATACATTGTTTGGCTTCATTTGGTGGTTAGTGGCTAGAAGAAGAATGTCGTATTAAGGAAGTAAAAGAGTAAGTGAATTAAGCGATGAGAGTCAAAAGAGTCAAGAGGACAATTGAGGACTTGGCCAATCTCTCTTCACAAGCCATCAATCACATCTCAATTCCCTCATTCTCTCTGTCCTTCACATCCCACCTGTTCATGTCTCCATGTATATAACCTCTCCCTCGCGTCATTACATACCGATAAACCCGATGAAGAAGAATCCGAGAACTCCGTTTCACTTTGAAAACAAGTACCTAAAATGGCAGCCGAAAAAGAAGTGGCATCCACTGCGTGCACAAACTCCTCCTTGCTGGTTTACACAAGGACATTCGGACGAAAAAAGTTGATTGCATATCTGGACCACAACTCATCCATCCCACAGCCGGCCGCTGAGAATCAAAGTTTATTTATATACTTGCCTCGCACGGAAGACTCGACGAGGCGGCGGGAAGGGATAGGAAAGTCGCGTTTGTTTGAAGTGCATACACTTCGTTGATTCTCTGATTGATTTTTATCAAGTGAATAGTAAAACCCTGACCGAGACCGAATTTAGTCAAGTAAGTGGTTCGAGAGCAGGGAATTCAACCTGTTCAAGAGGGTGGTTTAAGTAAATGTACAGTATAAATGTAAAGCTATTTACATCGCGATGAAGCGAGGAAGCTGAAGTATATAAATAAGCACAATTTGTTACTCTCTAGCTCGGCAACCAATTAGCCCCAGGATTGAAGTTCATGAATGAAGGTCACGCCCCTTGTTACCTCGCCTCAATGCGTATACTTCTTATCTATAGTTAAGACTCAGGTAGCTGAGTCAATGTCTGCGACTTACAATCATGCGGTGGGTGTGTTGTTACTAGAAAGTCCTAGGTATGGTTCAGATATCAGTCGGCGCGTTTGGCGGGGTAAAAGGAGTTTGAAAATTGACAGTGATGCGTTTAGTGACAGTTATATGAACTATTCAAGAGACAGGTACCGCACTTCCATTCATCTTTTCATTTTTAAAGATGACATCACGAAGATTGTTCAGTATAGTCAGGCCGCATCAAACACGGTAAAAATATAAAAGTGATATTAAAAAACATTTATTTAACCCAAAATGTGCGCCTAAATGCTAGCGTTATAAAGACCCACTTTCTATCTCAATCGGGCTAGTCTTCGAATTTAAGCATTTATAAATGTATAGTCTTGGCGCCGCCAAAATATTTGAGATTTTTATTTTTTTTATTTTAATGATTTTTAATACTTATTATGAATATTTTTAAAAACTTTTTATTTATAAAACCCTTATAAACTATAATACTACTTTTAAGCAAAAAATATATCTCAAAATATTAATCTTTATTAGCTTATTGAAATATTTATATTATTTAAAATAAAAAGATTTAATATATATTTTAAAATAAAATAAAAGATATTTTTGATTATTTTCAAAGCTTAAAAGTCATTATAATAGTAATATAATAATACTTAGCTTTAAAAATATAATACTTTATAGTAGTAAATATTTTAAGTATTTTAGGTAGTAAATATCAATTTCGCTTGATGTTTAGGTATATAACTTTACTTAAGAATAACTATTTTATATAACTATATCTTTAAAAAGTATTTAATAGTAATTATAGCCCGGATTAAACTGCGTCGAATGTATTTACTAGCTTCTTTTTGTGGGCCCTCTTTAAAAAGTTCTATCAGCCTTGGCATTAGAATAAAAGTGGGCCCGCCAAAATATCTGAATTTTTTTTTTTGCGATATACTAAAGTATAATTTTTTAATTACATAGTAAAATAAAATAAATTAAGAGGCTAAATAGCGTTATTTAATAAGGCGCAAATTATAGGTTAAATGGATTTTTAATATTTTAATATTTAAATTTTTACCGTGTTTGATGCGGTTCGACTGTACATATTGCAGGCGAAAACGATGCTGAAGTCTTTAAGGGCCTTTAAGAGTCTTGTTTAAAGAAGGTAACTGATAAGTTAGAAGTGCAGGGTGTGAAATTAAATGTAAATCTGTGTATATAAAGATGTCTTCTTAAACAGGTTAATTTTAATAAATATAAGAAATCACACTCAGTAACTTTGTCTTTATTTTATCTATAAAATAGCCAGGGTTTACTATTATAAAGAGGTGAGAAAATTTCATTTCTGTTTCAAGGCCTTGCTTTGCTGGCTAGGTCCTGTGTACGAGAGCGAAATGGTTCCTTCTCATCGGGGGGTGACTAATGAGCATCATAAGAAGCTAATAGTCATCGCTCTTAAAACTTGATCTGTTTCTTGTCGAAATGATAATGAAGTATATTTTGATGGTGAGGCCACTGACAGCAACACCTTATTCACCGGGTCTCCTGTTTAAGACCGTGATAACTACACGGCGAAGGAAAAAGAGATTCTGGGGAATGAAGCCATCACATAACAAGTGATTACCATTACCTTCATAATCATCAAGTGTGCTAAGAAATTTATTAACTTTTATCAAATGAACCGGATCGGCATTGGTGACGAACTTGTTGTACGATGATGAACACGAATCAGACTCAAGAAGACTTTAGTGCTTAAATACTCCTGAGTTGTGGTCACGCACTCTCCGGCAGACGGATCAGGTAAGAAAATGGTGTGAGAATTATTGTAACTTTTCTAACAAAGCTTTGTGAGCTTGCCTTCATTGAATCTGAGTTCTCAAAGCTTGATTAAAACAAATAAAATGCTAAAAAATAAACATTCAATGTAATGTATACCCTGTTATCAATCAAGCAAATTGCTGTTAACACAGAACAAGGGGAGAATCAAAAGTTAAGGCACGATCTTAAGAGAAGGAAGCCTCACAACCCTTTAGCCTTTATTAATACTTTAAGGCTTGTCAAAAGATGTGGCCCAATCAGTATCTTATTGTGAATTTCTTACACAAAACAAAATTGATATACACAATAGTGTGCTCAGAATCGCAATAAATTTACTTTAAACGAACGGGTTCTCTTTTAAATGACACTTATAAAGTTTTATGATTTTCACTCAGGCCCATTTTATAAACTGGTGATTACTTCATTGTGAATAAAAAAATCAGATAAGAGAGAGGAGCAGGATCAAGCGTTGGTGGGCTTTGCTCACCAGCACTCTCTGAATATTGAATTTATACAACTTTAATCGTGAAGATTGGAATTATCCTGTCGTCTGTCCCAATCTGACGAGCAGGTTTCCAGCAACAAATTCTGAACCTCATCGACAATCTACGTCGCAAATCAACAATTCCTCAACCCATTCTTGATACGAATCATCCATGGATCCTCGACAATGAGCGCAAGCTTGAGGACCTGCCCGATGCCGATTAAATTCGCGCTTAAACGCGAGCCAGGACTCAGAAAAGGCAGCCAATGTCAGGGGCATAGATCTGGAAATTCGACCTCTTCAATAACCTTGCAATCGACAACAATCGAGCAGAACCGCTACCTCCCGGCTGGCCAAATGCCCTAGAGCGGCTGACAGAGATGAATGGTTGCCCACGACCACTTGCCCAAGGGAAATTCTGAACATCGGTGACAAGTATTCAAATCTGTGGCTTCAAGCTCTCGAGCCGTGACATCCGCCACTGAAAATTGCATCTCTTTTAGGCGATGTTTTGGAGTCGGCGACCAATCTCGGACATCTGGCCTGAGGAATTGGGGGGGCCATGCACACTTCTTTGAAGAGTCAACTACATCAAGAAACTTAGCCTTGCCATTTATCAAGAACTTGAGACCAGGAGCACTGGGTCATTACATGATTGGCATGTGTCCGGATCTTGAAACCTTGGTTACCTACGGGTATTACTGGAACATCACCATGCTGCTGCCAACTGGAGGGCTATGTTCGTCGAATCTGGTGATTTGACGCCGAGGCTCAAGCAGTTTGCTCTGGGTGGCTCATTGATGCGTGGACGCCTGGGCTTGTGAATAGTAAGTTTATTCTTCGTATATTCCTTCTCTCCACTGGTTTTCGCGTAGTTAATCTGACAAATGGAAACAGAGGTCGTACATGCTATGCCGCAAATTGAAAGCCTTGGAACAGACAGCTCTTTGGGTGGTACTTCAATTAACTACTACGAAAATAAAGTGATAGGCTGAAAGTAATTTTTCCTCTGAAGCTAATTTTCCATTCCAAGCCACATCTCAATCAATATTTGACACTCTCTACCTAGAAATCATGGCCATCCTCAGCGCACTGAAGAACCTAACACATTTGGACCTCCCTTTCCAGATGTTTATTTGTCTTCGGTTTGATAGGGGCGCTTGGTACGGAAACGCCTACGACAGGAAAAAAAAAGGAATGAAAACCCGACGACGACTGTTAAGGCAGGGAGCAGAGACAACAGAGTAAGCCGCAGATATTGTTATAGCGAGTATGCCACAACTGATTAGTTTCACTATTGGAGAGAGAGCATCGAACATCACTTTGTTAGAAAATGGGACAGTGGTTTTGATTTGGCTTTAGACTTGGCCTTGGACGGGTAGAATGAATGAGTGTTTGTGGGAAATGAAGCCTGAGCCTGATTTCAAAGATGAAGAGGAGTATGTGGATGTAATCTTTGAAAGCATGTAATCACCAGTAGAATGAATGATTGGTTGTTTATAGCACCTAGAAATGGAAAATATATGTTGTGACAGACTGATAGCGAAGACACATGATCACGACTCGATAATTGTGAGTACCTTCGCAATTTCGTACAGAGTACTGAATTCGGGCTGTTACAATGAAAATAAACAGCTGATTTATGTGGCATTCGTACACCCCAGAGAGAGATTGTCACCTTACATGCCAAAGATAATGACTGTCAATCCGCATCGAATAGCGTTCGATCATTTCCATCCTTGATAGCCTCTCTTCAACTAGTTGAGAACATGCTGTTAGGTTTCCCTTTTTCCTTTCAATACTGTGATGTATTCTTGTGTTTATAATAGGATTACAATCAGCCAGTCTGAACGAAAGAAACCCCCTTCGACGAGGGGGTTGATCCATGTGATCTTATAATTGCGGAACGACACGTGAGGATTGCGAATCTCACCAAACCCAGCTTAACGCTCAAGGTAAAATCTCGTATGATTTGATTTCAAACCATGATATTTTTTCGTTGTTTACTGAAACTTCAGGTATAAGCAAAGTTGAAAATCATGGCAGATGTAATTCGAGTCAAAGCAGTAACCATCATTAGAGCTAGAGCAGCCGGTACGCCTCCGCTTTGTCTCTTAATTTGAAAACCACCTTCGTCACCCCCATGAATGAATGAATAATAAGGTATGAGAGTAGGTGCTATCACAGCCGCAGCTTTCGCGGCTGAGAAATACTTTGACCGAATTCAAGTGTTTGAGCGAAGAGAAAGTGCTGGTGGAACAAGGTATGAAGTTCCACCTACTGCACAGAGACAAGGAAATCACCTGACAAGGATAGGATCTACGACTCATGTCCCCCATCTTCACTACCTTTTCAACCGGGAGGTCTGCCACCAGATGTTGATCCGCCACTGAGCATGCCTGATGAGCTCCCAAAGATCACATCTCCCTGCACACAAGAACGATGGCACCAAACACCCATATATTCATCACTCACGTCAGCAAGACCCCAAGATAATGCCAGATATTTAACTGACATGAAACAGTACAAACGTCCCTTCCGTTGCGATGTCATCTCAGACCTCCCATTCGCTTATGGACCATTTGGTCCCCACAACATCCCCAAGCAATATGTTGAGTCCTACTTCTCTCACCACAAGCTAGACTCATTGCTCAGTTTGAATACTACTATTGAAGATGTATCAGGGATTGAAGGGCCAGAGAAGGGAAAAGAGAGGTGGAAGTTAACCCTCCGGAAGCACGATTCGGTTCGTGGTGTTGATGTTTGGTGGCAAGATGAATTTGATGCCGTGGTGTTGGCAAATGGCCATTATGGAGTTCCTATATGTCAGACATCCATCTTTTTATTTCGTCGCTCTATACAAAGAGATACCTAAACAGCGGAAATTTTTAGGTACCTGAAGTCAAGGGTCTCGCTCGATACCTGGAACTCTTCCCCGGTCGAGTCGTCCACTCCAAAACTTACCGAACACCACAAGGGACGATTTGAAAGGTGGTAAAGAGACAGAGAAGAACCCAGGAAATGAAAGTCTGGAAGAATGGGTGCTAGTCGAGAGAAAGAAGAAGGATTTGCTCGCATTTATCTAAGAGCATATTACACCTTCTGAATACCAGATAAACATGGTCGTAATCTTCCACAGTTAAAATTCACAGTCTCACAAATAAGCCGTTTCATACTTCAATGTTTCAGAAACCAAACAAGCCATCCAGCCCGCAACTTCCACCACGTGTTCCCACGTGCGTCAAGACTGCGATCTGCAACAAAGGACCTCCTCGAAACGCAAAATTGCGGCGAATAAACGTTGGAATGTATATGAAGCTATTTGAAGGACGGCGGGTCGGTAACCTGGCTGCCAAGTGTTGGAGACGAGAATAGGGGGCTGTGCTAAGGATGCGGTGAGAGGTGAGACTGACGGGGGCGGCGAGGGTGGCCAATCGGGAGGGCGTGGCTTGTGGCTCGAAAAAGTCGCCGAAGTATTGCAGAGACTGATGACTTTATCTTCACAGCTGCTGGTGATCGCTGGTACTTGGTTCCGTGACACATTTTGCAAGTGTTTAGTTAGGGTATCTTGTTGTGGTCGCCTCGCTTAGATTCTCGTTCGGTGGCAAAGATCTTGTCATTTGCTACTCAGAATGCTGATTTTTGAGCTTCTAAAGCTCCAGGTCTCCCATCCATAGTATTTGTAATGCTTCACTACACTGTGTTTAGAAGACTCGTCACTAGTCACTATTTACTTCTCCTCGGCTAGCCCGTAGTAAGAGAATAGCTTTGGATAGCCGAGTTGGTGGCGATATTTTATTTAAACAGCGCTCAACCAATTTATCGTGGCAATTTTGTTGCTCCAAATCTCGAAACAAAAGCCGCGATCCCTCTCCAAGTAAATGTACCAGATCGAGTGACGTCATGTTCTAACCAGCTCATTCTGCCCTAATGCTTTTGAAGCACTACACATCGTCTAACCACTGGTCAGATATGTTCAATGTACATGGTTTTGATAGAAGGATTATGCGCGAGCCAAAGGTGTGACTTGTTTCGGCCCACAAAATGACCCCGCCAACTCCCCGCTCTTGGATTTTAATAATCTTACTAAGCTACCTAAAATCCAACTCTCCACATTGCACCTTTCGTTCTGTTTACTCCTAGAGATTAGACTGTATTGAGGGTCATGTTTTAATGTCATGAGATACTTGCACGACAATGGGAACAGAAACCGACATCTCAAGTTTGTGTGACTTCTGCCAGCAAGTCCAGGACCTTGATCGCCTCCTTCAGCCTGGGAAGACTATAAAACATCACAGGAGTTGGACAGCGCTCTGTCGTTCAGCAGAAAGTGGATGTGAACTATGTGGTGCATTTGTACGGGTAGAAGAATATGGACAATACCCTGATGAAGAACTGGCCAGCAACTTTGACGAGCACATGAGCTCGCCAAAATCACAACTTGTGCTGAGATCGCATGGGCTAATTAACGGGCTCTATATTCTCCAACAAGACGAACTGTTCCACGACCAGTTTGAGAAGTCGATCAATGTGTGGGTTGAGTTTTACACAGAACCAGGCAAGTCAGCCAGCAGCTTCGACTTCCTTGTGTTTAGGGGCTTTTACTCGTCACCCATATTTCTGACGGCATGACCTCCAAAGCAGAGCCTCGCCCTAACATGAGATATAGATGATCCCCTTACAGCTGTCTTCAACGGTCGAAGCATAAATCAAGATTGTGCTTCGGAGCATTCGTTGACACTTCTCGAAAAATGGATTGAAGAATGTAGAAAGAACCACCCACTTTGTTCGTGGTCAAAAGACCACATTCTACCGTCTAGGATCGTTGATATCGGATCTGACGGCAGCGATCCATTTCTTCACGAGTCTCACGGAGAGCGTGGCGAGTGGGTGACGTTGAGTCACTGCTGGGGAGGGATATCTATGTTCTCAACAACTTCAACCACATTGGAAAAGAACAAAATCTCAATTACTCTGGGAGAGCTACCGCAGACATTTACCGATGCCATAATACTTTGCAGGCGGCTAGGCTTCGGCTATATATGGATCGATTCCCTGTGCATCATTCAGGACAGCCACGAGGACTGGACCGCCGAGTCATCACAGATGTCGAACGTTTATGCAAATGCAAGTCTGAACATCTCCGCAGCCGCAGCCCGCTCGTCAGTCGAAGGGATCTTCAAAAGCTCAAACCAGGAACGACATTTCAGAAAGCGTATTGTCTCCATGCCCTGCCATAGTAAAGACCTGAAGCTCCAGGGGGTAGCCAATGTCAGAATACAAATGCATGGGCGTGGGCCCTGGCAGCTTCTGCCAGATCAGCCACTCCACCGTCGCGCCTGGGTATTGCAAGAGAGCGTGCTATCTCCTAGGAGAATTGATTTTGGTTCATTTGAGCTGAACTGGGAATGTCAGACAACTACCCGTACAGAAGGGTACCCATCCACCTCAGATGGCGCGCTTTCCCTGAGCGCAAGTGGAAGGATTCTTCAGCACATGGATTTTGCCAATTTGGAGCCCAATGCTGAGCTTGACAGGGATACATACCCTCCATGTAATGCTCTTTCGTGGTGGTACAAAATGCTAAAGAGTTCATATCTTATAAGGGACATAACCAATGTCGAGGACCTTTTACCGGCTGTGGCAGGTGTTGCAGAAACAGTTGCGTCTCACATTGGGTATACCTACAAAGCAGGGCTATGGATAGAGGACATTCACCGAGGATTGCTCTGGCAGTCTATCAGCTCGTTAATACGGCCTGAACATACAACATGTCCATCATGGAGTTGGGCTTCAACACAAACACCGTGGTACAGCCGTTGGCTGGACCTCAGCATCTACAGCCCAACCACATACAAAGCGGAAATTGTTGACGTGAGAGTGCAGAACTCGAGTAGCAATGAATTCGGTCGAGTCTTGTCAGGTTTTCTACAGCTAAAAGCTCGGATTAGACCGTTCGCGTTGATGCTTGGTGACGATGTGCCAGCATACAATGTAGAGGGGGACTTAGGGAGAATGTTGGAGGTGAGAGACAGGTGGTGGCCTTCAAAACATGCTGAGATTCATTCGGCACCTTCGCGTAGGCGCCTACTCTGTACGCTAGATGAGGAGCCCGAAAATGTGAGCAAATGCCATGCTGAAATGGTAAACCGAGGTGCAGTTTGTATCCAACTGGCTGGATTCATTCAAGGGATTACGGACATAGACCTGCCAGTTAATCGAGAAACTGTGGAAGGCGTTCAGTGTTTAAAGAGGGACGACGAGCCCGTGGCAATATTTGGGCTCATTCTAGAACCAACTGATGCTTCCGAAAATGAGTACCGAAGGATTGGGATCGTGGAAGAAGCTGAAGAAGATGGGATTTCATTGGACTGGGAGATCAAGACTGTGACTATTGTTTGACACTCTCACGCTCGCAAACATTTACATTCCCATACCGCCAAAGTCTCCTACATTTCGTATCCAAGGTCCAAACTACATACCTGATATTTCAAGTCTCGGGATTCCTTTCCAATTCCTACAGTAATCGAGGATCTTCGGTCTGGCTCACCAAGCCCGCGCTGGCTGATTGACTTTAGGCTCTTCGCTCCACCCAACATTTCCATGCCCAATGGAAACCTACACTTCGATGAACTTATCCTGGTATGAATACTTCCACAAGCTCACTTGGAATAAATCGACTATGAAGTCCAGCCGTGATCAATAGTTGCCTCGCACGTGATGCTGTGGCGAGCTGCAAACCTCCAATCGGGACGAGAGTTCCCCCGCATTACATCGTATCCGGGTTCATTGCCCAAAGCGATGAAATTCATCTATCGCTAATACGCAACCCGTAAATCCTAGAAGAACCAAGATACGATCAACTCAACGGCGTAGTACAAGATCGCAGCTCGGTCATGTACAGATTGCACACAGCCTCGATCGAGTACTCCGCCTCAAGCGGATGGTCATTCTCAACTGCTTATTTGGAAAGATACGATTTCTGTGCAGCACACTCCTTTGACTACATTGCAAACGAAAAGGCTCATATTCCCGCCATTCGTCGTAACTGTACGGATCGGCCGGGCATGGAAACTTGAACAGATGCTGTAGCCTAATGGAACTGCCAAAGATATAAAACTTCTTCTCCCAGGCTGTCAATATGGGGCAAATCAACAATTTCATTGCAAAGACAACAGTCTTTGAAACCATCTCAGCATACGCCAACTTCAAAACCCAAATAATGCTCACCTACATCTACCAATTCCTCGGCCTCGCAACCCTCAGCCTCGCGACCGCCTCACCAAGATGCAAAGCCATCCCCGGGACACCCACCTGGCCCAGCCCCTCCCAATGGGCCCACCTCAACAGCTCACTCTCCGGCCGACTTCTCCAGCCGTCACCACCAGGAGCAGTTTGCCATCCAACGCAGCCAACCTTCGACCCTTTCGCTTGTCTAGCCGTCGAAGCTGGCTGGCTGACCACACAATGGCATACCGACAATCCAATCAGCACCATCGGGAATAACTGGAACAACGATACTTGTCTTCCAATCCCGACGCTTCCATGTAGTGGGAGGGGATATCCGGTGTATGTGGTTAATGCAAGTAGTAAGTGGGATGTGAAGAAAGGTGTGGATTTCGCGAGGGAGAATAGAGTGAGGTTGGTGGTGAAAGGGACGGGACATGATTATCTGGGAAGGTATGTTGAGTTCTCAAAGCGGCTGAAGACATGATACTGATGGTGGTAGATCTGTGGCGCCAAATTCTCTGTCTATCTGGACGCATCATATGAGAGGGCTCGAGTTCCACGATGGCTTCAAGCCGAAAGGATGTAAGAAGCGCATTGAGGGAGCTGCCATCACAGCAGCGGCTGGCACTCAAATGCTTGAGCTTAACGAGCAAGCTCATCTTAGGAACTTGACGATCGTGTCTGGTGGCGCGGGTACCGTTGGTATTGGAGGATATCTCACTGGTGGTGGTCATGGTGCATTGAGTTCGACTTATGGCCTGGCTGCTGACCAAGCTTTGGAGATGGAGATTGTGACGCCTGGAGGAGATATTTTGACTCTTAATGAATGTCAGAATAGGGATCTGTTTTGGGCGATGAGAGGGGTATGTATTCTGACCTTCCACAATACTCATATCTGACGATTGCTAGGGTGGTGGCTCGACTTTTGGAGTCCTCACATCTGTCAGCATCAGAGCCTTCCCATCAACAGAATTCCATGTAGCTTCATTCCTCCTCGGAACTGGTCCTGGAACCGAGGCATACTGGGACGTCATAACAAACATCCTATCCCAATATCCAAATCTAGACGAACAGGGCATCTCGGGCTACGCCTACATCGCACACGATGTCATCAGTGCAGAAATGAACATCACAAGTGCGGCCGATGGTTTTGCTGGGGCTTTCGTCCTCCCTGCTCTACATCCATCCAACACTTCCGCGTCTTTTGAGGCAGTACTCAAGAGCTTATTCGCGGATGCCACAGCCGCGTATCCAGGACAATTCTTCTCCACTGTTGACGTGAAAACCTTTCCGGATTTCTGGGCTTGGTACAAAGACAACAATGGTCCTTTGGATGCCGGCCGTAACCAAGTCCTTGGCTCGAGGCTCGTTGATGGAGAGACTTTGACTGGGAATCTGACTGCGTTGAAAGAGGGTTACAAGGCTGCGACGCCGCCGGGACATCTCACGGGTGTCTTCCTTGTGGGCGGAAAAGGGACGAGAGACGTGAAGCCAAGAGGCGGAGGAAATAGTGTTAATCCGGCTTGGAGGAAAGCGTACATTCATTCTAGTATGTCTTGATTCGTGTCTAAGAGATCATTGCTAACAGCTGTCAGTCATTGGAGCTAGCTGGAATCCATTCGATATCGCGGAAGAGACGAAGCAGAGGGCTTTGCTAACAGATGTGTATGTGGAAGCATTGAGGAAGATGGCGCCAAATTCTGGAGCGTATGTGAACGAGGTAAGACTTCTGTCTCGGCTGGAAAGCGTTGGACACGAATTGATGATCTTGCAGGCATATCCAGATGAGCCAGACTTCCAGCATGCGTTTTGGGGAGACAATCATGAGCGCTTGCTTGCTATCAAGAGAAAGGTAGATCCAGATGATGTTCTGTGGTGCCATCCATGTGTTGGTAATGAAAGATGGGAGCTCGTGGACGGAGTGCTTTGCAAGAAGTACAGAAGCCACGAGGTGGAGATCTGAGAATTAAAGTTGGAAAACAAACAGCATACATAGACTCGTAATTCGTCAATCAGAACTAGTATTACATCCGTAGCCCAAACCGTCCAACTCCGTAGATATGCCTCAAGAATGTATCTTCGGGCAGTGTCCAACATCACAATTCCTCCTCCTCTGCATAGCTCCCGTCTTGCCTTTACATATCCTATATCCCTCCACGAAGAAATGCCGTCTCATATGTTTATACCAATCTCCAGGAACCATAGGCTCGATCCATTTCTGTTCATACTCCCAACATATCCAGCAGCCCAGCAACTCCCCCTCTCCTTCAACAGGCCCATCTTTCTCTTTATTCGTAGCAACATGCGATTCCCACCTGAAGTTCACACTGGGATCTATCCAATCTAGCCAGCCTTGTTTATATACTGACGGTATCTTGTCGCCGCAGACGAATGAACATGCTTTGCAGGGTGCGAAGTATTGTGCTGATGGCATGCCTCCGCCTGGGATGCGGTTGTCTAGTCGTTCGCGGAAGGCGAGCTCGCAGAAGCCTGGGTTGGGAGGGAGGCTCGAGGTGTCGTAGGGTGGAGGGGGTTCGTCTAAGGTTGATGGTGTGGTGGAGAGAGTTGCTGATATGGCTGCTGCCTTGGAAGCCGCGGACGACATTGCTGGTGGACCTGATCCCTCGCTAGTAGAATACTGCTCAGCTGGCAAGTATTGTATTTGTACAGTTGTTTGTTGAGGCAGACAAGTTGGAGCGGCAAACGCGAACGCAGCTTTCGAGCTGATTGAGTGGCCGGCAGTGGAGCGGTTGATTCAAGTTATGTCGTAGAAAAACTTGTGAAATATGATGCGAAGGATGTGCATGTCCAAATATATTGCGTTGGAAAGGCAGGATTTCATTGTTGGTGGCGGGGTTGGAGGGGTGATGGCTGGGCTTTGCTTTCGCCAAAAGAAAGGGGGAGGTTGGATGGTCACGTGGCTTGTATCAAAACAGTCCAAATCTCGGCTCCAACATTTCTCCCTTCCTCCTTTTCATTGTCCTCCTCTACTCCCGAGAATTGGTGTGAGCCGGCCTTCAGATCAGATCTCCTCCTGCTCTGGCTTGAAGATAACACAGTCTTCTGTTCAAAGAATATTTACCGAGATGGGTCCGATTGCTACCTACATACTGTCGAGCGCAAGCGAATGTTGAGCGCCAAAAGGGGATGATCGTGACACTTGATTCACAAGGTCTTTCGGCTCTTGTAGCTTTACAATATGTGTCAGTACTTTCACCTTTCCATACTTTTTCTTGCGCATCCCACCACTTTGGAAATCTTAGAAACTCCACCAAGCACTCAACAGACCAGACGTCCTACAATCCAACCCCATATCTGCCCGCACCATACAGCCAACTTTCCAGCTGCGCGACACGAGGCTATCAGGTTCTTTCCAGGTCAAACAGATCCAATAAACAAAAGACATTACATTTAGTGCTGTTCCAGAAGTGACCGGAACACAGGCAGTAACATGGCGCAATATGCATACAAACAACTTTGCAATGAGTGTGAAGAGACCCGATTTCTCAGACTCTTGCCAGGAAGCTTGTTTGATGATGTGAAGATAGAGATCTTGCACGGATGCTGGCGCGAGGATGTGGTCTCTCATTCTAAGCCACATAGCTCCTCGGCAGGTACCAAGGAAGCAGGATTGGACCGCCTCCCAGTCGACGACATCGCCGATGTCCCCTCCAACATTGTCGATGGCCTATCTCAAGTTTTCGAGAAGATGAAGTCCCAGGAGTTTACCAGTCATATGGTGGATGAAATTGATTCTTGCGGCTCAATCGGCAATACACAGACGCCTGAGAGAATGGATGGCCAGCCTTCGACTTTTGGTCTGACATATGAAGCCCTGTCATATACATGGGGATCTTCTGAAAATCCTCAAATGATAAACGTCCTCGAAAAGAAGGAAAAGGATGCCCCAGATTCCCAATCGAAAGACCTTCCTCGACAGGAATATTGTCTGTCGGTGTCCTACAACCTCAACATTGCACTGAAGCACCTTAGGCACCCACTGAACGACCGCATCTTATGGATTGATGCCATTTGCATCAACCAAAATGATGTAGTCGAAAGGAACTCACAGGTATCTCGGATGGGCAGTATCTATAGGAGAGCTAGACAAGTGGTTATTTGGTTGGGTCCTGAAGCAGACGATAGTTCTCTTGCATTGGATCTCATCGGTGCAATTGGAAGCCAGCTGGTACCAGATACAATGGAGTCTGAGGTGCGATACCAGACACCAGATTTGCAGACCCGTCTTATGTGGGAATGCGACGAGAAGAATGCTCGCTGGATGGCGTTTCTGAAGCTTCTTGACAGGCCATCGTTCACGCGACTCTGGGTTTTCCAGGAAAAACAGCTTGCTGTGCGCGGAATCGCGGTTGTTGGATTTCAAGCTGTCCCATTGGAGCACCTTACCCTCGCAGTAAGTCGGTTGCATGGTCTCCTCTACAAAAATGCCATAAAGAAGGTGGACGGAATTCACAACACAAAAGTCAGTACTGCCGTTGGTCTGCTGTGGCCAGTGCGAGAAGGAAACTCAGCACAGTCACTGGTAGAATTGACGAGATCTTTGTCCTGTCTGGATCTGAGAGACAGAGTATACAGCCTTCTGGGTCTCTTATCGTCGAATCCACGTGGCTATCATCGTCCTGACTATACTTCCAGTGGAAGATGTTTATATGGACTTCTTCCTCACCCAACTTGCGTCACGTACTGGACCAAGTTTCGATCAAGCTATCGGCAACGGAGGCTCTCTACTGTGCAAAAGGACAGCCCCTACATGGGTCCCGGACCTTGCGTGGCACAGTGGTCTATTCCCAGAGTCCAGAGCTGGTACCAACATGGCTCATGAAGTCGAGTACTCAAAAGAGGATGAAACATTGAGAATTCCGGTGTACATGTTGCCAGCGTTACGCTGGTTGGAACACCGGTCCAATTGTCAGCAACAATACATGAAATGGTCCCCATTGTTCGTTCCTGGGAGCACATGATCACGAGTAAGATTTGCCAACACGACGAATTTTCAGCTATCGAGGAATCTCAGACGACTCTCGATCGATTCATAAGTGCAATTGCATGTGAAATCGGCGAAATACTGGGCAGTGAAAGAGGGCCTGAAGCGGACTTGCTCGAACCCCGTCGGGTCGAAAACAGAGCTTGCGTAGATGGCAACGAGTCGGAGGTTCTTAGTTCACCTCTTCTGAAAGTAATGCACAACTTCCTGCAGATAGGTACCCTAATCCTTACGGAAATTGGACTGATGGGTCTCGGCCCAGCCTCCACGACCGTTGGAGACCTTGTTTGCGTGGGGTTGGATCGTCCTTATCCCTTCATCCTCCATCCGGGACAGGAGAAGGAACACTTCACCATGCGTGGAGATGCATGCATTGCTGGACTGATACTCGGAGAAGGTTTGCTTGGACCTGTGGCATACAAGTTTGAGTATGTTGGATGTCCAGCCAGTAGTGCAGGTCGCTATGTTGGACCAGTATTTCTTGTCGAAGACCGATACACCCAAGTGGATCCCAGGTTAGGTCCTTTGCAACCACCATGGAAGATCATATTTCGATTCGGCGATGAAATCTAGAGTGAGGAGCTTGACGAGGCAGGAGACAAAGGCAGTATGGCATTTCAGAACATGGAGAACGGGGATATTCAAGTGCGTGGCCCAAGACTGACTTTGTCAGGATTGAGAGACATGGGAATAAAGGTCCAGACCTTTGTTATTCGATGATATGGAAGCCAGGTTCTTATTCATCGAACTGCCACGGAGAAAGCCGGTTCTTCCACCATCTTGTGTCTGGTCACACTAGTCTGGTCCCACTCGTCTGGTTCATGTTCTGGGCACGAAGTACTTATCGATCAAAGTCCCTTCCCGGTCCGAGTAATTGAGACAAAGCAATTTCTCGCAATCTCAAGGGGCGAATCCAACATTCTTTTCGACACAATTCAGAGATTTATGAAGATTCATTGTTCAACATTCTTTCCCTATTCCACAAAGAAGCCAAGTGCGGACATCGGTGCATTCGCTTTGGCTGCTGAATGAGTGACCTCCGTTGAGAGGATCGCGGCACCTACTACAACATATGCGTGAATCCCACGGTATTCACAACTAAGGCTAACTTCCGCGCACATGAGCCAGCAAGCTAGAAACCACCCATTTGTCTGATTCACATCACATTCAAGATGAGATTCCTCCAACTACGTCTATATATTCGCGCAGACGCCGACCTTTCTTTCCTCCTCACATCTTCTCCAACCCGGAAATAACAACCTCCAAAACAAGTCGACAATCAAACAAATACCAACAACCAGGAAATACCAACAGGAAGCAGCTACCTATCAAAGAAGCATACAGCATCTCCCAGTTATGAAGTATCACACTCTTCTTCTCTGCGTCCTTCTGGCGCCTCTCGCCCTCACCTCCATCGTTCCGGCGGCTCTCGACGCTGAATCACTCTCTTCAGAAAGCAACCAAAACCTCACAGAGCATAAAGGTGGAGGGGGCGGCGGCGGCAGAGGTGGCGGCAGAGGTGGTGGGAAAGTTGGGGGCAAAGTTGGCAAGGGTGGTGGCGCCATTATTCCCAGTGATGCTTCAGGACGGAACGCGAACATCGGAATCATTGTCGCAGGAGCTATGGCAGGAGCGCTGTTTGGTGGGGGGCTATGAATGGGCAGTGCAGATGGTAGGACTTGGGAATCCGTGGTTGACCGTTGGACCTACCGTATCTCAATTTCCAGTTCTCGGCATGATTGATCCAGTAGTTTGGGAAGTGGAATAGGAATCAAAGATCGTTGTCTTTTAACCAGCCAATGTGCATGATTATTCTCATCATACTTTGACTTCTCAATGTCAACATCTGACCGGCCACATTGAATTCGCGGATGTAGTCATTCTCGTCCACAAGAAAATCTAACAACTAGAGACATGTAGTGAATGCCAGACTCAAAGAACATCAAATTCCAATCGAGTCCGCAGAATCCAATAGCAAAGAATTATCGAAGTGATCGTCGCTAGCGCACCACCCTGCTCGCTCGATCTGGCAATTTACCGGTAGGCCAATCACTCCCTGGCTTTCAGCTGCACGCCACTACCAAGCTAAGTTATAGCCAAAATCTTAAGTTGATTAAACGCAGCTGTCAAGTCACCAATAAGCCAATCAGAGCCAGCTCAGCAAGCCACTAGTCCTGCCATTCAGCCTTACGACAGGACAGAGGAGGCACAGTCAGCTAGCTTGGATGTGCTGCGTGCTGACCAGCTTATGTAAATGAGACACAAAAACTGGGAATGTCGAGTTTTCATCGTCGTTGCCAGAACGGCGCACTATCACACTATAGCACAGCTGGTCGCTCACACGCATGTAAACAGAGATCAAACATCTCTTTGAATGTGTGATAGAGCATTTTTGTGCTTCATTGGTCCATTATCACATTCCTGACGTCGACAACTATTGAGAAGCAATCGATGCTGGACAAGCGGTCAAAGAGTCCAGAATCGGTTGGCCCGTGACATCTGATTCACAACGGGAGGTGACACATCTTCTTGAAAGAGATTCACCAAACCGATTTCTTTTGTCTCAGCCCTCAACCTCTGGCTGGTTGTTTGTTCTTCGGATTATAAAGAACTCGGGCGCTCTCTTCACCAGCACTTCAATTCCACCACCAACCACATCTGATCCCAAATTAGAAAGTGTGACAACTTCTCCAAAGACATTCTCGAGATCCGGATTTCTTTAACCAAGGCCTCGACATCCGTCTGGTTCTTTGTCCTTCGCTGTATAAACAGCTCGAGCACCCTCTTCACAAACACTTCAAACCCACCACCAACCACCAACCACCAATCCTCATCATGAAAACAAACATCCTCCTCCTCGCAGCCATCGCTGCCCCGTTAGCTCTCGCACAAACAACAGCCACTCCAACGACCACCAACCTCCCTTCTACGACCCTCGCTACAACTACCTCGGCAACCACAACACCACCATCATCATCCTCATCAGTCAGCCGCTGTTCCGCAACCGCCACGGTAGCTGCCCGAGATGAAGTATTCGGCGGACTCTTGTTCAAGAGAAAGAAGTTCTCGTCGCCCAAGAAGCCGAAGACGCCCAAGAGTCCCAAGAAGCCAAAGAAGCCCAAGAAGGAGGGGGAAAAAGAGTCGTGTGAGAGCGAGGATGGTGAGAGTGCAGGTACTCTGAACATGCTACCTAGGTCGGCTGTTGCGATGCTGGGGGCAGTTGTGGCTGTTGGCGTGGCGGCGGCTTTGGCATGAGTTATGGGTTTGATGATGGGTTTTGCTGGGTAGTTTGCTCGAGCGGGTAGATTTCTTTCTTTGATTGGACATTCCCATTTGGGGAAATAGGAAAGTTGTACATAGATTGGTCTCTTTACATATCATGCTGCGACTGCTGCGAGATTGATGCAGCTTTGGTGGTGATTGGGTGGAGGTTGGGTGGAATTGGGCTCGCTTAATTCGCATGTGCTTCTCCCAAACATCAACATGCTAATAGGGAGGCTAGAGATGCTCAACGAAAGGGGAAAACGGTGTCTTGATAACGTGCATCCCTGCGTGCCGGAAAACCCTATGTGCCGGAAAAAATAATAAGTACTTTGACTTCAAGTATCACAAAATTTATATATACCTTAATATCTCTTATATTTTATTATAAGTTATATTTCTTTATTACTCTTAAACGCCTTAAACCTCTTTTACTAAAAATTTATATTCGGATTATCGCCTTTACTCTTAATTTATAAAGAGTCTCCTTTTATAGTATAATAAACTTCTTTTACTATAATTATATCACTAAACCTACACTATCCCTAAAACTTTTAAAATGCTTTTAGCCAAGCTCTTAGGCATTTTTATTAGGCGGGAGATCGTTAAAAGCCTTGGGGTAGCTGTCGCGTATAAATTTATGCAAGATCTCCACGCGGGTCGGTACTCGGATCGGAGCCGATCTTGGTACGGCACGGCCCTGATGCCCCACATTATTTATTCATCTTGTAATTTCAGTCATTATGCCTTAGGCATAAAGGTCAACTGTGACTCGAGAGGTTGACACCACATCCAGCTTAGTTCATGCGTGGCTTAAGTTACCCGACTTCGGACCTGCATTTGCCCAAGTCCTGTTCCGGATGTCACGTGAGATTTTGCCAAGAACTAGTCATGTCGGCAGAGGTGACGGGTGAGTACTTATAAATTACGAAACGTAAATTAGGAATCGTCAGCTCTATTACGCATATTTATGATACTACAGTATGTTTCAAATCTATCAAATTATCTATCTTCAGGACTTTGGATTGACCAATACAACATCCTCTTGATCCGCCTTCCATATCCCCAAAGCTGTGCAGGATGAAATAGAGTCTGGATGATCAAGTCCCAAGACACGTTTCCAAAATCATACACATTCTTGCATAAGTCTTACAGCTTCGGTTTCTTTGCCGTTTCCCTTCCACGTGAAGGCCAAGTTGTTCATACTAGTCAGCGTGTCTGGATGGTCCGCGCCGAGTTTCTTCTTGAAAGTCTCCATCACCTGCACCTCCAGCTCTTCGGCTGCGTCCCACCGGCCTTGATTCCTATACGTCGAAGCCAGGTTGGCCATGCTATATAACATAGAAGGATGGTCCGCCCCGAGATTCGTCTTCCGAGCCTCCATCACAGGTGTGAGAGGGGAGGCGATATAGAGTAATGTTGTTTTTAAATCAAAACTCCAAGATTTCAAGGGTCTCGTGTGTCCCAAAGCAGTTGGAGATTGGAAGAAGAGGTGATGGTAGCATGCTTGATTGTAAAAGCTAGCTGTCTAGGCGTTATTATATAGACAATAGACTTGGTTGCCTATATATGGTAATAGCTGCCTGCTAGGCAGCTACCCATGATCTGGGATCCCACTAAAGCTGTCACATATCAGTACCCGTGGTTTCTGGTTAGCTTGTCCTTTGGTTTGGGGATCAAACACACGCTTAAGCCACTGGATCGCACTACGCCCAGTGAGAAGGATTGAATGCTCATATATTTAACCCCACTAGTAATCGACTAACGCGGATTAACCAAATCAAAATACACACCCTCCTCTCAGGCGATGACCATGATCTGTATTTTTCATCAACAAGCCATATAGCACGTTAGCCCTTCTGCGAAACAAGACCTCACTGTCTCGCCAAACATTCCCTCACAACGCCCATCCAAAGAAAAAGGACAAGAAGAGCACGATCTTTCCCTCCTCTCAAACAACCAATTCCCCACCTCCCCCAGCAACTTTTTCCAAGCATGACGTCTTGACTTTCTGATGTTGAGATCAATGCGCTTCCATTTCCTTCCACCGAAACACGTATTACCGCTCCGTAATTATTCAAAGCGTAATTGGATCTTTCTATCTCTTCTCTTACTTCCTTGTTCTAGATGTTACGCGGAAATTATGGGTTTCTGCCTGTGAAATCCCAGTCCGTTTGCTGAATTTCAGGAAGATTATCTGTTTCGTAGAGATCCCAGGAGACCTCTATCCTCCAGAAATTGTTTCGGCAAATGCTTGGATCGCCCACCAGAGATGGAGTGAACGACACTAGAACACTTGTTTTTGTTCCCTGAATCTCGAAGGCAGCTGAGGAGCACTTTGGGATTTTGTGGTATACCAAATGGTTCAGGACCATGTGACTATCATAGTCCCACGCACTAAGCTTTGACTGCAATTCGTTCAACTTAGTGGCAAATGATTGATAGTCAACCAATGTGCACTGCAAGGAATTGGTTTCCAATGCAGACCAGCCTACTGCATAAAACATGCACTGGAACTCAACCTTGACCATGTGATGACCGAATCGTGCAGAAACATTGGCGTGAAGTCTCAATGCTCCCGAATCCCATCTGGGGTCCCCGGATACAAAAAATAGTTGATCTTCCTCATCGAACCGACCCCATTGCCATGCGTCGTAAATGTACAACTCCCTCGGAAGCCGGATCTGAAGAACATGTGGTCGCGTTTGAGCTATGAATGGGCTCATGTCTAAAATCCGAGAATCCGGGGGCAGATTCATCTCTGGAAGGTCAGCCAAGAGATATCTCTCTCTGGGTACATTTAGGAAGATATTATCGGTGTAGTCCACAAGTGTCCATGGATCTTCTCGAATGAACTGATCAGGACCGCACATCCTTAGTCTCACCCCGAGAGACTTTTGAGGGGCCCAAGAGCATGCAAGTGGTAAGATGTAGCGAGCTGCATGCTCTCCGGGGTTTTGATCGAGAAGTATCTGAACTTGAGTTTTCACTCCGATGTTTGAAATCGAGAATTCTCGCCGCTCATAACCTACGATCTTCACAACCGATCCACAGCTAGCAAAGGCGATAGGTGCTTCAGCAAGGATACCGCAAAAGATGCGGTCGTTAGGTCCTTTTGTATTCCTGGCAGCAGATGGCATTTTCCAAGCAAATATACTGAAATCAGCGGTGGACCTCATAATCTCCTCTTGCAGTCTTCGAAATGCTTTCTCCTCCTCACCGTATAACAAGGGCATATTGACGTCGAATATTCCAAGTAAAGAGTAGGCCGTATCTTCAACCCGAGTAGTTTCCCTATGAGCCGCCCAAGACAACCTCTGAGCTACGGCCACTGAGGAAAGTTGCTGTTCGTGCCGTAGAATTCTTGTATTAATGCCCGTAATCTTTGAAAGAATTTCGACTAGGTCTCTTTTGGAACCTCTGTAATTCCAGTCTTGATCGAAGAAGTAGATGTCTTTGGGAGCGATGAGCTCCTGTAGCGTCCATCCACGTGTGAACCACCGACATCCTTTTAGGGCTGTTTCCAATAACGAGGACGCCGGAAGATCCGAAAGGAAGGCGTAACAGATATCTGAGCGTTGATACCATCGGTACATAGAATTGATGGCCTCGGTCAACTCCGCACTGCTGGACTTGTCGATGCAGCAGGTATCGACCCAGGCGTAGCTCAGCCCTGCCTGGGATACCATCCGGCAAGTCATTTCAATCTTTCTGTATCCCTTCTTGGAGTTGCGAGATGGTTCACTCATGGCCGTGAACGATACTTCTTCTTCCTCCCATGTGTGAGAGAGGATCGCATACTTCGGTATGTTTCTCCCGATAAACTCCTCGAAGGAGCCCGTCTTGACATTGATGAGCCTCATGGTAGCTAATCTGGTGATCAAGAATCCGTTGAAGAGTCCGCGACGCAAATGCAATACTGCAGCCCTCGCAACTAGAAAAGTGGAAGCCGATTCAGTGGATGGGATAGTGAGAAGCAATATGACAAAAACAACCCAGTGTGCATCCACTATGACTTTCAGTGGAAGGCACCCACCAGTAGACATTGTGGCACGTGCGTGCTGTTCCCCACCAAGATCGTCACTCGCTTTAATCGAGGTACCGACCCGCGTGGCGATCTTGTATAAATCTGTATGCCATAATCGCCACAAAAATGTTGGCAATCTCCCCCATAGTAAAAAGGCTGTAAAGCTTGGCTTAGACCCTTTTATAAGTTTTAAAGATGGTGCAAGCTTAGTGATATAGCTTTAAGAGAGGAAGTCTATTATAATATAAGAGGAGACTTTTTATAAGTTAACCGGGAAGGCGACGATGCGAACGTGATTTTTTAGTCGAAGGCAACTAAAGTGTTCAGGAGTGGTTATAAAATATAAATTACAAAAAATAATAAGAAATATTACGGGTGTGCATATATTTTAAGATACCTAAAGTCCATGTACTTGTTAATTTTTCCGGCACATAGGGTTTTCCGCTACGCAAGGATAGACGTTAGTCTACATATATTATTTCGGGAGATTTGCATTCTGGCTGTTGAGACTCTTCCAAGTGTCCTGATTGTGAATGTCACCAAATCCTCTAATAAGATTCTTGATCGATGTCCAATAGGCCGTAACCAAGCTCCATGCCATTCTTGCTTTGTCATTCGCTTTTCATGGACCAAGATATTTATTTCTCCTGTGATTTTTTCTTTCCGGTTAATGGATGCACGGTCTTTAGGACATCGAAGTTGATAGAGCGAATTCGTCACTGTTCATCGACTTCTGATCGCAAGAAAGATCTCGATCAATACGGATTCAGAGTGGAGGGAATAACTCATCCATCTCTGTTCTCTTCATGACCGAATATACCTATTTAAATCCTGCTCGCTTACTACTCTACCTGTGCGAGTGATGGTGAAATCCGGGGACACGTGATGCTGAGCATGAAACCGTTCGTGCTGCAGAAAAACTTTCTCCGTCCACACAACACCACATCCTTATCTGAATCCCGTCCTCAAGAGCCCAGGTCGAAATCTATTCCCGTAAGCGTGGCATCTCCATGCGGCTGCAGGCGCTCCGAGTATATGTACGGTTCAAGTCCTGGCCAAGCTGGAGATCCAGCGACCTTCCACCACTCAAACTCCCCCCTCCTTCATCCGATTCCCAAACGTGCGCATATCAAACGATGCTGAATCCGCACACTAAAGAGATCGCCCCGAAGAGGCGGCCCAGTCCACTTTGCATGATGTTTCGAAACAAACATGAGCCACGGACCACTTCGGCTTGTATCAGAATCATCATCGACTACCTTGGCGCGTTTGAAAGGTCCACGATGTTAGTGCCTTCGAACCTTCCTTCATCTTTCTCATTCCCTCTCTTTGTTCATTGCTGATTGTTGATACTTTGAAAACCTGGTAGTCGCGCAAGTTGTATATACTCATGATGCTGTTCGAATCTCTTCTTGCAGTTGCGTTCGCCGGCGTCGCAACGGCCGTCACACCCATTGGTTTCCAGCCAGTTTCAAATTCAGATCTGATCGTGGCTTTCGGGAATACTTTGGCGTTAAATGGAAAGCCGATGACAAAAGCGGGTATGTGATTCCCCATATCTCCTTCCAGATCACAAATTCTGATACCAAAACAGAAACCGCACAAGTACCTACGATAGGCACGACGCAACGGTTGACGGGAACATACACCATCATGATGGTAGATCCCGATATCCCACCTCAGACACCAGGCGGACCAACAGGCGAACTCCTTCACTGGATGCAGCAAGGCCTCACTTCCGCTAGTTCGGCGACGATGATCGGAGGCATGATGGTATTCGTCCTCAGCAGCGCAAGCAACGAGACAGCATTCGCGCCCTACTTCGGCCCATCACCACCGAACAAAGCACCAAATACGCACAGATACACCCAACTACTCCTCGACACATCAGGAATAAACAGCAGCGCGGCAATCGCCCAACTAAGACAAGCAGCCGCATCCAGGCTGAACTTCGACGCCGTGAATGTAGTGCGGGCGGCAAATGTGCCTATCTTAGCAGGCAACTCATTCGATGTCTCGAACGGAACTTCCTCATCATCAATAGGCGGCTCTGCAACCAGTGGTGGATCTTCCGGTACCTTCCCAGCCGCTGCGCCCATAAATTCCGCTACCTTGGTAGCCTCGAACATCACAAAGGTGAATCCGGATGCGCAACAGCCTGGTGCTGCGGCGCCGTCTGGTTCCGTTCCGGTGGCCAACTCGAACGGAACAAATGGGACATCGCCAGCGCCGGGGCAATCTGGGACTCCTGGCTTTGGACGGAGTGGTGGAGGCGCGTATGTCGCGGGACTGATAGCACTGGCTGCTGCTTTATTTTTGTTGTAGATATTTTTAATGACACCAAGTACTTATGCCTACTATGCCTCAAACAGAGGGTTTCTTCCTGCAGGAAATTTTCGCCTGCTTGTGTTGTTTCTGGTTTGTTTTCATTGGCTAGCATTGCTCACCTTGGCTAGTTGGCAAACCTCGCCATGAGCTTCCAGGGAAACATCGCCAGAAATGAAAGCTTCTGGCACGTTCATTCCGACATAGAACGGTAAGAAACCCTAATATACTTCTGAGGCATGTCCTCAAAGATGTTTCTCAGTCCTCCGAGCGCACGTATTCCAGTATCAAACTAATGTGAGTTCTAGGCTATATATTGTTCCAGTATACCATTAGCTCACCCAGTCGAGGATCAGAAACCCACAACGTCCTTCGCGACACTGTGAGAAATGAGTACGTTGAGTACGAGTACGGGGGGTGTACTTAATGTGCTTAAGTATAATTAAGCCGTACTCAATTAGACTTGAGTATACTTTGAGTGTATTTGAGTACAACCGACGCTAAGGCTAGAAACGATTTGCCCTGGATCGCCTGCTGAGATTGTTGGGTTATATCCCGAATATCGATCGGATCAGACGAGAACTTGAGATGGAGGAACATCAACTGAGGACGCGAAGTTGTCAGATTCATTGCCCACATGTATTTATACCAGTCAACCAAAACATAATTGCAAGAACCTTCTTCACCCTTTCACTCCTCATCATCCGAATCCACACCATCATAATACCACGAGACTTTCCCCTCAACATAAGGCTGTACAATCGCCCAGCGCGGCTCATTGAACACTGTCCCACTCCCAACATCCTCCCACCACATACATTCCCTCCACTGCCAAAACGACCTTTTCCTGAATCCCAGATTCAGGTATTTCCGCAACGCAAAATGCCAAAGCTGGAACATAGCCGGTGCATTCGGATGCTCATCCATCTCAGCTGGGCCGCGAGAGTGCTGGCCGAGGAAGTTGATGATGAAAGAAATGTCGAATGATGCTTGGTCTGTGCCTTGGAGTGATGGATGCACGGTGACAGGCAGGACGATGTCAGTGCTATCTTCAATGTCGCAAGGCATGGTGACTTGTTCGACTCTGAAAACGCCGAAGAGAACGAGTGTGACTGTCCGTGTCTTGCGCTCCTTCAGAAGAAAACTGCCAGGACGGGTGAACCGTCCAAACCCATAAGAACCAGCCACATCCCCGTTGGTAAACTTGCAGATAAGATGCTCGTACCCAACGAGGAGACACATCAGGTCTTGGACAGCACCATAATTTTCAGTAACTTCGGAATACTGAGGTGTGTTGTCGTGTGGATCTTCAGGATCTGGGTCCGGATTCTCCTTCCCTCGAGCATTCCCTTCGTCGACCAACCACTCTGCAAAAGGGCCGAAGATACTTTCATACTCTTCCTCCCTCCACTTTCCAATAGTGCTGAAGTCCTCAACATCATAGTTGTACACCGGAAATCGACGAGCAAATTCACCATCTTCCTCGTCGAATTGTCCACGGTTGTTAATTTCATCAATCGTAGCATTCTCTCCACTCAGAGTCTGCCTGCAATGCTCAAGAAACTTCTTGTTGCCAGCTTTCTTCGCCTCCCAAAACGGAGCAGTGTACGCTCCCGAAAGAACAGGCCCAGCAAGGAAAAGTTGATACATCGCTCCATAGAAGCGATCCTTCCAATGCTCATCGTCATCGTGGTCGTCGTGAGCATAGCCGCGGAACTCGGATGGAAGCATGCTTGCTCCGAACAGCGTGGAATTATCGATCGAGGAATTAAAGTACATGTACTCGACGCATCGCACCAAGTGCTGCATATTCAGCACTTCTTTCAGTTCCGCCACATCTGGTCGTCGGGATTTCCCACTGAGGTCATACATTGATGGGAATTTCGGTGGCGGTGAGTTGGCTTGGCTGGCTTTCAGAACAATGGCTGTGGCTCGGATCTGATGCTGGGTTGAGATTCTGAATATGCAGAAGTAAGGGAGGAGTGCTTACTGCCATCAATGCGAGATCGAAACATCTGATGTTGCGTTGACCGAAGTCCCATATTATGGCCGATGAATTAGATTGCCAGACGGATTGCAGCTTCTTGCATGTTAAGGCAAGAGCCAAGATTTGGAGAAAATCATCGCATGCCTGGAAAATGTGGGTTGTGACTTCGATGGGAAGGGATTTGAGTTCTCCCATGGCTAATTACTATATGAAGATACAAAAAAATGAGAGGACCTGAGAAAATATATGTACTGTAGAGAGTCTGCTCGGCTACCGTGCGTCAGGAGCTGAGATTTGGGATGGATGAATTTAGCCGCAGGCTGGTTCAAAGCGCTATCGACTTTATTCAGGCAACATTGCAGGGGGCGATGCACGGCAGTGGCACAACAGTGTTTTCCAATAATATTCTCCAACTCTTATCAGAACACTTGCATTCGTTGACGCATGCTGTTCAGGGACAATGTACCGAAACCCCTCCTCAAGCTTGTTCAGAGATGGATTTCCTCGATTGACAGCATCTTCCATTACTCGTGCGAGCGAGAATAGAAGAGCGATTGCGGCGTTGGAAGTCGCTGGGAGGTGCGGATCTGTATCCATGCCATTCAATGGGTCTTGATGTCCGTCGTCGGTCTTTGTCATTCCAGGGTGCTCACTGTAGCGTTTCCTTGAACTTTCGCCTCTATTTATGTGGCGCCAATCTTGTCCCTCTCGAATCAATCGGCCAATATCATCCTGGAAAGTGTCAGCACGTATTTTAAGCATGAGAAAGGCTCGTTGTGACATATCTCCACGGCCAGGGCTGGGGTGGAAGGTATGGCGATTTTCCTTGTAGTATCTCCAGATGTTGTCCGAGTTGGAAGCTTCCAAGTGAGGGCATATTTTTCGCAACCCATTGAGAACCGAGTCTCTGATTGCGATGATGGTCGGGTCTGTTTTGCTGTGATTGTATGCGATATGGACGCTGATGTCACTTGGACGTTGAGCAATATGCCACCCAAAAAGTAATGGGCGAACGAAGATAAACTTTAGCTGCGGGAAATGTTGCTCGAATTCTTTAAAGAATTTCTTTTGTGGGCCTCACAACAAAGGATATGCTTCCTTCTTAATGAACCTGACGGCGTTGTCAGGCAGAGGTGGAAGCTGGTAGGTGTATCTACCATCAATGAAAACTGACAAATCATCGTTTGGAGCTGGTGATCCTTCTGTTTTGATGCGAATTATACTTCGACGGAAGACGCTTGCTTGCGAAGTTTCTAACTGATTTCGTACAGGAGTCTGTTGCTTCAAACAATCGGACCGCGCCATGGGGGTATTCGGAGAAGAGGTATTCGGTGCTAATACATCGTGTGGAGTGCGTCGCGATGATGCAGAGAAGGCTAGTGGAGGTGGTCGAGTATCTGGAGAATATGCTAGAGATCCCAAAGTTTCCTGACTGGGGTTCCCAATACAACCAGAAGAGGCACTGGTGCAATATGTCCCGAACGTCGAAGCAACGATTCCTCATCTTCGCTCCCTAGCAGATATCAACAGAGAGAGCCAGGACTTCCGACATCACTGCAATCAAATCACAGAAGTCCCTGAAATTCCTAATCTCCGCCAGCCATTCCTGTCGGGCCTCCTCCACCGATCGATGTTCCTTCTTGATGTCCTTCAGTTGTTCCACGTAGGCCTAATATAGATCAAGTTTGTCAACGAGGAAGGTGACTGGTGATACAAATTAGCACAGAACTGTTTGGCGCAATCATATGTGGAGCAATAATGGAAATTTGACACAAGGTAATCCAGGCCCTCTGTGTATTAATGGAGTTCGAGGGAAGGTGCGGAGGCGCTGCGCGAGTCAAAACGAACCTGATGATTTCTGGGATTTGGTCGGTGGAATCGTGCGAGCCCTGGAGAGGATCTACTCGAGCTGAGAGGTGTAAGAGAATGTCATTAAGCTAAAGCTGTTAAAAGCTGTTGTGTATCAGATTCGATTTGATGTTGATGTTGCGAGGAAGGAAGGGAAGGCAAGAGCAAGGAAATATTTGTAGCAATGGCGGATGAAAAGCGCTAGTCTGGTTTCAACAACCTCACCAAAACCTTTGAGCTCCAGAAAGGGAAAGCACCAGAACTTGAAAGCCAGTACGTTGAACCCAATCTAAAGCTGAAGTTCTTTGTGTCTCCTACCGTATTTGTTAATCAAAAGCATATAAGACTCTTGGATTCCGTAGCATTCCGTAGCATCATCGAGCACGCAGAAGGCACAAAGACAAGAAGGAGGAGAATATACACGCACACAAGTTATGGTATACCCTTTCATTTGGTTCTAGAAGCCAGGCTAAGACCAGACATACCCGCAGTCAGAAACCTCAGAATACACAATCGTTGTCTATGATTCCATGCAGCAGTGCGCTCTCCAACAACGCCAACAGCGCCAACATCAATATACGCTTCTTGTCCTGTGAACCTTGTTTGTACCGATGATCATCTCCTCACTCCAGAATATTCATACTCTTTTCCACGACCTTCCGTTCAAATCTATCCGAAACAACGACCTTCTTATAAGTTTCCTTGATAGTCGGAGCAGCAACCGTAATATTCGTGATCTGGCCCAGAATTGCAGGAGCCTGATATGCTGCTGCTGCTTCTTGTAACTCTTTGGCGGCTTGAGCGGGGAATGATGCCCATGCAGATTTGGCAGCTGTGATTCTGGTGGCTTTGTCGGCAGTGATAGGATCTACTGCGATGGTGGTTGGCTTTGAGGCTGGAGTCGAAGTGCGTGTAGGCTTTGGCTCCCCGAACTCAATCCAGCCGCTACTTGATGTAGGAACTTTGACAGTAGAAGCTCGTCTGCCGCCTCGTCGCTTCGACTGAGGAATGTGTTGGCTGCCATGAGTGTCTTGTGGAATTGAGAAGCCCCGCTCACGTCCACCACCACTGAAAGTGTTTTCACTACCATCCAGCTGGTCGCATGAGCCGAGATCGAAAGCTTGCCATTTTGTCCGACCCGACTTCCGAGTGGCGTTTGCTGGCATGGCTGGCTTGGAAACTATGTCTCGGGGCTCGAAGGAGTCACCTGGCTGTTGCCTGGTCTGTGGAGCATTCGCACCAGGTGGAGAGAAAGCCTTCATATCAGCGTAACGTGTCGAACTATGGTTTTTGGTGTTGAGGGTATAGAACGCTCCACTTGTTGTAGAATCATTGCTGGCCGTATCACCTCCCTGCAACCCTTTACTGAAAGACTTGGTCTGGATGGAGTTGACAGTTGCCCTCTTCGCAGCGCCTTTACGAGCTCCGTTGATAATCGCTGACAAATTATCCCTGCGGTAAACTTGTGCTTCCTTAGCCGTGATATTCTTGCTTTCCTCGGTGTCTAGCTCATCTGTCGATGAAAGTGAAAGGTTTGCTGCCGACTTGGGCGAAATCTCGGAGGCGGAACCATCGTCGACCTTCATCGTAATGTACGCACTCTTGTACACATCCCAATCAATCTCCAGCTTCGCACCACCTGTATCAGAGTCCGAACTCGAAACGTAGCCTTGGCTCTTGAGACTGGCGTGCTCAGTGGCCTTCTGGAAGTTGCTTCTGGCGTCGTGCTTGGTAAAGTCCAAAGCTGAAGTCGCACTTCCAAGTGTGGGGATCTCCTTGCTCAAGACATCCCAGCAGGACTGCTCGGCAGTGAGTTGAGACAGATCTCCCGGGAAGGATTCTTGAGCTGATCATTGTCAGTAACAACGCAGCGAAAGAGTTGAAGTGTACATACAATGTTCGTACCAAAGATCCACCTCCGCGTTCTTGAGCCAGGCCTGGTCAACCTCCTCACCTTTGCCCTGTGCGATCGAAATACGTCGAACAGCTCTGTACCGACCACGGTGACGTACTTTGTTGGCGCCAGATCCAGTGTAGTTTTCGTTGATCATCTTGTCAATTTCAGGGAGACGCGATTGGTATGGTTCGGCTTGGTGGTTGTCTTCCCACTCTCCAAGATTGGTGGACGAGTGCTCATGAGTGGAATCTCTAGCTGAAGAGACATCCCAAGAGGAGACTCGTTCCATCTTTCCGTCACCTGCGTACAATGGCATCTTTGCTGTGAGGTAGAAATGGAGAATGTGTAGGACAAGTTGAAGTTGAGGCGGCGGGGAGAAATTAATTTGTGCTATCGCTTGGAGATTGAGGGGCAACAGATTCACTCGCTACTCACCTTTCACCGTGTGAATAGCTAAGATTCACTCAACCCTCCTGAAAATCTGGGAAAGCCCGAACTATGTTTCTGGATCGCTTCATCTTCAGCTCCAGCAAGACTCGATGTCAAACTTTGTTCCCGCCTGCATGGCCGACTTCTCTTTTCTCTTCTTGTTTGCGAACCTGGTCCATGAGGATTTATAGTCTGTTATCCTCAAACCCTTTACACATTATGTATTCTTTTTCGTCCTGCGAAGCTGTGAAGCGGTGTTTTTGCTCATAAGCTAAGCTGAAGTATCTTGAGCACCCATTTCAGAGTGGGTAACCGAATGTTGTGGGAGGGTCTTTCTCGTCGAGTCTAGCAGCTTTGACTCTAATACGAGATTTTTCTTGATTTCATACTCATACTCATTTCTCTTCTTGATCCAGTACAACTTGACTCTATTGTAGCCAAGCGGAGCACAAGTATTCAACAACAGAGGGAGAGTTCGCGCACTGTGGTACGGTAAACCTGAGCTTTCTCGAGTCTCAAGGGCCTCGACAGGCATCTAATTCATCTGCATTCTGACAATAATTAATTTCTCTTGCTGAGTCTACACCTTTGTCTCTTCTACTAATTATCAGCAAAAATGAATTTGAGAAAGCTGTTTCACTCGCATGACATCCACGTGAGTGGGCAGAATCCGCTTCCAGATTGGCGAAACAAAGTTTATCCCAACCTCAGCCTCAGCTTTCGTGCAGACACCACTTCATCATTCAAGGACAATCACCACGGCTCAGTTGATTTCTTTGATCCACATCTTGCAGTTGCTTCTTTCTCAGTCCTATGGCTACTTTTGGTCTCTCTCGCCAACTTGGAAGCTGAAAATTTGATGTTTTATTGCGGACAAAAAAGTATTAATCTCGAGTCACTGTAAGCCAAGATGAAAATATGCTTACTACCCCCAAAAGTTCTCCAAATCTGTCCATTAATTTCTCATTTCTTTCAAATATCTGTCATTCATCCGAGGCTCGATAACCTTCAAGCCAACGCAGCAGTCAAGGAATGTCTCAAAGCGGGGTATTAGTGCCCCCTCAAGAATCAAAACATTGCCACTTCAGCGCAACCTTAAGCTCATCCGCTCGATCTCCCAAAAGTGGCGTCCAATACTCTCCAGATCTCTCCCCAAAACTCTCGAATGTCAACATCTTCGGTTGGTGATCTGCTTGGCGAAAAGAAGAAAGCGTCCGTAGCGGCTGATCATGCTGTCTTGGCCGCCCATCTTGTCCCCTCTCCGGCAGGAGCCAAGACTGTGCGATCCCACCACAAAGCCACTTTTTAACCTTAAAACCCTTTAGGGGTTCCCTGTCACAGGCCATGCCTGACAGTGGTTGAGGGTATGGGATGATCGCTCCCCGCTCGCTTCGTTAAGCGTTGGCAGCTGCAAACACCCATGCCGGTATCTGAATAGCTTCGTCTAGCTCTGGTGCTAGACATCTTGGATGAGGAAGAGTGAGGGCCGTGGCTTTCGCAGCCCGTCTGATCTGCGGATATAAAGATGTGATGTTTTCCCTCTTGTCGTTCCTGTTTGATCCGAAAAGTCCTTCAATCCTAGTTGTTGTTACTTCTCTTCAACCGTCAACATGCGTTTCAATACCCTTCTTAAATTCCTCGCTGCGGCAGGTCTGGTAGCAAGTGCCCCTCTTGTACCTATCCTCCAAGTCGCCAATGTTGCAGACATCATCCCCAACAATTGGATCGTCGTCATGAAAGACATTTCAGATTCCGCATTCCAGTCTCACTTGGCGAACCGCAATGCTGATATCGTATCTGGTACGAAAAAAACATTCAACCTCGGTGGTTTCAAGGGATACAGTGGTATCTTCAGCCAAAACATCCTCGACTTGCTCGTTTCTAGTCTCGATGTAAGTTCGCCTCTATGTCAATCCCGTATCATATCACAACATATTCTAACCTACCCAAGATCGCATGGATCGAACCCGACACCAAAGTCCGCACCCAAGCCCTCACCACCCAATCCAACGCCCCCTGGGGACTTGGCCGCATCTCCCACCGCGCCAAAGGCTCCACAAACTACATTTACGACAGTTCCGCAGGCGCAGGTACATTTGCATATGTAATCGACACCGGCATCTACACAGCCCACCAAGAATTCGAAGGCCGCGCTGTCTTCGGCGCCAACTTCGCCGGCGATGGCCAAAACACAGATGGCAATGGTCACGGCACTCACGTTGCAGGCACTATCGGCTCGCGCGCTTACGGCGTAGCCAAGAAAGCCAACCTCATCGCCGTGAAGGTCCTCGACGCGAGTGGCTCCGGTGCTACATCTCAAATCATCCAGGGTATCGAATGGGCCGTCAACGACATGAAGAGCAAAGGCCGCGTCGGGAAAGCCCTCGCAAACTTGAGTCTCGGAGGTTTGTTCTCGCAAGCTACCAACGCCGCCGTCGCTTCCGCCGTCCGACAAGGCTTGTTCATGGGTGTTGCTGCTGGTAACGACGGACGTTCTGCTTCTTCCACATCGCCTGCTAGTGAGAAGTCTGCTTGCACGGTCGGTGCTACGGATAAGAATGACGCCAGGGCTTCGTACTCGAACTTTGGTCCTCTTGTTGATATCTTTGGGCCGGGTACTGATATCATCTCGACTTGGATTCGGGGACCTGCGGATACCAATACTATTTCTGGAACGTCGATGGCTACGCCTCATATTGTGGGGCTTGGTGCTTATTTGATTGGTCTTGAGGGATCGAGAGCACCTGGACCGCTGTGTGACAGGATCAGGGCTTTGGCTACGAAGAATGCTTTGACTGGTGTGACTCCCACCGGACTTGGAGCGATCTTGCAACCTGGTCTGCGTGGAACTCCAAACTTGCTTGCGTATAATGGCAATGGTGCGTAGTTTCTTTGGGAGTTGCATGAGCAGGATCCCATTTGTCAGAGCAAAGTTTCAACACAGCATCGATACATTTAATGATACATAATTGAATCATACAGAATAACCGGATCATCGTCATTCTGTTACCAGATCTTGTCTATTCTTTTTCTTCAGTGATATCTGTGTGATATTTATGACATATCCTACATAACTCGTCCACCTCGCCTGTTATCCACTCAGCGCTCTTCCTTAACCGCCCCAGATCCTTGAATATCCGTAACGTTTTCAGAAGCTTGAATTCTCCTGGCTTGTACATCACGATCCCACTGATTCAATAGTGCTCTGCTGTTGGTGGTCTTGTCATGGTGAAAAGCACGACGATTGGCATAGTAGAAATCCTTGATGGTCGGAAGACCCCTATTATCTCTCTTGTGATAAGCCTCAAAACCTCGGCGGCACGCGTCAATTTGCCACCTAACGCCATTGTCCAAGCGATCCGAGTTATTCTTAACCTCCAACCAGAATGACACTAAGCTCTTTGGTGAATTTGTGACCTCTAGCTGAAAAATTACAGCAGGGAAATTCTGACGGAGGTCTTCGAGTGGTCTTCCACTTCCATCCTTGCCCAGGAGCTGCCGGATGGCCAAGGGATCCGTGAATCGCAGAGTTGGATATGGTCTCTTGGTGTGACTGTCGATGTGCGCTTTGGGGCCACTGGAATCGCATGCCATGTGGGACCTTTGGACATTGACGCGCGCTTCGCTTCTTGGGAATGTGTACCGGAATGTGCTGTGGGGTGTGACATTGGGACTCGTTGCCTTCTCCGCAAGTAGCTGCCACGAACCTTGCTGCTGCGGAGTTGGAGAAGCACGTCGCTGGTAACGTGTATCCATTCGGGGAGGGGATAGATAGCGCGATTCCCTGCCATAGGACATCTCATAACCCCGATGTGGAGATTCGAGACGGTAATCTCTACGAGACTCACGCATAGGCGACCGAGAACGAGAGTGAGACCTACGTTCCCAGTCCCTGCCACCATAATAGAGATCCTCACGTCGTCGAGGAGAGTGAGATCGTTGACGGTAATCGTCTTTGTCAGGGTCGCGGTCTCTAGCGCTGGATGGTGTACTGCTTTTGTGGAGTGCGTGACCGTTGGAGCTGTTCTGGACAGTGCCTATGCCAGGGGCTGAGGACGTGAAATGTGACCCCAGGATCGCCGAAGCTACCAGAGGCTTTGAATGTGGCGGCGTGGCGCTGGAGCTGGACTCGCTGGATGGCACATGCTTTTTTGGCTCTGGGAATAAACAGAGCTCATCAGATCCCCCTATCATTAGTCAGTTGAATGTCCTTGAATTCGTTCACGATATTGAAGGCCAGAAAAACCCACAGAAATCAACAAAGGTTCTTCGTTCCGCCAGGTATTTCTGCACATAGCTTGGAGCGTCTGGCCGTTCAGCTTTGACAGCACTCTGGTTATCTTCGATAGATGTCCAGATCTGGAGCTCTGTAATAGATTGCCCGGTGAGCGGACCAGCTTTGGCTGGGGTGCTATTGGCGCGCTCGAGGAGCCAGACCATAGGTGAAGGAGAGGGGTTTGAATCCCCCATCGTATTTGAATGTCATGAGCGAGCCTCAAACAATAGTGGATGTTGCGTTGCTAAGCTTGGAGCGACGCGTCGCGGCGGTGTTGATGAAGAGAAGAGAAGGGGAAGCCGCGTGGTGTGTTGATGTTAAGCTCCGTTGGGCTAGCGCCTTAGGAAGCGAATCCAGATGAAAGGTGAGAATAAAAACCGAAAGAGGTTGAAAGGGCCTTGAATTCTTTGCTAGCAACTCTCCCATTGCCACAGGGACTGCTAAACATTCAACGTGTGAAAGTCTGCAGCACGCATTGTTTGCTTCGGGGAGTCATCAATTGCTCCTTTGATGATGAACGGACGATGGTGTGATTCCTCATCGGTATAAATGATCAATTTCGGTCTCTAAACATTCATCTCTGGGCCTTTGCGTCTCACTCCCTGGTCCGTGGAATTTCATGGGTGTTCTCGTATACGCAAGCCCCGGCTGTTTTGTCGGCGGCTCCAACAATTCAAGCAAGAGGAATATTGACAATTTCACCATCAAAGCCTACCCAAATTTTTCAGTCAATGGAAGCCTTTCTTTTTTTTAAAAAAAAAGAACAGGAAAAAAATCACCTACATCCTTGCGCACCTAGCCTATTCCGAACCGCCAGTCGCGCTTGGGCAACTGCCCGGCCATTCTTTTGCAAGAGCTTGCCATGAAGTGCTCTGCCTCAGCAGGAACCTCGAAGTTTAGTATAATATCACATAATAATAGGTCTACTTAGCGTTTCATGTCGATTACAAGAAGCTTTCATTCAATCATGGTCCAACCAGTATCATGAAATCAGTTAGTAGCCAAGTACCCGAGCTCTGGTCTGTGACACCATGCTGTTCGAACGGCTTCTGCTCCTGGACTACCCCATCCACAATCAATATAAACCCGACCATAAAAGGCCGTCTAGCCTGCGACGTCCGCACATTCTCAAGCAGGCACAACTACCAACTCATTCCCAATCTCATGCCAGGTAAGTTCTTTCTGGGGCGTAGGATCTCTTTCAAACGAGCGAATACTTGCAATTGTTCGACGTCCTCGAGTGTGGGTACGAGGTTGACTTTGCTCTACTTCGGGGTTCTGAATTTATCATATGTTTCAAACAGCCAGACTAGTTCAAGTCAATAATTCAAAATTAAAAGTGATACACCAGCCAGCAAGAGAACAGGTCTGGGTTGCGTAATGCCTGGCTTAAGCGGATCAAAGTCAATAATGCGTCCTTGGATTATGTCGCTTCTATATATTCTCCAGTTGTAGCAAATCAATTAGCCATGGCATTCACACTCTTCAATATTCTCAGATCAAGGAGCACGATGGCGTGGCAATCTAGTATTCTTTCTTTGAGGTGCGGCGAGTTGGTCGATTATAGTGGTCAAGGTGTATTCGGTTGTCAGAATTGCAAAACTTGTGCCGGGAATCTCTTCATGGAATTTGATCCTCGTAAAATCCAAGTTGATAATAAGGTCATTAATGACAGTGCTTTCGTCAATAACAGAAAGAGATCTGCTTAGAGTCTATATCGTAACAAGACCAGAGATAAACGTGGTGAATATCACACGCCGCTCTCTCAACAATTCACATCCCTCTGATCCAGACCCTGAGTCGTGTCTCTACTCTGAGTCCTTCTCTCTCTTCAAAAACTCCATTATAGTCTTCTTGTAGTTTGGTCGTTTCTCAATTTGAGGTGGAGTGTTTTTATCTGTACTGCAATACTAGTCTCGGAATCCACTCAAGCCATCGCAACCATGTGCTCAGCCTTCACAAGACCATGCAGGTTTAGAGATTCTATGAATATGTGGTCCTCCGACAGGTAGCTAAAATCAAGAAAGCCGCGAAACCCTACAGAGTCAGAACGCTGGAACCACGGCTGTTAATTTGAGGTTGTAATAATTCTATATGAAGTGAAGCGATTGTGCTCAAGTCTCATTAATCACTATTCTACTATCTAATCCGTTCAACATTTAGTGGAGCTATACGATGGATCAAAAAAGGATATTGGGTTAACAACACTTTATTGAAGATAGCAATCTTCTTTTCGCTAAAAAGCCTCCGCCTTTATGACATGGTGAAAAATCTCCAGGTGCTTAATTCAGCAGCACAATGCTCGACAAAACGACTTGCCCCGAATTTTAAATTCCATCCTCTGCTATGGAGAACAATTGAGCATCCCCAACGTGCTTGATCTATCTCAACTCTTCTTTGTATGAAGTCCCCAGACGATCTTGGAAAGTTGTTTAAATATTCTCAAAACTCCTTCAGTTTCAAATTTGTGAGCTCTAGCCTGATATCTAATCTGGTCCATCAGAAAGAAAAGAAGCCAGTAAAGAGTCACCACACACTCAAACAGCTTCAAATTCACGTTTCTTTCTCCTATCGATAATGATGTATGCTCGCTTTCTATAGAAATATCAGCTCGAACAACAAGGTTTTAGCGGGATATGGGAAACAACGAAGAGCGAGATCAAAAAGACTGGACAATCAACAATCTTTTAATCTGGTGGTACCCAGAGCGCTGGGGTGGAACCAGGTAAATGTTGAATACATGAAAGGTTGAATCCGCGCCTGAAGGTATCAAGGAATATATGTAGAGAAATAACGTCAGGACAATGACAGTAAAATAGTTCCAGCAAAGTGACAACAACACAAATAGCCACCCTTCCAAGTACAGCTGCATCTCAACTCCACTGTATGGACATTTCTCCAACCCTTAAGCAAAGTCTTAGCAGTACTAAAAGTTGGCTACAGTAGCGTTACTCTTCGATCCTTACTTCACCGAATATCCTTCTTTGACCCCTCCATATTGCGATAGATCTCAACTCTTAACCATAATTGGGTCTGTATACATTACAGCGAGGAATAGTCTATACCCAAGCCGCAGCCATGCCTTTTGTTGCGTTGTCAAAGTTAACGCTGGATTTTCCTTCCTCAAAGTCACCCCTCCGGTATATTCACGCATGGAAAACCAAGTGCCAAAAGAAGGAGCACTGACGACACGGAAGCAGATCCCAGAGTCATGCACAATCAAATCACGCCAACGGAATTGAACTTCTGCTGAGCATAAAAGAACTAGAGAAACAGAACTAACGGAGCATCAGCGTGTACAGCACTAGTGTCGAGGAATATATGGATGAGCTACACTTGTATTTCTTCTGTCTCGGCTCTTAGCGTCCTTAAAGCATCAATATCTTCTAGCACGAATAAAAAGAAAGTCTTAAACGTCCAAAGTCTGTGTAACATGACCTTTCTAGAATTCAGAGTGGCAGGATGTGGCAGCGAGAGAAGAATGACAGCAGTACCCCCAAAGATTTGGCAATTGCAATGGCAATGGCCCTAACACTTTAAAAGATGGCATTTAAGTTAAATAAGACTGACAGCTCAGCCCATATTCCCGAACTCATATGAACCACCACCCAAGTGTCGAAAAAGCCTGTTCTGACTTCCCAATCACCCCTTTTCTTTCCTCTCGGTGACAAGTATCCTCCACGACAGATCAGTCTAACTTGAAATCAGTGCTGGATTCGGTATTTGAAAGGAACGAGAGGTGCAACGGATATTTATACAGGTACCTAAATGCCAAGTCCAGGGAATTCAAACTTAATCCAACGAGCTCCTTGACAAGCAACACCAATGTATGGTCGCGATAACCAATAATATTTGACTCTATTACCCACATTCTCCCCATGTCAAGTACGGACAAGTGAGAATACGATTTAAAGCCAGCTGTGTTATGCAATGCCTGTACATATACCCCGCCAGGATCATAAACAGATTCCCATAACTCTTGCTTGAGCAGTTGACAATCCAAAGTATGAAGTTCCTGTAGCTTGTTCTTTCAGACTGGATTTCACTTCTCGACTTCCCAAGCACTCTCGTTGACATTTTCCTCAATACTCACGGTCGAGATTGATTACTTGAGCGGCGAGAAGTAGTCAAACTATCCAATCTGCCAGAAGACATTGAGTTCAGTCAACACAGAGATGACAGCGGTGCTCGACCTTGCAGCAAAGTGACAAATGACAGCAAATTCATCTCCCGCCATCAGCGCTCACGAACCAGCAGCCGACGCAAGCTCTCGAGTCTCCGCATCACATCGCAATACCAACCAAGACAAGGTATCATTTCGGGATATCTCCGCAGTCACCAAAACAACCCATCTCACAACCATCCAGAAATTCCCTAACAACAAAACCTTAAGCCCATTTCCATGTTATTGTGCAATTGTCATCTGAGGCACTATACAAGCCAGAGATAAAATACAGTTTTAGCAAAAGCCGTATTTATACCCCTCCCCTTCCTCCCTCCCACAACCAAAGATACTTCACTCGCACGCCATTACAGCACAGTACGTCCTAGAATTGATTGTAGAAAGAATCAGTAACATCCGCCTTCCTCCCCATCATTGATTTCCTAACTGTGTGAACCAATACCCAGTATCCGTATCAAAACCCAGAAACCACACCTACAAGTAAGTATAAAAGCCCCAGCGAGATCCTCTCCATAGCTCAGCAAAGCATGCCAACCAACCATCAGTCAGCCCTTCATGGCACGGCTTCGTGGACGCAGCTGAGAGGTAGAGCATATGTAGAATAAGGATTTCATGACGGGGTTTTGTGCTTTCAACAGCTACACGGGCTTGAAAGTTGGATATCGGCATCCCGTGCCCCTGCGTTTGAGCGTCTTGCGGTATTACTTGAAGTGAAGATGAGAGAATGGAGGAGATTGATAATGGGATGGGAAATGACAACACACCTCCCATCCCCTCAACCCTATCTCTACACCCTCACCGCCCTCACCACCCCTCCTCTCAATCCTCCTCCCCCCTTTTCTTTATACTGGTACATGTGGTAAAGATCAAAGACTTGGCGTCTATGCGTACTACTCGAAGATTCCACTTCACATGGGGTATTAACCAATGAACCAATCCGGTTTACTCTTTCTCGTCTATGACAAGTAAAATATAGGTCATTTAGCACAGATATGAGATCTTTGATCTTTGCCCCCCGTACGAAGTACAAACAAACACCACAACCTCAGATCCCTAAGCACGTCCCATCTTCCCTATACCCCACAAGCGACTCCAGCACCACAAGCGACTCCAGCACCACTTTCCCATCATCCAGCATGTGCCGATGATTCTCGACAGGAGTTATTGTTGCCTCCACAGCCAGCACATAGTTGTATGTAATCTATCTATATAAATATATATACTCCCCAAATTCCCACTCCAGGAATTACTTTTTCAAGATGTGACTCAGGATCTAGGTTTAGATGAGGTATGTCCGTCCCGTCCCGTCCCGACGAAAGTATGCTTAGTAAAGTCCCAATTCAACACATCATACCACTAAGAGCGAAGCACTCAAAATCTCCTCGAAACCCTCTCAAAATCCTCACAAACCCCGACTCTCTCAAAAAAGAAAAAGGCCATCTCCCACGATCAATCCAATCCCCAGCCTTCCGCAGAGCAAACAAGCCAAGCAAACCAAACCAAACCAAAACAGCATTCTACTCCATACATACGCTACAGACCTCCCTCCTCCTCCTTCAAGGTACGATATAAACAGATGGGTTCTTTCTCGAGACTGAGAAAAGAGGTGGATTGGTTTGTTGTGATGTGATGCGATGCGATGCGATGCGGCTGTTTCTTTCCTGTGATGTAATTAAGTAGGGGCCTGCGATTGTGATTGTGCTTGTGGTTTGAGCTTTGCTTTTCTGGGACTTGGGTTGGGGAAAGGTAAGGTCTAGATGTCGACTTCAACGTCGACGTCGACGTCGATGGTGATGCTAATCTTGAAGTCTAGGGGCAGATGATAATGCAGGTTTGGTTGGTTGGGTGGGGAAGGAAAGAGGCACCTGCAAGGTCGGGAGATGGAGCCTGATGGACAAGGCTGGAGTCGAGATATGAGGAGTTGGGGTTGCAAAGAGGAGTGAGGTTTGGGTAGGCACTCCAAGTTGGGGTGTTCTTGGTGAAATAAAGGTGGCATGTTTACTGTAGAGATACGCTGAAGGTGTAAACACTCTGGAAGTTGTTGGCTCGGGGGGGGCGAGGTATCGTTTGCCTGCAGCGCCCTATAAAAGCACTCCTCGGAGTTACCTCGAGGAATAGCCCTGGTATAACAGCGAGCTGTGAGTGGTCTGGTCCATTTTACCGACCAAGATAATGAGACTAACAAGGGGATTTATACGGGGGGGTAAGCCTCAAGTGGCGTATGCACAGGTTTTTAATTCTTTTGATTTGAATTAATTAAAAGTATAAAGGCAAATTCTAAAAGGAAATAAAAAAAGGAAATAAAAGGAGATTATAAAGGGAGACTACAAGGGGAAACTACGAGGGGAAACTATGAAGGGAGACTACAAGGGAAAACTATAAGAGAAAAGGAAAGTATTTAGAGAAAAGAAACAGAAATCGAGAAAAAAGAGGGGAAAGACAATTGATATATCTAGCAAATTCTAAAGCACGCTAAAGCATCGATTGACATTAAGGCCCACTAAAAATCAAGTGTCAACTCGTATTTAAGGATGAAAGGGCTTAAACAAGCCCTTAGCTAAAACATCTTCCTTAAAATCAACAAGCCCTCCCCTAATTTTGTCTATAAAGCTCTCCACTCATACCTCGCTTTTTAAGATTAATCTTACAAGAGGTGTTTCTAAGTCAATTTCAGCATGTATTATTATCTTCAGCGTATGGTTTATAAAAGACCTCAAAGAGCACCCCGAGGATCACCTCGAGGAGTGCTTTTCTAAGGGCGGCTATAAAATTCAAATCAATTGACCTCAAAATCAGCTCACTTCGTAGGAAGCTGGGGGGAAGAGTTTAGATAAAGTAAAGAAACCAATATCACAATCACATTTGCAAGCATAGTATAGTCAAAGTGTTGTGTAGCAAAAGTCTGATTGGACTATGCTATCAGGGTATGAAGTCCATGCAATCGATGCTCAGCCATTCCGGCTAGCTATCCCATCCCAACGCCCATAACCATCCATTCTTTCAGTCCATCCACCGAAAAAGGAATCATGCCTCCATCCCATCCATCATCGTACAGTCATGAGGTATGTTTGTTGATCGTGACGAATCGTTTAGTGCTTAGCAGCCTCTGTTGCAGTCATTAGCGTCTGTTCCAATCGTGGCATAAGGCAGGTGGTGTAAAGGGAGCGAGAAAAAAACATACCCTTGTGGAGATCAGCCTTGCCCTCGTGGGAGTGTTGATCGACCTTGTCTCCAACAGCATCCTTGGCAGCAGAGGCGCGGGTACCAATGCTGGCATCACCGTCCTTGGCGACTTGCTTGTTGGCCTCCTTGGAAGCTTGAGCACCGGTGCCCTGAACGGACTCGGCGACGTAGTTGGCGGCGTTCTGTGGAGCAGATGTTAGAATGTTGGGTGATGAGGTCGGAGGAGGTACAGCTAGGGCATCAAGCTGATGTTGATGCCGAGGCAGAGCTGAGCTCGAACTCCAAGCTTTGTGGATGGCGAGGAAGAAGGAGGAAAGAGAAAGCATACCTTGATGGTCTCCATTTTGATGTTGGTTTGTTTGTTTGAGTTTGGATTGTTGTGTATGTGAGGAAGTTGTCTTTGTGTTTGTGGATGGAAAAGAGTTGTGTTGATGGAAGAGGAGGGGTTCTTAAGTAGGGAGCTCCTGAAGCTCTAGCCTCGTCGGCCGAGCTATGACGTAGTGTCTCCTAATGAACGGCCGCATGGAATAGCCGGGTCGTGGTTGCCTCGTGAATGAAAGCTCCTTCTCGGCAAGAGCAAGCTTCCTCGTCTCATCTCCTGTCTCAATTCACGCCTTCCCCGTCTGAAAGCGGCATCTAGATTCATTGAGGGGGTTGTTTGAAAGGGCTCGCCACATCTGAATAGCGTACGACGTCACAGTGGGGCCAATGGCGGGGGTGGCGATTGGCTCGCTAAGCCACGTACCCCTCCAAAACAATCGACGTCATAGACTTTTTGCAAGGTCCAGATCCAGCCTCATTCTCAGCTGCACATCAGTTCCAGGCTAAACATGAATGCGGTTTAAGCACAAGACATTTGAAAGATGATTCGTAGATTGATTAGATTGGGGCCAGTTGTGGCTGTGCCCTGCCAACTTCTTTCTCGACCACGGGGCTTTTTGCCGGTGGGGTGAAGAGGAAGGAGACAGCTGTTGACATCGCCGCGCGACATCAACGCATGCAAGATCCAGCATGATCTACAAGTATACAAGGTTCAAAACCTCTAATCCCCGCTGTTCCCGCAGTGGGGAAGGAAGATCAACGAATAACATGTATTGCTCACAGCAAACGTGTCTTCAGGGGCAAAAGCTCCGGCTAGAAATGGCACCAATGCAGTTTGACCTGCATTTCCTGATACGCATGTGATGATGGGAAAATGGCGCAATGTTTCTCCTTGCCTTACAGTACAGTATACTTTGTACGTCGAAATTACACCATTATGGCTTAGTGTCTGCACTCGCAGATTTTCTCCAAGCCTTGGAGAATCGGCACGTGAATTTAGAATTCATTCTACCCTGATTTGCCTAGGTTTTTATGGCACGTACCAACTCGACGAATTCCACCTGTCCTTTTCTGTTGATGATAGGTAGCTACTAGCGAGTAGGTGCGTCGTCACGAAAACATGGGTTGCTCACCTCAAAGGTGAACTGCCCGGAATCGCACCACCACTTACGAAGTCTCAACATGAGCAGATCCGAACGTATGCTATATGAACGCGAATTTGACATGATGAATATGAAGGATGTTGTCCAATCAGCTAATCAGAACAGTCCTCTGCTCCGAACCCCGGACCTTATTTTCTCCTAATCCTGCATTGGGAAGAGTTCTATTGAATGACAATGTGCAGCACTTCCAGCAAATACTGTCTGGCAGGACAACGGTTCTGTATCCTTGCGCAACGGAGACACTAGCAAATGCAAGACGTGCAAGCCAATTGCAGTGAGCTCGGACGACCATAACTCGACTTCGCGGAGGATCAATAAACTCATCCCAATTGTCAATGCAAGTCCACGTGTCGATAGATGCGCCGGGGGTAATCGCTTGGGACATTTCCTGGAACGTCGATTTGGATGTGGCGCCAGCGGTCCCATTGCAAGAGCAGAATGGTCTTTCCATAGTATGATCATGAGAGAGCAGTGCCGTTATATCCAAATCTGCAACCCAGGAGCCTCGATCATATACAGATACCAGGGTTTCGAGCAGGCAAGCCGGTCGATCGATCGTATGCCCACTACCGCTGTCAATGCTCAGCGGCATCTCATAACCAGTGAACGAGAGATGAATGGAGGTGTGTTGAAAACTATCTTCGAGCTTGCCATCAAAGTTTAGGTGGTTAATCTGGGCCCAGTTGTCATCTTTTGGTCCCCTGATGGCGGGATCCGCTGGGGGTATGAGCAGAGAGATACCGGCGCGACCAAGATTTCCAATAACGCGTCTGATACTGGTGCTTTTTGACGCTTGGTAGGGATCGCAGAGCATCGCCTCAGAAACGTAGATAGAACTACCAACAGATATCGCAAAGACCTCGTCCAGAGCGTCGGGTTCGAAGTCGCATGATCCGGAGTCAAACATCGATATGCAAGAAAATGCCTGGGAACGAGACAATGAGAAGCTCAACAACGATCCCTGATCTCTAGGCAGCCATCTAGAGCGTATTAATGACCTTGATGAGATGGAAGCCGAGACTGTCGCGTTTGTCAGGTGCTTAAACAAGTCTGAGGCGGCCGCGAAAGCTTTTAAAGACCCGCAATAAGTGTCCCAGTGACTGCCTAACAGAGCAAAGTGTTCTCTGAGCCGATGTGCATTAATAATCTCAGGACGCAAAATTGTCGCCATTTGAGAGGGAAGAAGTTGGGTACTGTGCTGATCTAGTTTTGATGCGAACGATGACAGCTGGATTTCGACTATGGCGGCGCTCTTTGGATACCCCATAACAAAGGTGAACTCGGCGTACGTCCTTCCACCGCGGATCTCATCGTAGTATTCCGGCTTGAATGAGAATAGGTCCGTTTGAAAACTCGTGCCGTCACAAAACCTCAAGTATCTGCTCTTATTGTCGTTAGACATTGCCTGGTCTCCACGTGTACTTTCGACCACGAGACGACAATTTTCGCCTAACCCTTTGATCACCCGGTATCTCTCCCATAGGTGGCTCGTTTTCGGTGCTGCGCAACGTTGGCAGTAGCTAGTATGTGCCTCATGATAACAAATTGGGCAAAGCGTTTCTAGGCTTGAAATACGTGTATGAGCAGCTCCAGATATTTCTCGTGGATCTCCCCCAGAAAATGGCCTAGATGCTTTCTGACAGTGATATATCGAGCACATTGCCTCAATTGACACTGCCACCCAGCGAATACTGCTCCTAGAAGAGTTGACAATGGGAATTGGGGTTCCTGAACGAGATCTCTTGGGCCGGATCTCGACTTCATCGATAGTTGCGTATTCGTACGAGTACCCATCATTCTCTTCATCCGTATGATAACGTATCAAGTATTTGTCGCTGGCGAGATTATGTTCTTTGGCCACTCGTCGCAAGAAAGCTACGCGCTGCTCGCAGCTTTCCATCATTGGCAGAACGGCAGACATATCCGATAAGCCGAACAAAGGTGGAGGATGTTCTAGCTGATGGGACAGAAATTTCGGTCTTCGTTGCCCAAGTGCGTACAGCTGCAAGGCGAACTTCCGGTCGACCTCACTGCATTTGCGAAGCATGTGCACAGCGTGGGAAATGTGTGAAAGCCAGAAGGATTCAGAGTGGATATCGTCTGCAACGGGTGGCTCTTTAGGATCTTCTTTTTTTATCAATTCCACGATACGATCTAGCCACTCCGCACCCTCCTCAAAAGAGGCGGCGAATACTCCCCAACCGCCAAAGACACATCCAACAACAATGTAGGCAAACTCCTCCATGAGTATTCTCGAGTTCTCTTGACCAACAGAGCGTGATGTCTTCACTGGCTTCCCATAGTATCTGAGATAAGCCAGTGGAAGAGACCAGGAGACACTTGTTTGCGACTCGTTGATAACGCGTAACCCGAGGGTGATCACAGCCGTATTCGAGAATATCTTGTCTTTTTGCTCAACATGAGTCGTTCCCTGCCCGCATCCTAGAACCGTCAAATTGGGGTACAGGTGCCACGCTGATATGCCAAGGAGCACGGCTCCACTCTGAACTTGCTGAGGTATGCCTTGAACAAGGTCGTCCATGGCCTTGAGAGCAGTGCACCAGGCTTTAACCACGCTATTGTACACGTTCACCTCGCTGTTGATTGGCAAACTGGCATTGTCGAGGATGAGCATCAACTGTTTGTGCTCGCGTGCCTTGACTAGGTCTGCACTCTCAAGCCATGATCGTGCGCTCGCGTCCCATTTCCCGAGCTCCTCCCTCGACAGGCTTTGTTGCGCGGCCACCAAAGCCGGGTCATATTTGCTAGAGTAGGTTGCGTTTGCACTCTGTTGGTGGATCCATTGCTTTTGTGCTCGAACCAGTTCATCCCAGATCGACGTCGCCTGTTCTATCGTGAACATGCGAGCCAGCATGCATCCAAGTAAATGCGCTGCAATCGACCCGTCGCCGGAAGTTACAGCAGCCCAAATGCTTGTGGAATCAGCGCCAAGCTCTTTCGTGAATATCCCGTGTCTGCTGGGTCCTTGTGGGCTGACAAGTTCCGACTGAGAGATTTCGGAAACACGTTGACCATATGCCCTAAACAATGCTGGAGTGGAAGGGAGGAGGAGGTCGAAAAGTGCGCCAAGTTTCCTTGCAGTGCGGTGGAGTTCGCCCTCCTCTGCGTCTGCCTTCCTTTTGCCCGAAATCGAGACTCCAAGGCCATTGAATTCCTTAGGAGGTGTCAATTTGACCAATGTGAAATCGAAATTTATATTTGCCAAGGATAGAGAATTCTCATTGTGCACACTGGCAATTGCTGCGGTTATTCGACCTACTGCTGCGCCGAGTGGATTTGACATTTTGCGGCAACTTCAATCCGCAGTTGCAGGCCTCATCCGACCCTTGAGGGAAGAAAAGAGATTGCCGTCGAGGTAAGTGATGGGGATATTTTGTTTGAAAGGTCGAAGAATCGAAGCGGGGTGGTATATGCGGATGCTTTTTCCAGGCTGAAGCGAAGACCTGCAGGCAATCGGCAAGGCTTTCGTTACTTCGTTACCGGTCGGGCTCACTGGCAAGGCTCACTGTGAAGACAGTTTGTCAATGAGGAGTCGGGAAATGGCAGATTTGGGGGGCACATGCCACCTTCATTCTATATCACAGTGACCTCCCATTCTCTAACCTATTTATCCATACAACTAAGACATCATGGTACGTAGGAACTCTTCTGATTTCTCCTTTCTTGAGATTTCTTTTTATCCTCAAATAACTGTCGTTTTAATGTACTTGCATTGTTGTTGACACTTTTTGTAGTGGGGTAAGACGTGCCCTCGAATCTGCCACTTCCCGCGGGGGTGGAGAGGTCGCTGGCAACCCTTGCTGCCTTGCACTACACCCTTCTGAAAACGGCAAAGCCGCTGCAGGAGGACGGCGAGAAATGGGGCCGATTTCACAAAGAGCTTCGGGGAGGCCGGTCACTTACTGTAACACTCGGTCGGACCTTTCGAGTAGGTCATTCAACGCCTTTGTGAATGCATCAGGGCCAGCGTCATTTTCTCTTAGCAAAAGAAAAGAATATGAAAGATCTAAGCTGGCTACAGCAAATCCCCCAAGTGAAATTATATGTTCACTTGCCAGACTCCTATCCCTTCATCCGCTGAGATATGGCCCGCGCTAGTAGGGGTAAGCAAGGGAGGGGGGAGAAGTGCATATGCATTATTTTATATACTTTTATATACAAATTCCTTAGTAAGATATATGATAATGATGAAATTGCTCCTAATATTCCCCCTTTTAATATAAAGCTATAATACAAAATATGCATCTTTTATATAATTTTTTTAAAAGCTTTTATGGCTTTTTAAAAGCCTTTTAATGTTTCCCCTTATATACATATCATATACAAAGACTATGTATAAATAGCTTTGCCCAAAAGTGTATATATAAATCAAAATTGAAGAGCCTCTTTCCTCCTAAATTCTTATATATTTAAATTAATTGCATCTTCTTAGAATATATTAATAATATACTATACAATTTGATTCTAAATTATAAATAATTTAATAGCCGCTATATATTAATATGAAAAAAATATAATTTATATGCATTAATATAAGCCATATTTATTAGCTAATAAAAGAAAGGCTATTAATTTTATTGTGTAGCCTGGTAAATCTTATAAGCCTTTTTATATTGATTTGCCAAATTAATTCTTTTTATATAATAATTATAATTATTAATAAAACGCGGAATATGCAGCTTTTTTGTATAATTATTCTCAAAAATATATTTAATAATATGGCCATTTATTAATATTTTCGTAAGGCGCTTTTATATTTTGGCTTTGAAATCATTTGCTTAATGTACCATATGTATATTGCTGAGAACCAGAACAATATTATTATCTTGCCAAGCTAAATATAGCATATTATTTATTACTTTGGTAATTAAAATATTTTATGGCAAAGCATTTGCATATTAAGTCTTCAAAATTTTAAAATTTGTAAGTAATTGTGAGTGGGGGCAAGTTATATTAATAGCATTATAGCCACATATTTGAAGCTTTTTAAAAAGAGGAATAAAAGTAAAGTAGTTATTAAAGTAGACAGCAAATTATTTTTGTGATAAGGAGAATATAAAAGACCGTATAAGAAAGCTAGTAGGTGTAAGCTTTGAATGCTTTAAAAGAGCCTATAATCCCTTTGCCCAAAAGCTCCAAATTTAATTATATATATAGCCATAGTTTGCGATTTTAAATATTTTGTACCTTTGCTTAATTAATTTATTTGGCATTTTATAAGTGTATGAAAATCTAATAAAAATTATTAATTATGGGGTAATTAATAAAAAAGGGGTAACTTACCTGCTAAAACAATATATTATAAGCTTATTAATATTAACTTCTAATAATGAAAAATAATACTTTTGATAAAAAACTTGTAATTTTAAAGCCAAAGGTTTTACCTTATATTATCATATCAAATTTATAAGCAAGTAATACTTTTAGCATTTATCATTTTTAATATCAAAAATATAATAATATCTCTTAATTTTTTTATAGCAATTAAATATAATATAAGCTAAAATTATATATATTAGGCCTTTTTTCTTATTCATATTTTAATACATATTAATACGAGGCTTCTCATAAATTTTCATATAAATTAATACTTCAATAAATACAAAAAGCTTTTTTATAATTAAATCACGCTATTACTTTGCTTTTTTTTATTTGACTTATATTTATTGTTAATTTGCATATTAATTTATATTAGCAATAATAATCTGCAAAAATTAAGGCATAAAGAATAAAGCAAAATAATCGTATGGCTTTGTAATAGAAGGGAAATCGGTAGGGAGTATTGCTTTTGCCAGCTAAGAAGTTTCGCATTAAAAAGGCTTAAAAGAAATGCTTATAATTAATCCAAATTTATTAAAAATAGCTTTAAAAGCTTTTAATTTTACCTTTTTTATAAGAAATATAGCTTTAAAATCATTAAAATTGGCATTATCAAATAAATACTTCATTTTAATAAGCTGGCGCATATTCAATCGCATCATAAAATAAATAAAAAGTAATTAAAAAGCGCGATTTTATTATTATTATATATCTTACTAAAAAAATTATATATAAAGATATATAAAATAATGCATATGCACTCTTTTATCCCTTTCCCTTGCTTACTCCTATTAGCGTAAGCCATGTCTCAGCGGACGAAGGGATAGCAAGGGGTATAACCTGATGCAGGCTTTAAGCCATAATGGTACTAGCGCGCAGAAAATATGGGACCAAACCCCCTGATTTCGACTTTTAACTTTTACTGTATGTATCCCATCCCATGTCTCTGGGATCGGGCTAGAACATCGGATTCTCCCGTTCTCGATCCATCCCCACGTTACATCATTGACTTCTTTGTCTTTGTTCCTCCACATCGGGCCAACAAACATGCTTCAGCCTGGTCTTGCAGCATACGGGCAGCTGACCATGTCGGAATCCCAAAACTTGGAACGGGAGATCCTGCAGCTACCCTGACAGCCACACAATCCTCCGAGGTTATACGGGAGAATAGTGAGTGGTTGGACTGTGCTTCTATTACGTATCTGGGGATGTACCGAGGGGGGAATGGGGAGCTAGATGGAGGGGTTGTTTTTCAGGGAGGTGAGGGGTATCTTTCATCAACATCAACATCTAAATTCTCGGCGCTGACGAACCCCCTTCCTCGCAGATATTCCCCATCAGTAAAATTCCCAGTAAAAATCGAAAAGTGCATGGTCGGCGAGCGAAATGGAACACCCAGCAAGTTCAATCTCCTTCCTCTTCGTCGTTTGGCTCTGGACTATTCCGTCGAACCAGTATGTCTCTTATTCAAACACACACCAGCGGTAATTGTGGAGGCATATCAGTGAGAACGGCATTTTGCCGGAATGCTGCAGATATTTCCAAGAGCAGTCCAAACAGGTCATGTTCTGATATCTATGCAGATGAGACAACTGTCATATTCCCGGTTGACGATATTCGCAAGGCAAGTCATCTCGGTTTCAATTCTCATTAAATTTTCTGCATGGGAAGAGCTGCCGTGTGGTTTGGGGGAGACATTGGGCGAACATAGGCGAATTTGACCGCGGAACGCATCAACACCAACAAAGGTGCGCTCTCAGACTATCCGATAGGCCATTGCGAAAATTTACATATATAGCTTGGGCGTCGCCTAGGAAAGGAAATGCAGAGGCTGTCCAAAGAAACATTGTGATGCTACAGAAAAAAAAGAAAAGTGGGAAATATTACCAGACCTTGCCAAGACAACGGCGCAACGTTTTTCCGTCCTAATATCTTCATCATGAATATCAAACTCATCAAGAAAAGCACAGCTACCTTCTCTGCGCATCCATTGAACATCATCCGTCCTTCTCGCTTCTATCCATCACTAATACCATTTAATATGTCACGGTAGGACCTCACATCTGGGCCATCCCTCCTCTTCCTCAAATTGCCCCCTTTTCGGACCATCCCGTGATCAACAAATCCTCAGATGCCTCGCCTTCCACCATCCCTTCTCCTCTGCGCCTCAATTACCTCACCCCTCCTCCCCCTAATTCTCCGCGGTGCCAGAACTCTCGACTCAGCAATCAACGAGCTACGCTGGCTAAAAGAACACGTTTCAGCACTTACACCGTCCTCCCCTCACAAATCCCGACAAAAACTCCTAAATCTCTGCAAACGACGCTCAAAAGGCGAGCCTCTACAGTATATTCTCGGTTCTCAGCCTTTCGGAGAACTGGATATAAAATGTCGACCAGGGGTGTTGATTCCCAGGTGAGGGATCCAATTCGAATTACATATCACGTGATATGCGAGATTATTACTGATGAGATGGATGTAGGCCAGAAACAGAATCCTACACCACGCACCTAGCAAACTTAGCACTCGCCCATAAACTCAGCATCAAGCCACCAAAAAACCAACCAAGACCCACCGTCCGCATCCTAGATATCTGTTCCGGAAGCGGCTGCATCTCGCTCCTCCTCCACTCCCTCCTCTCCCCCTCCTTCAAACTCAAGATCCTTGGCCTCGATATCTCATCCAAAGCCATCGCGCTCTCAAAAGCCAATTTATCACACAATGTCGCATCCGGCCATCTCAACCCTTCAGCAAGTACCAATACTCCCACCCATGCACCGGAAGTACAATTTGGAAAAACAGATATCCTTCAGGATCTACCGAAACATATCGGTCAATTCGACATCCTGATCTCCAACCCACCCTACATCTCCCACTCGGCATTTAACAGCCAAACGACACGCTCAGTAAGGAACTACGAACCGAAACTAGCACTCGTTCCGAACGATGCAAACCCTGATGTTTTCTACGCGCGTTTAATCCGCCTTCATCAAATCTACCTCTCGAAAGTCCTGGTCATGGAAGTCGGTGATGCGGAACAAGCTTTCCGTGTAGTGGAGCTGGCGTTCGAGATGAATGGGACATCGTTTCGTCATGCGCCGAGGGTTTGGAATCGTGTGGAGATTTGGAGGGATCATCCAGATCTCCCTCCAGATGACACTCGGCAACGCGAAACTATTAAAGTGGTAGATGGGCAGGAAATTAGGTTTATGGGTCAGGGGAAGACCCGGGCTGTGGTGTTGTTTCGGGAGAAGACGGATAGGCATGAGAGGTATCGGAAGTGGCTTAATGGACATGTGGTGCAGAGATTGGATGAGTCGGATGTGGTGAGGGGTTCGGAGAGGGAGGTTCGGAGGCGGAGGAGGGTGGAGAGCGTAAAGAAGGTGAGGAGTGTGAGGAGCAGATTTTCTAGGACGAGAGGGAAGGAGTGGAAGGGTACGCTAAGCACAGAAAATGATCTGGAGAAGTATAGAGAAAAGGCGAAAGGGAGGAAATGGAGAGCAGGGAGGTTTGGAATGGTGTAATTGATTCGAGTCGTCCGCGACTTTGAGTCAGAGATAGATGGCAGTAAACTGGCGAGCAATTCCAACGGCCGGACGGATGTTCAGTCTAATACTGGACTCTGGATTCTCAACGACTGGGTTCGAGAAACGGACTCAGAAGTCTTCTTAGAAGGTGCCACCTGAAAGTATCCTCAATACAGGCACCTACTCTTACCGCCACCCTTCACCGGCTCGAGGATCTTCGAGTCATCTTGTATCAAAATGGATCGATATACCGCTCCCAGCCGAGACACAACACAAACCCAATCAGCCTTTCCCCGAGACTATCTCACATTCTCCATTCAGCAGAACTCGATCTTTTACACTATTCCTGTATCATCAGGTGTCCCTGGATAACTCTCCAGGTCGGTAAGTTCATCCCAACTTGTTTCATCTCCTTAATGCGCATAGTTGTTGATACATCTCTTCGCTTACATCTTCGAGCTGAAGTCAACTGTTTGGTTGGACTTGATCCTTTCACTCACGGCGAGGAAGCCAGCTTCGTGCTCTGGAAGTCTCTCTCGCTCTTTCCATGCCTGCAGTCATTTGATTTGTGACAGTTCTACGTTGGTTTCCCTTTGCAGTCTTGCGCTGATGTCAACCAGCGAACTCAATCCTTTCAGCGCACACTGAAGTCACCAGACTCGTTTGAAGAAGATTCTTTGGTGCATCTTACCTCGTGGCTTTCATGTCTGCAGCTGTCTCTTGCAGCAATGTTGGGGGTTTCTCGCTTACAGCCTTGAGTGGAATTGACATGACATGACATGTCAATGTTCCACGACCTCGTGCGCCTCATCCCTTGCATCAACCACGCCCGAGACCCCTCGCCACCATGGCACCCGCACCCGCACCCGCACCGGCACCACACCACCAATCTCATGCTCTATCTTTCCATGCAAACACATTCCTCGCATAATATCAATGCAGCTCATCACCTTTCATCCCATTCATTTCCTTTCCCATCCCCTGGCCATCCCACCCCTCCCCTCAAGCCCTTACCGTCTCTAACCTCCTCTCCCGTCCCGTTCCACAACACAACCCTGCACCCCCTGCACCTTCTTAGTATTGTTCTCAACTCTTCATATTGTTCTTTGCAGAGCCTCATCCTTGTCCAATTTATCGATTTTGTAGACCCCGCTCTCTTGTTTGTTGGTTGGTTGTTTGGTTGAGGCAAGTCCGGTTGTGGATTTGAAAGAGTGAGGAAAGAAGGGTTCTAGAAGACGCGAAGAAGGATAAGTAGGTGAGCTGTCACCACTGACAGGAACCCCCAAGCCTTGTTCCAAGAAGACCAAATATTCTGGAATATTCTTGGAACACTTCTGGAGTTTTGGCTTACTTCTATTACACGACATCCAAGACATCGCTACAATCATCTCACTCGCCCATACATCATCACATCAAAAAATTCCTCTCCCTTCAAAATGCACACCCCCCTCGCCTCCCTCAAACACCTGCTCCCCATTCCCCTCCTCGCATTTGTTCCCCTGATTTCCACCCTCCCAAGTTCTGAAGAAGCAGAAGCACTTCGAGAGCAGCTCAAGCCCCGCGCCTTCCTCCCACCAAGTCCCGACGTCAACGTTTCGAGCTGGGTTGCTCTCTCACGGGGAAAGAGTCAGAAGGGGAATCATGTGAATGGTGTTCTGAGTAAGAGGAATGGGAGGGGAAGGGGGTTTGGGGTGGGTGAGTTGAGGAGTGTGCAGCTTGTGAGTATCATCTTCTTGAAGAGAGTTTATGTCTGATGACTGATGTTAATCTTGCAAATAGGGACAAGCATGGAACACGCCTCTGAAAGTCGGCGGCAAGACGTACAAGCTTATGATCGACACCGGATCATCCGACACCTGGATTGTCACCAAAGACTTCAACTGCATCGGTGAAGGTGGGGTCACTCTCCCGCAAGCAGAGTGCAATTTTGGTCCGAAGTACAGTCCTGGGAGGGAGTTCGAGCCGGTTGAGGATGTCAACTTTAATATCGTGTATGGCGATGGGAGTTATTTGAGGGGGAGTTATGGGATGGCTAAGGCGACGTTGGCGGGCATTACGTGAGTCTTCAACCTCGATCTCGTCAACCCCAAGAAGACATTTCCCATCAATTGAGCGGATGAGTAACTAATCACAGCCAGGACATAGTGTCAAAACACAACTCGCCCTAGCCAAAGACGTTGGCTGGATTTCAGATGGTATAACGAGCGGTCTGCTTGGCCTCTCATATCCATCCATGTATGTTATCCAGCTCCTGTAAAAGGTCAATGTCGCTGACATGCCTCGACAGTACATTCGCGTTCTCAGGCATGAACTATTCAGCTGATACACCAGATAAGCAAGGTACTGTCTCATACCTACGTTCTGTCTCTATGCCAATCACTCCCCTGCGCCTCCACTGCATCCATCCACCTTCTCTCTTACGGTTCGCCCCTTGTGAGACCGCATATCACGATTTGATTTTCCTTTCCCAAGATACACTCCATCAGAAAGGCTCCCTCCCTCCCCGGTACCAAACATTTCAATAGGTGCAATACGTTGCAGCAGGCAGACATCACCCCATCTTGCTTGTTGGCAATATAAACCAAGTCATCCTTCACCTGATCTCGACCATGCTGATCGTTCTTTCATAGTGCCTTACGATCCTATTTTGACATCGATGTGGAAGCAGCATAAAGTACCACCTGTTTTCAGTCTCGCCATCTCCAGACCTAGAGTCCCTCCGAATGGTGCACCAGAGGGATATCTCGCGCTCGGAGGTCTTGCTCCCGTCGCTACGACTGGGCCGTGGGCAAGAGCCGATATCGAGTACTCTCCTCTCGGCCCGGGATATATCAATGGGAGCTTGCCTTATCCGCAGATTCGTACGTTTCGCTTTCCCCTTTCCCCTTATCCCCTTAAATATTCAGAAGAAGAAGAAGAAGAATACGCTCTCTATGTTTTTCAAAGTCACAAATGTAATAAGCTGCTTTTTGCTTTGCTGACAAGTCCCGGTTCGATAGAATGGTACACCATAACCCCCGACGCATTCCTCTACACCACCACGCCCGCTGGCCAGCCCCCCGTCTGGAAACCACTTAACACCGGTCCGCCAGGCACGAAGAAATTCCAAACACTGGTCGATTCCGGCGTCACGCATACTTGGCTCCCAACTCCAATCGCTGAGCATGTCGCGAGTTTGTTTGTGCCCGCTGCTGTTTGTACGTTTCCATGCACCTCTCTCTTTCTTCACCACCCATCTTCTTCTCTATTCCGTTCTTAATCCCATATCTCCAACTCTGTTTGAAACCTCCAGAATGCAACTCAATCTCAATTCAAATAAAACCAAATATCCTTCCAAGCCACAATTACCAACTCCCTCCGTGTATCTCCAGGGAACCAAACAATCTACGGCTACGCCGTGCCATGCGACGCACAAGTCCCCCAACTCGCAGTCAAAATCAACGGCGTCATTCTCCCCTGGGACAAAAAAGATATCATCATGGATGATTTCACGGGTGAGGGCGGCTGTGTCAGTGGTGTTAATAATGGACGCGGGTATGCGCCGTATATCCTGGGCGATACGTGGATGAGGAGTCAGTTGGTGGTGTTTGATGTCGGCGCTGCGGAGGTTAGGGTTAGGAGTCGGGCGCCTTATTGAGTTTGTAGCAGGGGGAGGGGTTGGGGGTATGGTGTGGATGGTGTGGATGGTGGATGGTGTTGCTTTCTTACGCTCTTTTTTATTTGAGTTTAGATGGCGGTTTGTTGATAGTGAGAAAATAGGGGTGAGGAAGAGAAGGGAAGAGGGTCTTTGTTTACGTTCAAAAGTAAGCCAAGATTAATTCTACTTCAAAAAAGGAATAGTTGCCCACAATTTCGAGCTTGGAGTCCACTAAACTAAAACAACATCCATTCACCTCGCGTATTCCATTCCAGCGAACCTCGCTGCTCTCGAAACTTCTTGAACTTATATAAATTCCTCCTCAGGTACCGTGCATTTGGAAAGCTAGGAAATATGAAATGAGATGGGGACTAAAGTATGGGGACTTGTTGGAGTTCAAGCTTTCCGCTCACATGCTAATAGATTAGAGGACTAAATTTTTATTGTAGGGCGTATTTATAATTCCCTGATTTGGATGTGATTACCCTAAAGCTGTGAAACTTCGTGTCAAAGATTTGCATGGTCTTATCGTCAAGTAAGCACGTATTGTCAATACATGTTTTTTTCTTTCTTTCCATGGGTAATCGCTCACTTACTAATCCCTGGGCTTGAATCGCGGATCAGAATTCTTCCTATACTATCCAACGCATGAGGCCCGCGATGAAGAGTCGATAGGCGCCACGCCTCTCTGTAATTATAGTGTATACGCATCAGCCCCTCTTTTCATCCTCACTTCACTTTCCTTCGCATTCCATTTCTTCATTTCCATACCCGTTCTTGGAGGCCAGTAACTCTGTTGTAATAGTTTATATACTTCCATGAATCTAACTTCCCTTCACTCAAAGTCGGTCATCGGTCCTAGGGCTGCACAGTACAAGTCTTGGTGCTAAGAGCAGCGCTAGATGTAGCACAAGTCCAATTGAACGCTCAAACGAATGGGAGGCGGTGGTTGACCAATGACTACTCACTCACGGGATTAAGAATATATAAGCCTTGCACCGAGGAGAATAAGATCGTCGCAGTGAAAGAGCGCCAAAGACTGGTCTCATGCTGGCCGGCGTGTGAGGATTGCTTCGTTGAATTGCCATGGCGACGGACCACGAGCTGCGTATCTTATCTCCCAGGATATTGGATATTCATCTTCACAAAATAACCTTTTAAGGCTTTGTAAATGTCCAAATAAATCAAGGTTGAGAGGACATATGTATTTTGTCAACCTTTGAAGTGTTGTCGGTTGTTGATACTCTCTCGCTCACTAAGCAGCCTACGATATCTAGGCCAACTTGGGAAGTGCTGGTGTTGAAAGCTTTGCTTCGCTTCATCTGTTCTTGAAAGATATGTCATCTGATTGAGTGGAATTGGAGAGAGAGCTTTTCGTCTTGAAAACAGGCGAGGTGCCACGAGCAGTTATACTCGTCATCAGAGGAGCGCTTTCGTACTTCTGTATTAAGTCAGGTTGGAGGCCTTATACTGTTGTGATTCTAGAGGTATTATACTTTTCTAACTATATGACTCTCATTTTAATGAAACTCACTTCATTCAATGATATGGATCTTTGCTAAGAAGTACTCATTTACCATTCATCCGAAACTTGAGTTCTTGCGGAGCTAACTTCTCTTCCTTTTTTCCAAAAAAAAGAAAGTATATCTCTGATCGACGAGCAGGCGTAACCTGCTAGTTAATATATGTATAAAGAGTCTCTGATTACAGTAAATTGATTGCCAAGTTTCACAGGACAAGCACTGGGAGATCGCAATGGTTATATACATACTTGGCGAACAGTGAATCCACAGCCATTCTAGCGAGCGTTTAACTTGCGGGTCAAGTAATGCCGTTGGAACGGACCGTCGTATTTGATTTCAAGATCCCAAGTTGTGTGTTGACCTTTCCACTTCGACACTGCCGTCACCATTGAGTTTGCTGTCAGTAATCCAGGCGAATCAACAATTGGCCTTGATGGAATTAAGTTGTGATACGCTTGTAAGTTCTCTCTTTTCTTCATTACATTGGATATTCTGCTCGCATCAAGTGCAGACCCTTGGATTAGCCAGTGTAACAACCAGGTATCTGGTTGTGTTGCGATTTTGTTTGTCAAGAAGTCTGATTCTCTAAATAACTATGTGGTGCGAGGGGTAAGTGGTCTCCTGGCTGACCTAAGCATGCCTGAGGCACTCCTTACAGCCAGAATGTGTGGATGTTCTGCGAAGGGGGAAGCCACGTCATATATTCGCGCTAATTACAGCTTTCCAGAACTTTGGCCGGTATCATAATTTCTGGACAGCAGTGATCAGTGATGACCTCTCACTAACATCGTCTTCCTTGTCTCTCTCTCTCGCCACATCGTCGCGCCTTCTTACAATCGTAAAAGAAATGGGGGCTTAAATGAGTAAATATTGTTTGGTGTTACTTTCTTGCGCTCTTTTTACTTTGGTTTTAAGATAGCTGTTTATTAATAGAAAAAACCAGGGGAAGAAAATAAAATGGTATTAATTCATGTTTAAATGTTAAGTAAGCCTAATTCTGCTTTAGCGAATGGACCTGTTGGCCAGAAATCATGATACCGGCCAGGCTTCTGAAAAGATACAGTGTGGATATTTGATGGGTCAAGCGTAGGTGAGGTCATTAGAAATGGCGGATAGGTTAAAGTTTGGATGTTGCTCGGAGTGGGGGGATTAGTTAGATACCGGCTGGTCTGGGATTTTTTACTTAATGAGCTTTATATTTCACAATAGATGAAATCAGTCTTTTATTCATGCTCTTTTCTCTGAATTGTTTATAGGAAGGTATGGTGCGAACATCTTTTCTTGTGAATGCGCGAAACGAAACCGGGCGGTGTCTCACAATCGTTTGAAGAAGCCACGCTCGTAGAACTTAGAACAGGTCCGTGTTCATCGGCATGTATGATGTGTTCTAGCCATCCTGGAACATGAGCATCGTGTTAAGATACGCGTTCAGAAACTATGTTCCTATCCCCAATCTTCTTCCTGAATACATGTTACCTAAGCAACTTCCTCCAAGCAAATGCTCTCGACTGGTTGTGTTTCCTTGCGCTTTCTCAACTTTCGGGCTCGAATCATCTTATCCTCCCTTTTGTGGTCCAAAATAACTCCAACAATCATTCCTATGACAAAAGCGCCAATAGCCAGTCCAAGCAAGCCTCCAACCACCCCTCCAAAAACTTCATTGTTGACCGAATATCCGGGCCGTTTAGGCGAACATGGCATGCAGATTGGTGAGCTAGTCGAGTTTGATGCTGAATTCATGTTGGGCATGATACTGAGTCTGTAAGACTTTCGAAGAAAAGGAGGTCCCTGTTAGCGATACGTAGATTTTCAATATACAGCCGATGGTACTGGGGAATGTCTTACAGTAGGATCGGGCAGTATCGGCGGTTAATCGGTATGTGTGTATGCGATGGTGCAAATGTTAATCGCTGGAACAGATACTGCGAGGCTTAGGAGGAAGTACAGAATAAATCAAAAGGATAAAAGGACTTGTGGGCTTTTTATACTAGGGAGTGGCGCCGCTCCTTCGCGTCCAGTCTTCTCGCGTCCAGTCTTCTCGCGTCCAGTCTTCTATGTCGGGCTAAACTATCGGCTAGTGGCGGAGACTTTCGAACATCACATGTTGGCCAATCCAAGACGTCAGACTGTCTCCAAGAATCATATAGACACTTTACCTTGAAAGAAATGTGCGCTGAAACAAATCTACGGATTCATTTGTCATTGATAACGCTACAGGTTGCTTCTCCCCCCGGACATCATCTCATCCATCAAGATTTTCATAGGTGTGTTTCCACAGGAATGAATATGCAGTGGCTATATAGTCCTTACGTTCCCTCGTTAAATCATCTCCAGTTATCGCTTGTTCTGGGTGACGAGCAAGGTGTGAGGTGAGGAGGTGGTTGAAATTAACCGAATCCAGCCAAGAAATTCTACAGGGGCTGTGGGGGGGAGAATTATATGGCCGATTGAGGGAAGGTGCCTGGTGGTGCTGCTTTCTAACAAATGCTCAAAAGTAAAAGCTACTAGAAAGTAACGAAACAATCTTAAGACATTAAATCATTTATTAGCTATTTCTAAAGTACAGGTCTTGACGGTATCTTATTTGAAGAGTTGTGCGTTAAGGAATAGTGCAGTGAAACAGTTACATTTGGTGGACTAGAGGTGCCTCAACCAGCCATATAAAACTCCGCCCCACAGAGGGGCTCGTACCTTCCCCCTTCACAGAAATCCTCACATTCTGGCCAATACAAGGGCCTACAATTGCCACTGCTGGTGATAGGTACAAGAGCCTGTGGGTTAAGTCTTATTCGAAACAGGATGTGCGCGCTTGCGACAGATAGAGGATAGAGAGCGTGGCGAGGATGATCACGATTTGGAAAGGGAAGCTGCGGCTGGTGGTGCGGCAGGAGCTCGGTTGGGACCAAGTCAGATTTAGACTTTCTCTTACCACTGTCAATGAATGGTATTTGAGGTAAAGCAATACCGCGTTCAATCGATTCGTCTTGATCTTCTATAGCCAACTCTCACCTCCGTCGTCTTCCTCATCTCTGTCTCGCCACATCCTCAACCCATCGTCCCGTCTTATCGTTTTGGATCCGTTGCTCCTCAGCCTTGCGTCTTTTTGCAGCGGCGCATTCGTCGCAATCTCGAGAGTTGTCCGTGACCCTGTCTTGATCAAAGTGTTTTTCGTTGCACACCACTCTCAGGCCATTGTAGCACTCGCCTCCGGGAACTTTCTGATACCATGCTTCGTTTTCTGCCTTCATACAACCACAACGCCAGTAAACGTACTTGTATCTGCACATGTCGGTCTCTTGTGGTTTGTTTCTCTCCTTCTGGCTTTGGTGTTTGGTGGGTTGGTTATCAGAGAAGCTTGGCTTGAGTTGTTTTCACTGTGCGGTAGTTTGGGTGCTGTTGGAGAAAAGCATAGGGAAGAGGAAATGAAGTTTGCTTTTATAGACCGGAGCTGCCTGCCTCTGAATCAACAGGATACATGGAATACGGAAGACGGTCAGGGGTGTATGAATGGTGTTTTGATTCATGAACTAGTTCAAACAAACAAATCTTGACTTGTCATTTCGTGGGTCTGTGAATAACATCGGACTCTATGTCAGCAAAATGTTAATTAACAGTACTTCAGGTTGATTATGATAGTCAGCCCCTATTCTACACATTCAGGCATGTAAAAAAATTAACGACAAAGCCCATTGTCCTACCAACATCAAGAAAGCAAGCTAACAAAACTCATCGAAGCCGATAATACCTCAGGCTCGTGCGTTGCCGTGACTGTTGCACCAGCGCCTTAAAGTTATGAACAGTCAGTCAAAATGCGAGAGTGGGAGCGGAGTAATGTTCTCGGCGACAGTTGGTACTTTCAGATTTGTAAGTCTCTGGTAAGTCTGCTTTGCTTGCCTCTGCGCGATGTCGAATAATGACACGAGATGGCCAGTTGCAAGCTAAGACTAGCCTCTACAACTTCCTGCGTATAGAGGGCTTCCCCTCGACTTCATCCTGCAAGGCAACCGATCATTCTTTACTTTACCGCCAGGTTCACTCCCTGTACCGTTCGACATGCGAGGGGGACTTGCGGTGAATTTTAGTAATTGACAAAGTAAGTTAAACAGGCAGTGTTCGCAATAGTGTATGCAGTATTTTTGATACGCCCCACTATAATGATATGGGACCATTCTTAAAAATACTAAGTACTATGGGACTGTTCTTAAAAATACTAAGTGATATTACCCCGATATCTCTGTATTAGATATCACTGCGTGATATATTAGAATATTAGTATAAGGGGTAAAAGTGGGGTAATAACAAGGGTTTCGGCTTAGCCCGAAGGTCCAAAGGCCCTAGGCCCTCGAGAAGTGCCAAAATACCCTTTTAAGTCAATTACTTTAAGACTAACGCCTGGCTAGCTCAGTATCTTAGTATATTACCATACGTACCGTATTATCACAGTATTACTATTACCCTAGACAATACGTATAGTTTTAGGAATACGGTACGACGTACGTGTGAGACCACCCGAATACGGAGCTAGTAATACAGAACATACACTATTGTAAACACTATAAACAGGTCATTGCAAAAAATCACACAAGTCGCAATGTCCAGTGCCAACATTTTGAGGATGAGGCGCATTGGAGAATCAAGAGCAGTACAGGGCTGCTGAGGTCAGAATCTTTTGGTTTAACTCACCTGATTCTGTATTACCTCCGCAATTTTGAGCTAGGTGTTATTTTTGTGGTGATCGGATTTAATAGACCATCATAGTATGGCTACTCTTGAATCAGCTGCGCCCGTGGCCTAGTCCTTGGTTTCTTTTCAGTCTTCAAAAGATGAAGATGAAGATGAAGCCTTTTGAGACGCAGTCTCGCTAAAATAATTGGGTAAACACGCTTGCAGGTGCAGAAAGAACAACTGTCTCGAGGCAGCACGGTTATATCGCAGTTGCATATGTTGATTATCCTGAACCGAAAAAAATATATAACTTAGAACTGAACCCCGCAACCCCCTTATGCAGCGCCCTCAGACCCAATACTTTCAAGCGATTTGATGATATCCCAAACAAGCTTCCTCACATTAATGCCGTTCAGCAGTAAATCTTTTAGATCCTTCCATATTCAGCAGGCTTCAACGGCTTCGTCTGTTCAGCTCCTTTTGCTTCTTTTCCTCATTTGCGCGAGCCCTTCTCAGGCAGCAGCTTCAACCTCTCTTTATTTTTTCTCTTTTAACAAACGGCACACGGATCAGATTTTTAATATCGATCGAGCCATTGATTAACTCAGAAATGAGAGCAGTTCGAAACAAACTATTATGAGTATCATCCAACTTTAGTAAACCTCCCAAAGAAAGCAGAAATGATTGTTCCGGCCAACATCTTCATGTCGTTGACCCGATCCAGCTCGGCAGACCGAAACACGCATTTACCTGTGCACCCTTTATGTTCAATCCACCCTTCTACAAGTACCTGAAGTTCCTCGTTTATATCTTTTAAATCACAAGTATTAAAAGGAGAGAAAAAGGGATGTTAAAAAAAAAGCCAAGGTAAGTTAGAAAATGCTTACATGTGGATCATATATCTTGGCATCGCCTTTCAAGAAGCCAAGTCGGGAATAACCGAATCTCAAAACTCTTAAGAGGCTCTAGTTTCTTAAAAATTGTAAGCAAGTTCTTGGATATGTTGCCCACTTGAAAGTGCTGAGGTGATGATGACATCGTCTTCCCCGTCAGGGGTGCAATGTGTTCTTGTAAAGTGCCTAACTGGTCAAGCTGGGAAGTCGCAGCATGTTCTGGCCTCACTATATCTCCTCTCGCTGATATCCTGAAGCTTTTCATTTCTAGTACCTCTTAATTTTGACCCTTATGCTGTATTGAAGCTATAGTATTTGATCTGTTCGCTTGAAAACAATAATTCGTTTATACTGTTCAAGATTATGATTAAGTGATGCAACCATCGCAGGAGCGTCTTCAGGTTCAACATCGTAGCCAAATCTACTCATGTGATAACAACTACTATCCCAAATGCCCCAAAGGTTCTACATATCTTGGCCACGATGAAAAAGGTACGTGTACATTCACGTACAATATCACTGCCTTTTACACTTCATCAGCATCATCGCGTCGCCTGGCCTCGCCCAATGACTTATATTTCCGATAGCAGTTGCATTCAAATTAAGGGACCTATTACAGCGGCTTGAAGAGTCTTGTTATTCTTGGATGTATACAGAGGGAATTTGATATGGATGCAACCATGATGAATTGGTAAATCTGTTTTACAAGGTGTATATGTCATCATTTTACAACCTGCGCTATTATACCCTGGAATCAAAAATGCCTTGCTAGACAGCCTTGAAGAACGTGTCTTTAGATCTCAAGGTGATAACATGGATAGCGTTGACGGGAGTACCGCTTATGTTTTGATTCGTTCGCTTGTAGCATACAGAACCAATTGTACAATCATTGCATTTATCCTTCTTTTGACTTGTCTAGGCGTCTGTTCCTTTGCTCATAAGATGATTTACTTCCGCTTAATTATCCTAACAAAAGCAGACTGAAGATACGGGCGAATTTTTAAACTGCCCGAAACGAAACTTGAAGTCTGTTAAATCTGCACTGCAGCTAGCACCGTTCAAGATAGGATTTCAGAAACCTGTGCATGATCCTTAAAGTCAATATCAACATCGATTTCTGGGGAAATGCAGTCACGTGTATCCCTGAACGTGACTTGTAACCGATACGGGTCTTCGAGGGATTGTGAGAGTTCGGGTCAAAGCTGCAACTGATTTGAAGACGTTTGTTAATTACCTAAAACGTACCTGGTATAACATACATCATACATCAAGTCAGAAACTTCTCCAATAGCCCTCGTTCATGCAGCTGCATACCCGACATCAGATGCACAGACGGTGGTGGGTAACACCTCAGATATCAGCATACCAGTCAGTCCAAGGCGGACACCCTACTTATATAAAAAGAAGATCCAAGACATAATTCCGTAGTTCCCATCTTAACTTCATAGCAAGCAATCGATGCACAAGGTGCTCGGTGGAGATGCGTGATGTGATTGGTTAACTTTGATATCCGATCCGCGGAAGGCTCGGCCCCTATTTCCCCGCACTTCCCCAAGCTCGAGAACAGAACCCCACACGGAAATGGCTCCATTCCATTCCTCTCGCGGACAAGACCGTCCACCCCACACTTGATTGACTAGATCATTCGGCCAACCCCCGCGCCAACGCCAACACCATGTGCGCCAACCCAACCATGGATTCGGCACGAGGACGAACGAGAAAGGGGAACGAATGAATGAATGGATGGATGGATGGATGGATGGATGAAAGGGATTGATTGGAGGGATGGGAGCTGGCGCCAAACAAGGGAAAGCGCGAGTTTGGCAAAAGGGCACAAACAAGTGAAGTGGAGTGAAGTGAAGTGCAGTGCAGCTTGCAGCAGGAGAACAAGAGACAAGTAGCCGCCCCGGGTCAATTCACGACATTGCGTGTCGCAAACTAGGCTGGGCTGGGCTGGGCTGGGCTGGGCTGGGCTGGGCTGGGTATGCTCTGCTGCCGAACGAGCTCCCGCTGCTCTCTGTTACTGCCTTCCTATTCTATTCTAGGTAGCCATCACTTGGAGACCTTCATTCTTCCGTGCAACAACACCAACACCAACACCAACACTACATCTCAACTACATCTCCACTCCTCATTCTCGTCTTGAGTAACAAAGGCGGAACAATCGAATCGAGTCCACGCGCAGGCCACGAGGACGAACTCGACTCGCCTCCCTCGGCCTATTGACTGGCAAATGCCAAATCTACTACTTCTCAACACCTCGTCGTGGCAACGACGCGCCTTTCGTCCATGATAAACTCGTCGACTATGCGGCCGGCAATCATGCCCTGTCGCGCTGGCATACGCTCTGCAAACACTCGCGCAAGTCTAGGAGCTCTGGGTATGCCCACCTCTCTATTTCTCTGCACGTCTAACAATCCACAGCTCGCCATGTTCGACCCCTCTATCGCCCAGCATCGAGATGGAACGACCGAAAGCAATTGCGTCCGCGAGTCTCTGCAATTATCCCCGCTCGACACGGCACCGTGCTCTCCACCAATTCCGAACCCATACCTCCTGTCACTACGACCCCATACTCCGAACTGACCATCGGCGTGGTGCGAGAGACGTACCCAGACGAGAGACGCGTGGCAATCACACCCCAGAATGCAGCTCTCCTCCTCAAGAAAGGGTTCAAGCGCGTGCTAGTCGAGCGAGGCGCCGGAACAGAAGCACAATTCACCGACCAAGCATACGAGAAAGCCGGCGTGACATTAGGAGAGAGCAAGACCGTCTGGTCAGAGAGCGACATCCTACTCAAAGTTCGTGCGCCGAGTTTCGACGGAGCGATGAGCGAGGTGGATCAGTTGAAGGATGGCGGGACGGTCATCTCGTTCATCTATCCAGCGCAGAACCAGAAGACGGTGGAGAAATTGGCGAATAGAGGGACCACGAGCTTTGCTATGGATATGATTCCCAGGATTTCGAGAGCTCAGGTTTTCGATGCGTTGAGGTAGGTTAGAGAGCTCCTGATGAGGGGTATTGCTGATCACGTGAAGCTCAATGGCCAATATCGCGGGGTATCGAGCTGTTCTAGAGGCGTCCAATCATTTTGGTAGATTCATGACGGGTCAGGTCACTGCTGCAGGGTATGTAACTCTATCTTGTGGGAAGTAGCTGCTAACTGTGTGTAGAAAGGTAAGCACATCGGTACCCCTCATTTTCACTTACTCACAGGTCCAATCAGATTCCTCCGTGCAAAGTCCTTGTCATTGGGGCTGGAGTTGCAGGTTTGAGTGCCATTGCAACAGTAAGTTATCTCATATTATTTCAGAATAGCTGTAAACGTTTCTAGGCCCGCCGACTTGGTGCTATCACTCGCGGATTTGATACTCGACCAGCAGCTCGTGAACAAGTCCAATCCCTCGGAGCAGAATTCATCGAAGTAGAAATCGAAGAAGATGGATCAGGAGCAGGTGGATATGCAAAAGAGATGTCAAAAGAATTCATTGAAGCCGAAATGAAGCTCTTCCTTGAGCAATGCCGCGAAGTAGATATTGTGATCACTACCGCTTTGATCCCTGGCAGACCTGCCCCGAAACTTATCACTGAAGAGGTAAGCTATTGTATGACATCTGTTCTTCATTGTCTGATTGTAGATAACTAGATGCTTTTGGCTATGAAACCTGGAAGTGTGGTTGTTGATTTGGCTGCTGAGAATGGTGGGAACTGTGTTGCTACTGTTCCGGGGAAGCTTGTTCACCATCATGGTGTAACAGTCATTGGTATGTATGACCAGACCGGTTCTCACAGCTGGCTAATGTTATATAGGATACACCGATCTTCCTTCACGTCTCCCAACTCAATCTTCGACTCTCTACTCAAATAACATCACCAAATTCTTGCTCTCGATGAATCCAGAGGAAGGGAAATTTGGTGTTGATCTGAAGGATGAAGTTGTTCGTGGATCGATCGTTACATACAAAGGCGACATCGTACCAACTGCACCCAGACCAGCACCACCTCCACCGAAACCGGTCAATCCAGCCTCCGATACCAAACAAGCCGAAGTAGTTGCAGTCACGCCGTGGCAAAAGACTTCTCGAGAAGTGGCTACCGTGACTGGTGGTATGGGACTTGCACTTGCTTTGGGGAAAGCAACTGGACCGATATTCATGGGCAATGTCTTTACGTTTGCTCTGGCTGGACTCATTGGATATCGCACTGTCTGGGGTGTTACTCCTGCTCTGCATTCTCCATTGATGAGTGTCACAAATGCTATTTCTGGTGCGTATTCCTTGGTTGATGAGATTTCAGTGCTAATAAAGGACAGGCATGGTTGGTGTTGGTGGATTCTTCATCATGGGTGGTGGTCTCGTCCCTCATACCATCCCACAAGCTCTTGGTGCTTTATCTGTCCTTCTTGCATTCGTCAATGTCTCTGGAGGATTTGTGATTACCAAACGCATGTTAGATATGTTCAAGCGTATGTTTTCCTGCCCCTTAGTCTTCACTGCTAATAAATCCAGGCCCAACTGATCCCCCCGAATATCCTTGGCTATATGGAGTCCCTGCTGTACTTTTTGGTGGAGGATACATTGCTGCTGCTAGTACTGGCATGGCTGGACTTGTTCAAGCTGGATACCTCGCAAGTTCTCTTCTCTGCATCGGTTCACTTTCTGGACTGGCTTCTCAGGCAACTGCTCGACAGGGTAATATCCTAGGTGTTCTTGGAGTTGGAAGTGGTATTCTTGCATCGCTTGCGGCGGTTGGTTTCCCAGTTGAAGTACTGATGCAATTCGGAATGGTTGCTTCTGTTGGTGGCATTCTAGGTAAGTGATCAAAGTTTGGGTTGTGAATTAAGCTGACAGTCAGGTCTCATGATTGGCCGACGAACAACTGCTACCGATCTCCCTCAAACCGTTGCTGCTCTCCATTCGGTTGTCGGTCTGGCAGCTGTTCTGACAAGTTATGGAAGCGTGATGGCTCATATTGGAGACATCTCCACTTTACATCTCGTTGCTGGATACCTCGGGGTCTTGATTGGCGGTGTGACTTTTACCGGATCAGTTGTCGCTTTCCTCAAACTCGCAGGACGAATGTCTTCCAAACCCATCAGACTTCCAGGTCCTCGCCACGCACTTAATTCTTCCCTTCTCGGTCTCAATGTTGCTACTATGGGTACCTTCCTCGTCATGGCACCAGGTTCACCTATTATTGCTGCATGCTGTTTGGCTGGAAATGCAGTTCTTAGTTTCACAAAAGGTTTCACAACCACTGCTGCCATTGGAGGAGCTGATATGCGTATGTGGATTCAATCCCGACGAGACATCTGCTGACCCTTTTAGCTGTCGTTATTACCGTCTTGAACGCTTATTCGGGATTCGCTCTCGTTGCTGAAGGTTTTATGCTGGATAACCCACTCCTAACCACAATCGGTGCACTAATAGGAGTTTCCGGATCCATTCTCTCCTACATCATGTGTGTAGCCATGAATCGCGGTATAACCAACGTCCTCTTCGGTGGTATAGCACCGACAGATAATAGCGACTACAAGATCGAAGGCTCGATAACCAAAACTAGCGTAGACGAAGTTGCCGATGCTCTAGCAACAGCTGAAAGTGTCATCATCGTTGTGGGATACGGCATGGCTGTTGCGAAAGCACAGTATGCCATTTCGGACATCACGCGAATGTTGAAGCATAAGGGTGTTAATGTTCGATTTGCAATCCATCCTGTTGCTGGACGTATGCCAGGACAGTGCAACGTCTTACTTGCAGAAGCCAGTGTACCATATGACAGTATATCCCCTCCCCCCCGCGCCAGCAACCAATCTATGGCTAATTTGTATCCCAGTCGTCCTCGAAATGGACGAAATCAACGATGACTTCAACGACACGGACCTCACGGTCGTCATCGGAGCCAACGATACCGTCAACCCGATCGCGCTCGAGCCCGGCTCCAGCATCGCCGGCATGCCAGTTTTGCACGCTTGGAAGAGCAAACAGGTCATTGTTATGAAGCGGGGTATGGCGAGTGGATATGCCGATGTCCCGAATCCGATGTTTTATATGCCTGGTACCAAAATGCTGTTTGGTGATGCAAAGGATAGCTGTGATGGTGAGTTTCTCTTTCTGCTTGTGGTTTTCTCCCATTTGAAGGTTTTTCGTTTTCTCTCTCTGCCTGTGGCAAGTGGCTTCAAGGGAAACAAAAGGAGGGGGGCAGTGAATAGCTTTAAGACTGGAGTTTGGAGACTGCGGATTGGACCGAGATTATTTGATGGACACTTTACTGACTTTCAATCCTACAGCTATCAAGAGTGCTTTGGAGGCTAGAGGGAAGATGTATGATGTTTGAGCTGCGACTCAATACTCTTATCTGGATCCATGCTACAACGCGGAGTGGATGACATGCGACGAATTTAGGGATCTGGCTTAGCAGGGCATGGACTGGCAGGCCAGGCCAGGCTATGATGTAGGGATGAGATACGATGAATGGACGGGATGGATTGGGGGGATGGGGATGTAGGGATGGGATGGGAAGGGACAGAGTCGGATGAGATGGGAAAGTTGTGGATACGGAGACTGGCAGGCTTGATCTTTCATCTTTCATCTTTCATTTTCCATTTTCATCATTCTGATTTGCTTTCTTTGAGTTTGGGATTCATAAGGTGTTAATAGGCGCTCTGCATGCATCATTGCACATACATTCATACGTACATTCTCGCATCGCATCACATCGCATCGTAGCACACCTCACACATTCTATTCCACAACACCTCAATCTCTCCCATTATTCGTGTGCTGATACTGGGAGAACATGTCATTTTTCATTCTTCATTCTCTGAACTGAACTGTATGCATACGTGCGTGGGTGTTTATCTGATCCGTTCTATCGTATGGAGAGAAGGTTTGGAAAGGCTTGGAAAGAGCCGGCCTTGTGACTTGACTAATCTAGTGAGTAGAGTAGGAGGTTTTGATTGAGAAGGAATGGGTGCTAAATTGAGGGAAAGGAAAGGAAATTGAGTTTGCTTGGTTGAATGGATGGATGGATGGATGGATGGATGTTTTATGTGTAATGTGGTGTATTGTAGTGTAGTGCGATGTAGTGCGATGTAGTGCGATGTATATATTATTTAAGAGAGAAAGGTAGATAGGTGGGTTGGTGATTGGTGGGTTGTGGGGGGTTGTGGGTTGATGGATGGGTCGAATCATTCATTCTTTCATTCACTGAATTTCATTCTGGCACTTTGTTGTGTTGGGGGAAGCGGGGGGGGGGGGGGGGGGGTTTCTTCACTTTCTCTCTTTCTCTTTCTCTTTCTCTTTCTCTTTCTCTTTCTCTTTCTCTTTCTCTTTCTCTTTCTCTTTCTCTTTCTCTTTCTCTTTCTCTTTCTCTTTCTCTTTCTCTTTCTCTTTCTCTTTCTCTTTCTCTTTCTCTTTCTCTTTCTCTTTCTCTTTCTCTTTCTCTTTCTCTTTCTCTTTTTTTCTTACTTACTACTCCGTCTCGTCTTGTTTATAAATCTGTCGCGTATGGGATAGATATATAATTAAGTGGGTATGTTCTGTTTTTAGATTATAGTTTGCTTTGGATACAATACTTGTTTTTGGATCGGAGACTTGTGTTGGATGAGAGGGATGGGATGGGATGGGATGGGTGGGATGGATAAAGTATAATACATACCATGTCAACAGTCAGTCAATCAGTCAGTCAATCAAGCAATCAAGCAATCAAGTCAGTCAATGAACTAATAAAGTGATCAATCACACGTACCTGCGAGTTACTCGACTGTGCCTTCTCTGCCTTCCTTCCTCTCCTCTGGTACTCTTTACAATGACGATGACGATGACGATGACGACGACGACGACGTTGGCGACGTCCCTTTTCCTTCTCATCTCGTGTGCACGAAATACGTCCTACAAGGCTTGGTTTCCGCTTCCTAGCCTTCTTGGTCCTGCCTCGCCATTTTCTTGAGCTTTGTCTTCGCCTCCTTCCTGTGCCTTCATATTGTGCTTGTCTTCACCTCGCAATCGTTTATTGTCCTTCCTGCCTTCCTTACTTCCTTCCTTACTCGCCAGCAGAAACAAAGGAGGAGGGTTGATCAGAGTCTCATCTCAAGAAGCTCAACTCGAGACGAGTTTTTCAGGGGAACAAAAGCCCGCCAGTCGCCCTTTGTGACTCGGAGCACCCTGGGCGATTTCACTGCTTACGAGTTTTGGTAGATAGAGAGATAGATAGATGGGTTGCCGTTGTTGAGTTGAGGTTGATGGGGCAGTTGGGTGTCATGGGAAGGGTGGGTTTGGTTTGGTTTTGGATTTACTCATACTTGTACTTTGGTGCGGTGGAGATTGGGTCTTGGATTCGATTTGATTTTGGGGATTAGTCACTCATACCATCTCCTCCGTCCCTACTACTCTCCATCCCTCTACCAACTTCTTCTCCTTCCCCCTCCCTAGCGCCCACTACAACTCCCAGCTCGGCCTTCTTAGCCTTCTCCTTCAACCTCCGCTTAACCTTCTTCTCCCTATTCCTCCTCGTGCGCTTCTCCTTCTCAGCCTCCTCTCTCCCTTCCCTCTCTATCCTCATCGCTTCATCAGCCACTTCTTTCTTACGTCTTTTCTCACGGAGGAGGATCCGTCGTTTTTTATTGGGTTTGGTGCGTTTTATGTCCAGTTTCGCTGTGTCTGTGTCTGGACATGTCAACGGGACTCCAAATCCTAGTTGGTGTATTTTTAGAGGATCTTTTGGTGTTTGTTCTGATGCGGAGGTTGTGCACGTCTCCTGCTGCTTTGATTTCGATTTCGAGTTTGGTTTTGCCTTCAATCCAGTCTTCCCTCGCTCTCCACCTCTGATCCCCTTTGCCTCAATGCTCAGAACCTTAACCCTCCACGCCACCTCACACCCCCAATATCTCCTCTCACGTCCTTTGAATACATCTTCACCACTCACAGCCGCGAGTTCCCACTCTGCCTTCTTTTCTGCCGTGGCTTTTGGCGCCATATAGAACTCTCGCGGACGAGGACGCAGTATACGACCGGAACCTGTAGGCTCATCAGAGGTGCTTAGGATGATTTTCTGGGTGGGTGCGGGTTGGTTGGAAGTGGAAATGGGAGGAGGGCGGAAGAGAGCGAATTCGTATTCTTGTTCCTGCTGTTGTTCTGATGGTGGGGATGCGCCGGACGGAGAGTGAGTGTCGTTTTCTGAATCCGAGTCGGAGCTTACGTTGGAATCGTAATTCATATCGTCATCTCCCTCCCCATCAACCCTCCTCTTCCCATTTGTCCCTCTGGTCTCGGTATTTACCACCTTTCCATCCTTTCCCGCAGCCTTTCCATCCTTCCGATCAGGACCCCGCGATTGGAGTTCCAGGGGTGTTTCGAACTCCACGGGTCCAAGAAGAGCTGCGAGCTTTGCTTGGAGGAGAGCTGTTCGCGCTTCAGTGTCTGCAGCTGTGGGTTTTTGCGAGGATGTGCATTCTGAGGGGGAGGATGAGGATGGAGAGGACGAGCGTGAGCGGTCGAGGTCGCTGCGACGGATTCTGGGGGGTGACGTTAATATCTAAAGATGGAAGGGGATTAGGGAGGAGCAAGTAAGGATTGACAGCAAGAGTATGGTAACAGGTTTTGAGAGAAGTTGAATTGAGGAGGAGAAGGGAGATAAGATATACCGTTTTGCGTCTGGGAGGTCGAACATCTTCCCCCTTTCTCTTTCTTGGATCTCTATTCCTTCCTCCTTCACCGCTCTCAATTGCGTGTCCAGACAAGCTCAATTGCGCCGAATAGTGGTGGGAAGTCGAGGCTATCACAAGGCTGAAGTTGCTGTTAAATTTCGGGCAGCCAAGCTTCACTTCAGCTCCTCGGAACGGCAAAACAAAATTCCATTTCACCGCCAAGACCTGTCTATTTACCCGCTTACCCGAACCTTAACCCAAAGTCTATTTACCCGCCGAAGCGATGAGCGCTGCTTTAACCCCTCCCCTCCCCGCTCCTCCCCATCCCCAAGCGTGACCTTAGCACAAAAAAAAGAAAAGAAACCGAACCAGACCCCACTCGGCTCGGAAAGACATCCTGTGGCACAGACAAAACGCGACAGGGGTAAGACAAGGAGGCTTTCGAACCTTGTTCCATGTACCCGCTCAGCCCGCTGTACCAAGACGATGAACCAATGACTATGACTTTATTTTGGTGCCTTGTCTTGTGCTCCTCGGACTTTATTTGCACAGTAAGGGGCGGGATGGCATGTCTTATGTTGGGGCCGACGGGCTCGGTACTTGCTGCAGATGGAAGGTATGAAGAAGCAAGAGACCTCTCGAGTATAAAACATCGGTATGGAAAGATGGACTTGGTTACATAGGAGTAGGGAGATTGTTACTCACCGTTCTGTTCTTCAAGCAGTCCTTACGTGTGTACAGACGGACTGCTTTTGATTTCATTTCCAATCAGTAAAGCAAGAAACGAACCACTCCTCGGATGACGCCGAAGCAAGCCGCCTATCCTCGACCCCAAGTACCGACACATACAAGGATTCCGAAAGTGACATGATGTCCGTGTCTTAACCTACGCGAGGACCATGGCTGATTCCTTGAACAGCAATCAATCAAAGAATCCCGCATCCGAACTGTGCCGGAATGTGGAGGTGTTTAGGGCTTCTATCCTTCCTACCTGTCAGTTTCATATGCTGCAGCTGACAGCTGTACGTGGAAACGATCAGAAGATCTTGCAGTTCTTAGGGTGAAGATATGCAGTTTGCATGAACGCGTTTCATGTCGCGGAAGGCAGACTTGCCTTTCGACTTCCCTCCCATATCGGTATCGGGATCGATAGATCCCGTTGGAAGTTTCCATGTCAATACTTATCATGATGCGTTATGCTGATCTTCAATAAACCTATCAGGTACGTACTTCTATGTCAACTTTATAACGACTATGTTATAATATGATATGATAGTGCTGTATTGCTGTTATGGCATTGTTTGGCGCTGGTGTTTCATTGAATTTTTAGTCTGATCTGATCTGCTTGTAAGCGGATGCGGATGAGGATGAGGATGCGCTTGGCGATTCTGCCTGGGCAGTGTGGAACCAAATTTACTTAGGAACTAGCTAGCTATGTATTCGTTTACCTGTTTGTTTATGGTGATGGTTGGCTAGTATTTATTGGTGATTCATTGAATTTTACATTGTTGAAAAGGGGATTCTTCGTTAGCGTCTGGCAGCATGAGATGCTCCTTAACGGGAATTTCACACATACGTAGGTATGATGCACATGATTAATTGGAACAAGGCATGGAATGAACCGAGATGCTTGAACCGAGATGCTTGATTTCATGGGTTGCAGTGTGGGAAGGTTTCATGCATGGTGAACGGAATGGTTCGGGGCGATGGCGTAGCATTCATCGGATGGATGTGACCGTCAGCATCAGAATTATTCGATTGCCTAGACTGTGGCATCGTCGATTCATCAGCGGGATATGCTTGCAGCATAGCCGTGTCTGATCATGGGGAGTTCGAACTAGGGGTGTCATGTTACATCCAGCTTCACATTTTCAGGGTATATCTTTGGTTGTGTTTTTCATTCCCTGTTGTTTGGTTTCGTTTCAGAGATTTGTTTTCTTTGAACTTACTTCTACGTTTATCGACTTCAGTCTGATAGATATTTCGAATCTCTACAAGCATTGCTCCATGTATTGCAGTCACCCTCAGAATGAAACGACAAAATCTGAGTTTCTGGGAAATTATTGTATAGGGTGTATTTGGGGTATCGTGCTTGTCCAGCTTCCACTTCTCCTTTCACTCCGTCTCCCAAGTCCATCCATCCAATTCCAATCTTACGCCCCCAGAAAATCCCCACACGAAGCTAGCTTCTCGTATATGCCAGCTCATATCCTATTTACTCCACTTCCAAACACCCGTACTCAAACCCAGATGATTGTCTATCCAACATGATATTTTGGAGAAAAGGGTCGCAAAACATTAATGAGCGACTGTTCTCCGCCTGAACCGAACTAAGTCCACTTTCCACTTCCTCCGTTCTATGTCCCGATGACTATCGTACATGCTGAATAAGGAGATATGATGCGAAGAGAGCGAGATTATAAGGTGTAGTCGTGCCGTTCGTGATTATGGGAGATTTTGACTGTGGCACAAGTCCACGCAGCGTAATAAATCCCCAAAGCATAGTTTCCAACTGGAAGTTAGCAACTGGAAGTTAGCACTCCCAGTAATCACGCCGGATTCCACGTGTAGTGCGGCTGCTGCGACGCACTCTCCTCCTTATACTGCTCACTCGGAAACTCATAATGATGCACCCCGGGCGCCTGACTAGTTCCATAAACCACACCAGTGTCCGGCCCACTCGTCCACGCCTGCATTTGCGCTTGCGTCGGGGGAAAGTACTCTGGTGCTCTGGATGGCATGGCTTCGTTCCCGCCGTGTGTGCTGTACGGAGGCATGTACCGCGATCCGTACTCGGTGTAGTTGCCATTCGGAGGTAAAGGCAATGGGACTTCAGGGGGAGCGGCATGGCGGGGAGATTTTGCTGGCCGGGGATTGCTGTCTATGAAGCGGAGGGGTTCGCTGGTTGGTGCTGATGAGGGTGGGTGATAGACGTATTGCTGGCGAAGTGGTGGTTGAGAGTGAGGTGCGGACATTGTTGTTGAGGGCGGGTTGGAGCTGTTGTTGACTTGGATGTAGGAGTCTAAACTTAGTGAGGGTGCTTGGTAGTTGGGTGTGTTTGGTGCTGTGGTGTGGTCTGGTGTGTGTGCCGCGTTCCAAGATTGATAGGTTCTGTTTCTTTTCAGTTGATGTTTCATATTCTGCTTCTAAACGGGGAGAGCAATTCCGGACCAAAAATTGCAGCCTGTCCATGCTTTTGCACAGCACATTGATAGTGTTTGAAGAGGGGAACACTTACGATTGTCGAACCATTGAAGGGGATCCAGAAATTGTACTCGAATCAAAGGTAAATGGTGACCTTGGAAGCTCAACCATGTGCGGCTTTCCCAGCTTTGCCTTTCCCTCCAGTACCGCAATGCTAGGCATGACGTTCGTAGCCACATGTAGCTCAGGAGGTTGTCCACGAGAAGATGACGACCCAACAAGAGGAATCTCCTTTCTTGCTTGAAAGTTCCTCGGGCTTCTACCTCTCACCACAATCGGTGACGTTGAAGTCTCGCACACATTCATCCTCGAGCCATTCGCAAGTGTCCCAACGACGTTCAGATGCAGGGTGAAGTGTTGTTGAAGTTCTCTTCTTCGGCCATTATTCGCAGTAGCGATCCGGAACTGTAGTCTTCGGTAGGCAATCGGGAACACCGTGAAATCACTATGCGCATCTGGACCTTCGTCAAATGGAAGTAGTGGTATCGAAGCTGGTTCGTGTTCCTGCCCTGTTGGGATTTCTGGAGAGTTGGGAGGTGGAGTCTTCCAAGGAATCACAATCAGCTTGACGACATGGCCATCAACGGACTCTGTTGCTGAGATAACCACTTCCATTGAAACAATTGGGATCCTCTCACCACGGTCTGTCAGTACAGATAGTGGTCCTCTTCCAGCAGTGACACTTCCAGAGATCTGGAAAAGGTTCCGTCGGTAGCATGTCAGCTCTGGTTGCATCAACAAGTTCTCCCCAGCTGGTGTTGCCAATTCGGATAGGAAAAACATCCCATGGATTTGCGCTGCTAGCTCAATACGCTGTACTCGTCCTTGGGCATCGAGGATGGTGTTCTTCTCGGGTAGTCTGGCAAAAGACAGAAGTCTGTGGTCTTGGTTGATATTCGGCTTTGGAACATCATGTAACTCCTCCCTGTAACTCTGGATGCTTTCCCCATAGGGCGAGCCATCAGTACTGTGGAAGGCTCTCTTGAGTGATGGATAACTGTGATGCGTATTCAATGATGGAGGTGAAGCTGTCAGTATCCCATTTCCAGTCCTTGGTGGTGGCCGTGCGTGGCTGGATGGTAGATCCAGAGATCGATAGTTGCTTTTATGAGGCCGACCATGGTATGGAATTGTCATCGCAGCGGAGTGATAATTCGAATCGTATGTAGGGGGTTGTGACGAAGTCGAAGGGGGTGGATGTAGGCTATAGCCTTGCCAGATGGAATTGTCACCATCTTCTGGCTTTATATGTGCCATCGTTACTGATTGCGTGATGGACATCGACACATTCTCCCTCTAGTGGGGGAAGGAAGGAAGGGGACTGAAGTTGAAAAGTGACAGGAAGACGAAGACGAAGAAGAAGACGAGACGAGATGGTCGAGGCAGAGTTCAAGCGCACTGAACAGTGGTGATCATGTTTGCCCTCAGACCAAGCAGGCATGGCATGGGAAGGAAAGATAGATGAAGGCCGGAGAATATGAGCTTATGCCTGGTATGGTGCTAAGCATTGATTCGTGGTTTAGAGCAAGGGCAGCTTGGACCATATTTTCATAGGGGCCAAACTTTTTTGAGGGGCCGAAAGCCTCATGGCTTTAACTTCCTTCCGCATTCTCCTGAGCCCAGCCAGAGTGGGCAAGGTACAATTGGGATGGCATGGCATGGCATGGATCGCGGAGGATGGGATGGCATGGCCCCGTCAATCACATTAGTTTCTCTTTCTCGTCCATCTCATCCCTCCCCTTCACTCTCTTACCCCTCCCCCTTCGCCTCCCCCGGTCACTATTAACGGCAGTGCAGGCCAGGGCTGGCTGGCTCATCTGGCTGGCTCTGGCACTGGCACTGGGCACTGGCAGCCACGACGGTCATCTAGAACAACAAACGTGGCTGGCTATGGCGCGTGATCTGCATTGGTGATAGTCTGCTGCGCTGGAAAGACTTGCTGCTCATTGGGCAATGCCCCAGGTGCCTAAAGTCGTATCAGAGGATGATCATCAATCGATAGGGATATATCAAAGACGTTGAGGTGTCCAGGATGTGCTTCTCGAAAGGGACAGACAGCATGGGGGAGAACCATGTGCCGTTCCCGGACAGTGGCCAGATGAAGTCTGAATCCGTGGCAGGCATCCCAAAAGGGGGGTTAGCGCAGCCATCCTGGCCTACCTGAGCGAACCTTCTTCCCCTTCTTCGACTCTTCGCTCAACAACGGCCCCCTGACGAGGCAGAGGTGGTAACAGCAGTGCAGCAGAGCACAGCACAATAGTCAACAGTGCCATGCCGGTAGAATGGGTCCGTTCGGTACGGGCTAGGCTGGACTGGATTGGCTGTTGCAATTCAGAACGCATCTGCAACAGACAGCTCTGCCACAAAGTTGAGTCGATGTTGCTAAGCCCTAGGCCCTGTCAAGCTTGTAAACAATGCCTGCCATGCCCTAACTTTGTAAATCTCCTGGCCCCATTCCCGAAAGCATTCGTTCGTTCTTGAGTTCACTGCCTCCCCTGCCATGGCTTCTCCTTCTTCTCCTCCCCCTCTTATTTTACAAGGGCCCCAAGCAAGCGCCAAACTATTGCCCGATGGTAGATTTCAGAATTGCGCCCTGTCAGGATTTAATCAGCATTCAAACAGTGGTAAGGCCCCTGTACGGCCCCATGAGAATGGGGCCAACCGTCCAGTAGGGGCAAGCTCCCGACGCCAACCATCATCCAATGGACTAATTGGGACTCCTCAAGGGGACGAACTGTTGCCCGCAGCACACCTTTGAACAATTGGGGCCTCAAACGATGCCTCAGTTACCGGCACCTGCGGGTTAAATCACCTAGACCTGACCCGCACCGAGTTCCCATTGCCAGTGCCTCCTACCCGAGCTCGAACATCGAAGCCATACCAGAAATACCACCTTAATTGAATTTGAATCTGACATTCCAGGAGATGGGAAGTGAACAAGGCCAGCCAGCGGCCGGGCCCTCAAGGCGTCAGAAGTCAGAAAATAAGCCTGGGATTTCCGAACCCATCAGCAGAATCAGCACCAGTTACTTCGTTAGGCACTTGAACCCCAACCTACTGTACAGTACCGCTCGTTCTTATCGAACTACTCAGGGAAGGCTTGCTCGCTAAACGAGCATTTGTTGGCGCTGCTGGCACGAGCTTAAACGTTAATTCGTGCCCCAAAACTCACTAACAGACGAGATCTCTCCTTCAAAAGCCTCCAGACGCCTCTCGACCACCCTAAAACCAGCCTCCCACGACATTTGTCGCAGTGAAAACCTTTCGATTGGGATTTAGGGTGTGTTAGAGACATACCAACAGCCTCGTCCAGCCTTACGTGGACGATGTTTCGACTGCCTCTCCACGATGACATATTGAGCATCGTCTGTATCTCCTCTCTGACGACATCAACGAAAGACGTTCCAAAAAAAAGCATTCTTGAATTAGCATAAACAAGACTCCGATTGGCGTCGGGATATTTTTGGTTTCAAAACAGGTTGGTTCCGATGGAACTGGAACTGGCCCTGTCCTGCTGCTGCTGCCCGCCTTGCATTTGCATTCATCCGAACAGACATGCATAAAACAGGCGGCGTGCGTGCTGATTCCATTCCTCGGGACCTCCGCCCTTTTACCCCAGACAGTTTTGTTTTTAGTGAGATGGATATTACACCTCATCTCAACTCACCATATCCGTCGTGGTCCAATCTGTGTCTCGCTCTTTGATCGTTAGTCGGTACCATGGTTAAGAGTGGTAATGTTGCTTCCACCCATGTTTTGTATGCGCCAAAACAGCTGCCAATACTAATTTTAAAACAGCAAGCAAGCAAGATTAAAGAAACCCAAAGCTGTGGCAAGATGAGAGAGAGATTTGTGTGGAGAAGAAGGACCGATTGAGTTGAGAACAAAATCATAATATTGATATGTGAGAGGGCAGGCATCCAATCATGAGCCGGCCAAGGGTGGAAAACGTGGAGATGTAAATTGAATGGCTTGCATTGCATGCGCTGGGCTGAAGAGTGCTTGAAGCCACACCGTTTTTATTGTGCTGCGATTTGTGCAACTTGCCTTCCTCTTGGGGATCGATCCGCCACGTTTTTAGATGGGCGGAAGGATGAAGCGCCGCCTTTGTATTGAAATGTGCTGTGTGGCTTGGTAACTGCGAAATAGGGGGAGGGGTTCTCATGTGGGGCTTTGGCCCAGGAAATTTTTGGTCTGATGATTTGAGGGGAAGCGTGGGTTGTTTTCATGGCTTGGTCTGCTACTGGATGAATATATAGTAGATGCATGATGCCCCTGATTGGAACATGCATGGAAGCAGTGTATTTGGAATGGTTTGAGAAAAGAGTTTGAGAAAAGAAGAGAGAGAAAGAGAGAGAGAGTACTTAGGTACAACTATCAATCACGTGGGCATACTAGACATTGTATAGGTAGGGCTGAACGACTTGAGATCGTCAGGACTGATATGATACTGGTGATACTGGTTCTGCAAGGCTGAAAGAAGAGTGTGGTCGCAATAAGCATCGGCTTGGATCTGCAGCTTTCAGCCGAGGTGCGTGATGTCGGCTGGCTCGCTTGAGGAAAGGGGTAGAAGACAAAATTGCACTTGAGTACACTACATTGCTTGGGATTGAGATTTGAGTTGAGACGGGACTGGGGACCAAAAGATAGTTCCTGATCTTAATCTGCAAGTGATAAAGACTAATTCTACTATCTGATTAGTAAACGAGAAGAGAAAGCTGAAAGTTAAAGACAGAAAGTGGATTAGGGACATGCCGCCCCGGCAGTGGGCAGCTGAAGTCTCGGCCGCCTAGCGGGAATCCGACAAAAGCCCGATCTCTAAGACGCTTCTGATTGTCATTTTATCTGTATAGTCGTCTAGATTAGTAGGAGCGAGTCGAAGATCTCGACCGACCAGGTCAGGTAGTCGTAGTGCAAGGTGAGAAGTCGTCACAAGCGGGTCGGCTGCATTTTCCGTCGCAATGGGTTCGCAATGGACTCGAATGACTGTGAAGGATCCAAAAATGCCGCAAAAATGCCTCATACGAAGATACAACGATGTTTTGGCCGAGGCGAACTGATGTTTGGAAAGCTGGCAAAGACCGAAGGCCTAGGGGATAGCCAGTCAAGCTACGTAAGGAGGCTGCGTGGACGGTGTACTGGACTTTGGAGCTCGGCAACTCTCGATGGAGCGACTAAGGGACGTTGTATATGGCATCAAGTGCGCAATCTAGACAATGTTGAAAATCCAGTATATCGATTTGGGACGCTGCACTGCGACCGAACTTACCATCTAGGTATGAGTGACGCACCTAACACGCCAATGCTAGCAATTGGAGCTAGGATCTGGCACTAGAATCTAGGTGACATCGGATGAAGACAAGCATGTACTAGCCATGAATCAAACTAGTAACACAACGAGATTGAAGGGGGGGGCATTCCACGCCGTTCACTGTGTCGTCGTCTCGAGCACCCGCCCCCTGCGTGCCGCGGGCAGCCGGCAGCCGTCTAGCAAAATACACCAAAATAATACACCAAAAGAGCGCAAAGTTGGTGTCTGACGATGGAACCGATTTGCCGATGGAACGATACTACATGTGAACAGTTACTAGGAGATGTCCATCGCGCATATACCAAAGATTTGGCGCCTCGACGGAGCCCGGTGCCCGCTGCCCAGCCTCCAGGGTCTTTTTGATCTTCACGGAACGTCGCCGAAAAGTCCGAGTTCATGGCAAGGAAAGTGTCCCGGAACCTTATTTGCTTTGCCATGCCTCTCAAGACCGATTTGCTGCTGGAATGGATGATCTTCCGTCGCTGGCATTCTCGTAGCTTAAGATATGACCGCGGCAAGTATGGATTTAGAATGGATCTCAAAGGATTCGGAAAAACGAACCTGTAATCTTCCTCAACCGTCGATCTTGAGATCCCTTCTGACTGCTGAATCTAAAATCAGTCGCAGATGATCAATCTTGAAGTAAGCAACCAGAGGCTTACTCGATGTAACAACCTCGGAGGACCCCACCTTCCCTTCCAGCCACCACGGCGCTATTCGAGACACTGTGGGCCAGGTCATTTCGACAGCCAACAATCACGCAAACGGAGGCAGATTCTATCTTGCACAAAGAAGCTAGATTTGCAGTCTAGGTTCAAGCTGTTGACAATCTTCGGCTCGCCCACCCTCTTGGGACAAAACACACGGGTCTTGTCGACAGCCCTCCTAATCTCGTATTCTTGCGTGCTAGAAGGGAAAAATTTTAATGGGTGGCTTCAAGAGGTGGCTATACTCAGAGTTCCTAGGTTTCCCGCCTACTCTTGGGACAGAGGGTCACTTGGTTGGCGTCGTCCAGCGTAGCTTCTTAGTGATTTGCTTCACGAGCTTCAAGACAACCTGCGTCATTGTATCAAAAACGAGACTCGACTTGATCAGGGAGGGTTACATACTTCGATGTCTTCGAGGAAGTACGCTGAGAGCCAAATACACCGATACTACCCATCACACCGCAAGTCTACACAAAGATGGACTGGCAAGCATCCTGCACATTATCTGCGTCATTCGAGATTTATGCTAGTCGGATCTTTTTCCAAATTTGTTGAGATGGCGATTTTTGACCTCCGGTAACCTTGATTATAGCCCATGTAGCGAACGGCTTCTAAAACTGAAGGGCAGTAGGTCGATAGTGATAGCACTCGGGGCGTGAAGCAACATCGACTCTTGCCTCGTGATCGAAGGGAGTTATATTTCAAGAGGCAAGGAAATAACGGCGAAGCAATGGCATGGTGTGACTTGCCAACATTGTTGGGTTTGCTATCCGGGACGGGGCGAGATCTCGCAGTAGACTCGACTGCCTGCCAGTCCTTCTCGTAGTCAAAACCTTAGGATGATGGCTGAGAAACTCAGAGGTATAGAAATGGCAAGATCAACAGGATCTAGTACATCGTCGAAGGATGCGAGGCATTGATCATGACTCATTGAGTTGAGTTTAGAGATCAGAAAAGGCTATAGGTTGTCATGAGCACTTAATTTCCATCCACTCAAATCATCGAAATTCTTCGAAGACTGTTTTCCGAGCGCGAATCATCTTCCAATCAACGTGGCATGCGAAGGTGCTACAGAATAGAGATGTCGATCGGCAAGTTCAAGGAAGCAGTCGGGACGGGTCGCCTGGCCTGTGTCAGGAGACGAACGGCATGGGGTCGTAGCGAAGACTACAGTGTTGAGTGAGGTTGGTGATTGAGGTCGTATTGTCAATTCGGGATTGTCGCCGAGAAGATCTCGTTGAGTAGTCGCCACTCAACAGAGAGCTGGCCTGCCATATTCTGGGCGGTGATGGCAGTGGGCAAGTCAAGGAGCAATGTGTCGGAGAGAGAGAGAGCGCCGTAGCGGCTTTCCGAATTCGATCTCGGCGGTGGTATAGAGTGAGGTACTGTTGCGTTGAGTTTGTTGTATCACTGTTCGTACAGAGCCGAAAGGGGTAAGCAGGTTTGTTAGCACGTGATCTAAACCTTTTGCCATGGGGTGTTTCTATTTGAATCTTCTGCTTTCGGGTTTTCGAACACGATTGGCCTTGAACTGTTGACCTTGAAACGGATTTTGTTTTCTGGCCTCTGCTTATGATATCGTTTCTTGATTACATTTCAGACACGTGCGGTCGCCGAACGCAATTTCTCCCTTGACTTCCGGGGCCGTGAAGATGCGGGTAGTTCTATGACAAACTCATATGCTGTACTCTAAGTTCCTATTTTGTTTGACTTCACTAAAATCTGGATTGTGATATCACCTTTGCTAAGATGCGAACTTGTTTCGGCCGTTTTACTTTTGGGCCGGAACTTTTAAATATAGAAAATTACAATTTTTTTCATACACTCCACAAATTGCATTTTTCTTGCCTTCTATGAACACATTTTTCTCCCCCGCGGCCCAATTGCTTACTATCTATCATCAGAGTTCGTTTTCAAAGAGAAACCCTCTGCCTGTTCCTTCAGCCTTCTGAAGATACATTATATACACTCAAAATGGTTCTTTTAAGAGTCACGTCAGAGGCGCCAGCCACAGTATCTCATCATGTATTTACAGAAATGTCCTCTATCGTACAATCTTCTCCTCGAAGACCTACTGCCACAATCGATGTTCCAGCCGAAATCATGGTCTTGATCGCCATCTTCCAAAGTCGGACTGGAAATCTCTACGACTTGTTTCCAAAGACTTTCACGACATTTACCTAGACTTGCCTCTTTTCACAGAGGCTTGGTTCAGCCCATACGCCGAGGATGTCGAAGTGTTCATGGGCATTTGCAGTAAATTGGGTTTGGCAAAGCATGTTACGTCTGTCATCCTCGATACCACACCTTTCGGTGGATATGGCGGCCTGGACAAAGAAATATTGGAGCCAAGAGACTGGCGAAGCCTGGTGACTCGTACTGGTAAGAATGAACAAGTGAGCTGGATAGAGCCTCAAGGCGAAGGCCTACAATCCGACAACGTCATGGCTTACAAGCGACACGTAGGGGAGAAACTCACCTTCGAACAATGCCAGCAGGCTCTACTGTTGAAACTCATGACAGCCATAAAGCAACTGCCCAAAGTTAGTGCTCTCCGTCTGTCCTGCGGACTCACTTCGTGGGTAAATCGCAAGATCGATGGTCCGCCCAACAATCTCTGGCTAGATCATGGCCAACCAAGCAATGTCTAGATCCATTTGTCGATGCCGCATGGGCAAGAACGAGCTATATCAAGACACATTACCTCAATTTTGCCATGGCTGCTATAGCCCAGAGCCAGGGGAGATTCGCACATCTGGACTGGTCGCCCACACCTCGTTCTTCCTACGCTTTCATTTATCTTCGTGGCTTGAGCTTCCCGGAAAGGAAAATTGCTTTCTCTGCTCCCACGTGTTTGAAGTTAAGAACCACGATCTACACAGCGTCAGAAATAAGTGGTGTAAAGGGATTTGCGCATTTATTCTCGCTGCACGATCCTTACAAATGCTTGATATGTCTATAGAGTTATTGAGGGGAGGCTTGGCCCTCGGTGTCTATACCCCCGAGGACAACGTCTTAGCCTCACTTTTCCACCAGCACACGATACCTTCTTTGGTTGTTACGACTTTCAGGCTTTGCCACCGAGACCAAGACGATACGCAAAATCCTTGATAGCTACCGGACACTGAGAAAAGTGCGTCTGCAAAAGTTTGCTATCCTCGACCAGAACCAGAACTGGGTGGATGAAGTGTTGGCGTTGTGCCAGAGTAGTGGGACTATGAATGATGTCAGAATCAAGTATCAGCCAAAGAAACCTGCTCGTCATAATCAGCGCAACTTCTTTAAAGTCTATGAAGATGACGGGAAACGTGGGTGGGGCAGTTGGACTGATGAATAGGGGTGAAAATCTGCTGGTGGAATATCGTTACATGTTGGGTCAGATATTTGAGGCCTTGGTACAGACTCTGAACGTTTGCAATCAAATCCAGGGTTATGAACATGCGGTGTTGAGGCACGGTGTACAGAGTAGGAAGACAATAGCAAAAATTCCGTGTTGGTTCATTACGATGTCAAACATCTTGAGACGAGTCCGCAGATGAGCAAAGTCAGTATTTAGACAGTGAACGACTAGGATACAAAGTTTCTTCCGACGATACTCCTGAAAAGTTGGTAGCCAATGGAACATTTTAACACAATCTCCCAGTTTGGTCAAACTTGCTAAAACAATGAAGTGATTTGTTATAAGAACGACATTTAAAAACCCTTACTCCAATCAACAGGATCGTACATGCGGCACATTGTCAGATTAGGTCGTACAACTTCTCGTTCCTCGTTCTCTGATTATCATCACTCCACCAAATCCAACTTATGGTTGATATACAGTGACGATAGCGACAGCCATCGCAGGAAGCCTGCTGCAATAAGAGTACCAAACTATCGCAAGTCGCAATCAGCAAATGATGTCTGCAGATTTGTTGATCACAGCAGCTTTAGAGAGCCTTACCATCTTTGTACTTGCAGGCACCATTATTTCCACAAGAGCCCTCACATTTGCCAACATATCCATCTCCACCGCACTGGCCCCATTCTTCCACAGGGCAATTTCCACTCTGGGTGGGCAGACTTTGACTGGCAGTCACAGTGACTGTATGGTACGAGGTTGATGTGCTTTGAGGAGGCTTGCCACTGACTGTCACATAAGCAGTCGAGGTGGAGGTTGAAGGCGTAATAGTAACTGTGACGATTGTTACAGTGCTGGTCACGGTGACAACGACTTGCTACAACGTTGTCAGTGAGAATTCAGTCAGCAGAAGATCTCATGACTTGGAACTTACGGAAAAAGCAATGCTCGCCAAAGCAAACAACGAAACGAGCGTAAACTTTCCGAAATGCATGATGAAGGCGGAAATGAGAACGTATTTGAGGTGTTGTTATGTATTGTTGAAACGTGCCTCCTCAGCGAGACAAAAAAGATCAACCCGCTGGGCGAGCAAGATTTATATAGAGAATATTAGAGAGCCCTTGGGATAAACATCTTCAAGGTTAGAATGACTTGCGGTTGTTGATTTTGCCTCAATAGGAATTCTTAGCCTGTTTACATAACTTCAGATGAACTCTTCGGGACCGACATGTATGATTTAACGCGGATATCAGCGCATACTTCCTCACAACGGCTAGCTCGTAGTTGCTTTACGAGCCGCCGTTACACTTGCAGAGGAGAAAACAATACGCTGATATGTAAATCCATCTAGGAGTCGGATGCTCGGATACATTGACAGCGAGCGCCAATGACCTTTGGCTGTCACAGATTGTAAAGTGAATTGATGCTAATTTGCATATACTACCTTTGGGAGGGCATTGTCTAGCCTATGATCAAAGCGCGTGTCTTGTGTCATATGGAGCTATGGGCAGAAATTGTTGAGTATATCAACAGACAAGGTGAATCACTCGTGTACCTTGGCCTGTGGAGACTAGGGACGGATCTGATCGCCGACTCAGGTTAGAATCCATATGATAAGGAAACGCAAAGATTAAGGCAGCCAGCCATCCTTTGCGCAAAGATAAGGGGAGTTAATGGTGCCGATACTTGATGCGGTAATGTATCAGGCACATTGATAGTGCTTGAACCAGGGGCGGGACAGAAAAGTAAACAATCAATCCCGCCCCTGGCGAGAGCACTCTGTTCCTGAGGATCAAGTTTGGAGCCACTGATCCGAGATAGGATGATTGGATACCCTCACGACCGTTGACATTCATGGCAGAGATTCCTTTGTTCCCGGTATAAGTCACAGGCTCCTGAAATAGAACTTGTTCCCAACGAGGTGGGTGGGTAATTAACCGAGATGTTATTGAAAGTTCATATTAATTGAACAAATGGCTGACCCGCTCATAGGACAGCTTGCACGGAACTAATAATATTGATTTAGAAACAGTCGGGACTCCGAATACACCCATTGGTTGTTCTTGGAAGCACTGGTCTGTCAAAACCGAGAGTTAAATGACTTCATTGTGGTGAATGTGACATTTTTGCAGCTCTTGTGGGAGAGGTGTGATATGAACAGTGTGAGAGAACAAAAGGACTTTGGATAATGCATACAATTCGTGTTCGTTTTCAAGGGTACTAGTAAGTGATAACGTGGAGACTCAGAGCATTTAATTTACGATGACATGTGTTTTGACATGCACATCTCACCGTTCCGCCGTGTTACAGCCAGCTTATATTTCAGCCTGCTGAGTTCTAGTTGGCTCAGGAACTAATCGGGTTTAAAATTTCTTTGAGGCTAGACTTTTTTTTTTTTATCTGCGCAAAAATTAGAGCGCTGTTTCAACTCTCAAGTCCTGTTATTATATTTCGTAGCGTGAAATTAGCGAGCAGAAAAATTGTAGTGTCAACATCCTTAAGAACACGACAAGAATAATGGTCTGAGTATAGCGTACGCTTTGCGAAAAATCTTTCGTACCATGATACCATTGCGCAGCTCTCTTTTCATTGACTACAGAAACGGCGAGCGCAAGTGTCTACCCCATCTCCCCACATACCAGATAGTCCATCACCTCAATCTCGCCGCCTTACCACAAACTTCAACTCTCCATTCTTGCTCCATTCATTCACTAAGCTACTGCAACACTTTGCCACTTGGAGTTATTCTCTGATAGCATCTGTCACCTGAACTTCTTCCTCTGCCGAGCGTTGGGACCTTTGGGTATATATATTTCGTGTTATTGTTCTGTACCCATATGGAGAACTTGAAGTCGCGCTCTAGCTCTCTGGTTCGTGGCGTCTTTTCGTCTCCAAGAAAATGGCTGGCCGAGGTAAAAGAGCAGTATGAAGTCAATTAAACCTCTTCTACTAGCCCACTTCAAGTCTCCCTAGATTAGTCACCAGAAATCAAAGTACACTTATTGAGAAAAGGATTACAAAAAGTTACTTTCCAACTTCTAGGCTTGAGATGATACTTTCAAGTTAACAAAGGCCTCTTTTTGTAAGTCAGCCCGGTCTAGCGCCAATTTGTGATATCAGTGGTCAGTGTCTGAGGAGTTGTTTATTTTGATCCTCGTTTCAATGAATCCAGTACTCGTAGGAGGAATCAAATACTTCGTTGATTCCTGAATCCTTTTCAAGCCTTATCTAATGCAGATATGATCTGCCTTTCTCATTGACCCATAGGATTTCCAGCTTGTTTCGGATATCTGTTTCACGCAAAAGAAAATACAAATTCTCAGCTGATGTTTCGAAGCTGGCAGGGACTCAGGGGCACATCAGGGGTACTTTCCGAAATGCTTGGCATGAACCGCCATTTCTGTTTCGTCCCCACACCAGCTCGAAGCTCGACTCCACCAAGCATCAACAGCTTCAATTCCACGCTTCACCCATCAAAGTCAACAAAGCAACACGTCCCTACGCGAGCGTCAACATGTCCTCCTCAGGCGGCTCGATAATGGACCACATCGACACCACAACCATCATCTCCCTCCTCGCCGTCCTCGCAATCCTCACAACATCCTACCTCCTCTCCCTATCCCTTCTCCACCGCAGCACACCCTCCAGCCTGCGCATCCTCTTCATCTGGCACTTCTTCGATTTCCTAATTCACTCCATCTTCGAAGGATCCTTCCTCTACAACTGCTTCTTCACGTCCTCTCCCTTCGACCCCGCCATCCATCACCCCGCACTCATCACGAACTTTCTCTCCCAGCCCGACAAGCTCTTCGGCGCGAAATATGGCGACAACTGGGCGACGAAGCTGTGGATGGTATATGCGCAGGCGGATAGTAGATGGGCAGGTGCGGATCTCACGGTCGTCAGTCTGGAGCTCTTAACTGTGCTGGGTGCGGGGCCTTTGGCGTTGTATATTTGCTGGGGGATTGTGAGGAGGGATGTTATGACTGGGTTCTGGATGATTGTGTTGGCTACTGGGGAATTGTATGGTGGTAAGTTTCCCTTTTGGATCCACTCTCTGGGACGAATACTGACCAGAACAGGCTTCATGACATTTTGCCCCGAATGGCTGACTGGCAACCAGAACCTTGATGCGAGCAACTTCATGTTCAAATGGGTATATCTAGTATTCTTCAACATGCTATGGGTCTTCCTGCCGCTGTATGCCATGTATTATGCGTATGGGGATATGAAGAATGCGTTTTTGGTGAGGAATGGAGTTGTGGTGAAAAGCTTAAGCTCGAAGCAGAGGGGAAAGAAAGAGTAATCTTTCAGGAAGATAACTGTGGAGCAGAGGGAGAAGAGAAAGTAGGTCAATGAGAAGATCAGTGTGGAGCAACAAAAAATTTGAATAGGAGGAGCGATTTGTACGATACGACTTATACCCGGTATCTAGTTTTTGCATCGTGTCTTCTTAATGGTTTAATGGTTGGAAGGTTCTGGTGCGCTTTCAGAATTCGTGGTTTACACAGCTGTAACAAAATGGAGCTCGCGGAGGAGATTCTTGGTCAGCCCGTCTTCAATACGATTGCTTTACAATGCCTATCTATACCTTACCACTTCTTTTGCCCATCCTACCGGTGGTGAGTTTGGGCGGATTCGTGGATAACACCAGGTGAGAGCTTGGGCTCGTTGCCACTACAACACCACAAATAATTTCTTCCTCATAAGTGTGGATGTTAATTATCATGTGGATGTCTTTCTTCCCGTTCCGAAGCCTCTGATGGCCATATTCTAAAGTATATCTGTTGTCATCGATCGGAGTGTTGCCATTTCGCTTTCCTTTACTTCCATTCAGTACACATTGTAATTTAACCTTTGTATTTTCATCGTTTCTAACACGTTATACCTCCTTCTATCCTATGACGAAATTAAGTGGTAGGATAGAGGCCCTTTTCTGGAACCACTTCCATTTAAGCCTTCTGGCCACTTTTCTGCTTCCTGACGAGGGTTCTGTGAGATCTACCGCTATGAGATATATTTATACTCTACCATAGATAGTTACAATACCCGCGAATATTTCTTGGCTCTTGCAAAACTTTCACCTCCAGTCATACCACTACTGGACCATTGACCTGCAAAACTTTAGTCAGTTGTTGACCTGTCCTCCTTTCCCACTAATGTGACATATGGAGGCGAATCTTTCCGCATATATGTATCCTAATTAGCGTGACAATGAGAACAATCATAACCTCAAAAGCAGCAATAGAAGCTCATACCAGATGGTCTGCAATTTCAGGCTGAATGTCAAGCATCCGCCGTTTCATCTTCCAGCGCTTCAATAAACTTCCCATGTGCTGTTCTCTACCGTTCCAGTTCAAATATTTGATTGAAATTACTCAGATCCAATTCTCGGGCTTCATGGCACTCAGTTAGCACTCATCACTTTCAATTCTAAAGTACTGCCACTTTTTGACGGCGTGTAAGCTGGTTCGCGAAGGTGGTTATAATCTTGGTTTGCAAGATGAAGGCTAAATTGATTGTCTTTGTTATTACATCCTTCTAACTCCCCTTTTGCCGAATTTTCTGCAACTTATTTTGGAAAATCTTATCAGCTTCCGTGAACCGTTTTGACAACATAGCGTCTGTCTTACCCAAATAAAATAGTTGGAAGGCAAACGTATATTTATATGTACAAACACTTGCAGCCGAACAATTTTGTCATTACTCTACGTCCCTGGTGGTCGTTGATGGTATAACCTTTGCAGCACGTCAGTAGGGTCATATGTTCCTCTCCTTTAGAAGGTAAGTCATATTCAATATCAGTGAACTTTTTGATGAGACATTCAATCGATGATCAATGAACCGTCTGAGCCTAGGGCTCAATATAAAAGCGATTCATCTGTCATCCAAAACCCACAACACCACTGACTACTCGATCACGTCTTCTGATGGAGCATCTTCGTGTTGAGGTATCGAAGCTCTGAAGATCATTCGGCACTTCTCACGCTGGCACGTAATTTTAAAAAGACTAGGATATCCCTAATATGATTATTATATAGCAGGTAAGATCTGCAACTCTGGGATTTCTAAATACATGCTGTTCTCAAAATGATCTTCATTGTCACTTGATTCTCCCATGAACTCGTTCAAAAGTCATGAACACGAAATACACGTTACAAAAGCTTGTTCTTTTACTTTATCAGTCGGCTCCGAATGAGAATTCCTCGAAACGTTGTTTTCATGGTTATCACTAGGGACCCAATGTATTTGATCTTGCTCGGTCAGAATGGCTACAAGCACGGAAACTGTATGCCATAAAAACCTTTCTACTTCTGGACTTCTTCGCTGTGCAAGACAATTGGTCGGTCTGTCGAAAATAATATAAGCCTCTTCACGAGCGCCAGTGATACGGAGAGCTATTTCTCTTTCCCCAGTCCCTCTAATGGCTCAATGCATGATATTCACTCCAAAAGGTTCTGACACGAGGGCACTTCTTGTATACAAGTCCTGAAAAGGCAGAACATCAGACCGCGATACAGAACAAGATCAAGCACATCTGGACCATCTGGATACTGACATTCTCGGCCTGGCTCAATTTGCTTTCTGCTCTCGAAGATAACTGCTCGTGGAAGCACAGGATCAATGCCTCGATCTTCCGTGCGGCGAGGGTTGACATTGACATTGGATTTGCTGACAATACATCGGCCGTCTTCATCTTCCTGGACATGTACGGTCTGCTGCCAATTGCACTTTCGTTGTCATCGAGTTCCTTTCGAGACAGGCGAGACAACTGGTGGTCAACAGATGTCAAGGGAAATGCATAATAAATAAGCTCTGCATGTTGAATTGAAAGTTTCTATTGACAGCAAGCTAAAGGACGACGACAGTGACCTGGTCGACTTATACAGATGAGAGACGTCATCATTGCCTGCTTAGAACTGAATCCAGTGGAGAAGAGCGGGTATATTGCAATTCCATAATTGATCGGGACTTGGCTCAACATAGCACCCGTAAGGTCTGGGGAAAGAAACGAGGCACTAACAATGTATGAAAAAATTAGAAACAACAAACTTCAAACGAATGGTACCAACGAATTGGAGTACCCAAATATGGGATTGCTTCTAGCATGCGGGCCGACACGATATTCGAAGCAACTTTTTTCGATTTCCCAACGCAGAATTTATCACATAAACGGGTGACGCGTCTTCTCAAAAGTGGCTGCCTCCAAAGCATTTATTCGATGCTAATCCAACATGATTCAATACGGGGGCTTTATCATGCTACCCCCAGATCTGCAGCTTTGACAGACTGCTGGCCACGGTTAAGACGACAAGGGATAAAATCTGGATAGCATGAAGTAGCGACTTTTTACCCAGTCATACAGAACAAGCTGAGAAATTGGAACACAGAATAAATGAAGTAAGTCTACAACAAGCGGGAAGAAAAACAGGCCCACATCTATATTTCTGACAATTTTGCCTCGAGATCTGCCCTCGCCCGTCTAGGCTCGCCACATGGTGACTACAATCGGTCTCTTGGGGTGATGAACTTTCAGCGAGCATGATTGATCAATCTCCAACAGAATCCCACGAAATCCTTCCAGAAGCCTCAGGGAAGCGGCACGATTTCACCAAGGCTGTGGTCGTGGGGAGGGTCCATGAGTCTGCATGCAAATGCACTCCCGTGCATTCGGAACATAACCCCTCCAGCCCCGCTTCCTGTCACTTCAGTTTGCCGTCGACCCCAGCACTTGGAATGCATGGTAAATCAACATCACATCACAGGAAACGCACGTTATGATCTCCGAACAAAATCCAATATGAGAGGGGAAATTCCTGCGTCGTGTGATCTGCTCCTGGCTACTATCGACCGACCCCCACTCTCTCTCCCCACTTCGAGAATGCAATCTTCGCGCCCAGCTTAACCCTTCAACATCGTGAGAACGAATATCCAAGATGTTGGAATATACTTTTGAACTTGTGTCAAGCTCACTACAAAAAAGGCAGATCTGATTGAAATCAAATAGATTAAACTCCACCAGCCGCAGCAACCCGACAGGCCCAACTTGAAAACGGGAGCTGTGTGAACGGGAAGTTTAAAGGATGAAAGCGAGGAGAGATAAGGAGTTATATTGCAGGACTGGTCTGAGGGGTCGCTCTTGAAGTGACAGCCCCCACATCTCGTCGGGACATAATGCTTAATAGGGTCTGGTGTCCTGTATGACAGTTCAGATGAGTCTGTGGGTAACGCTCGCAATGCAGCCAGCCCCTCTGAACTGATTCGATACGGGTATTCGGGTATTCATCCAAGAAACTATTGGAATGCAAATAGAACGGGAAGAGTACGAGATTGTCGTGCGAGTAGAAAAGTGTCGCGGAGTTAGAGAAGTGAAAGCGATCATGACTGGAAGTGAAGTGACGCTGGCCGAGTGTTGACGTGCATTTGGGGTGTGCGGATCCGAACGTCAAAATTAATATATTTGAAGTCAGCTAAAGCTGAACAAGCCTTGTCCATATGAAGTAGGGGAAACAAGCGAGGAAGATCCGATAGAGTGCTGATGATGACATGGGATTCCGTGAACCGGACAGAAGTGTAAATCCTTCAAGCCATGTTGGCGCAGTCGAATTCTAGACCTTTGAGTGTTTCCAAACAGCTCCTACAGTATATCTTGGAAGTGATGATGATGTCGATTGTGGGTCGATGGTATCATGGGCCTGCAATTGGTCCCCTGAATTGTGCAACCTTCCCAGGTTGTCGGGGGCTGGGAATGATCACCTTGCCTTGCTTCGTTACCTCCGTACATTTTTCTGGCCCTTGAGGTCGAGCGATCGAATTCAGAGACCTTGAATGTGACCAACCTTAACATCCACACTTTTCAGTCGTAAGTTCGAAATCATAGACCTGGAGACATTCACGTCATATCATTGGCTCTCTGTCGTCCATAGTTTAAAAAAGAACACAGAGTTCGCAAGCTTCAAGACGGGACGTTTATCAAGAAGTTTCATCTCATATCTTGCGACTCTTCGAGCTTCACCCAACGCCACCAGTGCCGGACCGCCTCTCCTTGGCCTGGTGAGCCCACAAAAGTCTGCAATTATGTCACTCTGGACGAACCCCTCCGTTCAAATCCTCCAATTCCTATGGGTTTGTTTGGCCAGTCAGGGTTGAAGTGCATGTTTTGATATATCTCAGCAACCCACAATACGACTTGTCAATAGCCTCAAATTCGCTAGGTCCGATACACATCATAACTGACGACGCTGCAGCGGACGAGTGCATCGATTCATGGGAGGCTTTTACTTGATGAACATCAGCTCATCTAGCCCCGTGCGATGCGATCCAAAGTATACCGAGTATTGACGAACTTAATTCATGCCTTTATCCAGTGAGAGGTCTGAAGGGCTCGAAGAACTACACACCATTGTTCGCAGCACAGGGATTATGGATTATGGATGTCTCTTTGCTGCATCGAAACTTTCTTGATCTCTGACTCGCTGCTGGGCCATTTTTTGCATGAACGCCCTTCTCCACTGTCGCCGTCCCGCAGTTTCAGGGGCTTAAGCGAGAAGCCTGCGACGACACCGAAACTCCAAGTGTGCCTCATCACAACCTTCTGACTCGCCTTGCCTCAAGATTTCAAAGACCCAAGCACAACGTCGTGCAGGCTTCACGACACGCCTACGGGCCTGCGGAGGAATGCCTTAATTGGGTCTACTATCATCCAGATGCCAGGCCAGAAGCCAGTCCTCCTGCCACCCCTTCCAGCGATTGTTGCCCATGGAGTGGACCCTGTATCCAGTTAGATTGGGCGTTCCTGCAACGAGCCTCTTGTTCGACGGCGATCTGGCTGGCAGGTGGAAACGCAGAGCCAGTCACCGTATCGTCCATCGATCCATTGACGGTATTTCGCCAAGGATGAGAGGCGGCGGAGCCACTCCCCCCACCTCAAGGTCAGTCCTAGCAGCCCGGCCTTGCCTTCTCCCGCGCCTGGACCACTAGACATGCGTCTTCGCTTTCTGCTTGGACATTTCTCTTATACTTCATGCAATCCTGGAGCAGGAGCAGGCAAATCTTTGTCTCGACATTCTCTTTCGAGTGTGTTGCTGTCAGTTTTCCCAGTGGTTCTTTCATTCGCCGGTGCTCTTGATCACCACTGCTGGCTCAGAAACCCGTTTCATCTTACCCTTTCCACCGTTCTGGCCTATCGGTGTGCTCCAGTCTTTACTTTCTTCCATAATCTATCCTTTCTCTTCTCTAACATCACCATACTCCCTCATCAGCAAAACGACGCAGGCGATCTTCATGACTTAACAACACTTACGAACGGCAACGCTCCGGCTCGCTGCCAACGATAATAATTTTTGGCTGATGGAATTCGGGGAGCAAGAAGGAATAATGGCTGCTTCGGCGAGGCTGATCACGGAGAGGATGGTCAGAGGGATGGTGAAGACTACGCTTAATCAGACGACGATGAGAGGGAATCGGACAGGCAATCCATTCTTCCAAGCGGCCACCAACAGAACAGGGCCAGAAGGGAATTCAACATTCAACTTGATATCGAACCTGGTGTTTGCTGAGAGCAAGTCGGTCAGGACATCGACTATTATTCTGGCCACTTTCAATATCTTGGCCGCCTTTGCGACCGCGTGCAGCATTCTGTACGACTGTTACTGGGCCTCGAAGAGATGTAATCCGAAGTTCAAGGCGTCGTGAGTACAGGATGATGATGGACGAGATGAGTGCTGACTGTGAGAAGGAAATTCTGTATCTCATCGATCCATCCAGCAGAAACCTTCCCTCTGGTGTTGGCGATAGGAATTGTCATTCAAGGTCTCGTCTTTGCAGGTGTACAAGGACAAGGTCTCACATCTCTGTTTGCAACAGGATGTGGATTAATAGCACAATTCTTGTGGCCAGGTATGTGATCGGTTGTCATTGGGGTTAGGCGCTTAGGCTAACAACTTCAGCAATGTTCATCGTACCGTATATTCAATTAGTGTTTGGGACAGAATGCGCCATACGATCTTTTCGAAGTACGCCATTCCAAACGAGGGGGAAATGGGATGTGACTATTTGCTGTGGGGTAGTGGTGCTGATGTTGATTTTTACTTGGATACCATCGCATGTTCGGCCCGAGCCCAGTGCCTGCTTTGCTTCACTGATCTGGTTCATCTCGAAGTTCGGGAAGTTGGGATTTGTGATGCTGACTACGGTGGAAGCATTGATGATTGCAGCTGCTCTGACAATTTTCGTCCGGTTGTCAACAGTGAACTTGATTGACCAGCATCAACGTATTGCTGCGTCGAGAATGGTGTACTACCTAGTTCTCGGTATACTCTCTCTGGTACGTACAGCCATCACATCATCAGATCATGACTAACCTTTGCAGTCTTTTGTTATCCCATTTTTCTTCTCTTTGATCGACAAGCAGGGAGATATCAAGCTTGCTATGATGGCAACTGTGGTTGTGAACTTGTCGGGACTGACGAGCGGTCTGCTGCAACTGTTTTTGCGATCTAATACTGCGACGACATCCTTCGCTCCAAAGACGGTTGGAAAGAAGTGGGCTGAACCAAGGCATCAGATCAGGATTTTTGGACCAAATGAGTTGGCAATGCATGCGCATTTGGCCAACCCAGTAACGGGACCTCGGACGACAAGCGAAAATCACCCGAGGCGTTCTGATAGTCAAACCAGTCTTATTGGACTTGAAAAGGGACGAGGGATCTCGATGGAATCTCTGAGGAGTCCACCATATGGCGTGGGAAAAAGACAGGAAGCAGAGATGAGCAGCGACTTGCCAAATATGCGCGAGACAGCGACAGTAAGCCCAGCGGCACAGTCACGCGGCCACGCGCGGAAACCTTCATACTCACTGTTTCCAACCGAGGGGAGCAGTCCAACCAAGGCTGGACAACAAAAAGATTCAATTTACGACATCAGCGATTTGATACCACCACCAGAAATTCGATTTGCCGGTGGACCAAGGCATCGCAGAGAATCCTCCATCGCCTCGTCAGCGACGGTACAAATCGGCCTGCGGATATCGCATGCACCAACACCTTCGCAAGAAGATCTTGATACCCTTCCATTACCGCCTACGACATACAAAGCGATGTCGCTCAAACCACCAGCGCCAATATCACCATCCTCCATATACAGCGCCTCGCCTTTACCATCGACCACCTACTCCGCCTCGAAATCAAGTCTTCCAGCGTCGCCATCGTCATCGAAGTCTTCCTACCCAAGCGCAGCACTGAAGGTACAAACATCTTTCTCCACATCCACGAGTAAGAAGCCAATGCCATCACCCCTCAACACAAACATCACATCCTCGCCACAGCAAAGCCCCGCTTCAATCAACAAAACTCTACCCCCAACACCCAAAGCCTTCCTTCCCCAAATAGAAAAGGTCCGCGAGTCAAATACCCTGCTCAGTCCCACAGTTTACTCGTTGAGCCCGAAGGTCTACTCACCCGAGCTCAAGTCTACCGCAGGAGCGAGCAAGACAAACAGCAACCCACTCCGGGCAAACCCACCTGGGTCTCCCATGGCCGGCCCAGTAAGGCAGCCCACAAGTCAGCAGAAGCGCACGAAAGAGGACTGGATATGAATGGTCACTTCTCTGAGTGAATTGGTCGGCATGGGATACGGATATAGAGTTTAGAAAAGAACGGGGGCAAAAGTTCTTCGGCGGGGGCAACTTCACTAGCCTGGATTGTGAGGTGATGGTTGGTCTATTGGGATTGGCGAGGAGCTCGGTGTTTTGTCTTGTCTCTTGAGACTGCTTGATGATTTTGATCTGACGTGATGGATGAACTTGATCCGCTTTTGGATTGGATTTGGATGGATGGATGTGTATGGATGTTGTCTTCGATTCTAATGATACCTTTTTCTCTTGTCAACTTGCTGGTCGTCACTTGCGCTTTTCTTGGTTTGTTGGTGTGTGTGCTACGATACTTGTGTGTCTCTTGATGATCGGATCATATGCATGGCGTTGGCGGTGGTCTAGAACCTTACTGATGTGCTGGATGTGCGGATAGAGTGTGTACATCACGGTGGGAGCGGAGGATGGAGACATGGTTTGTTCGTACATACTATCAGATACTTGATCAAGGACCTCAATAAGAACCCTCAACACATTCATTCTCGGTTTTCCCGCTCTCACATATTCAAGTGTGTTTACAGTTAGTACTATTGCCCATCATGGCTTAGTTCATATAGAGTTCATCAAAGTTGAGGGACCTTCCGCTGGCTTTACCGCGGGCTTGGATTTACGAACTATACACCCCACCACATCGCCTTGAACCACACATAAGGACATGCCAGACTCAAACCCTACTCGATCGGCTGTATGCATCAACCACCAACATCCACCTTCGTCATCTTGCTGCCCACTGACTCGAACCGCAAGCAATCCCTTGAGCCGACGACATCACAATCTCCAAATTTTAAGAATGAGATGAGGCAAACATCTAGAGCATGTTGGTTGGCCTGCGGTGTATCAAAAACGGATTTCCGAAGTAGATTGAAACATTGAATTCACAGCCCGTATTGGGTAAAAGCCGCCGGAGCAGCAAAGAATCCAGCTCGCATCTGCCAGAAAACCCAAAGAAGAAGCTGTAACACTTTCCAAAGGATAAGCATACGCACAGGTATCGCGAGACTCCCGGAGAGAGCCCACATTCGCATATCACGCCCCTAGTTTGATAGCTCTAGCTAAACGTCCCTCCTTCCCTTTCTCGGAGTCAAGAATGCAAAATAAGCACACTGTATTCTTGTATGTATACTGTATGCGGTACATTGCGGACTCTTCTTGGATATTGGGAATGAACATTCCCTAGCCTGCTTCTAGACACGGGCATCATACCCACCCCTCACCACCGCCTTTCCACCTCCTGCCTGCAAGCCACGTTTTCCACACTAGTACGCCACTGACTCGAATAAACACAAACATTAACCGTCTTCCGCATCACCCAAAACTCAACCGAAGCGACCCGGACCAGAAAAACAAACCAGCGGTTCTCTCGCCTCCACAAAATCCATCATCTCACAAATCACGAACTCAAACCCGCACCAAAGCGACAAACTCCATCCTCCGTAGTCTACTCTCGGCCTCTCATCAACAGCACCCAAGCTTCCCATGCACGAATCGCAACGCCCAGCAACTCTTCGTCCGAAATGCACCAGTAGTCGACCGATTCAGTAATCGAACCTATTTTCAACTCTATCTTGCGCCATTCTTGGTACGCCCTGGAGTTTGATCGTTGCGTGCGTCTGAAGATATATGTTCCGTCGTCGCAGCTGGAGTTTCAGAGGCGCATCTCTTGCGATCCGAGAACATCGTGGGGTTCGTTTGATATCTGGAAATAGACGAGGAGGACGATCACGTGAGATTCCATAATTATACTCGGAGATGGTGAGGAGTACTAAGACGCGAATTCTAGCTTCCCGGATTGTGTATTTTGATGGCGACATATGAAAGCTTGTTTTGTATGGGACATATTAGTTTGCAATATATTAATCTGCTTGTCACGTTAATAGCGTCCGAGAACATTCATGGCCGTCAGAGCGGGGTGTTTCAAGAAGTCGGCTTGGAAGCCGAGGAATACCCTTTTTAAGGGACTCAAAGTTTATAAGTTCCGCGCGGAGGTCCTGCAAGCATGGTCATAGGCATCTAGCCCCACCAAAATTTTATGCGCCCTTGTCAGTTGACGATGGCTGGCTAGAACGTTTGGCCATGGCAAGTCAGTGGCAATTTCGATTGGCATACTGTTGTGTTGTTATGCTTCCCTTGTTCGAATAAGGCCTACAGATCGATCTCCTGTGCCGCCTTGTCGTTGTGTTGAGGTACATAGGACAACACTTGACCATCTTGCCACTAATAGAGCCAGAAGTATCTTAAAGACTGCCTCCACGAGCCTGTTCTATTAAGTTCCCTCGTTGATTTTGTCGGTACTCTCATTGCCTGTATCATTTCTCATACCATGTCACCAGCGTTGGTCACGTCGGTACATGAGTAGCCAGGGGGCTCGGTAGAAACAGTCTGCCTTGTCCGAAAGTGATGACCTTTGTCTTCCTCATTCTTGTATCGATCCGTTAGAATTAGATTGATTGAAACCTCTAAGGTTGATTTGATGAGTTACAGCTCTCTATCGGGCCTTGGCACTATGGTATTGCTTCTCATTACTTCTGTTTCTTCCACAACGAATCGAAAGACTACTTGAACTGCCGTCTCTTCACAGGTCACAATATGAACCATTGTGTAAACAACCGCCTATGACATTTCATGGCCCCCAAAAACGTACGATCCACGCCTAAACCTCCCATGCAGCCTTGTGGATTACCCCGCGTTCTTCCCTGCCATTCAACATCTCGAAATCCAGCAACAGATGCAGTCTGCGCTGGCTGTCTCAGCCTACTTTACTAAGCTACAGTTGCAGCTGGGCGTGAGTGATGGTGCAATGGATAATGCAGGAAAACTACAAGGTATTATTGGCTAGACAGGCAATTCCCTCACAATGATTACACAGAAAAGGAGGTTTGCCGCAAGTTCTGGCACTCCGTTCTCTCCGGAGACAAGGTCCTGATAGGCCTGTTAGGCTAATTGCTGGGGGTATTTCTGCGGAGTTCAGCTGCTCAAGACGCCCGCGTTCCTGGTTGGACGCCACCTTCACCCAGACGGCAGAGGAAACAATTGTGCAATCAGCATCCAGTTGCAATTCTTGTGCTGACAATATGGTTGCATTAGAATACGCCATTAACATGGGTGGTATACCTCCTTGTTTGTAGGCAAAGTGATTGGCCTACGGCAGGAGAGTTGCGATGTCCGAGATGATTCTTGACTCCATGTTAGACCGGATGAAGGACCAGCCGTATCTGTTGTGATCTTCAGCTATGCCTTGTCTTGGTGATTTACATCTGTTCTTCGAAATTAACTTTGTTGAAGACGAACCTACTGTCTGTGGACTAGGCAAGAACATCAGCAGGAAGATTTGATATGGATCCGAATAAAGCAGAAAGCTCGTTCAATTGGCTCAGTCGGGAGGCGCGAGGTAGGCGGCTTCATTTACTTCTTGGTCCAAAGTCTAACTCCAAGTCACGATAGGTGCTGCGTACATCAGCTACACTGAGCACTCACATAAGGCAGCCTGTTCATTCGACTTTGGTGCAGATGGGTATGCTGCGTCCTGCAATGATGGAGGCAAACTCCTTCATATGACTGCCAAGTCCGAACAGAACGGCATCGTCTTTGCACAAGGAAACTTCGAATCTACTCTGTACTCCTCCCTTGCTCGAGCTCAACGGAGTGATGTCGGACTGTCAACTTTTGGACTCGAAGTTCCTGTGTCACCAGAGCCATATAATTCGGTCAGGAGGACGGGGTCAGCAATTCGCTTGGGGGAGATGACCGAACGTGGTTCCTTCAACCACCGATGGCCTGTTAATGAATACGCTCTCATTAGCAACTTTGGTGGAAATAACGACGACGATAGCGAATGCGATGTCGAAGGAGGAAGCGTTTGTGATGCTGAAAGTTTCGAGAGTCTCCAAGACAGAAACTATGTCACCGAAAGAGAAGTTGGGACTTGCGTCGTGCTTTCATTCATCCAGGGAGGCGTGCTCTATCAAGTATTGCGATTTGAAGCCAGTACCAGGTGGGAAGCGGATGAGTTTCCAATGTTTCCCTACTTTGGCGACGTCATCCTCGAGGTTGGAGGTCCGATGAAGTTCAGAACCTTTGAGCAGTCATCGGCGTCCCATTGCTCAGCTCGTAAGGAAAGCACCACAATGCCCTTTACCCAGGAGGGTAATCATGGCCATGAGGTCCTCCCCCATCGAAAGCTAGTGATCGATGACAAAATCGAGGGCATAACATTGTTGAATCGCTGGAAAGATCCCTCATTGGAACTGGATGTTCGAATTTCTCGGATCGGGCTCATAGACGGCAAACACATGGACGTTGCACTGCAACCGACCTCAGAAAATGGTATCGGATATTTCGAGGCGTCAGCAGAACTCAATTATGACTGCGGGGAGAAAGGGGACACGTCCAGTGGACCCACGGTCACGTTCATGGCATCGTTCAAATTACGAGACAAGACTGAATCTCCCCAATGGCCTTGCATGCCAACATCAGAGGAGATATACAAGTACATAGGCATCAGCTCATCAGAGCCTGCTGCTGTGGCAGCCATGTGGGAGACGATATTCGCACAGCGAGAAAGCTCGACAGGTCGTATATTGGAGCTCTCCGAAGATCGCCTCGTGGCCCGCTGTCTTGAAAAGATTTTGCATGTGGACCTGGTCCCAGCTCCTTTTGGAAAAGGCGATATGCAACAATACCGAGCAGTTACTATCAGCAAAGAACTACTCACCGTTTCAGACAAGAAAGGTCTCGAGAGTGAGCTTGCCCAACGAGTCAACGGGTGTCTCGAGCCAAGTCTGCAGGATGTTCCCTTGGCTCTCGTTAGCAACCTTTTCCTGCAACCAAACGTGGACCTGAAAGCAATGTTGTGAGTACACCGCTCTGCCTTGCTTGCATTATATATCTTGGGTAAACAATTACTGATCATCCTTCCACGTTAGCTGGAAGGTTCGCTTTCTAGTCAAAACTTACGAGTTTCTTCTTCATTTTGCGGTCACTGAACAGAAATATGCTTCCGACCCCCAGCAAGCTCCAGAAAAAGCAACAGTTGGAAGGATCACGACCCAAGCCTTTAACAGGCACTTGGATCCTGATATACTGTTGATTCGGAAGGATATTGCCTGCATGAAATATGCGGCTTACTATCAACTACGCATCATTCGGAACCGGATCGAGCTGGTGGTACAGTACCTAATCAAGGCACTTCTGCAGCCAAACTCAGATACTCCTTTGTTACCAGACAATATATTGGCCTTCGAGCCAAACTACTACTATGCGATGATGACCCTTTGCTATGTATCAAAAAAGACACAGCATTTCAAATTCGCTTGGCCATCGACAAATGACATGAGCAGCTGGGATAAAGTCAACAGTGTTTTACACAACTGCCTGCCTGGGGATAATGCCAACTTCAATCCGGCATTTAAGGACAAGGTTCTTTTACTCAAATGGTATCATTATGGTTCCATTCGAGAGCTTTGTAACCAAAATCTCATTCCAGCCTCGTGGATGGATAACGTCGCAAGCAACACCGTCTATCGCCTCAAAAGAGACACCGTGCGAGCTGCCAAGGTAAAATTATCCTCTCACACGGCCTATTCTGCTGAGGATGAGATCTTGGACAGACTAGCTTTTCTAGCATGGCCTCTTGGGCTTGAAGATCGTGTTGACTCCGACTACTGCCCAACAACGCTGGCTTCAATTACTGCCAAGCGTATACGGGAGCGGGACTTCACCCGAGAAGTCAATCCAGGTACCGCCAGTTCAAACAAGTCATGTTCAACATGTGGACCATGGGAGATTCACGCTCTGTGCCACCACAGTCGCCTAATGGTTGCCAACTACCTGTACATGAAAAAGGATGGTAGATCGAGGGACGACAAGATGGATGAGGTGGACAAGTATCGGCAAAAGCTCTGCGACTTCATCACAGCTGAGTCTTCGGTAGTACCATGCTGGGAAAGGACAGAATTGGCTACCCGCCGCGGTTGGCTTCGATCAGAAGCGACTAGTGTCTTGGGGGCTACACTTTTGGAAATTTGCCAGAAGGATTTTGAGCTACTGCAAGAAGAAAAATCAACATTGGCAGCTACGACTGGAGACAATGATACATCAAAGACTTTCGAAGCAGAGAAAGTTCCACAGCTTTGCAAAGATGAGAAGCTACCGAGGATTGACTGGAAGGTTTACCGTCCCCCAAGCAGGTACCATCCAGAAGACTTCTTCAATTCGCTTGACGACACACCAGAGTTGTATCGCTACTCTCGGCTCAACAGGGTTGAAATCCCTGCAAACCTCCGAGCACATTTATTTGGAGCGGGATTGCGCGAGAAAGTATATATTACTGGCGCCTTGAGGTCTTTGATTGGGGAAAGCTTCTCTAGCGATACTGTTCGTGACGCAATATCAGGGACTTCAATTTCGATGATTGACTTAACTGCTCAAAAGTCGGCACAGTTCGAGTCCGTGAGCAGGAAAGCCTCTCATCAATACCGGATCCGTACAGCTGGAATGGTTAGACTTCACGCTAGGAGCAACACTCTCGAAGGGCCCGTTCCACAAGGCGAAGAGGTCCTCCGAGTGCCACTCGGTTCGAAAGACAAGGACCGCGAGTACGAGAGGGTTGTTGGAAGGCTTTGTGACAGCGTGGGTGCCCCTTCGCCCGTTTGGTTTATAGTAACGCTGATGGTGAACAATAGCCCGTTGACAAAGGGGTCCAACATCGTATTGTGTAAGCTCCATACATTTTGCCATCTTGAGACTTTATCAGTTGTGCTGACCAAGGATTAGAAGAGTGGACTGCAGTAGGGAAAAGTCTCTGGTGGCACATTTTATTTATGTTTTCCACCCTGAATCAGCAGATACATTCAGTGACAATATCTTCAAGACCTCACGCTTTTGCTGTAAGAATCGGGGTATGTGGGCCTCGAATATCACCTTGAGAAGTTGGTCACTCGACCGAACAGAATGGACATTTCCAGTGAGGCCCTGCGAAGTTGAAGAGCCCCTGTTTGGACCCTTCTACGGAACTCTCTTTGGCCAAATTAAGGAAAAGACGGAAGATTGTTCAGAGGATAAACCCATTCGTCTGCCAAATCATCTGCACGAAGCTCTGGGAAATATCAAGCCAAAAATCCACCACAAAGAAGATGAGTCGCCTGCAGAAATTGTGTTAGATGCATCTTCCGTTATTCTCTCTACGAACGAGTTTGGTGACTTTAGCAAGTGTTCTATCGTATCCGAATTGATCACCGAAGAAACTCTGCAACAGTTGGAGAGAGACATACCTATACTCTGGCAGCGATTTATGCATCAACCACAAACTGGGCGTTGTTTGGTATTTCTCTTAATTTTGGGCTGTTTGTGTCAGGCCATCGCGGAAAAGCACCAGAAGGCAATGGATTACCTCAACGAAATCATGAATATTGAAGTAGGTCTACAACAGAGAAGACTTTATAAATATATTCTGACAACACTAGGACTATTTCTTGAGGGGTAAGACGGACTGGCTCATGGACGAGAATGCCATCGGAAAGTTGCAGCTTGCTCTTTGGAGTTTAGAATCTTTGTACAAGCTTCGCAACACCTTGGCAGGATCTCTGAACACCATCAACGAGGCAAAAAGCAGTCTTCTCGCTCAGATACGAGAGGTGAATATCATCTCCAAGGACATTCAATTCGCTGCTGACAATCAAAGGGTCCCGGGAAGCGGAGTGCTGCCCTGGAAAGTCATTGTCAGAATTATGTTGAATCATTCGAGAGGAATGTCTGCCTTTTAAGCGCGCTGTACATCAAAATTGAAAGGAAGACAGAAATGGGAGGTCGATATCGCGACTCGGTAAGTGTTGCGTAATCAAATTTTAGGAGCTCTCTAAATGCTTCCAGCTTTCAACAGTGCTTTCCTTGGACGACAGCCGAAACTCGCTGAAACAGAGCACCATCGCTCTGCGGCAGAGTACAACTATTCAAAAATTGACCTATTTGACAATTGCCTACCTTCCAGTAGGCCTGACAGCAGTATGAACTGAGCATAACTATCATTGAGACTACGCTTACCAGATTCTTAGGCCATATTTGCAATCCCGGAAGAGCAGAAGGTTGTGGTACCGGCAATGGGAATGACATGGTTCTTGCTCTGTATTCTGATTCTATTCGCCTTCACATTTTCAACAGCAGTTCTGATGGGATCGGTCTTATACTTCTTAGACAAGATCAGGACATGGTTTTGGAAATTTTGGGGGTTTTTATCAGATCCTCCGCCAGGACTAGCCACCAGAAGTCCGAGGTGCGTAAAGATACAGAAGTTCGGGATATGCATACCAATTGCTAACACAGCAGGGGACCCATAGATGGCTACAGGTTAAAACACTCCTTCCGCCTTGGGACTCCAGAAAAACAGGCACAAAGAGGCCAGGCTCTCAAAATGGGTGTCTGGAAGGACTCAACCCGGTGGAAAGTCCCACCAAGTCATCCTTCGCAAAAGCACTTACGCCTTCACTAACTCGAAGGAAATCTCATCTTGACGATGTAGAAGCTGGAAAGTCTGTAGCTTGAAAAGTCCTAGCCCTTTTTCAGGACATTCAAGTAAGAAAATCAACATTTACCAATCCTCTGACGTCCCCTGGATATTTCATGTGAATCAAAGGCTGTAGTGTTTACATGGATGTTGAAGTTCGTTGTCCTTCTTGCATTTAATTTTACATTTTTGATACCGTTCCTTGGTAACCTGGACGATCCAACACCTAGTCAATCTTCAGCTTCAGGGCCCAATGGCTACCATACTGTGCCTGTGACCGAACCTCGCTGGAAGCCCTGCACTGGGGCGGGGGAAGAGCACGTGACGAGCAAGCGAGCATTTGTTGACTTCACCTCTGCAAATACAAATTGAAAGTCAGAGGTATGGTAAAGACGTCTCGAAGGCTCCTAGATCTAAATTTTTCTGAGGAATTTATGCTCAAATTCAAAGGAGAAGGCTAACCAGCATTCTACCAGCTGCACCTCCTTCATATCTTTCACCATGAGGGGTGTACAGTACATCTGCACAGCCCTTCTTGAACTCCACATCTTGCTTCTACATGTATTTTTAAACCATGCACAAACATAGTCCAATTGTCCCCTGCTGTTGAAAGTGGACATGCAGGCAGCCGAATTCCTTCCGCGCCAGCGCACCGCCATCTTCCTTTGTCTCCTACAACATCAAACATGAACAACAACAGCATACTGACGCTTCATCTCACAATCATCAGAGTTCAGATTCAACAACATCACTCCGCCGAAATTGCAGCAGCATCTCAGCGAAATTAACCGGCATCACCGCATGAAATGAGTTCCGCCGAGACCGAACGGTTCCTCCAACAATGGGCAGCGACAGTCCCTCTTCCTGAAGGACTGAGAGAATGTATTTTTATCAGCTACGATGCCTTGTGTAGGTCAGTGGAGTCATATCTCAACACTATTCAAGTGGAGGACTCCGAATTACCAACAGAGCTGCGGACGCCAGAGGACATGCAGCTGTACAGAGCCAGGCAGACTACCGCTCTCGAATTCTGTAAGTCGGTGCTGTTGTACCTAAGATAAAGCTTGGACCACGGGCTGATGTCAAATTAGGGGGTCTTAGCGGCCATAAAGCCTTCCCTCCACCGCCGAATTCAGCATCAGCTGTTTACCAGGCCGCAGCTCTACGTCGTGTTGAATATCTAATAGCAACTCAACACATTGCATCCGACGAGACTTCACCTTCGGAGCCGGCAAATCAAGCACCAAGGCCAGGGCAGGTTCCAGAAACTACTGCCCCAGCTGGCTCCCCTCTCCGGATACCATTCAGGAAGCCTACTTCTCCGATCAAAGCTAGATCATATCGAAAGCATGACTCCAGTCATGAAAAAATCGGCGAAGAACAACAAGCTAATTTCCTAAAGATCGTCAATCCAATAAATTTGCCTGCGACTTCTTCTGCGAATGAAAAATCATCTCGAAACTCCAATCGAAACTCCAACACCCGCGCGCAGAAGCAGGATGGCCCCGCGCCAGATGGACTTTCAAGCAGTACTAAACAAGGGGGGCAGGTCGCAAAAACCCCTCCTATTCTTCCACCTGTCCATGGCGGGCGTCCTTCCGCTGGACTTTCCTCGACTGTTACAGGAGCGGTTGCATCCCGACATCCAGTTTCCCCAATCTGGCCCGGCATCAAACTCGAGGTTGGCTGGGACTGCTTGACAGGTTTTCCGTCGGGTTCTTTCGTCTTCTCAACTACAAGGGCATTTCCTCGAATTGTTGGGCGGATCACAGATGGTATCGGTGAGAGGATTGGGAGCGTTAACAAAATGTTTCCTCTGCTGCGTTTGAGATGGGAAAGGACTCCACTGAAGTCAAGTGGGCTGAAGGATCTCGCTGTGTGGGTAGAATTTGGACTTGGTATCTCGCATACAGATCTCAAAGCGATTGCCCAGAAGGATGTCTTGCTAAGAGGTCTACGAGAATTTTATCGACAGGACTTGGCGGGACGTGACCACCACATGGACGCATTCTTTGAGAGGAACCTTGATCGGTTCCGAGCCGAAAGTCAGGAAGCCACACGCACAATCAAGGACCTCAGTCGTTCAACATGATGTTCGCAGACTTGTTCGGCAGGATTTGCGGTGTGGTAGTTGGATGAACGATAAATGGGAATAGTATGCGGGGCTTAAGCTTGGACGAGATCAGTCGAGGCGGAACGACTGACACTGTTGTTGGAGGTGGTGGGCTAAGATAAAGCCGAGATACACAGTGGCGAATCTAATAATTGCGTTGGGTCAGTTTAATTTTTTCGTTTCAAATGTTCTATAGCAGCTCAGGAGGAAAATATGCTCTACAAATATTACATATTATGAGCTGTTCGCCTCCCGGAAGCCTTTTTTTTTTCGTGCAGGCCATCTCTGCCTTGAGTTTCAACTCCCTACCTTAATCTTTATTTTGATATAGCTAAACAGGCCAGAGACTTTGCGCATCAATTAATATACATCCCTGTGGCTTGATGGGGGACCTTCCAAGTTACTTTCCTAGTTAGCTTCCATCATTGAATCTAGGCTGCCTCAAATTACACACCAACTCATCTATGTCTACACAGACTTCAAGCGATCTATAGAAGGTTCCGCATACGACTTCCCAGAAGCAAACAAGACATATCTCCCATTCATCATTCAAAAGTGACCTCTTCAACTCCTCCTAACCAACATCACCGAGAGTTGCTCCTACGTTCTCGACAAATGGGCACCTCTCACGTTCGGACACCATCAACTTGCCCGGCCGCCTTCTGGAGATGTCTTGTCCTTGAATACAGTTATCAACTGCTTTAAAATTATTCTGGAAGGCGGCGCACTCAACAACACTTTGATCAGCGAGGGTCATTGCGAAGGGATAAAGCACATCAGACATACTCATTCTATATATACCTCAAATCAAGGTCCTCTACGTTCAAATCTCGAGCCATCTTTTACAGTATAACCTCCAATCAATGGCTTTCTGAGCGACTCGGAGTCAAGTGAGACTATGGTTCCAAGACAATAAAATAAATTGAACCTAGGTCGAGGTTCATCAGCACCAATCCTTGTCACAATATAGTAACTAACAATAGCGTTTCATCTAATTGGAAAACTAATATGGCTCTAGAAATACCATTATGCTCCTCCTTCCCCTTGACCTAGCATACAGACCAATCTGCATACTCAGGTTTAAATCCGAAAGCCGAATTTCTAGACTCACACCCTCGGTCCCAAATGACAGTCTCCATATATCTTGGACGATGGATCAGGATGGGGCAGGCAGCATTGAGGCTGACCATCCAGGTCAAATACTGGAACTGGTCGAGAACCGTCCGCGAACCATGTGCCACATTGATTAACAGCAGCGTGGGCCAGTTCTATTGGAGCAGAGTGACCATTAAGCCGGCCAGCTTATTAGTTAGCCAATTAGCTTATTGTTTGGCGTTAGTTGGTTAGCTTGATATTTGGCCTTAGCTAATTAATTATAATATTTTTAGTTAATCAGCGGCTTATAAGCTAGCGTTATTTTTATAAGTAATTTTGGAGTTATTTTAGTAGGGGTAATAATGTGGTTTTTGTGTTTTGCTTTGGTAAATAAAGCATTTTGGGGCGGAAAAACCCTTTTTGATAAGCTAAAAAAAGGCGGTAAAAGCGGGCAGGATAATAAAAAAGCTTGTAAAGCTTATTATTTATATATATTAATTTTTTAATTTTATTAGTATTTTTATTAAAATCATGTTTTATTGTACTTCATTTGTTGTTGTTGATAAAGCTTTTTTTAAGGCCTTTAGATTATAATTTGTAATTTTTATTTTTACCATTTTTGGTGTTATAATAGCCGGAATAAGCATAATAGGGCCATTTGCTTTAATAGCTTTTATAGCTTTTTGTGATATTTGCTAAAGGCTTATTTTTATATATAATGAGTTTTATGACTTTTATTAGCTTTAAAAAGATGACTTATTTGCAGATTATTTGTTATATGTTATTGGTTAATTGTTATTTAATGGTAGAGAAGTAGATATGCACAAGTTATTTTTAGGAAAGATTTTTGCTTTTGCAATTAAAAGATTTTAATGCTTTTGGACATGGGAGTTAGGATATTGATCAATAAATTTGGCATATTTAAAAAAGCATTAATTTTAGGCCTGCAAATGCTGTAAATTGCGGAATTATTGATTATTGTTTATGTGTCCAAATTAATAATGTTAGGTTATTATAATCAATGATTTTTTTGGTATAAAGAGCATGTTTTTAATGCCAATAGCTTTAAGAATGCTGAAAAGCATTTGCTATATATATATTTTTTAAATAAAGGAGAAGATATATGGCAAATGGAGGCTATAAAATAGTTTGCATAATTCTTTAGGTTTGTAGGTGGTGATTTAAATTGTGTTATTCTTTTTTAATAAAAAGAATTTAAAAATGCCTTTTTAAAGTGGATTATTTTGGATAATGTTAAATAGCGAAAAGTTATATTAAAATATTTTAAATAGCTGTTTTGGATAGCTAATTTTGAGATTTTGAATGCTTTTTCTTTTTTAAATTTAATTGTGGGTATTTGAATTAATTAAATATTTAAATATTTTAAACCATAAATAATTGCGAAGGTTTAAATAGCATAATCATGAATTTCTTTTTTTTTAATAATTGGGGGTTAAAAAAAAGAAAATTAATATAATAGCTTTTGTGTTATATTTTATTAATGCTAGAGGAGAGATGGTTATAAGATTGGCTGGTTTTTTAGAGTTATTAGGCCACGGAAAAATAGGAATTGATATGTATTTTATTTTTAAGAATTGTTTAAATATTAATATATTATAAAGCAAGCATTGGTTCTTTTTCCTTTTTTGCGATGATTTGGCATAACTTTTTATAATCTTGATTATTTTGTTTTTAATAATGCATTGAATAATGATATTATGCTTGTAAAGCTGGCAAAAACTTTTAAGTTTGATTTTAAATAAAGATAATTGCGTTGTATGGGACATATTTTTAATTTTATTGCAGAGGCATACTTTTTTGGTTAAGATATAGTAAGCTTTGAAAAAGATTATAAGGCTGTTGGTCCACAGGGATTATGTAATTTTTCCATGCTATACAAGGAGCGCCATTTGAATGATATTATGGTAGTTTTTAGGGGTTATGCCTTGGCTGCTAGAAGTAATGGATTTGATAGTTTTAGGGGGTAATTGGAGCTATAATGGACATGTTATAGGGGTCATTTGGAGGAATATATAATAAGGGATTTTTCCCACTTTTTTAAAGAAACATAAATTTTATTACCTATTTTATTAAAAAATATATTGATCCTTTTGCTTAATATATTTTTGCGTGATTTATTGGTATTGCATTGATATTAATTAATGATTAATTTGTATTATAAATAGTAAGGTCTTAGATTGCAGAGTTGATTTGAAGCATTTAATTATTTGTACTTTTAATTAAGGCCTAGCTATTGATTGGATTAAGGGACAAATAATTTCCCCCTTTTAAGGATATTGGTGAAGGCACTTTGATTGATTAGGAATTCAATAGCTATACAACTTATAGCAAATATAATACAACAATTATTTGGCAACAATTGTTAAAATAGTACCTTAAACTTGGATTAATGAATTATTTAGGAAATCATATTCGAATCGACTTCAAACCTATCCCGATATGATGTTTTAATTAGGGAGCATATTGCGGAGCTAGTAAAAGAGCAGGAAAGTATTATCCTATTAATTTAAAAATTAGTGAATGATATATTATTAAAAATTAAAGAGATATTAATTAATTATACAAAATATTTGCAAAAGTTTTGCAAGTATTATTACAATGGGAAGATAAAGGGAAAGTACTTGTTTTAAGACTTTTGGGAGTTTTTTGGCAAATGAACAATTGCCAACTTCAAAAAGATATATAAGCAAAAAAGGACTTGATTAAGGGATGATTTTAAATTTTATAATTGTTATGTACAAAAAGCTAAAGGAATAAAGGTTATGAATATATTGAAGAACATAATAAAGGCTGAGAAAAACAAATGGCCTAAAGAATAATTGAAAATGCAAAATCAAATACACTCAAAATTTGGTTTAAATTATATTTGAGGCATATTTACACCTTTTATATGGCTTATTTATAATTAATTAAAAGTTCTTGTATTTGCGTAAACCCCCTTTTTTTTATACTAGAAATTAAAAAAAATTAAACACTTTTAGCATTAAGAGGGGAAACATTAAGCGTTATATTAGAACATTAAAATAATTTGCTTAGCATTTTTGCTTTTATTAAAATTAATATTATAAAAAAGGATTTATATAATGCAACGCTATTTATTAATTTAAAAAGGGAATTCTCATTTACCCTTAATAAGGGGCTTTTAGGAAATAAGCTAAAATGAAAATTGAATAATAATGCATTGCCCAATCCAGCATTACCGCCAAGTGTTTACCTAAGGGATAAGACATTATTTTCTTTTATAATAGCATTAAGACCTATTAGACCTTATTTTAAATTAATATGGCTTTTATGGTTTGTGATGAACCTATTATTTTTAGACTAAGCCAAGTTTTTAGTAAATCTTAATAAAATGTACTTAAAGGAGCTTTAGTATAATGGCGCTAAGGATTATTTTAATAAAAAATTACATATTTTCGCCGATTTGTGTTAGTAAGCTTTTATTAATAATTTCATTTAAAACCAAGCTTTTTTGTTTATGTGTTGTACAGAATAGGGGTTTGTCGGCTGGTAGCACCAACAAAGCCTCAATGGCGCTGCAGCCAATCAAAACTGCTTATGTAATTAGATCTTTGAAGCTCCCTCTTAAGGGGAGCTCTATTATACTCCTTTATAATTTAAGATTTTTATACTTCTTAAAGCTTCTCCCTTACGGTGTTTGATAATTAAAAGCCATAGCCTTAATCCATAAATTATTAAGATATGATTATTATAAGTTAAAAAAAGCGAGGGTAAGTATTAAAAAACATTTATCATTATTTAAAAAACTTTTCAAAAGCACATATTCCCCTTTTTTAATATAATAATACTTTTTTAAATTTTTTAAATGTTTGATAATAATAAAATGTTTTCTCAAAACATATTAATCAATAAGAATAATGCTTTATTAAGCAATTATTATTAATAGCCGTAATAATGGACAAGATTCCAATATTATGCTTAATTTAAAGGCATTATTAATTTTGTTAACTTAAATGGATATAATGTTTCAAATTTTTTTAAATTTCAACCAGCAGCTTCCAATATTAATAAATATATACAAATTGAGACAAATAATCAATTTGCAAAATAAATAATATTAATAAGCAATAGCAAGCAAAAAATATATCATAAATAAAAAACTGCTAGCAAAAACAAAAAAAGAATTTTTATAAAGCTTTTATAAGTTATCAAATCACAAAAAGCAACCTTCAGCAATATTAAAAAAATTTGGGAAGTTTGCATAAAATAATTCCAAAATAACCTTGCTTAATAAATGCTTTTTAGCATAAAATATCAACACTTGTTTAATTAAGTTAATAATATTATTAATGTATTAATCCTAATAAACGTTATTAATAATAACAAATTAAAAAACCTTATTAAACTTTAAGCATTAATTAAATTAATTAAGCAAAAGCTTGCTCCCTTAAATGCCTTTATGCTATTATTTATTATTTCAAATTATTAAAAAGTTTTAATAAATGCTTTTTAAAAAAAAAGGAAAATGAAAACTTGCATTTGGCATAAAAAATAGCAAAAAAAATATTATTTAATTAAAGCACATAATATTTCAAAAATTTAAAGCATTTTAAGCATTTAAAATTTCCTTTTTGCAATTTTAGTTTATGCTAAAACATAAGCCGCTTAAGCTTTAATTAATATTATCAAAAATAATATTTTAAAAAGGGAATATCATATAATGCTTAAAAAGTATAGTTTAGCTTTTAAAACCAATTTAAAAAAGCATTTCAAAAATGGTTTAAAAAATAAAAAAAATAGCAAATAAATTATACGCCTTTTTTAAAAAGCATTCAAAAATTCTTAATAATTTTAAAGCTATTTTTAATGCCAAAAGCTTAAATATTCATAGCAAATAAGGCTTATTCAATTAATCTTATTTTAAATAATCAAAAAAGCGATTGCTTTTGCAATTTTAAGAATAGCCATTTTTAAGCATTCATTAAATGCTAAAAATTATGATACGCTTATAATAGCGGCTATGCAAATAAATTAAGGAATTGCTTTAGTAATAATAAGGTCAAAAAAACTTGCAAAAGACTTGAAAAAGCAAAATATGCTAAGCTATAAAAGGAAATTATTAAAAAGGATTAAAAGATCCTCCTTATTAATCGAATTATTAAAAGCATTGCCCCAAACAAAAAAAAAGGAAAAGCCATTATTATTAATAAACAAAAGCAAATACCTTAAAAATATTAATGCTATTATTATTAATTTAAAGCTGTTTAATATTAATAAAGCAATGGAAATATACGCCGCAAATTTTATTAGCAATTCATATGCACTTTTAAATAGCATACTTATAAACAATTATAATGCTTAGCATTTTATTAATAATAAGAAAAAGCTTATTTTAAGCATTTTTGTGAAATTTAGGAATAATGATTATATAAAAGCAGGTATATAATGCCTTTTAATTATTGATTAGGGCTAGCGACTTTTTAAAAATATGCTAAAAAGCGAAAATGGTCCAAATATACAAAACCTAACCCTAAGCAATATTGCAATTATGATTGGTTTTAATATTAATATTATTTTTAAAGCGCTTTTATTAAATATTAGGATTTGATATTTGAAAAAAGATATTATATTAAAATATAAGGAAATTTAAAATAATATAATGCTTTGAAAATTAAAGCAAAAGTACAACCTTATCTTTTTTAAATATAAGCCTTTTAATTATTTTTATTGCCCTTATAATTTAATAATAATAAAGCGTTTTTCAGCCATAATATATTCAACTTTTTATTATAGCTTAAAATAAGGGTTTTAATTAAATAAAAAGCCATTGCAAGCTTGCTATGCAATGCCAAAGATATGGCACTTAAAAATAGGCCATTTTAAAAAAAAAAGCACTTTAAGCGCTGCTTTATATAAGGAAAAAGGTAGAATTTAATAATATTTTTAAAATTAAATGCAAAAATTATGCTATAATATACGCCGAAAATGTTATTTTAAAAAAGGAATTTAAAAATAAGGCAGCTAAATCATTTTTTAAAATCCTTTAAAACTTATTTAATTTTCCCTTAAATTATAATGGAATGCAATAATTATTAATAATCAAAAACAAGTATAATAGGAAGCTATTTAGCTAAATCTTAATAAGCAAATTGCTAAACCATGTTATGCTAATATTATAAAATTTTAAGCATTAAACAAAATATTAATATAAACTATTTATTTATGTTATTAGGCATAATAATAATACTTTTATTATTGCAATTTCTAAAATAATATGCTATTAGGACTAAACAATAAGGAAAGGAATTAAAGTGGAAAACCCCCCAGCATATATTAAAAAACCAATTAGCGATTTAAAGCACGCAAAATAAGAAATCATTATTAAATTCATCAAAATGCGCATTTGAGCAAAACTCCCAAAGAAATTATATTTAAAAATATGTAATGCAGCGATTTATTTATATAATAAAGCATCACTTGCATAATAAAAAATAAGAAGCCTAAATTAAGTGCTTTAGGAATGGTTTTGGAGCTATTTTTAATAATATAATTTATTAATTATAAAAAGGCTATTAATTAATCTAAAATCAAATTAAAGCAAAGAATATGCGTATAAGGCGTATGCCTATTTAATAAAAAATAATAAAAAAGCCGAAAAAAATAAAAAAGGCTTTAAAATTAATCTTAAAAAACATTTAAATTATTTGATTAATTATATTGCTTTTAATATATATAAAATTTGGGTGGATTAATTATGCCGTATTATTATAATGCGCAATATTTGCTTTAATAAAACAAAGTTTTATTTTTTTAAAAAAAAAATTAATTGGCCAAATTGCTTTTGCTTTAAAAAAGCTTATTATTATAATAAAAAAAAATAACATTTTTTTAAACATAAGGCTTAATATAAGCAATATTATAAAGAATATTGTGAAAAAACAAATAGCTAAGCTAAATGCTATTATTAAAATGCATATTAAAAAGCTAATAAAAATAGAAATTATTATATTAAAAGTGCTTCCCTTGCTTATAAAAATGCTTCCTTTAGTAATTAAACCATTTGCAATAATATTAATAAATCTTGATTTTCCTAAATTATTAATAAGCTTGGGGATAATAAAAAATAAAATGGGAATAATTTTTTATAAAAGCCGGGAAATATAAAGCAATGAAATGGTTTTTTATAAAAGCCAAAAGGGGGAAAGCAATAATATAGCCCCTTATAAAAATCAAAACTTGGGGGTAAATAAAATGGTTTTTTATGAAAACAGCATTAAAAATAATAATAAAATTTTGACTTTTTATAAAAAATTAAATTTAAGCGCTTTAAGATTTGCTAAAAATTAAATAATTAAAAATTAGCTTAAAAAAATGCTTTATATAATGAAAATATAAATTTAGGTATTAAAAAAGCGTGTTAAATATATTCTTAAATTATAATATTAAATCAAAGGCCATAAAACCTTAAGCAGCAGGTTCCCAAATTATTAAAAGCTTCATTTATAACAATTGGAATAAATAATAATTTTCAAATATTAGCTAAAGCAAGCCAATAATAGCAATAAAAACAAAAATATGATCAAATTTATGTAGCATAAGAAGTATAAAAAGAGCATAATAAACTCGCAATTTAAGGCCATTATTTTATAATAGTGGTTTTATAATAAAATAGCCATTTGCGCATAATAAAATTTATTAGCATATTTTGTAAAATTATTTTAATGCAAGCAAATAGCAAAAACATAATTATATTGCATATAATAATAGCAATAACTATTTTAAATATTAAAATAAAAGCAAATCTTATAATTGCTTTTAATTTATATAATTTATATTAAAAAAAGCTTTCAAAGGCTTTAAAAAATTGGAATAAGCTAAATAGCCACGCCTAAGGCAAATACTTTAAAAAAACGCCAAAAAAGAAATTGCTAATTTAAAAGCTTAATATTATTAAAAAGTGATTTTTAAAAAAAAAACGCCACCATATAGCCTATTTTATTAAAATAGGGTTTCATATATAAAATTAATTTAGCAAGCAAATTAATTTGCTATTGCTTTTGCATTATAATGCAAAAGGATATGCAAAATGATTTAATAATTTTTTTAATATATGCCATAATATTTGCGATATGCTTTTTCAAAATGGTAATAGCATTTGCAGCATAATTTAATTTAAAAATAAAGCAATTTGTTAATGCTAAACATAATAAGAGAAGCGCTTTAATATTATGCTATTTCTTAAATAGCTAAAAAAGACCTAAAATAATAATAAAAATTAATCAAGCATTATATGGCTTAAAAAATTCCCTTGCATTATAATATGGCGATTTTGCTGCAATATTAAGCAAATTAAATCTTAATCCCTTAGCGGAAAAGCCATATATTTTTACAAATTCTAATAAGATAATTTTTATGGCATTTTATATTAATAATATTCAAATTTTATATTATGCCTTAAATAATAATAAAAAATAAGAAATTATTAAAAGATTATATTTAGCCTATAAACTTATTATATTAAAAAATATGAAATAGTTTTTGGGGATGCATATAATTAAAAATCGATTCGCAAAAACAATATCTTTAATGCATAACACTTATATAAAAAAAGTGGCTCAAAAATTTAATATAATAAATAGAAAATGCCCAAGCATGCCTTTGCTAAATTATAATTTAATTAAAAATCTTAAAATCGCCATATTAAAGCAGATTAAAAAATATCAAAAAAAAATTAATTTAATTTTATACATAACCATTATGCTAAGGCCAAATATTGCATTTACAGCTTTTTAGCTATTGCATTTCTTAATAAACCCAAGCGCCTAGCACACAAAAGCAATTAAATAAACCATTAAATACTTATTTAAATCACGCTTCTTAGCAATAATTTATTAATGCAAAAATTGGGAGATATATTTACTAATAGCCTTAAATACCTTATTTACAAATAACAAAAAGTCAAAACGCTCCTCCCAAGGTTTTATTATAATATTATTTAAAGGTGCAATCGTTTAAAAAGCCTTAAAGCAAGACATTATAATTATTTTAATAATAAAAGCGAAATTATTAAAAATAGCAAAAAAGGCAATAGCGCTTTAGCGCTTTTTTAAGAAATTAACATTTAATGTAAAAGCTTTATAAAACATATTCTATAATAATAAACAAATAATTTGGCTAATAATTAAAAAGAATTAATGCATTTTAATAAAACTAAAATATATTAATATATAAAACATATGGCTATAATAAAAGCACAAAAAGGGAAGCTTTTAGGTAATATATTTCCCCATTAATAACATGTTAGCAAATGGCTTAATAAAAAACCTAATTCAATAAAAGTTTAAGGTATTTGTAGCTCTCCTAAACTTTTAAAACGCTTGAGTTGCTATTAAAAAGCTTATTTAAGCTAAAAATGCCAAGGCACATTTATATTTATATTTAATATATTTTATATATTATTTTAAATCAATATTGCAAAAAGATAATAAGCATAAAGAAGAATTGTATAAATTTTAAGAACCTAATTTTAAGCTATTATTTTAGGATTGCAAAGCTGCTTTAATATACCCGCAATTATATAATAATATTAAGGTAATATTCTTAAGCTGCAATTTTGGGATTGCAAAGCCGCTTAATAATTAAAATAATATTCCCAAGCTGCGATTTATGGGTTGCAAAGCCACTTTTATTTATAAAGGTAAAAGCAAAAAGTCCATTAACCGCTAAGCGGCATTAATCAAAATATTAATTTTTGCTAAAGCAAAAGCGCAAGCAATAGCATGCGTTGCAATAGCAACAATTAAAGGTTTATTAATATTAATAGCAGCAGCTATATTATTATTATCATTTACCTTAATGCCAAAAATAAAGCAAGAAAAGGGCACGGCAATCTCTTGGCAAAAAAAGGCTATAATATATTAAATATTGTTTTAAAATAATAAGAATAGTATTTATAAAGCAACAAACCAAAGGCAAAATCATTCTTTTCCTTATTTTTATCTTTAGCTTTTTTAATTTTCTTCTTTTTTAAGGCAGCTTTAATAATAGCTTAATAGGCGATAAGGGCCTATGGCCAATTAACAAAAGCTTTACATATCGCTTTTATATAATATTTAATATTACATAAAATAATGCACATATGCAAAAGCTTTTTGGCATTGATTTTGCTATTAAATAAGCAGCAAAAAAGGCGGCAATAGCTTAAGACGCAGCAATGCAATTAGCTTTATTATTTTTATAATAATAAAAACATTATATTAATAATGCTTTATTGCAATAAAAATCGCCTAACGCATTATGCATGCTATTGCAAATGCAATAAAAGCATGGCATAGCATAAGCTTTCTTAATCACAGCACAATGCCAAAGGATTAATAAAAGCAAAAAGGGCAAGCAAAAAAAAAGGATAGCAGCCCATAAGGCGCCAATCAGCTATATTATGCATATTAGCATATTAATTTCAAACTTTTAAATATTTAAAACCTATTCTTTTTTTTTAATGCCTTAAGAGCAGCAGCAAAGGCGCGCTTTTTAATATAAGCCATTTTTAATAATATAATTGCTAAAAAATGCAAATTCTTAGCACAAAAGCTTTAATATAATTTCATTTGCTTAATTTTATTGCCTTAGCAATAATGCTTTTATCACAACCAATTGTATTAATATTATTCTCAATTATATAGCGATTTGCATTTATGCCATTATATTATATAAATTATATTTAAGCATTCTTATGGCTTTTATAATTGCTTTTAACCAAAGGGGTGTATTATATAAAATAGGGGTTTATTAGCTGATAGCACCAACAAAGCCTCAATGGCGCTGCAGCCAATCAAAACTGCTTATATAACTAAATTTTTAAAGCTCCCTCTTAAGGGGAGCTCTATTATACTCCTTTACAATTCAAGACTTTCACACTTCCTAAAGCTCCTCCCCTATGGTGCTCGATATTATATTATAAGACGGAGCTAATATGTATTACTACCGGTACTTTTAAAATAAGGGGTATTTTTTTAAGGATTTTGTCATAGCTACCCAAGGCAATTTTAAAATAAAGAAGCATGCAAATAAGTTTCTTAGCCAATGGTTTGGCTTAATATTTTTGTTATTTTAAGCTGAATTATATTAAAAGGGTAAACCAATGCTGTCGCGCAACCAGCGCCATCATTATGTCAGCATATTTGATGAGGTTTAGTATATGCTTGCGTAAGCATTTTATGTATATATTTTTAGCTTGCAGTTTTATCTTAAAAAGGGTAATGCTTAATTTAATTTATTAAACATATTTATATACTTTTTATTTTTAGTGATTATAAAGATTTCTTACATTAAGAAAAATCTGCTTTATTTTTTATATCATAATTAAAAGCCATAGGCTATTACCTTTACCTAATGCATATACGGAATTGGACTTTATTTAAAGCCTTTTATTTATTGATTTTATGATCTTTTTTTATTTTTAATTTTTTAGTTCCCTTGCTTAATAATTGTTTGATTATTTTAACATATTTATAGACAATAGCAGCATTAAAACATTAAATGCAAATATTATTTGCAAAAAACCTGAGCAATGGGCTAATTAATATATTCATTTCATTTTTAATGCAAATATCCTTGGATTATGGCTTTTGATTGATTTTAATGCAATAGATGCTTGCACTTTTGTGGAAGTCCTTAATACTATTCCCAAAAGCATTAAGCAAATTGCAATAGCAAAAATTGCTTAATCGCAAATTAATTTTTAAGTTGCATAAGTTTAATATAATGCAAATCTTATTATTTGGGCTATGGCAATAAAAGCTTATTTGGATCTTTTGGCCTTATTATTAAATAATATTTAAAGCAGGACTTTTATTATTATATTAGGTGAAAGCAAGGCTAAGCAATTAATTCCAAATCCTTTTGCTTTTGTGATTTTAAGAGCTTTAGCTATGGCGGTTTTATATAAGCCGGAATTATGCATTTTGATGCCAAAAACAAGGAAAAAAAGTAAAAATCAAATTGCGCAATTTGGCAATCTTAAACGATTATGTACCTTAAACTTTATAAGTGAATTCAAAAAATTATAATGTATAAGTATTTTAGTATTGCCATATTATAGCTTGTTTTGAAAAAGCGCATGAATATTTAAGCGCTTATTTGTTCTTTTTGCTTTATGCTTTAATAAATGAATTAAATTTTGCAAGCTAATATTAAATAAGAATATATAGCCTTGTTTGCTTAAGCAAAAAAAGGAAAAATTAATTTAATTAAATAGATTATGGCATATTAAGCCCTTTTTTAAAAAGCCAGATTATATAAGATTATTAATATTAAAGGATTTTAAGGGCTTATAATTTTTTTGATTGCTATTAGATAATTTGATAATAAATGGTTTATTAATTAATATCAAAAAATTAAAAAAGCCAATAAGCTTGGAAATCTTTTTTTATATATTTTGAAACAATTATGCCGCCTTTTTTATGCAAATGAAATGGATTTAATGTATTGCAAGCTTATTAATGGCAAATTATATGCTGATTATTTTGCTATTTTTTAAAAAAAATTAAATAATGCGGGATTTAAAAATAAAAGCTTATTTAAGGCTTAAAGCAAAAAATCTTTTAAAAACTTATTGAATTAATGAGCTTTAAAATGGTTATGCTTATGCTTTAAGAATTTATATAGGTGGTTCTTTAATTATTGTATAAAACTTTAATTTGCTATTTATGGGAAAGTTTTTAAGACTTTTTTTAATGGGTTGCTTAAATTAGGTTTAAAGCAAAACAAAAATTAAGCTAAGAAAATTTATTAATGATTTGCAAAAAACAAGTGAAAAAGCTTGCAAAGCTAATTTGGCCAAAATAAGCTTTTGCTTTTATTAATCAAGAATTTGATTAAAAAATTAAAAAATTTGAAAAGCTTAGGAAAACTTAAATTCAAGTTTTTAGGAAATATTTTTAATAAATCGGCAAAATCAGGAAATAATGCGTTTTTAATGCTTTTATTAAATCTTAAGAAAGGGGCCTAATCAAAAGTTTACTTTTTTTTAAAGAAAGTGCTTTATATCCTTTTTTTAATTTAATACTTTTAAATAATTATGAAATAATTAATTTAATTAATAATGTTTTATTTTTGAAACCTAAATTTTTTATTAAAGCAAAGCCAAATGATATTATGAAGGCAGAAAGCAGCCAGCTTCCTATTTTAAGGCGCAGAATTTAAATAATGAAAAATGCTTTTATGAGTAATAATAATTAAATATATAATTTTATTTTTTATAATATAGCTATTATAAAAGGATTTTATGTTAATATTATTTTAAAAGCTTATTTGTTTAAGCAAGATTTTTGGTTTTGCGGAATGAATTGTATTTTGCGTTAAGGCAATAATAGCAAGCTTATGATAAATCATTTTATTGTTTGTTAGTTAGAATGCCAATAAAACCTTGTGTTTTTTGAATATAAGAAATGTTTAAATTATTTGTGTGAAGTCCTTTTAAGCTTTGCAGGAATTGTGATTTATGCAATTATAAAGCAAAAGCTTAAATGAGCATTAAAGCCAGTTCGAGAGCATAAGAACTTTTAATTGGATATGGAAATAGTATAGCATTTGCGCGCTGGTTATTTAGGCCTAAATGCGTTAAAAAAATTAATTGGATTAGTTAAGAATATTAAAATAATAAATAAAGTTGGATGCTTAAAATGTAAGCAATGTGCGCTTATTTATGCTTTTAATTTTAATTTTGCTTGCTTGATTTATTGGCGATTATTATATTTATTTTAAAGAATTATATAAGATTTTTTTGATTATTTGGGTTGCTTTAAAGGCATGTTTTGGCTGTTAATGTAACGGTCCGATATTTACTTGGTGTAAATACAGAAGGCTGCGGTTGATCTCTAATGATTAAGAAGTAGGTGTATTACGTACGGGGTAAGATAATTATTAATATGATTAAGAATATTATTTAAAGTTAAGCATAAAGCTTTTATTTAATGGCAAACGTGCTAATTTTATATAAAACCTTTATTCCCTTTGAATCCCTTAAATCCCTTAAAATGCTGGATCCCCAAATCCTTGGATCCCTTTTATTAATATGGGATCCCAAGATTCATGAATCTATTATATGACCTAATGCTTATTATGATTTAGATTATTATTATAATTAAAACTGTGATTATAATATGTGCAATAATATCAATTATTATCTTATATTATTTCTTAATTAATATCAGCCTATAAATTATATTAATCCCTTATTAATACTAATATTCTTATAATATTATTTACTTAATAATACTATTAATATTTTAATGCCAATTATTCATTGGTGCAAAAGGGTCCGTAACATTATCCCCCCTTTTGCTTAATATGACCTTCATGCTTAAATATAACCTAAGAATTATTAATAGCTACTAATAATCATTTTCCTTATTTATTATGCCTAATATTATAAAGAAATCAAATATTGCCTAAAAAAAAGAAAAAATATTCAATTCGCGCTTTGTATTAAAAGCGCCGCGCGCTATGCAAAGCCTTATTTTTTTTGCCGCAATTTCTTTTATATTTGCTTTCTAAATTTGTTCATCTTAAAAAAATGTTTAAAATGCGTTTATTTTAAATATAGCAATTGCAATTTTTTAAGGTATATTATAAAGTTTTTTTGGCCTAATTGGCTGGTGTGCTAATTCAAGCTGGGCAAAACGATGATCTTCATTTTTTTAGCGCTTTTTCTTAAGCTTGCTATAAATATCCTTAATTTTTGATTTCCCGCTTTTAAATTTGATGCCTATTTTGTATTCTTTTTTAAAGCGGGGGCTAATGTGCTTGATTTTGGTTCTCCTTTTTTTTTAAGCAAACCTGGATTTTGAAAATGAAATTCCCAAAGCAGCTTAAAGCAATGAAAATTAAATTTGGGTTCTTAAGTATTTTTCAATTATGGGTACCTTTTTTATTTGATTAAATATTTGATAATGCTTTAAAAGTATTAATAATCTAAAATAATCTTGATTTCGTATTTTGCGTTTAAATTAATTAATTGTATTTTGATGGCAAAAGCGGATAATGCTTTTGGTAATGCTAGTTTAAAAAGGAATATATGAAATATTAAATAAATGTTTATTATTTTAAAAAGCGCTAATTAATAATTGATTAGTCTTTTGATTTTTGCAATTCTAAATGATTTTAGCTTTTTATAATCCAATTTATGATTTGGTCATTTTATCGCAATATTTTTTTAAAATAAATAAACTTTATTCCCCTTTTTAAGCATTAATCTTATGCTACGCTTTTTATTATAATAAATTGCTGATTTTTATGCTATAAATAAAATATTGGCTAATAATTTCTTATGCAATTGCTTTAGCTTATTTTCCTGCAATATAACTTCTTGCGCAATCGCTTAACCTGCAATTAATATATTATATGCCATTGGGTTATACCCATAATTCGCATAAAATAACAATATTTTAATAATCTTTTAATTTGCGTTATTATATGCAAACTAGGCAAATGAAAGCAATTAAACCCAATTGTTTTGCTTGTAATTTACATAGCATTAAAAATAAATCTTCATTATTTAATTAATTTGTTTTATTTATGCATTCATTTAAAGGTAAAAGGCTATTAACATTTTTTGTTTTATTTTTAAAAGTGCAATCAAAGTTTTTTAGAATTTTAAAATAAAAAGCTTATTTTTGTTTAAGATTATTTTGTTTAATATTTCATGATTTGCAAAAATTGTTTAAAAAAATACTTGCGCCATTTGTAATGCGCTTTGAATTCCCAATATCAGTATCATATACACGTATTTGGTGAACCTATTCATAATCACACAAATTAAATCATATTCGATTTTTATAATTAAGTCCTTTAAAAGTAATAATTTAATCACAAAATTTAAAGCGATTAATTTTCATGGGCATGGTAATGTTATTGGCGATTTCATAAGCTTATATAAAGCATAATGAATTGCCTTATTCCAAACGCATATATTGCATAACGATACCACGTTTTTAATTACCTTCCTTATTCCTAAAAAATAATAATCCTTGAATAGCCTTAATAATATTTTGGCTACCCTTTGGTAATTATGGGCCAGCAGCCCGTAATGTTTTATAATAAATTTGATTTGCTTTTAAATAAAAATGTATATTTGTCCTTAAAACTAAAAAGTTTTATCTGGCGCAAAAGAGAATCTTTTATTTAGCTGTTTGCGTTGTTTGGCTATGATTAGGTTATTGGCGTAGCTTTTCCAGGTTTTCTCCACAATTGGTCGATTGATTGCTGCCAATTGTTGATAATTAACGACCAGCAAATCACCATCTTTTCATAATATAATATAAGATTTATAGGTCTTGTTCACAAAATATTTTGATTTCCTGCTTAAAGCATTAGCTCAAGCATTTTCCATTCCTTTAATATAAAAAATTCAAAGTTTAATAATAAAAAGCATTTTATATTAGCAAACCTAACATTGGTTTAATTCTTTAATAATAGTAAAATAAATAAGATTCTTATAATCCATTAAAATCTGCACCTTATGGGCGGCGCCCTTAAAATAAACCCTCCATTCACGTACTGCGTTCATAATTGCTAGCAATTCCTTATTATATATGTCATAATTAAATTTTGCTAATAATAATTTCCGCAAATAATAAGCAATTAATTGCTATTTGCCATCCTCGCCCGATTGGCTAAGCATGGCATTAATAACATAATCCAGAAAATCCGTCTTTATACATATTCCTTTATCAAATATGAAAAATATAAAAACAGGTTCCTAAATAAACATTTTTTTAAAAGCTTTAAAAGCTGCGTTGGCTTCCTCCGTCCATATGTATTCCCTATCTTTATAAATTAACTTTATAAATACCTTAGCAATTCCTAAATAATTCTTAATAAATTGCTTATAAAAGTTAGCAAATTCAAAAAAAGATTATAATTCTTTAATATTAATAAATCTAATTTAATCAATAATTGCTTAAATCTTTTTAAGATTTATAATTAATTTTATAATAATAATCATATAGCTTAAAAAAATGACCTCTTTTATATGGAAATTGCATTTTTTTAATTTAAAAAGCATAAAAGCGGCTTCCAATTTCTCAAAAATCGCTATTACGTTTTTTACATATTGTTCCTTATTTTTAAAATAAACCAAAATATTATTTAAATAGCAAATGCATATTATATCCAAATATGGCCGCAAAACATTATTAATTAAACGCTAAAATATAGCCAATGCATTAATTAAACCAAATAGCATAACCATATATTTGTAATAATTAAAACAAATGCAAAATGCTATTTTTTTTTCCTTTTAGCTATTTTAATAAGATTATACATGCTTTTTAAATTAAGCTAAATAAAGATTTTGGCCCCCGCAAGCTTGTTTCGCAATTCTTTAGCCAATAATAATGCATAATGATCCTTTTTTATGACATTGTTTAATTAATAATAATTAATGCATATTTATTATTTGCTGTCCTTTTTTTTCGCAAAAAGAATATTGCTTCCTTATAGGAATTTGAATTCCTTAATAAACCCTTTTGCTAAATGTTTATTAATATAATTTTTAATTATTATTAAATCTATTGCTAAATATTCCCTAAATGGCTGAAATATTAGCTTAATACCTTTTTCTAATTTAATCCAATAATTGTAATTTTGGTGTTTGGGCAAGGCTTCAATGCCCCATTCTTTCTTAAATAATATTATAAATTTATGATATGCTAATAATATATTTTTTATTAATGGACCCTTATTTTGGTATTTGATCTATTTCTTGGAGGTAGCGCAAAACTCTTAAATAATCAATATCCCTGCTTTATCCTAATAGCAGTTTTTGCAATAATTAAATATTAATTGCCTTTTGACCCAATTAATTTCCAAATTATATTTTTTTATTTAAAAAAGTCCAAAAATAATATTATGCATTCCAATTTAGGTAATATTAAATTAAATTCTTTTAAAATAGCTGGCAATGCTTATATGCAAAATTTAAATTCGCACATTTATTATCCTATTAGCAGCAGCATTTTTATTAGCAAATACCAATTAATATCCTTTTTCTTTTATTTTAATTGATAGCAAATGCTTAAGCATAATAGCAAAAAATATAAAATTCCCTTATGCCCCAAAGTCCATTATGGCCCTAAGAATTATTCCTTTAATTTTCGCTTTCCCAATTAAATAACGATTTCTTATTGCCGCCAATTAATGCACAAGAAAATCCTTTTAATAAAAGTCTTTTATCAAAATGTTTCTCTAAACCCAATGATTTGATTTTATAATCATAATCATAAATAGCTAATTTGTTTTTAGAATTTAAGCTAATAAAATAAGGCGTTCCTAATATATTTGGGTATTATTAGCTATATTAAATTAAAAGCGCTATTGGCTGCTTTTTAATACAATTTCCTAAAGTTCTCCCTTTTTTAGCTTATTCTAGTTTTTAAGAATAGGCAATGGTTTTTAAAAAATAATTTGCATATGTATTTAAAAATAGCCGCTGCTATATTCAACCTGCTTTCATTCAATATGTTTATAATTCTAATAAATTACCTAATACTTCTTGCCCCACTATAATCCCCTTATAAAGACCAATCCTGGTTTCTTATAAATAATCCTTGTAACCTTATTGGTCCAATATTAAGAATTCAAGGCCTAAAGGTATAAATTTTCTTTTTGCTAAATAATTTCCTAAACCTTGCTTTGCAATGGTTTAAAAAGCGGTAGCTAATATGGCCCAGGATCCAAAATTCAACAAAGCTCCTCCTCTCCTTTTTTTCCATTATTTTATGCTATGCTATTATCATCTTTCACCTAAGCATAAATTCCGCTATTCTTAAGTTTATTAATGATTATGCGCTAAAAGCTTAAGGCATTAAGCTGCCTAATAAGATATAATAACATTAAAATATTAATAACATTATAAGCGCCTTATTTTATTGCATTAATTTGCTTTTTTTTGATTATAACTTCTTTTAGCAATGGGAGTTGGTTATGTGGCTTAAAAGACCGCAATCAAAGCATAGCTTATCCTATTAATGTTTGTTTATAATTTTTTTAAAAAGCCTATCATTGCATAGCTTTTTTTTAGGTTGCTTTCAAAACATGGCATTCAATTTCATTTTATGGGAATAAAAAGGTTTCTTGCCTCTTTTGTTTTAATGCATATGTATCCCAAAGCAATATTAGCCTTTTTGTTTAAAAGCACGCTTAAAATTATGATTATCAATTTTGATAACCATTTTAATAAGCTTTTATAAATCGAAGGGTGCATTTAACCTAGCAATCTCATTTTTAATTCCATCTTTTAATTTCTTATAATATTATGCTTTAAATGCCTTATTATTTCAGCTGGTTTAATTAGCGAATTGCTAAAAGGCAGCCATGTACATAGTTGCCAACTTAATTTGCTTTAGGTTTTAAATATTGCGTTTGGCCATTTGGTTTTGATTAATATCGCCAAAAATGCGATTAATACGCCCTTTAAATCCTTTAAAGCTTAAAAAGATCTTTTAAAACTCCTTAAACATAGCAATAAAAACCTTTCTTTTTTTAATTCTATTTTTAATATAATTAAATAAAAAGATTTCGATTTAGTTAAAGGCAGCCCCACAAAAAAAAAACGCAGCCCAAAAGACCTTATTTATGTTTATAAGAAATTAATGATTGTTAAACCCAATATAAAATTTTATTTAAGTAAAATAAGCCTTAAGCTTAAATCGATTTTCATAATAAAAATCCGAAGGAGCAATTTTAGAAACGTTTTTTGGGTTAAAGGCATTAGCAATAACCAAAGCTTTGGTGAAAGAATTAAAAACCATATTATATACATAAATCGGTACTTTTAACAAGAAGGTGCTCAAAATATAATAATCCAATATTTACTTAATATAAATATAAAAGGCTGCAATTAATTTCTAATAATTAAAAAGTAGGTATATTACGTATGAGGTAAAATAGTTATTAATATAATTAAAAATACTATTTGAAATTAAGCACAAAGCTCTTATTTAATAGCAAATATGCCAATTTTATATAAAACCTTCATTCCCTTTAAATCCCCTAAATCCCTCAAAATGCTAAATCCCTAAATCCCTTTCATTAATACGGGATCCCAAAATCCACAAATCCATCACATAACCCAATGCCCACTATAATCTAAATTACTATTATAATTAAAATCATAATTACAATGTGTGCAATAATACTAATCATTATCCTATACCATTCCTTAATTAATATCAGCCCATAAATTATACCAATCCCTTATTAATACCAATACTCCCATAATACCATTCACTCAATAATACCATTAATATCCTGGTGCCAACTACTCATTGGTGCAAAGTGGTCCATAACAGTTAATGCTTAAATGTGAATATAGTGGAATGCTAATTAAATATGCTTTGCGTTTGAAAAAGCATAATAAGGTATTTAAGTATATTAAAAGCTTTGAATCTTGGGTTTAAAAGCAATTTGGATTTTTAATATGCAAAATTAAACATAATTAAGAAAAGGCTATTATTGCAATTAAAAGGTTTATAAAATATAAGGAATGGGTTTTTAAATTTGGAATCGAATTTGAGCTTTTCCTAATTGCAATTTATAAGCCAAATGGTGGTGCTAAAAGGGCTGGCTAAAAAGCAATTAATAAAGAAGTAAAAATGCGATTAGGATTTAATTTCCTTATTAAATTAAGCATTAAATGCGCATTTGCGGGTATTTATTTATATAATAAAAGCTTAAAGCGCATAAATAATTAGCGATTATTTATTAAGGAAAATAATAGGTGATTTTGCAATTACTTTTGATGATATGATTTTGCATTTATTGCCAAAATTATTATTGATTTTAGATCAAATTGGAATGGAATTTATGTGTTTGGGTATAAGGCGTACGCATTAATAATAAAACAAGCATTGGGAAAAGATAAGAGAGCGTTTAAAATCAATGCGCATGCGCATATTGGATATTTGGTAAAATATATTATTTTAAATATTTATAAAATTTGGGTGCTATGCCTTAATAAAATCATTATTATTTGCAATATGCAATTTAATAAAAAAAGCTTTTATACCTTTTTTAAAAAAGAGCAGGAGATTTTAGTTTTGAAAGCTTAATTGATTTGCAAGCTTATTAAATAAGAGGAGCTAATTGGCAATTGGATTAAAATTTTTAAAATAAAAAATGAAATTATTAGGAAATAAAATATTATGGGAGAAGGCATATTGAAATTTTTTTTGAAGATTATGAAATAGCAAATAAAAGTTTTTGAAATATAAAACTTAAGGGTAAAAAATTATGCTAAAAACTTTAGCATTTAAATTGGACTTTTGATTTTAAAAGCAATGCTTATTTTAAATAAAAATGCGCAAGGAGCAAAAAAGCAGTTGTTGGGTGCATTAAACTTAGGGCCTGATTTAGGCATAAATTCAGATTTAAAGGCATTTTGTTTAAATAAGCGTATGCAATTTATAAATTAAGCATTAAATGTATTTTAAGATTAAGCAATAAATTTGCTTTAAGCATTAAAATTTAAGGTTTAAATTTCATTATATAATTTAAATGTGTATTAAGACGCATTATCCCTAAATTATGGGGAATTGGAATTTAAATTTTCTAAATTAGCAAAAGTATTAATGCGTTTTTAAGCTGCAGCGATTGAAGCTTAGCTAATTAAATTAAAACCCTTAAGCATTTAAGGCAAGCTACCAAAAGCTGTGAAAGGAAAAGGGAAATAATTCAAAAAATGTGTTAAAATATTTGCTATATTTAATACGATTTTTAAAAAAACAAAATTTTAATAAAAATATTTTAAATTTAAGGGTATTTATAATTTTAAAAGTAATGCATTAAAAAAAAGCACTCTTTTAATTTGCATAATGATTTTATGTTATATATAAATCTTATGCTTAATGGATTAATGCTTGATTAGCATATGTTTTTGAAAAAGCAAGAGAAATTAAAATAAATAATAAAAATGGTGTATATAATGATTGCGGCAATTATTTAAATAGATTGCCTAAAAAAATAGCTATTATTAAAAGGGAAGATCCTATTTCCCAAAATTAAGATTCAAGATTTTTTATTAAAGCTTAAAAGGTGAAATAATTTTGAGAATTACTTAATAAAAATGTGATTTATTAAGGATGCTTATTTGAAAATGGGTAATATAAATAAGCATAAATGCTAAATGCTAAAATATTTTAATTTAGATATTATATTAATGCTTGTATTGCTTATGTGGGTGTTTAAATATAAATTTAATAAGAATGAATATATTTTAAGATGCTGATTATGTATTATGGTGCGTAAAGATTTTTAAAGCAAATTCATAATTATTTTAATATACGCAAGCATTTTGGCAGCTAAATTATTTAAAATAGTTATGGCGCTTGTAGCTGAATTTGATTTAAAAATCAAATGCTTTAATATGATTAATGCATTTATTAATGCTTTTTAAGATATAAATAAGGAAATAGTGTATTGCAAATTCCCTTCCGGCTTTTAAAAGCTAAAAAAGGTATTGCGGGTTAATTGTGCATTTTATGGAATGCGCAATTTCCCTTATTTTTAATATAAGCATATTAATAAGACTTTAATAAGTTTGGGATTATTTTTTTGTTTTAAAAAGCCTTATATATTTATAAACCTTAAGCACAAAATTTTGGTGTTATTTTATGTTAATAATATTTAAATGCTTTTTTATTAAAATAAAGCAAAGCTTGGCAAAAAACTTATTAAAAAGCTTAATTAAGCATATAATATGCATAATCTTGAAAATATTAAGCAATTTTTAGGAATTAAGATAATGCGCAATCAAAAGCGCAAGATTATTTTTCTTGTTTATAATTAATATATTAAAAAAATTATTTATAAATTTAAGCAAGCAAATGGAAAGTATTTTATAATCTTGTTATTTTAAATTAAGCTTATGAAATTCAATGATTAAGCATTAAAAAAAATCATTAAAGCATATTAAAAAAGGGTTGAATTTGTATTATATATAATAATTATTGCATAATTAGATATTGCATATGCTATAGCCTTTTTTCATAATTTGCCACAAATTTTGGATTAAAGCATTTTATAGCTATATATTAGCTTATTTGCTATTTGTTTGAAATGCGCTTTTTGGGGATTGTATTTAAAGGCAATTAAATATAGGCAATGTTTATTGCTTTTAATGCTTTATTTGCAAATGATTTTGAAATTAAGCGATTATTATAAGAATATGTAATTTTGATGTTTAGTGATTTAGTAATTTGAAAAGCATTTTAATAATTTATAATTATAATTTTTATAATAAAAGCGGAGTTGCTGTTTTTTGAGCATATGGAAAAGGAAGCCATAGCGCTTTAATAATTTTTTAGGGATTTATTTTTAAATATTAGCAAAATTTGGGAAATCTTTTATGATAATTAGTAAATGATTAGGCTTATAATAAATGATAGCAAAAGAATTGTTATTAAATTTTGCTATATAAATATTTAAAATATGTGGTTTAAACAAGAATTTGTTTAAGGCTTGTTTAAGGTTATGTATTTGCTAATGAATAATATGCTTGCTAATGGGCTTATGAAAAATCTGTTTTATTAAAAATTTGAGCAATTTAAAGCTTTTTTAAATTTTGAGGATTATAAATTTTAAGTTAAAAAGCTTTAAACATATTTATTAAAAATAAGTATCCCTTATTATTTTAAATAAAAAAGCAAAAATCCAGCGCAAAAACCGCAAAAGAAACCCCAAGCTTATGCAAAACTTAATAAAAGCTTATTTATAAGCGCAATGCCTTTGCAATTCCCTTTAACAAAGCCGCCAATAATTGATCCCTTTTTTTTGAAGATTTTTTTAATAATAGCACCAGCTTTATTAATAGCATTATTATTATTTTTTTTCTTTTTTTCATGCCTAGGACTAAGACAACGAGATTTGGAGGGTAGGATTTTGATCTTTTTTTTATTTTCTTTTTTTTTCCACTTTCATTATCTAATTTACCTTTTTTTAATAAGGTTTTAAAGGTTATGCAAATTGCGCGGACACCTTATGTAATATTAGTGGAATGCTTATAAAATTTTTAAAAAGGCTTATTGAAGAAGAAGGGCTGTTTTTAGCTTTAAGAAGGAAAATCAATTAAATATTATATTAAAGGATTTAAAAAGGAGCAACATAATAAGTATGCCTAAAAGTGCAATTGTAATAGCGCAAATTAGCAAAAAGGGTATTGGCAAAGCATTTGCCCTTATTATTATAATCATATGCGGCAAAGCAAATACATGGGAAATAGAGCTTAGCAAATTATTAACTTATAAGCATATGTTAATATTTGCTTATAATTGTATAATAAAAATAAGCATGAAATATAATAAAAAAATATATATTATGCTTATGTTTAATAAGCAAGGCTTTGGATTTTGAATTATGCTTTAAGGAAATGCGAGATTTATGAGGAGATTTTTGGGGATGCAAAAGTATATTTAAAATAAATAATAAGGATATGATCAAATGCTTTTAATTTAAGCTTTCATTATTTAAATGCTATGATTTTTCCGACTTTTTATTAGTAAATGTGTAAGCGTTATGTTTATTAATTATTTCATTTGCTTTGCTTTTGCTTTTGGGAGTTTGGGGAATAATAATTTGGGCAAAAAATAAGGCAAAAGCAAAAAAAGGGAGAATAAGGCAAAAGGATATTAAATGTTCATAAGGAATAAGAGCTTAAATAAAAAAAGGCATATAAGCAGAAAGGGAAATTGCATTGAACTTATTATTAAATGCGAGATAATAATAGGAAGATAAAATAAGCGGAATATTATTAAAATTTAAATAAAAGGGATTTTTTAATTTGGGAAAAAGGGAATTTAAATGCATAACCTATTATATAAAAAATAGCATAAAAAAGAATATTTAAGCAAGCTTATTTTTGGAAGTATTTATTTGTGATTATATTATTAGTTAGCCTAATGCTTAAAGCTAAAAATCATAATATATAAGATATATAATAAAAGTAAAAAGAAAATGGAATATTTATTTGGCTAGTATAAAGCTTGCGATATTTGTTGTTTATTTTTTTGGCTAATTTGAGAAGCATTTTAATAATATAGATTATTTAAATAATATATGTAAAAATCAAAAAAAGAAAGAAAAAAAAGCAAAAAACAAAGGCACAAGCGCAAATATGTATAATATTAATATTAAAAAAAGGTTATTGTTTATTAAAGCAAACACTTCTTTTATAATTATTAGCTTAATAAGCGCAATTATTTAATTATTGGCCAATGCGCTTGGGCCATTTAATAATATATTAATTAATATGCGATATGCAATAAAGTATGAAGTAAATCTTGATTTAATTAATAAATAAGCATAATTCATTTTTATTTTTTGTAAACTCAATTTGAAGCAATTACTTAAACTTTTAGATTACCTAATTATAGCATTAATTGTATAGATCCGATCTCACTCTATTAATGGGAGCATTTGCGCAAAGTCTCATTATTTTGAATTTAAATTAGGTACTTGGATTTAAGTAAAATAACAATAATGCACAATTTCTTATTTTTTTCATATCAAGCTTATAATTATATATATTTTTTTTATATATTTTAATATATTGATTTAATATGTTTTAATTGCGTATTTATTGCTTATTTTCATTTATTATACCTTATGCTTATTATTAGGTATTATATTTATATTAAACATAATAATTGTTTATATTATGCGCTTTTATTACGCGCATTGGCTGCGCATTTATGTATTTTTTTTGAATTTGAATTTGCACGGCGCTTGCATGCAATTATGTATATGATTTGTAATAGGTATACTATGATTCGAAGTATATGATTAATATAATTGTCCTTTTTGGCTATGATTATATATTGTGCATTAAGGATAATGAGCTTTTGATTTTGCGGATAATATTTCATTATAAGGGTATATTGCGTAATTAGCGCCATTATTATATTAGCATATTTGATGAGATTTAATATATGCTTGCGTAAGCATTTCATGTATATATTTTTAATTTGCAATCCCATCTTAAAAAGGGTAATGCTTAATTTAATTTATTAAACATATTTACATACTTTTTACTTTTAGTGATTGTAGAGATTTTTTACATCAAGAAAAACCTGCTCCACTTTCCGTATCACAAATGCTAAGTTAATTAAAAAGCTTTGCTAAGGAATTGCAAAGCTTTTAATTAGGTTTTAAGAATGATAATATAAGGAATAACAAAATGCTTTGAGATAAGCTATTGCAAGGAGTATTAGGTAATTTACTTTTTAAAATGGCCTTATTTAAAGCACCACCAACGTTTTTTATCTTAATAAATAGCCTCCGCTTTGCTATTAGCATTAAAACAACATATAAGCTGGGATTATGGATTAAAAGAATATTTGGATTGGATCCGAACCGCTATTGATTTTATATTGCTAATGGAAGTGCATATTATTTAAATAAAAGGATGAAGTTCTTATACAACAACAAACATAAGAACAAATTCCGGCCTAAACCAGGCTATATTAGGTGCATTATTTGCAAAAATAAGAATTATTATAATAGCTAATACTTTGAGGAAAAACGAGATGCTGCAAAAATAAAATATTTTACCGATTGAAAAGCAAAAGGAATAAAAGCTACGAAGAATTCATTTAAAGCTTATTTAGCATATGCTAAAAAATATGAATTTGATTTAGACCTGAATTGGGCCTAATCTAGAGGACATGAGAATAAACCTTATAATAATAAATTAAATATTTTATTAAATAACAATAATTTTTAAGGGAAATTAAATAGCAATAATAGCAATGGTATAGCGAATTTTACAATTGTATTTATAATAAGTAAAATCAAGTATAATGTATAGGAAGTGTTATCATAACTTAAGAAGCGGAAAGCGGCCCATATTTTGAAAAGTAGGATTAGGAAACCTTTATAAAGTAAGGCCTATATAATGCAATAAATAAATCGATTTTTTTAAGATTTATTTATTAATATTAAAGCCTTAAACAAAAATATTAAAGGCATTAATTAATTGTAAGCTTTATAACGGATTTAAGACATTAAGCTTGACATAAGCTAAGTAAGGCAGAGTTGGATTATATTTAAAGCCGGTTCCTGCCTATTTATGGGAGTAGCAATAATTAATACTTTTGCTGGATTAATGGAGTTTATAATTGTGAATGCGAATATCCTATTTTTAGTATGCTTATAGCAATTAAATAAGCTTAATGTTTAATACAATAATTTATGGAATGTGTTAATTTAGGGCAAGAAAAAATATTTGATTATATAAAAATAAGGCCATTTATGGCTTTTCTTAAACCAGTATTAGTAATTATTAGATTCATTAATTAATATGATTAATGCGTGTTATTTAATTAAAATAAAGATTTGGAGGTTGTATAGGCAATTTGGGCATTTTTTGGTACAACGCCTATAATATTTATTAAATCAAACTGGCCACATTCTTAATTTTGAAATTATGCTTAAGATTAAAAAAATGTATAAGCATTACTAAAAATACGTAAATGCTTTACATAAATTTTGATTTAAGCTACAAGATGATGTAAATTTTAATCATATAATTTATGTTAATATAGCATAATTTAAAGAAAGATATGCTTTTTATATGATTAATAAAGCTATTGGCTTTAAAGCAGCAAAACTATTTTAAAAAAGATCTAATTTGGCTACAGCTTGGGCTATATTTAATGCTTTTAAATTAGCATAAATGAATATATATATTAAACCCTTTAACTTTGTAATATATAATTATGGGACTAATTTTAATTTTAAGAAATTCCGCAGTTTCCTACGCTTTATTAAAAGTATTTCAAAGCTTGTTTTTGTGAAAGCATATTATTTGGTTGGCAAGGTGAAAAGATATTATTATTTATTTTGGTGTACTTATAAAATTATTATAAAAAAGCATCTTGAGCTAAATAACAAAAATTGATTGCAAATGATAATTAAAGCAATAAATAATATAATTGGATTTAATAAGCTAATTTTTATATTGCTTGTTTTTGAAGCTTATCTTAGAATAATAGAGTTAAACCTTTTAAGTTCGTTTATTAAGCAACGCGCTATTATTATTAAAAAGGCGATAAAAGAAATAAAACGGATTTATATAACCTGCAAAGTTAATAATGCGTTGGCAATTTGAAATGGCCTTAGTATTACTTTGATATATAACCTATATTTAAAGAATTAAGTTTTGGTGTAAAAGGAAAAGAAAAAATGAAAAGGATTATATAAGTTCTTAAGAATAAATGGCAAATTTTGCAAAATCGCCATAAACAATAATTGGATTTATATATTTTAATTAATATTTATACGTTTATTTAAAACAAATACATTAGGTATTAAGCGTTAAAAAGAAAATTTGCTAAAGGATTTTATAAAAATAACTCCTAATCTTGAATTACTAATTAATAGTATACCTAAATCAATTGAAATCATTGCTAATCCTAAATCATTAATTAATAGTATGCCTAAATTAACTTCAAAATCATCCTGAATTATTATTAAGCTCTTATTTATACAACCCATTTATGGATTATTAATAATTAATAATAGCTATAATGCTAAGGTATTTTTAATTAAAAAGGAAATAAGAAATTAAAAGCTTTTTATTAAATTTTGAAATAAAAGCAAAATCACCACTCCTAAAGCACCATTTTAGCAATTTTATTAAATAAAGTATAAGGCATTTATAAAAAAAGGGGTTTTTATATTTATTTAAAAGGACAACCCTAAAGTGAAAGGCTAACGCATTTTTAAATTTAAAATAGTAAATGAAGTTAAAGGAAAAAAGATTTTGATATTATACAAGAAATTAAAACTTATTATTTAATGCTTTAATAACAAAGGCAAAAGGGAGATATTAATTTAATTTTTAATAATTTAGCGCGTAAGCCAACAATTGCTTATTTTTTTAATATTCGCAATTAAATAATTAAAAAAGGTCCAAAACAAATTCGAATTACATTTGGCATTTTGGGATATTACTTAAGCTTATGTATAAGCATAAACAAAGCTTTTTTAAAACATTTTTGCATGGCTTCTTTAAAAGATTGCAAATAAATTTCCTTTTAATATAATATTTATAATAATATTTTTATTATATAGTATTTCGAAATTAGGAAATTATTGATTTAATATTTATTATAAATATTATATTAAAAAATTATAAATAAAGATTTTTATATACAATTTTTGCTTATTAATTAATATTAAAAATAATCAAAAATTTAAAATGATCAGAATGCAAATGAATAATATCTTGATTTTGGGAAATAATAATTTTTTGGCTAAAAAACAAATGGAAATTATAAATGCAAATTTTTTAACAAAACTAATTTAGGTCTTAAACGCATTTAAATCCTTTATGTTTAATGATTGTATTATTATTATAAAAGGAGATAATTTTTATATGTTTTAAAAGGGATAAGGGGCTAAAATAAAACTAATTAATATTAGGAAAAGTGATTATAAAAAGGCTTATATGAAGCAACGCGCTTGTGAAGCTTATATTATTATAATTTGTTAGCCAAAAGCCATATTTAATCTTTTAATAGCAGCTTAATATTAAGATCCCATAATGAATGACGCTAAGGCCTTGAATCTGCGTTTTTAATAACAAATAAATAATTTGAAAAAAGGTTTATAATATATTTTTATAAATTTATATTTAGCAAAGATTTATGTTTTTGTTAATAATTCTTTTGCTAATAATAAAAATTTAAATTCCCAAATTGATTTTATAATAACAATTGGAACCAAATTGAAGAGAAATATTAAATTTATTTTTAATAGCAATATTATTTATATTAATTTTATTAAATGCAAGAAAATTACTTGCGCAATGCTTGTTTTAAAATTGTATGCTATGGTAGCCGGCGTTAATATATTAATTGCTATGGCAATTATTATTAATATGATGATTAATAAGCTTGATTTTTCAAGGCTTTTTATTGTTGTTTGTATAGATTTTCTTTTGTTATATAAATGTATTATCAAACTTGGTATTATAAAGGAAAAGCGTTTAATGATTAACATAATGGCAATTCGCTAGTCATATAAACGCAAGGAATTTACGGAAATGCGATGGATTAATGATGCTTATAATTCTGCTAATGTTATAACAAAAGCCATTTCAAATAAGGCTTTTTAGGATTTTATTAATACTAATATGCTTATTATTAAAATGGAAAGATGGGTTTAAAGACCTATTGAAGCTGATTTGAATTAGTAATAAAGGAGTTTATATAATTATTACCTTTTTTTTTTGCGTATATTTTTTTTAAAATGCGTTTTTTATTTTATTTACTTATTTTATTTCACTTATTTGCATTATTTAGCTTGCGAAGATAAAAGATAGCTTAAATTTGCATTTGTTTATTTTTTGATTTAAAGCATTAATAGGCGGCCTTGCAATAATACTTTAATAGGGACTTAATTGCTGGTTTTATTATAAAAGGCTACTCTCATATAAGGGTTTAAGGAAAGCATTGCTATAAAAAACTTATTATAAAGCTAATTTGAAATAAGGCTTACATATTACCTATGCCATATAGGCCGTTCGTAGATAGCTTTAGATCCTTTTTTTTTTTTTTTTTTTTTTTTACCGCTGGCATATTGCAACAAAAGCGCTTACTATTAGTGTAACGGTCAAATATTTACTTAGTATAAATATAGAAGGCTGCGATTGATTTTTGATAATCAAAAAGTAAATGTATTATATACGAGGTAAAACAATTACTAATATGGGTAAAAATATTATTTGAAATTGAGTATAAAGCTTTTATTTAATGGCAAATGTGCTAATTTTATATAAAACCTTTGTTCCCTTTGGATTTCTTGAATTCCTTAAGATGCTAGATCCCCAAATCCCCGAATCCCTTTTATTAATACGGGATCCCAAGATCTATGGATTCATCATATGACCTAATATTTACCATAATTTAAATTATTATTATAATTAAAATTATGATTATAATATATATAATAATATCAATTGTTGTTTTGTATTATTCCTTAATTAATATTAGCTCATAAATTATACCAATTCCTTATTAATATTAATACTTTTATAATATTATTCACTTGGTAATGCCATTAGTATCCTAGTGCCAATTATTTATTAATATAAAAGGGTTCATAATATTATCCCCCTTTTTGCCTAGCGTGGCCTTTACGCTTAAATATAATTTAAGAATTTGTTGACGATTGCCAATGATCATCTTTTTTATTTATTATGCCTGGTGTTATAAAGAAATCAAGTGTTGCTTAAACAAAAAAAAAAAAAAAATTTAATTTGCGTTTTATATTAAAAGCGCCGCGCGTTATGCGAAGCCTTGTTTCTTTTATTGCAATTTTTCCTGCATTTGCTTCTTGAATTTGTTTATTTTAAAAAGATGCTTAAAATGCGTTTATTTTAAATATAGCAATTGCAATTCCTTAAAATATGCCATAAAGTTCTTTTAGCCTAATTAGCCAATGTGCCGATTTAAGCTAAGCAAAATAATGACCTCCATTTGTTTTTCAACGCCTCTTTTTAAGCCTGCTATAAATGTCCTTAATTCTTGGTTTTTTGCTTTTAAGCTTAATGCTTATTTTGCGTCCTTTTTTAAAATAAGGGCTGTTATGCTTGATTTTGATTCTCCTTTTTTTTAAGCAAATTTGGATTTTAAAAATAAAATTCCCAAAGCAGCCTAAGGCAATGAAAATTAAATTTGGGTTTTTAAATATTTTTCGATTATGGGTACCCTTTTTATTTAATCAAATATTTAATAATGCTTTAAAAGTATTAATAATTTAAAATAGTTTTAATTTTGTATTTTGCGTTTAGGTTAATTGATTATATTTTGGTAACAAAAGCAGGTAATGCTTTTAATAATATTAATTTAAGAAGAAATATATAAAATACTAAATGAATGTTTATTATCCTAAAAAGCGCTAATTAATAATTAATTAATCTTTTGACTTTTGCAATTTTAAATGGTTTTAGCTTTTTATAATTTAATTTATGATTTGGTCGTTTTATTATAATATTTTTTTAAAATAAATAAACTTTATCTTCTTTTTTAAGCATTGATCTTATGCTATATTTCTTATTATAATAAATTGCTAATTTTTATGCTATAAATAAAATATTAGCTAATAATTCCTTATGCAATTGCTTTAGCTTGTTTCCTTGCAGCATGGCTTTTTGCGCGGTTTTTTAACTTGCAATTGATGTATTATATGCTATTAGGTTATACCTATAATTTGCGTAAAACGGCAATATTTTAATAATTTGTTAATTTGCGCTATTATATGCAAATTAGGCGAATAGGAATAATTAAATCTAATTATTTTATTTATAATTTATATAATATTAAAGATAAGTTTTTATTATTTAATTGATTTATTTTGTTTATGCATTTATTTAAGGGTAAAAGGCTATTAACATTTTTTGTTTTATTTTTAAGAATGCAATTAAAGTTTTTTAAAATTTTAAAATAAAAAGCTTGTTTTTATTTAAGATCACCTCATTTGGTATTTTGTAATTCGCAAAAATTATTTAAAAAAATACTTGCGCTATTTATGATGCGCTTTGGGTTTCTAATATTAGTATTATATACGCGTATTTAATGAATTTATTTATGATTATATAAATTAAATTGTATTTGATTTTTATAATTAAATCTTTTAAAAATAATAATTTAATCATAAAATCTAAAGCAATTAACTTTCATAAGCATAATAGTGTAATTAGCAATTTCATAAGCTTATATGAAGCATGATGTAATGCTTTATTTTGGATGCATATATTGCATAATAATATTATATTTTTAATTACTTTTTTTATGCTTAGGAAATAATATTCCCTAAAAAGCCTTAATAATATTTTAGCAATTTTTTAATGTTTATGAGCCGGCAGCCTATGCTATTTTTTAATAAAGTCCGTTTTATTTCGTATTGGGACATAAATTTGTTTTTGATATAAAAGAGCCTTAATGATAATAAAAAAGAAATTCTTATTTAATTATCTTTTTTGCTTAATTATTATTAGGTTGTGATTATAATTTTTTTAGATTTTTTTAAAAAGGCGGCTTATTGCTGCTAATTATTTATGATTAATTATTAGCAAATTGCCATTTCGCTTAAGTATAATATGTAATTTATGCATTTTGTTTGCGAAATATTCTGGTTTTTTGCTAAGGGCATTAGCCTTAGCGTTTTCCGTTCTTTTAATATAAGAAATTCAAAATTTTATAATAAAAAGTATTTTATATTATTAAACTTGGCATTAGTTTAATTTTTTTATTATAATAAAATAAATAAGATTCTTATAATTTATTAAGATTTGTATTTTATGGGCAGCGCCTTTAAAATAAACCCTTCATTTGCGTATTGCATTCACAATTGCTAGCAATTTCTTATTATATATATTATAATTAAGTTTTGCTAATAATAGTTTTTGCGAATAATAAGCAATTAATTACTATTTGCCATTTTTGCCCAATTGGCTAAGCACGGCATTAATGGCATAGTTCAAAGAATCCGTTTTTATGCGTATTCCTTTATTAAATGTGAAGGATATAAGGACGGGTTTTTAAATAAATATTTTTTTAAAAGTTTTAAAAGCCATGTTAGCTTTTTTTTATTTATATGTATTTTTTATTTTTATAAGTTAATTTTATAAGTACTTTGGCAATTCTTAAGTAATTTTTAATAAATTGTTTATAAAAATTGGCAAATTTAAGAAAAGATTATAATTTTTTGATATTAATAAATTTGGTTTAATTAATAATTATTTAAATTTTTTTAAAATTTATAGCTAATCTTATGATAATAATTATATAGCTTAAAAAAATGACTTCTTTTATATGAAAATTGCATTTTTTTAATTTAAGAAGCATAAAAGCGGCTTTCAATTTTTTAAAAATTGCTATTATATTTTTTATATATTATCCCTTGTTTTTGAAATAAATTAAAATATTATTTAAATAGCAAATGCATATTACGTTTAAATATAGCTGCAAAATATTGTTAATCAAATGCTAAAATATGGCTAATGCGTTAATTAAATTAAATAGCATGATTATGTATTTATAATGACCAAAGCAAGTGCAAAATGCCGTTTTTTTTTTCCTTTTAGCCATTTTAATAAGATTATACGCGCCTTTTAAATTAAATTAAATAAAGATTTTGGCCCCCGCAAGCTTATTTTGCAATTCCTTAATTAATAATAATATATAATAATCCTTTTTTGTGGCATTATTTAATTAATAATAATTGATGCATATTCATTGTCCGCCATTCTTTTTTTCTGCAAAAAGAACATTATTTCCTCACGGGGATTTGGACTTTTTAATAAACCCTTTTGCCAAATGTTTATTAATATAATTCTTAATTATTATCAAATTTATTGCCGAATATTCCTTAAATAATTAAAATATTAATTTAATACCTTTTTTTAACTTAATTTAATAATTATAATTATAATGTTTAAGCAAGGCCTTAATGCCTTATTTCTTTTTAAATAATGCCGCAAATTTATAATATGCTAATAATATATCTTTTATTAATAAACCCTTATTTTGATATTTAATTTATTTTTTAAAAATAGCGCAAACTTTTTAAATAATTAATATTCCTGCTTTATTTTAATAGCAATTTTTGCAATAATTAAATATTAATTATCTTTTAACCCAATTAATCTTTAAATTATATTTTTTTTATTTAAAAAAGCCTAAAAATAATATTATGCATCCTAATTTAAATAATATTAAATTGAATTTTTTTAAAATAGCCGGCAATGCTTATATGCAAAATTTAAATTCGCATATTTATTATCCCATTGGCGGCGGCATTACCATTGGCAAATACCAATTAATATCCCTTTTTTTTTATTTCAATTAATAGTAAATACTTAAGCATAATAATAAAAAATAAAAAATTCCCTTATGCTTTAAAGTTTATTATGGCCTTAAAAATTATTCTTTTAATTTTTGCTTTTATAATCAAATAGCAATCCTTGATTGCCGCTAATTAGCATATAAGAAAATCCTTTTAATAAACATCTTTTATTAAAATATTTTTTTAAACCTAATAATTTGATTCCGTAGCCATAATTATAAATAGCTAATTTATTTTTAAAATTTAAGCTAATAAAATAAAGCGTTTTTAATATATTTAGGTATTATTAGCTATATTAAACCAAAAGCGCCGTTAGCTGCCTTTTAATATGATTTCCTAAAATTCTTTTTCCTCCGGCTTATTCTAGCTTTTAAGAATAGGCAATGGTTTTTAAGGAATAATTTGCATATAAATTTAAAAATAGCCGCTGCCATACTCAACCTGCTTTTATCTAATATATTTATAATCCTAATAAATTATCTAATATTTTTTGCCTTATTATAATCCTTTTATAAAAACCAGTTCTGGTTCCTTATAAATAACCCTTATAATCTTATTAGTTCAATGCCAAAAATTCAAGGCCCAAAAGTGCAAATTCTCCTTCCGCTAAATAATTTCTCAAACCTTGCTTTGCAATAAATTAAAAAATGATGGCTAATGTGGCCTTAGGCTTATAACCCAATAAAATTCCTCATTTCCTTTTTTTCCATTATCTTATGTTATGCTATTATTATTTTTTACTTAAGCATGAATTCCATTATTCTTAAGTTCGTTGATCATTATGTATTAAAAGCTTAAGGTATTAAGCTGCTTAATGGGATATAATGGCATGGGAATGCCAATAATATTGTAAGCACCCTATTCTATTGCATTGATTTTTTTTTTTTTGATTATAATTTTCCTTAATAATGGGAGCTGGCCATATAATCCGGAAAATCATATTTAAAGCATAGCTTATTTCATTGGCGTTTGTTCATAATTTTCTTAAAAAGCCTGCTATTGCGTGGCTTTTTTTTAGCTTATTTTCAAAAGGTAGCATTTAGCTTCATTTCCTTAAAATAAAAAGGTTTTTAAGGTTTATTATGCTTTTGGTAAAAATATTGCCTTTTTCGCTTGAGGCTTTGCTTATAAGCTTAATTATTAATTTTAATTGCAAGCTTAATTAATTCCTAAAAATTATTAGGTCATTTAAAATAAGCGATCTTATTTTTAACGTTGTTTTTTAATCTTTCATAATAGCGGTCCTTTAAAGCATTCTCCCCTCATTTAATTTGTTTAATATATTGCTAAAATTCTGCTATATAATTTGCGCAAAACCCAGTTTGCCAAAGCTTTTATATATTATGCATTATTATATGCATCATATTAATATCGCCAAAAATTTGAATTATAAATTCTTTTAAGCCTCAAAAGAATAAAAACATTTTTTAAGTGGTCTTAAAAGCGTTGATTATCATATTCCCCGCTAAATTCTTAATAGCCATATAATTATCAAAAAATGATTTTATCCAATCCCAGGCCGCCTTTTTAAGTAAGGTAATAATCTATAAGACCTTTTCTATTTTGAAGATGAATTGTTTTATGTGAAATTTGGTGTATATATTAACCTAAATCATCTAATATTAATATTTATTGCGGTTGCTGTTAAAAGTCTCCGGGATAAGGACTTTGATGTCCTTATTGATGTTGCTTGAAATGGTGATAATAACGTTTTTATTGGATAAAAATCCTTTAATAAACATGGTGTACGTGAGTTGGTACTTTTAATAAGAAGGTGCTTAAAATGTAATAATCAAATATTTACTTGGTATAAATATAAAAGGCTGCGATTAATCTTTAATAATCAAAAAATAAATATATCATATACGGGGTAAAACAATTATTAATATAAGTAAAAATATTATTTAAAATTAAGCATAAAGCTCTTATTTAATAGCAGATATGCTAGTTTTATATAAAACCTTTATTCCTTTTAAATTCCTTAAATCCCTTAAAATGCTAAATCCCCAAATCCCCAAATCCCTTTTATTAATATAAGATCCTAAGATCCACGGATTTATTACATGACTTAATATTCATCATAATCTAAATTACTATTATAATTAAAATTGTGATTATAATATGTACAATGGTACCAATTGTTGTCCTATACCATTCCTTGATTAATACTAGCCCATAAATTGTATCAATCCCTTGTTGGTACTAATACTTTTATAGTACCATCCATTCGATGGTATCATTAATATCCTAGTGCCAACTACTCATTGGTGTAAAGGGGTCCGTAACAATTAGGTCCCGCTTTAGCAAAAGCCTTGCGCTTGCTTTAAGCCTTTATGGCCTAAGTATAATTGCTAAATATTATTTTATTAACGTGGCTTAAAGCCATTGCCATTTTCTTAATTTAAATGCTTAGGTTTTATATTTGGACCGGTTATTAATTAAAAACAAATATTATATTAGGTTATATATTAATTAGGTATTAGCAAGCTAATCTAATTCAATTTAAAAGGCCTAAGTCTTTTTTAATAAAGCAAACGCTAGTTGATTTTTTGTTTTTGATGCCTTTGCCAAAACAATTAATAATATAGCAGCAATTGATTTTGCGGCAACAAAAAAGTTCGCTAAAACAAATGGTTTGGCGTTAGCCATATAAACTAAAATATTAAACTTAATATTAACAAATTAAGAAAGCTATATTTATATTAAATACGGAATATATTTGAATCCCTTTTAAAATTTATGATTAATTTATAAGCTAAGATTATGGGTAATTTTTAGGGATTTATTTATAAGGCGGCATTCCTTTTTTTGCTTAATGCAATAATTGCATTTTTTTAATTTAATATTATTAAAAACATAGGAATGCTTTAAATCATGCGCTTAAGCGCAAACGCATTAAATGCAATATTTGCAGTAAGCAGCTGCAAAAGCGCTAAATGGCATTGGAATTGGCATTATATTATTATTAATATTGGGATATAGCACCAAAACGGCCTTAAAATAAATTTGAGTATTGATTTAGGAAATGATTAATTTATTATTAATAAATTAAAGTTATTGATTAAAAGGTTTTTAAGATTATATTAGCTTTGATATAAAATTAATGGATTTGGTATATTAATGGTAATTTATTATTGCTAAAAAAAAGAGCAAATTTTTGGGGAACCCTTAAGATATATATGGAATAAGGGGATAATAGGAAGATTTATGAATTTTGCTTAGGTTATTAATAAATCTTGCTTAATTTATATATTATTAATTTTTGGCCCCGGATTAATAATTTCCTTAATACAATTAATATAAAGCTATTATAAATGGGGTTTAAACCTTTTTTGGGCCCGTATTATAAGTTGTTGCGTTATTTTATTTTTTGATATTTCTTGGTTTTTTTTTTTAATAATTTTGATGTTACATCTTTTATGTTATTGCTATTTTTGGCTTTTTTTTTTATTTTGTACATTGCGTACTATTATGCTCTTTAGCGTATTGTCTTTATAGAACGTTTCTTTTTAGCTTATTAAAATTTACATTACCCTTGCTTTCTTTTTATTATATTAGAATTTCAATTTATCTTTTCAAAAGAAATATTGCCGATATTAGTCCACAGGAATTATGTAATCTTTCCATGCTGTACAAGAAGCGCCACTTAAATAATACCATGATAGTCTTTAGGAGTTATGCCTTAGCTGCTAGGAGTAATGGATTTAACAATTCTAAGGGGTAATCGAAGCTATAACGGACATATTATAAGGGTCATTTAAAGGAGTATATAATAGGGGATTTTTTCTATTCTCTTAGAGAAACACAGATTTTATTACCCACTTTACTAAAGAATATATTAACCCCTTTGCTTAATATATCTTTGCGTGATCCACTGGTACTGCACCGACAAAGGCTGTAGGTGCTTTTGCGAGATGATAATTTTGGAGATAATATGAAGAGCTTGAAAAGCTATATAATTTGGTAATATATATTATGGCTTTTGAAAAGCGGTTTGAATTGTTTGAGAAGCTATAAAAGGAATGGAATTAAGGGAAAGCTATAAATTGGAATTTAAAGCTTGTTTTTAATGAAGGTATATGCTGGAATGCCTTATATTTAATGGTTATTTGAGCATTTTTTTTGCGCAATGCTTTTGATATATATATTATAAAATTAAAAGTTTTTAAAAATGCTTTTGATTAAAAGATTTATGATGAAAACTATTTGATAAACAATGAATGGTTAATTTTTGATTTTATTTTTAAATAATTAAAAAAGCTCTTTTTTTTTATAAAATTATTTAAAGGCAATATAAAACTAAATAAAGATGCGGGCAAGCTATTTTATGGAGCTTTTTGAGAGGTTTTATTTGCATTTAAAGGAATATTAGCATATTTTAAAAATTTATAATAAAAAGCAAAGAATAGAGAATTTAATGAGCATATATAATTATTAATTATATTAGCTTAAGGGAAGGCTAAAAAGTATTACATTAAAATTAATTTCTTGATTGCGTGGAAGGCAGCTTTTATTTTTTATTTTTATTGGAAATGGGAGTATTTTAAAGAGAAATAAATAGGTGCAAAGCGTATTTATGTTATTAATAGGAAAAGAGCTTTGAAAGCATTATAAGAAAAGGATTATAAATTAAAGCCTATTATATGGCAAGAATTAATTATTTTAAAGCCTAAAAATTAAGTGAATTTTTTTGAAGTAATATTAAATAGGCTAGCATTAGCTGGAGCTGCATTTATGATATGCATTTTAAATTGGAGAGATTAATTAATTTTGTATTTTAAAGAATTAGCATATAATATTTCATTATTTTTATATTGGAAGTTTAAATAAGGTTAATGATCATAATTTATGCAAATAGCATTTGATTTTTTAGCTATATTAATTATAAGCTTTAAATGTAAGCGTATTTTTTTCTTTTATTTAAAGCAAATTATGCTAAAGGTTTTTAGGTTAATAGGAGAGCATTTTTGGCATAGGGAATGCTTGAAAAATTGAGAGCATAAAGGTGCTATTAATATTATAAATTGTAATAATGCAGTTTGGCTTAGAATATGATTTTTTATAGCCTTATTTTTTACCCCTGCAGCTTATAAGCAATTAATTAATTAATTAAGTTAATTAGCTAGCAAATTGTATGTTAGTTAATTAATTGAAAAAATCCCCCAGCTGATGATTAATTGATTGGCTTATTGGTTACTTTGTGTTGAAGCAACCGAATAATTAAGTATAACCAAACGTTAGCTTAGACAGTCAAAGAACAGAAAGTACATACACAGTTTGAGCAGGCAAAGTTTTTGTCGCGGTGAAAGTCTTTGGGGGCAAAGTCTCCGTCTCAGTAAAGGTTTTGGCCGGCAAGGTCTCGGTCTCCGTTTCGGTCAGAGTCCTTGTTTTGGGTGGAAGCTGCTCTGTCTCTGTGAGGGTCTTTGTCTTGGGTGGAAGTTGCTCTGTTTCGGTGAGGGTCTTGGTTTTTGGAGGCAAGGTTTCCGTTTCGGTAAGGGTGCGCGTTTTGGGGGGAAGCTGTTCGGTTTCTGTCACAGTCCTTGTCTTCGCAGGTGCTTCTGTGGTCTCGGTAACGGTCTTTGGAGGAAATTGAATAGTCTCAGTGATGGTTTTAGCGACTGGGGAGCAAATCGTATTAGCTAAGTTGCTATCGAAAGGCCGGTGGGGGTGAAAGGTGTTGAATGAACTTACCTATAGGCTCCGGAGGCCATTTTGGACCGTTAAGGCACCTCCAGGTTGGTCTCTTTACTCCATTGATAACTTCCGGGACGTCAGCTGGCCAGGGGCCACATCCTGGTGGGAAGTATGCTGCGTGAACCAAGAGAATCTGGGTAATGGCAAGAGCGATGCATAGCTTTGAGAACATATTTCAGTATGATTCGAAGCTAATGTACCATGTTCCTGGGAGTTGTTGATCTTGGAGACCAAACGCGTGGCATGGAGTAGATATTTATGAAAGCTCTCGCCCTCGATAACTGGAATCTGAAGCGATGTTTTGTGGAAGGACCACATTACCAGGTATGTTGGTCAGCTGTTCGCTCGGAAGTGAGCTCAAACGATATGCTGTGATGAGATGAGATGTAACATCTCACAAAGCTCCTGGTTCCTCTTTGAGGGGAATCAGATCATCTTTTCATAAACTTCAAACATCAAGAAAGGTGAAATGTGCCAGTTCAGAAAGAAACCTCTTCACACGAAGAGTCTGGACGATAAAAAGAATTCAGGGATCAGTCATCTTCTTTCCTGGGGAAACGTCTCGACTACTTTGGATTGCAAATTTCTTTGTGTGTATCATTCCTGTCGAAAATATTGGCAACATTTAGCGATCCTACATATGCATAAGGCGCAACAAGAGGGGGATGGATGTTGAACGAGTCTGTTGTGTCTGTACCTCTACCTCTGAACAGGCGAGCTCGGGATCGCTTAAGCCCAATCGTCTGTGGCCATCAAGTAAGGTGTGCAACAACATTTTCCAACGCTCCCATGAACCGAAAATCTAAGCGTCGCGGATCGCGTGAATACGACTGCAATTGGCCAGAACATGTCTCAGCACTTGGCCATCTCGGTGTCCACGGACAGTAGAAGTGATAAGGAAGCTGTAGCATGTAAGTCGAGTTTGAATTCATGTTGTCATAGAGTGGAAAGGCAAATGATGAAGCTTCAATGTACAGAAAACCCTTCCATGTTGGAGGCGAGGTGATGAAGTGAAAAGGGTAGATCTCATTCAACTGTAGGCTTTCAGTGCGGCAATCGTAACTTGTGACTATAAAGTCGTAGCTTGCTCCTGGGCCAGATTGTGTTGATTTGGTCTGTTGCAAAATTATCAGTCAAGTGTTATGCCGACTGGAAAGGACTCGAGCCACTTAAACTCTCCCATGTTTTCGCAATAGTAACGGATCTGGATCGTCTAATTCCGGAAACTTTTAATTGAATATGCTACACGGAGATTTGACTAAACTTGAAGCACCTAGACACAACATCGATCGAGTTTTCGAGATCTTCACAGTTATTTGGTACAAAGGAGTACGAATTCTTGTAAATGCGGGGTTGTGCTACCAGAGCAATTCAATTCCAAGACAGGAAAGGATGCCTACAATCTACGCATAAATTCACCGATTATATTGTCAGTCGGCTGCTACATATTAAGAGCTCCGCAGATGTTAGGAGGAGCTTCAATATGTTTGTTTGAATTACATCCGGTAGCGAACCAATCCCGTCCCCGCGGAGCAAAAAGGGGTAAGTCGACATTTCATATCTTTGTGAGCAGATTGCTTGCCAATGGTCACACCCGTCCTGCACAACGATAATTAAACATTCGGGTGTCCTAATAACCATTTCGTGGAGATGTTTCGAGTACCTGTTCGGAAAGCACCGAGGTTGTGTGACGAAAACGAAGCGCCCGGTACCTCGAGGATACAGGAGATCGTCGAGGTAGAACGTCACTATACCGAGGCTTCTCGGTGATTGAGAGCTCGAGTATCTGAGGAAGTCCTATATAGATCCGCAAAGACCAATTGATCGTTTTCTCAGGCACTTTTCTTTTCAAGTCTTCCCATTCTGATCAAGTCATTACTCAAAATATGAGAACCGCCCAGCTTGGCGTCGTCGCCGGCTTGGGATTTGGGGCATTCGTTCAAGGCGGAGCTTGGGATATTAAGCCACAGCCATGGAGTACGTCCCAAAGCAGCAGTGGCTGGGATATAAAGCCTCAACCATGGTCTTCGTCCTCGCAACAATGGGTGAGCATTAATTTCAATGTCTTGAAACTATCAACTGACAATTTCTCAGAGTGAGTCCGGTCAGTGGAGCGAGCAATGGAAGTACACACCAAACCAACAACTGCCCGCTGCACCTGGATCTGCTTGGCAATTCTCCCAATCCAACACCGTTGCTCCACCTCTACCTCCTGGAGCATCGTCTTCAGGTAAATGGACATGGGTTCCCAGCCCTGCATCTGTAAGGCTGATTTCCTCATCATCTCTGAGGTTGTCCCTTATTCTGACTTCGTGTTGTAGCAGGGTGGATTCTACTGGAGCTACTCGTCCTCATCTTCTTACTCGCCTTCTTCGTCACAAGGACCTGGTCCTGCACCTGGTACACCTTGGCAGTTTTCTCAGTCCAATACAACGCCTCCCCCATTGCCTGCTGGACAGTCGAATGGAAGCTGGAAATGGGTTTCTGGACCATCAGTATGTCGTCTCATGTACTGTTTCCTCTGAATGGGAAGTATTTTTAACGTCAAGATCATGTTCTAATTTGAAAATGGTCAGGGTGGTTACTACTGGAGCTTCATTCCCGGACAAAAACAAGATCTCCCTTCGCCTCCGGGCACGCCTTGGAAATTCTCACAGTCTAGCACAGTTGCACCACCAACTCCGGCAGGCTCATCTTCTGGTACATGGAAGTGGATATCTGCACCATCAGTAAGCTCATTGTTCCACTATGTTGTCAGGATACATTTGCTTGTTTTCCATACATCCGCTTAGATCCTGCATCAGACACGAGTGAAGACCACCCAGAGTGACTGACATACTTGAAGGGAGGAGGCTATTACTGGAGCTTTATCGCTGGTCCGAAACGAAATCTCCCACAAGCACCTGGTAAGTCCAGATCATCACATGTGGCTCTATGTTTGGAGACTGACTTGAAACTTGTGTGATTTAGGCCTTCCATGGATTTTCTCTACCTCATCAACAACTGCCCCAGCCTTGCCCGCAGGAGTCTCAAGCTCAGGAACATGGAAGTGGGTGAGCAGTCCAGACGGGAAAGGCTACTTTTGGTCTTTCATTCCCTCTGGAAAGCAGCCAGCCCCTCAACAGAACCTACCTGAGCCACCAACCGGAGGATCTGGATGGATATTCTCAACTTCATCGACTACACCACCTCCAGTGCCAGCCGGGGCCTCGGCGTCGGGTTCATGGAAATGGGTATCCGCACCTAACGGCAACGGATACTACTGGTCCTACCTCTCTACACCTGAGTCTCCACAACAGCAACTGCCACCCCCTCAGTCGGGATCAACGGAATGGATCTTTTCTCCGTCACAGACCACGCCCCCTTCGCTGCCAGCCGGAATCTCAGGTACAGCAGGCTCATGGAAATGGGTCTCTGCACCAAACGGAACTGGGTATTACTGGTCGTTCACGCCTTCTTCGCCCTCGTCTCAGCAGCTTCCTGCTCCAAAGCCAGGCTCATCTGGATGGGTATTCTCTCCCTCCAACACCACCCCTCCCACGATATCTGGAATTTCGGGTTCGGGCTCGTGGACTTGGATTTCTAGCCAGTCTGGGAACGGTTATTATTGGAGCTGGACGCCTGGAGCACCTCAAGGAGTTCCTACAGGTTACCAGGGTGGCTTTGTGACTCCGGACTCGGGTACAACTGGACAACAAGGGCGACCTAGCACTGGTACTGGAGGCTTCTTTGACACGAAGCCGGGTACCCAGGGCAATGTACCAACACGACCAGACCAAAGTACTGGAGGATCTCCAGTAAATCCTGGACAGCAAGGAGGTGTACCGGTCAACCCAGGTCAGCAAGGTCAGCAACCAATCAATCCAGGTCAACAGGGCGGCTTTCCCATCAACCCTGGACAAGGACAACAACCGATAAACCCAGGACAGCAGGGCGGATCGTTCGATCAAGGCGGCGTCCCAGTGAACCCAAACCAACCTTCAACGGGTGGATTTGATCAAATAAAACCCGCCGACACCACACAGACAGGAGCCACAGGCGATCAGGGCCAAGGTCCCGTCAAGGGACCTTTCGGAGGTAGCTTCGATCAAACTGGAAGACCTGTTACGGGCGGAGATTCACCAACAAACCCGCAGACCGGGACACAGGGCTCTGGCAATGTCCCTATTCAAGGTGGTGACATTCCACAAGGACCTCAGACGGCTGACCAAGGCCAGGCTCCTGTCAAAGGTCCATTTGGAGGTAGCTTCGATCAAACTGGGAGACCAATTACAGGAGGAGATTCAACTACGAATCCTGGAACACAAGGAGGTTCTGGAAATGTCCCCGTTCAAGGTGGTGACATTTCTCAAGGAGGTTCTCAACCCCAGACGGGTGACCAAGGCCAAGGTCCTATCAAGGGTCCATTCGGAGGAAGCTTCGATCAAACTGGCAAACCACTCACAGGGGGTGATACCACAATCCCTCAAGGTGGATCTCAAGGGACCGGGTCTCAACCTCAGACGGGTGACCAAGGACAAGCTCCTGTTAAGGGTCCATTTGGGGGTAGTTTCGATCATACCGGCAAGCCAATGGATACCACCGGACAGCAAAGTACCGGCGGCGTTCCAGTACATCCATCAACCGGTGATCAGCCAAGCACAAACCCAGGTGAGCAAGGGCAAGTCCCTATCTCAGGGCCATTTGGAGGTAGCTTCGATCATACCGGCAAGCCAATGGACACCACAGGTCAACAAACAACCGGTGGACAACCATCAACTGGTGAACAACCAAGTCAACAGCCAGGCGGGCAAGGCCAAGTCCCTATCTCAGGCCCATTCGGAGGTAGCTTCGACCATACCGGCAAGCCGATTGACCCCACGCAGCCGATTGAAGGTGGTGGTTCGACTTCTGGTTCGCACAGCAGTGGTGGTGTGCCTGTTCAGCAACCAGGCGAAACTGGACAGCAGCCTCTCAATCCTGATGCTGGAGGGTCTACTGGATCCCATCCCAGCGCTGGCGGCGAGGACGTGGTTAAGGGTCCTTTTGGAGGGTCATTCGACTCGACTGGGAAGCCCGTTGACACGCCGTCGGGGTCGCAAGGCACGTATAAATGTCCGCCACGAAGCCGTATTGAACTCCAAGATGCACCGACCGTGCCAGGAGCTATTTGTCCAGACTGTAAGTTGGTGTCTCCTCATCCACCGAGCCGAGAAATGTCAATGTACTGACCGAGTCTCCGCACATTTACAGCCCAAGATCGCAGATATGCCGCCAGCGCGGACAAGTCTTTTTACATTCTTTGCTGTCGTCACGTCGATGGCGGTAAGAAAGAGATATCCGTCATTCCCGACATCCCATCTTTGCAATACTGCATCCACATCTGTGCTGGCACACCGAATTGCAAGTCGTGAGTGTCCCTCAACCTCCTCCCTCTTTCCATCAAGCTGACGTTCAACCATAGTGTCTTGTACACGGCTCGTCAAGGGTCTAACAGTAAATACCCGGTGAAATCCTGCCAGCTTTTCGAGCACGGTTACTATGATGTCCAGGTGAGTCCACCCATCTCATTCTCGTCATCATGTCCTTACAAGCTCGTGAGACTTTGAAGTGACCCGTCGCTGACTAGTAAACAGACACCCTGCAACAACGACGCCCACGACTCCGCATACTTGATTGAGCCACCCAGCACAAGTACCGGAGACATCCCCCCACCACCAATCGCCGTCGATCCTGTCCCACAAGTCGACATCCCGCCCTCCTTCATCATGCTCCCCCCCGGGATGTCAGAGCAATGCGTGCAGAATGTATTTGCGGCGATTAGGTGCGGGACTTGTGCGAACTGTTGAATGGATTAACCGGTGGCTGTCTGGACTTTTTTTTGTCTTGGGTATCTTCGCGTGACTGTATGTTGACTTGAGGCGATACCGTGTTTTCCAGATCTACAGCCGTCCTGTCGTTTCTTCTTGCGTGGGAGGAGAAGGTGGGAGGTTGTGGGTTTGCATTTTTGGGTAGAGCTGGTAGTCTGACGGTCAATTACATTCTTTTGGTGTTGAAATCATGCTGATGGCTACGGACCGTGTGTGGTGTGAGTTTGGAGTTTGATGCTGAGATGTTCCGACGTGCTTGTCCTCAGTGAACTTCAACTGCCTTGGGGTAGTTGTTAGAGAACGATATCTCACTTCCACCTGTTCATTACTGGCCATTAAACCCCAGAAATCCCAGGGCATAGTTTCTTAACATCGAGGTTGGAACATAACCAGAGCCTCTTGGCTATTGAAACCTGTCGTCACGTTTCTCCAACTGTGTTGTATTTTGTTGGCGCTAAGCGAGCAAGCAGAGGTCCTTCTGTCGAGGATAACTCAACTTCACATCATATGAAGTTCAACGAACGATATAACCTTCAGGAAACTCATAACCTAAAGCTGCCAATGACTGTGGATATCATATGCAAGATTGTGGACCCTCACTTACCTCGCTACCCGCCCCTTTCTCGGCACGCAACCTCTTCCCCTTCCCTGCCCCTCGCTCCTCTTTCTCCCTCCTCGTTCACCCCCTCCCCCCCTGCATTTCACTAACCCTAATACTTACCCAAATAACCAAATTCCCGACATCACGACACCTGAAAAGATCGCGTAAGTAGACCTCACGTTACATCTTGAACTCGAAACAGAAAGACTAATAGCAAGCAGTTAGCTCAGTTGGTTAGAGCGTGGTGCTAATAACGCCAAGGTCGCGAGTTCGACCCTCGTAGTGATCAGAATTATTCTTTCTTTTTTTTGACCTTTTTGGACTTCCTTTTGAATCCCAAGAAGACGAATGGAGGGATGGGTATGACAACAAAAAGAAGAAAAACTGCCACTTGGCAGGTCCCCCCGTATTCATAAGGGAGAAAGGGGCTTCCATTTTTGGCTCCTGTGTATCCGGTGCAAAAAAAACTTGCAGCAACACGGGCAGAATCAACCAAATCCAGGATGAAGAAGAGCAAATTCAACGCATGGTATTCAATTCAACAACATCACACTACCTCTGCCACCTCTTCCAAAACCTCCACCCAACCCCCTCTTCCCCACTCTCCTTCCTACTCCCCTGATCCCTCCCTCGTATCCTCCAGTAATAAATCGGCACCCCAGCCCCAATAAACAAAAGTACTATCAGCGTCTGCAACGGCTCTGCAAACACCGCTCTGCTCAGCAAGAAAAGACTCACGCAGCAGAAGATAATCGGCGTCGTGATCCATGTCCTGTACGGTCTTTCCAGATTCGGTTCCCGGACTCGGAGGATGATGAGCCCAAGCACAGTGAAGAAGTAAAATGTATAGCCTGCAACACCGTAGAATGTCACGAGGGTTCCGAACTCTCCCACGAGAATGTAACCTGCTGTCAGAGCGGCGTTCAGAATCATAGCATTGACTGGCGTGAAGAATAAGCCCGTTTCCTCGTCCCCAAACATCCGGGCTAGAGTCTTTGATACCCAATTCCGAGTTCGAAGCGTGTTGATGTTGGGTTCCGCACTATTTCCAACTCCTATCTTTCCAAACATGGCCGGGAGGAGTCCTTCCTTTCCTGCTACATAGACCAGTCGGCCAGATGTGAAGGTTGTGGCGTTCAAAGCTCCAAAGCATGATGCTGAGACGATCAACGCCAAGATGAGTGATCCAATCGGTCCAAATACCTTATTACCAAACATTACAGCGACAGTATTAGAGTGGTTGATGGCGCTCAGAGGTAGGACGAGGAAGTATGCGATATTGGCCAAGAGGTAGGAGAGGATCACCAGAGGCATTGCGGTATGAATAACGCGGGGTAGATCTCTGGAGGCATTTCGAAATTCTCCTACAACATAGTTGGTCTAAAAATTAGCAGGACTCCCAGCCTAGAACATCTGTACTCACATTATCCCATCCATCAAAAGCCCAGAGTCCAGCATAGAGAGCAACAGCCCAAGAGCTGGCACTCGTACTCGTCCCATCAAACCAACCCTTATCCTTCCAGTCCTGATTCGCATTTCCAGACGAAGAAAATCCTGTAAGTGCAACCACTATGCCAACGACCGTAACACCAAGCAATGCGACGAACTTGAAGAACATAAACATATCTCCCATCTTCGTCCCGAGTTTCGTCGATATACAATTCAGCAATGTGACCGCGAATAATCCAACCAACGCCACGCTTTTGTTGATCCAAGAACTAACATTCTCTGCCTCTGCTCCGATTGCCGCCCGCACCAGGTATTCCCCCATGATTATGGATATGATGGCGCTCGATCCAGGTTTCAGTACCATCACTGCAGACCATGTAAACAGAAATCCAGACAGCTCCCCGTATATTTTGGAGAGATAGACCTGCGCCCCTCCATTCAGCGGTATAGCTCCTCCCAACTCCGCATAACTTGACGCCCCCGTCCAGGCCAATATTCCAGCAATTGTCCAAACAATCAGCGACGCTCCAGGAGATCCAGCATTTACATTGACCTGGCTGGGGGACGAGAAGATCCCAGATCCTATTATCAATCCCACTATCAACGACAGTCCATTCAGATATGTCAACGTCTTGTGCTTCTCCAGAGATCCGCCGCCTAATGCCGTCTGTCCATTGGAAGATGATATAGGGGCTCCAATTGGCGCATAGCCATTTCCAGACGTGGAGGTAAGGGGATAGAGGTTCGATGTGAAGTCGAAGACGGAGGAATTAGAGTAGGATCGATTGCCCCTGGTATTTGCAGCCGGATTCCGTGCATCGAGGGGGTCGTCTGCCTCTAGGGAAAGCTTTCTTGAGGAGGATATTCCGGATCGAGAAGAGGAAGAGGATGTTCGCGCACCAGGAGAACTCGATGCCAGGCTGGCCAATTCTAGGGAGTCGCGCGCATGAGGTTGGAGGTTGGAGTAGGGTCGTGACATGGTACTCGTGAATTATATCCTCATGCTCTGGCAGATGGATATGGACGGATGCGGTTGGAGGTGGTATTATTGTATTTTCTGGATCATGTTGTCGTGAAGTCGTGAGGTCGGAATAGCAGATATACGGGACGTTGAGGCTGTGGAAATATGTATCTGAAGGGCAAATTATTACAGACAAGAAAGCGACGTGGAGATGCAGTGGAATGTGATTGTCGCTGTCGCTGGTTGATGCTTGCAGAGTTTCGATGTCTCCTTCTCCTTTGCTTTGTCGTTCTCGGACTTCATGCTGGGCAGGCCGCTTGGCGGGGCTTGTCTCATCTGCACTGCACGGACCAGTTTGTTTTGTTTGAGCTCCAAGCTGTCTGACCTTCAATCAATAATTGAAGCTATTCCCAACTGCGCAATCATGCGATTATTCTAGTGCAAAATGCCCGGCAGAGAAGATGTTTACGACAATTGGCAGACACGGGCAAAGGAGGCTCCGTTTTGCTTGCCAGCGGATCCTTGGAGGTAGCTGTCGGCCAACATTCTTTCGAGGAATCAAGTCATCCTCCTCCAACACCCTTGATCTTCCCGCCTTGGACAAGAAATGGCGGGCAAAATGGGAGGAAGAGAGACAGAAGAAGGAAGCTGCAGTATTCAGCTGGGAGCGCGTACCAACAAAAGACAAGGATATGCTGCGTCGCTGGGCGACGAGGGACGATATCTCCCAGCATGCACAGGAAGAGGGGAAAAGAGTCGCAGACGTTGACCTGGAAAACAACAAGGCGATCAAGGAGCAATACCAGGATGTACTCGACAGCGAAGCCAAAGGCCGAAAATATGTCCTTCCCATGTTTCCCTATCCTTCGGGAAACTTACATCTCGGCCATCTCAGAGTCTACACCATCTCCGATGTTCTGGCAAGATTCCACCGCATGCAGGGCTTCAAGGTGATGCACCCAATTGGATGGGATGCTTTTGGCCTGCCAGCAGAAAATGCAGCCATTGAAAGAGGAATCGAGCCTGCAACATGGACGAAACAGAATATCCAGAAGATGAAGTCACAGTTGGAAGCAATGAATGGAGAATGGGACTGGGATAGGGTATGTGGGTTTCTTTTCCAGAAAAGTACTATACTTATTTGTTAGGAATTTGCTACATGCGATCCTACATTCTACAAACATACCCAACAACTCTTCCTCCTACTCCACAAAGCCGGACTCGCATATCAGGCAGAATCGTTGGTGAACTACGATCCTGTGGATAAGACCGTTTTGGCAAACGAGCAAGTGGATTCCAGCGGATTTTCATGGAGGTCAGGAGCCAAGGTTGAGAAGAAGATGTTGACACAGTGGTTCTTCAAGATATCAGAATACAGACAGGAATTGCTGGATGGGTTGAAGGAGCTTGAGAAGAATGGCGCATGGCCAGAGCGAGTGTTGTCAATGCAGGAGAATTGGCTAGGAAAATCAACAGGAGCTCGAATCAAGTTCCCAGTTGTGGCATACGACCAGCAAACACATTCCGACATTGAAGTGTTTACGACCAGACCGGATACTCTCTATGGCGTACAATATGTTGCCCTGGCTTCAACACACCCGATTGTCCAATCTCTTGCAAAAACCGATGTAGAGCTTCAAGCTTTCCTCGATACCATCCCAGCTCTTCCCCAAGACTCCAAAGTCGGATACCTCCTCCCACATGTCCGGGCTTTAAATCCCCTCGCCTACGAAGATGGAACCCCAGATGCAACCAAAGCTTCACTGCCCATTTACATTGCACCGTATGTTCTTGGAGACTACGGGGATGGAGCTGTTATGGGCGTTCCCGGTCATGATACCCGGGACCATTCTTTTTGGAAGGAAAATCGTTACGACGACCCAGTTCGATTGGTTGTTTCTCAGTCACCGGATGAATCAACAAGCGTGATCCAAACCAGCCCCTTCGTTCATCATGGACACCTCACAAAGCACAGCGGACCCCATGCGGGGTTGACTACTGCGGACGCTACGAAGGAGATTGTTAGTATTTTGAAGTCGAAGAAACTTGGATCAGAAGCAGAAACTTGGCGTCTTCGAGACTGGTTGGTCAGTCGACAACGGTATTGGGGAACACCGATTCCGATCATTCATTGTGACAGCTGTGGTCCTGTCCCGGCCCCAGATGATCAGCTTCCTGTTGAACTTCCGCAAGTGGACAGCCACTGGGCCAAGGGCAAGACTGGAAATCCTCTCGAACATGCGCACGATTGGGTGAATACTCCATGTCCAAAGTGTGGGGAGGCTGCCAAGAGAGATACAGATACTATGGATACGTTCGTTGATTCCAGTTGGTATTTCATGAGATTTCCGGATCCAAAGAATCCCGATTCGCCTTTCTCTCCAGAGACTACCAATGCAAATCTGCCAGTAGACTTGTACATTGGCGGAGTCGAGCATGCGATCTTGCATCTTCTCTACTCCAGGTTCATTTCCAAGTTCTTTGCCACAACACCCCTTTGGCCAAATGGTGCGGAATTTCTTGGGGAGCCCTTCAAAAAGGTCTTGACTCAAGGAATGGTACATGGGAAAACATACTCGGACCCATCAACTGGACGATTTCTCAAGCCAGAAGAAGTCGATCTCGCCAATCCGTCGAAGCCTCTCATTACCGCCACCAATGAGATAGCGAATATCAGCTTTGAGAAGATGTCAAAATCAAAATATAATGGTGTCGATCCAGGGACATGCATGGCCAAATATGGAGCAGATGCTACCCGAGCTCATATACTGTTCCAAGCTCCAGTCAGCGAGATACTTGAATGGGACGAGGAGAAAATTGCTGGAATTACTCGATGGCTTCGAAGGCTTCATGAATTGATCGTGAAAAATCACATTCGATGGATCAGCTCTGATCGACAGGCTGATTTCAACCCCATCATGTACTTTCTAGATACTCAACCACCAAGTCGATGGGTCATAACATCAGAGACGGTTAACAAGCTGCAGAAAGGTCTCGCCCAACTCTCACATGATAGAACCGACACTGTTCATCATATCATGATAGAGGGGAAGCCAGTCGAGGGTTGGCCTAACCAGCCGGAAGAATTACTCGACACTTACAAAAATTTCTGGTCAAGGGCACTCACAGACGACAAGGAGCTGTGGCGATCAGTACAAGCAACCATATCGAACGTAACGCACTCATACGGCCAGACACATTCTCTCAACACAGTTGTGTCGGACTTGATGAGCCTCACAAATACCATATCAGAGTACAACGATATCAACCTTCTTGCAAAACCTGGAACGGCATATAAACCCGATTACCGATTTTCGCTACACGCAACAAGAGCATTGATTCAGATGATGGCTCCCATAACTCCAGCCTTTGCGGAAGAATGCTGGAACCTCCTCAATGACAGACACGTTTCCTCTGCACCTCCTGTCCGTTCAGTCTTCGCCTCAGCATTCCCCACCGTCGACGGAACATACGATACGCTAGCCCCCACTACACGTACCTGCGTTGTTCAAATCAACGGTAAAATGAGATGCGCCGTCAAGATCCCAGTATCAACACCAGGACTCTCTGGACCTGAACTTGAAAGCTGGTTGAAGATGACGATCCTAGATACAGATGAGGGGAGGGAGAAGTTGATGGGTAAGGGTGGGAAGGGCGTTGACGTTAGCAAGGCAAAGAAGATGATTGTTATTAAAGATGGGAAGACGGTCAATTTCGTCATGTAGATGATGGGGGAGCTAGGTCGTGGGATGTATGATACTATACCTGGGTTGTACAGATATTGGATAGGTCAAAAGATATTCCTACTCTTTTTAAGCTTTGCTCCCTCTGGATTCTTTATCTTTTGAGGTCCTCTGTCTCCAAACGTCCAAGCGACCCTGTTTACAAGTTCAACTGATCGCAACCCTCTCGTCCAAAAGCCCTGACTCAGCAGTCGCCGTCATGATTCATGTTTCCAGGTATCGATCGATCAACACACTCATCCCTCCATCGAGATAATGTACACCGACAACGAACCAAATTAGTGAAGCAAAAAAAGGACGGGAAAAAAATACAGAAAAACCAAGCAAGAAACAAGCCACGAACCAGCCACTATTCTCACCACTCTTATCCATCGCCACAGGAACAATTTTCTTACCTCCACTCCACTCCAATGCACAACCCAGATCAGTCTTATAACCCGCCTCGTCTTCAGAAAACGTAGAACTTGCGCGTACCTAGTAATCAAGCAATTGAAACCAGAACTCAATATTTCCATCATTACACAACTCCAGCGTTCGGTACTTTCCGCTTAGTTGTACAGTTCGTCTCTTAGTACTGATGACGGGAGGAGATGATACTGTACATTTCACGAACTTATTATGGCGTGGAGGTGTGATTTAAGAGGAAACCCGCTTGACTTGATGTCGTATCGTTGTTTTTCAACACCTGGGTTATGTTTTTGGAGGTGATGATCTGGAAGTGAAAGCAGGATGATCTCCTTTTCAGTCGTAAGCCACGCGCATAGAATACGTTTGGATTCAAGATGAACACACCGTCAGCATCGTTTGATGTAATAAGATTTACCTAGTCTTTCTTTATCTGGCTTGAAATCTACATCGTGGCGATTCTTGTACATAGCCAGGGGCCTTATCGGCGCTGGACCTTGTTGGTCTTTATACTGCCATAGGTTCACCACACTTTAAGCCTCATTTAAAGGGTTTGAAAAATTGATTTAAAAAAAGATTTCAGTGCGAATGAGCACTGTGTACTTACTAGTGATTCTCAGCTACCAAAAGTCAAAGCAAACATTTAACAACCACACCTCTCGACGTCAAAATTCCATTCCCAGAGAATATTCTCTGTGATAAACCCATGACTCTAATCTTACAATCTGCCTGGAAGAAGTATCTTACTCCTCCCAGGAGATCACAGATAACAGGACTGGCATCTCGCCGCGCTGCTCCCCCCAATTCATTCCCCCGTATCCACTTCGCTTATTTCACAACAAAGCAGTCAGCTGTCAAAATCATCCCCGCCAGAACCCCGCTCCAGCATGGAGAATTTTCACTCTTCATTCTTAAGTATGGAACGGTATCCCAAACTTCACAAATGATCAACTGATCTCTACGAGGGTCCAACTCGCGACCTTGGCGTTTGTTTACATGGCAATATGATATTAGCACCACGCTCTAAGTAACCAACTGAGCTAACTATTTTTCTTGTTAGACTCTGATTCCATTTAACTCCATAGCATGCAACGACGTTCTCGAGGAACATGATGAGTAATGTGATAATGTAGGTAGGTAATTACGCGATCGTGGTTTATGGTTTATGGTGTATGGTGTATGGTATATGGCGTGGATTTTCGTATTTAGATAGACGATGGATGAAGAGAGAAGGGGGAGGGGAGAGGGGATCTAAGGGAAAGGGGAGTTCGATGGGGGCTGCATGGGACACAGAGAGGGGATGAGATGTTCGTCCCTCTGCGTCATTGCTTGGCCTGGATATTTGATGTATCTTCTCCGAGGGGTGGAGGAGATGTTCTATCATGATTGTTCACTTACTAGCAGAATATTAATGTAGGTTTAGACTCGAAACGGTTGTTTGGACATATTTGTGTGAATGTAAGAAGCAGACGAAATAGCCGAGCAGAATTGACATCTGGATATGCCCGTTGAAAAATGTTAAATCAGAAGGCAAATCATTCACAAGAGAACGGAGTTTGAGGAATGTTTGTTGGTCAAATGTTCTTATTAGGTATTATTTGTGAGTCATACAAATACAGGCAATCATGGTATCATCCCTCATATATATACACCTCACCCTGTCCCAACCTTGTCATCCCGAGTGCCGCTCCAACCAACAAATGAAACTTCACCCTACTACTGATCTCACTCTTTAAAAGGTACCAGTAGCATTCTGGTTGTAAGGCTGATGAGTCCTCACGTACCCATCATGGCTCACTCCATTACCAACCCCATTACCAACACCAGGCGCATGCGTGGTAGTATGAGTCTGATACCCACTCGACGCGACAGGAGCATTTCCATAGGCGGTGGTGTTGCCATACTTGTTAATCGGGGGCTCACCACCAACAGCTGTCGTATCGGTAGCATAGCTGGTGCGCATATCAGCGGGCGTGGCGTGCGTTGGGAGCACATCAGCGTTCTTGTCGGCATAAGTCTTGTTCTTCGACTTGCGCTGCCAGAATTTCCGCTTGGGTGAGCCGGCGGTGTATCCGTTGTTTGGGGAGGGGCCGAAGGCGCGCTCCCTGCGACGGTGCTTGATGAGGAGGAATTCGAGGAAGATGGAGATGAAGAAGAAGACGCTGGGAGGGATTAGCTTTGACGTTCAGTCAGAGGAAGCAGGGGGACGTACCAGCCAATGATGGCAACGGCAAAAGCAGCCTTCTGCAATCTGCATGCGGTTCTCAATGAAGGCAGAACCGTAACTCCACCATCACCACCGAGGTTGGTATCCAATGTCGTATATCCACTGCCATAAGCCGTCCTGACAAAGCCCGAACAAGACCCATCAGTTGCATGACGGTTCACCCACGCAATATACGCAAATGCTCCACAGAACGCAAAGTCCAACAGCATGCCCAGAGCAGAGAAGAAAGCGATGCCACCGAGACAGCAGACCAGGATGAGAGCAGCGATTGTGTAGATGACTGCTGCGCCAGAAATTCCCTCTACGGCTTTGATGTGTACGCTGATTGGGAGGCTGTGATCGGTGAGAGATGCGAGGTAGTAGGAGAAGATGCCGATGATGACGGCAGCGCAGCCGAATTCAACGGCGCGGAAGAAGAGCGATACGCTCTTGAGAGCGACGCCGCCGAAACCCATGATTGAGATAGGTTGGAGGGTTGAATGGGTTGGTTGTTGATTTGTCTGTTTGCGTGATGTCTACGAAGTAAACGAGAAGCAAGGTCTGGGGGTCTGGGGGAGGGGGAAACAGACCTCAATATATTCTGTGCCGCCAAGGCCCCTCACTCATCGATGAGCAGGTTCTCAATACACCACAACAGAACTAATCCTTATTAATTGGCATTATATCATCGACTAACTAGCCACTCCCATCAAGGCAATTAGTCCCTCTAGCCACAGAAACCACAAGAAACTACACCCCCTCATTCGATCGTCTCGACGACTCTTCATCTCCTCTCGCTCGCCTGACCCAAAATGTCTCACACTTGCAGCGTCATGCCGCGCTGCTAGACCTTAAAAAGTGGATCGAGCCTCCTGATCAACAAATCATATTCCGTGATGACGTCGACCTCGACGTCGACCATTGTGGCTGGGCTGAGCTCCAGACGTAAGCCACTGACACGTGTGAATCTTGAACCGGCTCCACCGGAATGGCGCGGCAGTTGAGGGGAAATCTCCTGGTTTCGAAGAGTGGAGGAATGCTAAAAGACCTCATCCGTCATAATCCTTTGTTTTGGTTGGGAATACCTTCATTTAACCAGGGTTTGAGAAGTTCTGGTGAGCTAACTATCGCGTTGAAGTCTAGAAAAAGAGGAAAGATTAGGGAGAGGGGTTGATTTAGAGAGGGATATTCGATTCATGCCGTGAAGGTCAAGAGTGGTCTGTTGGCGATAGCTTCAACGGACCTTGATTTGAGGTTTGCTGACCGCCTGCGAGAAAAGTGCATCTAAAGCTCACTGTTCAAACCTCGACGACCTGGTACACCCCGCAATATGCCACTCCAAGCATAGACTTCACTTCACGGCGCTACTGCCGTACCACAGTCTACCAAAATTCGGACAGTCTACCTGACAGCGCCCTGATGGTCCATTCTGTAGTAGCAAGTGTACCCGTCTCACCCCGCTGTACGCCAACCCTCGTGGTAGTTTTCGTTTGGACGAACGAAGCAGAACACAACGAAACGAAACGAAACGAACGTAAGGTTTTCCTTTTCACTCCCCACTCTGAATCCTTAAACTATCACAAATAAGCCTGAGACATGGGGAGGTTTCGTGGTATCCTCTCTCTCTCTCTCTCTCACTCACTCACACACACACACATACACACAAAACAAAACACGATGAACGAGCAACTGCCAACTGCCAACTGCCAGCTCTCACTAGATTGAACAACGTCTCGCTAGCAGTCAGTATACACATCCCACGACTCAAAACACACCATGAAAATAAACCCGATTCTTAACTCTTCACAGGTTCAGCATTCCAAATCCAAATCCAAATCCAAATCCAAATCCAAATCCAAATCCAAATCCAAATCCAAATCCAAATCCAAATCCAAATCCAAATCCAAATTTCTTTGATAAGCGGAAGCGATGTCAAGGGCGCAAAGTGTAGATCCTAAACCCTCTGAGCAATTCTCAACTCTCAACTCTCAACTCTCAACTCTCAACTCTCAACTCAAAATACACAATGTAATCATAGCCTAATTTCCATCTCCCCCACTCAGTATTCCTCCACAGTAGACAATCAGACAGACAGACAGACATCTCTCTCCGAAAATTAAAGCAGGGCAAGGCCGGGAGAAGTAAGTCCCTTTTCGTAGAGCTCGAGCTCGAAGCGTACAGTACAGTACAGTACAGTACACGGTGTGGATGAAGCCCTGTCTCCTAACTTCGTAACTTACACTCTGCCTCTTTCCCCTCGGACTCTCCAAAGAATTTGGGTTTGATCTGAATGTTAAAGCGGTGTCGGGGGAGGGGAATTGCGGATTGTGGATACTGGAGAATTGCACCACGAGTCATGTTCGACATAGTGCACACCTACCTACTGACAACTCTTGGACGAAATCCTGGCCATGTGAAAGAAACTTTCCTTTCTATTTCTCTATCAATGTTCCCCTCATCTCATGTCATCGGCTAGTCATACACGTTTTCATAATCATACCCTTGCATCTCATCACCATCAAACTCCGCTCCCCGTCCATGCTCTAGATATATTGACCCATACCAGAACTCCATCTAGTTCTTGCCCGTACCAAAAGCCTTATGGAAGCCCGTCAAGGTAACCCTATACCTAACATCATTGCTCTTAACCTTCTCGACCGCTTTCTTGCATCCCGCCTCACTAATGTCAATAGTCTCAATCATGGGATGCAAATCCTTCTCACTCGCTAGCTTCAACATCTCAATGGCCTCCTTCTTGCTACCGATATGCGATCCCGCGATCTTGCATCCATTGCCGGCAAAATCCTGGGCCATCATCTGGGGAAGTGGCTTATCTGGCAGACCGACGTTGTGGAATTCGCCGTTGACTGCGAGAGTGCTCATGTAGTCTTGAAGGTTGAATTCGTTGGTCATGTCGGCGGCGTTGAGAATGAAGTCGAATGTGAAGGCGAGTGGCTTGAACCAGTCTTTTTCGCCCGTGGAGACGAAGTGGTGAGCTCCGAGTTTCTTGGCCTCGGCTTCTTTGGATGGGGTGTGTGAGAGTGCCCAGACTTCTGCGCCCATTGCACGAGCCCTATTGTTGTTAGATGACTTCGGGGGATGGAGTGGACAACTTACCAGATGACAGCAAAGTGACCAAGTCCTCCAATACCAAGAATAGCAACCTTCTTTCCAGGACCAGTATTCGCACGCTTGAGAGGGCCATAGACAGTGAGTCCAGCACACATCATAGGACCAGCCTCATGGGATGTGATGTTATCCGGGATCTTGAAAACAAATTGCTCGTGAACACGACTATGTGACGAATATCCACCTTGAGCAAAGATCTGCTTGCCATTCTTATCCTTCATTGGTCCACCAGCATCCTTCTTTGGATTTCCTCCTCCGACATTATATGGAGCTCCGTAGGTATCTATCCCGTCAGCATAATCCTCCTTGATCGATGAAAGTAAGACTTACCAACTTTGTTTGGGCAGTAATTCTCATTGTTGGATTTGCATTGTGGGCACTTCATGCACGATTGGACCTGGGCACCAACACCAACCCGATCTCCAGCCTTGAATTCCTTGACCTGGGAACCGACTCGTAGAACCTTGCCGATGATTTCGTGACCGACACAGATTGGTGATGTGGCGAGATCTCCCCATCCTCCAGTTATGGTATGGACATCTGAACCGCAGACACCACAACATTCATTCTCGATATCGACATCATATTCCTCGAAGTCTTTGGGGGTGAACTAGTCCAATCAGTGTCCATACTCCCTTGCACAGTCCAAGGAACTGCATACCTTCTCCTTGCTGAATGTCGACCAGTTCTTGGTGTCATGGATCATGAAACCCTCGAATTGCTCTGGAACTGCCATATTGTCTGATTGAATTTTTCGTTTCTTCGTAGGTGATTCTGGTTCGTGGTACGTGTGGTCTTTGGCCTCTGTTGACATTGCGATGGTCCGTTTTGTATGGAGGGGTGAAAAGTAGCGTTGGTGATGCAAGAGGTCCACATCTTCTCAATTGTGATGTGACCTCACCACTTCCTCTCTTTCCGTATTTGTCATTTCCAGTCGCAACTGCAGAATTCGATCGACTATTGTTTTTATCGCCGACAGTAAGAGCGATCCTAATGCAGCTTGAAATACGGGATTGATTGGATGTTATTTGTATGACATCAGGGGGTTTTGGGACCTCGTGGAGAAGTGTGACGTCGAGGCCAATCAACCGCTTCGCTTAGTTGCAGGTCGAAGAGGAGAGGAGCCTCATGCGGGCTGAAATCTGGACAGTTCTTAAAGATATCGGTGCCAAAAATCTTTAGCCACTGGGAGAGATTAGAGCCGAAAGAGAATCGCATAATTTCCGAGAATGGGACTGTACTTGAACCCTAAAATTCCAGCTCCACTCGGAATACAAAGGGGGCAATGCACGGTGGAGAAGAAAGCCAAAAGGTAGCTCTCGAATAGATCCTAGGAGTTGCCTAGACTCTAAGTGAATAAATGAAGCATTGCAAGGTATAAAAAAAAACAAGAGTCAGAAATAATAGGCTAGCAAACAATTTCTCCAATGCAGCAGCCAAGAAAGAAGCGAGCAGACAGCACCATTACTGCTCAATGCATGACAAAACACAATGCAAAAGAAACCCATACCTTTCTCTCGATCCAGTATAATATCGGACCGCCTGGCCTGCATTCTGAGAGAAGATCATACCATCAGTTGTCAAGACATCGCAACCACCAACCAGCATGCACAGCAACGAAAGGTGGCATGATCTCCCCAGAATTTGGAGAAAGATCATGGGGAAGCCTCGTACGAATGGAACTGGGGTACAGGACGCAGTCTCCAGGTTTTATATCCCCAGGCCCGGATACCTTGATGGTGCAATCGAGAACCTGTATGGGGGACATGCTGGGTTCTCTGTTCGACATCGACACATGGCGTCAACCCTTCCTTCCATGTGTCAACATCGGCCCTTATGGAACTTCACCGATCGATCTCTTGCTCCGTATGATACATCTGAAGGATTAATAAACTCTCCGAAGAAACGGAACATCGCAACTTGCAACACCGACATATACCTCGGAATTTGTACTCTTTCACAGTCAAACACCAAATCGTATTCATAAATCCCCACCTCTGAATCCCCTCAAGGTAACGGCATGAAGCGCACATCTCAGATCCTGGTCATCCCTCAGACACCAAAGGGGCACGTCCCTTTCACCCGGCAACGTTCGGATAATGCACCTCTGAGCAGAAAATCGCCCAACGCACACTCAGCCTTCAAGTCGAGCGTTTGCCGCCCATAATGCCGAAAGCCGGCTAGCTGACCCCACCGTCAAAACAGATGATGACGCCGCCCGTTTCTGTACCACACAACACACACACACACACACACACACACACACATATAAAATAAACCCCTGCATCCGATCTGGCGGGGTACAAAATCTCATCGGCTGGGAACGGGTACTGGACATGCGAGCACGGGAAGAAAGGGCTCCCTCGATTCGTCAACAACTTACGAATGCACCCGACGGGATTCGTTTCGTAGACGGAACGGAAACCTGAACGGAACCCACGGAAACTCTATCCACAGTTTTGTGAACTGGAAGAAGTCTAGATCTTCTGACTTTCTCTTCTCCACTAAAACTCCAGCTGCGGATTCGGTCGTCTCGTTTGATTTGATTGGAAGGCGCGAATTTCTGGAGAAGCGGGATATCCCCATGATCGCCATGAAATCATGAATGCAATAGTCCTCCCAAGCTCGCCCGCGCATCGACAACATGGGAAAGATCGAGGGGTAAAAGGGATTGAAATGTGTGATTAGTGAGCTGGGCAAGCCTTCTTCTCTTCTCTTCAGCTTCTGGTGGCGTTCATGGGTCAACTGTCAGAGGCGTAGACTTCGCCATTGGCTTCCCCAGATACTAGCTCTGCATCTTACTTCCTAGGCCTACGCCTCTGCGGAGAAGTACGGCTAGGCATGTAGTAGATTTGATAGATCTAACCATCAAGAATCAAGAATCAAGAGGGCTGCAACGCCATCCTGTTGGAAAGCTGAGCGAACACGGCCCTGTTCTTCTTGAGGGTTGATACCCGGGACCTTGCCGTGCGTGCGCGGGAAGCGGATGAGAGACTACGGGTATTGGATTGCCGTTTGAGCCGTGCTGTTGATCTTTTGAGAAGTAGGTATGCGTTGTGGCAGTTTGAAAAATATCTTATCGCAGGTTAATGTATATTTCAATTTAATGAAGAGCATCAAAGAGCATCACAGGGAAGAGAAGAGGAGCCCTCGCTTGGACGAACGGTCTTTCTTTGTACTACAATATCTCGGCTTCGGCTTAAAGGGTATCTGATCTCATATTCATATTCCTCACATGCATGCTTACCGGTGATTGCACATGCGAGATGTCTTACTCGTTTAACACCAACCACATGTCTGCTGAGCAAAGCAGGAACGCAACGGCTACTCATGAAAAAACAACATAGAGAAATAAAATGAAAGACGAATCACAAGCCTGACAAATGCACTTCAAGTCTCGGTCTTATCCTCTTTAGTCTCAAGTCGCATCCTTTCCTCCACATCATCGTTTCTTATTTGCCCATTCGAGCCTCAAGCACCACCCCAGTGTAATTTATCGACTAGTCTGGTCCCAAACTTGGTCCCCCTCCCCGGATCCTTGTCTAATGCTCCCTCCAGCTTTTCAAATATTTACTAGCATGCTTTAGCTCTCCACAGAGAATCAATCCACCCTCTTTTCTCTTGGCTTGTCTTGACGTCTACTTATACATAGCTCAAGCAGCCCCTCCGTTGCAAACTGATCCCGCCTGTCCTTGAATCCCTCCGACCTTTTGTTTTATTTTTGCCGCAAAGATACCCATTCCACAGCTCCTCATACCCATACCCATACCCGGTTCACTTAGTCAGGGTCCCTTAATTGGCGTACACCGGCCGACCAGAAACCAAACTTTCCACCACCATACCATCATCAACATCACATCACATGCCCGCTTTAGCCGGCTACGACTACCGTACCCACGACATCATGATGCTTATGCCAACAGTCGAGAGCGATCCTCCAGAGACCAAAACCGCAAATGTGCCCCAATCACCCACATCACCAGAATCATCGAGTACGAAAAAACGCGGCGCCTCAAACGCGGGATTAGACAGCAATGGAAATCCGAAACCTGTCAAGAGGAGAGCGGCGAAAGCATGCGCCGCGTGCAGGGCGAGGAAAGTTCGCTGTGATGTCATGCAGCGGTATCATGTCAATTCAGAGGGAAATGTCACATGTTCGAACTGTACGATGGATGGAATCACATGTGTGATAGAAGAGAGTAAACGGCGGAAGTGAGTTGTTGTTGACTTTTAGTAGTGGAAGCAGGACTGCAAAAACTGACACGGCTAAAGAAAACATCTAAACGGCACCCAAACAACAGCACAACCAGAACCAAAACCACCGCAAATATGGTCAAACGGCATTGTAAATCCTTCAGACATCTCGAATCCGGAAAACAGACGATGGAGCAGCAGTTCTTCCAACGACCTCCCTGAAGATTATGCTGCAAATCACGTCCCTCACCCAATATGTAAGCCTGGGATTTTCTCCCACTCTGCCCATCTAACAGCCGCAGACCAGAATGTGAGCAAGAAGATAGAGAACCACACTCTCCTTCGCAGGCAGGGCTACATGGCCACGCAGTATGATCCAGATCCAGCATTTACCCTTTTGACATCTGCATCTCTCAGCGGCGACCTGACGAAGACGAGACTGGCTACTCCGCCGGTACTGCTTAAACATCAATTGCCAGCGTATTTGAAACCACTACCCCCGCGAATGACCTCTGTTGATATCGACTACTTGTTTGCAAAAGGCGCTCTATCTCTGCCGGACACGCCAGTGCGAAATGCCCTTCTACGAGCCTACTGCGAATTCGTACATCCGTACATGCCATTGTTGGAACTACACAATGTCTTGCAGATCATGAACGATTCTACCGGAGAGTCCGGGAAGATCAGTCTGCTTCTCTTTCAAGCCATCATGTTCGCAGGCACTGCATTCGTGGAAATGAGCGAATTGCAAGCAGCGGGATACACGAATCGAAAAGCAGCACGAAAGGCGTTCTTCCAAAAAGCCAGAGTAAGTCCGCAGACACAGTAAATAGACTCTGCTAACATTCCAGGTCCTCTACGACTTTGACTACGAAATCGACCGCGTTTCCCTCGTTCAATCGCTCCTACTCATGACATACTGGTACGAAACTCCCGACGACCAAAAAGACACCTGGCACTGGATGGGCGTGGCCATTTCTCTGGCACATACAATCGGTCTACATCGAAACCCCGAGACCTCGAATATGGAGCCTGCGAAGAAGAAGCTGTGGAAGCGGATATGGTGGTCCTGCTTCATGCGGGATCGTCTGATTGCTCTTGGAATGCGAAGACCTACACGTGTAAAGGACGAGGATTACGATGTCCCAATGCTCGTAGAAGATGACTTTGAAATCGCCGTTCTATCTGATAAGATAACTGTCATTGCTCAAGACTGCACCCTCATGCGCGATACCTCCGTCCAGCGCGAACTCGCCCAAATGTGCATCGCGAAAGCCAAACTCTGTCTCTGCATCTCTCACGTCCTGTCCGCACAATACTCCGTCCTAGTCCGGCATCAAGGAATGCAATGCCAAGAAGGCAGCACTCGATCCAGCGTCATGCTCTTCCCCAAGAAACTGGACCAAACAGACGAAGTCACCCGCTGCGACGAGGAGCTCCAGGAATGGGTCCGCGATCTCCCATCCGCGTGTCGATACACCGAACGCATCGCCCCAGGCCAAGCAGGCGATTCAGTCTTCGTGCAGCGCTCCCTCCTCCACATGGTCTACTACACGACTCTGTCCGCGCTCCACCGCCCTCAGGTCCTCCCATGCGCAGGAGCAGGCGGCGCACAACCAGACTCATCCCGCGAACTGCAAGATCTCTCCCGCAAACAAGTCCGCGAAGCCTCCCGCGAAATCACAAGGATCAGCCAAAACATCCACGAGCACGCGCTGGAAAAATACCTCCCAACCACAGGCGTCACTGTTCTCCTCCCAGCAATCATCATCCATCTTCTGGACATCAAATCCTGCAACGACGAAGCCCGCCGCGCAGCCATGAACGGTTTCTGCCAATGCATGCAAGTCCTCGAAAAACTCCGCGATAACTACGCCAGCGCGGACTTCGCAACACAGTTCCTCGAAGCCGCGATCCGGAAAGCGGACATCGAGATGGTGATGTCGAGTTCCGTGGCACGGAGTCACATCCGTACCGAAGATGTGCAACATGCGCTTTCAAGCGCAAAAGTCAGGGAGGTGAGGGAGAAGGTCAAGTTGATGGCTGAGCGCAAAAATCTTTCGCCTCCCGTCGAGGAACTCCTCGCCCAGGGAATGGATAATGGATATGCAGCTGGATTTGACAGCAGGATACACGCATCTATCTCCGCACATACACCCCCAGACTCGGATTCGCACACTGCATCTGCGTTCTCTCCTCCACCGGCTCAGGAGCGTGACCATACGAATCAAAACCACTATTTCAACATCCCGAATTCCAGCCTGAACCTCGGCGAATATGGCGCACTAGACGCGAGTGTTGATCTGAACGATTTCCTGAACTTCGATGCGGGGAATGATCTCTGGAATGTACCCCTTGATGAGGGTGCGCATGGTGAGAGCGGTGGGTTCATGGGTGATATGAGTTGGGTTGATCAGGGGCCGGGGTGGTCTAGGATGCATAGTCCTCTGCCTGGCGAGGAGTTCTTTGCCGCGGCGGAGAAGGGGGCAGAGGTTGACGTTGCGGCGTAGGAGGACAGAACAGGGAGAGGAAAATTGAAATTGAGGACGACAAGGAGAAGGACTCGGAGTGGAAGTTCCCTCGAAGAAGTAATGATGAAAGTGGAAAAAACCGAAGAACCCACGAGGATCAAATATACCGGATGAATAAATTGGGTTGTCCTGGATCTGGACTATCGAAATGTATTTACGGGACGCCAAAAGGCGATTGGTGTCTGGCGTCAGGGAATCTTTGTTTTGTTTTACCCGCCTGTCTTGTTTAGTGGATTGGTTTAGAGAATAGGTAGCTAGCTAGTCAGATGGATAGAAAAGTTCGGTATACCCTGTGGACAAAGCAGAATAGCTGCTGGTTGCTGACTGCTGGCTGCTATGATGAAATAAAAGTGTTGACGTTTAATAGATCATATCTGACTTTTCGTGATTTTGTTCATGTGACATTGCACTCCTGTTTTGGTCAAAAGCAATCAAATCAACAACTTAATGAATGGACTTGACTCGACTCGACTTGACTTGGCTTGGCCTGGCCGTATCCGTTTGGCGAGGCAACTTAACCTGCCGCTCTTGTGGGTCTTTCAATCATGATAGATCTTCAACTTGACTGGACTGCGAGGGGAGGCGAACATTCTGCTTCCTTCCAATCCCCACTCTCACTCTCACCACTCTTGAATAGATCCCGACTCGATGGAATTCTCAACATGCGTAAAGTCATCTGCTGAATGAAGAAGCCTCAGGCGGTTGATCCCTCCTGCCCTTGCGGATATTCACAGACAGTACTTCGTACTGTACAATGCCACCTATGCATAATGCGACTCTCTCTCTCTCTCTCTCTCTCTCCGGCCTCTTTGATCTGCGTGCGTGCGTGCGTGCGTCTTCCGGCTTTTCAAATCCAATTGTGTGTGAGGGGGGTTTGAAAAGCGCTTTACGCTTTCCTGGTTCTTCGCTCTTCTACTATACTATCCCAACCAGTGTTTGCCAGATAGAGAGGAGGGAGGGGATTTGCATAGAAGCAATGGCGAAATATAGTTGAATGCTCCAGTGTTCCCGGGCCTGGTCTGGGCTGTCTCTCGGTGACCTGGGGTGGGAAGAGAAGATACTACGCAGAGCTCATTCTTTTATCTCTTGTTTGTTGATGCCGATGTTTATGACACTGTCCTCCCAGAAAATACGTCCAGTCCATACCCCCATCTCTTTACAAAAGTCCAAAGCCCAAACGCCGTTCATTTCCTTGGGTATAATTGTCTCTTTCCTGCAAAAGCTCACTCCTTCACTTTCCGATCCCATCCCATCCCGTCCCATCCCACCAATGTACCCAACCCATTCATCACCAGCTCCAAAGCCACAAACCCACTCCTCGACATCACATCACTTCTTTCCCCTCCCACCACCACCGTTCGCAGCTTTCTTCCCCTTCCCCTTCCCACCAGCACCCACAGCTTTAGCCTTCTCCTTCTCGCCCTCCACAAATTCCCTCATGATTCCCTGCAAAGCCTCGTTCTTCCTCGTCATGAGCAGCACATCGTCTGTCGTTATCGTTGTGCGGCCTGCGTGCCGGGAGAAGGCTTCTAGGTCGATGGCTGTTGTTTCTGGGGTGGTGTTAGTCGGCTTGTTGCGTAGACTTGTGGAACGGGGGGATGGGGGGTTGTAGATATGACTGCGGATCCGAATTGGAAATGGGGAATGCGGATGATGGGGCTGGAGTGGTTGGAGTTAAGGGAAAGAGGGAAATACCCAATTGCGCCCAAACCATCTCAGTCATAGCACCAATGAATTGCGGCGTTGCTGTCGTGCCAAGCAGCGAGGCTTCTTCATCTACCATCTTTCCGATGCTGAACCAGAGGGAGGCTTTGAGTTTCTGTTCCGTGGTGCATCAGTTGTGGGCTGTAAAAGATGTTGATGGAGTTGCACTAGAAAGGGCAATTGGAAGGAGAGAAAATAACGTACCTCACGCATGGGATCTTCATCCTCTTGTTGAGACATCGTGTTTCTCTGCGCCTCTGCTGTTGAGGAGGGAGTATTTGGAGGAGGCAGTGAGGGGTGATCTTGACTTGATATTGAGGGGACGCGTCAAAATTCCCCAGACGCGATTCCGGGCCGAGGATTCTCCTCTCCGCTCCGACCCGTCTATTCGCCGGCGCGAATTATTTCGCGCAGATGGATTGAAGGTTGAACAGTCATGAAAAGTCGCGCACCAGATCCGGACTTCCGTTCTTTTCTAATTGAGATTATTATTTTCGCGGATTGAGAGGTTCATTCGTTTTCGAAAGACCTTCCGGGCTTGACTGTTGGTTGATCTGGACTGGAACGAGAGGAGAGATTGGATTTGGGAATTGGGAATTGCAGATCTTCTGGTTTTGCTTCGCCTTCAACTACGATTGCAACGAGCGACAACGTCTTTGCGGCGACGACATCCTCACAAGGCGCGAGACTTGATCTAAAATACTCTACGGGATCAATCGAACAACGCACGATCTTCCACGGTGAATAGCACCATCGCCATAACCTCCATCGACCCCTCAATCCACATCCTCCTTACTACTCCCTCACTACCTTCACAATGGACGCCTTCCTCTCCTCCACCCTCGATTTCCTACAATGGTTCGCCTCCCTCCCCAAGCAAGGCTACGTCAACCTCACCCGTAACGCCGTGCATATGTGGGACGACATGTCAACCCTCAACTACATCCGCATGATCGCCATCGTCGGCGGCTACCTCTTCCTCCGTCCATACCTACAGAGATGGGGCGAGAGACACCAGGCTAAACAACACGAGAAAATGCTCAGTGACAAGGAGATGAATAAGGGAAAGAAAAAGGCGAAGATTAGTCCGAATGCTTTGAGAGGGGGCAAGAGTGTGAGTTTTGCCGACGAGGGAAGTGATGAGGAAGGGGAGGAAGAGAAAGAGGAGTGGGGAAAGAAGGAGAAGAAGAGGCAGAAGAAGGTTGGGAAGGCAGCCGAAGAGAAGAAGAGGGCTGAGGAGGAAGAGGAGAGTGATAAGGATATTATGGAGTATTTGGTTGATTACGAGGAGGGGAAGGATGGATGGTAGATTGTGTTTTGAGGGAGGGATGGGTGTATTATATGGTGGTGGATGGGTTTCGCGATTTGGACGGAGGATGCATTGCTGGCGTTGGTATGTGGTAATAAAGGACCCTTGGGAACGAGGGTTTCAGACAGGGGTACCGCAGGGTTACTTGTTGCACTGCATCGAGTTGTATGCTAGGCTGGCAAAGACAATGGAGACTTTCACACAACTCGAACTGTTGAGAATGTAGGATGGATTGTCTGCATTTCTTTCCTGGCCGACTTCAATGCCCAGCCCGCAAGGGACAATGGAGGCTTGCACTCAACCTGGAGGAGACCATGAGAAAGAAGAGCTGTGTGTGGCAGGAGCTCCACAATTTCTACAAAGGAGACTTCATGGACATTCGGACATGCAACGAGAAGCAAAGCAATTCTCTTCTCGCACCAAGACTGGGGAGCCAGAAGACCAGGATTCGGGAGTTCCTCAAGCCAAACACAACCCACCGCAACACCGTGGAAGTTCTTGAAAAACTTCAAGCCCGGAAGTCAGACGCAGCAGAAATCTACACGAGTCTTGGAAAGTAATCAACCTTCGGCTTGTCCGAAATACACGGAACTCGGGATCTTGACCTCTTGGAGTTGATGAAAACGGTTCTGAAGAAGTGGATCGTGACTATGACTTCAATCCAACGGGAACGGAACGGCCCACGGCAAACTTGCCTGTGACATGTGGAAGAGGCTAATGTGTAACACTGAATCGTGGATGTATTTGCCTGTTTGATATCCACTGTAATGCTGGACTCGATCGAATGATTTTGGATGGAAGGCTCAACAGATGCAGTCGTCGTAAGCTTGAAGATAGAATCGTTGGCTCGTTATGCCGAGTCGGAACTGGCTGTACGATATCGAGAGGCTTGGGAATTTTTGGACTTGCAGATGCTTGGAAAGGATATATTTCCCAAGAATTGTTTGCTAAATTGAATCCATAGTCTTTGCCTTCAATTTGCTCTATTCTTCTACTGGTTCATCTTTTGTTGTGCTATGCTCAACTTAGACATTAGTCTGGTACTCAAGTATAATATAATTGGACTTTACTCCTCCACTCAAAGACAACAAGCAGAAAAATCATAGTGCCACCGCATATCTCCAAATCAGATTTATCCACAGTTACCGCCAACTTCAAACACATTATCGCCGTGAGGGCACAGCAACAGACCCTCTTGTCCATCCAACCCCTCCAAACCCCTCCAACCAAGTCCAAACTTCATGTAGATCATCAGAATTTTCAGGCACATCCCTCTACTAATTCGTTGAAACCCGGGGGCAAATCACCCCTCCGCCCGTCATATCAACAAATGATATCGAAAGCCTTCCCTCCACCATATGCACCCTTAGAGCTAGTGACAAAAGAATACACAAACTCGAAGATATCCCCACCGCTCTTTTGTCGATGGATCTTTATAACGCGGTGATTCTGAAGTCGATTCTGACGCTTTCTGCGCTCTTCCCGTGAATATCCCGTAGTGTGGTGACTGTACTATACGAAGAGGGAAGAAGTCTTGAAGGGGTGTCATGTCCTCTCGTTTTGGCCACTGCACTTGAGCTTGCTGACGCCGCATCTTTCGTGCATCCCCCGTAGCCGCTGCACAACACTAGCCACCAATACGAGTGAGATCCAACGTCAACCTTCTTATGACTGTGATGTGAACACGAACTGAAGCTACTCCCACCTTAATACAGCTCTCATAAACAACATAACACACCTTCGTCTCATGGCCACAACATCTGAGGGGTTCTGTTAGTCAGGCTTAAGCCAAGGATTGACCATGGAAGGATTGCGCATCAATGAGCTGCTGGCAAATGGCTACTTCAAGACCAAGACAGCAAGAAGTAAGAGTCCATCTGGGCTTGACAGGTGTGTTGCATTCCTTTTTCTTGTCCAAAGGAGAATTCATCTGATGTCTTTAGATCCAATCCTCCGCCTCCGAGCTCGAACTCAAACGTCCCTTCCTTCCTTCACGCCCCCACCCATCGCCCTCAAGAACGAGAACGCAGCAGAAGTCGAGGACCTCGAAGACCACCTCCTCCTCGCCCCATCGTGGAAGACGAATCTATATCACTGGCCAGAGAATCTTCCCCATCTATCCCCTCCTACGATCCTCCGCTGCGGGGTAAAGTTGACCAGAATCCCATCATACTAGAAGCGGAGGTCACAGCTGCAGAAAGAGCTATCCTGCAGGATGTCGACTGTCCAAAAGATGTACATGGAAATCCGGAGAGGAGGTTCGTTTTTATCCCAAAGGCGGAGAGTACTTCTGGTTCCGACGATGAGGTGAGGCAGCGCAAGAGGGAGATGAGGAATAAGCCGAAAGAAAAGCAAAGAGAGGAGCCACTACGCAATGAATCGAGATACGAACCTGGGAAATATGATCCACGAAGAGAGGAGAAGCCGCGGAGACAGGAATTACCTCGACAAGATTCCAGACGGGAAGAGAGACGGGAGACAAGAAGGGAGGAGCGGCCAGAGAAACCACCACGACAAGGCTCAGGGAAGGAAGAAAGACCTGAGAAGCCACCCCGACCGGACACAAGAAGAGAAGTCAAAATTGACCAACCACACCCACCACTCGAGCGAAGGAGGAGTAGACAGGATCTTCCAAGTCTCGAAACCAAAGTCCCACGAGAAATACCACCAAAGTTCAGAAGAAGTGCTTCGGCCTTTGCCGTCAGCCCAAGAGATGACGAGACGCCAAAGCCACCCGGTCCCCGAACTCCAGCAGGAGAATACTTCCTGTCCCCAGAAGCCATCAGACCAAAGGAGTACTTTTCTCAGTCCGTGCCTCGCCAACAAGCTCATGATGCTTTATGGGGAAAGACTGGAACTCCAACGGACAAAAGAAATAGTGGTAGCTTTTCTGGATCTCGTCCCGGTACGCCGTCTTCGGATAAACGAAACAGTGGGAATTTCGAAAAGTTGACTAGACCGCAACAATTGATGGAAGAAGTAGGACGCCCAGGTGAAAGAGCTTCTGGTCGATCTTCGAGATCATCAACGCAAAGAAAGTCATATTACAGCAGCAGCGAGGGTGAAATTACAGATAGCGATTCCGAGAAACATAGACGACATCTTGGACCCAGAGGAAGAGAAGATCACCATCTGAGATCTCCGTCGAAATCCAACAGGTCATCGATGGATCTCAAGGGATCAAGACGTTCATCCCCACTTCCTTCTCCCAAGGTCTCCCCAAGTCAGATTCCTAGAGGAGATTACGTTGAACGCGCGGAGACCTTCCCACAGTCTGGTCGAAGAAATACATCACGCCCAGTCTCGCCCAATTCCGAGACCCCAAGACCAGAGAGGTTGAATCCTGTTGATGTCCCACGACCAAAATCAAGAGCAGGTGAAGCACCGGCACGCCCATCTGCCACATCTTATACCTCTCTTCCGATTCCCATTCCATCAAGAATCGATCCCCACTCACCAGGGGAAACAAGGAAATCACCAGCAATTCCACAATTCGGAGAGGCGAATTCCTGGCAACCTCCACCTTTTCAACCATCACAAAATCTTGACAAGCCTGTTGGTTCGTACCGACGATATTCTCAGGACATTGAACGTGGAAGTGTTGCACCTCTACCCACCTGCCCTCGAATGCATTTTACTCGTGGAAGAAACGATTGGCTGACTCTGCCTCAATGTCCGTCTTTTGACATCTGCCCATCTTGCTTCAATTCAATCATCGCCCCTACTGATTTTCGGAACCTTTTCATCCCTGCTGCTCGTCGATCACCGGATGTTGAGGTTCTTTGCGATTTCGGTAGCTCTCCATGGTACAGAATTGCGTGGCTGTTGACGAGGAAAGAGAGAAGGAGGGACTTGAAACTCTTCTATGGACTGGCCAACATCGCTGCAAACTACCAACCATGTCTTGGTAGCCATGAAGTAGTCAGACAGTGGCATTCTGTGATCGACCACAAGACGGGCGCTCCAGTTCGAGGATTTGATGTCTGTTACAGCTGCGTCAAGAGCGTAGAGATACTCCTCCCGACCATTCGAGGTGTGTTCGTGAGAACCGAAACGGGATCCAGTCCAAGAATCTGCGATCTGAGATTCGACAGCATACGCTTCGTCCAATACTTCGATGCCTTGGAAACCGCTGCAGACCAAGCATCCTACCACGACGATCCACCAGATACCCGCGACCTCGCAAGCCTCGCCCGGCGACTCGCCATGTTCCCAGAATGCCAGCACGACAAAGACCTCCTCGACCGCCGCTGGCACATGATAACCCAACTTCCCGAATTCACCGTCTGCGAAGAATGTTTCGATGAAGTCGTCTGGCCCGAACTGGAAGAAGATAAAGCCATCCCGCTCATGTTCAACAAGACTCTGCAGCGCTTACCGAAAGCTAGCTGTCAGTTGTACAGCGCAAAGATGCGAGGGATCTTCAGACTCGCGGTTGATAGTGGGGATTATAAAATGCTAGCTTCGAAAGCAAGGGAGAGGAAGAGTATTGAGAGTGCGTATAAGGCGAATTTGGGAGAGTTGAGGAGACAGAAGGGTGGCGGGGTTGTGGAGAGGGAGGTGGGGAGGTTAGAGGGGAGTGGAGGAAGTGGGAATGATGGCTGGTGGCAATGAATGAACGATTACACGTATGAATTATGAGAATGAAATGATGACAATACCGTGTGCTTTGCTTATTACTGAATTACTGGTGTGGAAAGTGCTAATTTTAGCGCGGTGCGGTGGTGGGCAGCAAGCGAGTTGTTTACTTTCTCCTCATCGGGTCAACGTCGCTCGCAACATCGACATCACCTTCAATCACACCTTCGCTCTCAGATCTTTGATCTTCGCACAACATCACGCGCGCGCTAACTTGAACCACAAACCAAACACGCAACAGACAAGAGAATCACAACAATGTCGTACAAACGACAAATGGTAAGCCTTCCTCTGCCTTCTCCATTACCCTCCCTTCAAGTCCCCTCTTTTTTGTCGCGACAAGATTTGAATCCATCTAACACCATCTCATCACAGAAGAAAATCTGGCGCCGACTCCAAGACCCCAACGCGCCTCAGCCCCGGCATCCTATCCCAAGCCGTGAGGCCTTCGACGATGTGTGCGCTGCGTTCCTACAGGCTGAGCTGGGACCCGAAGGTGATGTAGATGGAGGCGAATGGGGTGGACCTATGGGAGAGGGACGGACATGGAGATCTGGTAATAAGGCTAGTGATGATGTCCAGACGTATCGAGCTGAGTGGAACATTTGGGCGTATTATTGTGAGTTACATTGTTTCTGTTCATGCGCTCTTTGTTGCGCGATGACATATGGCACAGAGGGCACCGAGTTTCTGTATACAAACTAACGAACCATTCTAGACGGCGAAGAAGATCCTTTCCCCGGTACTGACCCAGCTGTTACTCTTGCCTCCATCGAGAAATACCAATCCACCAACAACGCAGAATCTCACTCGGTCCAAGATGGAAATTACGCCGTGCAAGACATCGGTTTTGAGCTAAGAGGAGGTCGACCATTCGCAGACGTGCAAAGTAGGGCAGATGCAGCAAAGGAGAGAGCGTTTAAGGCTATTGAGCGGCGAGCGCAGGAGGCGAAGATATTTTCGGAGAATAGGAGACGCAGGACTGAGGTACGCCGGGAAAGAAAGGATAGGGAGAGAGAGCGTCGTAGGGGTGGGGACGGGGATGGTATGAATGAGAACGAAGCTAGGGGATGGATGGGGAGTTATAATCGGGATAACGATGGGTATGGAAAGTCTGTTGAGAGTTATGGCCGTGAGCAGGGTGGGTATGAATATGAAGAGACTCGAGAGGGCTATGGTCGCCGTAAAGGTGACGATTATGACGATCGTCAAGAGGCTTATGACCAAAAAGGTCGCGTTGAGAGAGATGACCGTCGGTATGATATGGGAGGACCGGTTCGGGTCGCAAGAGGACAAAACACCAGAGATGACTATGGCTGCGATGATCAGGGTCCGCGAAACTCCGGCTTCAAAACTTGGCGTCGTCCGGGCAAGGAGGAGCGCGGAGGCAGAAGCAGGAAGAATTTTAAAGATTCCAAAAGACATAGACAGCAACCTCCTACTCTCCGTCGCGAAGATGCGGGTCGATACACTGAGGATGAGGAGGGCTTTGAACGAACATCACAATGGGTCCAGGATAGCCAAGTCCAAGTCCAGGACAGTTTCCAGGATGAGGGATGCCAAGTCGAGACTGGGGAGATGGTCGAGACTGGCTTGCAAGGTCGTCGTGATCGTGGATTCGGTGTCATGCAGGACGCGACGGAGTATTATAAGGAGGTAAGTTTCCCGCTGAGTTTCTAATACAGGCCGATGCTAACCCGTTCAGAATCGTAAAAGCCGTTGAGAAGAATAAACAGTGATACTCGCAGACTGTACCTGGATGGTCAGAGAAGGGTGGTACTGAGTCTTATTTCTTTGGGCTATCATGACAGCTGATAGTTGATGGGTGGTATCCATTGAATGTACCCTTCCCCTTAGAAAGTTTGCAGTCTTTTTGACGCTTCTCGAAAGCTCTCTTGAGTCTTGAGCAATCATTCGGAAGGATAAGATGTTCCTGAAGATGCGAATGGCTTCCAGGCAATGACTTCACTAAATCAAATGAGCCTTAAGTAGGTATAAATGTAGTCATCCTCGTGATCTCGTTCTCCTTGGATGTCGTGAAATGTTCTCAAAACATGATGCCGATGCCATGCTTCTCGGCAGCTTGATTTCTTCACCTGGAGCAGTCAAGACTGAAATCTTGCTAAGTTCGAGCCGTCTGGTATTCAATGGTCGTCTGGGGCCGTTGAAGCTCTAGCCTGATTTGGCTAAAGGAAAACATCCACTCAGGCCCTCAGTCGAAAACACCTCTTCACCCCTCATCCCACGAGCCCTCTTAATAATTTCCATCACCATCACACAAACAAAATTTCCGCTCTTCTTCCGAAGCAACAAATTCCGTCCCAGCCACCACCACCTTCTCCACAACAGCCAAGATTCCTCCTCTCCTCCCATCTCAAACCCTACTAGACACATCAGCTTCGACCGTGATCTATCGTAGTGCCGTCGAAAATATCTGGGATAAGCTGGAAAGAAAGGGATCAGCACCTCGACCGATGAGCTTCTGGGAAGGATTCGATAACATCCGCGATATATTCTATCAGGCTAAGTATTGCCAGCACTGAACACATCAAGGTGTACCGCACGGGATGAAACATCCACGCCTACTTCTGTAGGTTTCCCCTCTTGGTGTTGATTTCATCTTTGATCAAAGATTTGGAGTTTGGACAAGGGAGAATGCATGGGCAGGGTTTGTAAATAAGGAATGTCTTCGGTTTAAAGTGGCTGGATATATTTAAGATAAGAATTGTGGTATTTGTGAATAAAGGAGATAATGGTACACCACAATGAAAAGCAGAACTTGATGTAAGGAATTCATTGTTCCATATATAAATACCTTTCCACCACTTTCAACTTTCCGAAAAAGACCCTTTGGCTCTTGAAGCCCTAATGGTTAGAATTTCGATCCATCCATCTCTATTAAGTACATGTCCGCCACGCCAGCGAAATATCCACCAGCCCAGAATCATAAATCGTTCCTGACCCCGTAGAATTACTCTCTCTCGTCATCCTAACCTGACTGTTGATGTTCACCGGCAATGATGGCCCACAAGGCGACCAGACCTTCTCGTTCGAAGCCGAGTCGTCAGTAGCATACGGGGCATTGTAAGGCCCCGTGAAATTCGACTGGGTTGAACTTTGCTCCGAGTCTGTTTTGTCTTCGTTAGCTTACACACAATGACAAAGGATGGGCAGGAACTCACATCCTGAGAAGTAGTATGTGGTTTTGTGAATTGCCAATACTCCACCTTCCAGGGAAGCATAGCCGGAATATGTCGCACCTGCTACGGCATACTGATAGCCAGCCGGATATTCAAGGTTGAGGTTGATTTGGCAGTTTTTTCGTAGTTCCGTCGCTGGTGCGCCTGCCCCAATTGAAGCTGCATATCCTCCGAATGCAATCACAAGTCTCCAAACCCGTCAGATACTCTTCTGTGCATTGTATGTGTAGAATCGTCATACCTGGTGGAATTGATTGGCACAGAAAACTTCATCGACCCTTGTGGACACCCAGTTCCTCCATACGAGACACTTCTCAAATGTGGTGATGTGAAGTTACTTCCTTGGGCAAACGCCGATCCCAGAAAAATCATCGAAGACAGCATTATTTCAGGTAGTGAAAACATTGTTGCGATCGTGGGCACTGCGACCTCTGGAATCTTCAATCACAACAAACTGGGAAGCAAATTACTTATACTTTCCCCTCACACTTGCAATTAGATGAGCATCGGCCTAGCCATACCGAAGTAACACTAAAGACTCTTTTTAATTAACCTTAATAAACCTCCGCATCCAAAGCAGCGGCGATTTCATCATTATCCCAGCAATGTGTTGCATCTACGATTAGCCTAAGCTCATCTCGTTTATACAAATTAAATCGATGCAGGGTCCTAGCTCCCTCAGAGATATTTTTGGAAACATGGCTACGTTTGGATGTGTTTTGCTTGTCCCGTTTCTTGAGTTCGGAAGCTGGCTCGCGAGAGGGGTATGTTGATGAGAGGGGGTTAGTCATGTGATCCGGACTAGGACTTGAAATTCCGGACAGCATTCAATCTGATTTGGCTGGGTAATAAATTCGCGCTCTATATCGTGGGTATCGTACAATCAATCACCATCCTTGTCAAGCAGCAAACAACGCACATTCTCTCCATCTCCATCCACAGTCGATGTGGTGTTAGCATCCCACGCATCTCCATCAACATCACCACGTCCTAGACCAACCAGTTCGGCTTCCGCCTGTTCATCAACAGTCTTTCCTTTTTCAGCTCCTGTATTGTCACCTGCAGTCTCCTTCTTTCTTGGACCAGCTCCCATCAAATCACCCTTTCGATACTCCTTCTGATCCTCAACTGCTTTTCTCCAGTACCTAATCTCCCTCGACCGATACTCAAACACAAAATCACTCGTATGCTTCTCCTCTAGCGACTGTGCCACCTCCCTCGAGATCTCAATATCCGGTCCAATATTAATCGGTACCCCGAGTGGTGGCGTCTCTCCCCCAAATTGAGATCCCCTCCTCGAGCCCGAATCTTCGAAATTGCTACATCAGCTCCGTGAGCTATCTTGATTCCGGTGATCATGTAAAAATTGTCGCGGAATCGACTGTTTTCAAACACTGATGGATATCCGGTTCCTTGAAAATGGCCTGAATCTCGGAAATTGACGGAGAGATGGTCTTGGTGATGAGTTCGGAGAATTTGCACGTCGAGTGCTCGATCTTGTCCCAATTTCCACTGACTTCTGGGCCGATTCTCATTCCGCCCAAGAATTCTACCTATATTCCTACCTTTCCTATTCGTGCTTAGTTGTCGAGATGAGTCGATGTGGCTAGTAGTGTCGACTTCGAGGGCCGAGAGAAGCAGTGATTTCTTTCCGTTGATTAAGAGTTCTGGAGAGCGGGTTGACTTGATGATGGTTCCTAGATGTATTGGGCCCTTGGGGGAGAGTGTCCCCAGTCGGAACAAGGAAGTAAGTTTTCGACATTTGAATAAAGCCCGAGGATTTCTGAAGATTCTCGTCAAGAAAGCGACAAGCGACAATGTTGTTTCACTGTTTGTGATGGGAGGGCAAGGCTCGTGGGCAAGGCTCGTACTGATACATACTGGTGAAGGTGGGTACTTTGGTCCTGACATCTGGGAATTCCAATAGATGGTAGTCCTGATTTTGTAGAGAAGGTGGATACCGAAGGAGGAATGCCAGTTTGTTGAGTGTGTCTGTACGGATATTTGGACCTCTGAATTTATGGTTCCAAAAGCCCACGAAGTATCACGAATGATCCGAGCTCATCGAGCTTTCCGAAGATTCCGAATATATGGCAGGCGGCCGTTCTCTCTTCCTGGATGGCCTGGACAACATAAACCTCTCAAATTTCTCTGTCCTATCGATCACGACCTTCGTAGCTGTGAATTCCGTATTTTCAGTCACGACAGCCAAACGAACTGGCGCAACATTCGGATTTGCAACGTAAACCTCGTCGATCGATCCTCTTCTTCGAGGAATCCAGTCCGCTCGACTTGTTCGAACAAAAGCCCAGACCAAGAACAACAGAAACAGAAAGCCAAATATCGACCCAACGACTGCACCGATGACATTCCCTTTGCTCGGTGAAGAGCTCGCAGTCGGAGATGGTGTGGGGTTGGGATGGTCGCCAAGGAGGATCGTAGATGTATATGTTGCGCCTGTTATGGTGACCCAGTGACTTGTCGGTGTCGCATCTGCTCGAGCAGTGATGGGGAAGTCTGGCATTCCTTCCGTTAGGTATGTTTGCACGCAACCTAGAGTAATGATGGGGTCGAGATGGCGGTGAAGCCACTATTTGTATGATCATGCGGGGGTCTCATATGGGTTGGCATAGTTACCAGCGCTTCGATGTGGTACGAAGTTGTACCAGCGCTGTCCGGGCTCGCCTCTTTGATGCATTCTAGACAAGGCATTGGAGATGTAGAGAGTTATGAGTAGTAGCACTCTTTGACATGTTTTATGATAAAAGTAGAATGTAAACAAATGCCACCAGGTCTCAATCGATCCTCCGAATATCCAGAACGCCAAGATCAATCCCTCCACTGTGGCACGGTCGGCCCCGCTTTGTCCAGGCTCGGCTTTACCAAAATCTCGTCACCTGTGACAGTTGCCCTGTGGAATCCAGAATTGCGGCTGAATAACCTCATTTCTTCACACAAATGATGGGGGCTCTCGATAAGTATGTGGATAGCTCGAAGCGGGAAGATACCTTGAAAGAAGACATACGAACTCGCTATCGCGCTTTTTGATGAGGGTAAATTCAAAGACGCCGTCGTGTTGTGTCAACAAAATGGAGCCTGAAAACCCTCGGAACTGATCACAACTGTTCCGTTTCCGATCAAGAAGCTTTGGCTCAGGCACACTACTAGGTGAAGAGGTTTGAAGAGGCGAGGAAGTTAGACTAGGCGGCTTTAGATCTAAAGATCCGGATTGAGGGATTTGACTCACTTTCAAAAGAACTCCTTGAGGTGAAATTAAATCTGGCACAGGATCTTGTCGCTCTCAAGAAATTTAACGATGTAGTGAAGATCTAGGAGAGCGTTTATAAGGGCTACAAGGACGTCGATATCCAAGTTCTGACGACTTGGCAGCTTGTTGGCATTATTCACGATAATATGAAAAGTCCAGGGAATTGAATGAGTTGGCTCTGCAAAAGTGGATTGAGCTTCGTGCCTTGGAGGAACAGATTACTTGAGTAGAGAAGGTTTGAATTAGAATGTGAAGAAGATTGAAAGCGTGAAGAAAAGAAGGAAGTTGTTGAGAAGAAGAAAGCAACGGAGGCAGGAGAAAAAAGTTAAGGCAGAACAGGCGGCCGGAATTTCGAGCAGGGACGAATCGCTGGTGGTAGCTTAAAGTTTGTGACTAACATAGAGGCAGATATGGAGGCTGCGAAGGAGGAAACTCCTGAACAGTAGGAATGAAATCCAAGAAGGAGACGGAGAAGAAGTACATAGAGGAAGCCAAAACTCACCCACTTGAACAAGAACGGCTGGCCAAAGAAGTGAGACTCAAGGAACGGGCAGAAAAGTCGGCTGCGGAAGAAAAGGTCAAGGTTGAACAGATTGAAGCTCGGAAGGCTGAAAATAAGAAGTAGGTCGGGGAGCTGTTGAAGGAGGAGGCTGCGAAGAGCGAACACTTGACGGCGAAGGATGCGAAGATCCAGAACCCACTTCCGTCATTCAATATTAATTGGACTCAAAAGTACCCTGTTTATGGATTCCTCAACCATCCTTCGCCATTGCAATTCCTACCGTTCACGCCGCACAGACTTGGAGACCCTCGAGAACACACACCTCACAAATGTCTCGTCCAAGATCTAGTTCAGCAGACAATCGAAACCCGACGGACAACATTAAGTTCTGCCATGTCTCGAAATCTGACCTCTTTTCCCAAGAGGGTGCAGCAGAGGCTCGTTCGGCAGTTGGAAGTGGATCTGGGAATGAATCTAATTTGGTTCTGCGACCTTGGGCTGAAGACACGGAGCTCCAACAACGTCTACAAACCGAACCGTCCTGGATAGGGCAGCCACGGGCTAGTGGAACGTCGACACGGACACGATGGGAAAGACCAGTCTCGGTGGAAGACAGACAGAAAGAAGCACCGCCATGGGTTGAGTTAGTCCAACGTAGATTGGCAAAGCCGGCACCGGAAAACGCAAAGGCGAGCCACCTCCTGAGCAAAGCCTGCCTCCCCATTGCTGAAGCCTGATTCGGCATTTAAATCAATTCCTGATATTTCTCGATCTCGATCACTCAATAATCGCAAGGACAAAGAAGCTCCGCCAGCCCGAGTGAGATCTGGTAGGTATTGGGACAGTCCAATTTTCCTCTTTTGAATGTTTCAAGAATTTCTTAAGACATGTCTTTCCCTTTCCGGAGAAGTTGCTAACCCCTTGTTACCTACAGTTTCCGCCACTCCTGGACAGAAAGATGGGCCTCCGCCGAATCTAAAGAAGACCAACGTAGAGCCGAATTACAGCCAACTGTTTGATGCCAAAAGAGGAAAAGAAAACAACAACAGGTAGTTTCTCTCGATGGATTGAAATCTATCTAATATTTGATAGTGCTCACGTAGTAAAGAGCTGGTTTCATTTCCTTGCATCAGAGACTCAGAAACTTATGTTCTTTTACCAGATGTCCCAAAACAAAAGAGTGAAAATTGCAATACTTGACACAGGAATCGACCTTTCCCATCCATACTTCAAACAGGATCAGTCAAAAATCCGAACGGATGGACGGATTAAAGTACTAGAGGATTTTCTTGACCCGGACGGCAAGGCCTTTGAGACATGTGGGCACGGAACTCACTGTGCTGCAATTCTTCGAAAGGTAGCACCGGAAGCGGATATATATGTTGCGAGAGTGGCATATGACTTTGACGGTATTCTCGATTTGGGGATCGTTGCCAAGGTAGGTCATCCGTTATGTTTTCAGCAAGGCTGACTCTTCAGGATATCAATCGAGCATGCAGAAGCGGCAAAGACACCGGTAAAAGGAACTGGAATGGATATCATCACGATGACCTTTGGATTCTATAGAATATATCCAATCGTTCGGACAGTAATACGACAAGCCTTGGCCAAACCAATCCTTATCTTTGCTGCTGCTTCGAACAACGGAAGAAGACGAGCCATTGCATATCCTGCGAGTTTGACAGGGGTATTTTGCATCAACTCCGCAAGTGGTGATGGTTTGCCATCAAGCTTCAACCTCGAACTCAAACCAGTTAAGACATTCACCCTAGAAAAGCACTCCTGGAAGTGATCCTGGAAGTGATCCTCAAGATCCCTTATAAAGAATATGCTGAAAAAGATATAACACGCTATAATTAAGTTAAAAATACCCCTTGTAAGATCAATCTTAAAAAGCGAGGTGTGAGTGGAGAATTTCATAGACAAAATCAAGGGAGGCATGCTAGCCAAGGTGTTGATTAGTGGGATTTGCCACTAAAGCTACAGGGGCCATAGGCCCTATAGAGCTGAATCGGCGACGCCGAAGGGAGCCTGTAAAGCTAAAGTCGGTAAGGCTGACAAAGGCCTATAGAGCTGAACGAAGTTCAGCTTTACAGGGGTTTTGCAGCCTGTTAGTGTACTGCCTTACAGTGCCTTAGGCACTATAGAGCCCTATATATATAGCATGCGTAGCATTATAGTTAGCGAGGCAATTCAATACCATTTCACTAAAACCAACAGGTTATAAAGCCCCAAGCCGCACGTACTCTACGCTATAACCTTAATTCCTTCAATGCCTTTGCCTTACCACCGGAAGCCTATAATTGCTGTAATCACAAAACCTTAAAAGCCTATAGTCGTTATAGCCCATTATAAAATGAATGATTATAGTATTAAACGTCCTTGTATCGGGAAGCTCATAAGGCCTAACTATAGGCCCTGGAGTATATAAATCAAACGATTATTACAAGGGCAAACCCTCTGGAAAGTCGTCGAATTAGGGGTTGAGGCCCCTAAAACCATTAAAGGGGTGCCTATAGAGGCACCCATCGGAGGCCTTGGAGGAGGCTTTATAGGGAGCACTATAAAGGACTTAGGGAAAGCAGGGGGCCTAAAAGAGCCTATGATAAACCTTTCAGAGGTTAAGGATGCTAAGGCAAGCATTATAATCATGAGGTTATATGCGCAGGGGCCTTTATAGCATATATTGCTAAAGGAGACTGCTAAAAAGCAATGGGAGGCCCTGAAATCCAAATACGGGCCTTTAGGATTAGCGCAGTTAGGCGCTAAGATTTAGGCTTTTACAGCCTATCAAGCCATTGGAGCAGACGCTAAGATTACTGATATTGCCAATAATCTTAGCACTTTATAGGCTGAAATAGGGGATATCTCCCCTATGAAGAAGCCAACTGATACACTGAAAATATCACTATTTTTTTAGGTAGTTAGGCTTCTGGACCCCCGCTACAACGCCTTGATTTTACAGCTGGAAATTAGTAAATCAACTACTGATTTTCAGGCTATCGTGGCTCACCTTATGGAGGCTGAGCGTCGAATTAGGGCCTTTAGTATAGGGTTAAAGCCCTTAAAGGAGTCAGCCTTCAGGGCTAAAGCCCCTGGGGCTTCAGGGGATCAAAAGCTTAAAAAGAAGGCTTCAGGCTTCAAGGGAGCCTATTATAACTGTGGTAAAATAGGCCATAAAAGCGCTGAGTGCAGAACTCCAAGAAAGGCTATAAAGGCCTTTACAGGGCCTTTAGTAATGCCAGGGGGAGGCAGAGGCCTATCCCCGCCACTAAATCAGGCCCATAGCGCTGTGGAAAAAGCCTTTTGAATAATAAATACAGCGTTTAATACGCTGAATAACCCTTTGTGGGTTATTGATTCAGGTGCCTTTAGGCATATGACCTTTTGTAAGGAGGCCTTCAGCGAGCTTTGCACGCTGAAAGAGCCTATTTTGATTCTTACAGCATTTGGGGTCACTTTACAAGCTATGTCTTAGGATACAATCCCATTAAGAATAGCCCTACAAGGCAGAGCACGCATTGTAGCACTCATTGAAGTATTATATGTCCCAGGGCTTGCAGGGAGCCTAATATCAGTGCTTCAGTTATAAAACAAAGGAATTACAGTGAGGACCACTATAAAAGGGCCCTTATTGATCGAACGCCAGAGGGTTCTTATAGGGATTGCAAGGAAAATCGGTAAATCCTATGCCCTGGAAAGCGCTGTAGCTACAATGGAATCAGCATTGAATGCTACAGGCCTTATAGCGCCAGAGACCTCTGGAGGGGCTCCCGCCACAACTAGCCTACCCTTAGCATAGGGTAATTTAGTTGTGGAGCCTAAGGGGGGCCCATAGGGTAGCTCAATTGTGGAGGCTCAGAGGGGCCCATAGGGTAGGCCAGTTGTGGCGCTACTTAGAGACTCTTAGGATAAGCTCATTATAAAGCTACCCTATAATCAAAGCAAGCTGTGGCACCGCCGTTTCGGGCACCTAAGTACAGCGAGCTTATAAGGTATATATGCTATAACTACAGGCTTATTAAAGCCTATTGGACCTTTGGATGAAGCTTGTAAGCCTTGTAGGCTTATTAAAGCTATTAGAGTAATTAATTGAAAAAGTCTTAAAAGGGCTAATAAGGTCCTTTAGCATTTTCATATGGACTTTTGGGGGCCTTATAGGGTACCAAATATAGGGGGATATGCCTATATTCTCACTATAACGGACGATTATAGTAGAAAGTTGTGGGTACGCTTAATAAAGCTCCGCAGTAAGTTATGCCCTATATTTATAGCATTCAAAAATGCTATAGAATTAAAGATAGGCCTAAAGATAGGCGCTATTAGGCTTAATAATGCCCTTGAGTTTGTGGCGTTAGGGGACTTCTTTAGGCCCTACGGGGTACAATTTAAGTATATTACAGCATATACACCGGAGCAAAATGGCGTTTCTGAACGGCTTAATAGAAGCCTAGTCACTATGGCTAGGTCTATGCTATTAGACGCTAAATTACCCCCAAAGTTTTGGGGAAACGCTGTAATTATAGCATATTACCTTCGAAATCAAATGCCTATAGGGCCTAATGGTCTTACCCCAAAAGAGGCCTATAGCGGCAAACGGCCTTATATAGGGCACTTAAAAGCCTGGGGATGCCTAGTTTATGCTCATGTACCAAAAGAGCATAAGGCTAAGTTAAAGCCTACAGCGGTACGCTGTATATTCATAGGGTATACCCCTACAGCAAGGCAATATAGGCTTTACAACCCTGTAAATAATCAAATTATACTATTTACAGCGCCTATCTTTGCTGAAGGAAAGCGCCTATAATGGGATTAGCAGCAGGAAGAGCTTATAGGGGTTGAAATTATCCTTTGGGACCCTATGGAGCTTGTATCAGGGGAAGAGGCCCCTAAAAAGCCTGTGAATAGCGCCTTTGAAAAGCCTGAAAGGCTTTACGACTCAAAAGGGGAAGAACTTATAAGGGACACGATTATAATGAATACAAAAAGGTTAGCACCTATAGCTATAGCAAATGGCCTTTCACAAAATAACCTAAATATGCCTAAAAGCCCTAGAACTTGTTCTAAAGGGCCTTTAAAAAGCCTATCATTATAGGCTCTCACAACTAACCTATCCTTTACTCAAGGTAGCTCAACTATAAAGGTGGAGCCTATAAAGTATATTTGGCTCCCAAAGACCTACGCTAAAGCTGTAAATAATATAATGAATGGAGAATACTGGAAAAAGGCTATTAATGAGGAGCTTATTAAATTATAGGCCTTGAATACCTGAGAGTACGCTAAATTACCCCCTGGAAAAAAAGCTCTCAGCTTTACTTAGGTATTCACTATAAAGTACACTCTTATAAGGCTGATTGATCGCTATAAAGCTCGATTAGTGGCCCAGGGCTTTGGACAAGTGCCTGGAAATGATTTTTTAAAAACCTTTTCCCCTACAATTCGCTCTAAAAGCCTATGGCTTTTATTAGCTTTAGGGGTTATAAAAAACCTAAAAATGCGTCAAATAAACGTGGTTAATGCCTATCCACGCTTTAAGTTACACGTTATAGTGTATATGCGGGCTCCTAAAGCGCTAGAAGCCCTTAAAGGGAAGGTTTTTAGGCTTAATTGGAGCTTATATGGCCTAAAACAATTAGGAAAAGAGTGGTACATTGAAGCCTGTAAAGGCTTAGAAAGCTTAGGCTTTACTCCCTATTTTAATGAGCCTTCAATATTCAAAAACCCTAAATCAAAGGTTATTATAGGCTTATATGTTAATAATATGCTTATTCTGGGGCCTAAGTTATAAGATATTTAAGCTATAATCACAGGGATCAAAGCCCTATGGGAAATCAAGGATTTAGGTAATGTGAGCCTAATCTTAAGCTTTAAAATACGCCGAGACCGCCAAAAACGTATGCTGTATTTGGATCAAGAGCAATATATTTATAGCGTATTTAAGAAGTTTTAATTATAGGATGCAGCCCCTATAACTTTCCTTATAGGGGACCAGAATATCTTAATTAAGGAATAGCCGGACGAAGTATAGGCTAATCAAAGCCTGTACCAAAACGCTATTGGAGCCTTAACTTGGATTTCTAGGGGCTCTTGTAGTAATATTGCTTATGCTATTGAACAGCTAAGCCAGCACTATAACGCCCTTATGATACGCCATTGGAACGCTGTAACAAGGGTGCTTCAATACCTAAAGGGCATTGCCTAATACTGTACAGCGTACGGGCCTAAGGGGCATACAGGGAAAAAGGGCCTGAAACTTTAGGGTTACTCTGACGCCGATTACACCGGAGATATATTCAATAGGCACTTTGTTTTAAGGCATATATGGTGCCTAAACAGGGGGCCTATTACCTGGAATAGTACCAAACAGCGCTTTATAGCACTATTAACCACTGAATCAAAGTATATCGCACTCTTTGAAACAAATAAACAGGGGCAGTGGCTTAGGGCACTACTTAAGGAGCTTCAGCGACCTCAATACCTAAGTGGGAGCCTAGCTATCCTTATATTTAGCAACAATTAGGCTTATATAGCGCTATCAAAGGACCTTGTGGCATATAGCCGTACCAAGCATATTAATATTTGATATCATTATATTCAACAGCTTATTATCTATGATAAGGCCATTATAACTTACCTCCCTATGGGGAAGATGATTGCTAATATGCTCACTAAACCCCTGCCAATTACAGCGTATAGGCGCTATATTCAGGAGCTATTCAGGGTTTAGCCCGGGAGGCTAGAAGCCTGAAGCCAGGGGACTACAGGCTGCGCAAAGGAATGCGCATAGGGTAAGCTCATTATGAAGTTACCCTATAAGTATAATGTTTTCAGCAAATGTGAGGCCTAAAGGAAATAATAGAGCTACGCAAGGGGGCTGTTAATTAATGGGATTTGCCACTAAAGCTACAGGGGCCATAGGCCTTATAAAGCTGAATCGGCAACGCCAAAGGGAGCCTATAAAGCTGAAATCGGTAGGGCTGACAAAGGCCTATAAAGCTAAACAAAGTTCAGCTTTACAAGGGTCTTGCAGCCTATTAGTGTACTGCCTTATAATGCCTTAGGCATTGTAGAGCCCTATATATACAGCGTGCGTAGCACTGTAGTTAGCGAGGCAATTCAATACCATTCCACTGAAACCAACACAAGGGCTCGCTTAAGCCCTTTCATCCTTAAACATAAGCTTCTACTTAATTTCAGTGGGACTTAATATCAGCTAATGCTTTAGCATGCCTTAGAACTTGCCAAATATATCAACTGCCCTTCCCTCAATTTTTATTTCTTTTTTCTAAATATTTTTTCCTTCTTTAACTATATACCCTCATTATTACCCACCTTTACCATCGCTTCTCTATAATCTTCCCTTATAATCTCCTTTTATAGTTTTCCCTTATAGTCTCTTCTCATAATTTTCCCTTATAGTCTCCCCTTATAATCTCCCCTTATAGTTTCCCCTTATAATCTCCTTTCCTTATCTCTTATGTGATTTAAATTAATTAAATAAAATCCAAAAAATTAAAATACTTAAGCTCACACCGCTTAAATTTTTGCCCCCCATATGAATCTCCTTATTAGTCTTAACACCCCTAATGGGTAAAACGGTCTGGGCCACTCATAGCTCATTGTTGTACTGGGGCTATTCCTGGGAATTACTTCCAGGAGTGCTTTTCTAGGGTCAGCATCATGGGCGAGGACGTCACCTGCTCCTGGACGACACATCAGAATGAGGGCCCTCAACGATCAATGTCGGGTACATCAGTGGCAAGACAAAAAGCAGCTGCGGTTGCTGCACTGATTCTCGAGCACGTCATGCAGAATGACCCCGAGTTGAGTTTGGCTGAGTAGCTAGAGGAGTACAAGGAGTATGATTGGGACGTCAAAAATCTTCTCACTCATGTCAAAGCACAAAGATGGATACAAGAATATCGTTCCTTGAGAATTACTTTCAGCGACGGGTAGGGCTAAACGATCGACTATTACTGGACTTATGGAGTGGGCAATGAGGAATCCTGGAGGACAATAAACTCACTAGACTCCAGGTCTTGCTTTTGCGCCCCGACAGAGACCAAAACTGCACCGCCATCGACCGGCCCTAAAAACAGGATTCACTTTCGCCGGATTACTCTCATGTTCTGAGTTGTACTTACGACACGCAATGATCTCGGCTATTATCATTTAATGCTACCTAGAAAGCATCGCAAAGTCTCTAGCAGCATTTGATGCAGACCGGTCAACACCCCCATGAAGTCCCGAGATTCTCTAGCAAAGAAGACCAACTTCCCAACCACTATAGACGTAACTGAGAGCGGGGAGAAACGCCAGCTGAATGACTGCAATACGTGCGGCTTGTTGAACGATCCATACCTGGATCGAGACCTCACCCGCACCGAAGCAGTTCGCCCGTCAAGAGAAAGCACCACCAAGGTTCTTGCTGAAACCATCGCCAAACTCAGGTTTGCCGTCCTTGCTTGCCTTTCTCTCACCATCTGAAGCAGCTGTGGTGAGAGTTAGTATGTATCTCAAGTTTCGCAGAAAGGAATGTCACGGGAATGTCACGAGAATGCTCACCTTTGGACTTGGGTTTCTTTGTCTCTTTCTCCTTCGTCTCCGTCAACTTCGTGGTGTTGGTTTGAGCCGTGAGACTGGTGTCATGGTAGTTTGACCAGGAGCCGTACAGTCAACAAAGAGACCGTACTGGCCCCCAGCAAATCCAGCAGGAGAAACTGGCTGAGGAATGTACGAATGTGTTGCTTTTCGGCGGATGAAAGATGAGGAGATCCGAGGAAGATGTTCAGAGCTTGGACGGTATCCATGGTTTGGGGGATCAGAGGCCTGTCAACAGGAGCTTCCATCCAAGATACCAAAGCTTTGGCCTCAATTCTATTCAATCACGCACATCGTGTCGGTAGCGCCACTGCGCCAGCTCCTAGTCTTCGTCCGAAGTCTAGAAAATATCTCTCTTTCCCACAAGGCATCCTATCTCTCCCTCAAACATCATCCCGTCTGGAAATTTCCTCATTAACAACGTCTAGCAATCCTTCAAAACTCTTCTCCACCGCCACTTCTTCAACACTCTGACCTCAGAATGCTCTTCCACACACATATCACCAGATATCCAGGCTATCAAATGCGTTCGATGAGTTTCTTCAATGCCATCAACGACACGATCATGGTCGGCCTTCATGGTCGCGACTTCAAGGGTGGCGCTTTCGGGTGAATATAAGACTGCACCAACGGGAAAGTGAACCCCAGGAGGACGTTTCGGACAATTGGGGTTCTGTTGAAAGAGCCAGAATGACTGTCTGTCTGACTTGCTTCTCTTTTATTCTATCTCCAAGAAGCATCGTTAATCACTGTCATAAGACCTATTGCTCGTTCAGTTACTTACTTGGAAATTGTTGGCGCCAAAGTACTGAAGATCTGTCCAGGACCCCGACCTCCTACATCAGTTGCCATTTTCAATCATATAACCTCCCCTTCTCTAGATTCATTGCATTACTCGGCCTTACAAACACAATATATCCCACATCCAAGCCAGCATTTGCATCAACAACCCGTACTTTCACGTGATTCGTGGTTCTTGCAGTACTCAGTCCCTCCAAGTAAGAGCCCTCACTATCTTCGAAATACGATTTTCGCAAGTACTGCTTGAAACATGGCCTATAAAGTCTGGCCCAGGAGTCAGGCTCATCAGCACGAGTGATAAGATTGCCATAATGAACAAGAGCAATGATATGGGGGAGAGGATGACTGCAAATGCCAGCTTACAGATGTTTTCCTCCCTGTCAAATTGAAGGACTTCAGCTATATTGCTTGACGTCCATGGGCTTTATATGTGTGTAGTTGAACAAAGGGGATTAGGTTTTCATCATAGTAGTTCATGTTGGTGGTGGCCGGGGTAGATAGCCAATACGTCGATTGCCAGAAGGTGGTGATAATGACTTCCAAGTTTCGGCTGAAGGTTTCCAAAGGAAACTGTGATATACCTGTGCATGAGTTAACGTCAAAATAACCATCGGGATTCTGGATCCATTGTTCTGTTGTGACTCAGGGCGTACAAGCGCAAAGAGGAGTCAAATCAACAACTTCAAAATAAACCCAGACCTTTGGTATCCTTGCACTTCACCAGACTCCATGAAAACGAATATTGCCAAAGTCAAGATTGTGTAAGTAAAGATACTAATTCAAGTGCTGCCTCCAACTTTCTGGATATTGCGGCACAGATGCCTGTTTTATGATATTATGCTTAAGCTGAATACAGAAACCCCCAGCCGATGCATCTCCTTCGGCTGAATGCACAATCGAAACACTTCCGCAGATCTTGACTCCGTAAGGACCGGAAAAGGCCCAATATGCGACCCATACGCAGTGTTGAATTCATCAAGTAAGACCTTGCTTCGAACACTTTCGGATCCTTCGCGTAACCCTCATTTGTAATTGGACATCACAACCAACGCGCAGCGTCGTCTCCAGTACTTCGGGTCAACAGAAAGAATATTATCCACCAAGCCCACCGATGATCCTTCGTAATTCCCCATTTTCCCCGCCAAAATCGAAATAATGAGTTCGGACGCCCACGCCATCCCGCAAGCAGGAATTGAGCCAGAGGTCAGAAAGTCAGAAGATAGTTAGGTTACATACCAGCTGACGATCGAACAGAGAGATGATTATGAAGACTCTTCCCTTGGAGTGCGTGTCACTCTATCAGAGAAATATCTAGGCTAATATTGACGAAGAGTGAAGCCGGATCGTCAATCACATCCATCGGTTCTAGTATCTTGAAATATCGCACAGAAAATGGGAGGACCTACCATTCGTACAAGGAAGGGAGTTCGTAACGTCACTCAAAAAGCGACTTGTGCTGATCAACAGAGTACCTTGCACCCAACGATGAAGTGAGTGTTCTGAGGAGTCAAGCTTGACATTACTGACTTCGTCCAGGAAGAAAAGGATCGACTAGGTAGGAAGCTGCCCCTGTTTCGTGACCTGGCTGACTTGAAGACCTTCAACATCACCTGTACGCGTTGACGTTTGGAAACAAATTATATGTCTGTCCTCTGCCAGAAAAGATGCACCGGGTATTAGATATTGGGACTGGGACTGGGATATGGGTCAGTGCCGGCCCTAGGAGATGGTCAAGATCTGACAAAATAGGCAATCGATTTCGCAGACGAGCATCCAGAGAGTGAGGTATGTGATCGCAGTTGTTCACTTATACGAGGCTGATCAGCACAGGTATTGGGCATCGATCTCAGCCCAATGCAGCCAACATTGTAATTCTCCGTGCATATAGCGTGTCAATTCACTAACTCAGCCAGCATCCCGCCAAATTGTTCGTTCCAGATTGACGACATTGAGGAATCTTGGACATTTGGCAAAAAATTTGATTTCATCCACAGCCGAATGATGACAGGATCAATCAGAGACTGGGAGAAACTCATCGGTCAGATTTACGAGTAAGCGTCTCCTCTCTGCACTTCGCTCAAGCTGACCATCAGAAACTTGAACCCTGGTGGCTGGGTACAACTCAGTGACATGGATTTTCCACTCCGTTGCGACGACGCCACGATGGGACCAAATATCGAGAAGTGGGGGACATTGGTAGTGGAAGGTGCCGCTCAGATTGGACTTGCAGTCAACAGTGCCAGATCGTACAAAGATCAGTTGATTGCCGCTGGATTTGAGGATGTCAAGGAGTGGGTCTACAAATGGCCAATGAATCGGTGGCCTAAAGATCCAAAGATGAAGGAATTGGGAACATGGACGGTATGCAACCTCCAAAACTTGAATGTCCGAACTGACTCTGCAAGAATGAAAATATGCGGGGCGGTCTCTCCGGATTGAGTGTCGCTATGTTCACCAGGGTTCTAGGCTGGACGCCTGAAGCGACGGAATTGTTCTTGGATGATGTGAAGAGGGAAATGAATGATACGAAGATGCACACATACTTTGCAATGTAAGTCTATACCACCAGAGGTTGCACGAAGCTGACTGTCTTAGCTATGTTGTTTTTGGGAAGAAGCCAAGCGAGAGGTAGCTGGGTTCGTTCACGTCGATCTTTGCAAGGCTTCATTTGTTTTGGTCACTTTACTGTTGTTTGAACATTTCGCCCGAATTATTTGAAGTTCCAAAAATCAATGACTCGTGACTTGTTTGCAACCTAGAATCAATGTTCAATCCCTTGAGTGTGATCAGTGATTTCCTGGCCAAGATGCTTTTTACAGCCACCTACTATCTTCTCTTCTAATCGTACAGACAATCTTCCAGTGCAAGATTCTATCGCCGTACCAAGGAAGTAGGCTCAATTTAAAGACATTAGTTGCCTGGATCTTCCGAAAAAGCGTACCGGCCGTCGAAGATGGCAAAGAAGAGAAGGAGACTTTATTCAAGAAGTTCCGGGAGGGAAGTGAGGAGGGTGCCATCATCTAATACCTTCTAGTTTCCAGCTCCCTAACCTACGGAGACTAGATATCGTCACGTCCTATATGTCCACCAAACCCGATATCTTGTTTTTCGTCCGAAGGTCTAAGAAACAAGAGGCTCCGTTGGACAATCGTTTTTGACAAAGCTAGAAGGGATTCTAGTGTGAGCTTCAGATGAGAAGTATCCTAACTCGCTTGTCTTGATGGGGACTTACTTGGAACTGCCATCACTTTGTCGTTTGGATGGATATCAAATGGGGACCAATGACCAGGATACAGTAACAGAGAGCATGGGAGCACTGGGGATAGGCACCTCGCTGGTTGAAGAGCTTGAATTGAGAAAGAGTCAGCTATATGCTGCCGACTTTGAACGAGTCTTAATGTGATACCGGAACCTCAAAACATTCATCTACGAGATCGGGCATCCTTGAGCTTGGTATATCCTGCGCACTGTGGATATCATGAAATCCATGAAGGCCATTGAGCAGATGCTTGAGAATCTGGTGTTGAATTACCCTGTGTATGTTGATGGTGCTGCTCTAGAAGTTGACGAGCTGTCTCCCATCTCCTCACTCACGAGCTTTGAAAAGCTGCGATACCTGAAGATTTCGACCATGTCCTTAGTAGAGGGGCGACTAATCTCGAAAGTCGGCCGGCGGGGAAAATTTCCAGCAAAGTTAGAGGGCGTGCATCATACATATTTTGGAGACCCAAGTTACTTTGCTACCTGGAAGCCGGTAGCACCGGAGCAGGTCATGCAGATAAAGGAATCCCAGATTCCTGTATTGAGGAAGGTGATTCTACAAGGCGCATTCTTGAACAATGCAGATCGCTTGGATGATACCAAGGGGTTGATTCAAACGCTCAAAGAGAAAGAAGCGAAAATCCTCATCTATGCTGATGATGTAGAGGAAAGTCGTAAATGGAAAGAAAGGGGTTAGCGGCTATGGTGTCTTGACGGGGAGGTGGAGTGAAGGGAATGTGGAAATAGTTACATTTCAAATGTGGCTGCATGTTGAGGTGATGAAGATATAGAAAATGAGTCAACGTCGGGTTGACATATCAGATTGGGTTTCTCATTTTGGTTGAAGTGCTATGTTTGATTTAGACGGCAAATGAATTACAGTATCTTTCAATAAACATGTAGTGACTACCGTGTTGTTGGGATGACAGACAAAATGGTCCGGCACTTGGTAATTACGTCGACTTGTTGATTTCGTTTAGCGAGAAGCAATAGTGGAGGTGGTTTGGTGACACTTGATTGCCAGCTGACGGACTTCTTTCTATCTCCGAACGTTTCTTTTAATGATTAAGCGGGGAGTTTCAAAGGGGGTCTTCGTCAGTGCGTGAAGCGAGTGAGGGCTGAAATGGATTCCAACATAAGTTACAACTAATTCTGGTAACTTAAGTTCCTATTCATCAACCCACTTCCTCTTTGGCGAAGCCTCTGCACCACCTCCCTCTTCAACAAGCGAAATCTAGCCTTTTCATCCTTTGACTCCCTCCTTCCCCTGAATTCCTCACCAAGCTCGCCTAGTTCCACGTTCAAGAACCTCGAAGCCCTCTTTCAAGAACGATCCAGCAGCTGCCGATCTTGCACTGGCATAAACCGGAGCACGTCGAGTATCTGCAATCTTATGAATATGTGTTGTGTCTCTTCGCATCAATCCCAGACGTTTGATATTCTAGTCGGACCATGCTGGCTTGTCGATCTGTTCTTATCATTAAAGACTTCATCGGAGTTGACAGGACTAACTAAAATGCTTCGTTCTGTCAAAGTCATTGTTAGGGGATATAGTCCCTACTTGCTGCACCATAAACTTCCTCGCTCGTGGATATCCACTAGGTGGTAGTTCCCGAAATGGCGTTATCAACTCTGTTTCTTCCTTGGTCAAGGCTTTGGGGAGAAAGACCGGACATGAAGAGAATCGTGTGGTAGGAGACAGCGACCAAAGAGACGAACAGAAGAAAAGTGGCGAATCCATTTTCCCCATCAACAACTTTCCGCGTCTGTAACATACCAATCTCAACTCCGACCTCCATTCTAGGATGGATTATGTTTTTGACGAATGAAGATTCCTGTTCTTTTGTCATACAGTACTATCTCCCCTCGGGCATACTGTTAAATGTGAATTTTGACGGGCCATATTCCCAGTTCTCGTCTTTTAAATGGCTAGAGGCCCTGGATAAAGTCTGAAGCTCGAGCCAAAGATCGGTCTGTTATAAAAGCAAGGGTGGCTGTAGAAGGTTCGAGAGACCCTTTGAGCCCTGCTCAAGGCTGAAGATCATTTATATTATTGGAAAAACACCCCTAGAAGCTACCCACACGAGGTTCAGTTTTCTTCGCATTTAACAGTATGTCCGGGGGGGGGGGGGGGGGGGGAGATAGTAGAGACCATCATTAAGCTCCAGTAGATTTATCAAGGTCGGAGGGGACTGCTCGCCGGATTGTGAATGGTGGCATGATGTTTCTTGGCAGATAAATGATGCAAAACAATGAAAAGCCAAGGACGAAGCTTTGAATGTGGAGATGGAGAATGAGACTGCGTGAGAGTAGTGGTTGTGCACGATGTACGGATCAGACAAACTGGTGACAGGGAAGGCTAGTGCCGACCTTTTGAAGCAAGCCGAGTCGTAAAGTTGAAGTTCGAGTGAAGTATTTGAGTTGGAAAAAGAGATGAGGACAAGAACAGAACTTCTGGACAGTTGAAGGACTCGTTCCTCGTTTCAATCAAGCTGGGCTGTCTTGAAAATTCCAGATAGCGACTACGAAAGAACTTGCTGCGATTCATCAACGAAACTAAAGCTTAGAGAAACCCCTAGTAATATAGAAAGCGGCTTCCTCAGCTAGCATGGCTTCAGTGGTATCTCAAATCATTTCTCGGCAATCTCCAGACACCCTGACATGAACACGATTCAGTAGTCGGGAAAACCTCGCTCCAATTACAAAACCAGGAAATGGAAGACCAAGAGTAACTGGAAATAACCTCAAGAATATAGAGGTGTATGAAATGGTCAAGGCAGCATAAATACAGACACCTTTGCGCTCCAGACGCCAACACGAACAGAAATTGGTTCTCGGGTCTCGGGACACTTTGACACTCGGTCTTCCCGCCAAATTGCCAGATGAGGAGATTACGAGGAGATCCACTGGAGAAAAAGTCAAAAACTCTCGGGATGATCCAGACTCCCTTGCGTGCTTCATGTTGGCTTGAGACAGCTTGAAACGAGCAACAGCACAAGCATTAGTCACTTCAGCCCTGAAAATCGACTCGGATATGTTGGGAGATGAGATGTTGGTAAAGACACTTCGGGAAAGGAAGGCAAGGGGAGGCGCTCTTGATCTTTATCGAAAGTGCAAGTTTGAACTGGTCGAGCTGTATGACCTCCGCTGAGGGAGAAGTTCGGATGCCTTGCAAGCAGTTTGGTGGGGGAATGGCTCGTGTTGACTTTGGAAGCGATCTTTCCTTCCAGTTTGTCCCTGATGAACTGGGTCCCTCACAAGGCACTTTATCTGCAACTCGTTTGTTTTCCGTTGGAATTGCGAGATCAGATGAACTTGGTGTATAGTGCATGGATTTGTTTACAAACAAGACCTTCGCTTTCGGTTTCTGAAGGCGGCTGAAGACTGAAGAAGGCTCTACTCTACATACGGCACAGAGAGAAAGTAGTGCTGAGGTAAGAATAATTGCTCCGACAGAACAAGCTCTTGTGCCGCTCATTCATTCACTTGAAGTCATGATCCACAGGGCTTCGTGGCGAAGCTCAGCCCTCCCGGCCGCAGCACAACATTCATTAGTGCAACCTTCAGGCCTTGTACTGTCTGACTGGACCTTCTAACTGGCTTCTAGACGCGATGAACCAATGCGCTACCAGCCTTAAAGCCACCAACCAATAGACTCCTGCGGGCGTCTGCAGCAGGCCGATACAGCAGGGCTGTTCTCGCTCCAGACCTCAATATATGTTCGTAATGTCACAATCGTGATGCGGCCGGTCCTGTACCTGCAAGCATGTCTACATTCGGTATACACACCTCACTTCATATGCACTCGAGATGCACACTCTTCATTGCTTCTGCTTCATCCCAACTTCCAAGCTTACTGCCACGTCTTACCCCTCTCCCGTCCAATATCCAATATTGCTCCCTTCCACCATCTCAACTTCCACTAATCTGTCTACTGGCTCTGTTCCTCTCCGTTCCCCGGCCCCGAAGAACCCCGAAACTAAGGGGCAAACTGGGATGTCAAGCACCTTCAGATGTTCAAAACAGAACCCTTTACAGTACGGTTTCATGCCCGTGCCCGCTTTGAGATGGTGTTACTGGGACTGCTGTGAGAGCCTTGCGCGCCAGGTGTCTGTCTGGTGGATGTTTGGCCTGCTCCACCACCCCGTAATATCAAACCAACAGTCGATTGATAATGCCATGCCATGCCATCCCCACTGCTCGTACAGTATTATATCGAAGGATGGCCCAGTCACCCTCTGCTGCCGTATGCCGGCGCTTTTTCCACTGGTCTCTCCCTCTCCCTCTCTCTCTCCATCCTACAGCCTCATCTTAGAATAGATCCTCTCCTGATCGATCTTATCTCACCTCTTTCCTTCACGTCATCACAGGGCACAACTTCTCATGTTGTACTGACTCAAGTTTGCGAAGGCTCAGCAAACACACCAATGCTGGAGACCTGTCTATCTACCTTCTCCAGCCCAATTGAGTCTTTAAGATGTCGAAACAACCAGACCGTCGAAGTCTGCTAAAGCCTCAAATCAGCGACCCCTCCGACACCCCCTCAATGCCTTCAACTCCTTCCCCAGACCTGCGAGGGACATTCAACAGGGCGGACACAATATCTGGCAACTTTACAGACCCTTCACCACGATACACATCGCCAATTCCTACCATTTACGCATTCCAACCAATGGACTCACAAGTTCAAGGATTGGGCATATCAAATCGAAGGCAGTCGATTCAGAGAGTACCCGTTGGCAGTCGAAACTCGGATACGATCTCCCCCCTCGATCCTCCTACACCCTTCACACCTTCCACGAAAACGAGAAGCTCTCCAAATCCGTTTGGGAACTCACCTGGAACTAGTGCCCCAGGATCTGCGAATCCTCTGCTGTCTCCTGCGTCGTGGCCGGAACGAGATGGATACAATGGTGGGGTCTCTCGAGATCCATTGTTGGATGAACAAGATATCACGAAGGGGAAGAACATAGTGGTGGATAATGTTGATATGGGCTATAGAAATGCGAGGGACCAGTCGAGATCTGGGCCTCCCTCTATGAATAATGATAATAATGATACCACCAGTAGGTTTGTCTGAGTGAGGTCTTGAACGTGCTGACTTTTGCAGGACTCTTTGCGCCCGTCCATGGATGTGCTGCCCATGGCAATATTCATTCGAAGAGGAGGAGTTGGCTCTCAATTTCGATTCTGTTTCTCTCTATATATTCGACTCTATTTTCAGGGATATATTTGGTTCTTGCAATCGTCCAGCCTCGATATGGTCGCGCGATACATTCGGGAGGGAAGTTGACACCGGAGACGGCGTCGATTCTGTTCGCTTTATTTGCGAAGACAATCGAATTATCCTTTGTGACAGTCTTTGTGACTTTCTTGGGTCAAGTCTTGAGCCGAAGGTCCCTGGTGAAGACATCCCGAGGTATGACAATTGCGGAGATGACGATGCGGACTTGGGTGGTTCAGCCTGGATTCATGATCACGCATTGGCAAGCTTTGCAACATGTTGGCTTTACTGTTCTTGGAGGGATTACGTTGACAGCTGCATTCATGGCCATGTTTTACACCACTGCCTCGGACGCTTTGGTTTCGCCACATTTGAAGTTTGGGAAGTGGGAAGATAAGGAGATGGTTGGTTTGGTAAAGGCAAGCTATGCGAACCCTCCATACATTGAAAAGAGTTGCAAGACCCCGATTTCCACCAAAGCCGATCCGCTCTATGCGGGGTTGACATGCTTGTCTGTGGAATATGCAGGACAGGGTAAGTTTGAATCTTCTGCTGTGTCCTCTTTCTGACCAAGTACAGCGTACCACAACTCCATCACGTTCCTTGACACCTGGGCTGCAATCAATGCTGGAGGAACAGGCGTATCTTCTGACATGTCTGGCCGACCTCCTGCACCTGCGATGCTGCACGACAACACTACAGTGGCTGGGACATGGGTTGCAACCAATGCCAGCAACATGACTGCCTCATATGAGAAGTATAAGCGGATCGTCAACAATGTCACCTTGTCAATGCCTCATGCAGGTGTATTTGATGCTGCCAGAGCCCCCCAAAACGATGTCCTGCAGCCCGAAGAATTGGCAGGAGTTGGAGAATATTCGATCGAGGCAGCGGTTGTGAGCCCCAGCTTGAATGTCTTGTGTGTCAATCTCAACAAGACAGAATTGTCTCCTCTGATTTATACGGAATTCCCACTTGCCAGTACTACAAACAAGAGTGGAATTCCAGGCCAACTACAGGCTGCCGATGGCTTTGCGGACGATATCCAATTGATGCCTGGGAAGAAGTTTCTCAACAGTACTGTGGTGGACGACATATTTGAATGGGGGCCTGCTCATGGAAGGCAGCCACCTGTGTTTCCAATGGTAAGCACAATCTTCTTCCGTTTGACGTATCTAACAATCAGTAGTACCCCATCGAATTCAACTCCTTGACCAACATCACCGTAGCAAACTCTGATTCCATCTACATGCTGATCAAAGCTGCGGAAGCCACTACAACAGACTACACCCTCTGCCAGATGCGTTCATACCTTTCACCAAACTGCAGTACATTTTACAATGTGTCCGGGATGAGTGGGGGACGCCTAGAATCACGCTGTCAGGAAGACAACAGAATGGCCTACAATAGATCTGTTGACAATGCTCCTTTAGCATCCCGCAATCTGGACTGGAGGAATGTTGGATCTTTGTGGCTGACTGCACTGTCGTTGAACACCGGCATTTCGAATGCGAACTCATCTACCTCTCGATTGCTTGCTCAACTCATCCCAACTATTCCAGCATGGGGCGATGTCAAGCTCAATGCTCTTACTCCAAGTATCTCTGAAACACTTGCTGTCATGGCTGGAAGTACGCTGCTGTTGAGTTCAACGGATGCCACGTTCCTGCATTACTGGAATTATACGGCGACAACTCTTGATCCAGGAATTTACGAAAAGTTCAATGCCACAATCACATCTCAACAGTACACGTCGGGAGTGACACAGAGATGGCAAGGCATGTTCTACATCGTCCTGACCCTGGTTTTTGTGACAAACGTATTCTGTCTGGTGTACTTCTGCGTCCGGAACGGCCTCGTCACCGATTTCACAGAACTGCAGAACCTCTTCGCACTCGCAGTCAACAGTCCGCCATCTGCACGACTCCACGGAAGTTGCGGAGGAGGGCCACAGGGCGATCAACTGAATGTTGATTTCCACACGATGGTAGATGAGCCGTCTGGTCATTTCTTCATGAAGGAGGGATTAGATGTGAGGAATGGGAGGGCATACGATATGCGGAGGAGGAATAGTCCGGTGAACTTGAGGCATTTGAAGAGTATGACGAGTTATAGTAAGCTGAGTACCCCCAGAGGTAGTTGGTTATAGATAATGTATATTTCGGAGCCCGGCTCCATTTGTTCCGACGGCTTATTGCGTCTCTCTTCGTCATGACTGCTAAACTCTATTCCTTGACGCAGCTGTCAGTGTGTCCTGTCGCGTCAGACCTGGGCATGGGTATACCCCCGCAAGTGCGTTTTCTCCCTCTCCTTTTCCCTAGTTTGTGATATAAGCAAAACATATACCTGGCAACATGGCTGGTCCCGTTCGGGGCCAGATACTCGTAACTTTTCGGTAAACGCTCCCACCCAGTAGGTATGGGAGGAGCCTAATTTCTCCTCTGTGAAAGTTCCAAGATTCTCCTAAGTCAAGGCTTATCCTCTCGTAAAACATCCTCGATGAGGCAATTTCTAATCGCCCCATTATTTACAGCGCCTTTTACTCACCCCACTTCTCGCTCCCGGAAACATCAAGAAAAAAAGCTTAACGCTGGATCTGGTAAGCGTTACGCGATACGGGGTGTTAAACCACACCGATACTTCATAGAGGTTGCAAGCATTTGGGACCATAATAATATCTTATTTGTGAGAACTCAACGATGGAAAGGAAAGGGACCGGAGGCATCATTATGGACGAAGCGATGGATAACAAAGAGACCGGAGGCATCATGAACGATAACAACAAGTCACCATCACCAGGCATCAAGTCTTCAATCGACTCTCTTAAAGTCTCGCCACCATCGAGTCTAGGCGACCGCCCAGAATGCTTCAAGTCAACCATCCAAGAATGCCTCTTCGTCTTGACAGCAACGATGTCAATCGGAATGTCCTCATTCCTCTTGGGAATCTGTACAGTGATCACAGCTCCCATCGGACGAGATCTTAACATGAGCAGTGCGCAGATCACGTGGATCAATGCCTCTTCTGCGTACGTCCTCCCCCTCTAATCGATCCAGAACAGTACTCACAATCATCCAGTCTCAGTTCAGGTGCCTTTCTACTCTTCTTTGCCAAAGCAGCAGATACATTTGGTCGTCGCTCTCTCCTCATCTTCTCTATGGGCGCATTTTGCATCGCTAGTCTGGTGACTGGATTCGCTACCCACGCCATGTACATGGATGTCATGTGTGGTTTACTGGGCCTCTTCAGTGCAGCTGCTGTGCCTCCCGCAGTCGGTATTCTTGGTGCTGCATATGCTATTCCGTGCAAGAGGAAGAATTACGCATTTGCTTGTTTCAGTGCTGGGAACCCGGTGGGCTTTGTCATGGGAAGTATCTTCTCTGGCATTGTTGCTAATAGCTTTAATTGGAGAGCTAGCTTTTACTTGCTGGCTATCATATATGCTTTTTTCTTCGTGGCTGCTATCTGGACTGTACCCAGGACACAGCAAGGTCAGACTCAAAAATTTGAGTGGGACGTTTTGAAGAGGTTTGATTTGCTGGGTGTGTTGTTGAGTATCACTGGGATTGCACTGTTCTGTTCAAGTTTGACGTGAGTGTTTTCTGAGGAACATTTGGTACAAGCTAACAGTTGTTAGAATCGCTGGCGATGCTCCAAAGGGGTGGAGTACTGGTTATGTTATTGCCATGCTTATCCTCGGCCTTGCTCTCATGGTCGGATTCGTTGGTTGGGAGGCATTTTACAAGTACCCACTCATGCCACTTCATGTTTGGAAAGACAAGAACTTCTCACTGGTAGGTCTTCTTGATGTTTCAAAAGGACTAGCTGACTTTCAGATCAACGTCATTGTCCTCCTTGGATATTTGTCCTTCAACACGAGTTCATTCTGGTTGTCCCTCTTCATGCAAAATGTTCTTGGATTCTCCCCTCTGAAAGTTGCTGTCCACTTTCTTCCGATGGCGATCAGTGGAATTATTGTCAATATCATTGCCGGCCTGGTACTTCATAAGATTAACAACAAGCTCCTTGTAGCTATCGGTGCCCTGTCATACCTTGCAGCAGGTCTTCTCCTAGCGACCATGGAAGTGAATAGTTCGTACTGGGCTTTCATGTTCCCTGCTATGATTCTGTCTGTCGTTGGAGCGGACTTGGAGTTCAATGTTGCTAATGTAGGTCTCTTTAGTGTATTCAGGTTCTCAGCTGACAGTTCGTAGATGTATGTGATGTGTTCGCTTCCTCCCGCGCAGCAATCAGTAGCTGGCGGCATCTTCAATACGGTGATGAAGATCTGCTCTGCAGTTGGACTGGGTATCTCTTCAAGTATCTACAGTGCCGAAAGCGATGGCAAGGAAGCATTGCAGACGGCCTTCAGACCCTACAAGATGGTTTTCTGGTTTTGTGTTGCTGTGTCAGCAGCGGCTTTAGTCTTTGTACCATGGTTGAGTATTGGCACGCAAGGGCACAGGAAGGAGAGTAGTGAAGTGGAGGCTGTTATTAAAGGTGGAAACGAGAAGAAAGTTGGTTCTCAAGAGAAAGGGATCTGAGATGGCGAAGTATCAAGTTGGAATGAAGGGATAATTGAGAAGTAGAAGTGTGTACGGCGAGTCTATGTAAGTATGTCTAGAAAGAAATTTATCGTCTCAAGGCTGATACCTTGTAGCACAAGATAACCCACCTTATCCGAGCTCCGTCACCGAGGTTTCTACCACTACTGGCCTTGTCTTTTCACCTGTTATCACGGTTTCTCCTTCTTCAGCAGCTTTCTGCTTCCTGAACTTGAACTTCCCAACTGCCCATTTATTCCCAAATCCGATACCAGGATGCGTAAAAGCCGTACTGGCTAGAATGACCATGACTCCATCCAAGACCATAAAGTGGACCTCGCTGTTCGCCAAACGGCCGGAAAACCCTTCACTCAATTCCACAGATCGGAAAATTGTTCGGACGAAGAGACAGGTGGTTGCGAAACCAAGTGCTGTACTTGTCAGCTTTATCTGAAGTTACATCAAGAGCGAAGGGCATACAGATCAAGAACAGCTTGAACCTCTTCCCGTTGTACAACTCTGCATTTTCGACGATCCGCTAACTCTTCCTCTTCCTTACGCGGAGAAAGAAGTCGGCACAGTAGACCAAGAATGCGAATAAACTGGCGACCTGGAATGAGAGACCTGCAACGAGGATGTTTGTCCCGATGTCAATCTTCGAAGTCAGTCGCAACTCCGAAAGTTGGAGGGGAGAGGTACCAGATTCTGGTTCCACAATGGCACTGAAGCAGCAAGTCCACCCCCACCAGCCTGCAAGACTAAACTGACCAGATCGCAGGCCATGAAGATCACCGTGTACGATCTCGCCCAGATCCTACTCATCCCCTCACCGTACACCACCACAATTCTTCCCCAGGCAAAGGTAAATAGCAGCCGCAATGAAGACCGGACCGAGTGTCAATGTGATCAGGTACCACAAGAAGTACGCCCGGTTGAAGGGGTCCTAGTGCAACAAGATACGTGCGACATACCCCAGAGATTCACAGGCCAGTCCGAGGAGCATTGAGACACAGACTTGACCAGTCTTGTATTTGATGCGGAGGACCAGTTGCGCAAGGGCGAGGATATCGAGGAGGACGAGGAAGAGGATGTTGCCGACGAGTGACGGTTGGTAATGGATGAATCCCCATAGCCTGACATCGTATGTTGCGAGTGTGCATTTGAAGCCCTCGATAAATCCTACAGGAACAAGTATTTTGAACTTGTAAGGCGATGGGTTGGGTGTCACGAAGATGGAGATAGGACCATTTATCTTCCCCAGATCCCAACTTCTAGATCGAGAATCTCGCCTGCAGAGATAGAGTGTACACGATGAAGAGGCATAGTCGCGGCGACGAGAAGTGTGAGCTCTGTGATTGGTGAGATGGGTGAGTGGGGGTCTCATCCGAGTCTCGTTTACCTAGATGGGTGACGAACTTGGACCGGGTAAATACAAAGATACTTGGTGGCTTTTGAGGTGTACCCATCATCGTCACAAATCCAATATAAATCGAGATCTGCTTAGATGCAATAACGATAGACGATAGACGAGATGCTTGATCGTATGTCCCTTTTCAGATCGTGGAAGCGAATTGTGGGGGTTGGTCTGACCCGCGGTCCTGGTCGTACGCATCTCTTTTCGGTCACATCTTCCAAGACATGTTGATGTGGATCTTTATTGGCTGTGCTTCTTATTGTAACTCGAAGCGGGAAGGATGCTGCTTGAAAAAAAAAAAAAACATCTCTGTACGGACAAAGCACAGGATGAAGAGAAGGATGTCCAGGTTTGATTACTGTAGGTACACGTGGTCTGGGAAGAAGGCTTGCAATGTATTTTTTCAGTCAATGCTCAGGTATCATGATTCAATTTTCTCGCTCTTGAGTGCTGTATGGGGTTAGAAAGCTTGTTGCTCTTGCTCCGGCGGTTATCTCCCTCAGCTCACCTTCGGCTTAGTCGAATTGCCTGAGCACCCTGAGCGCCCCTGAGTATTCTGAGCAAGGTTTAAAACATCGTCATTTGCTTTGAATTTCCATTCTTCTTCACTCTTTAGCTTAGAATAGTTGTAATCAAACCTCTTCTACAGCGGCGTTCGGGTCCATAACGTTGGATCCGCGACACTTGCTCCAAGATATTTACACCAAGATATTTACATATCAGAGTCGCGTACATTTTCGCTTGACAAGAAAGCTCCGGAAAAAAACTCTCCGCTATCATTCATACGAGTCCGAATGACTGGAGATTAACTACGCCAGCCTCTAGCGCCTCTGGAGAGAGTCTCGGATCGTAGTTCACGAACTCACCGGTTTCTAGATTTCTGAATCTTTCAAATATGGCCGGATTGCCAGCGCTTCTTTCGTATGTCGCTCGCTCCCAGTTCCATGGCAGGGGCTCCAATCGGGGGTCATCCAGCGTCTCCTCACCATTTCTGAGATCGACGAACCTTTGAGTTGGTCTGCCCAAAGCATCTCCTTTGATGATTGTCTTCCAACCGTTTGGCAATGGCCCGAGGAAGCCAACAAGGTCTGCGAGGCCGTGTACATAACATTCTCCAATGACCTGGAATGAGCTGGAGGAAGCTTGGCGTAAGACCATGGGGGAGTAAGTTCCCAGGAGCAGACATATTGAATCTCCTGGTACCAGAGTCAGTTCAAGCGCTCCTAGTAAGTGTGAGCCTGACTTACCAACTTGAGCACCAGCTGGGGCTGTGCCGATGTGGCCATCCTCAGTGGTAAGGAAGCGGCGACCGCGAATCTTCTGTATGGTATTGGCTGTCTCTCTCGCAGAGTATATAGGGTCATCTTTAGACGCTGCAGTCAGGCGCAAAATCTTACGGAGCATTTCGACCCATTCTGAAACGCTCAAGAAATGGCTATACGGGTGTCTTTCTCTGGTGCGATTCATGCAGAGCGTCAAGGCAAAAGCCGCCTCCATGCTCTCACCAGTAACGTAAGTACTCTCGCCAGGCAAATACTTGAACCAGTCTCCGACCGCGCACAACGTCTCCTCCTCAACCTTCGACGCCACCCCGCTAACGGATTTAATGGTGGTATACTGTTTTCCGACAACTTCGAGCATGTCTGGTTCCACGTACGTAAACCATGCACGTGAAATTCCAGCAGACAGCTGCTCACTCAATATTGGAGCTGCGAACTCTGTCTTAGACCAGTCTGGCACCCATGATGGTCCTTCAATTTGGCGGTTGGCGAGATCACAATGCTTAAGGAGCTCCAATCGTTTTGTGGCATTCAAATGCGTTAGGAATGCCTCCTTGTACACGTCCTCGACGGGTCGTAAGTAGTCAACCATGATATTGGAGCTGAAGTATGCTGGCGTGATGCCCAGGAGCCCGTAGATTTTGTCTCGTGGATTAACACAGCCCTTGCTTCGACTGATGTCCAGGATGTTGCTGAGTGAGTGGCTCCCCGCGTCATGTTTGAGGAAGACAATATGGCGGCATCGCTCCCGAAACCACATCGAAGGCGAGCTGTCTTTATTGTGAAGACAGAGGACCGCCATCCAGAAATCGTTCCACGACATCATATCGCCGCCGCATTGAAGAAGCACGTGTCGGCCACCTAGTTTGACCTCTTGCCAGCACCAGAGCCTATAGAACCACGGGCGTTCCACGAAGTCAACTAAAGCCTGCCAGGTCCGCTGATCGAAAGACGGCATATGGTCATTCCTCCACAGTTGAAGCTCCGTGGCATCAGGTGCAGCAATGATTCGGCCGCTCTTCGTTGCTTTAAGTTGTCGCCCAATATGCTGCAGTGTTGCGAGTGCATGCTTGCTGTTGTTTGACTCCTCACCAAGCCACGCTATAACTCGATGAGCGAGTGTGTAGATATTTGTCATCCTCTTCACCTGTTCATTGCGTTCCTCAATGTCTTCTTGGTTGATGCATATGGCGTCGATCCATAAGATCCGAACCTCATCGAGGTACCGCAAGCAGCGGAGCGCAGAGGCCAGGTTGGAACGGAGCCCCAGCGTCGCGAAAGGCTCGCCACTCGCTTTGGAATCCTCCATTTGCACCTGAGCGAGTTCACAGAAATCACCACCTCCCCAGGTGTATGACAAAGCCTCATATCGCGGTTGGTACTCTGGAGTTTCCTCTAGAGATGGTCCGACAGTTGGGACAGGCTGCGTCTCGCCAGTGACGACATTGAAGATCAAGATGTCACCGTCTTCAATTTCTTCGATTTCCCAGGGCCAAGATAACAAGGCCCGGAGAGAGTCAACCTGGATCCCCTTTTCCTTGGGCGGAGTCGTGGGAGGCACCGGAAACGGCGAGTGGACAATGCGGATCCTGATCGGGTCATCGAACCCCCCCGGTAAAAGATGAACAAGCCGGATTTCCTGCAGCTCACCTCGGAGCGGCTGATATGGGTAGGACTCCATTGAACGATGGCTAGTGATCGGATGATTTTCAGGGCTACTATTTGTTGAGAAAAGTTGAGGAGCAAGCCGTGCTCTTCAGATCCAAGCTTGTGGCTCGTAAGAGAGTGTGGCTGTGCGCTGTCTCGACTTGGTGTACCAAATCACCTCAGCTTAGGTTTCCGCGTTCACAGACACCCTTTACTGCCTATTTAATCACTTCGATCAAAGTAACTGAGGATATGATAATGTTTTTCGGTCAGATCATCAACCTTCAAGTGCTAATGAGACGGATCCTAGGGAGCCGAGTTTTGCCTTATCGCCGAACACTGATGGACCTCCCTTAAGCGCTAGCGAAACAGGTGCACAAGCGTAAGGGGGAGCGGAAATTGGTTCCCTGACGCCAGCGTGATCATTGCGATAGCGCTTTACAGACGCTGGCGTTGAGAAGAAGCGGAAATAGGCTTTCAAACGCTAGCTTATAGTTCTTCTAATATAGATTTGCTGCTTTCTTCACATCCTTTAGCTACGTTTCTTGCAGCTTACTTTCTTTTCCTCAACTAGTCTATATCTTCTTTCTTTATCTTCTTGTAAGCGCCGAATCTAGCTTTTTTTGTTTTCCCCGTATTTATTTCAAATCATATCAATATCTCATGGGCCAAAGAGGGAAGCAAACCTGTTTCTCAAGCGAGAGTCAACGCCTCGGAAAAGAGATAATCTTGATTCATGCAAATTCAACATAGGTACTGATAAAACTTGAATCCCAAGGTTGTAAAAAAGATAAACAGTCGTTTTACGGCTCCGCAAGACACTTGATCACCATTGTGTGACAACTAATCCTCCGACAGATCTCTCAGCTCTCTTCTTGGCCATTTACTATTCAGGTCCGTCGACGGCAACTCTCGATCCCATGCCCATCTCTTCCCTAAACCTGGATCTAATTCACCAGATAACATCTCAACAACATACTTCCCAAGAAGAGGCAGGAATTTATACCCGTGGAAAGACCCACAAGTAGCAATGTACAACCCTTCACAGGCAGAATGAGGTGAGATAATGAAATCTGAGCTTGGGGTCAAGGCTTCCCTACACCACTCAGTTAGCTAGACTAGAACTAGAAGACCGGATGTGTAGAGACCTGCCAACAGATTCTGAACTGCTCGAGGTCCTGGTGAAGCTGCTTTTTACCCCAAATCGATTCTGGGCCTCGACGAACATCATCTTTCAGCACTGTTGGCACGTCCCACTGAGAATAGTCCTCATGACTTGGTGGCATGGACAGTTGTGTTTTGGTAACGGGATGTTCGACAGTATTTTGAAAAATGATTTGGCCCCAATACTTGAGGGCGTTGATATTTGGGAGTGGTAGACATCCCAAGTCGCATCCTATCTCGTTTAGCTAGAATATAGAGAGTGTAATTCTCATTCGAACCTCGTTCAATTGGGTTATCATTGATACCAACTGGCATGGTATCCAGAACCGATCTTTGCTGTGGCGTCAATGGGGCGATGGCTTCCGTGACAGCAGCTGCAATGATTCTATTGCCTGCATGAAGATCTTCCCACCTTGGATCGCTGTCAACTAGTAGCTTGGGAGTAAATGCCCCGGTGCAGAGAACTACCCTTTCTGCAGTGAAAGTCTCTCCGTTGGCTGTCTTGATGCCACAACAGCGACGTCGACTGTGAATATCGTCAAACTTGACTGCCGTGACCTGGGCAGTGACATATTTTACCCCAAGATCAACAGCGGCCTTGATCGTATTCTGCAATGCCTCTTTCGCCTCCGCCCAGCCACTAGTCCTGTTTACTAGCACTTCGTTCACACCTGTGTAATCGGCTTCCTCAAACAAGCCGTCATACAGGGTGCGAGCCTCCCTGACAGAGTATGCTTGCAAATCAACCTGGACTCCAAGTTCTTTGAAGTTCTTCAGAACTTGTTTTGCGAAGGAGGAAGGCGAGATCCAGACTACGCCGCTCTCGTGGTAAAATGGTTGCCAGACCGGATCGGTCCGCCAGAGTTGCTGTGCCTCGAGGGCGAGTTTGGTATATACGATGTCGTTGTAGTCGGCGCGGACTACTTTGTTCCAGTCCCATGATGCGGCAGCACGTCTGGGGGCGTCGAAGCTATCGCGGTCAATGAGGGTGATACTTGCTTCGGGGTGCTTGTGAACAAGGGAAAGGGCTGTTGAGGCGCCGAAAACACCTGATCCGACAATGATATAGGACGGCGAAGGCATTTGATGCTTTCCGGATAGGTTGTTTATGTTAGGAAAGTTAGTATTGCTTATCGTCAGGACGAGGACGTTACAATTAAGTTTGTTGAAGAACTTTAGATGGAGAGGGGGCAGGGGGGATTGGGTGCGGGCCGGGCCGTGACAAAGAAAGCGGGGTACTCAGACTATCGACCTCAATAAAAAGTGGCCGATTTTAGCGAGGTACTCAAATGCCAGAACGTCGTGTTTTTGGCCAATGACACTTGAATAAAGGATAGATAAAAACTCATTAGGAGATTGAACTGCTATTTTTGAAGCTTTTGTGAAGATTAAATTAAAATTCCCTTTGTTGTGTATTGTTTATAAACTCACCTAGCAATTTCATTTTGGTGTTCCGCACGTGCCTCAGTCGGCCATTTTTTATTGAGGTCAATAGTCAGACTACCAAATGGTCTGAGTGCAAGCTCACCCAGCCACTCTTAAACCCGTGCCACTACTTCTTACACCTTTAAACAACCGTCGCATAATATGATATTTAGTTTAATTGAAATTGAAGTAGCATATTACTGGGTGCATCATGGTACATCGAAAGTAGGACCCGGGACCAAGACCCGAGTGTGTTGATCTGTGTTCAATAAAGCAAATTACCGTACAACTATGTGAGACGTCTCTAGTCACCGATCTATAATCACATTGCATCTCATATGCAATCCTCATAGCAAAGAGCAGCAATCCAACTACCTCTGCTGAGACATCAGCCAACTGTCCAAAAACAGGGAAAGGTGTATATAAGGTAGCCTCCTCAACGAATGCCGTCAATAATCCACAACAATTCTCATCATCAATCTTGAAAATCAACTCCAAGAACATATCACACTTTCACTGTCTATCCAAACAACCTCTAGTCAACATGAAGTTCACTGCAGCCCTTGCATCTCTGCTTCTTGCAGCATCGACCAGTACCGCTGTGGCGATTGCTAATCCGGATGGTAATCTGGTCATCAACATCCAGGTAAGAATTTATTGACAAATGAAAAAATGTCCTTTTAAACGTGAAAACAGGTCAAAGACGGATCTCCTGAGAACTTCAATAGGGTTTCAAGCTGCAAGAACAACGGCAGTGAGTCCCTCTTTCTTTCTTTATTGTTGAGATCTGGCTTACTGAATCATGATCAGAATTGTGTGGCTACGATTATGACTGCTGCAGCGGCTATTGTGCAACGGTTGAGGAGTGGGGTGTGAGGTATTATGAATGCCAATCTGTCGACTGGGCTTAAAGTTGAAGGCTGTTCTTCAAGAGCTGTCGTCATCGAAGGCGTCGATTGAGATAATGGTTCTCAATGATAAATACTTGTTTCTGATTTGGAATACAGCCCGAGTGTATGAGGCCATGATATACGTCGGATGTGAGACATGTTTCTGTGATCGCCTTTTCTTGCCTTCTCAAAACCAGATCGCCATTTTTGTCGCTAACCTGATACATGCTATTTTCTCACTTAAGTATTGCTTGTCTCACAGATCGACGTATGCCAGCCCTTGTATCACCTATCCTGTTGTTCTCAAAAGCCTACATTTATCTCTAAATGCTGCCTCTTGAAACCAGGTTAGTTTTTAGACTAGCCTTAACGGATTAGGAATGCTTCTTGGTTATTACACTCCACTGCCCTAACTTCCACTGCCCTAACTTCCCTTTTCCATGCGAAAGCGGCATGTAAGGCGTCGTCAAAAGTCTCACCGAAGCCGCATTTCAAGTTCCCTAAGACTCTGATGTTCGAGAATTCCGCTATGTCCGCCTAAAAACTCGTCCTGCAACTATCGCAACCGAAGGTCAAAAGCCATTTCAAACCTCACAACGAAGGAGACCATAAAAACGGAGGGAAAAGGGCATTAGACCTTAGGCCCAGGCAATGATGACAAGCCAGGCCTTGCGACCATACCGGGAATACCGGCCAGACTAATCATTTCTTCATGACCTTGCCGTGGTGTTGTGCTGCCTGAGTGTCGTACCAACCCTCTCTATCGACACAAGCTTCGATCTCCTTTCCGTACTTTGCACAAGTCCCACTGCGACTCACACCAAAGACCTTGAGAGCATCTTTGTACCAATCTCTGCGCTTACCACTCTCCAGTCCTGGTGGTGGGTCGTTCATCTTCCAGACACGGCGAGCAGAAATCTGCATTCTGACTCAAAGATCCTTGCTGAGTAAAGATAAGGGCAATTTAGCTTCAAAGCTGACAGTGTTCTTCTCAGGTTCTTCCACTCCAGGAGAACCGGAGGAGAGTGCAGCGGGCCGGCTATTACCTCTCCTTTGTGGTGGAGGTGAGGTGATGGTACGGTTCCGAGTAGCCTTGCGAACCGACTCCTTCTCTGCGGGTATTTGATTCTTGGTGTTTGCCGGTCAACTAGCCTCTACCTTTGACTCCTTCCTTGGACTACTATCTTGATCGAACTTTTGCAACTTTGGACCATCCGGAGTTTTTTTCTCCTTAATTGAAGTCACCAAATTGGGAATGTGTAAAAGGTTTTGTAAAAGGTGGTTGGTATGTACCTCGGATTCATTCATGGTGAATGGTGTTGAGATTGAGGAAAGACCTGTTTCACAGAGGTACCAAGCTTCATTCTCGACCTTGGCATCTACGACTGGTTCAAGTGAGTTACGTTCGGCCCATATGTTATCCGCGGGATAGGCATTTGTACATTGAGCAACGGCAATACCAATGGTATTGATCATATCGTACTGTTGACGTGAATATACCGTTTGGGGAATGGTCGGAATGAAGCGGTCGGTCTGAGCAATGCTTTCAATTCTACGTCTTATGTTGTGACGAATAAGTTGAATATAGTTGAAGTGTTGGACTAGACCACATTGTGAATTAGGACCAACCTCGCCCAACTTGGTAAAGAACGAAGCTAGAAGAGCGTCATGGGGTGATCATTATTCCAAATAGTGACCAAGTTGCAGAGCTGATCTACTTGAGCGACTAAGTCTAAGTCTTGCTAGTTGGGGCGAACATGACGAAGTTGAGCTTAATTGACTAAAAGGCATCCAAGTAAGCGCTTTCAGCTGCTGTTGCGTGTGTAATGAGCTCAGAGTCTGGGACATCGTCATCTACGCTGGTTGGGTTGTTTGCGAGGATCGAGCTGTTTGTTTTCAGACAACATGACATTGTCGGATTTCGTGTCAAATCCTCGCCAATGTTCAATCTGTGGTCTGAATCTGGTCCAAGCATCCTCAAAGCGGCTGCTCACACCTTCAGGCCAAAACCGGGGGTGGTCGAGCATTGGTTGACGGTCAATCTCGGCAGGTTCTTTAAGAACTACGACCTGCTGATCTCAAGTCTGACCCGTGATGTCAATATATTCATAGTGAAAATTCTTCCAAGTTAAGTCCGTAATGGACTTGATCTTGAAATATTCACCGCCGGAGCTCAGAATTTGCTTGTCCAGGGCCTTGCTGATTCTCAGAAAAGCAATTATTCGACCATAGACAAGGAAACTATTCTTGGGATAGTCTCTGAATGATGCTTGTGGCATGGCCGGTAAACTGAAGGTGTATCGGTTGAAGTAAGGGATCCCATCCTCGTGGGTGTCTGCAGCGAACCATTGCTTTAAATTAGCACTTGATAGGTCGAGTAAACGGGCCACAAGATATCTGTCGTCTGGGCGAACATGAATTGGAGCAATAATGTGTGGGAATATGAGTATTGACCCTAAGGAGATCTGGAGTTGAATAGTATATGTCAGTGGCGGAAAATTAAATTTGCATAAGAGTGATCGCTGCAGAGATCATTTCGTTGCGACACTTGGGAAGTGATATCGAATAGCTGATTATTTCTACCAATAAAAGCAATTGATAATTCGCCTATTGTTTACGACACTATAAATTTACGTACCTGCTGCTTACTTCCTTCTGGATGCCTTTTGGCGGCGATGATATTCCCCCTTATGATCGGTATATAGGTAATGTGGAAAGAAAAACAGTGATGAAATAGGGGAGGCTGTATATTGATTATTTATTCTAGATTAATTGGGTTGTAGTTTACAAATAGTGAAAACATGCTGTTCTGACATGCAAGTTATGGTGGGGTCCAGAGTGGCCGAAAAGTCAGCCGGCTTTTAAGTCAATCAGTCAGTTAAATTAAAACCTTTAACTAATCAGCTCAGATATATTTATAAGCCAGTCAATTATAATAAGGCCAGCTTATAAGCTAATTTAAAAGCTAGCCTAATTTTTTTTAAGTGATTTTAGAGTAAGTTTAAAGTGATTTAATATATTGTTTGAGTGCTTTGCTTCTTAGAAATCCATGCCCCGGAGTAGAAAAACCGTCTCCGATAAGCCAAAATTAGGCAATAAGAAACGGTAAAATAATAAAATCTTGTCTAAACAATATCACCTAAACATATTAACTCTTTAATTTTATTAAAAGTATTACCCAAATCATATCTCGCTTTATTACGCCTTTTAATATCAACGACGTTACCTCTTAAGCTTTTAGAGCTCCATTTACGAGTACTATAGGCGTTATAATTAACCCTTTTCAACGTATGATAACTCTTAGTCATAACAATTTAACAAACCCCCCCCAAGTGCCTTTTATTATTAAGGATCGTTATTAACATCTTATACTAGTATATAATAACAACTATAACCCATTTAAACCTAAAAGAGATGATTTAAAAGCAGATTACTCTTCATACTCTTTTAATAAACCTCTATTCAATGACCAGCCAATTAAGGCATTACTTTTATTTAAAGGATTTATCCTTTCTTTTTTAACAAGTATACTAAATCAATCATGGCTTTAAAAGGTTAGTTATACATTAATATAACCTACTAAAAATAAGAAGTACTCTTTTTGACTATATAAGTTATATAAATTGTTCCTATTACTTATATCTTTGATACTAATGTCTATAAATTATCACAATCTTAAATTTTTAAAGAATAAAACTACTGTTTTTAATAATAACTCTCTTAAAAACATAACGCGGCATATGTATTCAAAGTATTAATTAGACTAAAATAGAGATATCAGACGGCTTTCTTCAATTACGCTTACACTTATTTAACCCTTTAGTCCTGTAAAGGGAAGTTACAAGAATATCATATCATTCCGACAACTTGAATTCAAAAACGCCTTTATTAAATAGGTAATAATAGACGACGTTAAATACTGTAAAGCCTCTTCCTTTTATTTTCAACAAATATTTAAAATTACGAATATATAAGTTATTAATACACTCCCAGTTTCACATTTGACATCAAAACTGTAGGTGGCGTAGATATTTAAGCATTTTAAGCCAAGTATTATATAAGATATTATAAAAGCTCAATCTAAAGTCTTTATATCATTTAATAGCTAGGGTTTACTTAAAGAAAAAATTAGCGTTGTTATAGTCGTTCTATATTACATAAATAAGAAAGGGGAAGTAGTGACAGTACTAGTAAGCTTAATAGAGCTTTCAAACCATAGTAAAACTAGTGTTAGTCTGTTTATTCTTTCCTCACTTCTCTTGTTTTTACTAATATAAAATAGATCAAGCTTTTATTATTTTACTTTTCTTATAACGATTTAATATCATTGAATATAATATTAATTAGTTTATTCTTAATAATGCCTTTAATAACAATATTACACTTATAGAACTTAGGAAGGCATATAACTTTAACCTTAAACACCACCGCTTTCGTTATATGGGCTATATCTTTAATCTCATTGTAAAATAATACTTATTTAAATAAGATATGTTATCATTTGAAGCCGACTTTAAAAAAGCTAGTCCAAAAGTAAAGCAATAATTATGGAGATTTTATGGAGAATTAGGGAAGTTATATAATTTGATTGTACACATTATGGCCTCTAGGAAACATGGAGTTATGTTTAATAGATTATAACTCGATTTGAATTAAAGTAACGCAGTAGGGAAGGTTTGGAAGGTTATACTCAATGGAGGTATATGCTAGAATTCTTTATATGTTATAATTATTTGTGCTTTAGCTCTCCGCAAAGTTTTTAATATATATGCCATTAAACTCCGCGTTTCTAAAGAACCTCTTGATTAAAAGGTCTTTTAACAAAACTATATCAACGACAATAAATAAGAAATTCTTAAGTTAATGTTAGAGTATCTCAAACCTCTTTTTTACCTTACCAAAAACCTTAAAGGCAATCCCAATTAATTTAACCTTACGTCATTATTATATAAAGCTTTGTAGGAGCTGTTACCTTTATTTAAAGGTTTACTCTCTCACTTTAAAAGTCTTGAGATTCTCGTAAAGGCTGGTCAGTTCAATAAATATATAAGCATACAAGAGTCGATTACACTAGCATAAGCGAAAGCAAAAGAGTATTATAATAAGACCGACGTTTTTATTACGTGGATAATAGCCCTAGTTTTTTACCCTCGCTAGAAATAGCAGTATTTTAATTAAAATTAAATCAACAACAATGTCTAATATATTTATAAAAGGAAGGCCGCTCTACAAAAGCTTTAAGAAAACAATTATAAAAGAGAGGTTATTATAAGAATAAAAGAAAAAACACCAAAGCCAAAGCCTTAAAAGGCATATAAAACCAGTCAATTAAAGAAGCTGGCGTTTCCTTTAACTAATACTTTATCTACATCAAAAACTCCGCGAATATTAAGCCGAAAAGATCAATTAATGTTATATCTTAAAAAGGCTTTTATAAATTAACCTTTATTAAAGTATTAACGTTTAAAGTAAACCCAATAGCCATAGCTTACTAAAATGGCGTTCGATTTTCTATATATTCCTGCTATAAGCTCTAAGTGTAAGCGTGTTTTCTCATCTTATTCTACATAAACAACACCACACAATTTAAGATTATTAGCTTAATTATTATATTATTAAGAATGTCTGAAGAATTAGCAAAGAAGAGGGTATATTGAAATAATAGGAACTTATAATACCGTAAATTTTAAGAGAGATTTTTAATATATGTCTATTTTTAGAATTAGCTTTTAAGTAACTTTTAAATTGGTTAGTTCAAGCTATTAAATTGGGAGATTATTCTTAAGCCAGTTAATCGAGAAAGTTCTTTAGTTAATGGCTGATTAATTGGCTTTTCGGCCACTCTGGTGGGGTCGGACAGATAGGGCCGGTCCGAGCCTCTTGGCTAAAGTCGATCCTAAAAGCTTGAAAACAATGTTACCGAACGGCTAATTGAATATAACAGAGGCAAGACAATCAATAGTATGTTCAAGCATATCTAATGAATGGGTGGTCTTTGAAGTGCGCTGATGTTTATTCATTAACAAATGTTGAACAAACTCGCGGTGAATGTCCAACCAAGGTGTGAGTTGTGAAAACAATTACACATTTGCAAATGCTAAGGCTCAGCTATGCTCAAAGTAGTTACATCGTACTCAGCGCTTGGTCAGGTGCTTGAGCCATGTCAACCGCGGGTCTTCTTCGTGTTCTTTTCATTAATATAAAAACATTGCCCTCTTATGCTGCATCCGCGTAAAGAAAAACAATTGCCTCCTTATCTGCCTCTTGATCAATTTGAGAAGAAGCCAGAATCAATCACGCTCCATTGCCCCGCGCTGCGCCTCTTCAGCACTAACATCACCATGGCCACAAGATCCGCACTCGTTCATAAGCATAAAACTGATCGTTCAGATCTCGAAAATAAGCTCAACTTCAACGTAAACTCCAACTCCAACTCCAACTCAAAGTCAAAGTCAAACTCAAAGTCAAACTCCAACCTCCATACCACACTTCCTATTTCTGCCGCCTGTCCCGATCAAGCGCCTCCGCCATACAACTTGACTCCAACATCACTGCCTTCTGATTTTATGGCTATGGCAACGCTAGGTAGTCCTGAAGAGGTGTGGTACGGGGTAATGAAACGCAATTAACTTTGGCTTTTGCTTAAATTAAGTTAAGAGGTAAATAAGGAAGTAAATGTTTTATTTATGTGTAAATAAAACGAAAAAAGGTAATGTTTTAATATTAATAAAAAGCACAAACTTGAAAAGACCCCGCGGTTGACTTGGTTCAAGCGGCACTAAGCACGATGTAACTAATTACTTCACTTGTAATTGCAACCAGTGATCAATTACTAATCTCCCCCTAAATGAATGTTAAATGTGAGGAAAAACTAGAGCCAGTGCGGATAGCCTTCTAGGGTGTTTATTTAATAAGCTAAGGTATTTTCAGCCTCAAACAGAACTGTAAGTCTCTGTAAAACCCTCTCCAGCCACCCGGATTTTGGCTCGAGCTTCAGACGCTATCCAGGGCCTCCGACCACTCAAAAACAGTCTATCGAGCCTCCGCCCCAGTAAATCCATAGTTTAACATTCATTCAGGGGGGTAGGGACCGGTAGTAGTTCGGACCAGGGCAACAAGGTTCTGGTTTGCCCCACCCCAAATTAAGGTGGAGCACTCCATTTCAGATACAGATACGGGCAGCTCGGGCAGGTCAACGACACGATAAACGCAAGGCGACATATCACCATCGCCTGCTCCAATCAAAGCGAGGAGAGATATGTAGCACAGAAGTGAGCTGAAGTAAGCTCAATTAATTCGGAAGATCAATCATTCGTTGAACCGCCGCTCTAACCTCCGCGAGCGTCACGACAACCCACGATGAGGATGAGCACTTGGAGCGAGCAAGACTCTGCTGCTGTTACGAACTGGATCTCCAAACTCCCGCCTCGATCAGAGAAGTACTCGGCGACACTTCAAACCACAGCGAACGAGAAGCTGTGCACCGGTTCGACTCCTGCCAATCCCTCGCAATCCATCCCATCATTGGCATATTCTGCCTTGTCACCAGAGTCCGAAAAGAGCTCGACACAATCACGAAAACGCAAGCGGAACGACATCGAGCGGGATCAGCTCGGGCAGGCGCAGAAGAGGACGCATCTGCAGAACAAGTACCTCACGGTGGAACATCGAGAGAAGGGACAACTTGTGGCAGCATATATTGGGACGGTGCGTGTCGAGGCGGGGAATGCGGTGGTGGCAGATTTCCAGGCTGAACAATTTGAGAGGAGATCTCACGAGGAAGATTATTTCGGCGTAGAGCAACCTGAATCAGAATATTTCAAGATGGATGAAGACAGAGCTTCCATCGCCGGATCCAACCGGTCACTTATATCAAACATGCCGATACTGGAAGCCAAATCGCCTTCACGACGGAGTTCTCGATCCACAAGCCCAACACGATCAACATTGGCACTCCTCCGTTCGGCAGCACCACCAATCGATATCTGCCAGCCTGGTCCAGCCGCCGCCGTGAGCCCTGGCGAGGCAGTAAATAGAATGAAGCGATTTCTACTAGACGGGTACGACAAGGCCTTCATTCCAAGGCAACTTGAGGTCTGCACCTTTGCGCCATTCTCGATATGAGGCTTACTTCCCCTTACAGGCCCAACTCCGCGAAATCGCTCCAGACGAAGCTATTGCCCTGCACGACGCAATGTTTGACGACCACGAATATGCAGCCACAGAGCTTGAGTCGTTGTGGGGGGATATTCAAGATATATGTGATGAGGCGAATGCGTGCAGCAACCTCCTGAAAGACGAGAATGCGTGGGTACAAGTTGTAAGATCCGTTCTCAAGTTGGCAGGCATACATGCTTTGTCAAAGGATCTCGAGCTCAACAGCGTGTAAATGTCTCCTTCAATTTCACTAAATGACTACTGACTGCTTCCAGACAAAGCCAATCCATCGATTCTCAATACCTTCCAACCCTTCCATTATCTACAACGTCCTTGTCGAAGAAAGCAGATCTTGCCCTTGTCATCTCACCAAGGCAGAGCGATCCAACGATCAATCAATGGCGGAAGGAGAACCCCGGCGTGGGTCTTTCGCATACGAGTGATGCATATACGCGAGAAATGCTTCTTACATGTCCTTTGGAAGTGAAAAGGCAAGGGGGAGATTACAACGAAGCTGTTTGCCAGCTAGGAGTCTGGTCGGCGGCAGCATTAGAAAAATTGAAAACCCTAGCGAGCATGGGAAGGGACAAGGAAATGCTAAAGGGATTTCCTTACCCCGGATGGACAGTCGTGGGCTACGAATGGCAGTTGCACATATCATGGAAAGAGGACTCTGGCAAGGTGGTGAGTGTTTGTATGCATGCGGTAGGCAGATGTCGCTAACGTGCTTCAGGTCGTGTTTGGTCCCTACCAGTTATTATCTGCGAAGATGAATAGCTATTTGGATATGTTCAGGCTACGGAGGTTGTTATCCAAATTGAAGCAATGGCTTTTAAAAGACTATAAGTCTTGGATTCTTGAACATGTTCTGGGTCCTAGGTAATTTGATCAATTGAAACAGAGAACTGCAGCTTTCTTCGGCTACGAAATCAGAAGAAACAATTAAGAGCGAAGGGTTGTGGCAACGTGACTTTGGAACCCTGGCATTTTCACAGAAATCATGTCGTAAACTCCTGCTTTGGGAGCAAGATCAATTCAGTCAATAACCCATTTCATTGTTTCACTTGTAAAAACTAACAGTAGATGGGATCTTTCGAACTCCGCAACATGGGTCCCACTTCCCACTTTCTGCCGGTTTCCCTCACTCATCAAAAAAAGCGGCACCAATAGAACACTACAAATGGATGATATGGAGACAAATCAGAATAGACCTTGTGATTTACGGAACCTGTTGAATCACGGCTATATAACAACAAACGAACAAAAAAGTAATGACTTCTCTCCGTCGTCTCTTCTGGAAAATAACGAGCTGTTTACGTCTCACTGTTCGTTCATCACCTTAAGAACAGATCCCCCACGGAACGTAATCCTCAAGTCCTAAATTTTCACAACGAATGTCATCTTTCAATCCCTCTGAAATCCTCAACTGGCAATTATTGTCACAGATGTGTACCATATACACGAACCATTACAGTTGTGGTCATGTTGTAGCCGAGACTAGAAGGGTCGAGGATGGGTGTCTGACCCTGAGACTTGCGTGCCAACCATACCAATGGCCGAACTTATACCTATTATTACAGTGCTCAGGCATGCGACACGGCCCCCTCCTCTTGAGCAGATTACCAATGCTAAAATGTCGCCGACGTTCTTCACGCCCGAAATGGTTTCTGGAGGTTCTGTGAGGAGGTTTCGGGTGGATAGGGACGAGTACGGTCTTGAAAGCTTTTGAACCATGCGGAGGAACAACCCGGGCGGGAAGAAGAATGCAAGGAAAGGCTAAATTTAGAGCCATAATGTGTTATGTATTTCCTCCGATTTCTGATTACTCTATCCCTGGTTTTAGATATCGTCGACCCCTCTTTTGTTACTTTTATGTGGTCAATTGCGACCTGTGAATATTATAGCGGGTAATGTAGGTGAAAAGCCAAGAATTGCATGCTGTTAAGAAACCCAGAAATAGAAACGGAGCGAACAATAATTCATTATCTAATTGCAGAAGTTCGATCAATTTCATTCTTGATATCATTCCCATCACATTTTCCATTCATTCTTCTTAGTACATCACCAATAAACGGTATCATCGACCATCCCTAGCATTCACCGCATTGTTAATCCTCATCCGATCCGTTGTTTCCCTTCCATTTCTGACAGCACCTCGGCACAGCAAGCACCTTTTCCTCAATATATTCCGCCGGGTCGATATCAAAAGGGTTATACTTGTTTGCATATACGCCTTCATCATCTTCGATTTCAATAATATTAATTTGAAGAACTTCTGGATCGGCGTCGTCGGTTGGGACAAGGTGGTCGAATGTAACTCCATAATAATCAATCATCCTAAAGGACAAGGGCGTGTTAATATAGGCTTTTTGAAAAAGAGTATGTAAGATAAATACCTACACTATTGGTCTGGCTTTTACCAACCAAGCTTTGTATTCATCCCGCACTACCATATCCCCAGCAACATCAGGCCGTACATTCCGATAATATATTGCCCGAAACGCCAGCTCCGCTAGCTTGGGGCCACCGGTCAACGGAAATTCAGGGAAGCTGTGGGGTATGTGCCATGACACCTCTGGAAGGAGCTTCTGAAGAGCTAACAATGGACCTTCGATTTGGATTCGAAGCGGTTGCTCTGGGGAGGGTGGATGGAAGCGGTGAGGGGGGTTAGTGAGGCATGATGGGATGTAGAGCCCAAGCGCTGGTTGATCTGAGGGCGGCGGATGGAAGCGGTGGACCTTAAAACTATGAGTAGGGTTGGTGAGGCATGGAATGTCGGGAAGAGTCATCGTGCGTGGGAAGAGGGTGTTGTTAATGGGGTTGTGTTAATAAAGCTATGAGCGGATCTTGAAACTCTGCTTTTATCTTAGTGGAAGTGGCAGAATGTCAGGCGACAGTGATAATCAAGATAGAAATCTAAAGATAATACCACCTAGTATTTACAAAGGCGTGTTTTTGATACCTAATAATTGATAAGAGATAAGTATACACTGTACCAATATTGTAGGGCGTACACTTTTCATTGCATATACTATTAAAAACACTGCAATAAACAAAACTAAGAGAAATACTACAAGGGAAAAGATTGGCAGACACCTTAGTGCCAGCACTCCGCCAACAGCAGAAGTCCAAAAGTCAAAGAAATTAAAAGGTCCATCCTACTTGGCCGCCGCCTCACTCCTAGAGCTGTAACTTCTTGTCAGCTTCCCACTCTGGAAGCTCCAACTTCCTGTAATCCCCAGGTTTCTCTTCAGATAGTTGACATGCTTCCTCCTCCCTTCACTCTCCACCCACTCAAAGGTGTTCGGTTTGGTCCAGATACCGAGATTGTCGGCTCCCTTGGCACTCCATTTCTCGATAGGTTGGATACGTGCATTCTTCCAATGTTCCTCAGAGCCAAAGATGTGAGCGAGCTGCTGATAAAGATCCACGTAGGCTTGAGGTTGCTTGTCCCACTTCCCCAGACGCTGGTACGTGCGTTTGAGGAGGTCGAGGTGACGCACCGCGATTGCCGCTGCTTGGGCCTGGTCGAGTTCTTCGCCTTTGTCAGAGACGGCGTCGCGGAGGACGTCTTCGTGGACTTGCATCGCTTTGCGGTGTTGGTCGGAAGAGGTGAAGAGTTCGGCGAGGAGGATGTGCATGTCCAGGGTTGTGGCGTCGAGGGCACCCCAGACACGTCGGACGTTGTAGCACATGTCTTCGCACAGGTTGATGGCGGAGGCGTGTTGGCCGCGTGCGAATTTTAACTCGACGAGCCGGCGGCCCAGCGAGACGACTGTAGCTGCTGGCCAGGTGGTGCGGGTGGCACGAGACTGCCAGAGAAGGTTGAGCATGTACTATATGTATGGATTAACGTTTGATTCATGCCAGAAAGAAGGGAATCGTCGAAGTGAAACATAATTAAAGGGAAACATACCTCGAGATCATCCATGTTACCCAGCTCGCCTAGGAGTCCAGCAAGAGCACTGAGATCCTTGAGCGGAATGTCAACAAGTAAAATGCGGTTTGCTCGACTTTCGTTGACAAGTTGCTTGGTGATGCTTCCTGCCAGCTTGATCATAGCAGACTTCACCTGCTCATCAGCGACCTTCGTATTGTTATATCCACTCGCCAGCAACGCAATTTTCAGTCCAATGGTGAATTTCTCCACGCTGTCATACCCACCAACGAATTGCTGGAAGCTGTTTGCCAAGAACGCCATATCGTGAGCCTCGGTATGTCTACCTTTGTCATAATAGATGGCAGTTGCGTTGCTACTAGCATTGAGTATCTTGACATCTATGTCTTGACGATGAACATCGAGAAGAACAATCTCGAAGAATTCGCGGAGGACGGTGACGTTGACGGATTTGGAAGCAGACAAGTTCGTTCCGAAGTAACCCAGGAACTCTTTCTCTACTCGGGCATGACTCGTCTCATCGTTGATGTCGCGCATGAATTGCAGCAAGCGTGCACCGTATCCCAGAGTCTCGAGGAAGGCAGCCTTTTGGGAAAGAAGGCGGCGATATGACTCGTAGAGGAACACTTCGTTGATCAAGTCTGCCATTGTGGCTGTGTACATATGCTTCGTGTCTTGAAGGGTGCACTGAAATGACACGAGAAAGACCCAGGTGCGCCGTTCCAGGTTATTGCCAGCGGTGAAGCCCAGATCTTTACTCTCAGGAGAGTCGCCGAAGATGACCTGACTGCGGAGTTGTTGGAGCAATTGTTCTCCTTCTGTCTTCAAGCCTGCTTTGGTATAGATGCTTGCCACTCGCACACCGGAGTCCCAAAGTCTTTGCGAATCTTTCTCATTCTTGAGAATGTTGACGACAGAAGTTCGAAGGGTGGAGATTGCTCTGCTTTTTGCGTCCGGAGTGTCTTGCTTAGCATGAGCAATAGCGAGTAGGCTCAGCCACTTCAGAGCGTTCCCATGCGAATGACCTTTCTCAGCGTGATAAGTCTGCCATTGTGCTTCATAAAGAGGAATGGCCTTCGATGATGTGGCAAGATCTGAGGTAGAGTACAAATGAGGAAGCCGCTTGCTACTATAGGTGATGGAGTCAAGGGTAGACCGTGACAACTGGCCCTTAGTAACCTCGCGAGATTGCTTGTCGGCCTCTTCATACATTGCAATTGCCTCTTGTCGATGCTCAGACTTCTCTTCACTGATCTCGGCCAATCCAATGGTAGCCTTGATTGTGGACTCGTGTTTGACGCCATAACACCTTACAAGTGCTTTTCGGTACTCGACAGCGAGTTTGCGTACAATTTCGTACTCAACCTTGGGATCCCGCTTCAAGTTTCTGACATGTTTCTCGTACAGATCAGCAGACCAATCTGGTTGGAGATCATAGTCCTTGCCATGCTTAAGAAACATTTGCCAGATTGAGGAATAGACCTTGCGCGCCTCTGTGTGTCGATGTTGTTGTTCATAGATGACGATGACAGTCTGAGCAGCGCGAACAGCTTCGCGATGACAGACATCTAATCCAAGGTTTGTGTAGATAGTACTGTATGCGAATTCGGCACTTTTGGTGTCATTGATACGCATGCCAGAATCTCCGATGCTGTAGAGAGTCTTGATCGTCAAGGCATCGGTCTTGCCCTTTCTCTTCTCGATGTTAGCATACAAATCTTTGTAGACGACAATTGTCTTCTCCCACATCCCTCGACTCTCGTAGAAGTCGACCAGTTCCTTGGAAACGGAAATCAGAAGATCGTCCGAAGTCTTCTGTGTAGAAAGAACACCGTAGAAGAGTTTTCTGACAGTTTCCTCCGCCTTTTCAGTCTGGTTCGTTTTCAGATATGATGCGTAGAGACGACGGATGACGGTGACTGTTTCTTCGAGGTAGCTGACGGGAAGGGATGTTCTGATTTCGGAGCTGGCCCAACTACAAAAGTTAGCACTCTTTCAGAGCCATACTAAAGCATAGAAGTGCCTGAGCCAAAAGCCAAATCGAGGTTGACTTACCCAGTCCATAGTCGAGTGATCGTAATGGTGCTGACACTGATCACCTGGTCCCAACGCTGTTCCTGGTAGTAAGTCTCAACCAGACTAGTTGATCTTTGAACCATCAGTGCATCAACTTTTGTAGTGGTTGTCTTTGTCATGACACTGTCAAAAACCTGTCGCTGTGACTCGGTGTCGGTCTCTGTTAGACCCTTGGTAACGCCACGACTCGTCATCTCCTCTAGGTGAGTTGAAACGGACTTGGCTTCCGAGGTTTCCATCTTCCCACTTTTGACATAGTATGCCCATAGATTAGCGAAAACTCCTCTGGCTGCGGCCACAGAGCCAATTGCAGCCAACTCATTGCCAACGACCTTTCTTCGCTTAAGAAGTTCTTCGTCATCAGTATCTGTATGTTCAAGATCAGTCACAACGCCATGAAGGATGTTTTCTGCCTCAGCCTTTCTGTCGTGCGATTTCAGAAATTGCACATAACGCAGCGCGATGTCGGTGTTTTGCTGGTGTGTCTTGCTGTCCTTGTTCTTCACACCATGATGAGTCCAGCTTTGCCCTAGTTAGTTCGAATGTTAGCACAACCAGATCATGCAAAACGAAGATGAACATGAAGACCCAAGTCGAACTTTAAGGTATCACAACAGTACTTACATAGCCATACGAGTAGCTCTTCTGCGCGTCGACTGTCATTCCTTTTGGTATAGATGTCAATCATCGACCATGTAAGCTCAGTTCGCTTTGGATCCGAGACTGCGAGTGTATGAGAAGCCTCTTGATAGCTAGACTCTGTAATCTTCTCGATGACTTCAGCTGACTCCGCACTGTTAGAACTCGAGATTGTTGTGACCATGACATCGCGAGAAAGGGTTGTCTGAGGAGCGGAGCGGCCGTACAGCTGAACGTTGACGTCGTATATTTGTTTTCGAAGACTTGTCACTCTTTCTGTCTTTCCAATGGTGACATAGAGCGAAACCAGAATCTCAAGGTACTTCAGAATCTCTGTTTGAGACTGCCTTGTCTCTCTGTAGTAACTGATCATATATTCCAACGTTTCGGACCGTCGAGTAGCCACAGTCGACTGGGATGTGATTTTGATGGTAGATGTCCTTGCGATGTATCGCTGAGCACATTTGGTTGCAATGACGGTAAGCTTCAGAGAGTGAGAAGTCCTCCAAGCCTGATAGTAGTACTCATTGACCTCATTGGCGTGCAATGTGATTTCTTCCAAAACCGCTAAGTTCAGCAAAGTCTGGAGTACAGCTTCGGAATTTTCTCCGAGCACCATTCGGCGAACCGATAATGTGAGTAGGTGATGATTGATCGCGTCTTGGGGACTTGACTGAGACGTAAAGCAGGAACCTTCGATGATGGCGAGCATGGTGGTGTGCGGGAAGATACTTTTGAAGCCTCCCGTGAGTTTGTGCTGCACAGTCGGTTCATGCATGGGAGATGCCTCGAAATGCCAAGCCCAATATCTCGCAGCGTACTGTAATAGATCATACTGGGCAAAAAGCTCGTCAAGCTCGTAGTCGTTGAGATGGGGCAAAGTTGGTTCAGCTGGTCTAGTGAGAGACATTTTGACGTACGCCAGACAGCGTGCTGTCATGTCGTAGTGAGCTTCCTGGATGTGGAACGGGAAAGCCCCAGTGTTCTTGAAGTCTGTTACGGATGACGCCCTACCGAGCAAATCCGCCTTGAACATTGGATTTGAAAAACGAACGAATCCATCACGAATGGTAATCAAGGGACCCAATGCGTTGACCACATCATCTTCGACTCGGCTTGTTCGTGGTGCACGGATGGCTTTTGAGCTGTCGATCTCGAACAGCTGGCGAATCTCAGAAAGAAGCAAAGGTCGCTGTGAGACGAGCATCCAGGCCAGAAGTGACCGGGTATCTCGATGTGTCAAGTCCACACGAGAGATGACTTGGACGATGATTGCGTCCAGAGTCTTCGGAAGCGTGTTGAGCTTCTTCATCATGTTTGCAGATGTCGTTTCTGTCTTGAGTATGTTGACAGCCTGGATTACCCACTCAAATGAGCCATCAGAGGTTTCCGTCAAACTTGCAATGGCTGTTTGTTTATCTTCCTCGGTCAAAGCACCGGGAGAAACAGATGATGCAAGTAGAGACGCGGTAAAGGATCGAATGTCTTGGAGATTGCAATCGGATGTGATGGCGAGGTGTTCATGCTTCTGCGTGATAGCATTGGACAATGTCCTTGAGAAGAGTAAGATCTTGGTCTTACTCTGACTTGCGACAACTGACTCCAGATGGCCCAACAGTCTGGTAACATCAGCATTCCCACCCTTCAGCTGATCGATTCCATCAATGACAATTGTGTGACTGCGACTGCCTGTGAAGCCAATCTGCAGGGCAATCCACAGACCATCTTCGGTTTGAGCATCGGAGTAGCCGTTACTTGACAATTCGTAGGCATGAGCGAGAGACTTGTATAGTTCGTTGTCGCCCACATTGAGTTGCAACAGTTGAAGTATAAGGCCCTTTACCACACCCAATGTCGTGAGCTCGTTCTTCAGGTCAGGATCTACCAATCATCAGCTAGGGCCCCGTAGTTCATCGCCGACTTCAACGTCCATTACATACCTATTGAGTACGATATGACGTCCGAGGCATGTCGACCGGTAAGCGTCTGGAGTCGCTCAACTGTCCACCCTGAAAGAAAGCTTTTTCCGGTGCCGGGCTTGCCAGAAACAATCATGATCCCTTTGTCACCACGTAAGAATGCAGCTAATTGACGACCGAACCACTCGCAGGTAAAGTCTGCACCATTCTTTCGAACCTTCCGTGTTGTGGTCAACAGTCTTGTAACCCGGTCGTGTGGAGTCAAAAAGCCATGCACCAGCTCGAAGGAGACATCTATGATGGGTGAGTATTGGATAAGTGTTCAAGAGGCTTCCACGACCCTTACCTCCAGGTTTAGACAGGCTCTCGAGCCTTGTCTTCCATATTGTAGCGGTGAATTGATCGCTGTAGGCGAAAAAGGAGTCGATTCTTCTGCCAAACACTTGAACGAAAGCATGTGCACTGTACGCAGCATCTGAAGCTAGGTCAGCTAGTAAGCCGTATGCTATGCAGTATAACTTACTAAGTTGCTTGTGACTGTAGTATAGATTGATCCCCGTGACGAGCTTTAGGAGATCGGTATAGCAATTTCCCATGATAGTTTGAAGCTTCTCGGTATGATGGATATGCTCATGATAGCGGGTGAACAGTCCCAAGTTCAATCCGCACTCGTAGAAGAAACCGAATACCATCTCAAGTGTATCAATGTTCTCGCGCTCAAGCTTCAGAGGTGTCAACATTTTGAATTCAAATCTGATGGAGTGGATAGAATTCACCTCGAGAAGACCTCTGCAGCTGGCCCAAATAATGGATGCCGCGCGGTCACTATGAGACACAAACTCTGCTGTTTCCTCCGAGTACCTATGTACCTGAGCAGCAAAGAACTCTGCCCAATTCAGGACTTTATCCCATCTACTGCGGTGGTGAGGGATTTGGCGAAGGCGAATGCTGGCCACATAATCAAAGAATTGATCAACCGTGCTGCAGCTGTTGAGGAATTCGTCAGTCGACGAGCCAAGCTCTGAGCGGTATGTAGTAAGCGATTGCTGTACGACATCTTTCAAGATTGTGATTTTGCGAAACTCGCCATCAGCTATGTTCTTGGTGATTTGAGCTGATGCGGTGGTAGATGAGCTCAAGTTTCCATTTGAGACTCGTGTGTTAACTCCATTCTGGACAGGTTGAGCAGGGGGAGGCATTGTAAGCGACGGAGGCCAGAACAGCAAAATGTTGGATGATTTGGGAATTGAGTTGTGCTCAGTATCGGGCTTTGTCTTTGAAAACAGTTCAAAAACCGCTATGAAAAGATGACGGGTTGGAACTTTGAAAGGACTTGAAATCTGAAGAGCTTAAGGCGGGGTGAGCGGAAGACGAGGGAACTCCAAATCGCCTCAAGTTTCAAGCTCAAATGTGTGAAGCTCCAAGTCCCAAGATCTGGCGCTATGCCATAAGACATCAGTATTACCACTACTGGACAGCAACAATTCTCTTGAGACATCCAATCTCCAGATTTTTTCACATCGTGTCCAGTAAGAGCAAAGTGCAACCACCCCTCTCGACCTGATGGCTGAGCTGTTGCAAGCTGATCAAGACAAATGCATGTGTGAGCACCGTCTCGATCGGCAATATCAGATTTCAGACCCTAGAGTAACTTGTTGATAGGGTCGTTGCTATGCAAGCAATACGCCCTCGAAGACGGAATCGCCGATCCGTATTATTCTCTTTACCATTCATCCGTGCAGAAGTTTATGATATGGGTCTCTAGATCAGCTCCAAGGAGTGGCAAGTTTGAGACATTTTCAGGGACTTCTACTGAATTGTATGCATGCATGTTGAGCGGAGGCTTAGAGACCTACCGCTAAGTCCCCACCCCACCATTCCGGCCACCACCCCCCCCCCCCCCCCAATTCCGGCCACTTTATACACTAAAAACACGAATTTTATCTCTATTAAACGTTTATAAAATTATACATTTTTTTCTATAATAAGTTTATTATACTTTATTTATTTATTTTATAAATTAAGAGCTATTTTAAATCGCTTAATACTTTATAATATTCATTTTAAATATTTATGTATAAAAGATTCAAAAAACACTTACAAATAATTTTCATAATAAAGAATCAAAGTACTTAAAACTAGAACTAATAATACATGATATATGTATTATTTCACATATACAAAAGTTAGTAATTTCTATTAATAGTTATAGTTTTATTAAATAATGAAAATGCCTCACATAAATTATTTGTATGAAGGCGTATATTTTACTTATTTGTACTATAACTATTAATATAAATATATTAAAAATAAGATACAATCAAAGGAAGTTATTTAATCTAGTTATTTTATAAATTTTATACATTTTAAATAATAAGTGCGAAAGTTATTTAAAAAATACGACTTCTTTTACATTAAATTTATATAATACAAAAAAAAGCGAAAAATCTAACTTAAAACACTTAGTACATAATAGTATATCCTTTAAACTAGCTTAAAATTTCAATTCTTAATTATATGTATGATATTATTTTAGCATTAAAATTTTATTTTATTTAATTAACATTTCGTGGAGATATTAATACCTTAATCGCCGTCTTTAGTATAAATAAGTGGCTGAAATGTGGGGGGAACCGGAATGGTGGGGTGGGGACTTAGATGTAAGGCAAATTTGAGACATTTCCGGGGACTCCCATCAGCTGAAGCTCGATTTCAACCACGATGTCAACCACCGACTGTCCTGACTGGCTATGATGGCTGCCCATCTATTACGAAGTTGAGATATGGGCAGAGCACAAACATCCAAACAAAGATAACAGCAGTAGAACGCCGCGTTGACAGCTGCGGACGAATATAGATCTGGTCGTGCCATCGTGGCCCAGACATGATTGATTGAGATATGAAGTTATTCGGTTGTTTTCGCCCAATGCGGGTGCCATGCCGTAGTCAGTCCAAGCACTTAGCAACTGAGACCTTCGGCCAATAATGCAACATATGCGTGGTGATCTGCGTAGGCCGACATGATACGTTGCAATGCAGAGGCTGGCCAAATTCGTGACCGGTGAAGCGTGATCTATTAAATTCCCCCCGCCGACTTCACTGACTTGATAATTGATGATTTTAAATCCACATAAATCAGTCCTTACTTGAAAGAAGTCATATTTACTACTAGTCGGTTTGTTCTGTAGTCGCACGGTCGCAGCCCGTGCCATGATCTTCAGCGGAAGCTACGATATGATATCGGAAGTCAAACATCGAGAGCGTTGGCTCGTACAGTATAGCTCAGACAGCTCAGACGCGGGCCGGGCCAGTCGGAAAGGGAAAGGAGACAATTCGCACTTACTGTAGTGTCAGTGCCGGATGAGGAAAGACCAGTACAGGACGGTAAAGCCACCCGCTGAGCCGTGCTGCATCTTTTGACTTTTTCTCGGGGTCTCTTCCGGTAAACGAACTCTAAAGGCGTCCTGGCCCGCATTAGGATTGCTTCGCAGGACGCCAAGATCCGAAGTTGTGCTTTCGGAACGCTAGATTCGTAATCCGGGATCTCCAGAAGCTGTACCACATAATAACGACTCCAACGACTTTGACTCTGCCCTCTGGCACGACAGCCATCGAGCGTACCATGGCCTGGCTTGCTCTTATTAGATGCTTGGATGAACTTTGCTTCATCACTTAACCCATCTCTAACTCGCAGTTGCATCCCTGCTCCCCACTTACGAGGCCAGCAACCGGGGCAATTGCCCAATAGAAGGAACCGGAGACTTGGACTTCCGAAATGATGCCATCTGCGAGTCACAATGATCTTCCCGTCCCGTCTCTTCTTTTTGTTCAAATCGGACAGTTGCGGCTGCAGCTGAAAGCTGTAGCTTCGGATGCTGTCGTGCAGATCGCAGCGGTCAGCTCCAGGTTGTGGCCAATGACATCCACCCCGTATCTGCCTCAGGTAGCTCGCGCTGGAGAGGAAACCTCCTCCAAATGTTTTACCTCGCGCTAGCAGGCCGCCTCATCTTACCCTTTCATAGTATGCGGCCGCAGATATACGAAAGCCTTCGTAAAGATACCGTGGGCCATAAGTGGCAACATGACATAACGCTAATCTTTAAATCTGAAATCAAAGAATTCCCACTTTAAAAATTATAATTTTTAAAGTAATTGATATATTAGAATGAATTTAATTAATAATAATAAATGTATATTTCAGAATTCTATTTTAAAGCCGTGGTATTATTCTATTTTTTAAGAAAAAGTCAAAAATGAAGGTTTTACCCTGGATTTACCCCAGATTTTAATTTTTTTGTTACACATCGTACACTTAAGTAAGGCCTTTAACTTAGTGATTAAGTATCGCACAGGAATCTGGTCATGTGGAGCCCTTCTTTAATAAGGTAGTTATATAAGCAATTACGCATTTTTAGGTGTGGATTCACTTTTGGAGGTATTGTTTTTATATAATAATTAAAAGCCACATTTGCTTTTTAATTTTGAAGGCAATAATAACCATTTTATTAAAGTTTTTTGTGCGCTTATATTAAAAGCTGAGAATATGTTAATTGCTATATAACATATGTTTTTATTTAATTATGATTGATTGGCAAAGCAAGATAATAAATTATGAATATAAAATTAAAATAATTTATTTTATTTTAGCATTCCTAATTTGGTTTAGCAATTGCAGGTTATATTTATATTATTGCAATTGGATTAAGTTAAAGCCTTTATTTATTATTGCAATTTCTTATTTTTTGATTAGCTTAAAAGTGGTTATGCTTTTTGGCATTAGCCATGCTTTTTGGCGCTAATCATACTTTTTGGCATTTTTAAGAAATATGTTGCATAAAAATCTAATTATGTGAAGCCTTTCTTTAATAAGATGATTATATAAGCAATTATGCATTTTTAGGTATGGATTTACTTTTAGAGGTGTTATTTTTATATAATAATTAAAAGCCACATTTGCTTTTTAATCTTAAGGGCAATAATAGCCATTTTATTAAAAAAATTTATGCGTTTATATTAAAGGCTGGGGATATGCTAATTGTTATATAATATATATTTTTATTTAATTATAATTGGCTAGCAAAGCAAGGTAATAAATTGCGAATATAAAATTAAAATAATTCATTTTGTTTTAGCGTTCTTAATTTGGTTTAGCGATTATAGGTTATATTTATGCTATTGCAATTAAATTAAGTTAAAGCTTTTATTTATTATTGCAATTTTTTGTTTTTTAATTAATTTAAAAATGATTATGCTTTTTAGCATTAGCCATGCTCTTTGGCGCTAGCCATACTTTTTGGCACTTTTGGAGGGTATGTCGCATAAAAATCTGATTATGTGAAGCCTTTTTTTAATAAGATGATTATATAAGCAATTACGCATTTTTAAGGATAAATTCACTTTTAAAGGTATTGTTTTTATATAATAATTAAAAGCCACATTTGCTTTTTAATTTTAAAGGTAGTGGTAACCATTTTATTAAAATCTTTTATGCGCTTGCGTTAAAGGCTGGGGATATGCTGATTATTATATAGCATATGTTTTTATTTAATTATGATTGGTTAGCAAAGCAAGATAATGAATTGCGAGTATAGAACTAAAATGGTTTATTTTATTTTAGCATCCCTAATTTAATTTAGCAATTATAAGCTACATTTACGCTATTGTAATTGGATTGAATTAAAGCTTTTGTTTATTGTTGCAATTTCTTGTCCTTTGATTAGCTTAAAAATGGCTATGCTTTTTGGCGTTGGCTGTGCTCTTCAACGCTGGCCATATTTTTTGGCATTTTTGAGGGATATGTTGCATAAGAATTTGATTACGTGAAGCCTTTCTTTAATAAGGTGATTATATAAGCAATTATGCACTTTTAGGTGTGAATTCACTTTTAAAGGTGTTGTTTTTGTACAACATTAAGTTATTAATAGAAAATATACATGATTTATGAAATCAAAGGATAAAATAATAATAATATTATTAATATATAAAGTATAAAAGTTAAATTAAACCGTTAAATTTTTATTTTTATTTTTTAAAATTGTTATTTTTAAATTAATTAAAGTATAAAATAATGAATTTTATGCCTTTCACATGATCTATAATCACGTATAAAGTACTTAATTTTTTTTAAAAAAAACTTGATTTTTTATATTTAAAGTAATATATAACTTACTTGTAAGTGCTTATTTTAATAAGAGTTATATAATCAATTTTAAATTTTTTGAATAAAAAATCTAGATTTCAGAATCCAGATTTCACAACTAGCATTCTGTTGTCTAGCTAGTTACGGCCCACCGTAAAAGATGTCTTGGTAGTCGACGTACAGTAGTAGCTTGGAAAAGATCAGCCTCTCACATGAAGACATGTTTACAAGTTCAGGTTTTCCCAAGCCTCAAGATGAGTGACCTCCGCTACTACTGCGTACTGCATACGAGAGATATCTTTTTGGTTAGTCCAACACATCACACGGGCTGGAAGCAAGCATCCACGGTGATCGGCGTCCATCACCAAACCACATTCCTCGTCATGACATTAGACTGCTTCACGGGTATGCCGATGTTCATGGCGTCGTCTTGATCGAAGAGGGAAAGCTGGAGATTTTGGGCGACCTGCCCGTGTCAGTATACGTGAGTATGCTACTATAAATTGCCACTTCCTTACTTCCTCTTTTATGTTGATACAGACATCCTCCCGATATATTTTTTTCTCAGACAGGGCATCCTGAACTCCCATCTTTACCTCATCAATCATCCCTTCGCCACATTACAGTCACATACACATACTCAACATGGACGTCCCGAATCACATGCAAAACATATCCGAGATCTCGAAAACAACTCTCACCAACCCGGAATTCACACCCGACAAGCTCGCCATCATGAAGCTCAGAAACTCGGATTTTTTGAACGATCGCGATTATCTCTCCGCGCCCACCACGCCGACCGGCGAGCGAAGGAGCTTCAGCTTCTCCTCCAAAGCTCTCGATCATGGTAGATCCAGTTCCCTTGCTCGGTCGAGCCGTCAAATCAGCTCCTCTGTCCGCCGATCGGGTTCGTTTCGACAATCTCAGAGTGGTCTCAGGATATCCATGGAACTCACCCGCCAAGCCGAGGGTAAGTTCTTCGCCTTGATGGACCTCGTTTCCAGCGCTTCGAGAGAAGCGTCGTCCCTCAAGGAGATCTGGTCAGGCCTGGTTACGGAGCGCGAATCATTGACTCGCGAGCGTGAAGAGCTTTTGGAGACTGTCAATGAAGTCACCGAGAGTCTGGAACGTACCCAGAGCGAGCATCATCACCACGGCCATGAGCACGAGCAGCGAAAGAAACAGGTCGAAAAACTGCTTGTTGAGCTATCGCTTGCAATGAACACTATCAGGGAGCATGAGAAGCGAAACACATCTCGCGACCATGATCTTTTGCAAACTCGAAACGAGCTGCAGCACTTGCGTGATACGCTTACTCGCACGACCATCGCGCACGATAAGTTCAGATCGGACTATGAGGCCAGTGAGTTGAGAATCAGAGTTGTGGAAGATGAACGAGATCATGCCAAGATAAATGCGGATCAGTACCAGGAGGATTGGAGGGCCCTCACTCGTGAACACACCGATGTCAAGAGCAAATTCGCCGACGCCACTATCAAGCTTGAGACCGTGCGTAGAGAGGCCATCTCTATCACCGAGCGTCTCCGCATCTCAGAAATGGACAGGGACACTCATCTCAATGAAAAGGAACGCCTGCAAGAGCTTCTCCGCAAGGCTAACCTGAAGCATGAAGAGACCTCGTTGGAATTGCTTGATCTGACAGAACGACACGAGCACAACATCCGAGAAATCAACAAGTTCAAAGAAGTCATCCGCGACCTGGAATCCGATGTGGACCGGCACACAAACACGGTTGATAATCTTCGCCGCGAACTCAAGACCAAGACCACCTCTTTCGACGAAGCCGAAACTCGAGCCCAGGAGATTCTTCTGAAGTTCGAGCACCTCAAGAGAGAAACCACCATCACCAAAGACAAACTGAGCACCCTTGAACAGGAACGGGTCGAGCAAACGGAAATCATCAATCGGATCCGCGAAGAGTCTCGCCTCGCCCTCGTACAGAAAAATTCCCTCCGCGACGAAGCAGAAATGTGGAAGCACCGGGCAGGTGACCATCAGCGGCTGATTACTCAACTCCAAGAAACCCTGCGCAAGAACGAATCCAGTCTCGTAGAAGTGCGTTCCGAGGTTCAAACCCTCACTTCCCGCCTCAGCGACTCCGAGCGCCAGCGCTCATCTACCCACGAACAACACATACACCATACAACCGAAATCACATCTCTGAAGGAAAAACTGCTCATCCTCCAAGCGGAGCTCCGCACCACCCACGACGGCCGCGACAAGCTCCGCGAAGAGCTCCATGAGGCCCAGCGTCGTTACGAGGAAGTGACCGAGACTATGACCGAGTTCCGCGACAGCAGCGGCAGCTACGAGTTCGAGATCGAGCATCTTCGCTCCATGCTCCGCGAGTCCAGAGAGCAGAAGGAGAGGGCCATCACGGCTCGCAATGCCGCTGATCGGGAGAGAGACGAGTACATCTCCCGTTACGAAGAGAAGTGCCGTGAGATGGAACGTTTCGAGCAGAGCTCGTCGAGTGGACTCATCACGCGCCTGCGATCAGAGGGCGCAGGCGGTGGGAAGTTTGGGCTTTCTTCTTCAAGAGTCGTTTCGCATTCGGGAACCATGAATACTACCGGCACGATGGTGCACAGCAGCAGTAATGGAAATGGTGATGGACATGGTCTTGGCCACAGCAGCGAATTCCACCGGGAGGAGCAGTTGGGACACTCGGGAAGTATGGAATAGTTGAATCATGCATGTTTTGTTCACTCAACGGTGATGGCACTAGCTGACCGGTGTTGTAGGCTGTTCATGTCGAGCCTCAGCTGAGGATATCACCTTCAGTGGCAAGGCAAGATCGATGTTAGCAATTGGCGATAGGGTTCAGCTCGTGGTTGTTGGTTGTTCTTCTGCATCGGCTGACGATGTGGCGAAATTGCACCCTGGTGATGGAATGGTGGTGGATTCTAAGCAACCGAAAAGTTGGATACGGAAGCGATTGAGTCGCCGGAGGCTTAGTTTTAGTTCTTGGAAACCTTAATCAATTTGATTTCATTTGTAGTGGTTCTCAAGTCTGGCACAGTTCCCAAGTCTTCCTTCTGCTACTTTGTCTCAACAACCCCCGTCCTTCCACATTTGCCCCGCAGATCCTCCTGAACATCCGCATTGATCGCGCCAGCTTCGTAGATCCTGCTCATCTCCATTTCTTTAAGCGCCTTTCTCTTATCTTTGCGCTTTACTTCTTGGCCACATGTGATGTTCAACCTTGCCAAACTTCGCATTCTTCTTGCGTTTGCCTTTACCGTACATGAAATAAACTTCGCACTTTTTGCGGCGTTTGACTTTGGCTGGGAGGTGATATCAGTACGATAAACACCAAAGCCTTTCCAGCGGACAGGAGGCCCTAGTGGGTGGAGGGTGCGAGGAGTAACGAAGTTAGATAGACATACCTGACTTGGGAACGGATCTATGGTTGAGAGCAGAAGGCTGGATGTACTCTTCACCGAAGAGTGTTGTTTTGGGCTTGGTCAGCGCGGAGGACTGGTTTTGCAGATTTTGCACACGCGAAGGATATATTATGGCGGGGCCACTTCAATTTTATGTGAAGTCACGTTACTGGATATAGCTTCGGCTAACATTCCGTAAATTTCTCTAAGGCAATACTTAAAGAATACATTTGTCACTTTTTATTAAAGAATTAAGAATCTTTTCCTATAATAATACTATAACTGTTTAATTTAATTTATTCTTTTTTTTGACCCCTTTTTAACAATTTATTGACAGCTTTAGTTGTCTCTATGTTTTCTTGAATTTTAGGAGCCTTAGGCATTTACTTAAGTGATGCGGAAATCTCTATATCAGTTTGATTTTCCTAGTAGTGAAAAAATCTATTAATTTTTTGTGACGCTTGCCCTATAAAGACCAGTGCCAGCGTTTAGCAAAAGCCTCATATATTACATAAGAAATAATGAAAATAATTAAAATTCTTTTAAAATCTATAATTAAAAAAAAAAAAAAAAAAAAAAAGGGTTATATACAAAAAGCGTTATTGAGTTAATCTTGTTTAAGCGCTTAATAATGCCTAATTAAAAAGGCTCCCCTAAATACCCTTTGATCTGTATTATTTGTTACACTATCCCCTCTTCTAAAAAAAGTTTATTTTCAAGTATCCATCCATCTCCTTGTTTTTATTAAAGTAGTCATAGTTGTTTATTTTATTGTAAAACGCTTTAAGCCATTAAAATAGCTTTATAAAAGGACTTGTTTATGTAGGATTATTAAAATAAAACTGCTAAATTTTTATAAAAGCGTATTTAATGTCTAAAGCGTTATATTAAATGAGATCAATGTTTTAATTTAGTTAAAAGACTTTATAAACAAGGTTACCACGCTATTTTCAATAAACAAATAAGTCCTCAATTTCTTATTTGTTGTTTTTAGTAATATTAATCAGTGGAAATAATATAATTTGTTAATCTACTAAAAGGTTATTAAAGTCTTTCCAAAGCTTTGCTATAAAAAAGACATTATATACTTTCATACTCATTAACAATTTTAGGTAATATAAGCTTTTAACCTTCTCTAATATTTAGAATAAACTATTAGTAAAAAAGTCTAGTTTTTTTAAAAGGTGAATAATTAAAAAATAACGTATATCAAGCCAAATAAAATCGTCTATATTAAAATTAATTATACGGTAAGAGCGGTTATAAGACCGGGCTATTTTTGCTTAAGATCTTAAAAAACTAGACCTAATTATATTCTATACCGTATAATAGTGTATAATATATTTAACAGTTTATTATATATTTAATTTATTAACGGGGGATATTAAATTTGGTAAATTAATCTTTTAATTTTAATTAACGTGTAGTATATATTTATGGATTATTTTAAATAACAAGAGGCTTCTTAAAGAATTATATAAAAAAGACATTTGGGCGTAATTTATAATAAGTAAAAACTCAAACTAATTGTCTTAATAATAAAAAACAAAAAGGCAGAGTCTACGTTAAAGGTATTAATTGTACACTTCAGTCTAACTATCAGTTTAAAAGTAGTCAACTATAAAAAGCTGTCTTTTAATACTAAAGATTAAAAAAAAGGCAGTTTAAAAGCGGGAAATAAATTAAAATCCTTTATTAGAAGTAATACTAATTGAAGGGCTAAAATATTTATATATATTATATATATATAGTTTTGCGAAATCGTAGGTATTTAAAGTCTTTTAATAAAAGATATTTACAACTTATTTACTAAAATAGTTAATAAAAACGAGGATATTGTTAAATTTATACTTGTTTTTATTAAAACTACAGTAATTTATAATAATATATTCCCAAAGTTAAAACAGGACAAAGAAAGGTTAAAAAAAGCTGGGTTTTTTATCTTAAAGGACTTAAATATATTAATAGATATGACAATTATGGCTGTATTATTGGATTATTGATACAATATTGTATTATTAATATTAAAAAGATAAAAGTTATAAGATCTTTTTAATATTAAAATAAGCTATATTAATGTGGTCATATACTTCTTAAATAAAGAAAGTGCAGAGATAAACAACGTCAAGGACTATAAGGCGGCTATCGGAGAATAATAAATCGCCTTTTATATTAAGTTTACTCAATTGATTTAATAAGGCTTACTTTCGCAGTACTTAGAAAAAGAGGGCTATATAATTAGCTTTTAGTATTTAATATACTATCAAAAATATTAAGGAAAGATCTGTTATTTTAACGTTAAAAATGAAATTATTGTTTTAATTAAAAAAGTAAAGATTTTTAGCCACAAATATAAGGTTTACTTGATTTTTCCGTAAAAGTTATTATAAGCGCTATACTTTTTTAACAAAGTTTTATTTGTTAAGTTCGTCCGGTTTATAAAAAAGCGCGCCTATTAATAGGTTATAAACACTTAGTTAATAGATTATTATAAAATAATAGTTAGCCAATAGTTTAGCCTATTATATGTAATGGTCCGGTATTTACTTGGTGTAAATACAGAAAGCTGCGGTTGATCTTTGATGATTAAAAAGTAGGTGTATTACATATGAGGTAAATAGTTATTAATATAATTAAGAATATTATTTGAAGTTGAGTACAAAGCTTTTATTTAATAGCAGATGTGCCAGTTTTATATAGAATTTTCGTTTCTTTTAAATCCCCTAAATTCCTTAAAATGCGGGATCCTTAAATCCTCAAATCCCTTTCATTAATATAAAATCCTAGGATTTAGGGATTTATTATGTGATCCCAATATTTATTTATGATTTAAATTATTATTATAACAACGATTGTGATTATGATATATGTAATAATATTACCTGCTAATTTATATCATTTCCTAATTAATACTAATATTTTTATAATATCATTTATTTAATGATATTATTAATATCTTAATGCCAATCATCTTTTGATGCTAAGGGATTTATAATATTATTCCCCTTTTAGCCTAATGTAATCCTTATGCTTAAATATAATTTAAAAATTGTTAATGGCTGCCAACAATCAATTTTTTTATTTATTATGCCTGGTATTATAAAAAAAATTAAGTATTACCTAAATAAAAAAAGAATAAAGTATTCAACTTGCGTTTTGTATTAAAAGCGCTGCGCGCTATGCAAAGCCTTGTTTTTTTTGCCGCAATCTTTTTTGTATTTGCTTTTTGAACTTGTTTATTTCAAAAAAATATTCAAAGTGCGTTTATTCCAAACATAATAATTGCAATTTTTTAAGGTACGTTATGAAATTTTCCTGGCCTAATTAGCTGGTGTGCTGATTTAAGCTAGGCAAAATAGTAATTTCTATTTGTTTTTTAATGCCCCTTTTTAAGCCTGCCATAAACGTCCCTAATTTTTAATTTCTTACTTTTAAATTTGATGCTTATTTTGCGTTCTTTTTTAAAGCGGGGGCTGTTATGCTTAATTTTGGTTTTTCTTTTTTTTAAGCAAACCTAAATTTTAAAAATGAAATTCTTAAAGCAGCCTAAAGCAATAAAGGTTAAATTTGAGTTTTTATGTATTTTTTAATTATAAGTACTTTTTTTATTTAATCAAATATTTGGCTTTGTTATAAAAGTTCTAATAATTAAAAATAGTTTTTATTTTATATTTGGCGTTTGGATTAATTGGTTGTATTTTTGTAATAAAAGCAGGTGGTACTCCTGGTAGTGCTGATTTAAGGAGAAATATGTGAAATATCAGGTAAATATTTATTATTTTTGAAAATACTAGCTAATAATTAATTGGTCCTTTGACTTTTGCAATTTTGAATGATTTTAGCTTTTTGTGATTTAGCTTATGATTTGATTATTTAATTATAATATTTTTTCAAAATAAGTAAATTTTATTCCCCTTTTTAAGCATTAGTTTTATGTTATGCTTTTTGTTATAATAAATTACTAATTTTTGTGCTATAAACAAAATATTGGCTAATAATTCCTTATATAATTGCTTTAGCTTATTCCTTTATAACATGGCTTTTTGCGTAATCCTTTGATTTGCAATTGATATATTATATGCCGTTAGGTTATACCCATAATTTGCATAAAACGGCGATATTCTAATGGTTTTTTAATTTGCGCTATTATATGCAAATTAAGCAAATAGGAATAATTGAACCTAATTGTTTTGTTTATAATTCACATAACATTAAAGATAAGTTTTTATTATTTAATTGATTTGTTTTATTTATGCATTTATTTAGGGGTAAAAAGCCATTAATATTTTTTGTTTTATTTTCAAGAATGCAATTAGAGTTTTTCAGAACCTTAAGATAAAAAGCTTATTTTTATTTAATATTATTTTATTTGATATTCCGTGATTTACGAAAATTATTCAAAGGAATACCTATGCCATAATAGGCGCATTTTGTATTTCTAATATCAATACTATGTATGCATATTTTGTGAACTTATTTATTATAATATATATTAAGTTATATATGATTTTTGTGATTGGATTTTTCAAAGGTGATAATTTAATTATGAAATTCAAAGCAATTGATTTCCATGGGCGTGATGGTATTACTAATAACTTCATAAGCCCATACGGAGCATAGTGAGTTGCTTTGTTTTGAATGCATATATTGCATAATAATATTATGTTTTTGATTATTTTTCTTATATTTAGGAAATAATATTTCTTAAAAAGCTTTAATAATGTTTTAGCAATTTTTTGGTGCTTATAAGCCGGCAGCCTATATTGCTTTTTAATAAAATCCGCCTTATTTCATATTAGGACATAAATTCGTTTTTAATATAAAAAAGCCCTAATAATAATAAAAAAGAATCCTTTGCCCAATTGTTTTTTTTGCTTAACTATTATTAGGTCTTAATTATAATTTTTTTAGATTTTCTTAAAAAGGCAACTTATCGCTGCCAATTATTAATGATTAATAATTAGCAAATCGCCATCTTTTCATAATATAATATGAAATTTATGTGTTTTGTTTGCAAGATATTCTGGCTTCCTGCTTAAAGCATTGGCTTAAGCATTTTTCATTTTTTTAATATAAGAAATTCAAAATTTTATAATAAAAAATATTTTATATCACCAAACCTAGTATTGATTTAGTTTTTTAATAATAATAAAATAAATAAGATTTTTGTAATTTATTAGGATTTGTACCTTATAGGCAATGCCCTTAAAATAAACCCTTTATTCGCATATTACGTTCATAATTACCAGCAATTCTTTATTATATATATTATAATTAAATTTTGCTAATAATAGTTTTTGCAAATAATAAACAATGGATTATTATTTGCCGTTTTTGCTTAATTGGTTAAGTATGGCATTAATAGCGTAATTCAAAAAATCCGTTTTTATGCGTATTTCCTTATTAGGTATAAAGGATATAAGGACGGGCTTTTTAATAAACATTTCCTTAAAAGCTTTAAAAGCCGCGTCAGCTTCCTCCATCCACACATATTCCTTATTTTTATAAATCAATTTTATAAATACCTTGGCAATTCCTAAATAATTTTTAATAAATCGCTTATAAAAATTGGCAAATTTAAAAAAAGATTATAATTTTTTAATATTGGTAGGTCCGATTTAATTAATAATTGCTTAAATTTTTTTGAAATTTATAGCCAATTTTGTGATAATGATCATATAGCTTAGGAAGATAACTTTTTTTATATGGAAATTATATTTTTTTAATTTAAAAAGCATAAAAGCGGCTTCCAATTTTTTAAAAATTGCTATTATATCTTTTATATATTATTCCTCATTTTTAAAATAAATCAATATATCATTCAAATAGCAAATGCATATTATATTCAAATACAGCCACAAAATATTATTAATCAAACGCTAAAATATAGCTAATGCATTAATCAAACCAAATAATATAACCATATACTTATAATAACCAAAACAAATGCAAAATGCTATTTTTTTTCCCCTTTTAGCTATTTTAACAAAATTATATGCGCTTTTTAAATTAAGCTAAGTAAAAATTTTGGCCCCCATAAGCTTATTTTGCAATTCCTTAGCCAATAGTTGACGTGCGTGATAAGACTTAGGCTCTGCGAGCACTTGAATTAATAAAATGTGTTGATTAATTAAGTAAAATCTAAGTAAAAAGTGTGAAAGGGGGAAGTACTCCCCTAAGGCGGTATACAATGGCAGAACCCTATCTAAAAAGTGTGCAGTGCCAAGAGAGCAGTTTAGGCGAGCTGCAGCCGTGCCTGTACGACAATAGTAATGCATAATAATCCTTTTTTATAACATCATTTAATTAATAATAGTTGATGCACATTTGTTATCCGCCGTTCTTCTTTTTTGCAAAAAGAATATTACTTTCCCATAAGGATTTAAATTCCTTAATAAATCCTTTTGCTAAGTATTTATTAATATATTTTTTAATTATTATTAAGTCTATTACCGAATATCCCTTAAATAATTAAAATATTGGCTTAATACCTTTTTTTAACTTAATCTAATAATCATAATCCTGGTGTTTGGGCAAGGCCTTAATGCTTTGTTTTTTCTTAAATAATATTGCAAATTTATAATATACTAATAATATATTTTTTATTAATAAACCCTTATTTTTGTATCCAATCTATTCCTCAAAAGTGGCGCAAACCTCTTAAACAATCAATGTTCTTGCTTTGTTTTAATAGCAGTTTTTGCAATAATTAAATATTAATTGTCTTTTAACTTAATTGATTTTTGGATTATGTTTCTTTATTTAAAAAAGTCCAAGGATAATATTGTGCATTTTAATTTAAGTAATATTAAATTGTATTTTTTTTTGGAGTAATTGATAATGCTTATATGCAAAGTTTGAATTTGCATATTTATTATCCTATTGGCAGCGGCATTTCTATTGGCAAATACTAGCTGATACCTTTTTTTCTTAATTTTAATTGATAATAAATGCTTAAGCATAATAGCAGGAGATATAAAATTCTTTTATGCCTTAAAGTCTATTATAGCCTTAAGAATTATTCCCTTGATTTTTGCTTTTATGATTAAATGGCAGTCCCTTATTGCCGCTAATTGGCGCATAAGGAAATCCTTTTAATAAAAGTCTTTTATTAGAATATTTTTTAAAACTTAATAATTTGGTTTCATAGCCATAATCATAAATAATTAATTTATTCTTAGGATTTAAGTTAATAAGGTAAGGCGTTTTTAATACATTTAGGTATTATTAGCTATATTAAATTAAAAGCGTTATCAGCTGCCTTTTAACGCAATTTCTTAAAATTCTTCTTTTTTTGGCTTATTTTGATTTTCAAAAATAAGCAATGGTTTTTAAGGGATAATTTACATATAGGTTTAAGAATAGCCACTACTATACTTAATTTGCTTTTATTTAATATGTTTATAATCCTAATAAATTATTTAATACTTTTTGCCTTATTATGATTCTTTTGCAAGAATTAATCTTAGCTCCTTATAAGTAATCCTTATGATCTTATTAATTTAATATTAAATATTTAAGGCTCAAAGGTATAAGTTTTTTTTTTGCTAAATAATTTCTTAGACCTTATTTTATAATAATTCGGAAAAGGGTCATTAATGCGGCTTTAGGTTCAAAACTTAATAAAGCCCATCGTCCGCCTTTTTTTTGCTATCTTATGTTATGCTATTATTATTCTTCACCTAAGCATAAATTTTATTGTTTTTAAGCTTATTAATAATCATGTATTAAAAGCTTAAGGCATTGAGCTGCTTAATGGAATATGATGGCATAAAAATATTAATAATATTATAGGCATTTTGCTTTATTGCATTGATTTATTTCTTTTTTGATTATAACTTTTTTTAGCAATGGGAGCTAGCCATATGGCCCAAAAGATTATAATCAAAGCACAGCTTATCCTATTAACATTTGGTCATAATTTTTTTTAAAAAGCCTATTATTATATAGCTTTTTTTTAAATTGCTTTTAAAATATGGCATTTAATTTAATTTTATAAAAATAAAAGGGTTTCTTGCCCCCTTTATTTTAATGCATATATGTTTTAAAGCAATATTAGCCTTTTTATTTAAGAGCACATTCAAAATTATGGTTATTGATTTTAATAGCCATTTTAATAAATTCTTATAAATTAAAGGGTACATTCGATCTGGCAATCTTATTTTTGATTTCATTTTTTAATCCTTTATAATATTGTGCTTTAAGTATTTTATTATTTCAGCTGGTTTAATTAGCAAATTGCTGAAAGGCGGCTATGTACATAATTGCTGACTTGGTTTATTTTAGGCTTTGGATATTGCGTTTAGCTATTTGGTTTTGATTAATATTGCCAAAAATGCGATTAATGTATTCTTTAAATCCTTTAAAGCTTAAAAAAATCTTTTAAAACTTCTTAAACATAATAATAAAAACCTTTTCTTTTTTGATTTTGTTTTTAATATAATTAGATAAGAAGGTTTTAATTTAATTAAAAGCAGCCCCATAAAACAAAGATGTAGCCCAAAGGATTTTATTTATATTCATAAAAAATTGGTAGCTGTTAAACCTAATATAAAGTTTTACCTAAATAAAATAAGCCTTAAGCTTGGATTGGTTTTTCTAATAAAGATCCGGGGATGTAATTTTGGGAACATTCTTTGGGTTAAAAGCGTTGGCAATGGCTAAAGCCTTAATAAAAGAATTAAAAGCCATATTATATACGTAAATTAATATTTTTAATAAAAAAATGCTTAAAATATAATGATCCAGTATTTACTTGGTGTAAATACAAAAGGCTGCGATTAATTTTTAATAATTGAAAAATAGGTGTATTATATACAACATAAACAATTATTAATATGATTAAGAATATTATTTAAAATTAAGCACAAAGCTTTTATTTAATGGTAAACATGCCAATTTTATATAAAACCTTTATTCTTTTTAAATCCCCTAAATCCCTCAAAATGCGGGATCCTTAAATCCCCAAATCCTTTTCATTAATATGGGATCCCAAGATCTAGGAATTCATTATATAACCCTAATATTTATTTGTGATCTAAACTATTATCATAACAATAATCGTAATTATAATATGTATAATAGTATTATCCGCTGATTTATACTATTCCCTAATTGATACCAATACTCCTATAATACCATTCACTTGGTGATATCATCAGTATCCTGGTGCCAACCGTCCTTTGATGCCAAGGGGTTTGTAACATTATACTTATCGGGTATTCAATTGTTTAAAAGTCATAAAGTATTTTAAAGCTTTATAATCCATAACAACACAGATTTAATAAAGAGTCCTTACGAACTCTATTCTCTAATAAACAAAAGAACGCATAATAACAAACATTTCTTTATTATAAACAACATAATTAAACTTTACGAGAAATATAGTTTTTAAAAAGAAAACAACGGGAAACTAGTCCTTATTATATTATTAAAAAAAAACCCTTATAATAATTTTATTATTTATATCTGTCTTTAAAAGGTAAGGCGAATGTTATTAATAATATTAAAAAAACAAAGCTAACGTAAGAATATATTTCAAAAAATCAAAAATATCTTTATATTTGTGGGTAAAATAAAAATAAAAGTTGTTTTTTATTAAATAAATAAGAGGTTTTATTATAATAAAGCGCTTATAAAAGTTATAAAAACTAAAAAAGAATTATATACCTTTAATAAAACTAAAATAAGTCTATAAATTAATAACTAAGACTTTCTTAAGATTAACTTTTAATCTTAAAATTAATATAATAAATCTAAGGTATTTTATATAAGTAACTTTAAACTTTTTTTTTAAAATTTACTTAAAAGTCAACATCTTAAAATCGCTAAAGTACTTTCGTAACGTGAGAATAATACTCCAAAAAGTCCTCAAAATAAATAGAAATATCGTTTAAATAAGCCGTACAAAAATCGTCCAAATAATTAAAAAGGATATTATTTATATACCGCTGGTATATCGCAAGTCTATTAATTAAATCAAAAAGAAAAACTTTACACTTATATACTCTATATCTTATCTTAAAAGTCGTGTATGTTTCTAAAACTAGGTTTATTTGAATATAATAAAAAGCCTGTCTAATATTAAACTTAATAAAAATATAGGTATTTATAATTTTAGCCAAAGTCTCGTTGATTAAAGGAAAAGGGTAACAATCTTTTTAAATAAAAGAATTAAGTACTTAGAAATTGATATAGAATCTTAGACTTTTATTTGCCTTTTTAATAAAAAGGATAGGGGTGGTATATAATACTTAAAAAGGTTCAATAAATCCCTTTAACAAATTATCAATAATATAGGCTTTAACTACCTTAAATTCTTCAACGGATATCTTATACAAAAACAAATACTTAAGGCTTTTTTCCTTACTTTCAATTAACTTAATTTAATAATTATATAAATAATAAAAGGGGAATATATTACTTATAGTTTTAAAAAATACGTGAACTTATTCAACATATTCCGGGGGAACCATTAATTCAAAATCTAATTCACTTAAATAAGCAGCGAACTACTGTATTATTTAATAACATTCGTTAAATTCGACAATCAAACTTAAAATAACAATAGTCTGTTAATACTCTATAGTATATTTTTAAATCAATACATTAACTTTATAAAAAGTTGTAATAAAGATCTTGTTCTTAGACTTCTGTTTATTTAATAAATAAAAAGACACGCCAATAATTGAGTAAATTTTAATAAGTGGTTTTTTTAAAGTCTTTATATTTTAGCCTTTTGTTTCTTAATAATAAAAACATTAAAAAAAGGCATTGAATCAGTTATATTTAAGTTATCGAAGAACTAAGTACGTATTTTACAGAATAAAGCAGTAAAGTCACGTAATTATATTTGGTGTAAAGAAAAAACGAATTAAAAAGTCTTATTATATGATAATGTTAACTTCGATAAATATAAAAGAAAAGTTCTTATTAAAACAAAAGAAATAATACAGTCATTATCTATAAAATCACACAAAACAAAAACTGTACTTATTGCTTATAATACAACTTATTCTAAAACAGTGTTCCTATTAGTGTTCTTATCGGTGTTTTTGTCAGTGTTTTTGTCAGTGTTTATACTACTTTTATTATTGTTTCGCACTTAGTTCAGTGGCTTTTTTACATCTTGATATATATAAGAATATAAAAATATAACGAAGGCGGAAATAACAATAAAAGTAAGTTTAACAATAGTAAGCGTTAACACAGTTAATTAAACTTAAAACCGGGGTAAACGACAATAATAACTATTAAAATCAACGTTTAGCCTCGTTATTAAACAAAAAAAAAAGAATAACATATCTTAATAAAGGCGGCACCTTTTTAAAAGTCTCTATTATCTCGTTATATAATATCAAAGGTAAAGCTACTTTAAAGGCTACTTTAAAGGCTACTTTAGAAGCTACTTTATTATGTAGAATCCGGCGGAAGTCAAATCGTACCTGCTTTTTTTTATAGAAAGGTAAAATTGATAACAACAAAAACCGACATAATTAATAAAAAAAAAAGCCATAAGTTTTATTTAAAAACACTTTTAAGGCTTTAACATCTTTAAAAAAGTTGCCTTTATAGTTAGACAAAAGTTAACAGGGGTCAAGTAATTTAATACCTTTAGTTTTATCAAATTAAGTATTGCGTTTACTTTAATATTAATTAAACTTTTGATCTCGTCGTTTAACGTCCCTTTAATAGCGTTGTTAAATACAGTAATAACGGAAATCTTAAATTTTAACTAAAGTACTATAAGTAATAATTAAAAAAAAAGGCTTTCGGCTAAATAATACGTCGTTTAACGGCATTAAAAAAACTTAATATTCTGATAACCATACTTTTCTAAAGATAACACTATAATGTCCTAATTAAATAATAAAAAAAAGGGTAAAGGCTTATAAACGCTTATCCACCGTTAAGTTCAATGTAATATAATAGCTGATTTTTCCACTATTAACACTATTAAATCCTTTGACAACAATAGCATTTAATAAGGGGTAAATCGAAGGTTTTAAAAAAAAAGAAAAAGCTTTTAAAAAAATACAATTAATAAAATAATAACTATTCGCTCCAAAATCAAAAAGTACGAGTAACTTATTGTAACGGTCGTGTATTTACTTGGTAAACATAGGAGGCTGCAGTTGATCTCTGATAATCAAGAAGTAGGTGTATTATATATGGGGTAAAATAATTATTAATATGATTGAGAATATTATTTGAAGTTAAGCATAAAGCTCTTATTTAATGGCAAATGTGCTAGTTTTATATAAAACCTTTGTTCTCTTTAGATCCTTTAACCCCAAGGTCCCAGGCGCCCTGGCTCTTATGGCTTCAAAGGTTTCAATTATTACGTAACCCAATGTTCACCATAATTTAAATAATTATTATAATTGAAATCGCGACTACAATATGTGCAATGATATTAATTATTATTTTATACCATTTTTTAATTGATATTAGCCCGTAGATTATATTAATCCCTTATTGGTATTAATATTCCTATAATACCATTCACTTGATAATACCATTAGTATTTTGGTGCCAATTACTTATTGGTGCAAAGGGGTTCGTAATATTATCCCCCTTCCTGCCTAGCGTGGCCTTTATGCTTAAATATGCCAAAGGAAATATCAACAATTGCCCACGGCCGTCTTCTTTTTCCATTATGCTTTTCAAAATAATAAAATACAAATAATGCATAGCGCTTGCTAAAACAATAAATTCCTACGGCTCTTTTGCAATGCCATGCTTCAATTATATTTAATACCATTAAAAGTGCGTGGTCCTAAATAAGAAGTCCTAACATTATAAGAAATGCATTTATTATGGTATGAAATATGATACCTTTCAAACTTCCATTAATAACCTTCAGAGCCTTCAAATAAAAAAAAACAAGCTAAAGTTTGAAAGGGACATGGCTTTTAAGGCGGCCATAGCCGGCCTGGCTTGCGTTTGCAAGCTTAAGCTGCGCCAGGCTAAATTAAGGAAAAAAGGCAGGAAAATGCTCTAAAGGGGTTTAAAAACTTTTAACAAGCTGGACGCAATGAAGAAAAAGGATCATCAAAAGGCTAAAAAGCAAAAGCAATGCGCTTCCCCTACTTCCCAATTTGGTGATAGCTTATCCGCTTCTTTATGCGCTGGCAAAACATTGCCAAATTTTGAGAATTCCTTTTGGGCAAATTTAGGTTTTATTAAAAAAAATTTTAAAATAGCCCAAAGCAATGGAAATTAAATTCGGGTTCCCAAATATTCTTTAAATATAGGTATCCTTTTCATTTAATCAAATATTTGGCCTTGCCATAAAAGTTTTAATAATTAAAAATAATCTTTATTTCGTATTTAGCATTTGGGTTAATTGATTATATTTTGGTGATAAGAGCAGGTGGTGCTTCTGATAGTGCTGATTTGAAAAGGGATATATGAAATATTAAATGAATGTTCATTATTTTAAAAAGCGCTAATTGATAATTAATTAATCTTTTAATTTTTGCAATTTTAAATGATTTTAGCTTTTTATAATTTAATTTATAATTTGGTTATTTTATTGCAATATTTTTTTGGAGTAAATAAACTTTATCCCCCTTTTTAAGCATTAATCCTATGCTACGCTTTTTGTTATAGTAAATCGCTGATCTTCGTGCTATGAATAAAATATTGGCTAATAATTCCTTATGCAATTGCTTCAGCTTATTTCCCTGCAATATGGCTTCTTATGCAATCCCTTAATTCGCAATTAATATATTATATGCCATTGGGTTATACCCATAATTCGCGTAAAACAACAATACTCCAATAATTTCTTAATCCGCGCTATTATATGCAAATTAGGCAAATGGGAGTAATTGAACCCAATTATTTTATTTGTAATTTATATAGCATTAAAAATAAGTTTTCATTATTTAATTAATTTGTTTTATTTATGCATTTGTTTGGGGATAAAAAGCCGTTAACATTTTTTGTTTTATTTTTAGGAGTATAATTAAAGTTTTCCAGAACTTTAAGATAAAAAGCTTATTTTTGTTTAAAATCATTTTATTTGATATTTCATAATTTGCAAAAATTATTTAAAAAAATACTTGCGCCATTTGTGGTGCATTCTAGGTTCCTAATATTGGTACCATATATGCGTATTTGGTAAACTTATCTATAATTATACAAATCAAATTATATTCGATTTTTATGATTAGGTTCTTTGAAAGTAATAGTTCAATCACAAAGTCTAAAGCAATTAATTTCCATGGGCGTGGTGGTATATTTGGCGATTTTATGAGCCCATATGGAGCATGGTGTAATGCCTTATTCCAAATGCATATATTGCATGATAATATCACATCCTTAATTATTCTTCTTATGCCTGGGAAATAGTATTCCCTAAAGAGCCTTAACAATATTTTGGCAATCCCTTAATGTTTATGAGCTAGCAGCCTATGCTATTTTTTAATAAAATCCGTCCTATTTTGTATTAGGACATAAACTTATTCTTAATATAAAAAAGCCCTAATAATAATAAAAGAGAAATCCTTTCCTAATTATCTTTTTTGCTTAATTATTATTAGGTTATGATTATAATTTTTCCAAATTTTCTTAAAAAGGCGGCTTATCACTACCAATTGTTAATGATTAATTATTAGCGAATTGCCATCCTGCTTAAGTATGGTATATGACTTATGCATCTTGTTTGCAAGATATTCTGGTTTCCTGCTAAAAGCATTGGCCTTAGCATTTTCCATTCCTTTAATATAAGAAATTTAAAATTTCATAATAAAGAATATTTTATACCACCAAACTTGGCGTTGATTTAATTCTTTAATAATAATAAAATAAATGAAATTCTTATGGTCTGTTAGGATTTATATCTTATAAGCAGCGCCTTTAAAATAAACTCTTTATTTGCATACTGCATTTATAATTGCTAGCAATTCTTTATTATATATATTATAATTAAATTTTGCTAATAATAGTTTTTGCAAATAATAAGCAATTAATTGCTATTTTTTATTCCCACCCGATTAGCTAAATACGGCGCTAATAACATAATCCAAAGAATCTATTTTTATGCGTATTCCATTATCAGATGTAAAAGATATGAGGACAGGCTTTTAAATAAACATTTCTTTAAGAGCTTTAAAAGCCGCGTTGGCTTCCTCCATCCACACATATTCCTTGTCTTTATAAATTAATTCCATAAGTACCCTAGCAATTCCTAAATAACCTTTAATAAATCGTTTATAAAAATTAGCAAATTCAAAAAAAGATTGCAATTTTTTAATATTAATAAATCCGATCTAATCAACAATTGCTTAAATCTTTTTAAAATTCATAGCCAATTTAATAATAATGATTATATAGCTTAAAAAAACAATCTTTTTTATATGGAAATTGCACTTCTTTAATTTAAGAAGCATAAAAGCGGCTTTTAACCTTTTAAGAATTGCCATTATGTTTTTTATATGCTGTTCCTTATTTTTGGAATAAACCAAAATATTGTCCAAATAGCAAATGCACATTATATCCAAATATGGCCGCAAAACATTGTTAATCAAATATTAAAATATAGCCAATATATTAATTAAGCCAAATAACATAACCATATATTTGTAATAATTAAAACAAATGCAAAATGCTATTTTTTTTTTTTTACCTTTAGCCATTTTAATAAGGTTATACGCGCTTTTTAAATTAAGCTAAATAAAGATTTTGGCCCCTGCAAACCTGTCTCATAATTTCTTAGCCAATAGCAATGCATAATAATCCTTTTTTATGGCATTATTTAATTAATGGTAATTAATGCACATTCATTATTTGCCATTCTTCTTCTTTGCAAAAAGAACATTATTTCCCTACGGGGATTTAAATTTCTTAATAAACCCCTTTGCTAAGTATTCATTAATATAATTCTTGATCATCATCAAATTTATTACCAAATATTCCTTAAGTAATTAAAATATTAGCTTAATACCTTCTTCTAACTCAATCCTATAATCGTAGTCCTGGTATTTAGGCAAGGCCTCAATGCCTCATTCTTTTTTAAACAATGCCGCAAACTTGTGATATGCTAATAATATATCCTTCATCAATAAACTCTTATTTTGGTATTTGATCTATTCCTTAAAAATGGCGCAAACCTCTTAAATAATTAATATTCCTGCTTTATTTTAATAGCAGTTCTTGCAACAACTAAACATTAATTATCTTTTAATCTAATTGATCTTTGGATTATGCTTTTTTATCCAAAAAAATCTAAAAATAATATCATGCATCCCAATTCAAATAACATCAAATTAAATTCTTTCGAAATGGCCAGCAATGCCCATATGCAAAATTTAAATTCGCACATTTACTATTCCATTAGCAGCAGCATTCCCATTAGCAAATACCAACTAATACCCCTTTTTTCTTACTTCAATTAATAGCAAATGCTTAAGCATAATAGCAAAAAATATAAAATTCTTTTATGCTTCAAAGTTTACCATGGCCTTAAAAATTACTCCCTTAATTTTTGCTTTTATAATTAAATGGTAATCCCCTATTACCGCTAATTGGCGTATAAGGAAATCCTTTTAATAAAAATCTTTTATTAGGATGTTTCTCCAAACCCAATGATTTGGTTTTATAGCTATGATCATAAACAGCTGATTTATTCCCAGGATCTGAGCTAGTAAAATAAAGCGTTCCTAATACATTTGGGTATTATTGGCTATATTAAACCAAAGGCGCCATTGGCTGCCTTCTAACATAACTTCCCAAAATTCTCCTTCCTCCGGCTTATCCTGATTCTCAAAAACAGGCAATGATTCTTAAGGAATAATTTGCATATAAGTTCAAGAACAGCCGCTGCCGTATTTAACCTGCTTTTATTTAATATATTTGTAATCCTAATAAATTACCCAATACTTCTTGCCCCATTATGATCCTTTTATAAAAATTAGTCCTGATTTTTTGTAAATGATTCTTATGATCTCATTGGTTTAATGTCAAAAATTCAAAGCCTAAAGGTGCAAGTTCTCTTCCCGCTAAGTGACTTCCTAAACCTTGCTTTGTAATGGATTGGAGAAAGGCGGGTGAGGTGGCCTTGGATCTAAGACCTAATAAAGCTTCTTATTTTCTCTTTTCTCATTGTTCAATGCTATGCTATTATTATCCTCCACTTGGGCATGGATTCCATTGTTCTTAAATTTGTTAATAATTATATATTAAAAGCTTGAGGCATTAAGCTGCCTGGTGGGGTATGGTGGCATGGGGATATTGGTAACATTATAGGCGCTTTGTCTTATTGCATTAATTTGCTTTTTTCCTAACCATAACTTTTCTTAATGGTGGGAGCTGGCCATGTGGCCCAAAAGACCATATTTAAAGCACAGCTTATCCCATCATTATTTATTCATAACTTTCTTAAAAAGCCCGCCATTATATGGCTTTCCTTTGGCTTGCTTTCGAAAGGTAGCATTTAATTTCATTTCCCTGGAATAAAAAGGCTTTTGGGGCTTATTATGCTTTTAATGGAAGTACTGCCTCTTTCGCTTAAGGCTCCGCTTATAGGCTTGATTATTAATCTTGATCACAAGCTCAATCAATTCCTAAAGATTATTAAATCATTTGGAACAAGCAATCTCATCCTTCACATTATCTTTTAATCTTTTATAATAGCGGTCTTTTAAAGCATCCTCCCCTTATTTGATTTATTTAATGTATTACTAAAACTTTGCCATATAATTCGCGCAAAACCCGGTTTATCAAAGCTTTTGTATATTGCGCATTATTATGCGCGCCATATTAATATTACCAAAAATCCGGATTATAAATTCTTTTAAGCCCCAAAGGAACAAAAACATCTTTTAAATGGCCTTAAAAGCATTGATTATTATGCTTTCCGCTAAATTCTTAATGGCCATATAATTCTTGAAAAACGGTTTCATCCAATCCCAGGCCGCCCTTTTGAGTAAGGTAATAACCCACAAAACCTTCTTTATCTTGAAGGTAAATTATCCTATGTGGAATCCGATGTACATATTAACCTGGACCATCTAATATTAATACTTATTGCGATCGCCGCTAAAAGTTTTTGGAATAAAAATCTTAATGTCCTTATTAATATTGCCCAAAACGATGACGACAACATTTTTATTAAATGAGGATCCCTTAATAAATATGGTATACATGAATCGGTATTTCTAACAAGAAGATGCTTAAAGTATAACGGTTATGTATTTACTTGATAAACACAGGAGGCTGCAATTGATCTTTAATAATCAAAAAATAGGTATATTACATATGAGGTAAAATAATTATTAATATGGTTAAGAATACTATTTAAAATTGAGCATAAAGCTTTTATTTAATGGCAAACATGCCAATTTTATATAAAACCTTTATTCTCTTTGGATCCTTTGACCCCAAGGTCTCAAGCGCCTTGGCTCTTATGGCTCCAAAGGTTCCAGTCATCACGTGACCCAATGTCCACCGTAATCTAAATAACTACTATAACTAAAATTGCGACTACGATGTATGCAATGGTACCAATTATTATTCTGTATTATTTTTTAATTAGTATTAGCCCATAAACTATATTAATCCCTTGTTGGTACCAATACTTTTATAGTACTATTCACTTGGTGGTATTATTAGTATTCTGGTGCCAACTACTCATTGGTGCAAAGGGGTCCGTAACACTTATATAATAATCCATTCTTAGTAAAGGTTATTTGTATAATAAAGGATTGTCTTCTAAAAAGCTTTATTAAGTTAAAGTATTACATATTTCTTAATATATTTAAAAAAGAGTCTTTTTTTAGGTTCGGTTTTTTACTAAAGAAAATGACATTTGCTCTTTAGCGGCATTTTTATTATTATCTTTAGATTAATTATTAAAAGAACGGTTAATGTTAATCTTATTAATTTTATAAAAAATAAAAAGTCGTTAAAATAATTATGTAATATAATAACAAAGTATATTTACCGGTGATTAGGCACGAGGGGTATTAATATACGTAAAAAGGGTTAATAGTCTTTAGTATTAATACTGTTAAGGTTGAGAACTCTCTCACTTACGATGTTCTCTTTCTTTATAACTAATGGAATTATAAAAAAGAATAAAAGACTAAGAAGTCGTATTTATAATTTAGTAAAAGTTTGACTTAATAAAAGCTAAAGATTTGGAAATTAAGTAAAAAGTCTACTCAATTAATTGGCCTTAGTCTTTAGTTTAAATTGTTTCCACATACTCTTCTAATAACTAAGAGGTCTTATATTATTAAAACAGTTACTTACGTAACCGGGGGGGAAGCTTTTTTTATAAATCCATTTTTAAAACGGATTTGTCGTTAATACTGATAATATAAATAAAAGTTTTGAAGTTATAATAAAAGTTTTAAAAAGAACTCCGGTAGTTTATACAAAGAACGAAATACTTAAAACAGGTTATTTATTTATTATAAAAATTAAATAAAAACAAGACAAATTATTCTATTAAATTTAAAACATTTATAAGCGTATTATTTTTATTAAATTCAGGTTTTAAAAAAGTTAATTCTAAGAATGTTTATACTATTCTTTTGGTTTAGTTCAATAATTAATCCTTTTTGTGTCCTTTATTAATAAAATAAATGGTATAACAACGTAAAACATTATATATTTAAACTTCTTATAACTTTAAAAAATACTCAACACTATTAAAGAGTTTGTTTAAAAAGTTTAGAATCTTCTTAATATAAATAACATAAGACATAAAAAAAATTCTAAAAAAAGACAAAACCTAAAAAATATCTCTAAAAAAAAAAAACATAAAATGTTGTCGTAGTAACGGTTCAACTCGCTGTTATCTCCATTACTGTTATTACTTAAATTAAGGGTAATAACGGTCTACTTACCCTTATTTTTAATAAAGACACGGGTATTTTCTTTAATAAAAAAAAGAATAAATAAAAAGAAGTTATTTTTAAAAAAAATAGACTTAAAAAGAGTATAATTTTGGCTAAGGCTTTGAAGTTGTTTTTATATAATAAATAAGTCTTTAACTATTTATTTGAAACGTTTTCTCTTTTTATCTAGCCCTTTTTCCATCTTTTTCATTATTTATATATTTATAATAGTTTAACTACCTTAAAAGATAAATTATACTATACTAAAAAAAAAGAGGGTTAAAAATAAAATCCTGTAAAAAGAATAAATAAAGCAAAAACAAAAGATATATCAACGTCTTCTATTAAAAAATACTTTGTTATAAGAGATTTAAGCTTTACATAACACATTGGGAATACGTCTATATAAAAGGGGATATTGTTTCTTTGGCTTAATCGAGTCAAAGAAGTGTAAAAAAAAAGCCAATATTGTCGACTTTTTTAGGTTTATTAATTGTTTAAGTACTATTCATTAAACTATATTTAATATAGGCCTTCTTTATAAAAAACTCTTTTTATAATAAGAGTTTACAAAAGAATAAAGAAAAGAAAAGATATTTATTATCTTCTTAAACAAATTAAAAAAAATTGTAAATAATATAACGCTTACCTTATAAAAACCAATGCCAACGTTTAACAAAGGCTTCACATATTATGTAAAAAGTAATAAAAATAATCAAAATTCTCTTAAAATCTATAATTAAAAAAGAAAAAAGATAAAGAACAAAAAGGAATTATATATAAAAAGCATCATCAAGTTAATCTCGTTTAGGCGCTTAATAATGCCTAATTAGGAAGGCTCCTTTGAATGCCCTCCAATCCGTACCATCCGTCACATTTTTGCCTTCTTTTAATTGGTCATAAATATGTGGACCGAGCTTTGTATTTGTTGTGATTAGAACATGACTTTTATAATGCTTTATAATACTTTAAGAGTGTAAAGAGTGGTGTTGATTGTACGATATATAACAAAACTTTAAGAATGCGGGAATGCAGGAGTACGGGAAGTTTAAAAAGCCTCACTTTTCAAGGGGAATTTATTTAAATATCATATATTATTATGAGTTTTTAACTAAAATATAAAATTAGACCTGTTTCAAACTCAGCTTAATGAGCTTATTAATATGGCCTTTTTAAATTTATAATAATTATTATACTTATAAGGATATTAATTATTAACAAGATATTTCTAAAGAAATTTTATTTAAAAGTCGTGCATCACTACGAGTTTTTAATTAAAATATAAAATAAGACCTGTTTTAAAATCAGCTTAACTAGCCTATTAATATGGCCTTTTTAAATTTTTAATAACTATTATACTTATAAGAATATTAATTATTAAAATAATATCATATAATTAATTAATCAAAAAGTTAAAATTAAATTAATTTTCATTTTATTTTAATATATAAGCTAATAAACGGCTATTTATAAGAAATATGTCGAGTACCGTAGGGGAGGAGCTTCAGGAAGTGTGAAAGTCTTGAATTGTAAAGGAGTGTAGTAGAGCTCCCTTTAAGAGGGAGTTCCAAAGATTTAGTTATATAAGCAGCCTTAATTGGCTGCAGCGCCATTGAGGCTCTATTAATGCTATTAGCCGACAAACCCCTATTTTATATGATATACCCCCTTGGCTAAAAGCAATTATAAAAGCCATAAGAATGCTTAAATGTAATTTGTATAATATAGTGGCATAGATGTAAATTGTCATATAATTGGGAGTAGTGCTAATATAATTGGTAATAATAAAAGCGTTATTATTAAGGCAATGGAATTAAGCAAGTGAAATTATATTAAAGCTTTTATGCTAAGAATTTGCGTTTTTTAGCAATTATACTATTAAAAATGGCTTATATTAAGAAGCGCGCTCTTGCTGCTGTTTTTAAGGCAAAAAAAATCGGTTTTAAGGGTTAGGGTTTAAAGGTTTGGGTTTGATTTGTTTCTAACTAAGCTAGCTTGCCACTGGTGTTTTTCTTCTCTCTCTAATTATAGTACAAAATATTCTGAATACATAAGGTAATATAGGAAATAAATAACAAATGACCCTGAAAGGGTAGGTAAGGTGTGAAAGGGTAGGCAAAGTGTGAAAGGGTAGGTGTAATGTGAAATGTGCCAAAGGGTAGGCTAGGTGTGGTATATGCCTAAAGGGTAGGCTGAGTGTGAAAAAAGGTAGGTAAGGTGTGGTGTGTGCCAAAGGGTAGGCTGAGTGTGAAGGAGGGTAAGTGAGGTGTGGTGTGTGCCAAAGGGTAGGCTGAGTGTGTAAAGGGTAGGCTGAGTGTGTAAAGGGTAGGTGTTGTAGGGTTAGGGTAGGTGAGGTGTGAAAGGGTAGGTAAGATGTGAAAGGGTAAGCGAAGTGTGCTAAAGGATATATGGAGTATAACATGTGCCATAGGGTAGGCTAGGTGTGGTATATGCCTGAAGGGTAGGCTAAGTGTGAAGAAGGGTAGGTGAGGTGTGGTGTATGCCAAAGGGTAGGCTAGGTGTGGTATATGCCTGAAGGGTAGGCTGAGTGTGAAGAAGGGTAGGTGAGGTGTGGTGTGTGCCAAAGGGTAGGCTGAGTGTGAAGAAGGGTAGGTGAGGTGTGGTATATGCCTAAGGGTAGGCTGAGTGTGTAAAGGGTAGGTGTGGTGTGTGCCAAAGGGTAGGCTGAGTGTGAAGGAGGGTAGGTGAGGTGTGGTGTGTGCCTAAGGGTAGGCTGAGTGTATAAAGGGTAAGGTGTGGTGTATACTGAGGGTAGGCTAGTTGTGTGCTGTAATTGAGGTGGCTGCTATACCTCTAGCCTGAGTGAGGGTTATAGCGATATAGCTGTCTAGCCATTTAGCCTTGCTAGGTCCTAATAGGCCCTGAAGGGCCTTATAGGCTTTCGCTGTCTCCTTCTCCATAAGGCCCCCTGCTGAAATGATTATAAGGTGAAAGGCAGCGCCTAATTCCCTATATTTCCGATTCTTTTCAGCGGCTGCTTCAGTAAGTGTAGCGTAGGCTTCTTCGCGTGCTAAGTCCTTATTGATAGCGACGATCTGTACGTCGTAGTAGTGCCTAGAGGTCCCTAAAAGCACTGAAAAGTCGAGCCGGCGGCTATTCTCAGGGGCTGAAGATGCTGTAGACGCTGTAAATACAGGCCTAGGTTCAAACTCCACCTTTAGGTCTTCCCGGCTAGAAAGGGTAGTGATAAATGCACGGGTAACCTAGTTGTGGCGTATAATCCAGCGGCGTTCAGCACCTCTACAGGTGTCTTCGTGGCCTATTTCGGGGTAGGCGCCACAGGTCGTACAGGGGAAGATCGGAGCCTTTACAGGGAGTAGGAGCCTAGCTCTCAAAGCTTCAGTGACAATCAAGTCCGCTAAAAGGTTGTGTTTTTGCGTGGGCAGGACTCTAAGCCAATGGCGGCCTAAGTAGCTAGCGTTCTCTAGCTTAGCTTTCAGGGTTGGTTTTGATAGGGTAGGTAAGAGCCTCTCCTCTAGGCTCTTATTGGTACTGGCGTACACTTCTTGGGCTGTTGGTGTAAGGCGGCCGGGCGGTTCAGGGAAGAGGATAAGGCATATAACCTGAAGAATAGGCCTAAAGGCCTCCTTTGCGGCCCTATAAAGCCCTGGGGCTAGTAGGGCGTGTTGAGGGATCCCTAGGCCTCCGTCTCTTACTGGAATAAAAAGTAAGGCCTGTCGAATTAGGGTAGTTGTATTCCCTGGCTCCCTGGCGGCTAGAGCCTGAATTGCTTCTTTGATTAGGGTATCAGCCGCTTTCCAGGTGTCTAGGAGGTCTTCAGAGTACAATTGGCGCTGAAGGTGGCGTAATAAAAGGTATATACTCCCCCTAAGGAGAAAAAAAGCGTATTATTTAAGGAGGTCCTTCAAGGCAAAGAGCGCTATGGCAAGCTTATCAACTTAAGCCTCTAAGTAGGTCTCACGATAGGGTCTAGGGCCTATATAAGTCCCTAAGGCTTTGATTCCTAAGCGTCGAAGTATTGAAATCGGGAGTTCGGCGCTTTTTGCCTTATTTAGCGCTATTGGGGAGTCGCTGAAAGCTCTAAAGATAAAAAGGAGGATTGGTATAGTTTTAGGGCTGAGGATGTAAATATCGTCTAAATAGGCGATAATCGTAGAGGTAGGTAAGGTGGTTTGCAGGTGCTCTAGCATAAGGCAAATTGCTAGGGAAAAGAGGAAGGGCGCTATAAGGTCTCCTTAACGTACTCCTTCAGCGCTAGCTAGCGTTTGGCCGCTATTAGTTACAAAGATCGACGGTTGATTATAGGCCCATTTAGCAGCTCGATAAAGGGTAGGGGCGTATTTGGCGACTGTTGCTGCGATTGTTATACGGCCTATGCGATTATAGGCGTTTTCGAGGTCCAGGGAGGTGATGTATTAAGTGTTTAGGCAATTTGGCCCTATAATTGCTTCCTCTAAGAGGAAAATTGCCGGTTCAACGCCTCCTACGCTATTTACCCCTAATTGATTAGGTAGTAGCATAAAGGCCCTGAAGGAGGTCGTAAGAATAGCTTTCATAGCTACCTTATAGATTAGGTCCCCCATGGCGATAGGGCGTACACCCCCGTCAGGCTTTTCAAGGCCTATAAGTCGGGAAGCGCATAAGAGGTCCACGCCTGGAGCTGTCCCTTATCAAATCATATTCGCTAGGTGTATAAGCGCCCTAAAAACAGGGGAATTAGCGCTTATAAGCGCTATATCAAGCAGTGAACAAGTCCAACCACTAAGACCAGGGGCCTTTTCCCTATTAATTAACAGAATAGCCTCTGTAATGGCTTTTTCAATAATATGTTGGCCTAGGAAAGGGTTGGCGTTGCCAAAGGGGTTGGTGTTTCCTATAGGGTGCTTTGAATATAAGGTGTTTAGCGTCTCTGGTGTCTCTGGCGCTATAGGCGTAGGGTCGATTAGGGCTTTAGCAGCGCGGCTAATATAGCCCTTCTCTAGGAGTTTTACGGCTTGTTTTGCGGGGGGGTCGTTTGATGGTACAGGGGGCTCATAGGGCTCAAGGGGTGTTGAAGGAATTTCGGGGAGTGTTGTAAGGTAAGCTCTCAGCGTCTTGGCGACCTCTTCCTTCTGTAAGCCTAAGCCTAGTACCCTAGGAAGCAGTAAAAAGTCCAGTAACTGCTTCTCCCTAGGCTGTCGAAGAAACGCTAAAGCCGCCCTATCAGCAGCCTCTGTAAATAAGGTAGCTTGCCTAGCGTGCAAACGCTTTTCCGGGACTGGTATTATACTATAGGCTAATAGCGTTTGTACAGCAGGCTTTCGTAGGCTTGGGCCTATAGCGTTTAAATGGTCCAAGGCATATTTGAGGTTTATAGCCGCTAAAAAAGCCTGTGGGCGTAGAGGTCTTAGTGCTAAAAAAGCCTGGGCTTGAGGGGGTATAGGCGCTAAAGTAGCCTGTAGGCGTAAGGGTCTTGGTGCTGAAGGGGCCTGGGGTTTAGGCGCTGAGGAAGCCTAAGGTCGGTGAATTAAGTGCTAAAGGCCAGAGGGTAGGCTAGGTGTAATAGTGTGATTAGGGCGTGTTGCCGCTGAAGCTACAGGCTGTTTTACCCCTGTAGCTTTTGATTTGTTGCGGGGACGGCCTTGAGTGGTGGGATTAAAGGGTAGGCCAGGTGTGAAGGCAAAGGGTAGGCCAGGTGTGAAGGCAGAGGGTAGGCGAGTTGTAGTGGTTTTGGAGGGTAGGTGAGTTGTGGTGTTTTTGGAGGGTAGGTGAGTTGTGAAGGGGCGCTTTTGGCGCTTAGGTGAGGAGAGTGCAGGGGGTGAGGACCCTATAATTATAGGGTTCTCTCGGGAGGTAGGCGCTGGAGTAGGTGAGGCTCCAGGGGGTGTAGGGATTGGAGATAAGCTATTGAGCCTAGGGGAGAGGCCTATTCTTGATAGTGGTGGGAGGTAAGGGCTGTCGGAGGGTAGGCTAGGTGTGGAGGGTGTTTTTGAGGTAGGGGTAGTTGGAAGAGGGATTATTAGGGCATCCTTATAACTCGGCATAAGGGAGCTAGGCGCTATAAAGGCCCTATAAAGGTCGTCGTCTAAGGAGCTGTTTTTGATTATAGGCCCTTTAGGCAAATCAGGGGCTTTTCGAAGGCGAGTTGTAGGGCGTTCTACCCCTGGGGAGGGGGTTCTAGCCTGGCGTTTGCCGGTGATAGGCTTGGGGGGTGTTGTACGCTGTGTTACAGGGGGTGGAGAGCCTGTAATTAGGGCTTGAGCGTAAGTGAGGATTGTACGGGGTACAGGGTGTTGGAGGGTTGTAGGTGCTAAAGGTATAGGGGATTAAGGGAATGTAAGTGTTGAGGGTACAGGAGGTTGAGGGCCTGTAGGTGCTAAAAGTACAGGGGATTGGATGCCTGTAGGTACTAAGTATATAGGGAGTTGAGGGCTTGGTGGTGGAGGGGGTGGCCTGGCGTTTCGGGGGCCTGTATAGGCTGGTGAAAACACGAATTGGGCGGCTGTGAGTGCTGAAGGAGTAGGGTATTAAGAGCCTGAGAGGCCTAGGGCGGCTCTAGCTTTAGGGGTAGCTGCCTTAAAGGGAGCTAAAAGCTGAGGGAAAAAGACTACAGGGTAAGGAGAGCCTGTAGAATCGTCGATTTCAGCGTTTGAGAATGCTGAAGGTGATGCAGGGGGGCCTGAGGTGTGGATTTGATGCTGGGTTGACACCTTGGAATTGCCTGTAATACCATGTACTTTAGCGCTATGGGTCTTAACTCCATGGGCTCCTTTGCACGCTGTAGCGCAATGAGAACAGGGAGTTAGCCCTATAGGCTGTAACTGAAGCTCTGTAAAAGTGTCAATAGGGTGTCTTTTACGAATATGATCAAGAATATCGCTATATTCGTTAAGGCAGGTAGGGCATTTGAAAGGCATGGTTTAAGGGGGGTAGGGGGAATAGGAGAAGTAAAAGAAAAAAACTCAGGGAGTGCAAGCTTAAGGGAATGCTGAAATAGGCGTGATAGCCTAAGGGAGTGTTAAGGGGAATGCGAAAGGGTAGGTGTAGTGTAAGAGGCGTAGGGTAGGTGTGGCGTAGGGTAGGTGTGGCGTAGGGTAGGTGTAGTGTGAGAGGCGTAGGGTAGGTATGGCGTAGGGTAGGTGTAGTGTGAGAGGCGTAGGGTAGGTGTGGCGTAGGGTAGGTGAGGTGTGAGAGGCGTAAGATAGGTGTGGCGTAGGGTAAGTGAGGTGTGAGAGGCGTAAGATAGGTGTGGCGTAAGGTAAGTGAGGTGTGAGAAGTATAAGAGAGGTAGTGAAAGAGGTAGTGAAAGAGATGAGGTAGTGAAAAAGATGAGGTAGTAATGAGAGAGATGAGGTAGTAATGAGAGAGATGAGGTAGTAATGAGAGAGATGATAAAAAAAGTAATAAAAAAGAAGGGAATAGCCTATATATAACCTAATCTTTGACCCTAAGCCTGACCCTAAGCTTAATTATTAATTGCCGAAAACCCGAAAACCCGAAAGCCCGAAAGTTTAAAAGCCTAAAAACTTAAATATCAAAAGCTTAAACCTTAAGGTTTAAAGGCGCGAAAGCCCGAAAGCGCGAAAGCCTAAAAGCACAAAAACCCGAAAGCGCGAAAGCCTAATTAAAACCCCAATTCCAACGTTATATATTAACCCTATCCCTTACCCTAACTATGACCCTATCCCTCACCCTATCCCTTACCCTAACTATATTATAAGGCTGCGCCCTGCACGGCTTCGCCATAAATTACAAGCGTTATACCTTAATATTAGGTATGTTGACCCTATCCCTCACCCTAACTATATTATAGGGGATATTATAGGGCTGCGCCGTGCACAGCTTCGCCGTAAATTTTTAGGGTTAGGGTTAGGGTTTAAAGGTTTGGGTTTGATTTGTTTCTAACTAAGCTAGCTTGCCACTGGTGTTTTTCTTCTCTCTCTAATTATAGTACAAAATATTCTGAATACATAAGGTAATATAGGAAATAAATAACAAATGACCCTGAAAGGGTAGGTAAGGTGTGAAAGGGTAGGCAAAGTGTGAAAGGGTAGGTGTAGTGTGAAATGTGCCAAAGGGTAGGCTAGGTGTGGTATATGCCTAAAGGGTAGGCTGAGTGTGAGAAAAAGGTAGGTAAAGTGTGGTGTGTGCCAAAGGGTAGGCTGAGTGTGAAGGAGGGTAGGTGAGGTGTGGTGTGTGCCAAAGGGTAGGCTGAGTGTGTAAAAGGTAGGTGTGGTGTGTGCCAAAGGGTAGGCTGAGTGTGAAGAAGGGTAGGTGAGGTGTGGTGTGTGCCAAAGGGTAGGCTGAGTGTATAAAGGGTAAGGTGTGGTGTATACTGAGGGTAGGCTAGTTGTGTGCTGTAATTGAGGTGGCTGCTATACCTCTAGCCTGAGTGAGGGTTATAGCGATATAGCTGTCTAGCCATTTAGCCTTGCTAGGTCCTAATAGGCCCTGAAGGGCCTTATAGGCTTTCGCTGTCTCCTTCTCCATAAGGCCCCCTGCTGAAATGATTATAGGGTGAAAGGCAGCGCCTAATTCCCTATATTTCCGATTCTTTTCAGCGGCTGCTTCAGTGAGTGTAGCGTAGGCTTCTTCGCGAGCTGAATCCTTATTAATAGCGACGATCTGTACGTCGTAGTAGTGCCTAGAGGTCCCTAAAAGCACTGAAAAATCGGGCCGGCGGCTATTCTCAGGGGCTGAAGGTGCTGTAGACGCTGTAAGTACAGGCCTAGGTTCAGACTCCACCTTTAGGTCTTCCCGGCTAGAAAGGGTAGTGATAAATGCACGGGTAACCTGGTTGTGGCGTATAATCCAGCGGCGTTCAGCACCTCTACAGGTGTCTTCGTGGCCTATTTCGGGGTAGGCGCCACAGGTCGTACAGGGGGAGATCGGGGCCTTTACAGGGAGTAGAAGCCTAGCTCTTAGAGCTTCAGTGACGATCGAGTCCGCTAAAAGGTTGTGTTTTTGCGTGGGCAGGACTCTAAGCCAGTGGCGGCCTAAGTAACTAGCGTTCTCTAGCTTAGCTTTGAGTGTTGGTTTCGATAGGGTGGGTAAGAGCCTCTCCTCTAGGCTCTTATTGGTACTGGCGTACACTTCTTGGGCTGTTGGTGTAGGGCGGCCGGGCGGTTCAGGGAAGAGGATAGGGCATATAGCCTGAAGAATAGGCCTAGAGGCCTCCTTTGCGGCCCTATAAAGCCCTGGGGCTAGTAGGGCGTGTTGAGGGATCCCTAGGCCTCCGTCTCTTACTGGAATAGAGAGTAAGGCCTGTCGAATTAGGGTAGTTGTATTCCCTGGCTCCCTGGCGGCTAGAGCCTGAATTGCTTCTTTGATTAGGGTATCAGCCGCTTTCCAGGTGTCTAGGAGGTCTTCAGAGTACAGTTGGCGCTGAAGGTGGCGTAGTAAAAGGTGTATGCTCCCCCTAAGGAGGAGAAGAGCGTGTTGTTTAGGGAGGTCCTTCAGGGCAGAGAGCGCTGTGGCGAGCTTATCGACTTGAGCCTCTAAGTAGGTCTCACGGTAGGGTCTAGGGCCTATATAAGTCCCTAAGGCTTTGATTCCTAAGCGTCGGAGTGTTGAAATCGGGAGTTCGGCGCTTTTTGCCTTATTTAGCGCTACCGGGGAGTCGCTAAAGGCTCTGAAAATAGAGGGGAGGATTGGTGTGGTTTCAGGGCTGAGGATGTAAATATCGTCTAAATAGGCGATAATTGTGGTGGTAGATAGGGTGGTTTGCAGGTGCTCTAGCATAGGGCGAATTGCTAAAGAGAAGAGGAGGGGCGCTATAGGGTCTCCTTGACGTACTCCTTCAGCGCTAGCTAGCGTTTGGCCGCTATTAGTTACAAGGATCGACGGTTGATTATAGGCCCATTTAGCAGCTCGGTAGAGGGTAGGGGCGTATTTGGCGACTGTTGCTGCGATTGTTGTACGGCCTATGCGATTATAGGCGTTTTCGAGGTCTAAGGAGGTGATATATTGAGTGTTTAGGCGATTTGGCCCTGTAATTGCTTCCTCTAGGAGGAAAATTGCCGGTTCGACGCCTCCTACGCTATTTACCCCTAATTGATTAGGTAGTAGCATAGAGGCCCTGAAGGAGGTCGTAAGAATAGCTTTCATAGCTACCTTATAGATTAGGTCCCCCATGGCGATAGGGCGTACACCCCCGTCAGGCTTTTCAAGGCCTATAAGTCGGGAAGCGCATAAGAGGTCCACGCCTGGAGCTGTCCCCTGTCGAATCATATTCGCTAGGTGTGTAAGCGCCCTAAGGACAGGGGAATTAGCGCTTATAAGCGCTATATCAAGCAATGGACGGGTCCAACCACTAAGACCAGGGGCCTTTTCCCTATTAATTGACAGAATAGCCTCTGTAATGGCTTTTTCAGTGATATGCTGGCCTGGGGAGGGGTTGGCGTTGCCGAAGGGGTTGGTGTTTCCTATAGGGTGCTTTGAATATAGGGTGTTTAGCGTCTCTGGTGTCTCTGGCGCTATAGGCGTAGGGTCAATTAGGGCTTTAGCGGCGCGGCTAATATAGCCCTTCTCTAGGAGTTTTACGGCTCGTTTTGCGGGGGGGTCGTTTGATGGTACAGGGGGCTCATAGGGCTCAAGGGGTGTTGAAGGAATTTCGGGGAGTGTTGTAGGGTAGGCTCTCAGCGTCTTGGCGACCTCTTCCTTCTGTAGGCCTAAGCCTAATACCCTAGGGAGCAGTAAAAAGTCCAATAACTGCTTCTCCCTAGGCTGTCGAAGGAACGCTAAAGCCGCCCTATCAGCTGCCTCTGTAAATAAGGTAGCTTGCCTAGCATGCAGACGCTTTTCCGGGACTGGTATTGTACTATAAGCTAATAGCGTTTGTACAGCAGGCTTTCGTAGGCTTGGGCCTATAGCGTTTGAGTGGTCCAGGGCATATTTGGGGTTTATAGCCGCTGAAGGAGCCTGTGGGCGTAGGGGTCTTGGTGCTGAAGGGGCCTGGGCTTGAGGGGTATAGGCGCTGAAGTAGCCTGTGGGCGTAGGGGTCTTGGTGCTGAAGGGGCCTGGGGTTTAGGCGCTGAGGAGGCCTGAGGTCGGTGGATTGAGTGCTGAAGGCCAGAGGGTAGGCTAGGTGTGATAGTGTGATTAGGGCGTGTTGCCGCTAAAGCTATAGGCTGTTTTACCCCTGTAGCTTTTGATTTGTTGCGGGGACGGCCTTGAGTGGTGGGGTTAAAGGGTAGGCCAGGTGTGGAGGCAGAGGGTAGGCCAGGTGTGAAAGCAGAGGGTAGGCGAGTTGTAGTGGTTTTGGAGGGTGGGTGAGTTATGGTGTTTTTGGAGGGTAGGTGAGTTGTGAAGGGGCGCTTTTGGCGCTTAGGTGAGGAGAGTGCAGGGGGTGAGGACCCTATAATTATAGGGTTCTCTCGGGAGGTAGGCGCTGGAGTAGGTGAGGCTCCAGGGGGTGTAGGGATTGGAGATAGGCTATTAAACCTAGGGGAGAGGCCTATTCTCGATAATGGTGGGAGGTAAGGGCTGTCGGAGGGTAGGCTAGGTGTGGAGGGTGTTTTTGAGGTAGGGGTAGTTGGTAGAGGGGTTGTTAGGGCATCCCTATAACTCGGCGTAGGGGAGCTAGGCGCTGTAGAGGCCCTGTAGAGGTCGTCGTCTGAGGAGCTGTCTTTGATTATAGGCCCTTTAGGCGATTTAGGGGCTCTTCGCAGGCGAGTTGTAGGGCGTTCTACCCCTGGGGAGGGGGTTCTAGCCTGGCGTTTGCCGGTGATAGGCTTGGGGGGTGTTGTACGCTGTGTTACAGGGGGTGGAGAGCCTGTAATTAGGGCTTGAGCGTAAGTGAGGATTGTACGGGGTACAGGGTGTTGGAGGGTTGTAGGTGCTGAAGGTATAGGGGATTGAGGGGATGTAAGTGTTGAGGGTACAGGAGGTTGAGGGCCTGTAGGTGCTGAAAGTACAGGGGATTGGGTGCCTGTAGGTACTGAGTATATAGGGAGTTGAGGGCTTGGTGGTGGAGGGGGTGGCCTGGCGTTTCGGGGGCCTGTATAGGCTGGTGGAGACACGAATTGGGCGGCTGTGAGTGCTGAAGGAGTAGGGTATTGGGGGCTTGAGAGGCCTAGGGCGGCTCTAGCTTTAGGGGTAGCTGCCCTAAAAGGAGCTAAGAGCTGAGGGAAAGAGACTATAGGGCAAGGAGGGCCTGTAGAATCGTCGATTTCAGCGTTTGAGAGTGCTGAAGGTGATGCAGGGGGGCCTGAGGTGTGGATTCGATGCTGAGTTGACACCTTGGAATTGCCTGTAATACCGTGTATTTTAGCGCTATGGGTCTTAACTCCATGGGCTCCTTTACACGCTGTAGCGCAGTGAGGACAGGGAATTAGCCCTATAGGCTGTAATTGAAGCTCTGTAAAAGTGTCAATAGGGTGTCTTTTACGAATATGATCAAGAATATCGCTATATTCGTTAAGGCAGGTAGGGCATTTGAAAGGCATGGTTTAGGGGGGGTAGGGGGAATAGGAAAGGTAAAAGAAAGAAACTCAAGGAGTGTAAGCTTAAGGGAGTGCTAAAATAGGCGTGATAGCCTAAGGGAGTGCTGAGGGAAATGCAAAAGGGTAGGTGAAGTGTGAGAGGCGTAGCGTAGGTGTGGCGTAGGGTAAGTGAGGTGTGAGAGGCGTAAGATAGGTGTGGCGTAGGGTAAGTGAGGTATAAGAGGCGTAAGGTAGGTGTGGCGTAGGGTAAGTGAGGTGTGAGAGGCGTAGCGTAGGTGTGGCGTAGGGTAAGTGAGGTGTGAGAGGCGTAAGGTAGGTGTGGCGTAGGGTAAGTGAGGTGTGAGAGGCGTAAGGTAGGTGTGGCGTAGGGTAAGTGAGGTGTGAGAAGTATAAAAGAGGTAGTGAAATAGGTAGTAAGAGAGATGAGGTAGTAATGAGAGAGATGATAAAAAAAGTAATAAAAAAGAAGGGAATAGCCTATATATAACCTAATCTTTGACCCTAAACCTGACCCTAAGCCTGACCCTAAGCTTAATTATTAATTGCCGAAAACCCGAAAACCCGAAAGCCCGAAAGTTTAAAAGCCTAAAAATTTAAATATCAAAAGCTTAAACCTTAAGGTTTAAAGGCGCGAAAACCCGAAAGCGCGAAAGCCTAAAAGCACGAAAACCCGAAAGCGCGAAAGCCTAATTAAAACCCCAATTCCAACGTTATATATTAACCCTATCCCTCACCCTAACTATGACCCTATCCCTCACCCTATCCCTCACCCTAACTATATTATAGGGAATATTATAGGGCTGCGCCCTGCACGGCTTCGCCGTAAATTACATGCGTTATACCTTAATATTAGGTATATTGACCCTATCCCCGACCCTATCCCTCACCCTATCCCTCACCCTAACTATATTATAGGGCTGCGCCCTGCACGGCTTCGCCGTAAATTACAGGCGTTATACCTTAATATTAGGTATATTGACCCTATCCCCGACCCTATCCCTCACCCTATCCCTCACCCTAACTATATTATAGGGCTGCGCCCTGCACGGCTTCGCCGTAAATTACAGGCGTTATACCTTAATATTAGGTATATTGACCCTATCCCCGACCCTATCCCTCACCCTATCCCTCACCCTAACTATATTATAGGGAATATTAAAAGGGATATTAAAAGGGATATTAAAGGGGATATTATAGGGCTTCGCCCCGCAGGGTCCGGGTTAGGGTCCGGGTTAGGGTCCGGGTTAGGGTCCGGGTTAGGGTCCGGGT